>CM070604.1:12581569-13820572 GCA_036346395.1 Hsuehochloa calcarea | reverse complement strand
AGGAGGAGAGGGAAGAAGAGGAGAGGATCGGGAGGAGAGAAGGCGGTGCGGCGCTGGAGCGAAGGGAGAAGGAGGAGAGAGAGAGAGTCAGCCGGAGAGAGGGAGGGGAGGCGGCGCAACGTGGACCGATGCTGAGGCATGAGGCAGCGCAGAGGGAGTCATTAGGCGGGTGAAGGGGAGCGAAGGGAGGCCGCCGTTGAGGGCGGCAATGCCGTAGCGGCGTGGCGTACTATAGTGCTTGTGTTGTACTCAGGCGAGCGCGCTGTGGCAAACCGTTTTTGTCTTAAAAAATAGCAAAAAAAATTCTAATTTTTTTTCTTTAAATGGCCACCAAACCCCCCCCCCCCCCTCATTTAGCACCCATCCATTCCTCATTTTTCTCTTTGAAATTATGTTGTGCAAATTCAAATCCATGTTTAGCTAATTTGACAAAATAAAAAAAATGCTAAATTTTCAAAAATTCAATTTTTGACAGCAGTTCAATAAAAGAGGCGCAATACTATTTTTTGCATACTTTTATTATTAGTGCTTGTTATGATAAGATGAAAGTAATAATAGTATTAGTATTTTATAAATTGCTACTCAATTGTAAATGTATGAAAATAACTTAGTTTTAAGTGATGCTATTGTTTTCAAGAAATCTAAATACCTTAAATATTGAAGAGAAATCACTTACCTATATGGATTTGCATTTCTTTTAGATCCTAGAGCTAAAGTTAATGCATTTGGTAGTGTACTTTATCTTCTTAGTGAGGCTAAAGGGCTAGACTATACTGACTATTTTGCGAAAGTTTATTCTCGATTATACGATGTTTACCAAAGGTATGGAAATAAGTTCCGAGGAGTCCGCTCGCAATGACCTCCAGTAGCCCCCGCCTCAAGTAGCAAGACAAATATATGGGGCAAGATATTCGGTGGCTCTTCCTCCAAATCCAGGTCTTCTTCTTCTACGTCGCATCCTACTTAGTCAAGACCCACAAGGAGCGGAGAACTATCCACCTATCTGGACAGTGATACAGTGGATTTCAACTCAGAAGGCTTCGAAATCTTGCAATAGAGACAAGCTCATAAGTTAACATATCACGTGTTATCCATACTTGCACGTGATGTGTTAACTATTCCTGTATCGACGATTTCCTCCGAGTCCGCTTTTAGTCTTTCTGAAAGAATATTGGAGGAGGGAAGAACAAGTCTCACAAATGAGATGGTGGAGATACTTCTAACTGTGAATGACTGGGAACAAGCTGATTCACGAACACAATACTTTGTAAAAAATCTAGAATTGTCGGAGGTGTTCGAAAATCTGTATTTAGATAATGACACTGACACATAGAACAATGATATATCATGTATTTAGAGCTATATGTTGCACTTTTTTCTTTGCTAAGATTTTCTCATTTAGAGTTTTTACTTGACGAAGGTTTTAACGGTGCAGCCAGTTAGACATTAATAAAACTCTTTATTATATTTTCAACATGATTTTCTCTTTTTTTTCAATTTTTATGTTTGTTTCTGTATTCTACATATTTTTCTAATTCTTTTGGATTTTTTTTTATTTTGCCAGGTCTAACGGGCTAAATAAGTCAGCCTTGACCTGTTGGGCCAAACGTACATCGCGTTCTGGTCCAAACCGCCCAAAGACAATGACCGACGGATCATGCCTGGCTGTCTACTTGACACGTGGACCAGCGCAGCATGATTCATCTAATGGCCAAGTCAGAACGGACCATACCCTATCGAGCCAGGGTTGGACCGGGCCAGGACACCCATTTGGCCGGAACTAGGCCCGCCCCCCTCTTGCTCGACGTGTTGGACATGCATGTCTACATTCCTACACTGGGTCTCGCTGTAAACCTTCTACAAGAAGGTTCGTTGCTGCATGCCAACCATCCCTTTCAATTGGATGAAAGTCAACAATGACCGAGGATGAATACAAAGATAATCCAGATTTTCTGGTAAAACAACTCCACACGCCTTCATTTTGTCACATGCCACCATCTCCAGAACCACACGCATTCATCACGAAAAGTATTTTTATAATATTATAATATTATTCGATTTTATAAATATATTATAATACTAATTAGTGACTAAAGTTATATTTTAGATACCGTGTTGATATCTAAAATAACTTGATTTTTTTGTTAACCAGAGTGGGTAAGAAAGAAGTGGCAAAGAGGATTAATTGCCGATAGAAAGGCCATCAACAAGGGAAAACAACAACAAAAACTAAAACAAGGGATTACTCCAATTAACACCGGGTAACATGACACCATTTTGTCACACTTGATTTTTGATCAGATGGGCGAAACACAGGATACGACATGTACATGCCATTTGAACTACACAAAAGTGTTATAATTTGCTAGCTAGTACAGGTAAACCTTCAGCTCACCGACAGCGTCACGAGTAGGAGCCAAAACCCTGAGTTATTATTACGACACTAAAATCTATGTGCACAATAGACTCTTCACAATGCACTATATATCATTGTTCATGCTTGTGTACTTGACAGCTGTCCAACTATCCCAAGTAAATTGCAATTGGCATGTGAGACCCACATTGACCAAAGAACAAGGGAGGAAGAGGATCTGGGCTCCAGCTCACCACCAGATTACACTAATTTATTGTTTGAAGCACTCAGCCAGAAGGCCGTACTTGTCCATGCTAATCTGCCAACAATACCTAATTATGGCCTGACTAATGGGGCCACACCTGTACTTATTATCAAAACATTCTTTCAATCCAAGCAATCCTATTTGGAATTCGGGGATGAGATTTTTGTAGTATCACTTGTCAGGACCGCGATACTGATCGCGGTATCGTGCGATCTTATAATTCTATGGAGTCGAAGTGACACGGATCGGTATGTGGATCGGAATTTTGTAGAATCGTGATATTGAAAATAGGATCGCATAGAATTGAGTAGGATCCGGTAGGATCATGATCTTGACAACAAACTATATTAATATATAAAATTTGGTATCACCTATTGCTATTTTAAGTTGCAATTGTATATTTTGCTTTGTTGTGTGCTGTTTAAGTGTTGTACTAAGGTAAAAGATATTCCCATTAAACATATTAGAGTTTGAAATGATTAGTTTATTTTAAAAAAACCGAATAAAGTTAAAAAAAAGCAATCTTAATTAATGTAACATGAACAAGTGTACCCAAATTTACAAAATTAAATTCAAAAATATCCAAATTCTATAATAGATTTGCATATTTGAAAACATAACCCATTTTTATACAAAATATACATACTTTTAAAAATCTAATAGAATCGTGATTCTACGATCTGACCGTGAGACGAAAAACGATCCTACCCTTACCATTAAGCTTTATTTTGAAAAAGGTAACGGCACCAGTATATACTCCATGTAGGCATGTACATAATAAATGAGGAAAGTGAAAGTAGTAGTGCACACTAATATTCCTCACAGAAACCGTGTTGTTGGGAAGTTTCCTTTCACTTTTTATTGATTCAAATGAAACCTCCAAGTTTAAAGGTGATGGCAAAAGCAAGCAGGTTATATGTGCAATCAAATAAAGCTAAAGTATGGTGCTGGTGTGACTTTTTTTTGGGGGTAACATCACATTAATATATATGATACTTTACTATTGGGAAAAAGTAAGTGATCAAAATTGAATTATGTATATTTATTCTTGAAATACTATGGACTGATTATTTTCTAAATAATTATTAGTAAATAACTTTTTTTACTCTGCTCTATTACACACGAGTTCTCAATTTTGCATTTTTTTCACAGCCTAGCTAGCTGTCATTTCATGCTTAAATAAGCTGTCATTGTTGGAATCACTATCCTTCCCAACCCTTCTGGTGTAACATAAATTTAGAAACTTATAATTTGTTTTGAGATCGACGTGCCTCTGATATCAGCTGTATGCAATCGATTACTTATATAGCTGTTAATTGTTTACTTACTAGTAAGATGTAGTAATAAAGTTTATAAACTCAGGATACATGACTTGGGAAACAAAAATATCAATTCATGGAAGCAATTAATGCAATATATATATATATATATATATATATATATATATATATATATATATATCAATTTATGGAAGCAATTAATGCAAATAATAATAATTCATGGAAGCAATTAATGCATATGAAATCTGATGAAAAATACACGCTTATTATAAAACATTTACATGTATCAAACCATGATAAAAAATGAAGAACGAAATAACAAACCCTCGAAGGATCGAATGCACATAAAATCTGGAAAATATCACTTTTTTTAATCATCGAAAGTCTCGAATGTTACTATCAGCTCAGCTACCAGCACCAGGAGGCCACTCTCTTTGTGTGCCCCGGTCTCCATAGCTCTTCTTGCTTGTTGCTTACTCCATTGTCTACGGACGACGGGTACAAAAACCACCAACGCGCAAATTGACTAAGTATTTTAGAGCTAAAATATCCAAAAATGGCCATACGGGCCATACCAATGGTTAGAAAAACAATAAGGATTTGTTGCTTACTCCATTGTCTACGGACGACGGGTACAAAAACCACCAACGCGCAAATTGACTAAGTATTTTAGAGCTAAAATATCCAAAAATGGCCATACGGGCCATACCAATGGTTAGAAAAACAATAAGGATTTGTTGCTTACTCCATTGTCTACGGACGACGGGTACAAAAACCACCAACGCGCAAATTGACTAAGTATTTTAGAGCTAAAATATCCAAAAATGGCCATACGGGCCATACCAATGGTTAGAAAAACAATAAGGATTTGTTTGATAGTTTGTCTTTAACCATTTTCATGTTATTTTGAGATAGTTTTAGAAAATAACTATTCTAATACATTATCTCTTAAGTTGTCCCTTTAAAAGCTCGTAAGTATTTAACCTTTACATGAATCGAGTGCTTTGTTTCGCGTGAAGAAATGACGATTGCGCTCCAATAGCAAAAAAGTTTCGTTGCTAGTGATTTGTTTCGCGTGATGCCGTCCGTTGCTTCATAAGAGGATGACTTTATTCTCTCTTCTCTTTCACTCCTCTACGTCATCGGAAAATCTGTGTGATAATTTTAGAGACAACTAAAGTGGTACTACTGAAGATACCCTAAAGCAAAAAATAGTTAAACACTTCCTCAGTCATATATACACATCGTTTTGGAAACTGACACGATATCTAAAACACAACTTTGACCACTAAGTTATATTATAATATAGTTAAAGTATATAATAATATTATTAAAAAAATTCAAAATAAATAAATTTATGTATCCAATTTAAAAAGATATCTACGATGAATGTTTTGTCGTGAAACAACGTGTATCTGTGGGTATAAAACAATGGCGAATTATTGAAGGCTAAGAAAACAACCAAGCCCCCGGCCTTGCCCTGCTGTCGTACTAATGGAGGGCCTCTCGTAAAGCGCAGGGATTATAAATACGGTTCGCTAAATAATAACGGATTAAACATTAATCGGAAATTTAATTAAATCTCTCTCTAGTCTCTAGTCGCTCCCCACCTCCTTCCCTCTCCTGACTCCTCGCTCCGCCCTCCAATCCCCAGGCCACGCCAGCTCCCCGCGTCGCCGGCCACCGCGCGATTCGCGAGGAGGGATCGGACGGCCGCCTGCTCGCCGGAATCGCCGCCTCGGCCTCCCGCTGCTCCCCAGGTGGGCCCCGTCGAGACGGCGACACCATCCCTCTCCCGAGCTCGAGCTGGGTGCTAATGCTTATCTTGGGTTCTTGGTCCTGTGGTTTCGTCCCCCCTTTGCTTCTATGAGTTTTTGCTTGTCTCGATTTCTTTTTTGCGTTTTCCCTCTCTTTGTTCTTGGTGATTTTTTTTTCTTCTCTCGGTTGGTTTGTTTTACTGTTCTGTCCACTAATTATGTTTGTCCACTAATTATGTTTGACGCGAAATGCGGTGGAATTTACGCGTTCTTTTGCCCTGCAATTTACGATATTACTGATTTTTCTTGGCACGAATTTCCTTGATCTTTTTTTGATTTATTTCTTTTGATGGCGAGACCACGACCTGATTCCCCCAATTCGCAGGTCGAATTCGCCCGGACGGCGTAGGAATCCCCTCTAATCCGGCCAAGATTCGATCGAGGGACGCTAATGCCGGACTCCGCGTAGCCGGAATCGGACTCCGCGCGTCGAGAGGCTGCCGAGATGGGCCGTGCCGGCGGGCGGCGGCGCGACCGCCTGCGATGGAGCAAGCTCTACACCTTCTCTTGCTTCCGCGCCCCGTCCACCGACGAGGCCGCCGGGCCCTCCACCGCGAGCGGCAGCGCCGTCGGCGGTCCGGGGTTCTCGCGCGTCGTCCACTGCAACAACCCCACCCTCCACCGCCGGAAGCCGCTCAAGTACCCCACCAACTATATCTCCACCACCAAGTACAACGTCCTCACCTTCCTCCCCAAGGCCATCTTTGAGCAGTTCCGCCGCGTCGCCAACCTCTACTTCCTCCTCACCGCCATCCTCTCGCTCACGCCGGTGTGCCCTTCTCTGCCGTCAGCATGATCGCCCGCTGGCCTTTGTCGTTGGGCTCAGTATGATCAAGGAGGCGCTGGAGGATGGCGAAGATTCATGCAGGACATGAAAGTGAACAACTGCAAGGTTGCCGTGCACAAGGGTGACGGTGAATTTGGGTACCGGCATTGGGAGGACCTCTGTGTAGGTGATGTGATCAAGGTCGAGAAGGACCAGTTCTTCCCTGCTGATTTATTACTGTTGTCGCCGAGCTATGAGGATGGCATTTGCTACGTTGAGACGATGAACCTGGATGGTGAGACGAACCTCAAGGTGAAGAGGTCACTGGAGGTTACATTGCCATTGGAAGAGGATGAGTCGCTTAAGGATTTCCGGGAGTGATAAGGTGTGAGGACCCAAACCCAAGCTTGTACACATTTGTTGGTAACTTTGAGTATGAAAGGCAGGTGTATGCCCTCGATCCATTTCAGATACTTCTCAGGGACTCAAAGCTGAGGAACACATCCTTTATCTATGGAGTGGTCGTTTTTACTGGGCATGACAGTAAGGTGATGCAGAATTCAACTGAGTCGCCATCCAAGAGGAGCAGGGTTGAGAGGAAGATGGATTTGATCATATACATTTTGTTCACTGTCCTGGTTTTGATATCGCTCATCAGTTCAATAGGTTTTGCTGTGAGGATCAAGTTAGATTTGCCCAGCTGGTGGTACTTGCAGCCGCAGAAGTCCAACAAATTGGATGATCCATCACGCCCTGCTCTTTCTGGGATATTCCATCTCATTACAGCACTCATTCTATATGGGTATTTGATTCCAATCTCTCTATATGTCTCAATTGAAGTCGTGAAGGTATTGCAAGCACATTTCATTAATCAGGACATTCATATGTTTGATGAGGAGACTGGCAATACTGCTCAGGCCCGAACATCAAACTTGAATGAGGAGCTTGGCCAGGTTCATACAATTTTGTCAGATAAAACTGGCACTTTGACCTGTAACCAGATGGATTTCTTGAAATGTTCAATTGCTGGGGTTTCATATGGTGTGGGTTCGAGTGAAGTTGAAATTGCTGCTGCAAAACAGATGGCGTCAAGCGCTGCTGACCAAGATGTTCCTGTACAAGATGTGTGGGAGAATAATGAGGATGATATCCAATTGGTGGAAGGAGTTACATTCAGTGTTGGAAAGACCCGAAAGTCCTTAATAAAAGGCTTCAGTTTTGAGGATGACCGTCTTATGCAAGGGAACTGGACCAAGGAACCAAATTCTTCCACAATTCTTCTGTTCTTAAGGATACTTGCACTTTGTCACACTGCAATTCCTGAGGTGAATGAGGCAACTGGTGTTCTTACCTACGAAGCAGAATCACCTGATGAGGGGGCTTTTCTTGTGGCAGCGAGAGAATTTGGATTTGAATTTTTTAAGAGAACACAATCAAGTGTCTTCATCAGGGAGAAATACACTTCTTCTAAGGGCACAACTGAGAGGTTGCATAGTAGTATTTCATATTGCATTTATCCTTTGTTGTTCCCATTCCTACTTATTCACCTTTTCTTCGTCTCTTGATTGGGGTTTAGGGAGTTCAAGATTCTCAATCTATTGGAATTCAACAGCAAAAGAAAACGAATGTCGGTAATTCTTAAGGATGAAGATGGCCAAATTCTTCTTCTTTGCAAAGGAGCAGATAGGTAAGATTCTATACCAAATATATTTCTTTGCTGATGCTTATGTTTCAAGTTTTAGCTAAACATGTGCCATGAAGTCATCTGTGTAAACCAAAATGTAAAAAATGATAACTTAAAAAGTGACAAAGTGTTACCAGAGGAGCAACTTATACACTTGATTAGTGATTACTGACTAGGTACTGTCACCATGCATGCATGGGTTGTTTATGCTTCAGCTTGACTATCTTTTGCTGTTCTTTGTTCAAACCGAGCAGCATCATATTTGATAGACTGGCCAAAAATGGAAGGTTGTATGAGCCTGATACCAACAAGCATCTAAATGATTATGGTGAGGCTGGCTTATGGACATTGGCACTGTCATACAGAATGCTGGAGGAATCAGAATATTCTTCTTGGAATGCTGAGTTTCTTAAAGTGAAGACATCTATTGGGCCTGATAGAGAATTGCAACTCGAGCGAGTTTCAGATTTGATTGAAAGAGAGCTGATCCTTGTTGGTGCAACTGCGGTGGAAGACAAATTACAGAAAGGGGTAAAAAATGAATGATTGATTTTTGAGATTGGTAATATATGTTGTTGGGTCGTGCTATCATGCTAGTAAGTAGTAACTGTTTTGATTTTATGTCTTGTGTTCTGTTAGGTTCCTCAGTGCATAGATCGTTTGGCGCAAGCAGGTCTCAAGATCTGGGTTCTGACAGGTGATAAGATGGAAACTGCAATTAACATAGGGTAAGCTCTTGCCTGGTGGAACCTTTTCTATACCTAAAAGAGTTATTCTGAATGATATTGTCTGTAATCCCCCATATTGCATTTAGCATAAGATTTCTCTATTTCTCGTGAAGGATGACAATACCTTTCTTCTGAACGTCATGTCCATTTCTTCTTTGCAGATATGCATGCAGTTTACTTAGGCAAGGCATGAAACGGATATGCTTGTCCACAGCCACCGGTGACCAAGTTGCCCAGGATGCAAAAAAGGTACCTTTGCACAACATTTTTTTTCTCTGGTACAATAGATGACTTTGATCTACACGGTAGTTCTCTTTATGGTAGGCTTTGCTTTCATCTTTGACGACTGAGCAGGCTGCAAAGGAGAGTCTTATGCTGCAAATCGCCAATGGTTCACAAATGGTCAAGCTAGAGAAGGATCCTGATGCAGCATTTGCTGTAGTTATTGATGGAAAAGCTCTTACATTTGCATTGGAAGATGACATGAAGCATATGTTCTTGAATCTGGCAATAGAGTGTGCTTCTGTCATATGTTGCCGTGTGTCTCCGAAGCAGAAAGCACTGGTAACTTAATCTATCGCCAATGCACAATCTGGATTTGCCACATAAGCCAAAGCTGAGTTTGCTTGCCTTCGCTTTGCAGGTGACCCGACTGGTCAAAGAAGGTATTGGAAAAACCACTTTAGCAATAGGTGATGGTGCAAATGATGTGGGCATGATTCAAGAAGCTGATATTGGAGTTGGTATAAGTGGGGTAGAGGGCATGCAGGTCTGTTGTCCAGATTGTTATAATCCACTCCGGAATCTAGTGTAGTGCTACTTTGAGATAACGCTAAGAAGATGCATTACTGATTTGATTATGACTGACAATGGCTTCTTTTCTTTGGCCAGGCAGTGATGGCTAGTGATTTTTCTATTTCCCAATTTCGGTTCGTTGAGCGACTCGTTGTCCATGGTCATTGGTGCTACAAGAGAATTGCCCAAATGGTGCTGCTCAAAGCACTTCCTTTATTTGTTACATTCTATTGAATTATAATGTTTCAAATTTGTGGTCTGGTGTTTTCTGAGTCATCTTTTATTGAACTGCAGATCTGCTACTTCTTCTACAAGAATATTGCCTTTGGACTTACAATATTTTACTTTGAGGCATTCGCTGGATTTTCTGGGCAATCAGTTTATGATGACTGGTTTATGCTTATTTTCAATGTTGTTCTTACCTCGCTACCTGTTATATCACTTGGAGTATTTGAGCAGGATGTTTCATCTGAAATATGCCTACAGGTATGTGATAGAATCTACGACTTATTTTAGTAAATGTAATAAAATGTATTGATACCTAATTCCACAGTACAATGGGAGAGATAAGAGAGGGAGAGAGTTATACAAGGAGTTATACAAGGCCTAATGGGCTATGGGCCTCATGGGCTATACAAGGAGAGAGACTACCCTTAACACCCCTCCCTCAAACTCAAAGTGGATATAATAAATTGAGTTTGAGAACATGAAGTCTATGTTGTTCTCTAGTTTGAGCCTCCGTGAAGAAATCTGCCACCTGAAGCTCCGAAGGAACGGATTGGAGACAACTAGTTGATTGTTGGCAATGAAAATGTGTGAATGAAGCATCCACACCAATATGCTTGGTTAGCTCATGCTTGACAGATCATTTGCAATTTGAATAACAGCGATATCACACAAAGAATGGATGTGGGTGCATCACACTAACACTAAGGTCAACCAAAGCCACCAAGCCACACAAACTCGAGGTGGTAGTGGCAAGGGCTCAAGCTCACCTCAGCGTTGAACGGACACGCAGTCTATTTCTTGGACTTCCAGGCAATGAGAGAGGTGCCAAGATAAAGACAATATCCAGTGACTGAGCGACGGTCAACAGGATCACTGGCCCAGGTGGAGTCGGAGTACGCATGGAGCTGAAGCTGATTAGAGTGAACATAGAACAAACGACAAGATGATGTTCCCCTCAAGTACCGAAGTACACGAAGTAAGTGACTGTAATAAATTGAGGTAGGAGCAATGACAAATTGACTGAGAGCATGTATTGCATGAGCAACATCAGGCCTAGTCATAGTGAGTTACACAAGGTTGCCTACAAGATGCCTGTTGCGAGATGGATCCTCAAGGGGGGTGCCATTAGTAGGACGCAGCTGCAAGTGGAGTTCCATAGGTGTAGCAGCAGTGCATGTATCAGTAAGACCTGGGTGAGAGATCAAATCCTGAGTGTACCGATGCTGAGAGATATAGTAGCCATCAACAGTATGATCAACCTCAATTCCCAGAAAGTAACTAAGGGACCAAGATCTGACATCTTGAACTGCTCACTCAATTTTTGCTTAACAAATGTAATGTATTCTGAATCATCTCCAGTAATCAACATGTCATCCACATAGAGCAGAAGCAATGTACGCCCACTCTTAAAGGTGTGAATGAAGAGTGTAGGGTCATGTTTACTAGAAGAGAAACCAGCAACTCAAAACACATAGCTAAACCGCTCAAACTAGGCATGAGGGGCTTGCTTGAGCCCATAGAGAGCCTTGCGAAGGTGACATACATGCCCAAATGGAATCTCAACACCCGGAGGTGGTTCCATGTAGACTTCTTCATGTAGATCACCATGAAGGAAGACTTTCTTAACATCTATTTGAGAAATTTTCCATGACCGAACAAAGAACTACAATAAATAAAGCGCGAATCGTCGCCATTTGAGCAACTGAAGCAAAGATCTCATCATAATCTCGACCATGAGCCTTCTGAAAACCTCTAGCAACAAGTCGAGCCTTATAGCGTTCCACAGAACCATCTGACCTGGTTTTTACCTTGTACACCCATTTGCATGTGATAGGGACCGACTGAGGGGGGTAGTGGCACTAAATCCCATGTACCAAGCACTTTTTAGAGTCGCAAGCTCATCGACATAGCTAGTCGCCACTTAGGTAGCAGAACTGCCTCCTGATAAGTACTAGGCGCATGAGCTGCTCTTGCACAGAAACCATATCTGTCTGGAATTTTAATGGAAGAATGGTCACGAAGAGCATACCTTGATGTCTGAGAGGAGTCATCAGTACAGGGATCATTAGTACTTGCTCGAGGAGCAGAAGTCGAAGGAATACGAAGCTCAGAATCAGATGAAACTCCGGGACGATGACTATAATGGAAAGGAAGTGCATCCAAGGTAGAAACGCGAGGAGAGGAAGGAACCTGTGAAGGTGGCTTTGGTGATAGAGATGATGATGGCTGATCCTGTGAAGGTGACTCTGGTGAAAGAGATGATGATGGCAGGTCAGAAACTGACTCATCTGGAGCGAAGATAGGTGGAAGAGTAAGAAATGAGGTAGACTCTAAAGAAGTTGAGGATGGTGATTGAGTATAAGAAGAATAGAAGAAAGGTCGATCCTCAGTAAAGGTGACATCTCGAGAAACCGAACGCGATGAGCGTATGGGTCATAGCAACGATAACCCTTGTACTCAACACTGCATCAAAAAAGCACATTCAATGCATCGAGCAAATAATTTGGTATGCTCACGAGGTGCTAAGAGAATAGAAAATACAGCCAAAATACGAAGATGGTCATACTTGGGAGGAGAACCAAACAAAATCTCACCAAAGCACTTGCCCTGAAGACAAGAGGAAGGCCGAGATTAATGAGATAGACAATCGTTGAAACAACTTCACCCTTAAATGAGCAAGAACAAAAGAGGAAATCATAAGAGTACGTCTTGTCTCAATAATATGACGATACTTACGCTCAGCAATACCATCCTGAGCATGAGCACCTGGACATGAAAGTTGAGGAAGAGTACCTTCAGAAGAGAGAAACTTATGAAAGGCTGTGGATAGGTACTCTCCTCCCGAGTCAGAACGGAAAACAAGAATAACACTAGAAAGCTGTGTATGAACCATGCGAACAAAAAGCCTGATATATAGAGATCAATTGAGAACGATGCTTCATGAAATAGACCCAAGTATATCGAGAGTAATCAACAAATATAACATAGTG
Source organism: Hsuehochloa calcarea (assembly GCA_036346395.1). Taxonomy (NCBI): domain Eukaryota; kingdom Viridiplantae; phylum Streptophyta; class Magnoliopsida; order Poales; family Poaceae; genus Hsuehochloa; species Hsuehochloa calcarea. The sequence goes on along the minus strand of CM070604.1, from coordinate 13,807,666 downwards.
TTTGCGACCACCCTTCAAAACAAAAGGAGAAGGATCCCATACATCAGAGTGCACTAAATCAAAAGGATAACTAGAACAAGTAGTGCTGGAAGGGTATGGAAGCTGTATTTGTTTGCCTAGCTTGCAACCTTTACAATGAAAACCAGTATCTACAGTTACACGACCCAAAACACCCTGCTGAGCTAGTGGACAAACGAGAATCACATAACAAGAGCTAAGCGATGATGCCACTGGGCAAAAGAGGATGCTGAAGTGGAAGTGAGATGACACTGAAGCTAGAAGGTGTAAGGTGTCAAGAACGTAGAGGCTTGTAGATCCTCTACGCAACGACCAGCACTAATCACCCTTTGCTCGACGATCCTCGCACATAACAAGAGATATCATCAAAATCAATGAAATAATTCATATCACTCAGCTGACCAACAAACGTAAGATTCATGAACAACTGTGGAACAAAAGAAATAGCAGGAACATAAAACTTAGATGTGGAAAGAGAACCTTTGAAGTGTAATGTAACAAGGTGTACCATTAGTCGCTTGAATGATGGACCGCCCTTCATTAGCCGGCAGACACAAGCCGAGAGCAATCGAGGTCACATGAAAAGAAGCCTCAATCAAGTACCCATGGTCAACAAAGACCGAAGCGATCGAGGCAAACAAAGTGAGGCATTCTTCGCTAAAGGCCCTGACTCAAGGACTGCAGTGGTGGAGGACCTCCTAGTAGATCCACGACGTTGCTGTAAAGGAAACCTCTTACAGTACTCAGCCAACATCTCAGGGTGAAGGGCAAAGCAGTGATCAGATGTATGTCCAGACTTCTTGCAATAGGAACAAACTACATCTCCTGAGGAAGAACCTCGGTGCTGAGAGGCAAGAACACTGGTGTGAGTCATCGATGCAGTAGGTGTGACAAGGAGCGAAGACATATCTTCTCAGTAATCAGACGAGCAAGTGCATCATCCAAGGTAGGAAGAATTGGGCAGCCAAGTAACTGGGTACGATTGTACTCAAACTCTTGCCTAAGGCCCATCACAAACTGAAACATGAAGTTCTGTTGCTCATGCTTTTCTTTAGCCATACAAGACTCACATCCAGAGTGTCTCTTTGGAGTCATAGAGGCAAGCTGACTGGTGATGCGAGTGAAAGCTCCATAGTACTCCTCTATGGACATGTCCTACTGCTGAAGATTGTGCAAAGCTTTGCAACAAGAAGAAACGAAGTGCTCCACTAGACTGAAGATATTTCCATATCTCTTTGGTGGAGTGGTGATACTCAAGGCTCATCCAAAGTGAGGGAACAACACTTAGAATTAGAGCTCCCATCACCTTAGCATCAGCCTTTTTCCAAGCATTCTTGGTGGCATCATCTGCCTTTGAATCGGGAGGATCATCGTTCAGGTGATCCTCGAGACCGATCGCCTCACAATCTGCTATGGCCGAGAAAGCCCACTCCCAGTAGTTGCAGCCATCTAGCTTGATGTCAGTGACCAAGAGAGAGCTTTTTTTTGCCATAGCAGTAGAGAACAACAGAGGAAGGCCACCACAACAGAGAAGACGATGGCAACGAGGACGGGAAGCGAAGACCCTTGTTACACCGAGGAGACCAGAAGCGCGAGCGCCAAGCTTCGGCAGTGCTGGAGCTGTGGGCAGAGTCGCGCAACCTATTGGGCCTCCACTCCCTGGACGACGATGTTGCTGTCGTGCCGTGTGCCGACCTTGAATCCCGTGGGCTAGTGGCGCGTCGCGACGGCGAAGACGAGGAGCGGGCGGCCTGGGAGATGTGGTCGCAGAGGAAGATGAAAGCGAGCGGCGTCGGCGGCTTGCAACCCCAGGCGGTAGAAGAACAACAGGGGAAGTTCACAGTGGGGAAGCTCGATGGCGGAGACGAGGAGCGGCCGGCGAATAGGCGGCGGCGTCGGGGGCAGGAGCCGGCCGAGCGGGCAAAGCGGAGGTAGGCGACCCGAGCCGCGGCCGACGACGGGAGCAGGGAGGTTGAGCGCGGGACAGCCTGCTCTGATACCAAGTAAATGTAACAAAATGTATTGATACCTAATTCCACAAGACAACAGAGAGATAAGAGAGCCTTATACAAGGCCTACTGGGCTATGGATCTCATGGGCTATACACGGAGAGATACTACTCTTAACAATTTTAACCATATGGGTTATGAGAAATAAAACATGTTTGCCAAGGAAACCAAGGCTTACTTCTGGAATGTGGCGTGTTGCATTGTGTTGTACTGCTGTGGGGTTAAGGCCATTACAAAAGATTTTTGTTGTATCCATGCATGTCATTATGCTTCCAAAAAAGAAGCTAATAAATAAGGAGATACAAAAGAGAGTTAGTCAAACCTTGTTTCTTGAGAAGCAGTGAAGCACCGCAATCCCAATGGAGCCCAAATAAATATATTCCCAATGGAGCCCAAATAAATATATTAGGAATTAGTTATTGACATATTGTTCTTAAATATCTGTTTAGTTTGTCATCTACGGGCTAGAGTGTATGGCACCACCATGTGATACTCATACTAGTATAACAATAGTACGCACCATCTGTTTACTCTGAATTTACTATGCCATGTTTTGTCATGCTATACTTTTTTGTAATGTTTGGGTTACACATAAAGTTTTATCCTCCTTTGGTATGCCTGTTCATTTAAATCATGCGTACGAATCAATCTATTAATTCCATGGACAGAGAATGTTCGAATTAGAAATAGTTCGGTTTGGTGTGCATTCAATTCCATTTGCTTCATTCTTTATTCGATAGAATGCTGTCGCAGTTAGAATATCTGGTTCAGGTATCCAGCCATGAGTCATCCAAATGAAAGGCACAAGTCACTCTATGTTGCATACTTTGATATATGTGATTGTAAAATACAATGTATTTTAAATGCACAACCGAAAGATCTTGTAAAAAAGGTACTTGCATTAAGTAGTGTGGTCTGTAAATTATCTGTGTTGTCGATGTTATGTTGGGAAACTTAACTGAAAATTCTCTATCATGTGTTGGAGCCACCCCATAAATGTGTTAGTGCAGACTGGATTTATGATTTCCTTCAAGTAGTTTGTCTTGCGTAGCATCTAGAAAATAATTAAGAGAGTAGATAAACTAGCAAACATGATCAGATTGAACACCATACACTCATGTCAGTACAGTTGTGCCTATCGCATATATTTTTGTTTTGGTTATAGTACTTTCCGGTAGTAAGGTTATATTTGTGCCTAAATGATAATCTGATTAAAATGTCAACAGGCTGCAAATGCACCTCAGTCCGATTCTTAGTAACATTTTGTTTGGATGGGGCCCATCTGTAGAGCAAATCAATAATGTCTACTTGTCTAGGCTTGGGGATGAGTAGAGTAGTTTACATGTCTCCCAAGTAAATTCCTATGCTTGTTACTATTGTCTGATGCTGGGTGATCCCAAAGGACTCATGCATCAGGTCCTTTGACTCATGCATCAGGTCCTTTGTACCTTAGGACCTGGTCAGTGTTATCTGGACATCTGTCAATTGTACTACACCTTACATCTACTCTGACATGGCATAACTTGCATTTTGCAGTTCCCAGCATTATATCAGCAAGGGACAAAGAACCTTTTCTTCGATTGGTACCGGATTTTAGGATGGATGGGGAATGGCCTCTACTCATCTCTGGCCATATTCTTTCTCAACATCTGTATATTCAATGATCAGGCAATCCGTGCTGGGGGACAGACTGCCGACATGGCTGCAGTGGGAACTACCATGTTCACCTGCATCATCTGGGCTGTCAACATGCAGATTGCTCTGACAATGAGCCATTTCACCTGGATTCAACATCTCTTTGTGTGGGGCAGCATTGGAACTTGGTATCTCTTCATCATCACCTTCGGGATGTCACTGAGGTCCCGCGACAACTACCAGATTCTGTTGGAAGTTCTTGGGCCAGCTCCGTTGTACTGGGCAGCGACACTTTTGGTGACTGCTGCTTGCAACATCCCCTACCTGATTCACATATCCTACCAGAGATCATGCAATCCACTTGATCACCATGTGATTCAGGAGATTAAGTACTTGCGGAAAGACGTCAAAGACGAGACAATGTGGAAGAGGGAGCGGTCTAAGGCCAGGCAGAAGACGAAGATTGGTTTCACTGCGAGGGTCGATGCGAAGATTAAGCAGATCAGGGGGAAATTGCATAAGAAAGTCCCATCATTAACAATTCATACTGTATCGTAGAAACATTTCCGAGTCATCTGACAGGCATGTCGACAGTAGTTGTCACCTTACTTGCTCCTGCAAGGCAGTGTTTTTTTACTTCTCCGAGTGATACATCGGAATTCTTTTCTTTCTTTTTTTCCGGCCTAATCTCTTAATTTCCTTGGGATTCTTTTCTCCGTTTGTGTAAGAAATGTTGGGGTGTAATTGGTGGCCTTCCCCTGAGTAGAAGTTCCAAAGCCAGCCGTGTACAAAATATAGCTCCTTTCAGTTGAAAAAACATCCTATTGAGATAGTTGACAATATATGTATATCTGCAATTTTGCTTATTGCCTATCCTTGTAATTAATAGTGGCCTGCCCGCCCCAGCGCGCGGGGGAAAACGTAAACGTTGTTAACATTGGGTGATAAAATACAGCATCAGTATATTTATTACCGGTAAGGCAAAGTATAGTATTAGTCTATATGGTACAACATGAGTAGCAGGTTGTGCACAAAGGCAGCTGCAAGCTGAAAGTACGTAGGCTGATCTGATCAGATGCGAGGGAAGCTCTAAACTTCATGAGTAACAGGGTATGTTTGTCGAACCGTACATGAGCAAAGTTCTAAACGTGGTTAAAATTGTGCAGAGTTGAAAGTATGCATGTTGTTAGGAATAGTTATTGTTAGGAATAGCAACTTGTATTCTTATGAGGTTAAAGAGTCAGTATATATAGACAAGTATATGAGGTAAACATGCAAATAACCTCTCATAACAATGGGGAATAATACAACTATACGTATATCTCTAACACCCCCCTCAAACTCATGGTAGATTAACAACACTGAGTTTGGAGAGGTAGAAGCCGATTGTGCTCGAGTCCGGCCTTCGTGAAGAAATCCGCTATCCAAGCTCGAAAGACACATATTGAAGAGCAATCACCGATCATGTACACAAGACCGCATGAAGGAAGCATCAACACCAATATGTTTGGTGAGCTCACGCTCACAGTGGTCACTGCAATACCGATAGCACTGCATCAGATGACAAGAGAGGAGTTGGTGTAGTGACGAAACACCAAAATTCTCAAGTAACCACCGTGAGCTGTAATCTCTCGTTGTCAAGAGAGGCATAGCTCAGAACTCACCTCGTGACTCGAACGAGATATCGCAGATGTTTCTTCGCCTTCCCAGAATGAGAGAACCAAAGAAGAAAAACACAAGAAGCGTAGATAGACCGACTATCGAGGGATCACGCCCAAGTAGCATTCGAATAAGCCTCGAAATCAGAACGAGCCGGAGAGTGGGAAGAAGAGACAATGAGAAATAGTCCCACGAGAATTTGAAAAAGGTGATCAGAGGGACTTGAGTGGGAGCAGACGAATCGACTCGTAATGTAGACTAGATAAGTGATATCCTGGACGAGTAACAAGAAGGTAGACAATATTCCCAACAAGATGACGATAGCGAAGCCTGATCGTAAAGAGACTCGCCATCGAGGGTCGAGATGAACGTTGAGCTCCATGGGAGTCTCAACAAGATGTCGATCAATGAGAGAGGCACGATCAAGAAGATCATGAATATACTTCTCTTGGGACATAAATAAACCATCCGAGTGGAAGTAACCTCAATCCCAAGGAAGTAACGAAGATGACCAAAATCCGACATAAGGAATCGCCACTTAGACGAGCCTTGACAAAGGCAATGTACTCAGAATCATCTCCTGATGATCATATCATCAATATACGTAAGAAGAAGAGTCCACCATGAGACGGTGTGGACAAAAGGGCGTGGATCATGATCACTAGCTAAGAAGCCAAAGAAGAAGTGACTACAGAGGAGAAGCGCCAAACCAAGCACAAGGGGCTTGTTTAAAGCCATAGAGAGCGACGAAGACGACAGTGAGTATGCCCTCGTGAACATAATACCCTGTGGTGGAATCATATAGACCTCCAAACGCAACTCGTCATTAAGAAAGGCATTCTTGACATCAAGTCGAGAAATGCACTCAATGACGAATGACGCCACCAAAGAAGAGTACAGACAAGTGGTCATGTGGGCCACATGAGCAAAAATTTCATCATAGTCACGACTATGCCTCGCTGAAGCCACGAGCAACAAGACGCGCCTTATAGCGCTCAAGAGAGCCATCAGAGCGAGTCTTAATTTTATAGACCCACTTACACGTGATAGGACGAGAGTGAGATGGAAAAAGAACAAGATCCCAAGTACAAGTACGCTCGAGGGCAGATATCTCCTCATCCATGGCATGCTGCCACTCGTGGTGAGTAACAACATCCCTGAGGAGACATGCTCATGGGTAGCTGCACCAGAAAAACCAAAACTGGCAGGAGGCCGAATCGATTGACGATCGCGGAGACCGCATCGAGGAGATGATGACCCATCAGGGGAAGATGGAGCATCAGGAGAAGATGAAACATCAGGGGAAGATGGCTTATCTGGAAGATCCTCAATACGGGTCGACGAGTGTAGAAGAGAGTGGGAGGAGGCTGAGGAGCCGCAGGAGACGAAACAAGCGGCGACAACGGCGGAGAGGCCTCAGGAGGTATATGTGGAGACTTAGTGGCTCGGGTGGACGAGGGCAAGACAGAGATAGGTGTATCTGGAAAAGTAAAAAAAGACATGGACTCCATAGAGGAAACCGAAGGAGAGGCATAACGTGGGTAGAAGGGACGAGACTTGTCGAAAGTCACATCCCGAGAAATCCGCATCCGTTGACCAACAGGGTCCCAACACCGATAGCCCTTGTGCTCGACACTGTATCCCAGAAAAACACACTCAACAGACTGAGCAGTCAGTTTGGTGCGTTCTCGAGGTGCGAGGAGAACGTAGCAAACACATCCAAACAGACGAAGGACAGAGTAGTCTGGAGGAAGACCACAGAGACGCTCAACAGGGATCTCACCCTGAAGAGCAGAAGAGAGCTGAATGTTGACGAGATAGGTGACAGTGGAAACAGTCTCATCCCAAAAGTGAGGTGGAATAGAGGCGGCAATCATCAGTGTACGAGCTGTCTCAAGGAGGTGACGATGCTTGCACTCAGCGACACCATTCTGAGCATGAGCACCAGAACAAGAGAACTGAGCGAGAGTGCCCTGCTCTGGAAGGAAGCTGTGCAGGTAACGAGAGAGGTACTCGCCAGCAGAGTCAACACGAAAGACACGAACAGGAGTGGAGAACTGTGTGCGAACTATAGTGGCAAATTGTTTATAGATAGACAAGGCCTCACTACGAGAAGATATAAAATATATCCAAGTGTGGCGAGAGAAATCATCTATAAATATGATATAATATCGATGACCCCCTTTCGAAAAGAAGGGAGCCGGACCCCAAACATATGAATGAACAAGATCAAAAGGACGCTGAGACACTAACTCATTATGAGAATAGGGAAGCTGAATATGTTTTCCTAACTTATAGCCCTGACAATCTAAAGAAACGTCTCCTGAGAAAGACCCCAGAAGACCACGACGAACTAAAGACGACAGACGAGATCCACACAGATGATCAAGACGGTGATGCCACTGCTGGAAAGAGCTAGTAGACGGAGTGACAAAAGTTGAGAGACTGGTGGCGACGGTGGCAGTGGAAGGAAGGTGAAGCCAGTCAAGCCCCCAGAGACGCTGTGAGTCAAGGTGCCGAGGGCCAGAACCAACCAGAGCCCCCCCTGTGGCGGTTCTGAACACAACAAGAGTCAGAATCAAGGATGGCCCGACAACCAATGTCAGTAATCTGCCCAGCAGAAAGAAGCTGCATGGTTAGGCGAGAAACATGAGCAACATAATGAACATGAAAAGATGAGTTGCTAAGAGGTCCTCGACCAGAGACAGAAAGAGAGGTACCATCAGTAGTAAGAACACTGACAAGAGAATCAAGAGGTGTAATGAAAGACAGAGTGGACGAATCAGAAGTCATATGAAAAGATGCTCCGGAATCAAGGATCCACGGGGAGGTACCTGACTGTGTAGGAGGTGGTTTCTCATTGCAAAGAGTCGATGAGCGTAACTCAGAGAACCTATCGAGGAGAACCCAAGCGGCAAGCAAAGGCCGAAGTCCGCTATCTCCTACCAAAGTGAGAGAAACTGCTAAAGGAGTCGATGTAGACGTCGATGTAGAAGCACCGGTGCAAGTGCAAGGAGAAGAATGACGTGAAAGATGCCGCTACTTCGTATAGCACTGGGACTCAATGTGGTCGACCTTGTCGCAGTAGGAGTAGCGAGAACGGCCATCGCCAGATGGAGGGCGGCCACCACCACCTGTGGCGGCCGCTGGAGGAGGCATTGTACTGAAGCGTGGAGCAGTCGGTGTAGCAAGTGGACGAGCGGCGAGCATGGAGGAGAGTGGCATCAGACCAGCACCACACAGGCGAGTCTCCTCTGCATGTATCTCTGTAAGAGCCTCCAGAAGAGTGACACGAGGGTGACGTGCAAGAAGCTGGGCACGCCTCTGCTCGAACTCAGGACGAAGGCGAGTAAGGAACTCGTAGACACGCCAAACTCTGTGTCAAGACGCATAACCAGCAAAGACGAACAGAGCGATAAACCAAGAAGCGGTCGAAGAGAGTCCAACTGACGCCAAACAGCAGAACTCTGAGCGTAAGGCATCAACAGTAGCATCACCCAGCTGAAGTGCCTGGCGAACCACGGACAGGTAGAGGGCATCTCCAGAGGGTTCGTAGCGCTGACGAAGGTGAGTCCACATCTGGACAGCCTAAGGGAGTCTCACAACTTTAGAAGAGAACTGAAGCTAGACACTGGTGATGAAGACAGCAGCAGCCCAAGCGTCATCATCGCACCACTGAGTGTAGGCGGTCAATCGATCCATGTAGGAATCCAGAGCCTCTTGGTAGGCAGAGGCATCCTTCTCACCAGTAAGGCCAGCAGCCTTGTCGGGCCGTCGGCGCAACAGCGTGAGGCTCTCGGCTTGAGGAGTAGGGCAAGCGGGCGGTGTGACATCGCTAGAAAGGATGCCCCAGACGAAGACCACGCATGTGGTTGCGCATGTGAGACACGGTTGGTGTAATTAACACCATCAAGATCACCGGGCAAGAGGAGGGAAACGGTGCTGGCGGAGGAAATCATGGAGGCGGGGACCGGCGGCGGCCGCAGATCAAACCGTGACGGCCGATCGGCGACCGGTCGGCGACCTCGGCGGCGACAACAACAACCGGAGTGGCGGCGTCCGGACGGAGCGGCGGCGGCCTTAGCGATGGCCCGCGAGCGGAGGCGAGGTGTTCGCCCGGTGGTGGATCTCCCGACGACGATGGCAATGTACGAGGCGACCTCGGCGTGATAGCAAGAATCGGGCGGGTGTCCTCGGCAGGACCCTCGCAAGGGCGAGGCGGCGAGGTAGGAGGCTAGGTGGGAGCCATCGGTGGCGGCATTTACGGTTGCAAATGGCCGAGCGCGCTCTGTGAGAAGCAAATGACGGAGAGGGAAGCCGGTGGCGCTGAAAGAGGAGGAAGCCGCCACGGTGGCTAGGTGAAGGACCGAAATGGCAATAGAGGGGGGGGGGGGTGAATGGTGCCTTAAAAATTAAGATCCTCCCCTCTCAAGTATCCACACAACAACTCAAACACTTCTGATAAACAAGAGACGTGAAGTGAATCAAATCCAAAAAGTTTAACAAAAAGCGGACTGCTCGCTTGACATCGGTTCGATTTTACCTAGCGGTAGTTCCGCACTCACGGTAGTTCCGGTATCAGCGGAAGTTCCGCCAATGTAGTTCCGCCGTGGACAATCGGAAGTTCCGATTGTCCTGACCGAAGAACAGTACACTCGGGTTTTGCCCAAAAATCCGAAATACTAACTCTTGAATTCTCTTCTCAGGTCAAGTCTCACAGCACATCATCCTAAACAACATCTTGACCTCATGGAGAAGAATCGCAGACAAAGATCCAAACACACGAAAATGCGAGACACTGGGCTTTCGCCCATATCTCAACTCATAAGAAGTGCGATGCAAGAGTGCCCTAAGAAAAACTCTGTTTGAAACATTGCATGCAGTGGCAATTGTCTCAGCCCAAAACTTCCTAGGTGTAGAATATTCATTGAGCATTGTCCTGGCCATCTCGACCAAGGTACGGTTCTTTCTCTCCACAACGCCATTTTGTCGAGGGACGTATGAGAGGAGAACTGGTGCTCTACACTGCCTCACCACGAAACTCTCAAAGTAGGAATTCTTGAACTCGGTGCCATTATCACTGCGAATTGCTCGTAATGCACCTGGGAGCTCAACAGAAAGCCTACTAAAAAGACCACGAAAATGTGAAAACGTCTCATCCTTCGAGGCTAAGAAAAACACCCAAGAGTACCTCGAGAAGTCATCGACCACAACAAGAACATACCACTTCCTCCACCGATCAAGATTGAGCCGACCAATCAGATCCATATGGAGCAGCTTGTCCCGGTGCATCAGTCATTGTCACTGTGATTGGAGAGTGAGAAGCGGCAACCATCTTGCCGTGCCGGCATGGAGAGCAGACTAGATCCTTGACCATCTTGAGTTTTGGCAAACCACGAATGAGATCGTGGCCACTGACTCGGGTCAAATGATCAAAACCTATATGACCGAGTCTCCTATGCCAAAAGGTCAAATCACGGATTCGACGTAATTAAACACCGAGAGGATCACCGTAAGACTCGTAAAAATCAAAGACGAAAGATCCTCCCATAACGAGAAATCCCGCAAACCAGACTACCCGAAGAATCGAAAATTTTGCAATTGTTTTTCTTAAAACTCACCTTGAAATCGTCATCGGTGAGCTGAGAGACTGAAAGCAGATTATACTGCAGCTTACTTACTAAGGCAACATCTTTCAGAATAAATGAATCATTAATGCGCACAAGATTTTAGCAATGACGCGCCTAAACGAAGCATCTCCAAAGGTGATCGCCTCATCACCGAGCACGGGCTAGGGAAGAAAACCAACGAGAATCCCCGGTCATATGGCGAGAACAACCAGAGTCTACAAGCCAAACCTTTCCCTTCCCTGCCCGGCGAACCTGAGTCAAACAGAGAGTAAAGTCTCAGTACTGGGGTGAATCAACAGTGATTTTAGCACCCAATACTGAGTAACACGTCGAATGTATAAAGTAGTCAAGCAAGACCGACCTCTATCTACCCTACGCTCGCCACTCAACAAGCCGTAAGGTCCGTGTGCGCACTGGTCGCTTCTTGAATCCGATCGCTATGGAAGAGCGAGTCAATATCGCAACATGTCGATCTCGCCACGTAGCCATCTCAAAGGGAAACCGAGATCTACACTCAAAACGACGGAAGTCACGACCAAAGGGAGCATGAGGACGAAAATCGAAAACTCGTAAAACCAAGTCCTCGATGCTGCCTAAATCATCACCGTACTAAACCTAGACCTCATGTTAGTCTTAAGTGCACTCATGGTCCGGGTCGACCGAATGCGCCTAAAGGACTCAACATGATCTCTACGCGATCTTGGCGCTACCAAGCAATGATCAAACAAGTGTCCATCCTTCCGACAGAAGGTGCAATGATACTTCGCCTCGAGAGGTCAAGCCGCAGTGAAACCACCTTGTCGCCGAGATCCTTTGAACAAAACCCGCGATTTAAAATTGACTTTCTCACCCCGGCTTAGTTTTGATCACACCGTGCTATAGTTCCGAGCACGACATGTGGATGCTTCCTCATATCCTCATGGAAATCATATCCTAGACCCCGATTAAATGCAAATCTTAGATTGGTCTAGAATGAGGTTGAGCTTCTTCTTGCCTCCTACAAACCTCTCGAGAGTGTTCATAAGATACTGACACTCCCGAAAGAGAGAGGTGCAAGAAGAGCAGGGGGAAGAAGAGAAAGCAGAGGATAAGAGAGCGTAAGAAGAACCAACAAATAGAGGGAAGATTGGCTTGTGCATGCACACCACTGGGGAACAAATCCTACTACTAGCCGCTTGGTTCACGCCGCTAGGCGCCTCTACCACACCCTCATGCTTCTTCCCAAAGACACACATCACAAGCAGATGATTGCTTCTCTAGAAGGTCCTTAGTTAGCTTCACACATTTTTCATCTAGAGCAATCAATTCATATTTTAGTTTGTTACAATGATCACATGGTGAGCTAGCAGGGTCCTTAGAAGCATATTTGGCCAATTTGGTATTTTCATCAACTAGTTCTTGAAACTGTTTGGAGACAGCTTCAAGTTCAGCAGTAAATTTGAGACAATTCACACATGAAGCAATAGGCTCAAGTAAGAATGCTTGTAATTCAAGAATTTTATGGTCCGCCTGCTTTAGGTTCATCTTTAGATTATTACAGCCTTTTACAAATCTCTAGGCATCAAGCAACATAGTATAAAGACCTTTAAAAGCATTGTCCTTATCCTCACATGAGGTGCAAGAAGTAGTTTCTACACTAGTCGATGAACTAGGTGCTACCCTACTCATTTCTAGTTCAGTAAGCATACTAGCATTCTCCACCTTAAGCTTATCAAGCTCACAAGTCAGACTATCATGCGAGGTCCTTAGTTTCTCCATGTCACCAATCAAACCACAGCATGTATCACAATCATCACAGGAGGAAGCAGATCTAAGTGAAGTAAGCTCCCGTGATTGTCTATCTACTTCCTTCTCAAGATCACCAACCCTAGCTCTAGATCTAGCATAAAACTTTCCTAGCTTAAGAAATGCATCATTGAGCTGGTCATAGGAGGGACCTACCTCATCGGAGTCGCTGTAGAGCTCGCTATCGCTGACGTCGGACCCGTTGGCCATGAAGCACATGCCGATGAAGTCGTCACCGTCCTTGGGATCTTGATCATCCTTGCCCTCGCCGCCGCCATCCCTCCACATCGCTGGTTGAGGTCGCCAAGGCGGTGAGGACGCCGATGAAAGAGCTTCTGGCCTTCCCAAAGTTGCGAAACTTCTTCTTGTCTTGAGTAGGTGCTGAGGGCTTCATGTTGCGGTTCTTGTCGATGTAGTCGTTTTTGCTCGGACCGCCGTAGTCACCTTTGCCCTTCCCACTTGAGGCGCTTTGCTCGGATGTGGTTGGGGCCACCACACTCAAACAAATCACGGTCCTCCTCTTCTTCCATCCCTCCTTCTCTTGAAAGCATGGGAAAAATTCCGAGCTAGGAGGGCTAGTTGTTCATCCGCAAGTCGCCTAACTAATCATCGCTATGTCACAGAGCACCAGGAGAAACCGCAAAGAGAATCGTAAGAAGATCCGTATGGATCGGTGACTAGAGCCATCGACTGTGACTTCGACCTTCGAGAGACTATGTCAATCTCGTGAGTCTTGAGGCGCGAGTAAAGCGCATCAAGAGTCAAGGTCGAGAGGTCCGTGGTATCCTTGATGGTAGTCACCTTCATCTCCCAAACGCGCAAATCAAGAGCTGCGAGCATCTGACGAGCATTGTCCGAGTCGGGGTATGTAAGACCGACCGCTCGGAGGTTACTCAAGATCTTGTGAAAACGCGCAAAGCACTCATCAAGAGACTCGCCAACGAGCATTTCAAACTTGTTGTATTCTCGCTTGAGTTGGTCCTGTCGAACTGTCTTGATCTGGGTGGTGCCCTCATGGTAAGCGTCGAGGGTCACCCAGATGTCGAAAGCCGACGTCAGATGAGATATGCGATCAAACTCGCTTCGGCTCAAACCTTGGATTATAATGTTACTTGCCTTAGTATTGGCCTCAACATCGGGCATGTTTTCCATATTGATGTTTTCATCGGCAGGAACAGCGAATCTGACCTTCACCTTCCGCCAGATGGCATACCCCTGAGCCTGGATGTATGTTTCCATTCGACTCTTCCACAAGGGGTAATCCAGACCATCAAAGACAGGAGGCTTGGTGGAATACTTGTCCGTTGCTATGGCTCACGCATCGGTTAAAGATCTATCGAAAAGAGCTAACCGCTCGATACCAATTGAAGGACCGAAATGGCAACAGAGGGGGTGAATGGTGCCTTAAAAATTAAGATCCTCCCCTCTCAAGTATCCACACAGCAACTCAAACACTTCTGATAAACAAGAGACGTGAAGTGAATCAAATCCAAAAAGTTTAACCAAAAACTGGACTGTTCTGTTGGATATCGGAAGTTCCGATTTTACCTAGCGGTAGTTCCGCATCGCGTAGTTCCGTAACAAAGTGGAAGTTCCGCCAATGTAGTTCCGCCGTGGAAATGACCAAGAACAAGACGCTCGGGTTTTGCCCAAAAATCAAATACTAACTCTTGAATGCTCTTCTCGTGTCAAGTCTCACAGACATCATCCTAAACAACATCTTGACCTCATGGAGAAGAATCGCAGACAAAGATCCATTAATCAAAGCAAAACGGATTTCTTGAGTATTAGGCAAGAACAACCAAAACCCACAATTTGCAAGATTCTTAGATTCTCGGCTCATGAGACTTTGAAGATATATTAGCAATATCAATAAGACTCTAAATATCAAGTTTCATGCCATCTCATAAGAGGAATCAAAAGATTCACAAAAAAACCTAGATATTCAACGTATGAACAGAGAGACGAAAAGAGGCATAAACAAAGAACCAAAACCTCAGAGTTTCATTGATAGAAATCAAAAGATTACAGAGGGAAACACAGAGGAATGATTACACAAATTTCAGTTCATCCTCTCCAACTCAACAAACTCTCAAAAAGCAAAACAAACACAGCAGCAGCGCAAACGCAATGATTTCAATCACAAACTTCTCACCACAGCGTCAAATACTCATCACTCAAACGGGGACCCTACTCACATGGTCTCTCACTAGGGCAGGGGAGGACGAGTTGCGCGTTCGGGAGGAGAGGTAACCCTAATGGGCTCTGATACCATGCTAGGAATAGCAACTTGTAGTCTCATGAGACCAGAGTGCCAGTATATATAGACAAGTACATGAGGTAAATATGAAAATAATCCCTCATAACAATGGAGAATAACACAACTATGCACATATCTCTAACAGTTGTAACACATAACTGATAACATATTGGCCATATGATTGTCGGAATAAACCCTTGATCTATTCCAATAGGCTAAATGCTAAAATATATAAATTACAAGGGTAGATAAATATGCAAAGAGCTACATATCTAACATCTAACACCCTTCTCAAACTCATGGTGGATCAACAACACTGAGTTTGGAGAGGTAGAAGCTATGCTGAGCTCGAGTCTGTGCTTTGGTGAACAAATCACCAATCAATCTCTCAAGATACATATCAAGAAAATAACTTAGTCCCGCACCTGCAATCTCATGTACGAAGCATCTACGCTAATGTTGATACGGGGTGCTCGATCTTCTTGATGTAGGATCAAAGATAATATCGAACCATCCATTCCCTGTGGAAAAACAAGAACGGTCTTGAAACGCCCAATTTCCGCCAAGAACTTGGTCAGTCCAAGGCTTGGAAGAATATGCATGTAGCCTAGATAACAAAGAGACCTCATCATGGAAGTAGCTAAAAGCTAAAACACAAACGTGTATTTTAATTCATAATATTGAGTCGAGTTACATAAACATTTACAATGGCTTATATAGCCCATCTAAGACACCTAAAACAAGAAACAACTCTCTAGATAACTATGGACTCAAATAAAGGAAAGCCTGGAATATCCGCCGTCGGCTTGTTTTGGATGTCGCGACACACATAGATAGAATATGAAGATACGAATTGATCCTTTGCGTGGGCCTTGAAGTTAGCTTTCCAACAAGTCCAAAAACACTCAATTTGGAGTTCATATGCAAAAGATATATCCTTTTTAAACTAGATTGTGCTGGTGGTGACGAGTTCAATCCGAATTGACTTCAATCTTTTCTATCTTCAATGTCCTTGTTTGAAACGAATTAAATCCGTGAGAAACAAGATAAGGACACCCTTTTAAATCTTTGGAAAGTCTTAGGATAGCAAGATATCACCCATAGGTGCCCACAAGCCACATACTTCCCTTGTTTAGTAATCCTCACGCGACGCCTTGATAGCATGTGCAACCTCTAATGAATTTACCATAACTTTGTGTAGAAAGCTCTAAATCACATGTCATTTGATCTGTTGGAAACTATACTTGATAATATTTCTAAATATTTTTGCACATTTAAAACCTCAGAATTAGTGCACAAACCTTCATGAACTTTGCAGACAGAATAGCGAGCACCATGCTAATTGAAACCTGATTGCTCTTGTTTCCTCCTCTTAGGCCGACCTCCTCTCCTCCTCTCTTTCCCAAATAGGTGTATATACCATGTATACCCTCATCATTCTCCCGTTCTTCAAAACAAGTTGTCGCCGACTGTGTTGGTTGTTGAAGCTTCTGTTGATGATGACGACAACGAAACACATAACCAAAAAAATTTACAGACTGATTTACATAGACATATAAATACAAAGTCAATTTATAATTCAAATACAACTCCATCTAATAAAACCAAAACCAACAATCGATAGACCCTGATGAGAGCGAACAATTGTTCATAACACTCACCCAATCCTACCCCAAACTATTGGTGTTTGATCAACACTAATCTAGAATTGAAATCCTAATATGTAAATAGAGTTTGCAAGATACAAAATCCTCACGAGCCAACTGAGCTCGATACCAAGATGATATGGGGAGCCCGATCTTCTCGACGAGGATCAAAGATAATATCGAACCATCAATTCCTGCGAAAAGTAAGAACGATTTTGGAAATGCCCTATTTCCCTCAAGAACTTGGATGTGTCGAAGGTTTAGAGGAATAGACGCGTAGCCTAGATAACGGTGAGACCCTCATCATGGAAGTAGCTAAAAGCTAAAACACAAACGTGTTTTTTAATTCATAATATCGAGTCCGAGTTACACAGAAATTTACGATGGCTATATAGCCCATCTAAGACACCTAAAATAAGAAACAACTCTCTGGATAACTTGGACTCGAAGAAAGGAAAGCCTGGAATATTTGCCGCCGGTTTGTTTTGGATGTTGCGGTGCACAGAGATGGAATCTAAAGATAAGACTTGATCCTTTGCGTGAGCATTGAAGTTAGCTTTCCAACAAGTCCAATAATACTCAATTCGGAGTTCATATGCAAAAGATATAACCTTTTTAAACTGGATTGTGCTCGAGGTGACGAGTTCAATCCGAATTAACTTTAATTTTTTTTCTATCTTCAATGTCCTTGTTTGAAACGAATTAAATCCGTGAGAAACAAGACAAGGATACTCTTTTAAACCTTTGAAAAGTCTTAGGATAGTAGGATTTCACCCATAGATGCCTCACAAGCCACAATCTCGTCTTGTTTAGTAAAGCATGTGCAACTTCCAATGAACTTGTCATAACTTTGTGTAGAAAGCTCAAAATCACAAGTAGTTTGATCTGTTGGAAACTAGACTTGATAGGATTTATAAATATAAACCTTTTGTGCATTTTAAACCTCTAAATTATTTCACAAACCTTCATGAACTTTGCAAATAGAACAACGAGCACCATGCTTATTGAAACTTGATTACTCTTGTTTCTTATTCTTGGGCCGACCTCCTCTCCTCCTATCTTGCCCAATTAGTCAGATATACCACACATATCTTCATCAAATATGCTTGATGAGCTCATGCTTCATCGATCTCAAGCAATACTAATTGCGCTAGTACTGCTGATAAGAGAGGAGTTAGTGCGTAGGTAAACACCAAATCCTCGAGTAGCCCCCAAAGCTAAGTGATCTCGTCTGTCAACTCCGCCATACCTCACAACTTAGCCTTAACACTTGAACGGGAGACGACAGTCTGCTTCTTGGTCTTCCAAACAATCACAGAGGAACCAACGAAGACACAATAGGCATAAAAAGATCAGCGATTAGAAGGATTGTTAGCCCAAGTCGCATCCTAGTACGTCTGAAGCTGTAGAGAGCTGGAGTGAGGAAAGAAAAGACAACGCCTTATGGTTCCACAAAGATATCGCAGAACACAAAGAAGATGATTGTAGTGAAGCTGAGTGGGAGTAGAAACGAACTGACTAAGAATGTGAACTGGGTGAGAAATGTCAGGTCGAGTGATCCCAAGGTAGACGAGACTCTTGACAAGATGACGATAGCGAGTAGGATTCTCAAGAGGCTCCCCATTAATGGGCCGAAGGTGAACACTAAGCTCTATAGGAGTGTCCACCACACGCTGATTAGTGAGATAAGTGCGAGTAAGGATACCTTGAATGTACTTTTGCTGGGAGAGGTAGTAGCCCTCAAGTGTAGAATTGGCATCAATCCTAAGAAAGTAACGAAGAGAACTCAAATCAGACATCAAGAACTACTCACTGAGACTCTCCTTCACAAAATCAATATACTGAGAGTCATCCCTAGTAATGATCATATCATCCACATAGAGGATGAGATTCCGACCCCAAGGAGAGGTGTGAACAAAGAGAGCATGGTCGTGATCACTGGCGGAGAAGCCGACAACAGTGACAATAGAGAAGTAGTCAAACCAGACGCGAGCACGAGGGGCTTTGTTGAGCCCATAAAGAGAGCGACGAAGGCGACAAACCATATCATCAGGGACAGAATACCCAGGGGTAGTTGCCTGTATACCTCCTCACGCAGACTTTTCCGACCCTCGCTTTTCACTTTTTTCGCTCGCCTCACTTCCTCTCCTCCGACTCCACTTGTTCCCTCTCCGTCGGAGGTTCTTTCTAGCTCTTTTGTTGAGATTCCAACAATAATCACCAAACAACCTTACTCGATACCATGTTGGAATGAACCCTTGATCTATTTCAATGAGGCCAAAGGCCAAAAATATACAAGTTACATGTGTTGGTAAATATATGAAGATCACCCTATACACACTACATATCTAACATCTAACAATGATAACCTGGACTACGGCCGGAGTTTTAACATATACAAAAGTTATAGAGGGCATACTACAGCGGCAAGCATCCCGCACGAATAGGAACACTGGGCGCAGATTCGATAGTTTAGCACTGACAAAAGGAGGGTGTGCGTGGTAGCATCACAAGTGAGACAAGGACCGCATGAAGTTCTAGAACATGCAGTATTGTAAAGAAATAAACAGGATACAACATTTAGATGCACTACATTATACATCCCGTAAGACAAAAAATGAGATTGTGAACTAATGACAAAAGAAGATTGTAGATGTTGTTGGCTGGCAGAGTAGAGCATGGCTATGTAGGGCAGAAGCCGAATAGATGCCATGAGCTAGTAGCATATTGGATAGGACAAGCTGCAGGAAGAATGGGAAGTGAGCAAATTGACTAACAAATTATATCAGGGAATAGGGTGTTGAATAATCCTTAATGTTGTTTAAGTTTCAGTTTTAGTTTGCATGGCTGAATTGGTAGTTATGAACATTGATGGCGCTAATTGCCTGAAGGTGGGGAAGGTGGCTGTAGGTGCATGTACTGTTTAAGTTACTTGTTTACGTGTAAGTTACTTGTTATTTGCTAGTATAAATAAGAGAAGAAAAGAAAAAGCTGTGTAGAAGTTGGGCAGCACTAAAAATATTTGTGTCTTGCGTGTTCTTCTTCCTTTCTCTGTGTTCTAGAGTGTTTGTGTGCGTACGTCCAGGCGTTCTCTCCGGGATCAGTTCCAACATAGGGAAGGGATTAGTAAATCTGTATGGAGCTGCAACAGACGGGAACGAACAACGTAAGCATATGTAACATACCTGGGATTTAGTGTTTGCCTAACGACCCTTCTTCACAGGGATAGAGGTGGTTGTGTGGTCAGGTAATGTGCGCATTGAGTTGTGAAGCATATGCAATCTATAAGAAGCGAGTATACACAAGAACAAGCATATTGTAGGAAAGTGGCTGAGCAA
Organism: Hsuehochloa calcarea; assembly: GCA_036346395.1. Classification (NCBI taxonomy): domain Eukaryota; kingdom Viridiplantae; phylum Streptophyta; class Magnoliopsida; order Poales; family Poaceae; genus Hsuehochloa; species Hsuehochloa calcarea. Next base: position 13,787,686 of record CM070604.1, on the reverse strand, counting down.
TAGGGAATGCTAGCGACCCGAAATGAAATCAAATAATAAATTAGTTTTTTATTTGTTCGGCTTCTAATTAATTTTAAATTTTCTGAATCGATGACTTTTGAATGGTATGACTATAGATATGCAATAGCATTGAAGAGACAATAGTGATGCATAGTAGAATACAAAATCACTACATGAGGTAGTAAGCACTAATGAAGTAACCGGACCACAAGTTAAGCAAAATTCAAAGAAAAGGGAAAAACAAGAGGACAAAAACCATAATTCAACATAAATAATCACTTACATTTTCTATGTTTTTTCTAGGAGAATCAACAGGGTTGTCCTTGTCAGTGGAGACGGTATTGTCCTCGGAATGATGCTTACTTTCCATATCCTGTAAGCAATCCATACGGAATTAGCATAATGTAGACGGGCACACACCATTTGTAGGCAGGACGACAACATAGAGGAGAAATTGGTTTGTTTGTTTGGTATTAAGTATGATATGTTTGCTCGAAAAGTGGCATCATTAGTAAGGAAATATCAAAGGAAGAGATGGTGGAACATATGACCTATTTTGAAGTAGCTGATGCTTCGAAAAGCCTCTTTCGAGTAGAAGGCAATGCGTCGTGTGGGTCCTTTATTCTGATAGTATGAAAGAAAACGATATTATATGAAGCACGAGAAGAGAAATGGGAAACATTAGAGCAATAATAGGCGAGCGAGACGAACGAACATATGCTTTGGATGTTCTTTTGCTTCAACGGTACACAACTAATGTGGAGAAAATGGTGTTTGTTTTGGTGCCTGGACATGCAAGGAGGCACATGCTCTTAGAAGCAAAAAATAGTGGAGTCAACTTTGTCGAACTGGTAAACGCAATAATAACCCATCTTAAAGACAGCTCAGATAGAAAACCATGTATCTAGGAAACAATATGAACTCTATAAGGCAAATAATTCAAGTGTCCTATAGCACTCTTAAATAACATAATAGAAGAAAAGAGCAATAAGCTTGGATGGCTGTATGCGGCAAATAATTTAAATGACCTATAGCATAAGAAGTAGGCAGAAGCGAACTCAACAATAATGTGTAAGTAAGAGCTGCAAAAACTTACAAGGGTTTATAAAAATACAAAAGATAATTCAAATGAGTAAATACCTCGAATTAAAGTTGCCTCATGAGGCTCATTAGAACCAGTTTTCATTGGAGTCCGAATGATGCATTTAGGTACAACAGCGAGTTTGTCAGATGTCCCTTTGATTTGGAGAATAAGAGCGCCAAATTCCGTCGAAGATGATGCAACATGTACCGAAGCACATATGCGTGGAACAATAGACTGTCTTCCTAATGTGACAATGATACGATTGACTTGGTAAGACTTCTTGGGGCCTTGAAAGCTTTTCTTTGTTATATTGATATGCCAGGTGTACTTCTTGCATACAATTTGAGCTATGTTCGGCGGTATGTCATCTCCTCCACAGTTCGATATGAGGGCCACATCGACTTGTTTACCAACTATATGTTGTGCAACATCCCCAAACAATATGAACTCTGCATCTGTTGTCCCATCAGTACCAATCACACAAAGCTTGTATCTAGGAAAGAGTGAGGAGGCACAAGTTGAAGAAGGTCATGAAAAGGACAGAGGTAGGTAAGCAACAACAATAGCAATTTTACTATCCAATGAGAGCTACCCAAGGATAGCGTGACTGCAATATAACGTTCTCCTAATTGAGTAATTAAAAAGAATTAAAATAAAATTTAGTAGTTGAAAATTCAGAATTTTAGGGGCGACCACTTAAAGGAGGAGGCAGGAAGGATAGCCAAACCCTACTGCCATCCCTCCTCCCCAGCGCCACCCCCTGCAGGTGACGCTCCTTCCTGAGCCTCTCCCTGCCGAGCCCCTCCAGCACCGCCCCTCTGCCTTGGTGCTGCTGTCCAGCAAGGAGGAGAACAATGTACATCAAGGAGGAGGAGAAGATCCAGCAAGGAGGTAGAAAGGAGAGAAGTGAAGTGAGAAAGAGAAGGTGTCGGCACCCAAATATGCAAATCTGGACCCTCTGTGTATTCTGCACTAGTCCAGGATCACGCTAGTGCACACAGTGTCAACATTGATGAAATATCACATCCATACAACGAATATAAGAATAAACGAGTACTTTAAATAACAATTAACTGTTGGGACCTTATGGTCGAGTGTTACATTTATTAAGCCATGCAAGGCTGACAATAAAGAATTAAACTGCAGCGGAAACGAAATAAACTCCGGTAGGCTCCCATCAATTTACCACAGCAACCGATCGATCAAGACCCTAACGCTCAACCTTCAGAGAACTCTTCTTCAAAAGCAAAGACGACTCCTCCTCTTCATTGATTTGTTTAGCAAGAGTGAGTACACACCGTACTCGCAAGTCATACCACAGAATGCATTTATACATGATGGCTTATTCCAAAGGAATGGCTTCTGTGGTTATTTTGCAGGAATGCAACATTTGCAATTGAATACAAATAATAGATTGAAAGCATAATTCAAAACAAATAGACAATAATAAGTTAACAATTGATTTCACAAAGGACACACAGTCTAATCAAGTTCTTTCACACAGCTGACCCTTCCCAATTGTTTTATGAAAATCTACCCCTCGTGTGAAATTCCCGAGCATGTCCATAACCGAGGACGCGGCTATTCGAATAGATTGATTTAAACACTCTGCAGAGGTTGTACACTTTACCCACACGATGAAACCAACCGGATCGAGTTGATCACAACAAAACCTTTCGTGAGACTTCATCTCAAACAATGACACTCTGGTGTGCTTTATCGCCATCAATTTGTACACACAGCCCTTGGAACGACACACACCATTGGACAGGGATGCAGCGAACCGTCCCGCGATGTGACATATCACACCTCCAGCCCATCACATAGCTTAAATACAACCTGAGTTGTCAATGTCAAGACTCCATAACTTACTAAGTCAGGCCCAGCCCATACTAGGCATGTGGTCGTACAGTAAGGCCCAGTTCAATGGCGCACAAAGTTAAGTCCTTAATTGACCAAGGCAAGACTTCCAGTTTTAACCCAAATCACAAAGTTTATATCACACGATCCACCATTCACACAGAATCCACCACTTGCCTCGGTCTAAATCTTTTCCCACCTGTTGATTAAGTGCAACACATGCCATCAACGAGTAATAGCACACAAGACACACAGATTCATCACACGCCCATAATCACTTAGTCAAGTTTGCAATTGCAACTCTCACATGAAATGATGACTCGTGGCATGGCTAAGCAGTCTAATCGTATCTAACCAACCCACGTTGGTGCTACGATAATACCAACTAATAATTAATCAACTTAGGGTGACAAAAGATCATGGCATACAATAGACAAGGTGGCATAACAATTTGGATTAATAACTACGCCCAAAAGCATTTAAATAAATACTTGAAATAGAATGCAATACATTGAAACAAAGTATTTTAAAACTGGGTTCAAAATGATCAAAGGTATAACTTGCCTTGGAATAGATCTAGATATTGGTCTTGGTCTTGAGGTGCTCCTTCTTCGCAAAATTCCCAAGTATCGACGTCTACTCATGAACGGACAAAAGAAACAAAACAAATAAATAACAGAGGCAAAACAAACTCCAAAATTAAATAAAATTCATAAATAAATAGATCTGAATTTTATATGAATTTACAAATTTGAATGGGCTCAATCGGAGTTCGGATGCAAAAGATATGGGCTTTGGAAGATTGGAAAAATCAATTAAACCCTAAATTGGATTTTCTCGAATTTCCCGAATTAATTTTATAAAGGAAAATCGAATTATTGCGCAATGCTTGCGTCAGCCGAGAATTTCCGGAAAAAGAATTAAATTTAAAAGAATTCGACATGTGGGACCCATCGCTGTCGCCTCGGTTCACGCGGACCGAGCGCACCGAACCGAGGGAGATCTCGCGCGGTGGATCGCCACGACGACGCAGTGTGTCTTGGCGGCGCGATCGGCGCCACGCTGGCCGCCACACCAAAGATCGGCCGACGGCGCGCCGAGCCGGCGACAACGGCGGGCGGTGGCGCTCGGGACCGATGGTCACCGTGAACGGCGGCGACTCACCGGCGATGAGTGGTACCAACGTAGAGGAGGCTAATGCGCACACATGGGCACCGGTTTGAGCACTGGGTTGACGGAGATGGCGGCGGCGGAAGAAGCGGCGAGAGAGCTCGGTTTTGTCGGACGGACGCTCGTGATGCTCGGCGGCGAAGGTGCGCCGCGAGGTAGCCTGTGACTTGCTGATCACAATGGTGCAGTCGGTGGAGCAAGGGCGACGACGACGGCGGCGCAATCCACCGGAGAAGAAGTTCGGCCGAAAACCCTAAAACTTGCAATGCGGCGGCGCTAGGGCGATCGGGGCGACAAGAGTGGCGGTTTAGGGTTGCGGAGGCCCGGGCGGAGCTAAGGGAGTATTTATAGACCTGGAGATGCCGAGATTTGGAAACCCCCAAATCGGGTCCGAAACGGCCGGGTTTTTGAATTCCATGATTCTCGGAGATTGAAACCGATTCGAGGTTTGATTTGGTTTGGAACGGATAAGGAATAACCGGAGACATGATTTGGTGGGGTCGGCACGAAGAATCAGCAACGAATACGCATTTGTCGGACGCGGCTTCGAGCTCCAGCAATGGCGGCCGAACTCGGGCGCGGCGCGAGGAAGAAGAAACTCCGCGGAGACGACGACTCGGCGGCGGTCCCACCTGGCAGAGAGAGCGAGGGCGAGTGGGTGCAGCGCCGTGCGATGGAAATCCAACGGCTAGAAGCGAACGCGGGCGAGCGAGCGAGCGAGATCAGCGGGCGAAGCCACGCGGCGACAATCCAACGGGTCAAGGCGGGGTTGAGCGCGTGCGTCCGATCGGAGACGAGGGCACGCGTCGAGCATCCAACGGACGAGAGCGCGGCGAGGCGAGATGGTGGGCGCGGCCGAATAGTCTTTGAGCTTCGCCCAAGATCGTTCAAGGATTTAAAATAGGTTTTTCTTTTAAATAAATCCAGAAAATGCAAATAGCAATTAGAAAATAGCAAATGACTTTGGAAAAATTCCAGAAAATTCTATAAAATATATCCAAGCATATAGAATTTAAATAAAATAGTTCTGACAATTGTTGATGTTGGGATTAAGCACATTAAATCAATTTGTCCTTAAAGTCCAATTTAAGCTCTTTAAATTAATATTCAAATAATCCAAATGGTAAATTCTCTTGCTACCAATATTTAAAAGATTTTAAAGCTCAATTTTGGGATGTTACAAACCTCCCCCTTAAACGAATCTCGTCCCGAGATTCTCGGCTAGCTAGAGAAAAGGCTAGGAACTCGGCCTTCAACTCTTCTTCACGTTCCCACGTTGCTTCTCCTTCCGAGTGGTTACTCCACTGGACTTTGCAGAAACGAACGGTCTTGCTTCTGGTGCGGCGCTCTGCGACATCCAAAATCCTAACAGGCTGCTCTTTGTATGTGAGATCTTCCTTCGCCAATTGACTCCAACGGGTCCGCTTCTTCCGCACACGAAGACACTTCTTCACCGTGAGACATGAAAGACATCATGCACTCCTGCTAACGATCGCGTAACTCCAAGCGTACGCAACTTCTCCACGGCGCCCAAAACCTTGAATGGACCCACATACCTTGGAGCAAGCTTCCCTTTGGTGTGGAATCTCTTAACACCTCTGAGCGGAGTAACTCGCAGATACACAAAATCCTCTGGTTCAAAGCTGAGGTCACGACGACGATTATCGGCATAACTCTTTTGCCTCGGATCGGGCTATCTTTAACCTCTCTCTTATCATAGCAACTTGTTCTTGGCTTCTGAATAATATCTCGCCCGAACACTACACGCTCAAATTGCCTCTCGACCAATTCAACGGAGTTCTGCAGCACGACCGCATGAGCTTCAAATGGTGACATTTGCAAACCGCTTGATAATCGTTGTTGTACGAGAATTTCGCATACGGCAAACTTTTATCCCAATCGGTAGCATTAGCTAAGGCACAGCTCTCAACATATCTTCTAATATCTCGTTGACTCTTTCATCGTCCATCCGTCTGGGATGATAAGCGATCAAATTCGATGAGTTCCTGTGGCTTCATGTAGACTCTGCCAGAAACGAGAGGTGAATTGAGATCCTCGATCTGACACTATCTTCTTAGGCACACCGTGCAGACTGACGATTTTTGACATATACAATTCCGCCAAGCGGTCTCCTGAGTAAGTGGTTTTGACTGGCAAGAAATGGGCAACCTTAGTCAAACGATCCACTATTACCCAAATCGAATCATAACCTGATTGAGTCTTGGGTAGACCGGTAATAAAATCCATACCGATCTCTTCCCACTTCCATTCTGGTATCTTCAGCGGTTGTAGCAATCCTGCTGGTCTCTGATGTTCGGCCTTTACTTTCTGACACACGTCACATAAGGCAACGAACTCTGCGACGTCTCGCTTTAAGTTTGGCCACCAAAACTTATTCTTAACATCCTGATACATCTTAGTGCTTCCAGGGTGAATTGAATACTTTGAGTCATGGGCTTCCTTCAGAATCAGCTGTCTTAATCCATCCATATCTGGTACACGATACGTCCATTGATCCACAAGATATCCCGATCATCTATGGTGAAGTCTTTAAATTTTCCTTCTGACATCTTCTTCTTGAGATCAAGAAACTCGTAATCCTTAGGTTGAGCTTCACGAATCTGTTTCTCCAGAGTAGACTGTACTTCCAAATTGGCCACAAATCCTTCCGGAACAACTTCTAGCTGTAGCTTCTGGAATTCCTCCTGAAGTTCTGAACACAACTCTTTTGCTTCCAGAGCATTGCAAAGAGCTCTTGCGACTCAAAGTGCATCTGCAACTACATTGGCCTTACCAGATGGTAATGGATTCCAAGATTATAATCCTTTATTAATTCCACCATCTTCTCTGTCTCATGTTCAAATCGATCGAGTGAATATGTACTTCAGCTCTTATGATCTGTAGACTTCACAATGATTCTGGATGAGATAATGTCGCCAAATCTTCAAAGCATGCACTACTACACTAATTCCAAATCATGGGTAGGATAATTCTCTTCATGAGGTCTTAATTGCCTTGACGCATAAGCGACAGCTCTTCCTTCTTGCATAAGGACACATCCTAATCCTTGACGCGAAGCATCACAGTAGATATCAAAATCCTTACTAATATCCGCAAAACTAGCATCGGGTCAAGTCGACGCTTCTTCAATTCTTGAAAACTTCCTTCACAAGTCAGTCCAAATAAACTTCTTCTCTTTCTTCAACAATTGCGTAAGAGGCTTAGCAATCGTTGAGAATCCTTCAATGAAACGACGATAGTATCCTGCCATTCCCAAGAAACTACGAATTTGAGTAACCGTCTTGGGCTGCTCCCAATTCATTACACTTTAACCTTCCGGGTCAATCACACTCCTTCTACTGTCATCACATGACCGAGAAAATCAACTTTCTTCTTCCAAAAGTCACACTTGCTAAACTTGGCATACAGCTGATGTTCTCTGAGCTTCTCTAGGATTAATCTCAAATGTTCTGCATGCTCTTCTTCTGATTTTGAGTATACCAAAATATCATCAATGAATACTACTACGAACCTATCCAAATATTCCATGAATACTTTGTTCATCATGTTCATGAAGTAGGCAGGAGCATTAGTCAATCCAAAAGACATGACTAGAAACTCATAATGTCCATACCGGTTGAGAAAGCGGTTTTGGTACATCCTTAGGACAAATCTTCAATCGATGGTAACTTTGATCGTAGATCGATCTTGGAGAATACTCGGCTCCTTTCATCCGGTCGAACAAATCATCTATTCGGGCAATGGGTACTTGTTCTTGATGGTGACTTCGTTGAGAGAACGATAATCGATACACATTCTCATACTTCCATCTTTCTTTTGACAAACAAAACAGTGCTCCCCATGGCGATTTAACTAGGTCTTACAAAACCTTTCTCCAAGAGTTCTTCTATCTGCTTCTTCATTTCCACAAGTTCATCGATTGGCATCCGATAGGGTCTCTTGAAATTGGTGCTGTTCTCGCACTAGATCGATGACAAACTCAATGTCACGGTCGGTGGCATTCCCGTAACTCTTCCGAAATACATCCGGTAATCTCGACTACAGTGTACGCCTTCCAAAGAAACTTTCAAACGTTGACTACCAAATGTCCATCACGCATCGAGGTGGCTAGAAATTCTACTTTCTTTCCGTGGTATCCTCAATTGTCACGGCTCTTGACCACAATCTAGCATCGCTTATGTTTGGATAACCAATCCATACCAAGGATGACATCTATGGTCCGAGTGTCTAGAACTATTAGGTTGGCTAGAAACTCAACTCCGCCTATGAGTAGCCTAGCTCCTAAACATCCAACTTTAGAACTTAGCTCTGCTCGGCGATCGACTAACAGAGTATGCTTAAGATGCATAACTTCCAATTTGTTCTTAGTTGCAAAATTCCGAAACAAACGAATGCGAAGCTCCGTAATCAAGCAGGCGATGCAGTCTTGAATTTACTAGGAACTTACCCGAAGACAACGTCCGGTGCTTCTTGGGCTCCTTCTAGAGTGACGTGGTTGACACGGCCTCGACCACCGATGGCGGTGCTCCTCCGATTGACCGTAGCTTGAGAAGTTCCTTGATGGTTGCCTTGTCTTGGTGTCTTGGCCGTGTGTTCCCAAGGTTGAAGCGTCTTCGAGTGATAGTCCCATTCTGCGGACAACGGTTGGCGAAATGCCCTGGCGACGGCTGTAAAGCAAACTCGTTGTATTCGTGGGTTGCTTATCGGATTGGGGTTGATAGTGCGGGGTTGCGGAAGTTACGAGCAATCGGGCGAGGTTGAAGTTGGTGCAGTGGTCCGCGACTCGTGGTGGAAAACGGCTAAACTGCGGTGGAATCATTCTTGCCCTCAGCTGGGGTTGGTGACTTCCTTGCTGAGCCATTCTGCGCTTACGATGATCTTCCAATTCCTTGCGCTTATCCTCTAGAATCAAAGCCTTGTTGATAAATTCCTGAAAATCAGGAAAGGTGTGGGCGATCAAGTTGACTTGAAGTCCAGTGTTCAATCCCTTCAGAAAACGACTCTGACGAGCCTTGTCAGTAGCGACATCTTCTGCAGCATATCGAGCAAGTTGAGAGAACTTGTTGAGGTAGTCGATCACTGACATTCCTCCTTGCTTGAGAGCACGGAATTCATCCTTCTTCAGATCCATAATTCCTTCTGGCACATGATACTGGCGAAAAGCAGTTGTGAACTCTTCCCAAGTAATGTCTTGCGGCGTTCCATGCGCTGCACAAAAGTTTTCCCACCATTCGGCGGCAATGCCTTCCATCTGATGAGAGGCGTACAGAACTTTTTCATGATCGCTGCATTGAGTGATCAGCAGTTTTCTCTCAATAACACGAAGCCAATCATCAGCCTCTACGGGTGAGACATGTCCAGAAAAGGTTGGTGGACGGGTCCTCATAAACTCCGCCAACTTGGATGATCCATTGTGACCATGAGAAACTGGGGCTCCATTGTGATGCTGATTGTTGTTGTTATGGTTATTCATAGCTTGCATCTGATTCATCATGGTGTACATCAGCTGGGTCTGAGCTGTCATGAATGCCCCAAAATTCTGCAGATCAACTGAAGGTGCTTGTGGTGGAATTGCTTCTGCGGGGATTTGTTCATGTCCTTCTGATACCGGAGTATCGGAACCACTTGCAGCAGCTTGACGAGTCTGAACCATCTGGTGAATCTCCAAGGGTTAGATAAGGTAGCAAGCACGAGATAAGTTGTAGAACTAAGCGGGGTAGGTAAAACCCAACATATTTTAAGAAAGCTCAACTGAAACTCTTATATTGATTAAGATAATAGTATGGCTTGCAACAAATGCCTAAGGGCCTTTGCAGCTCATACTTGCACACAAAAATAAGGACGAACTTAAGCACACAAAACTACCGCCTAAAGGGCGACTCAAGACTTAAAACTGGCTAAGCCTGAAACAACGCGAACAGACTACTCAATCAAATAGCCTCATGCACCTTGACGGTGCTCCTACCGTCTTGTAGACCTGAAAGTGAGTGGCATCCTCGCAAACCGATCCCGATGTCCCGGATGGTGCAATAGGAGCAGTGTCCACGTGCTTTGTGTTCTTTGGTGCTTCAGCTCTGCGCCTCTGCTCGGCTCTTACGGTTCACCGGTCCATCAGCTTCTTCTGGGTCTTCCTCTTCAGTGTCTTCTTCGTGTCGTCCATAAAGAGTTTCTTCTAATATGGCGATCCTTTCTTCAGCTTGATGAACCACCTCTGTCGGCACCCAAATATGCAAATCTGGACCCTCTGTGTATTCTGCACTAGTCCAGGATCACGCTAGTGCACACAGTGTCAACATTGATGAAATATCACATCCATACAACGAATATAAGAATAAACGAGTACTTTAAATAACAATTAACTGTTGGGACCTTATGGTCGAGTGTTACATTTATTAAGCCATGCAAGGCTGACAATAAAGAATTAAACTGCAGCGGAAACGAAATAAACTCCGGTAGGCTCCCATCAATTTACCACAGGCAACCGACTGGGATCAAGACCCTAACGTTCAACCTTCGTAGAACTCTTCTTCAAAAGCAGGCGACGACTCCTCCTCTTCTGTTGATTTGTTTAGCAAGAGTGAGTACACACCGTACTCGCAAGTCATACCACAGAATGCATTTATACATGATGGCTTATTCCAAAGGAATGGCTTCTGTGGTTATTTTGCAGGAATGCAACATTTGCAATTGAATACAAATAATAGATTGAAAGCATAATTCAAAACAAATAGACAATAATAAGTTAACAATTGATTTCACAAAGGACACACAGTCTAATCAAGTTCTTTCACACAGCTGACCCTTCCCAATTGTTTTATGAAAAACTACCCCTCGTGTGAAATTCCCGAGCATGTCCATAACCGAGGACGCGGCTATTCGAATAGATTGATTTAAACACTCTGCAGAGGTTGTACACTTTACCCACACGATGAAACCAACCGGATCAGAGTTGATCACAACAAAACCTTTCAGAGACTTCATCTCAAACAATGACACTCCTGGTGTGCTTTACTGCCGTCCAATTTGTACACACACTTTGGAACGACACACACCATTGGACGGGATGCGTAACCGTCCCCATGATGTGACATATCACACCTCCAAATTTCATCACATAGCTTAAATACAACCCGAGTTGTCAATGTCAAGACTCCATAACTTACTAAGTCGAGCCCGACCATACTAGGCATGTGGTCGTGCAGTATGGCCCAGCTTCAATGGCGCACAAAGTTAAGTCCTTAATTGACCAAGGCAAGACTTCCAGCTTTAACCCAAATCACAAAGTTTATATCACACGATCCACCATTCACACGAATCCACCACTTGCCTCGGTCTAAATCTTTTCCCACCTGTTGATTAAGTGCAACACATGCCATCAACGAGTAATAGCACACAAAGACACACAGATTCATCACACGCCCATAATCACTTAGTCAAGTTTGCAATTGCAACTCTCACATGAAATGATGACTCGTGGCATGGCTAAGCGCCTAATCGTATCTAACCAACCCACGTTGGTGCTACGATAATACCAACTAATAATTAATCAACTTAGGGTGACAAAAGATCATGGCATACAATAGACAAGGTGGCATAACAATTTGGATTAATAACTACGCCCAAAAGCATTTAAATAAATACTTGAAATAGAATGCAATACATTGAAACAAAGTATTTTGAAAACTGGGTTCAAAATGATCAAAGGTATAACTTGCCTTGGAATAGATCTAGATATTGGTCTTGGTCTTGAGGTGCTCCTTCTTCTGCAAAATTCCCCGAAGTATCGACGTCTACTCGCAAACGAGACAAAAGAAACAAAACAAATAAATAACAGAGGCAAAACAAACTCCAAAAATTAAATAAAATTCATAAATAAATAGATCTGAATTTTATATGAATTTACAAATTTGAATGGGCTCAATCGGAGTTCGGATGCAAAAGATATGGGCTTTGGAAGATTGGAAAATCAATTAAACCCTAAATTGGATTTTCTCGAATTTCCCGAATTAATTTTATAAAGGAAAATCGAATTATTGCGCAATGCTTGCGTCAGCCGAGAATTTCCGGAAAAAGAATTATATTTAAAAGAATTCTGACATGTGGGACCCACTGTCAGTCTCGGGTTCACGGTGGACCGAGTGCACCGAACCGAGGGAGATCTGGCGCGGTGGACCAAGCGCGCGCTGCGTGTCTTGGCGATCTGGCGCCACGCGGCCGCCACACCAAAGATCGCCCCGCCGCCGCGCCGAGTCGGGCGATAACGGCGGGGCGCTCGGGACCGATAGTCACGCGTGAACAGCGGCGACTTCGCCGGCGATGAGTGGTACCAACGTGTAGAGAGGCTAATGCGCACACATGGGCACCGGTTTGAGCACACAGGGTTGACGAGATGGCCGTGGCGAGGAAGAAGCGGCGGAGAGCTCGGGTTTTGTCGGACGGGCGCTCGGCGATGCTCGGCGACGAAAGGTGCGCGCGCGAGGTAGCTCGTGACTTGCGATCACAATGGTGCGATCGGTGGAGCAAGGCGCGACGGCGGCGGCGCGCAATCCACCGGAGAAGAAGTTCGGCCGAAAACCCTAAAACTTGCAATGCGGCGGCGCTAGGGCGATCGGGGCGACAAGAGTGGCGGTTTAGGGTTGCGGAGGCCCGGGCGGAGCTAAGGGAGTATTTATAGACCTGGAGATGCCGAGATTTGGAAACCCCCAAATCGGGTCCGAAACGGCCGGGTTTTTGAATTCCATGATTCTCGGAGATTGAAACCGATTCGAGGTTTGATTTGGTTTGGAACGGATAAGGAATAACCGGAGACATGATTTGGTGGGGTCGGCACGAAGAATCAGCAACGAATACGCATTTGTCGGACGCGGCTTCGAGCTCCAAATGGCGGCCAAGCGCGGCGCGAGAAGAAGAAACTCCGCGAGACGACGACTGGCGGCGGTCCCACCGCGCGAGAGGCGAGGGCGAGTGGGTGCAGCGCCGTCGATGGAAATCAACGGCTAGAAGCGAACGCGGCGAAGCGAAGCGAGATCGTGGCGGCCACGCGGCGACAATCCAACGGGTCAAGGCGGGGTTGAGCGCGTGCGTCCGATCGGAGACGAGGGCACGCGTCGAGCATCCAACGGACGAGAGCGCGGCCGGGGCGAGATGGGCTGGCGCGGCTGGAATAGTGCTGGGCTTCGGCCCAGTACTGTTCCGAAGGATTTAAAATAGGTTTTTCTTTTAAATAAATCCAGAAAATGCAAATAGCAATTAGAAAATAGCAAATGACTTTGGAAAAATTCCAGAAAATTCTATAAAATATATCCAAGCATATAGAATTTAAATAAAATAGTTCTGACAATTGTTGATGTTGGGATTAAGCACATTAAATCAATTTGTCCTTAAAGTCCAATTTAAGCTCTTTAAATTAATATTCAAATAATCCAAATGGTAAATTCTCTTGCTACCAATATTTAAAAGATTTTTAAAGCTCTGAATTTTGGGATGTTACAGAAGGGAAGATCAAGGGCATCACATTCATCGTCAATTTGTTTAGGAGTAATGATTTGGTAGCCATTAGTTGGCCCTCGATTAATTGTTGTTCAATTTTTAGATCGTTTAGTTCATGGGAAGTGTAGATTTCTGTAAACCCTAGTTCATTGAGTTGCAACACACAACCTTGCAGGGGACAATTAGAGGAATTTAAGTTCGGGTTAAGAGTTTTACCCAATTAGTAAAGATGTAGAGAATTTAATGAGCTTTATAGGAAGGTCTAAAACACTAGATTTGGGGTTGTGAGAGAAAAGTTATGGCCTCGGGAAAATCGTTGTCTAGAAAACAGACGTCGTTGGTAGCTGTCATGTAGATAGGCTGTTTTCCCTTGTAAATGAAGTAATTTGATTTTCGTGATAACTTGAATAAGCAAGGGAATTTTGAGTCGATTCTAAAACTGCTATTGTTCATAACTTTGCAAAATAAATAAAAAAGACAAGAAATTGTGAAGTGCTTTGTCCTGACAGGTTCTGGGATAGTCTTCGGTGGATGGAAACGAGGGAGTAAACGGTTGTTTCAGAAATTCGTCATAACTAGGAAGTTGTAGACAATGTTGTGGGGATTTTAGAAAGTATATGGTTTACTAGATTTGGGATTCAACTGACAAAGTTAGAGCTCTATTACTACTGGAACAACGGGTAGTGCGTCTAATTGAATCAAGTCAAATGTGTCATTTTTTGCATAGACATGCGAGGGCGATTACCGTAAAGTTTTGGTTCTATGGTGATGTGTTTCGAGTATATTTTGAATTGTTTGTTCAGGGAGTGTGGAATCTAGTTCCTTACCGTTGTCTCGCTATCCGGCTTTGAGAGGATAAAGAGGTAAGTGCATGGTAGAACAATGATCGATTGTTTGATAATTGTCTTCTTTATTATTCATTGTCATTATGCTGTTTATTTCATTACATTTCTTAATTATATGTCTTGAGAATGGATATGGTGTCGATAATGATGATGAAGATATGAATTGTGTTAATGGAATATTTGATGAGATTAAAGTGAATTGTTGCATCATGTGCATCATTGCATAAAAGAGAATGTGATCATGGTGGTCACATATCTACCTCGTTGGTACAGACTCCATAGGAGTGGAGAGGCCCCCGATTCTTCGAGGATGGGTTTGATAAAAGGGTGAACACTGTCGCGGGTATTCACTCATGCTATATCGGTATAAGCGATAAAATGAGCATGTGAATATGTAGTACATAGTTACTTTGCATTAAATGAAAGGTGAATTTGATATTTCAAAGATGAGTATAAAGATAAGTAAATAGTTGATGTTGATGATGATATTGATGATGATTGATAAATCATTGTTCATTATTTTATTATTGTGCTTGCTGAGTCGTGGACTCACTCTTGCTCTACTGTTGTTTTACGTGACCATTGAAGACATTTCACTTGGGAAGGGATAGCGCACTTGGAACAACTACATACACCTCAATTACTTGATTTATTTGTCATAAGAACCCTCATTATAGTGTGATGATTTATCGCTTAGGACTTGATAGATATTAAATAATTCTGATGATTGGTTGGAATGTGTTTATTCATTCAATTGACTCTTTATGGTTGGTTTTACTTAATCATTGGATTATTATTCTACTTTGCTATCTAGAGATTAAATAACTATACTTGCCATGCCGTTACTCAAATTGTATGGTGACCCGTGGACGGTTTTATTAATGAATCGCGTGATGTAATTTATTGTAAAATATTGTTAAACGGTAGTTAGTGTAGTTTAGTGGCATTACGGGCTCGATGTTGAGCCGGGTGTTATAGTGACATGTCCAAACCTAACAATCGCAAAGAAATGCAAATATGTCAACGAACAAATCATTAGTGCTGCAATAGCAAGATGCTAGTTTACCTTACAACAAGAGTGCTGCAGGAACACACATCAAATGGCTACTAAAAAGCTAGGAGCATAGCACCAACACATGTGGTGGGACATTTGAATATCAGGCTGACCTCAAAGCAAACATGTTAGCTCTAATAATTATTAAGTAAACAGAGTTCGTAGGCAAGTTGCAAACAAAATAAAACTATTGGCAATCCAATTAACTAAAGAACAACACGGATAAATTAGCGAGAACACACCCAACAAATGGCTATTAAAAAGATAGGTGCACAGCATCAACCTTCAGTTTTATACCTAAATATTAGGCTGACCTCAAAGCCAACCAACTAAAGAACATGTTGATAAACCGATAAGTACCACTATGCTATCGCTAACATCTTCATCTTATAGAAGAAGAAAGTTTAGAACCTAAAGAACCATGCTTTACAGAGAACTTCCATATTCATGATAATTGGGAGAACAAACCCAAATTAGTTGTTTACACGTCTTGCACATCCCAGCATCAATTTTTCATCCCTATGGAATTACCTGCAAAACCTTAATTTACGTTAGACTAATTTTTCAGCAATTCTATCAAAGCTCATGTTTGCCATCTGAGTTGAGTTCAATTATAAAGATGCTATCACCAACAAAAAAAATCTCATATGTATCGTTATCTTTAGCTGAAATGAATGTCATCCGAAAATAGGACAACCTAAGAACATGTATAAAAATCTAAAGCTTCCCAATAAATGAGCACCAGAGCGAGAAAAATGCATTTACTTCTCATTGATATGAAACCAACCATTTGGCAAACACTAAAATCCACACTTTTTTGCCTTATTTCTCTACAGCGGTGGCTAGGCTACTTATATGTTTTTTCCTCTAAAAGTTTAGTGTGTTATCTTTGTATTCCATGAGCACACAATTAATTCGAGCAATGCCTATCCGTATTTTATCGTATGAATCTGTATACTGGCTTGTGAAAAACAACCGACCATCTTTAGGGTGAGAACAAACAAAATTCAAATAGCAATGCATACTAATTTTTCTTATCAACCGACATATTACAAACTACAACAGTTAAATGCAAAAAAAAGAGCTACTTTCAACTGAAGCTCTAGATGAACTCCAACCTTACCTACTTCTGGTACTTGTAATTGGCAAGGGGAAAAGGTCATCTATTAGTATAATTATTCTCAGTTTAACACACATATAAATTTAGAGAACGTCTCCGAGTCACGCCTTATGACAATATCATTACAATAATCTATTATCTTTGTCAGATCCGGATTTGTCAAATCCAAATCCTTTGTGAAAATACTGTGCTATTCCCTGGATCAGTATATAGCACTCACAGATACATTACTGAATCATTTCAAACATGATGTAAACTGAACCAAGCATTATATTACAGACATCAGAGTCACATAGACCGCATCGGGTTGAGTTTTACATTAAGAGCCGAACATGCCAAATAATTACATTACAAATGTAGCAAAAGCGGTAGCGAAAGAAAAATGATAGAGCTCATCTCTCCTATAACATCCTAATTTTAGGTATTTTTGAAAATTTTCAAAATAAAAATAATCATTCGGTTTTGTTGAATTTCTAAAGCTTAACTTGAAAACTTTTGAAATTAAAAGCGATTTAATATGAATTAATCAAACTTCAACTAATTCAAAATTTGGTTTATTTTGAGTTTATTAGAGTTCTCTGGTATTTAAAATCCAATTTCTCTTTTTTGGCTGAATTCCCGTCAGCCATTCCTACTCCCGCCTCCTCCCGCACCTGCCCTTTGACCTTGCTGCCTCCCCGTGTGCCCCATTACCGCGCCCTGGCACCACCTTCCCTGAGCTGCTCCCTCTCCCCCTCCCATTCTCGGCTATAAAAGGACCAGCACCCTTTCTCGACCACCCTCTCGTTGTTGACCATCCTTTCGGTTTCGATTAACCTCTTGGTTTCGACCATCCTTTCGGTTTCGATCATCCTCTTGGTTTCATCCATACTCTTGGTTTCGACCATCCTTCTGGTTTCGACCATCCTTTTGGTTTCGACCATCCTTTCTGGTTCAACCATCCTTTCGGTTTCGACCATCTCTTGATTTCAATCATCCTCTTGGTTTCGACCATCCTTTCGGTTTCGACCAACGTCTTAGTTTTGACCATCATTTCGGTTTTTGTCCATCCTTTTGGTTTCGATAATCCTTCCGGTTTCAACCATCCTTTTGGTTTTGACCATCCTCTTGGTTTTGACCATCCTTTCGATTTCGACCATCCTCTTGGTTTCGATCCTTTCAGTTTCGACCATCCTTTCGGTTTCGACCATCCTTTCGGTTTCGACCACCCTCTCGTTTTCGACCAAAGCCTCCCACCAGGTCTCTCTCTCTCTCTGTTTTCTCTGTCCGACGGGTCCTGCCTGTCAGCCTCCTCTTTGTCTGGTCACCGTCTCATTCCCCACGCCCATACCGCCAGCCCTCGCGTGTGTCACCACTACGATGAAAGTCGTCACCCCTAGTGCGATTTCCTCGACAGCGTGCACATTTAATTGTCCGTCTTTCACCGCACCCACCCACTATGTTCTTTCTCCTCCCCACCTGCTCTTATCTCGTCCCCACCGCGTCGCCATGTCCCGTGCTGTCCGAAGCTCCGTCCATGCCGTGAAGCTTCTCCGTTACCCCTCCTTCCTCTATAAATGGAGCACCAGGACCCCCTCGTTCCCCTCTTGTTTTTCCCTCAACTCTCCCTCTCTCTCGCCCTCGTTTCGCATCTCTTCGAGTTTCGCAGCCGTCGGTTGGAGCTCGTGCCACTGCCTCTAGCGCCGTTGTCAAAGCTTCTCCACCAACGTGGTCTTCGTCGTTGGCTTCGCGAGATCGTGGCCTACTCGATGGCACCTCCTCGCCACCACCTCCGCACCACGTCGGTGCCACCTCGCCGCACCAGTGCAGCCCTCTCCTCTTCTACCCGCGTCAATTCGAGCCCCAGAGCTCCTTGACGCGATCCCCTCACTCAATTTCAGTTTTGTTTCGCAGTATCCACCGCATTGCCTCTTTTCCTTCAGTCCCGACCGACCCCTTCGTCGTTGTCCTTCTTCGCCTTCGACCGCGAGTTTTTCCCATCGCTGTTCACCATCCACCCACCTCCTCCGGCCTCTCTCTCAGTCCTAGTGAGCTCCCTGAGCCCTGTTCTCTCTCTTGTTCTTTCGACTGTATCAGGCAGTCGAACCTCCTTTGACCAGGTAGTCGAACCTCCTCCCGATCACCTGTAGTCGAACCTCCTTTGACCAGGTAGTCGAAGTCTTCCGACTAATTGAACCTCCTTCTAAGGGCTCATTCTCCTTCGTTCAAGCTCCGATTCGAGTGATTTAAATTTCTAACTTCATCTAAATTCAGTACCTTTATTTTGATTCTAGTTTGGTAATCTTTGGATTTTATTTGGAATTATTTTATTTATTGGGCTCTTTTCACACGTATAGATTTTGTTGTTTTTGAAGAGTTCTTGGACCCGACGACCGAAACATCTCAACTCTTCAACCAAGGCAAGTCGTAGGCATTTGATCATGTCGTACCTAGTTTATAAAATTATATTGTTTTACATCATTATGCATTGCTAGTTTTATAATAAATGGTTTCGGGAATAGTTAAATGCCTAATTTCCATTAAGCCTCCTTGGATAATTGTGAATGACATGTTGACATGTACCCTTGGACACAATAGGTTGGGTAAGCTTAGTTCGACATTATTGCCATACCAACATGGGTGAGTATTATGCTTAGTCATGCTTTAGTTATGCGATGGTCTCTCAATCACATGATTCAATGATGATAAATTTGACTAAACGAACTATGGAATTGTGGTGCAGCCACTATTTATAAAATTTGTTATGCCATGGAAAGGGTTGTCATTTGGTCGGGTTGAACCAAAAATAATTTATACGAGTGAACGGATAATTTTTGGATGTGGTTGCCTCGCCTGAGTAGTCTCTAAGGACTCAACTTTGTGCACCATTTATCTGAGCCTTACCGTACAACCACAAGTCTATTTATGGGGTGGATCTGGCCAAGTAATTAGCAATATTTTGATTCGGTTTTTTTTGGGTTGATGAGCGGCGCAAGAGGGGACCAGATCGAGGTGAATCCTTAGCGAGCAGAACTGAGTCAAAACGAAGTTTTGTAAAGTCCTTGTGATAGTCTCTCCTTTATTCACATGTCTAAGGAAACGTGTGTACATATCAAGATAATTATCTCTTTTGGGTCAGGCTGTACAACCTCTGCAGAGTGTTAAAAACTATTTGAATAGTTGTGTCCCCGGTTATAGATAATGCCTGGTGATTTCACACGAGGGGCAGATTTTATCAAAAATATCAGAATAGTTTGGTTGGAAAGTGAATGGGTTGTTCACTGGTTGTTGGTTAGGAAGTGAACAATGTGTTCACAAGTTGTTTCAAAGACCTTGATTGCTTATGTATTAACCTTTTAAATCGTGCTTTACAATCTACTTACTGTATTCACTTCGATATTGCTTTTTGCAAAATAGCCATAAAGCCATCCTTGTTGAGCCTTGCATGAATACTATTTACATACTGCTCTCTAACACTTGCTGAGTACTTTATGTACTCACAGCTTGCACCACTTGTTGATCAGTAGCCGAAGAAGAACCAGGCATCACCGAGTTCTACGAGGAAGACTACTCTGAAGACTATGCGAACTAGGTCGCGTCCTCCACTCGATTGCCTCTGGGAATGTCGGATGACCTCTACGAGTTGCTCATTTCCGCTGCAAGTGTACCTTTTGTCTTTAGCCCTACGTGGCAAACTCTGTAAAACCTAGACCATAAGGTCCTTTTGCTACTAAGTAATATTTTTTGTTTGCTTCTTTAGCTGTATTGTTGTATAGTTACGAGTACACCAATGTTGCACCTGTGTGAGCTAGCTACCGATTTGGGACTAGTTCAGAATGCACAGAGGGTCCTAGAGTTGCATATCCGGGGTCCCGATGGAGGTGATATCAGAGTCATATCGACTGTAGGACGTAACCTTAGTTAGTATGGTCATTTTAGTCGAAAGTTTCAAACTTTACTTTCTAAATCAAACCAACCGATTAACATGAATAGATATTCTTTTCTCATATTATTCTATTCTTTTATCATCTTATTCTAATCTTTCTTCAAATCATCCATAAGTCTTTGCATCTTATCTCTTTTGAAACTTTATTTTTGAATTTAAATTGATCTTTCTCACCTTAGTAATCTCTATAGGATCAAGTTTCTATGATCAAAGCGATGGATGCAGTTTCAAGAGATACCGAGTGTTTCGTGTCGACCGCCCCTATAAGATAGATTAGTAGTGTTGTACCTAAGTGTCCTTCCTAGTTTTAATATCGTTTGGTCCGTAATAGAACCTTTTTGAGTAAGTGTCATTTTTTATTGCTTATTGATACCTTTTTGGCTATTTGTTCGTTAGGAGTCGTGGAAGACTTTGGTCTTACAGACAAAATATTCTTAATTACTTTAGACAATGTCCCTTCGAATTCTTGGGTCATGGATATTCTTACTCAAGTATTGAGTACATACATCGATTCCTTCTTGCTACATCAGCAATGCGCTTGTCACATTATTAGCCTTATAGTCAAATATGGTTTGAAAGGTTGAATTCGTATATTAAAGCTTTTCCCGATGCGATATCTTACTTGAATAATTCTAATAAAAGAACAACAACATATAAGAACTTCTACAGGGCGATAGGTGTACATCCAAGAAAGTTCGGTTTGGACATGACGGTAAGATGGAACCCTACTTACTTGATGCTTAAGAGTCCTTTACCATATAAGAATATTTTTTTGTTTTTATTCAAACGTACTATCATAGCACTAACGATAGTATACTATGGACTGAGCAACATTAGTTTGTTGCTGAAAAGATACTTCAGTTTTTAGAAATTTTTTATGCAGACACTATTGTTTTGTCTATTGTCTATTATCTAACATCTCCTATTATTGTGCATATTATTTTACAAATTGCTAATCAATTAAAAAAGGGGCAAATTGCTCGGTACCATCACAAAGATCATTTGAGTTGGAAAAATACCATCGATGTGTCACTAACATGTGGTCCAGGGTCCACTTGTCAGCCTCATATGCGATGGTATTTTCCAATATATACATCTTTGCGATGGTACTGCACTAATTTTATCATTAAAAAACTATAAAAATGACACAGTTTTAAGAGAGGATGTTGTTGCTATGAAAACTAAATACCTTAAATGTTGAAAAGAAATCTCTTTCCTATATGCACTTGCATTATTTTAGACCCTAGAGCTAAAATTGACAGATTTGATAATGTTCTTGATCTTCTTAGTGATGCTACAGGGCTAGACTCTTAAAACTATTTTGTAGATGTTCGTTCTCGATTACATGAGGTTTTCCAAATGTAAGAAAATAAGTTCCAGGGAGTCTGCTTGCAACGACAATCAGTAGCACCCACCTCAAGTAACAAGACAAATATGTAGGGCAAGATCTGGGGTGCAGACTCTTCCTCTAGGTCCAGGTCTTCTTCTACAACGGCACATTCTCAACAAATTCAAAGACCAGCCTCTCACCTAAGTAGTGGTAAACTATCCACTTATCTGGACAACGATACAGTGGATTTTAACTCAAAAAACTTTAAATTTTTGCAATGATGGCATAATCATAAGTTAGCATATCTCGTGTTATTCATACTTGCACGTGATGTGTTAACTGTTCCTATCTCGACGGTTTCCTCCGAGTCTGCTTTCAGTCTTTTTGGAAGAATATTGAAGGAGAGAAGAACGCATCTCGCAAGTGAGATGGTGGAGATACTTCTAAGTGTGAAGGACTGGGAACAAGCTGATTCACGAACACAACACTGTGAAAAATCCAGAGTTGTCGGAGGTGTTCAAAAATCTGTACATAGACAATGACACTTAGAACAAGGATGTATGTAGAGCTATATGTTGTACTATTTTTCTTTTGCTAATGTTTTCTCATATTGAGTTTTTACTTGGCAAAGGTTTTAACGAGGCAGTCATTTGAACATTAATAATGTTCTTTATTACATTTCCAATATGCTTGTCTCTTTTTTACA
This sequence comes from Hsuehochloa calcarea, assembly GCA_036346395.1. Taxonomy (NCBI): domain Eukaryota; kingdom Viridiplantae; phylum Streptophyta; class Magnoliopsida; order Poales; family Poaceae; genus Hsuehochloa; species Hsuehochloa calcarea. The sequence continues at coordinate 13,765,082 of CM070604.1, read as the reverse complement.
ATATATATATATATATATATATATATATATATATATATATATTTCTGAATTCTACATATTTATCTGATTTATTTATTATTATTTTTGAATTTTTCGAGTTTAATGGGCTGTTCTTGATCTGCTAGGCTAAACAAATTCGTGCTGACCCAACACAGCATGCATAGCCGATGGACCGTGTCTGAGCTGTCTCGTCAGAACAAGATCGATACAACAAAACCCATTTAACACACGAGTCAGGATAAACCGTGTCTAAACGGGCGTGCTACAGAGCCATCTCGCCAGCACTACCAGCTTGCAATGAAAAAAGGCATAGCATAATAATGTCCCACACTCCTTCCTCGCCAAAGAAAAAGAAAAAAAAAAATCGCACACTCTCAACGACAGCACGAATCATAGCGCACATCCAACGGTGTCATGCAACTTAAGCAAGCAAACCCGGCCACCAACCGAGCTAAAAATCCCCTCCCGACTTAACATCTCGCCGCCACCTCTACTAACCCCCAGTCCTCCACCTCTCTCTCTCTCGGCAATCTCCCCACCCGAAGCGGCGCCGCTAGGGTTTGCTCCAGCCACGAACCCTAAACCCGACCACTCTCCTATCAGCAGCGCCGATTCCTACTAGGTAATCTAGCTGCCGCGCTTCTCTCCCCGCTTCGACCGGGAGCTAGTGTTTCTGTGTTTTCTGAGCTCCGTTTGGGTGGTTGTTGCAGCAGGTGGTGCCGTGGTGGTGGCGGCGGCATGGCTGGGTATGGGGAGGATAACGAGAACGTCATGAACGGGTACGAGGAGGAGGAGGAGGAGGAGGAGGAAGTGGATGAGGTCGAGGAGGAGATGGACGAGGAGGAGGGGGACGAGGGGGCCGACGCGGGGGCGGCGGCGAGCGAGGAGAGGCAAGGTGGTAGCGGAGGGGAGGGCGTTGGTAATGGTGAGGCTGGTGGCGAGGAAGGGAGGGACGCTTCTGCGGGGGCTGGCGATGCGTCTGGGTGAGTTCCCTGGGCTTTAGGATTTGGTCTGGTCGCTGGATTGGATGAGATTGTGCTAACTGTTTTGGTTTGGTGCATCTGTGTATTTTGTTTTGCAGGAAAATTTTCGTCGGGGGTGTAGCCTGGGAGACAACTGAAGGTAGATTGCAATTCTTATGGAAAATTCTCCTAAATAGGAGACAATTTTAGTTATGTCAAGTAAAATGTTGCAGCTAGTTGATTACAAAAGTAGAGTAGAAAGAAAAAAAGTAGCTAGTTTGCTTCCGTAATGATATATTTCCATTTATTGATGTTCTAAGGTTGAGCTGGTTTGTATGGTTCTGTTATTTGAGTCCAAATGCTTCTATTGTATCTCACTTTCTAATTTTCTGTTAATGTTCCTTTTCATTTATTTATGTGGGACTGGGAGTCTTATCATAGGAGCATCATGGTCTTAATGTCACAGTGATTAGTTTGCAGTCTCGCAAGGGGTGTTATGCTGTAGCTTTTAACAAGAATTATCTCCACAGGACCACAGATGAAACTTGCCCATTAATGATATTTCTGATCATTTCTCAAGCTGTCTGTGAGCCTGTTATTAGGCATGTACCTCCTGAAATCTACCCATTTTGTTGTTTCAAACTTTTGAACTGGACGGAGCTTAACAATCAACTGCTATAAAAATCAACTGCAATAAAAATAAATACTAGAATCAGGACAACTGATTCTCTAAGAAATCAGGAACTGATAGGAGAAACTAGTTAATAATCATATATTTATTGTTTAGATACGTTTGTTCTGAATAGTTTTTGCTTGCCTGTTAAATTCGTTGGTTTCACTTTGACTTCTTATGCCTCATTTGTTTGTATGCAGAAACATTCACCAAGCATTTTGAGAAATATGGGGCTATTACCGATTCTGTGATCATGAAGGACAAGCACACTAAGATGCCTCGTGGATTTGGATTTGTTACATTTTCTGACGCATCTGTGATTGACAGGGTTCTGGAGGATGACCATGTTATAGACGGAAGAACGGTAAGACCTCTATGTTGACAGCAGAGGGGAGAGGTTCTCCAATTGTATCACATCGGCAACCAAAAGTTCCAAACTTTGAATAGGAGTATGTTCTTACTCACAATTTTTTCTATTAAGGTTGAAGTCAAAAGGACTGTCCCGAGAGAGGAAATGCCATCGAAAGATGGTCCTAAGACAAGAAAGATCTTTGTCGGTGGTATTCCACCATCTCTAACTGAAGGTAGTTAGCAAAAAAAAGTGTTTTTTTGCGAGGAAAAAATATTTCAAGTGTAGATTACACTCAACTAAAATCATAATCACTTGAATACTCCAACATTTACAAATATTGAGTCTTGAATATATTTGTTTCATATGCTAAATGTGACCGACATGAATCTTCCAGATAAGTTAAAGGAGCACTTCTCCTCGTATGGGAAGGTGGTTGAGCATCAGATTATGTTTGACCATAGCACTGGGCGTTCACGAGGTTTTGGCTTTGTCACCTTCGAAAGTGAGGATGCTGTTGAAAGGGTAATGTCAGAGGGGAGAATGCATGACCTTGGAGGGAAACAGGTCACCAACCTTCTCTTGTTTTTATATTTCTATGATAATTAATATTTTTGACGTGCTTGCCGTTATTAGCTTCAGATGGCAAATATTATAATTGGTTGTGTTGTTAATGGCTTAATTTTATTATTATTCACTTAATTTGTTTGTTAGCCTGAGGATCTGGTGTTATATTTCTCTACAATTTGAAGTTTGAACATTGTTCGTGCCTGTTGCGTACATGCTTAACCATGTCAATAAGTTCAGCGTTAAACTGGTACTCTGGTAGCATGTAGTCTTGTAGATCTGATGGGTTGTTTTTTAGTATTGAGCTAGTTTAACATGTAAGGGTCTCAAAGTGCGCTTCTATTGGAACCGATATCATCATAGCACTCTTTTAGAGATAGTGTTATGTCCATAAATGGTACAGTGTCGTCTTAGAATGCGTGCAGTCAGATGGGTTGTTTTTTAGTATTGAGCTAGTTTAACATGTAAGGGTGTCAAAGTGTGCTTCTATAGGAACCGATATCTTTGTAGCACTCTTTTAGAGATAGTGCTATGTCTATAAACAGCACAGTGTCATCTTAGAATACGTGCAGTCAAGCTATTTTAACTTTGACCAATAATTTCTTTATGAATATTTTAACCGGCCATATGAAAATGATATGAGTATATTTGTATTGAAAAATACTTTCAGTATTATAATTTTATTCGGTTTTACAAATATGTTACCATAGAATTTGGTGGTCAAAGTTATATTTTGGAGAGGATGTCTCTATCCAAAACGACACTTATAGGTGACTGGATATTGCCTTTTAAAATATTTACATGATTTTGATCTGTACTTTTAAGAGAATATTGCTTGTGCGGTGCTTGTATGACCCTTTCCTGGCTTGCTGTTCTTTTTGAGGAACTATAAATAATAGTATATTCCTCTAATTATATCAACTAGAGTGAAATCGTACCACTGGAAAAGTAGCTGCTCCTCGGTGTGCAATTGCTACCTATTCTGTTGCATGTAATTTTATATTTGGAGCTCTATAATTTCTTTTCTTGCTGAACCAAATTGGCTTGAGCCTGGAAGTTAGTTTCAAATGCCCTTCTTTCCCTTAAAATATGTCACTTCTGAATTCTGATATAGAAGAACCTATTTATGGCATTTTATGGTGCACTTGTTGTAAAGGTCCTTGCACACACACAGGGTGAGCTTTTGCGCTGAGATATGAGATAAATTATCCTGACCACACCTATATGTTTGTCATATGCTAAAATGATGTACCCTAACACTTGATGATACTTTCCCAGTGAACTGCTCAGATGACAAAAACAATTTCCTATTAAACTTCCTGATTAATTCAGGATATCTGTCCCAAAGACTTTACATAAATTTAAGGGCTACTTTGGTTTGTCTTTTCTTTTTGACATGAAACATTTTCTTACCTTTGTTATTTTAGAACTTGTAGTAAGGTGCACGATTTTATCTCTCAAGTGAGAGCCTTTATTTGGTTGCCAGTTACATAATTCTAATTTTACTGGAATGGGAGTAAACTTGAAAATTTGTTTTGATAACTTCTCCACCTGTTTTGTAATTTCACAGGTTGAAATAAAGAAGGCAGAGCCAAAGAAACCAGGTGGGGGTGATTCCAGCTCTAATGGGAGATATAGTCAGGGGAGTGGTGGCTACCGCAGTTCTTACCGTGGTGGTGGTGGTGGCGGCGGTAGCGGTAGCGGCGGAGGCAATTCTGGGAGCAGCGGCGGCGGAGGCAATTCTGGGAGCAGCAGCAGCGGTGGCTACGGATATGGAGGTGGCTATCCATCAGCTGCTGCAGCCTATTATGGTAGTGCAGTATATGGTGGCTATGGTAGAGGAGGGTATGGATACGGAGGTAATGCTGGCTTTGGGTCCGGTTTTGACTCTGGCTATGGTGGTTCCATGTATGGAGGTCCATATGGTGCCTATGGGGCCTACAGTGGTGCCTACGGAGGTGGTGCATATGGTGCAACAGGCGGCTATGGTGCAGGAGGATATGGTGGTTATGGGGGAGCTGGAGCCATGGGCGGTGGTGGGAGCGGCAGTGGTCGAGGCTCAAGCAGACACCACCCATATGGAAAATGAGCATCGGTTCATAGCGGGTTACTAGGATCTGATAATAAATCTATACCTTTTCCTCATTTCTGCTATGGGAAGTTGGAGCATTCCAGTCACCTTTTGTCGAATCAGCAGCATCAGAACATTTTTTTTTTCGATACTTTGCATTGCATAGTATCCAGCAACAAGAGACTAGATTCTAGTTGCTGAACCCTGAACGGCTGAACCACCCCGAGACTTTCTGTAAAAGCTACAGCTAAAACTCTGTTGTATTCATTAGTTTACCATGCAACCCTAGAACCCCTAAAACTGAACCCAACTCTGTTGTAGGAACAATATTTGTGTGACTGAACAATGTATTGCGATGTAACTAACATTCTCGCACCGAGCACCTGACTGTACATTGCCATCTGTGTTTATATGTAGGGAGAGACGCTCCTGAAAGGATTTGACCAATGCTTCTAACCGGATGATTCGGTATCTTGATTGCATTTCGATCTGCGGATGTTTGTGCAGACATTGCCGTGCACTGGGGCTCCCTCAGGACCGGCGATGCGCAAGTTAATCAGTCGCATGTACCACCTAGCTCCCTGCATTCCCGGTTTCAGAAGCACTGCCGTCAATACCGATTGCTGTTAATTTTAGCCTCATTCCTGTTTGATCGCACATAGACTAACCCCGTACGTACGACGGGTTTCAGGATTTGCCCCTGATCACGTTTGGAATCTACACAATTGTTACTCTTACCAGAACCTTGAGCTTCGCCTTGATGGCGTTCGTCAGATTTGAGCATAGGTGGCTAGCAGGAGAATCAAACGAGTAACGCCGCCATTGCAATGCAAGTGGCTCCCAATTTTGCTTCTTTGCGTTGGTGAGAGATTCCTTGACATGCAGGCAGGACCGAGGCCGACACGAGATCGGCTTCCCTCGCATGCACAATCGCAGATGGACGCCTGGCCGCGTATGTGCACACGGCACCGTGTAGGAATCGGATCAAATCTAATAATCAATCGACTGCTGGAGAGACCAGAAGAAGAGGATTGCATTATCAGCTGAGCGATGGCGTTCTTCGAGGTCAGAGCATCTTCCTCGTAGGCAGCTCAGCTCGCTGCGTCTGTCGCTGCTTTTCGTCTATATTTTTTTTTATATTCATCATTCGTGTAATCCTATAATCCAATCTTTTCAATTTCTAACTTCAAAATATATCACGCTTGGAATGACAATATGACTATACAACGAAGTTGAGAATAACTATAAAGCTTAAAACATGGATTTAAATTACTTGGATATAAATACACATGCCATGATAATTTAAAATAGAATTTAAATAATTTAAAATACTAGAATTCAAATATGATCAAAGTATGTAACTTGCCTTGCTCAATTAGTTGTTGTTTAGAAACAACGTCAAAATCCGGTTCTCTGAAGTCGTCGAAATCTACACACGAAAATAAGTTAAATTCAAATAAAGTCCAAATAAAATCCAAAAATAACAAAATTAGTACAAAAAAGAAGATACCGCCTTTATATGAATTTAGGAATAAGAATCGACGAAATCGGAGTCCGTAGGAAGAAGAATGAACGTCCAAAAGGTTGAAAACACATGAAATGATAAAAATATGAAAATATATAGAATATACTGGGGAAGTTGTCTTCTGATTTTTCACATGCAAAGCCAAGTGTGTATGATAACTTGGTCCCACATGCTAGAGAAAGAGAGGGGAAAATAAAGAAAAAACAAAGTCAATGACTTGTGGACCCCTAATGTCAGTGAGTCAACACAAGAAGCGGAGACCAACCAACAGAAGAAAAAACAGAGGAGATGCTATGCTAATTTTTGTATAAGTAGCCAGAGCAAACAAAAAGGGAGAATGACAGTAGGGCCCACTGTCATTGAGCAAAAGGATTTAACAGAGATCAAGAGAGAAAAGAGAGAGCCAATGCCAACTGGGGCCCAAGGGTTATAGACTTGGAACCTTCTTCTTCATCACAGAGCACAGAGAGAATAATAGAGAGGAGTAGAGCAGAGAGCTGGTGTTCGGGTGAACTCCAGGGAGCTCTAGTTTTTGGGGGAGGTGAAGAGAGAGATAGAGACCTAGTGAGAGGGTCTGGTCCAAAACGAGTGGGTGATCGAAATCGAGTGGGTGGTCGAGACCTTTAGACCAGGCAGTTGAAAACTCCTTCCAACCAGGTAGTCGAAAATGAACAGTACTCGAAAATCAGTACTCGAAAATCAGTACTCGATAAACAATACTCAATAATCAGTACTCAATAAACAATTTTCAAAAATCAAGATGCTTGATTACGAATTGTTATAAACACTAAAACATCTGCTTTGGCAAGATTAGCTCCAACAGCGGCGGAGCTTCTCGGCCACGGAGAAGAAGAGGGGAGGTGGGGTTGGGGACGCGCGGTGGAAGCAGGGAAAGACTTATCGGAGGCGGCGAACCGACGGCGGGGCGCATGGCGACAGTGGAGCTTATGTGTTCCTTTGCTCTTGGCGTTCGGGAAGAAGGGGGAGAGGAAATGGGGAGGGGCAAGGGAGGCTCATATAGCCAGGGGATGGGGGAAGAACCTGTGAGGCAGGGGAGATGGAGCTGGGCGCGAGCGGTGGAGCAGGGCACAGGGCGCGTGTGCAATGCACCTGGGTGGCAAGGGGGAGAGGCCAGTGGGAAAGGCAGGAGGCAGGGGGATGCACCGGAGGATGGGAGGAACCTAGGCGAGGCGTGCCCAGCGCAGGCTGGCTCGGGCAGGAGGCTAGGGGAGAAAGGGAATGGGCTGAGGGAGTAGACAAATGGGTCAAGAGCAAGGCTTTCGGCCCAAAACTATTTTTTGGTTTTTTAATACTTTTCCAATTACAGAAATACAAGAAAACCAAAATGGCTTTTAGAAAATGGAAAATAGAGTACAAAAATCCTAGAAATATTCAAAGAAATTCCTTGAATCATTTTGAACTTCATAAAATAATTTTCAACTTAAAGTTTTCTTTTATTTTTGCGCACAAATTATTTTTAATTTTGGAAGATAGGAAAGATCCTTTTTAAATACCAGAAAATTTAAGAAATTAATTAAAATTATCCTTTTAACTTTAAATCCAATAAAAAACTCAAATAAAATTTATTTATTTTTTACTTTTAAAATTTAGGAAATCCAAGAAAAGCAATAAAACTCTTTTAAATCTCATAAAATCAATAAAATAATAATTTTATTAATTTAAAATTGGTAACAGAACTTTGGGATGTTACACGCTCGTCAGCCGCCAGCGACGCGACGGCGGGATGTTCGTGCTCGCTAAGGCGTTCACAGCGGGGGTCTAAGGAAACCATGCTGATCTCAGGTCTAAGGATTATACTTCATCATTGCTTGAGACCAACTGATGACACATGAAATCATAACAATCTCAGCAGTGTCTCAAGGAGGGTCAATCAAACACTATATTCTCTAACATGTGTTCATATTATTAATTCGATATCCCTATATTCATGACCTGTGAAACATGATCATCAATCAATACATGTGCTAGTCGATAGGATCATTGGTGTTCTAACCAGTGACATACGACCAGGAATACATTTAGAACGACGTCATCGTAAGTTAAAAGAGCTTCACCAACGAGTCACATACTCGTTAATCTTTATAACTGATGATTCATTCAAGGAACAGAATAACAGTTATTCAATAACTCATAAATATAGACGTGATACAATCATCTCTATAATTGACTCTAGGGCATATCACCAATAGTCTCCCACTTGCACTGAAGTCAATCATATAGGTATCGAATATCCATAGCTCTCGTGTGCACCCCATGCTTAGGTTGCGGGAGAGACTTTATCAATAGATCAAATTCATGTGCACTTTGCATATCTTACACAAACCCTGGTCTAAGACTTCGACCACACTGGTCTAAAACTTTGATAACCCTGGTCTAAGACTTCGACCACCCTGATTGCAATCTAAAATCATCCTTGTCAGTTTGGAAGCTAGTATCGGTGTAACCATTTACGATCAGCTCTTCCTTCCCACCATACACAAGGAATGCATCCTTAGTCCTTCTCAAGTACTTAAGGATATTCTTGACTGCTATCTAGTGACCTTCACCTGGATATAACTTGTATCTGCTCGTAACACTTATAGCATACGACACATTTGGTAGTGTACATAGCATAGCATACATGATAGATCCAATATCCAAAGCACATGGATTTCTACTCATCTTGTCTCGCTCATCAATGGTCGTAGAACACTGACTCTTGCTAAGATTAATGTCATGCACCATGGACACCAGTCTATGACCAGCTCATATCTCCATACGACTGACTTGGACTTGGTTGTATCACCAAATGAGCCATAGGCACCAGTCCGAATCTGGTCGTATCACCATACGACCATGTACATATCCTGACTTAATCCAATTAGCCTTTTTAGATCTATCTGTGGATATCATGGGGATATACTCCAGATCTTATGATGATGTGACAATTGGCAGTGACGTTATAGGTTTGTCGTTTCACGTATTTTCGGCAAAGAATCGGTACATTAGGCTATTGGCGGTCGGCCGACCGAGCCGAATCGGCCGGCGACCGCCGATCGGCCGGGCGGACGGACGGCGATGGTTATCAAACCGACCGCCATAGTGGCGGTCGGACCGGCAATTTCAGAAAGTGGTGTTTTGAGCTGGGCCAAAAATAGAGGGTGTAGGCAAGAGAGAAGATTCTATTGCACTTGGTCTCATAATTTTTGGAGTCTCCAGTCAAAAGTTATATTCGTTTGAAAATTTCATGAGGTTTGAATTTGGGGTGTTTTGGCTAAGTCCCAATCAAGGTCCGACCGCCAATAGGTGGAGGTCAGATTGGCCAGGGTGGGTGGTCAGACTGACCATGGTGGCGGTCTGACTGATTTTCACTTGGATCGTCGTCCGTTGTGGCGTCGATGTTCGGTTGTTAGGTCAAAGTCATGAGTTTCAGTGCATATGTATTGCATGATGCATGTTTTGACTAATATGGGTCAAGTTGTGAAGAACTTGTTCCCGGATTCGGTTAGCTTGTCTATTGTTGTGCAGGTTGCTTGGTGTTCAACGACGGCCAACGGCGAGGATGATCGGGACTAGGCTTGGAGAGCTAAGATCCAGAACAATCGACGATGCCGAGTGAGGTCAATGAACTCAAGCGTGGTGCAAGATGGACAAGGGTGACCTATTGCCCAACCTGTGACACAAGATGGCGCAAGGTGAAGCTGTTTAGGTCAAGAGGCGTTAAAGACTGCGCATTAAAATATGTGCGTGTGTGACCCGTTTGTTTTGGGCCTTAACGGGAGCCCAATTGAGTCAAACTTCTAAAATGTCTAAGCCTGCACTATAAATAGAGGAGGGTGGTGGCTGCCCCCTCTCTCTCGCTTCTTTTGTTATTTTGCAACCCTAATTTGCTTAGGGAGGGGTTTTGTGGAGGCTAGGGTTCTAAAGAGTTTTGATGTGATTTTCGTGCTCATAGATTGAGCTTTGTCCTCCATTGATGGAGTGGTTGTAAATGCAAAGTATATCAAATCAATCCAAGGAAAGTTTGATCAATGTTTTGTCTCATTGCTTTCCTTCTCTCTTTTTGATGATTTGAGTCTTTCTTTGATCCGTGAGTTTTTGCATGATTTCTTCATGTGATCTAGCTTGCTGTGACATATGGGAACATATCTATGATCATCTTGATCAACAATCACCAACGAGTAAGTTTTTGGATCTAGTTTTAGTTTTTACTCAGTTTTGGACCTTCCTCGTCTCAAACGGAAAAGGATCGTAATTCTTCTAAGAATTTTCATAATCTTCGATTTGAATAGGTTCCTGACATCATAGAGAAGGTGTGTTCCAAGTTTTATCTAGTTTGGAGTTGTAGATCAAAAGTTACATCTATTTGTAACTTCGCTCGTCAGGTCAAGTTTTGATCATTCTTGATGCCATCGATCGCCAGGCCACACGGTCGACCACTGTGGGTCGTGGTCGACCGCCATTGACCCAGTGGTTAGACCGCCCAATAGTGAGATTTGTTTTCTAGCTTGTATTGATTTTTGTCGTATTGCTTAGGGGGTTAAATTGGATTCTATACTACTCTTCCGCTGTACTGGTATATTGATCTTCATAGCTTCCATAGCTACTGAAGTAAAATCTTATTGAATCAATTAATTATGAAAAAGTGAGCATGCTCCTATTCACCCCCCCCCTCTAGTCGTCTTTTCGGTCCAACACTATCTCTATAGGTGTAGGAAATGTGCCCTAGAGGCATTCATAAAGATGATTATATTTCATTATGTTCATAACATTGGATAATATGTTATCTTATTCCTAAAATAATATCAATAATATTTATTATCAAGTATGTGACTTGATTGTGAAACTCTATATTTCTGCGATGATTATTCTTAAACATTCCCTACTCGGAAACATACGAGAACACGTAGGAATAGACTAGCATATGTATTGGTTGATAACTATGTTTCACAAGTCATGGATATGGAGATATCAAACCAATAATATGGACATATGTTAGAGCGCATGTGTCGGGACCCAAATATGCAAATCTAGACACTCTGTGTATTCTAAACTAGTCCAGGATCACGCTAGTGCACACAGTGTCAACATCGATGAAATATCATATCCATACAACGAATATAAGAATAAACGAATACTTTGAATAACAAATAACTGTTGAGACCTTACGGTCGAGTTTTACATTTATTGAGCCATGCAAGGCTGACAATAAAGAATAAACTGCAGCGGAAATGAAATAAACTCCAGTGGGCTCCCATCAATTTACCACAGGCAACTGACTGGGATCAAGACCCTAACGATCAACCTTCGTAGAACTCTTCTTCAAAAGCAGGCGATGACTCCTCCACTTCTGTTGATTTATTTAGCAAGAGTGAGTACACACCGTACTCGCAAGTCATACCACAGAATGCATTTATACATGATGGCTTATTCCAAAGAAATGGCTTCTGTGGTTATTTTGTGGAAATACAACATTTGTAATTGAATACAAATAATAGATTGAAACATAATTGAAAACAATTAAAGAATATTAATTTAACAATTGGTTTCACAATAGACACACAGTCTAAACAAGTTATTCACACATCTGTACAAGTTATCTCACACAGCTGACCCTTCCCAAATGTTTCATGAAAATCTACCCCTCGTGTGAAATTCTCGAGCATGTCCATGACCGAGGACACGGCTATTCGAATAGATTGGTTTAAACACTCTACAGAGGTTGTACACTTTACCCACACGATACAATCAGTGTAGCTAGCACTGACCATAACAAAACCTTTCAGAGACTTCATCTCAAACAAGGACACTCCCGATGTGCTTTCCTGCCAGCCAAACGATACACACAGCGTTTGGTTACGACACACATCGTTGGACAGGGATGCAGCGAACCGTCCCGCGATGTGACATATCACACCTCCAGCCCATCACACAGCTTAAAATACAACCTGAGTTGTCAATGTCAAGACTCCATAACTTACTAAATTAGGCCTATCCCATACTAGGCATGTGGTCGTACAGTAAGGCCCAGTTCAATGACGCACAAAGTTAAGTCCTTAATTGACTAAGGCAAGACTTCCAGTTTTAACCCAAATCACAAAGTTTAAAGCACACAGATCCACCACTTGCCTCAGTCTAAATCTTTTCCCACCCTGTTGATTAAGTGCAATAGATGCCATCACGAGTAACAGCACACAGCACACACAGTTTCTTCACATAGTTCCATAATCACTTAGTCAAGTTTATAATTGCAACTCACATGAAATGATGACTCGTGGCATGGCTAAGCAATCTACTCGTATCTAACCAACCCACGTTGGTGCTATGATAATACCAACTAATAATGAACCAACCTAGGGTGACAAAAGATCATGGCATACAATAGACAAGGTGGATATAACAAATTGGATTAATAACTATCCCAAAAGCATTTTAAATAAATACTTGAAATAGAATGCAATACATTGAAACAAAGTATTTTGAAAGCTGGGTTTAATATGATCAAAGGTATAACTTTCCTTGGAATAGATCTAGGTACTGGTCATAATCTTGAGGTGCTTCTTCTTCTGCAAAACTTCCCGAAGTATCGACGTCTACTCGCAAACGAGACAAAAGAAACAAAAAACAAATAAATAACACAGGTAAAACCAACTCCAAAAATCAAATAAAATTCACCATTAAATAGATCTTGATTTTATATGAATTTACAAATTTGAATGGGCTCAATCGGAGGTCGGATGCAAAAGATATGGGCTTTGGAAGATTGGAAAATAATTAAAACCCTAATTTTGATTTTAATTTGATTTCCCGAATTATTTTTATAAAGGAAAATCGGATTAATGACGTCGGCTGACGTCAGCGATGAATTTCCACCGGAAAATAAAAGAAAAGAAAACAAAAATGTCGACTGACAGGTGGGACCCACTGTTAGTGGCTCGGTGTACCGCATACTAAGTCCACCCGGTACTGTGGGATTTGGTTTGGCTGGTGTGGCACACCCTCACACGTGGTGGCCGAGCTGGCACCTATGTGGCTGACACGCAAGCGACACGGAGACGAGGCGCTGAGGTGGCGACTGATGCGGCGAGGCCACGCCGGGGAGGCAACGCGCGGCGCCGCTCGATCGGCGAAGAATGCTGAACGGTGGCTCGCCGGCGAGGGGGAGTGGTACCAGGGGGTAGAGGGGATTATTGCGCACATGTGGAGCACCAGTTTGAGCACGTGAGGTCGTCGGAGATGGCCGGCGGCGAGCTTGAGGCGGCGAGGTAGCCTCGGGTTTGTCGGATGGGGTCCCTGGCGGTGCTCCGGCGATGTGGAGAGGCTCAAGAGATAGAGGTGGCGACGACGGACTCAACGGTGTGCCCCACAAAGATGCGGCAGCAGAGATGGCGGCGCAATTCGATGAAGATGACACGCGGCCGAAAACCTAAATGAGGGAATGCGGCGGCGCAAGGGCTCGGGAGGGGAGTTTGGGCGAGGGTTTCTAGTGCGGATGGCGATGCGATGCTCGGAGAGCTATTTAAAGGGTCAAGGCGGGCTCGAGGTGGCGTAACGGCGGCGGAGACCGAAACAACCCAAAAACGAAAATACGAAGAAATAGGAGATTGAGGCGGATTCAAAATTTGAAAACAACCGGAACGAGTGCGGGAGAGATAAGGCTTCCAGATGGCGTTGTCTGCGCACAAAATCGGGGCCGTTTGCGCATTTGCGGATGAAGCTCCGAGGTCCGAGAATGGCGGACGCGGGCGCTGGCTTCGCGGAGAAGAAGGCAGCTCGGAGACGATGACCTCGGGCGGTCCCACTGGCCAGAGAGAGCGAGGGCGAGGCGAGCGAGTGGCGGGATCGACCGAAGGGGGACACGCGGCGAAGATCCAGCGGGGAAAGGGGTTTCTTATTGGGCGTTGATCGTAGAGGAGACACCGTCGCGCATCGGGCGAGGGCAGGCGCGGCGAAACAGAAATAGTGTTGGGTTTCGGCCCAACACTGTTCCAAAGGATTTAAAATGGATTTCTCTTTTTAATAAAACCAGAAAATGCAAATAGCAAATAGAAATTAGCAAATGACTTTAGAAAAATTCCAGAAATTTCTAGAAAATATATCCAAGCATATACAATCCAGTTAAAATAAGTTTGGACATTGTTGATATTGGAATTAAGCACATTAAATCATTTTGTCCTTAAAGTCCATATTAAGCTTTTAATATAAATTCAATCAAATTGCAAATGGTGAGATTTTCAACTGGTAACTAATTAAAGGATTTTTAAAAGGCTCAAAAGTTGGGGTGTTACAGCATGGTGTTGGAAAAGACCCACCTTGAGACACTATTGAGATTGTTATGATTATATGTATCATTAGTTGGTCTCAAACAGTGATGATGTATAATCCTTAGACCTGAGATCAGCGTGGTTTTCTACATGTGTAGTAGCACTCTTTAGGGGTTGCCAAACGCTACTCGTAACTAGGTAGTGATAAAGGTAGCTTTCAGGTATACTATGAAATATACGGAGGGATGTGACTGGTCGGATATGGGATTTGCCCCTCCTAACATTACAGGAGAGATGTCTCTGGGCCCCTCGTTGTGGTCGGATAAAGAAAGTGCATGACTATGCCACTAGTGGTCGAAGTGTCGACCACATCATGTTATTCGACACTTGATCGAGAAAGTGTTGAATAGTCCATGGGTGACACAACACCTCACCTGGAGTTAAACCAGATATCATGAGGCAAAGGGAGAATACGCAAGAAAGTCTTTCAGTTTGATCAAATACGGACTAGTCGTATGGAGATACAAGCTCTGGTCGAACATGGTCACTAAGTGGTAGAAACCTGGTCGTAAGGAGTTACGAATTAGTCAAGACCAAATATGAACTTGTCGTATAGAGATACGAGCTGGTCATTAGTGATATCGACCTGGTCGTATATCATATTGCATTAAGGTTCGTCCGATATATTCTATGTGTGTTTGGGAATCGTTATGTGCTGCTAGGTACCGCTAACGACTAGTGGTCGGAAAAGAGTTTCCGAGTCACAACCGATTACACATGAACCTATAGGGTCGCACACATAAAGGGATAGGATTTGATTTGGATGGTGATCATAATTCTTGTAGGCCACGAGTTCCTAATGGGCCTCAAGTACGAGACCTATCATGGATGCCTATATATAGAGGGGTGGAGGCATGGGGTGATCATGATCTTTTGAAGAACTCCTGAAACCCTAACAGCCACGCCTTCCTCATACCACGCTGTCGGCGCTAGCACTCCAGCGCGTGGTATCCCCACCCTATACGTGTGGATACCTTGGAGGTATTGTTGCGAAGCATCAACACTAGGACGATCCGCAACTCATGATGATCACAAGACTCGGAGAAGAAGACACGCGGTGAGTACGACTACGACTGCATCAACTCGTTACATCGACTCTACTTCTGCTATGAGTCGGCGCGTCTAGTGGTAATCTCGTGATCTATTACTAGCGGAGGTTCCTTGGTTACGCGATAATTTTTTGTTTTATGCTATCGTAGCCTACCGGTAACCGTTCAATAGATCCTTATACCAAGAGTATATGCTGAATCTCCTAAATCTTTCATTGAGAAACTATTTCTTAATGAAGTTTTCATAGATTCAAGCATTGGAATATTATTTCCGACCAGTGGTATGTCATCCATATACAAAAGTAAAAAACACAAGCTTGCTCCCACTAACCTTCATGTAAACACAAAGTTCTTCGTTCTTGATGAAGTTAAACCCTTTGACTACTTCATTAAAACGAATGTTCCAATTCTGGTATCTCAAGGTCTGGGTCCACCACTGCTTCCTCATAAGTTTTAGGCTCATCATTATTCAATAATAAAATTTCATGCACATACCTTATAGGCAATTGACGTGGCCTTTTTTAGGGCTGATGCCTCATCTACAGGTTCAACAACACCTTGTTCATCCTGTAGAGGTTCAGTAGGAATTAAAATATTTTTAGATAGTTCTCGAATTTCTTCGAGTTGCACTTTGCTCCCACTAACTCCTTTGAAAAGAAACTCTTTCTCCAAGAAGACATCATTACGGGCAACAAACACTTTGTTATCAACCCGATTATAAAAATAATATCCTTTAGTTTCCTTAAGATACTCCAGAAAGAAGCACTTATCGTACTTGAGTGTGAGTTTATCAAACGTCAAACGTTTGATATATACCTCACAACCCACACCCTGAGAAGAGACAATCCAGGACTCTTCCCAGTCCATATCTCATATAGTGTCTTCTCTACAGTAGAAACCAATTTAAAGTGAAAGCCGTTATTTCTATAGCGTATCCCCAAAATTACAATGGAAGATTATATTGGCTCATCATTAACCGAGGTATGTCCAACAATGTCCGATTCTGTCGTTTAGACACCCCATTCCATTGAGGCGTCCCTGATGGAGTAAGTTGTGGAATAATTCCACACTTCTTTAGATGATCACTAAACTCATAGCTCAAATATTCACTTCCACAATCAGATTGCAGATATTTAATTATCTTGCCAAGTTGATTCTGCACTTCATACTGAAATTTTTGAACTTTTCAAAGGATTCCGACTTATGTCTCATCAAGTAGACATAACCATATCTACTTAAATCATCAATAAAATGTTATGAAGTATTGAAACGACCTCTGGTCGACATGCTCATTGGTCCACATATTATGTTTGACCAGTCTACGACCTGCTCGTATCTCTATACGACTAGTCTGGACCAGGTCAAATCATCATACGACTAGTCTGGATCTGGTCGTATCACTATACGACTAGTCTGGACCTGGCCGTATCACCATATGACTAGACCGATGTACAAGGGCCAATAAGTCACTTGTCCTCTCACCTCTAGTCATGAAAGGTGCTCTTATCATCTTGACAAGTAAACAAGATTCACATGTCTCAAATGATTCAAAATCAAATGAGTTTTAGAAAACCATCTTTATGGAGCTTCATCATACACTTCTCATTTATATGACCTAGTCGATATTGCCAAATAAAAGTGGGATTCAAATCATTAGGTTGAAGTCTCTTAGCAGATAGGCATATCCTCAAGATTCAAAACATACAATTCATTCACCAACGGAGCATGGCCATAAAGCATATCTTCAAAATATGTTGAACAACAATTGTTCTTTATTCAGAACTCATAACCTTCTGCTCCTAAACATGAAGCAGAAATAATATTTTTGCTTAAGACTGGAACATAATAACAATTAATTAGTTTCATAACTAGTCCTAAGGGTAAAGCTAATGGTAAAGTGTCAATAACTAATGTAACAACTCTTGCTCCACTGCCCATACGAAGATCAACATTTTCTCTTGCCAAGCTTCTACTCCTTATCAGCCCCTGCATCGAATTACAAATATGAGCAACTGATCTGGTACCAAATACTCAAGAACTGGTCAGAGAAGTAGCAAGATTAACCTGAACTGGAAGTCTTACTTCTCTTGTTCTTTTTCATCTCTGCTATGTACTTCTTGCAGTTTCTCTTCCAATGTTCAGTCTCATGACAATGGCAACATTCTGATTTAGGTTTAGGACCCAGCTTGAGCTTCCTAAGCTTAGCCTTGAGACTCTCGATCTAATCTTGAGTCTTTCCTTTGCCCTTTCCCTTTCTCGACTTACCCTTCTTCTTGAAGCTAGCAGTTTTTTGAACCATCATCATATGATTGGAACTTTTCTTGATGCTTTTCTCAGCACCTTTAAGCATACCATGCAACTCGGTCATTGATTTCTCCATGCCATTCATATAAAAATTTAGTATGACTGGCTCAAAACTCGCAGGGAGCGATTGGAGAATCACATCAGTAGCCAACTCTTGGCTAAGGGGAAAACGAAGCCTTTTTCAAGCTCTCAATGTGACAAATCATCTTGATCACATAAGGACCGACCGGGTTGCCCTCCGACATCCTACAAGAAAATAATACCTTGGAGGTATGTATTAAACCTCTCAGCCCTTGCTTGGTCCTGAAATATACCCTTCAGACCTACAATCATATTGTAAGCGTCTGTGGTCTCATATTGCTTCTGAAGCTCAGAGTTCATGGTCGTAAACATTAGGTAATGCACATCGACTGCTTCATTGCAATGCTTCTCATAAGCATTATTTTTAGTTCGAGTAGCATCAGCATTCAGTTCCTCGGGATAGGGACCCTCTAGAACATATTCCTTATTTTTCTTGTTTGGGAACAATTCTCAAATTTTGAAACTAGTCAATGAAATTTGTTCCATTCAACTTTTCTTTCTCAAGAACATATCGCAAATTAAAGGTAGGTGCAAAAGAAGTAGTAGGTGCTATAATCTACAACAGAAATATATGCAAAGATTCAGAACTATGTTTATGTAAGATCTTCTATTAGACGATCATGTTGGTGGTCGTGTTCGGCCAGTCTACGACCAGCTCGTATCTACATACAGCTAGTCTGGATCCAGTCGTATCACCATACGACTAGTCTGGACCCGGTCGTATCACTATATGACTAGTCTGGACTATACTGGATATGGTCGTATCACTAGTCTGGATCTGGCCGTATCACTATACGACTAGTCTGGATCTGATCTAACTTAATCATCAACAGTCAATAAAAGATACTCCCATTATATGTTCTAAACCATGTTTCCCTCAAACATCATATAGTGAGTTCAAGATCTAAAAATCATTAAGTCCTAGTGAGCTTTGGCATCACTGCTAGAAACCTAGTGATTTTAAGTAGGCAACCTCTTGTCAATCATATCACATATGACTCTTGTCTGTTGGACGACATCTATATGCCCCTGCGACCACCAGTAATGTGCCTCAAGGCCTAAAACCCTTTTGATAGCCTTTCCAAGTTAAACCAATACTATACATATAGGTGTCACACATCCACCCCATCTTATTAAGATAGTTAATGGCATCCTACTTTGGTAGACCCACAAATTAACTATCAAAATCAAAATTATCGCAGCAATTGAAAAGGCATCAAATTAACTTAATTTTTCTTGAGGGATACTATTCTACCATGTTAAAACATCTAATGATAAAACATGATCAAATAGCATAACAAAAATAAACATTCATAGATAATCACATTAAACTGTGAAATAGTATAGCCCTTAACATGACGATCTCCATCACCATGCTTCCTGTCCCCCGACCATTATGCTTGAAGTCTCCGACCTCATTCATCTCTAAGCAATTACTCCTAAGAGCTAGTAATGAATTATGGACGATAATATCAAGAATCACATGTCGGTACGCAGACCGTTATACAATAATATGTAGCTCGATGGCTATCTCACAGCATGACACACAGACCATGAGAAACCCATACATGCATCACATGCACAATGGGCGTATTCACATCAATCCTTGCAAAAACGAGTTATGCATAGAATTCAATTCTATCAGGTGACATGAACACATAATACCATATAACGCGACTACGACCACGGTCCCGCTTAGCGAAGTTAGCGCGAGGTTCAAGGCGGTGCCCTCATTGTGACGACATCGCCTCGTAAACCTTTTCCGGGACATGAATCTTTTTCACGTAACCGAGCCTCAGAAATCATCAGATTAATCATATTAACCCTATTCCGAACCAATCTGATCACTGTCTTGATACGACCACACACTGCGGCATACTCCGATGACAGAATTTCGACCGGTAGGAGTATCATGCAAGGCAATCACAAACAAGTCGAGTAAATCATTTGGTCATTTTAGCTCATACCTCCACGTATACCCATCTACTATCGCTGAACACCAATCGATCTTATCGATCAGTGTCTAGACCGTTCCATCCACATGAATCGATCTAGGTTACCAGACCCGACCAGTAATAGATCCAATCTATTACTACCATATATATAGTATATGCGACTAATCTAGATCAAAAACTATACAGGATGGCTCTGATACCACTAAAGGGATACGGGTAGGCTACGCTAGCTGACAATTCAAAAAATTCTACCACATAAACCAGGATGTCATGCAAGCAAGAGATCACATATCGTTACCACTAGACGTGTAATGCAGCGGAAGAAGAGTTGGAGCAGCCTGGTACAACAAAGAGCGCGTCGAAGTAGTGGTCGTAGTCGATCTTCCACCGTGGTCGATCGTCCAGCGGTGTCAATCGTCCTTGCAGTTGATCGGTCTCGCAGTCGATCGTCTCCTCGTAGTCGATCGTCCAGTGTCCTCATCGCTGATTGTCTCCTCCAACAACCGATCATTTTCCTTGCAAAGTTGTGGATCGTTCTCGAGTGCAACACCAACCGCAATAGCACCTCTACGGTATCCACACGTCCAGGGCAGGAACGTCGTACGTCGGTGTGCTAGCACTAAGTCGTACGGGAAGGCTCTTTCAAGAAGATGGCGGCTAGGGTTTGGAGCAACTCACGTGTTGTCTGTTACCTCACCTCCTCTAGCCTCAAGCATCTCCTTATATAGTGCCTGTGACGGATCCTATCCGAACACGTTTGATGAATCGTATCCATACTGGTTTGTTCCAAGTCGTTAAGTTTGTGACCCTGTAAGTTCATGCGTAGTTCGGTTGTGACTCGGAAACCTTTTCCGACCATGAGTCGTTAGTGGTACTTAGCAAGACATAACAATTCTTGAATACACATAAATTATATCAGACGAACCTTAATGCAATATGATCTATGACCAGGTCCTTATCACCAACGACCAGCTCGTATCTCTATACGACCAGCTCATATTTGGTCTCGACCAGTTCGTAACTCCTTACGAACATATTTCGTCCACTTAGTGATCATGTTCGACTAGTTTACGACCTGCTCGTATCTCCATACGACTAGTCGGTATCTGATCGAACTGAAAGACCAGATCGTGTATTCTCTATTTGCCTCATGACATCTGGTTGAACTCCAAGTGAGATATTGTGTCATCCATGGACTGTTCAATACTTTCTCGATCAAGTATCAGATAACCTCACGTGGTCGAACTCTTCGACCACTAGTGGTATGGCCATGCACTTTCTTTTTTTGATCACATCGAGGGGTCCAGGGATATCTCTCCTGTTATGTTAGGAGGGGCAAATCTTATATCTGACCTGTCACATTCCTTCGTATGTTTCTTAGCATACCTGAAAGCCAAAGTGTACTCTCACGCATGTAGAAAATCATGCTGATCTCAGGTCTAATAATTATACTTCATCATTGCTTGAGACCAACTGATGACATATGAAATCATAACAATCTCAGCAGTGTCTCAAGGTGGGTCAATCCAACACCATGTTCTCTAACAAGTGTTTACATTATTGATTCGATATCCCTATATCTATGATCGATGAAACGTAGTCATCAATCAATATATATATTGGTTGATAGAATCACTGGTGTTCCGACCAGTGACATACGACCAAGGATACATTTAGAACGACATCATCATAAGTTAAAAGAGCTTCACTAACGAATCACATACTCGTTAATCTTTATAACTGATGATTCATTCAAGGAACAGAATAACACTTATCCAATAACTCATAAATATACACATGATACAATCATCTCTATGATTGTCTTTAGGGCATATCACCAACAGAATTAATTGGTACATGCAACTCAATATGGTATCAGGGCTAAAAGGTCTTAAGTTCAAGACCCAGATGTCGTAATTAAAGAAAAATAATTATACGAGAGAGCCTACAAGTGAGTGCGGTGTTGAAGTTGCAGTGAATTTTCTATAATTCCTTACCAACTTAAGTTTTTAGATGAATCGGTTAGTTTATACTACTCAATAGTTAGTGCCACTTCTTTTTGTGCTATATGGTTAGCGCAGCTCGTCACTTGAAGCTAGCAGTCACACGCTCTTCATGTTCGTTGTCCACGAACATATTTGCAGGCTCAGTTCAAGAATTTCTCTGCGCTCCTGGTGGCTTTCTTCTTCGGCATCACGACGCCTGCTGGGATCACCTTGGGGGCGGGGATCGCGTCGTTCTACAACCCCAGCAGCCCCAGGGCGTTGTTGCTGCCGTGCTGGAGGGCATTCTGGACTCAATGTCGGCTGGTATACTGATCTACATGGCAATGGTGGATCTCGTCGCTGCTCATTTTCCCGGCCGCAGGGTGAGCTGCATCCCGAGGCTTCAAGTGGGCTCGTATGTCGTCTTGTTTCTTGGGGCCATGGCCATGGCAGCCCTTGCCATCTGGGCCAAGTGCTAGTGAACCTGCAACGCAAAGGCTTGGGAGAAGCTGCTAGTGCTTGGCGTTCAATGCACTAGGAGTTGCTCCCTAGCTGCCTGCACTTCATGAGGAAGATGGGGGGCCATTTTCTTTTTGTTTTTACTTCTCGTCCATTCTTTTGTTTGTTCCTTCTGTTCATGGCGGTGGGCCAGCGAAGTCCGTCTTTTGGTCATGCAAAACAAAGTCCCTCTTTGGGAGTACATTGTGATGGATAGAGGAGAGAGATGAGTACAGGTCAGGGCGTCAGGGGATAACGAGTTCTTCAGTTCCGTCAGGGCGTCAGGGGATAACGAGTTCTTCAGTTCCGTCAGGGCGTCAGGGGATAACGATCGAGTTCTTCAGTTCCGTCAGTCTTTGCAGATGTACATTTCATCCTTGGTGTTAGATATGACTATACGAGGGAGAGGACTTGTCGATCCTTGTGTTGCATATGCGTCGACGTGGATATTGGAACAGTCAATTGAATTGTTTGGATATTCAGTGCCAGGTGCTGTTCAAAATGAGAATGGTTATTAACTTGCGGCGGACTCTTTGGCTGCACCTTCTATCACCGTTTTGGGTATACAGAATGTGGGTTACTAATCTTTCTAAACACGCATGCAAATCTGGTTAACAGTCAGCCGTGGTAGCATATATCCTTTATCCTATCCCGGTTCCGTGATTGCCAGAATTTACTTTACATTGTTAGTCACTTGGTCAAGTCAAAACACTTTGTTTACAGGGAAAAATTCATAAACACCCACATAGGTCACATACCTTTTTCAATATGTTCCTCACATCTCATTTTGGTGTACTTTTGTAACATCCCTATTTTCAGAGCTTGAAAATCTTTTAAATAATGGTAGCAAGAAAATTCATCATTTGGATTTATTTGAATATTAAATTAAAAAGCTTAATATGGACTTAAAGGACAAATTGATTTAATGTGCTTAATCCCAACATCAACAATTGTCAAAACTATTTTATTTAGATTCTATATGCTTGGATATATTTTATAGAATTTTCTGGAATTTTTCCAAAGTCATTTGCTATTTTCTAATTGCTATTTGCAATTTCTGGATTTATTTAAAAGAAAAACCGATTTTAAATCCTTGAACGATCGGGCGAAGCCCAAGACTATTCCAACCGCTACAGCCCATATCGCCCGGCCAAGCTCTCGTCTGTTGGATGCTCGACGCGTGCCCTCGCTCTCCGACGGACGCTTGCGCCAACCCCGCCTTGCCCCACTGGATCTCGCCGCGTGTCCCTTCGCGATCGCGCGCTCGCGCCCTCGCCCGCCTCGCTCGCTCCCAACCCTTGGATCCCGATCGTCGGTTGCCGCTTCGCCGCCGCGCGCCGCCTTCTCTCATCGTGTGGGCTCGCTGAGGTCGCTGCGTCTCGACACGATCTTCTTCCTCCCGCTTTCATTTGTCGCCATTTTCGCTTGAAGGAGCTCGTCCGAAACGCAGAATCGCTACCGATTTCTCGCGCCAACCCCACCAATCAGAGCCACAACTATTCCGTATCCATCCCCAACCGAATTAACCTTCAAATCTCGCTCTATCTCCTAAAACCGGAAGATCCGAGCGTGACCGAGACGGACTCCAATTGGGGTTTCCATCTCGATCGCTCCCGAGCCCTATAAATACACCCTAGGGTTCCCCTTCGCCCTCCGCATCCCATAGCAGCCCGCCTCTGTCGATCTCTCGCTCCAGAGCCCCACATTAGCCCAAAATCCAACTCCGCCGCCTCGGTTTTCGCGCTGCTTGCACCGCCGCCGCCGCCGCTCACCGTCATCGATCGCTTCCTGGGCTCGGTGTCGCCAGCCACCTCGCGCGCTTTCGTCGGCCGAGTCCCACTGTCGCCGCCGTCCGACAAAGCCGTGACTCGCCTCGCTTTTCTCCACCACCGGCCGCGCCACTTTCACCGGTAAGGTCAAGACTAGGTGCGCAATAGCGCAAGGATTTCTCTGGTACCCTTGGTCGCCGGCGACTTGCCGCCGATCACGGTGATACCCTTGGTCCCCGCCGCCGTTGCCATGACTCGTCGTGCGTCGACCTCTCGCGCCTCTCGCGCTTACGTGTGTAACGCGTGGCGCCAGATCGGCGCCAGCCAGCGCTGCTGCGTGGTCCACCATCACGCCGCTTTGCCTCGGCTCGGTGGACCCAG
Organism: Hsuehochloa calcarea; assembly: GCA_036346395.1. Classification (NCBI taxonomy): domain Eukaryota; kingdom Viridiplantae; phylum Streptophyta; class Magnoliopsida; order Poales; family Poaceae; genus Hsuehochloa; species Hsuehochloa calcarea. The sequence continues at coordinate 13,740,589 of CM070604.1, read as the reverse complement.
TCCACCGTGAGCCGAGAGGCTGACAGTGGGTCCCACCTGTCAGTACGGATTTTTTTTAATTATTTTCTTTTTCTCGGCTGACGCAAGCATTGCGCAATAATTCGATTTTCCTTTATAAAAAAATTTGGGAAATTCGAGAAAATCCAATTTAGGGTTTTATTGATTTTTCCAATCTTCCAAAGCCCATATCTTTTGCATCCGAAGTCCATTTGAGCCCATTCAAATTTGTAAATTCATATAAAATTCAGATCTATTTATTTATGAATTTTATTTAATTTTTGGAGTTTATTTTGCCTCGGTTATTTATTTGTTTTGTTTTCTTTTGTCTCGCTTGCAGTAGACGCCGATACTTGGGAATTTTGCGTAAGAAGGAGCACCTCAAGACCAAGACCAATATCTAGATCTATTCCAAGGCAAGTTATACCTTTGATCATTTTGAACCCGCCAAAATACTTTGTTTCAATGTATTGCATTCTATTTCAAGTATTTATTTAAATGCTTTTGGGTGTAGTTATTAAATCCAAATTGTTATGCCACCTTGTCTATTGTATACCATGATCTTTTGTCACCCTAGGTTGGTTAATAATTAGTTGGTATTATCGTAGCACCAACGTGGGTTGGTTAGATACGATTAGACTGCTTAGCCATGCCACGAGTCATCATTCCATGTGAGAGTTGCAATTATAAACTTGACTAAGTGATTATGGAACTGTGTGATGAATCTGTGTGTGCTGTGTGCTATTACTCGTTGATGGCATGTGTTGCACTTAATCAACAGGGTGGGAAAAGATTTAGACTGAGGCAAGTGGTGGATTCTGTGTGAATGGTGGAGTGTGTGCTTATTAAACTTTGTGATTTGGGTTAAAATCGAAGTCTTGCCTTAGTCAATTAAGGACTTAACTTTGTGCGCCATTGAACTGGCCTTCTGCATTTACCACATGCCTAGTATGGGTGGGCCCGACTTAGTAAGTTATGGAGTCTTGACATTGACAACTCAGGTTGTATTTAAGCTATGTGATGGGTGGAGGTGTGATATGTCACATCGCGGACGATTCATTGCATCCTCGCCCAATGGTGTGTGTCGTTCCAAGGTGTGTGTACAAATTGACTGCAGATAGCACACCAGAGTGTCATTGTTTGAGATGAAGTCTCGAAAGGTTTTGTTGTGATCAACTCGATCCGGTTGGTTTCATCGTGTGGGTAAAGTGTATAACCTCTGCAGAGTGTTTAAACCAATCTATTCGAATAGCCGCGTCCTCGGTTATGGACATGCTCGAAATTTCACACGAGGGGTAGATTTTCATAAAACAATTGGGAAGGGTCACCGTGTGAGATAACTTGTTCAAATTGTGTGAAAGAACTTGATTAGACTGTGTGTCCTTTGTGAAATCATTTGTTAACTTATTATTGTCTATTTGTTTTGAATTATGCTTTCAATCTATTATTTGTATTCAATTGCAAATGTTGCATTTCTGCAAAATAACCACAGAAGCCATTTCTTTGGAATAAGCCATCATGTATAAATGCATTCTGTGGTATGACTTGCGAGTACGGTGTGTACTCACTCTTGCTAAACAAATCAATGTATGGAGGAGTCGTCACCGCTTTTGAAGAGGAGTTCTACGAAGGTTGAACGTTAGGGTCTTGATCCCGATCGGTTGTTCGTGGTAAATTGATGGGAGCCACCGAGTTTATTTCGTTTCCTTGCAGTTTATTTCTTTATTGTCAGCCTTGAATGGCTTAATAAATGTAAACTTGGACCGTAAGGTCCCAACAGTTATTTGTTATTTAAATGTACTCGTTTATTCTTATATTCGTTGTATGGATGTGATATTTCATCAATGTTGACACTGTGTGCACTAGCGTGATCCTGGACTAGTGCAGAATACACAGAGGGTCCAGATTTGCATATTTGGGTCCCGACAGAGGTGGTATCAGAGCCATATTGACTGTAGGTCTTGACCCTAGTTAGATTGGCCGTTCTTAGTGAGTCCAAACTATTTTCTAAAGCAAAATTAACTTGCAAGATTAATTGAATTCCTTAACTCATCTCATGTCTCTCTTGACTCAACTATTGCTGAAATTCTTTCTCTCCCCGCTTTGCTTTAAAGTTGTTTTCATATCCTTGTCCATCTCGACGGATGCCTCGCCTTCTTGAGTTATGGAGAGCGCAAGGGAGGACTTGCCGCCGAGCTTTGGAAGTTGCTACAAGTACTTGGAGGGTTCGATCGTCCATGGTACCGTGGCAGTGCTTGGATTGTGAACGGCCGAGATCGTGGAGTAATCTGCCATTTGACCGTCTACGCCAGGCAGAACACCAAGGCGAGTAAACCATTGAACATCTCACTCGAAGGAGTATTTGGATTGAAGCAATCCAGAGTCTTCGCGCCTTGCCATCCCGAGGATCTCGCAACATCTACTCGAGAGCTTCGTGACACGCTTTTCGTTATCATCCCCGCACTCCGACGTGGATCTTGCCGCACGCTTTCCGTCTACGGAAGGAGAAGACAACGCCACCGTCGTGCATCTCGCCCGATTCGCACACGTCGGAGGAATCGTTGGAGTTAGCCGCTACAGAGCTGGAGTGTACCTATGAGACTCTTCAGAGAGCTGAAGAAAGGATCGCCATATTAGAAGAAACTCTTTATGGACGACACGAAGAAGACATCAAGAGGAAGACCTGAAGAAGCTAATGGACCTACCGAACAAGAAGAGCCCGCAGAGGCAAGCAGAACGGCAAGAAGACTGCACGAGGACACTGCTCCTATTACACCATCCCCGGATATCGGGATCGGTTTGCGAGGATGCCACCACTTTCGTGTCTACAAGAAAGGGAGCACCGTCAAGGTCGGAGGCTATTTGATTGAGTAGTCTGCTCGCGTTGTTTCAGCTTAGCCGCTTTTGTGTCTTGAGTCGCCTTTAGGCGGTAGTTTGGTGTGCTTAAGTTCGTCCTTATTTTTGTGTGCAAGTATGAGTGCAAAGGCCCTTAGGCATTTGTTGCAAGCCATACTATTATCTTAATCAATATAAGAGTTTCAGTTGAGCTTTCTTAAAATATGTTGTTGGGTTTTACCTACCCCGCTTAGTTCTACAACTTATCTCGTGCTTGCTACCTTATCTAACCCTTGGAGATTCACCAGATGGTTCAAACTCGTCAAGTCACGCAAGTGGTTACGATACTCGAGTCGTAAGGACGGAGCAAATCCCTGAGAAGCAATTCCACCACAAGCACCTTCACGATCTGCGAATTTTGGAGCATTCATGATACTCGCACCACCGATGTACACCATGATGAATCAGATGCAGGCTATGAATAATCAGAACAACAACAATCAGCATCACAATGGAGCCCCAGTTGCTCATGGTCACAATGGATCATCCAAGTTGGCGGAGTTTATGAGGACCCGTCCACCAACCTTTTCTGGACATGTCTCACCAGTAGAAGCTGATGATTGGCTTCGTGTTATTGAGAGGAAACTGCTGATCACTCAATGCAGTGATCATGAAAAGTTCTCAGACGCCTCTCATCAGATGGAAGGCATTGCCGCCGAATGGTGGGAAAACTTTTGTGCAGCGCATGGAACGCCGCAAGATATTACTTGGGAAGAGTTCACAACTGCTTTTCGCCAGTATCATGTACCAGAAGGAATCATGGATCTAAAGAAGGATGAATTCCGTGCTCTCAAGCAAGGAGGATTGTCAGTGACTGATTACCTCAACAAGTTCTCTCAACTTGCTCGATATGCTGCAGAAGATGTCGCCACTGACAAGGCTCGTCGTCGTCGTCAAGGGATTGAACACTGGACTTCAAGTCAACTTGATCGCCCACACCTTTCCTGATTTTCAAGAGTTGATCAACAAGGCTTTGATTCTAGAGGATAAGCGTAAGGAATTGGAAGATCATCGTAAGCGCAGAATGGCTCAGCAAGGAAGTCACCAACCCCAGCTAAGGGCAAGAATGATTCCACCGCAGTTTAGCCGTTTTCCACCACGACTCGCGCACCACCGCACCAACTTCAAGACTCGCCCGCTTGCTCGTAATTTCCGCAACCCCGCACTACCAACCCCAATCCAAGAAGCAACCCACGTATACAACCGAGTTTGCTTTACCCGCCGCCACCAGCATTTCGCCAACCGATGTCCGCAGAATGGGACTATCACCCAAAGACGCTTCAACCTTGGGAATACACCACCAAGACACCAAGACAAGGCAACCATCAAGGAACTTCTCAAGCTACCGGTCAATCCGGAGGAGCACCGCCATCGCTGGTCGAGGTCGTGTCAACCACGCCACTCGAAGGAGCTCAAGAAGCACCCGACGTTGTAATCGGTAAGTTCCTAGTAAATTCGAGACCGCATCGCCTCGCTTGATTCGAGCTTCGATTCGCTTGTTTCGGAATTTTTGCAACTAAGAACAAATTGGAAGTTATACATCTTAAGCATACTGTTAGTCCAATACCGAGCAGAGCTAAGTTCTAAAGTTGGATGTTTAGGAGCTAGGCTACTCATAGTCGGAGTTGAGTTTCTAGCCAACCTAATAGTTCTAGACACTCGCACCATAGATGTCATCCTTGGTATGGATTGGTTATCCAAACATAAAGCAAGATTAGATTGTGGCAAGAGCCGTGACAATTGAGGATACCACAGAAAGAAAGTAGAATTTCTAGCCACCTCAAGACGTGATGGACATTTGGTAGTCAACATCAAGACGCTTTGGAAGATGTACCGTAGTAAAGATTACCTGATGTATTTCCGAAGAGTTACTGGAATGCCACCGGACCGTGACATTGAGTTTGTCATCGATCTAGTGCCGTGAACAAAGACCAATTTCAAGAGACCCTATCGGATGCCAACGATGAACTTGTGGAAATGAAGAAGCGTATAGAAGAACTACTGGAGAAAGGTTTTGTAAGACCTAGTTCGCCGCCATGGGGAGCACTGCTTTGTTCGTCAAGAAGAAAGATGGAAGTATGAGAATGTGTATCGATTATCGCTCTCTCAACGAAGTCACCATCAAGAATAAGTACCCATTGCCCGTAATTGATGATTTGTTCGACCGGATGAAAGGAGCCGAGTATTCTCCAAGATCGATCTGCGATCAAAGTTACCATCGCTTAAAGATTTGTCCTAAGGATGTACCAAAGACCGCTTTCTCAACCCTGATGGACATTATGAGTTTTAGTCATGTCTTTTGGATTGACTAATGCCCCGCCTACTTCATGAACATGATGAACAAAGTATTCATGGAATATTTGGATAAGTTCGTGGTAGTATTCATTGATGATATTTTAGTATACTCAAAGTCAGAAGAAGAACATACAGGACATTTGAGATTAATCCTAGAGAAGCTCGAGAGAACATCGCTTGTATGCCAAGTTCAGCAAGTGTGACTTTTGGAAGAAGAAAGTTGATTTTCTCGGTCATGTGATGACAAGAAGGAGTAGCAATTGACCCTGGAAGGTTAAAGTCAGAATGAATTGGGAGCACCCAAGACGGTTACTCAAATTCGTAGTTTCTTGGGAATGGCAGGATACTATCGTCGTTTCATTGAAGGGTTCTCAACGATTGCTAAACCTCTTACGCAATTGTTGAAGAAAGAGAAGAAGTTTATTTGGACCCCAGCTTGTGAAGAAAGTTTTCAAGAGTTAAAGAAGCGTTTGACTTCAGCCCCAGTGCTAGTTTTGCCGGATATTAGTAAGGATTTTGATATCTACTGTGATGCTTCGCGTCAAGGATTAGGATGTGTCCTTATGCAAGAAGGAAGAGTTGTCGCTTATGCGTCAAGGCAATTAAGACCTCATGAAGAGAACTATCCTACCCATGATTTGGAGCTAGCTGCCGTAGTGCATGCCTTGAAGATTTGGCGTCATTATCTCATCGTTAATCGCTGTGAAGTCTACACAGATCATAAGAGCCTGAAGTACATTTTCACTTAGTCTGATTTGAACATGAGACAGAGAAGATGGCTGGAATTAATAAAGGATTATAATCTTGGAATCCATTACCATCCTGGCAAGGCCAATGTAGTTGCAGATGCACTGAGTCGTAAGAGCTACTGCAATGCTCTGGAAGTAAAAGAGTTGTGTTCAGAACTTCAGGAGGAATTCCAGAAGCTACAGCTAGAAGTTGTTCCGGAAGGATTTGTGGCCAGCCTAGAAGTGCAATCTACTCTGGAGAAACAGATTCGTGAAGCGCAACCCAAGGATTCTGAGTTTGCTGATCTCAAGAAGAAGATGTCAGAAGGAAAATTTAAAGACTTCACCATAGATGATCAGGATATATTGTGGATCAATGGACGTATCTGTGTGCCAGATATGGATGGATTAAGACAGCTGATTCTGAAGGAAGCCCATGACTCTAAGTATTCGATTCACCCTGGAAGTACTAAGATGTATCAGGATGTTAAGAGTAAGTTTTGGTGGCCAAACTTAAAGCGAGACGTTGCAGAGTTCGTTGCTTTATGCGACGTGTGTCAGAAAGTAAAGGCAGAGCATCGAGACCAAAGCAGTTTGCTACAACCGTCAAGATACGTAATGGAAGTGGGAAGAGATCGGTATGGATTTCATTACCGGTTTACCCAAGACTCAATCAGTTATGATTCGATTTGGGTAATAGTGGATCGCTTAACTAAGGTTGCCCATTTCTTACCGCTAAGACCACTTACTCGTGAGACCGCTTGGCGGAATTGTATATGTCAAAATCGCTACCGCACGGTGTGCCTAAGAAGATAGTGTCGATCGAGGATCTCAATTCACCTCTCGCTTTTGGCAAAGTCTACATGAAGCCACGGGAACTCATCCGAATTTTAGTATCGCTTATCATCCACGCATGATGGATGATCGAAAGAGTCAATCGATATTAGAAGATATGTTGAGAGCCCGTGCCTTAGCTAATGCTACCAGCTGGGATAAAAGTTTGCCGTATGCGCATTCTCGTACAACAACGCTTATCAAGCCGCTTTGCGAGATGTCACCATTTGAAGCTCAGACGGTCGTGCTCGCAGAACTCCGTTGAATTGGTCGAGATAGCCGAACGTGTAGTGTTCGGGCCGATATTATTCAGAAGTCAAGAACAAGTTGCTATGATCGAGAGAGGTTAAAGATAGCCCACCCGTGCAAAAGAGTTATGCCGATAATCGCCGCCGTGACCTCGACTTTGAACCGTGAGGATTTTGTCTATCTTCGAGTTACTCCGCTCGAGGTGTTAAGAGATTCCACACCAAAGGGAAGCTTGCTCCAAGGTATGTGGGTCCATTCAAGGTTTTGGAACGCCGTGGAGAAGTTGCGTACCAGCTTGGAGCTACCACAACAAGTTAGCGAGGAGTGCATGATGTCTTTCATGTCTCTCACCAAGAAGTGTCTTCGTGTGCGGAAGAGCGGACTCGTTGGAGTCAATTGAATCAAGGAGGATCTCACGTACAAAGAACAACTGTTAGGATTTTGGATGTCGCAGAGCGCCGCACTAGAAGCAAGACCGTTCGTTTCTGCAAAGTCCAGTGGAGTAACCACTCAGAAGGAGAAGCGACGTGGGAACGTGAAGAAGAGTTGAAAGCAGAGTTCCTAGCCTTTTCTCTAGCTAGCCTAATCTCGGGACGAGATTCGCTTAAGGGGGAGGTTTGTAACATCCCTATTTTCGAGCTTGAAAATCTTTTAAATAATGGTAGCAAGAAAATTCATCATTTGGATTTATTTGAATATTAAATTAAAAAGCTTAATATGGACTTAAAGGACAAATTGATTTAATGTGCTTAATCCCAACATCAACAATTGTCAAAACTATTTTATTTAGATTCTATATGCTTGGATATATTTTATAGAATTTTCTCGAATTTTTCCAAAGTCATTTGCTATTTTCTAATTGCTATTTGCAATTTCGGATTTATTTAAAAGAAAAACCGATTTAAATCTTTGAATAAGATCGGGCCGGCCCAAGACTATTCCAACCGCAGCCCATATCGCCTCGCCGCGCTCGTCTGTTGGATGCTCGACGCGTGCCTCGCTCTCCGACGGACGCGACGCGCTCAACCCCGCCTTGCCTCACTGGATCTCCGCCGCGTGTCCCTTCGCGCGATCGCACGCGCGCGCCCTCGCCCGCCGCCGCGCCCAACCCTTGATCCCGACGTCCGGCTTGCCGCTTCGCCGCGCCGCGCCGCTTTCTCTCTCGCCGTGTGGGCTCGCCGAGGTCGCTGCCTCCGACACGATCTTCTTCCTCCCGCTTTCTCGCCGTGTCGCCATTTTCGCTCAAGGAGCTCGTCCAAAACGCGCAATCGCCGCTGATTTCGCCAACCCCACCAATCAGAGCCACAACTATTCCGTATCCATCCCCAACCGAATTAACCTTCAAATCTCGCTCTATCTCCTAAAACCCGAAGATCTCGAGCGTGACCGAGACGGACTCAATTGGGGTTTCCATCTCGCCGCTCCCGAGCCCTATAAATACACCCTAGGGTTCCCCTTCGCCCTCCGCATCCCATAGCAACCGCCTGCCCGATCTCTCTCGCCCAGAGCCCCACATTAGCCTAAAATCCGAACTTCCGCCGCCTCTGTTTTTCCGCTGTTTGCCCGCCGCCGTCTGCTCACCGCCATCGATCGCCTCCTTGGGCTCGGTGTCGCCAGCCACCAGCGCGCTTTCGCGTCATTGAGTCCCACTGCCGCCGCCGTCCGACAAAAGCCGTGACTCGCCTCCGCTTCTTCTCCACCGCCGGCCGCCACTTACACTTTCAAATTCGGTAAGGTCAAGACTAGGTGCGCAATAGCGCAAGGATTTCTCTGGTACTTTGGTCGCCGGCGACATGCCGATCACGGTGATACCTTGGTCCTCAGCGCCGCCGTCGGCCATGACTCGTCAACAGCCAGCGTCGACCTCTCGCGCCTCTCTGTCGCCTACGTAACGCGTGGCGCCAGATCAGCGCCCAGGCGCGTGCTGCGTGGTCCACTCATCACGCTTGCTTTGCCTCGCTCGGTGGACCCGATCCACCGTGAGTCGAGAGGTCGACGATGGGTCCCACCTGTCAAGATTGGATTTTTTAATTATTTTCTTTTTCTACTGACGCAAGCATTGCGCAATAATTCGATTTTCCTTTATAAAAAATTCGGAAATTCGAGAAAATCCAATTTAGGGTTTTATTGATTTTCCAATCTTCCAAAGCCCATATCTTTTGCATCCAAGTCCATTTGAGCCCATTCAAATTTGTAAATTCATATAAAATTCAGATCTATTTATTTATGAATTTTATTTAATTTTGGAGTTTATTTTGCCTCGGTTATTTATTTGTTTTGTTTTCTTTTGTCTCGCTTCATGAGTAGACGCCGATACTTCGGGAATTTTGCGTAAGAAGGAGCACCTCAAGACCAAGACCAATATCTAGATCTATTCCAAGGCAAGTTATACCTTTGATCATTTTGAACCCAGCCAAAATACTTTGTTTCAATGTATTGCATTCTATTTCAAGTATTTATTTAAATGCTTTTGGGTGTAGTTATTAAATCCAAATTGTTATGCCACCTTGTCTATTGTATACCATGATCTTTTGTCACCCTAGGTTGGTTAATAATTAGTTGGTATTATCGTAGCACCAACGTGGGTTGGTTAGATACGATTAGATCGCTTAGCCATGCCACGAGTCATCATTCCATGTGAGAGTTGCAATTATAAACTTGACTAAGTGATTATGGAACCGTGTGATGAATCATGTGTGTGTGTGCTATTACTCGTTGATGGCATGTGTTGCACTTAATCAACAGGTGGGAAAAGATTTAGACCGAGGCAAGTGGTGGATTCTGTGAATGGTGGAGCTGTGTGCTTATTAAACTTTGTGATTTGGGTTAAAATCGGAAGTCTTGCCTTAGTCAATTAAGGACTTAACTTTGTGCGCCATTGAACTGGGCTTCACTCATGCGACCACATGCCTAGTATGGGTCGGGCCTCGACTTAGTAAGTTATGGAGTCTTGACATTGACAACTCAGGTTGTATTTAAGCTATGTGATGGGTCGGAGGTGTGATATGTCACATCGCGGACGGTTCGCATCCTGCCCAATGGTGTGTGTCGCTCCAAGGGTGTGTGTACAAATTGACGGCAGAAAGCACACCAGAGTGTCATTGTTTGAGATGAAGTCTCCGAAAGGTTTTGTTGTGATCAACTCGATCCGGTTGGTTTCATCGTGTGGGTAAAGTGTACAACCTCTGCAGAGTGTTTAAACCAATCTATTCGAATAGCCGCCCTCGGTTATGGACATGCTCGGAATTTCACACGAGGGTAGATTTTCATAAAACAATTGGGAAGGGTCACCGTGTGAGATAACTTGTTCAAATTGTGTGAAAGAACTTGATTAGACTGTGTGTCCTTTGTGAAATCATTTGTTAACTTATTATTGTCTATTTGTTTTGAATTATGCTTTCAATCTATTATTTGTATTCAATTGCAAATGTTGCATTTACGCAAAATAACCACGAAGCCATTTCTTTGGAATAAGCCATCATGTATAAATGCATTCGTGGTATGACTTGCGAGTACGGTGTGTACTCACTCTTGCTAAACAAATCAATGTATGGAGGAGTCGTCACCGCTTTTGAAGAGGAGTTCTACGAAGGTTGAACGTTAGGGTCTTGATCCCGATCGGTTGTTGTGGTAAATTGATGGGAGCCACCGAGTTTATTTCGCTTCACTGCAGTTTATTTCTTTATTGTCACCTTGCATGGCTTAATAAATGTAAACTCGACCGTAAGGTCCCAACAGATTATTTGTTATTTAAATGTACTCGTTTATTCTTATATTCGTTGTATGGATGTGATATTTCATCAATGTTGACACTGTGTGCACTAGCGTGATCCTGGACTAGTGCAGAATACACAGAGGGTCCAGATTTGCATATTTGGGTCCCGACAACTTTGCCCCTCATAAGTTATGTTGATTTGCAAATACCCTCTTAGATCGCATTTTCCTACTATTTTTTTATGGTTTTAATTATCTTCAGCACTTACTACAATAATTTTAGTACTTATTTAAGTGATTTCAATACTTGTTCCAATGATTTGAGTTATTTTGCTATTTGTAATACACGATTTTAGCATTGAAACATTAACAATGAAATGGTATATCACAACTACCGAAATCACCTAAATAATTGAGAACAACTTCCATTGAGTCTCTGCACCTATCCTTTTCCTTTGTATTCTAGTTCGAGAACCACTTAGTTTTCTCAAAACACGGATTTGGCCCAGGATTGCCCTTTTTTAATTGTAGGGTTTCTCTGAATTTGGGAAATAAGTATTAGAATCATAGAAACAAGTATTGACACCACCGAAATAAGTGCTAAAGATAATGAAAACCACGAAAATAGTGCTAAACATACGTCATGGGTGTACTTGCACGTCAACTTAACTTATGGGGGATGGTAAACGATAATTAGATATAGGGGTAAATTGAAAAGGTAGGTGACTTATGAGGGGTATTAATGGATTTTTCCTTGTTTAAATTGTTGTTGCCGGGCTGCAGATGCAAGTGTACAACACGTTGAATTACTTTGGATACAATTCATTTATTTATATGTCTTTTATTAGAAATGTAGTAGATATTTTTTTGATGATTTATGTGTTACAATATGTATTAGAATAGGAACTCTTTTGTATTTCCTTATCTACCTTTTGTATTGCCTTATCTGTATATGGTATACACCCCTTGTACACACTATATATATTGCACATTGGGCCTCTGAATACATACACACAATATTCATAACATGGTATCAGAGCAAAGATTAGGGTTAGGGTTTACTGTAGCCGCCTCCTAGCCTCCGCTAGTCTTCCGCTGCCTGCTGCCCCAGGGAGTAGCAATCTCCGCTCCCGGGGACGGCCAGATCTCGGATCCATCTGGCGCGCCCATGGCGCGTCTCTGCCCAACGTCGTCCGACGTTCGACCTCCTTGCTTCTTGGACTTGGCCATCTTATGGATGGTCTTGGGGTTGGTGACTCGCTGCAGCTTGGTGCCCGTGCGCAGCATGTTCTCCTACTTGTGCTCGGCCCGGATCTTGGACGGTCGGGGCGCGTCTGCATCGGCATCGAGTTCCATGGAGTCGGTAGCCTCCACCTCCGCCTCGTGGCGCTTGCGCTTGCCACGCTCGTAGCCGAGGCCCTCGTCAAGGTAGCGGAAGTCGTCCGGCTCTTCTTGCCGCCCACGCCGCCTCTGCGCCGGTGCCGCCCGATCCTCTCCTTGAAGGAGCTCTTCAGATCTGGCGAGATCCATCCGGATCTGGTCCCCGCTCAGCTCCTATTGTCTCCACTCGCATTCGGGGCCGATGGACTCCCCTGCTCCGCCTACTCCACCCAAGCTCACCCCGAAGGATCCGGCGCACCGGGCCTCCTTTGATCCGACTCCGACCGGATCCTCTACTCTACACCGCCTCTGCCTCAGCTTGCCTCGGGGCCCCTACTCCTCGCCGGATCCAGTGCATCTCGTTGCCGACCTAGAATTCGGACGCCCCGCCGTCGCCAGGATCTCGTATCTCGACGGTCCATCACCACCGTGGCCATCACCGACTCACTGCCTACTGAGAAATCGGCCGCTCGTGTTCTATTGGCTGCTTGGGTTCTCTTGGTATCTTCTTGCGGTGGACGGAATCTTTTGGCTCGGCTCGGCCGGGAAGTGGGTTTTCTTGTTGGGTTGGGACTTGGGATAGAGAAACAGAGTTTGAGTTTCGGCTTTCCAGATGTGAAACACCTTAGTGGGCATCCGCACGGGGTCCTTCTCCCTCAGCTGCTAATGTTGCTTCAACTGAGGAGATGCATTGGTGCTTGCTAGTTGGGTGAGGAAATGGATCTTCTGCTGTTACTAGTATCTATTGCTAGTTATATTTGTGTCTTTTCCTCCATTGTGTCCATCCAAGTCTGTACATCTCTATCTTTAAGTTCGTCTAAGCTTTACGAGTCCATAAATTTATTGTCAGTCATAGAAGCATAGGAATTCTCCTTTGCATGGCTGTCGCCGCTCTTCTCTCCGAGCCGCTATAGATCGTAGAAGTCGCTATGATCCCACCGCTTCTCTCTTAGCCGCCACCCCAAGCTTCTAAGGCCGCCACGCTTCTTTCGCGCTGCGCCTCCGTTGCATTTCTTGTGCACTACGCTGCCGCCGTCTTGGGCTTCGATCTGTGACGCCATACTTCTATCTATTCCTCTTTAGCTTGATTTGGAAACTTTATCTATTCATGTCGTGTTGTCACGGTCGACTTTGCTCACGCTTATCTCTACTTTATGGGCTGCCGTATGACCCCGGATGGGAGATCTTTTGATGACATATTTTCCAAGACCTGCACGCTACGATGACATTATCAAGACTTGGACTTTGGTTTTTCCATATTTTAGTGTCAACTTTTTCTAAATGCAATATTATTGTATACGCCTTGCATTTGAGGGGTGGTGTTAGAATAGAAACTCTTTTGTATTTCCTTATCTGCTTTTTGTGTTATCTTATCTGTATATAGCATACACCCCTTATACATACTATATATATTGTCCATTAGACCTCTGAATACATACACATAATATTCATAACATTATGAGCTCAACTTTTCAAGACTCCACTTCAGTACATGTATATCTTATATTTGGTTTGTGTTCATAGTGATATATTTATCAAGTTCTATTAACTTCATCCTTAAAAAAAACAACTTCATCCTTAAAAAAAACAACTTCATCCTTGTATTACTTCACTGAACAGTAGATTTGTACTACCAGAATGTTATTTACTTATTTGGCATTATGCATGTTGTCAAAGAAACCAGTAAGCTTTATGATCTGAAGGTACATATAAATTGCACTTTGTAACCAGCAAAGATCCATAAATGAATATTTGCTTACATGCTTATTGTTTTGAAATAGTAGTAATATCTGCAGAAATGCATAATCTTCATTAGAATAGTACTTGTGTCATCAATTTTCTGTAATTGAATTCCTTAAAGCTATTCAAGAGCAGAAAACAGATATGCGGAACAAAACACCCATTAGAATTTTTGATGCAAAAGTCTTACCGCCTTTTCTGTATACTTCGTGTTCTTTTGTATGCAACTCTTGTCAAGTAGGATACTGCAAAGGCAGTCATACACACACAGCCATATGGATGATGGATCACAAGTTGAAGCCGACCTACATGTGTTGCTCCCTAATAAATCTTATTGCTAGATATATCGATGCCTATAGGACTCAAGTCGATCGATGTCGATTGCAGACTATCAATAATGGCATGTGAAGCTCGTTCATCAACAAATCAAGAGGCTGTGGTGATACCATCTGGTCCTCATCAATCTTTCCGCTCATAACTTCCCTGGAAATCAAATCCTATAAAGCTTGGAAGACATCTTTGTTGTTCAGATAAAAGGCCCAGGTCTGTATGTTGTCAGCAGCTTTGCTCGTGCTGCCCATCCATAACCATGGCACAGTAAGGAAACTGTTTGGGACACGCTACATTGATCAGTTGCAAGTTAGTGTGTTTCTGGAAAAATCTTTCAATCCATTTGGAGAGTAATCAAAATGAAGTGGATCTCCGCAACGAAGATCAAAGACTGGATTGCAGACTGTCAGTTCATAAGGTAAATGCAGTGTTGGTGCATCGAAGAAATTAGTGTTGTTTACTTGTATCAGACACTAAAGCATGAGGAGATAATCTTATAAGGTAGTAGTTAGCCAGAATCTCTTCTGAAAGATTGTTTTTTTTTCCCGACGTTCATGAACTGCAAAGTTAAGTGACTACTACAACAGTTGTCAGGTTTGCTTGGTAACCGGTTATCTACAGATAATGGATTTCCAAGAATATGAACAAAACAGAGAGAATACAATGGGACTATTGGTTGTTCAGGGTATCCATCCAGTGTCTGAAGGCAGGATCCAGGCACAACATGATATGATTTCCACTCAGGACAAATGAATCTGGCACACTGTAGTCTACCGATTGTGGCAACTTGCTCGGACATGTTTCAAGACCAAAAAGGCATCTCTCTCTCTCTCTCTCTCTCTCTCTCTGCAGTGCATGTAGTACATAGAAAAGTTTCAGTGGTACCCATGGAGGAATATGGGTTCCCAGTGTCCTAATAAGCACAGAGCACTGCAGTGTGTGTCGGTAGGAAATATGGCAGCCAGACATCATGAACATCAAGGACTACATATGGAGCCTCGAGTTCAGAGATGGATTCGGCATTTGAAATCTTTTCACGCAGTGATGGCATTTGGTCCATAAAGCTGACCGTATCATCTCCAAGAAGATACAAAGGAGGCAGCAAATCAAAGTGCTACATTGCAGCCTACATGAGCTGAACCCAAGATTAGGGTCCTGAATTTTTTTCGACCATTTAGCATGAAATGGGATTCATAGAGGAAAGCTTGCCTAGGTTCATGTCAGTTCATTATCCTGTTAATTAAGTCCTCCTTTTTATGTCTCACCACAGGTGCTTCAAGTTTAAGCTGCAGAGATTTCTTGTAAATGCTGGGATGCAAACTGAACCTGTTTGCTCCGACAAAGCTACAACGATTGAGGAATTTTGGAAGAAACTCAGTTCACGAGTGTGCCTGCACCCTGAACTGCATCAGTGGAATCTGCGTCTGACAAGATGATGATAGCTGTGGCTTCTGAGTTGGCAGGGCCAGCTAAGTGCGTTTGGCATCTGCAGCAGCAGGTGCTTTCGGATGAGTCTCAGCCTAAAAAGACATATTTTTGAAGTGAAATAGTAAAAATAACTTATCTCACAAACAAAATTGTAAAACTGGCATCTCTACTGCGTGAAAATTCCACGATAGACCACGTGTCGTTGACCCAGACCACGGCAGACCACCTGCCGCCGGATAGGAGCCAACTGGACGCCGGATAGGAGCCAACTGGACGTGTCCTGTCACGATCTAAGTTAGCGATATATGGCCTGTCGTGACATTTTTATATGGTAGAGGTGCTATTTTTGATATTTCATTTGATAGAGATTATTTTTGCTATTGCGCTTCAAAAAGAGGTTAAAAAAGCCAAATACTCGGTAAAAGATAGTGGTCGCAGCGATGCAGCATGGAGGACACTTGTCAGGTTATTCGATCCAATGCTCAAATCCAATAGCTTACGGGAAGGCAGATGAGAATCAAAACGTTTATGATAACAAAATGCGCTAGTCTACTACTGGATATCATGTTCCAAGTTCCACCAACCGGTAAATGGATTGATTTATCGCCACAACCGGTGCCAAGAGACCAGAACCAGCTCTAAGCTTGAATACCGATGCCAAACAATTAAAAAAAAACGAATGTGCCAAGACCCGAACCAGCATGGATTCCCCTGTCGAGTGTTCTTCGCATGTGCTACTTGCTTAGACTTATCTTCTAATGAATTTTGCTTTGAGATCCACATGTTACAGATCATCTCATTGAGACACATGGTGTAGTAGTCCAAAAAAAAACATGTTTTATTCCAATGAGCAGCAGAGCTCAGGCTGGCATGACATGAAATCCAAGTGCTTCACAGAAGGCAGATGAGGTCCCATTTTTTTGTTGAAGACAATGATGCTTGATGCTGCCTTACCTAACCAAATTGAGCTCCAAATTTTAATGCTGGAACCAAATTGAGCTGCGCCTCCTGCAGTGTAACCTGATTCCCCATCAAGTATTGGTAGTACTCTCTGGTTTTGAGTGGTTAGTGCAGATAATCTTGCTAAGCCAATGTATGTTAGCAAGTCATGTGTATATGCTAAAAGCCTACAACAATGATGAGCACACAAAGACAGCGGCTGATTAGACCAGTGAATCCCGACCCCCAGTACTAGTATCTGATTTCACAGCACATGATGCAGATTGCACCCACATTTATAAGTTTTTGGCTAAATTAGCATGGTTGAGTCGGTAATAGTAAATCTAGTTCTTTCCGGATATCAAATACAAAAAATGATATCGTGAAATCACCGGTGACCAATACGTCGCCGAGTTTGCACCGTGTCCCTAGCGCACGGACTCGGGCGGGCGAACGTGGCCACGTGCACACGGAGGAGCGAGTTCCAGGCCCCAGGCGTGCCCGAAGGAGACGGCTCCCGCCACGGGTGCGCGGACGAGGGCCTTTGGCCACCTGACACACGGATTCAGCGTCGTGTCGCAGCGCCATTTTTGCTGCAATGCAGTGCAAGAAAAATTAATGGCACATGTTGCTCCAACACAATGTGCAGCTAGCATGCCATGTACCTCATCATGTGCTGCCAAAGAATTCTGCGGTTCTGCATCTGCAGCGGGGAGGACAAATCGACAATCGAACCGGAGCAATGTTCAAAGGTAGTTCAGCTCGTAGCCAGAAGAAACTGCGCCTAGCCAGCAATGAACAAGGTACACCTCCGTCGAAAATGCTACGCGTACGATACGAAGAGACACGTCAATGCCTTGTTCGTTACTCTATGAGGGTGTCTAGACGAAGGGTTTTCTTTGGATTTTTTGTTTTTTTTTTGGATTTAGTTTCCGAAAAATCCTCCCTATTTAAATAGACGAGATTTGCAATTTTATTTGTACACGTAGCAACGCTCCTTATTCACTCATGCATAATATGGGTCTAAACTCAACCATGAAGCAACAGGGTCACCTTATTCAAAACCGAACATAGAAGGTGTTTTCGTGGCGCAGTTGGTCGCCCGAGTTTGTGTGTCTCACGCGTTCACGTAGAAAAAAAAAGTTTCTTTTGAGTTTTCTATACTGAGAATAATACATTACCCATGGATGGATGATGAGAAGAATCCTGGATACCGGTAGGGTTCCAGCAATAATTTTCATGGCATGTAGATGGAGGTATCAAATATTTATGAGCAATTAATGAGCATGCCTGAACTATTATTGAACTGTAGTTTAAACGTGGTACAATGGCCATACCAGTTCACATGTTAATAATTTGCTTAGTCTCGAGTCTGACCTACGCAACTTGGATATGCGGCGAGTTTAATATAATTAATTAAGTGCAGACCTTTATATGTTTTCTATAAAAAGTTGAGTTTTCCCTTGTTAAATTTTTTTAATTAAGTGCACAATAGATTATTCCGTTGAAGAATCGACGGCTCAAATCGAGCGTGCACGTTTTCCAATAACATGAGAAACTGCTACTGACCTCTTTCTTGATGTTGACTTTTTTTGCAAGGTTCTTGAGGCTGACTAATTCCAATAACACGAGAAATTGCTGCTGACCTCTTTCTTGACATTGACTTTTTTTTTGTAAGGTTCTTGAGGTTGACTAATTCCTTTTAATTCGAGAAAAAGATCCATAGTATACCACCAAATAACTACGTAATTCATAATATATCACTATTATAAGGTTGATATGTAAACCTCGCTCTCACCGGCGTGGAATCGTCGATTCACCGATCGGTTGTGCTTCTTTGTTGGCTTCTTCTCCGGCGTGCAGAGGTGTTCTTGCTCCTTTATGCATTTGTTTGCAAAGACCGGGCGTGCATGCAACGGGGAGGGGGGCCATATTGGTCAAGCGTTAAAAGCGTCTTTTTTTCTTTTATATGTATAAAAGAATGCTCTCACTCAAGTCGACATCTTTACACATCAGCGTTAGCCAGACGACACAAGTCCTAATCGACCGGTAGGCGCTCTCTCTCTCTCTCTCTCTCTCTCTCTCTCTCTCTCTCTCTCTCTCTCTCTCACTCACTCACTCTCTCTCTCTCTCTCTCTCTCTCTCTCTCTCTCTCTGTCACTCACGCACGCCGCCGTCGGTAGGTGACCGGTGTTAATTATACCGGTCGAGGTGTACATGCATGTGCAATCATCCAGCTCGATCGACTGCCGTATAATCGTCCAGCTGATCGACTGCTGTATAAGTATATATACGAGTACGTGCTCGATCATGCATGTCGTGCTACAGGTACAGGAATATGGACCACGGGTTTTAAGAAACTAGCTAGGTTAAAGCGGCAATTAACATGCCTCGACTCTACCGAACCCCCCAAGTACCAACTGCTCTCTTAATTCTAGTGAGATGTTGTGTTCGATCGTGTTGTACAGCGAAGATGCCATCTTGTCGTTAATTGGAGGATGGTATATAAATTAAAATAGATGCTTAATTTGTTTTAATTGAAAGGGTATGCAATCTATGTAAGAATTTAGAAAATTTTGCTCGGAAACATTGCAATGATATGTAAATTAAAGAAAATAGCATCTAATTAATGTGGAGATGTGGGTGGGTTATGAGGCTACATGTCAGTGACACATCGATATTATTTTTTAACTCGTGGTATCTGTGTAATGTTACTCATCAAATTACCCTCAAGAATTAAGCTGGTTACTGCCTACGTACTTATCGAATGCAAACGAAGGGTGAGACGGCTAAGGAGTGATGAAACATATCCTCTCACCATCTTCTCGCTACGAAAATGTGTGCGCTAGTATGCAATCTTTGACCTCTGGCTGACATTTTGTGTAAACTAAGTATTGGAATACCATCATCATATCAGGTGTGAAAACTGCTTGAAAGAGTCTCTCTTGGATGGATGTTGAACACAACCTAAAATAAGACTGAACGCCATGCCATAGACATATATTGAAGGTAGAGTCGAGCAAAACCTAGATATACGTCAAGCTTAGACTATTTTACCTAGGTGGTACTCGGGCTAGCAAAACCGTCAAACTAAGGATGACAATTTCCGTCACACTAGGGATGGCAATTTCCCCGGCGGTGGTAGCCCCCGCAGGGATAATCCTCCGTGGAGTCGAACTCCCTCAGCGGTGGAATAGGGACGGGTCCCATCTCATAAGGTCATATTAGCGAGTAAAATTTAATATATGTATGTATTTTTTTAAATTAATATCTAAAGTCATATTAGCGAGTAAAATTTAATATTTTAACTATAATTTTCCTCCCTCATGCCTCATGAGGATACCTGTCTGGGGCCTGAGATTCTTTTCTTTCCTGAGATTTCCACAAAGTATCACTAGCATCAATCATCAGTAGAACCTACTCTAAGAAAGAGTCTCACAACCGTTGGATCATCTCTTTAAAAAACGATCCAATGATTGATAGAGAGGACCTTAAAACCCTCCCCCGTCACATTTTTTTTCCACCTACTCTTAGTTTCAGGCATGCACGCATAGCACCAACCTAAGGGCGCTTCTCTTCGTAAAACTGCCGCCAACCAAGGTTCCCACCTTCTAGACGCTCAATATCACCCACGTAATCGGATATGTATAAATTCTCACACGAGAACAGTCCATCACAACTTTATGTTCAATCCCTGAGACGATGGCTGTCTATATACAATCTTTGTCTCACGCTTTTTGAAATGTCACACCTACAACATTCTATCTAGCATTTAACAAAATCCTCGTAAAAGTATAGGTCGAAAGTTGCACCCTTTTCTGCATCTATAAGTAGCGTCACCCGATGGTTGAGGTATCTCGTGGGGACGATGACGAGGATTAAAATCCTCATGTATTACTTTACATAAAAAGAGATCATACGCATTCAGTCTCCACCGCTAATCGCTCATAAAGTTATGAACTGATATCTGGATTCAAATCCAGGTATATCCTTTACCGTGTGATGAATAGAACACGTGTTGTATACTCCATACCACGCAACGTTACATAATCCTAAGACACTGACCAATTGTTGAATGTCTCACCGACATTTAACCGCATAGCATTTGATACTTTAATCAACTGCCACCTCTCTCCGACCAAACGCAACGCTTCGCACAGGCGTCTTCTCCAGAAACAACTGACACCTCTTCGGAAGCTATTTAAAGATGAAGCATGGAATGAGCAAAGAGAAAAAGCGAGAGAGAAAGACAAGAGGCTATTGGCATTAGATTCATACTTTTGATCTATTTCAGTAGTATAGCCAACATCATACTCAGTGTATCTACGATTAGTTTTTTGCCTGATTGTAGAAATTCCTTGTAAATAGTCAGTTCATAGTAATAAAGAGTGATCTCATTCTCTTTCAAGAGATACGCATCGTTTTCCTCTATTTTTATATTTTCATAAGATGGACGATTAGAACAGCAATCGATCTATTTGCATTCTGCAGCCCTAGAGCCAAAGAGAGAGAAACTGCCATGCAATGCTTATCAAGTAATTAAAAAATCATTTTTTGAAAAAACAAAAGGGGAGAGAAATCTGAAACCTAAAAAGTCGTCTGAGAAGTAAAAGGGGTGAGAAATCTAAAATCTAAAAGGCCGCCTTCCAGTGTCCGATTCTGCTATCCCCACATGTACGCGAAACGCCCCAGCTCCCCCTCCCCACCTTTAAATAAGCCCTCCACTCCCCCTATCCTCTTCCCCACCGCCACCGCCACCAAACCCCAACTCTTAGAAGGAGAATAGACGAGCGCAATGCTGGAGGAGGCGATCCCCGCGCTGTGGAGCGCCGTGCGCGGGTGGTTCACCCCGGCGGTGCTGTTCCTCGTGGTCAACATCGTCATCGGTACCATCGCCGTCACCTCCAAGGTGGCCGCGTCGGCGAGCGCGGAGGGGGATGGGGCTGGTACTGGAGGGGAGAACCGGAGGCTGTCACGCGTTCCGTCGATGGCGCTCGACCGGCTCCGGTCGTTCAATCTGTCCCGCTTCGCCGCCCCCGCCCCCGCCCCCGAGCACCCGGTGGCCGGAGTCCTGGATCTGGGGTACGACCAGCCCGTGCCCCCGCTGGAGAAGAAGGAGGAGGAGGTTGAGAGCGAGCACGCGCACGCGCACATGGAGAGGAGCAGGTCGGAGGCGGAGGCGGAGCTGCCGCGGCTGCCGGCGAGGATGCGCAAGTCGGCCAGCGAGAAGTCGGCGTTCGCGCACTTCGAGGCCGAGGAGGACACCGATGCGGTGGAGGCCCGGCGACCGGCGACGACGAGGGAGGCGGCGCGCGGCTGGGCCCGCGTGGCGGAGCCGGAGCCGGAGCCGGAGGAGGCCGGCGGCGGCGAGGTGGACGCGCGCGCGGACGACTTCATCAACAAGTTCCGGCACCAGCTGAAGCTGCAGCGCATCAACTCCATCATCCGCTACAAGGAGACGATCCGCCGCGGCCAGGAGGCGGGGAGCGAGTAAGTGGAAATCCAGAGAAACCGCGCGGTCTATATGCAAGAATGATAAAGAAGAAGAAATGTTGGGGAGGAGGAGGAGATGGCAGTCTTCTTTCTTCCCCCCTTCTGTTTTGGTCTTTCTCTCCCTTTGATGCTAGCATATCGTAGCTTTTTTTGAGTTTTGGACAGAACTTTATGTAATGCTGTACCATATCCGGTGAATTGCAGCTTGATCAGGAAGTTTATGCAAATTTGCCGCTCTTTTTACCTCTAGAGTTTAGATTAGTTTTGCAAATGTGGCCAGTGAGCTAATCCATCTGTGCAGGTTTCCAGGACCGGGAGCTGTACAAGTTTTGCCTAAACTGAGCACGCATGTGAGCATGCGTATACTAATTGCAAATACATGGTCAATCAATCACCGTCTCGATTGCAGGGCAGGGCAGGGCATGGCATGGCATCGACGTTGACGGTGTTTAATTCACCAAGGTACGACACATAGATGGCCAGATGGGAGGCGCCACCGGCACGTACAGTGCCAGGTACGGTACTGTTAATTGGTGTCCTTTTCCTCTTTATTATTTTTACTATTTCTCTTAGCTACCATTGCTGCTCCTGCTGCTTGTCATCTGGAGCTGTACCCTACAACTACCGGTCTACCCTACCTTGCCCCGTCGTGTTTGGTCGCTTTCTCTCCCGCATTTTTAATCGCCTCCGCCTCGGCGGTCTCACATGGACGCATCAGCCTTGGCTTAATCTAGGTGATTAGTGGCCATTGGCGACACCTGCTTGGCTACGCTTGGAAATGCAGTCTGATAGGAATTAACTCGAGCACCTAACGGTAATGCGGCGTTTGGACGCATGAACTTTTTCGGGTTCCTCTAGAAACTAAATCATTTTCTGTAAAATCTCTGTAAAATTCGAGTTCCTCTGGAAACTAAATCAATTTCTGTAAAATTCTGGGGTTCGAAACATGTGCGAACTGTAACACAAGCTGCTGTGTTGTGATGTGGATGGTGGTTCCTGTATTATTGATCGATTCTTGTATGTGGGTCGCTAGATACTTCTCTTTTTGCACAATGTGTGGTGCACATGCGAGGTATAAGTGTAGCATCGGATTCTATGGGCAGACTAAATGGGATTGAAGGGGGTGTCTTCTGACTAATGATTGGGTTGGATATCTGCTCTTGTTCCTCCTAGGATTGGAATATCATATCCACCGTAATCCTAGGAGATTATCAAGGAAAATGTCTCGTATTACCACTGGAGGATAACCACATGCTTTACAAATAATACAACCCCATTTCCATCTTGTAATCTCTTCTTTTTCTCCTAATTTGGAAAAACTTAACCCTGGAATTGGAAGTATCATGGTAATACAATATCGTGAAGAACAACACCACAATCCTGATGCTTGATGGGTATAGTTTTGTGTTTCAAAGAGATGATACAAAAGATGCTCATTGTGGATTTGTGGTCGTGCACCACCGTTTCCCAGGAAATAGATCATCTGCATTAGAAAGTGATTTTCACCGTCTGATATAAAAAAAAATAAAGATCCAGATCAGTAACTACAGTATTTTTCACTACAATAAAATCGTTACAATAAATATTACATTGTTACTACGGTATTACCATCTCTCTTATCCACGTCATCATAACCTCGCGCCAAGATTGGTGCCCGCGCGTATATGCCCAAGGCCACCCCCGTCCTAGATCCATCATTGTCCTTGATCCCAAGTCCCAACAAAAAAATTTAGGAGCTGCAACTTGCAAAGCTTGCAATATAGTAGACTTGCCAAAGCCCAAGTGCACGGTAAAATCACCATGAAACACATGAATGCTTGCTCGATTCATACATTGCAAACGAATAAAATATCAAATCAAACCATCTGACAATCTCTCTACAAGAGACAACTAGAATATGGAGTGGTAAGATCTGCTAAGTACAACTTGCAACTTGTATTTGAAAGAAGGAGGAGTACAAGTAAGTGAATTAAATTAATAATTTTCTGTGGATTATGTGTTTTTTTATTTATAATATGAACTCAACCTTTTTTAGGTTGCTAATGCGCTGATGCATGTGGTTGTCGTCAACTCGCTAGGCCAGCAGCTGTGGTTCTGCCTGTTTTGGATAGGGGAAATTTTTGTTCATGCTATTGAAAATATGTGCAATTTTGGTTATACCATCAAGAGTATGCACATTTTATTTTTGCCACTAAAGAATTTGCATCCATATCGGTTTTGCCACTACTGTCAATATCTGTTAGTTTGATTGCTATAATATATCATTGGACTACTATTTCATTGCTAGGTTTTTCTAAAAAGACAAAAAAAAGAAGAAGAAATGTGCATTTTCTTGATGGGATAAACAAAATTGCGTACGTTTTGAATGACAATAACAAAATTTTCCATTTGTAGCACGTGCGAGGCCTACGAGTACAGGGGCTCCCCCTGCTGGTGTCTGAAAAGCAGAGCACCAAACAGCTTCTCGGATTGATGGATGGATGGACGGACACATGCCAACTAACCAACAAGACAATCACTTTCTCGGGTAAAAAAGAGAAGTATGATAAATTGAACCCGTCTCTGTCATCATCGAGTACGCGGCCTGCGCCAGAGGAGGATCTCGACTGTGTACTGCGGTATTATTATTTACTCGCTATTGTTTGTCTTTTTAAAATGTTTAGTCTGCTTTCGGTAAGGAGTAGTACCTAGTGGGTACTGGACCACTGTGGAGCCAAAAATTGGCACCTGTCTATGTGTCTAATACGGAGTAGCAAAAATTTGTGATTCAATTTCTTGACATTTTTATTTATTTTAAGGCCCCCCCCCCAAGTTATAATACCATGGAAACGAGTTAAAAAGAGCCGCCATCCTTGTTCACCTAGAGAAGCAGGAGATTCACACGATAATCAAAGGATAAAAAAACAAGAGCATTGCTATACACACGATGTTTTTACGTCCGATATTCATACGGCGTACCTAGGGAGGAGGGAGGTGGTGCGCGGGCCAGTCGGACAAGGAGGAGGGAGACGATGGTGCGGGGCTGGTCGGCGGAGGAGGAGGAGGCGGGCGGAGGTGCGCGGGCTGGTCGGAGTTGGAGCAGGAGGCGGGCAGAGGCACTTAGGGTCGACAGTGTTGGTGATATGCCCTAAGAGGTAATTATAGAGATGATTGTATCACGTCTATATTTATGAGTTATAGAATAAATGTTATTTTGTTCCTTGATTATATCATTAGTTATAAAAGATTAACAAGTATGTGACTTGTTGGTTAAGCTCTCTTAACTTATATGATATCGTTCTAAATGTATCCTTGGTCGGATGTCACTGGTCGGAATACTAGTGACTCTATCGACCATCACATATATTGATTGATGGCCATGTTTCACCGGTCATGAATATAGAGATATCGAATCAATAATGTAAACATATGTTAGAGAATATAGTGTTGGATTGACCCACTTTGAGATACTATTGAGATTGTTATGATTTTATGCGTCATCAGTTGGTCTCAAGCAATGATGATATATAATCCTTACCCCTAAAATCAACATGATTTTCTATATGTGGAATAGTACACTTAGGGGCTACCAAACGCTACTTCATAACTGGGTAGTTATAAAGGTAGCTTTCGGGTATGCTATGAAACATGCGGAGAGATGTGACTGGTCAGATGTGGGATTTGCCCCTCCTAACATAACAGGAGAGATATCCCTGGGTCTCTCGATGTGGTCGGATAAAGAAAGTGTATGACCATACCACTAGTGGTTGAAGAGTGGATCACATGAAGTTATCTACCACTTGATCGAGAAAGTAGTGAACAGTTCATGAATGACAAATTATCTCACATGGAGTTCAGCCGGATATCGTGTGGAAAATGGAGAATACACGAGTAGGTCGCCCAGTTCGACCAGATATGGACTAGTCGTATGGACATAGAGTTGATCGTAGACTAGTCGAACATAATCACTAAGTGGTCAAAACTAGTCGTAAGGAATTACAAACTAGTCATGACTAAATATGAATTGGTCGCATAGAGATACGAGCTGGTCATAAGTGATAAGAACCTGGTCGTAGATTATATTGCATTAAGGTTCATTCGATATAATTTATGTATATTCAGGAATTGTTATGTCTTGCTAGGAGCCGTTAACGACTTATAGTTGAAAAGGTGTTTCCGAGTCACAACCGATTACGCATGAACCTGCTGGGTCACACACTTAACGGGTTGTAACAGACGTGTTCGGATAGGATCCGTCATGGGCACTATATAAGGAGATGCATGAGGCTGTTGGGACACACAAGACACACGTGACGTGAGTTGTTCCACCGAAACCCTAGCTGCCATCTTCTTGAGAGCCCTACTATGCGAGTTGGTGCTAGCACACCAGCGTACGGTGTTCCATTTCTGGACGTATGAATACCGTAGAGGCGCTACTATGGTTGCTGTCGCGCTCGAGGAAGATCTGCGATCTTCACAAGGAACATGATTGATTACTGGAGAAGATGATCGATACCGAGGACGTTGGACGATCGACTACGACCACTTCATTGACGCGCTCTACGTTGGATCAAGCTGCTCCAACTCTTCTTCCGTTGCACTGCCCGTCTAGTGGTAATGATTTTTGATCTTTTGTTTGCATGGCATCCTGGTTTACGTAGTAGAATTTTTGAATTACTATCTAGTGTAGCCTAACCATATCCCTTCAGGTAGGGCGGGTTGAGCACGCTCAAACGGAGGCGTAGGCGGTAGGCATGCCAGTACATTTGAAATGTTAATTTTTAGTCCAACGGATTTTGGAAAGCCTACCTGAATTAGTGAATTTCATCGCTCGTGTATACCTAGCTACATGATAGTATTTGTTGATAAGATTCAAATAGTATATTCTAGCAGTGTGGCACCTTGTCACTACGGCTCATGACCGGAATTCGATTCTCACACCAAGGCACAAATTACATGTTGGATGGGTTATTTAATTTGTGTGGATTTTCCACTTTGATATTCTAAAATTTGATCTAAAAAAAATAGCATCATTGCAAAGTGGTAAAATATTTTCTTTTCTTTTCTTTTCGAGACTATGGTACACGTTTATGTATTTTTATGCGCCTTACATACACCTTCTCCACCATACATTGCTCATTGTACTACTGGAAGTGAATGGCGTGGGAAAAAAATGTGTTGGGGACAAATAAAAAGTTGATAATTTTTTTTAGATAAATATTATACCATCTATTTTTTTATTTGACGTTTTTGAATTTTTTTTTATGAACTTTGAGATGTGACTTTATCCGTTACTTTTATAACTTTAGATCAATATACACTTATAAAGTATAATATTATGAAAGTATTTTTAACGACAAATTCAATCATTTAGTTTTTTTAATAGAGAAAACAGTAGGAGAGGCTCATACTGTGATATATTAAAATAAAATAATAATGAGGGGATTAAGTACAGATGGAGTAAAAGACAGGAATAACACAAAGGTGTTTCAAATGGAATCTAGCCAACTAAAGATTGCAGACTTAGATTCATCTGACACTCTATGCATACGAATAGTGACCTCTTCTATGAAGCCCTTCTCCAAGCAGATGTGAGAGGTGCCTTCTGTTCGAAAGTTTTTCCATTGCGCTGCTTCCAAACATTCCAAGATGCAACTATGAAAATCTCCATGAAGAATGCAGAACGAATTTTTTGGTTAGCCTGAATGAGCATACGATTGATGTCCAAGTGCTGCTTCCACTGAATTCCTAATTTTTCCCAACATGTCTTACTGATCTGGCAAGTGAAAAATAAATGCATGATAGTTTCTTCATCCCCAGTCAGACAGAGGGCACATGTTCTTTGTTGTCGAGTCTTTCATTTAGTACAAGCCAGGCAAAAGCTTTTGGTTTCATCACACATTTACTTTTCCAGACCCATTTGAGAGTGATAGGCACCTGGAAACCTCCAAACTGATGCATGTAAAATTCCCTTGATGTGTAACAGCCTGTGTCCCAAATATAAGTCCACACATCTGTAGTTCCTTCTTGTAGTTGCAATTATGCCACGTCCAGTTGCAAAGCATTTGTGGATATCATGGGATATACTCATAATCTTATAATGATGTTACAATTAGCAATGGTGTTGAGGGTTTGCGAAAACATATGTTTTCGGTAAAAGTTCAGATGCTGTCAGGTAATAGACGGTCAGACTAGCGGTCGGCGCGGTCGACCGGCCAGATGATTTGACTGACCAACCACCATCAAGGGTCGACCGCCAAGCCTCGGGTGTAGTGTCTGGCGGTCAGATCGGTCATGGGCAGCGGTCTGACTGACCATTAAGTGGCTTTGAGTTTGGAGTTGGGTCAAAAATAGAGGGTGTAGGTAAGAGAGATGATTCTTCTTACACTTGATCTCATAATTTTTGAAGCTTCGAGTCAAAAGTTCTATTCGTTTGAAATTTCCATAGAGGTTTCGGATTTCCAGGGAGAAAAATTGACTAAGTCCCTTGCTGGGCGGTCAGACCGGCCATGGGTGGCGGTCTGACCAGTTTTGACTTGTTCGTTGGCCAGCTTGGTGGCGATGTTTGTTGGTTAGGTCAAGTTCATGGGTTTTAGTGCATACGTGTTACATGATACATGTTTTTACTAACATGAGTCAAGTTGTAAAGAACTTGTTACCGGTATCGATTTCTTTGTCTATTGTTGTGAAGGAGGCTTGGAGGTCAACGACGAGGATGATCGGGACTAGGCTTGGAGAGCTGAGGTTCAGAACGGTCGAGGATGCCGGGTGAAGTCAATGGACTCAAGCATGCTGCAAAATGGACAAGGATAACCGAACAGTAAGTTCGGTGCGACATGTTGCATCAAGCGGCGCGGGGGTCGGTGCAAGTGCCATGGTGGTTTCGATAGGAGCCAGATGAGTGAGACTTGCCGACATGAAAAGAGCAGTTGATCAACCTACACATGGCGAAGCATGTGATTGCTTCATGAAGTTTGGACTCGGTCTTTGGAGAAGGATCGATAAGGGGTATTTTGGTAATACCGTCTTTATTGCTTTTGGCTAAACCGCAACGTAAGACGGCGCAATAAGAAGTGGTTTAGGTCAAGAGAAGATGAAGACGACGCTTTGAAATGCGTGCGTGAGTTAAACCCGTTTGTGTGTGGGCTTAACAGGTGCCCATTAGGAATGTCTTTCTAGAAGCTAGCCTCCACTATAAATAGGGGAGGGTGCTGGTTGTGCAGCTCTCAACCCTTGTATTGAAGAAACCCTAGTTTGTGTTTAGGGAATTCTAGAGAGTTGGATTGATTGTGTGCTTAAGTGTTGAGTCGTACTCTAGGATGGAGTGACTGTAAACCAACATCAATATCGAATCAATCCAAGCAGGATTTCTCAAAATGAGTCTCTTGTTGTTCTTGCTATCTTTTTTGTGATTTTATGGCTTTCTTTGATCCTTCTGTTTTTTTTTGTTTCTAACCTGGATCTTACTTGCTGTGACATGTGGGAATGCATCTAGGATCATCTTGATCATCTATCACCCACGAGTAAGTTTTTGGATCATATTTTGGTTTTAACTTGGTTTTGAAGCAACCTTTACTCAAACGGAAAAATATTGAAATTTTGGCAATGATCTTCACGATCCTGATTGGAATAGGTTCTTAACATCCTAGAGAAGGTATGTTCCAAGTTTCGTAAAAATTAGAGTTGTAGATCAAAAGTTAGACCAATTTGTGATTTCGAGTTCGGGCTGATTTTACTGTTCATCGTGCTGGAGGTCAAACCGCCCCATGGAGAGGTCAGACCGCTAGGCTGAGAGGTCTGACCACTCAACTCATTGTGAATTGAGTTTGGTTGTTTTGCTTCAAGATTTCGATTGAATTCAATACAAGTCTTCCGCTATGCTTGTACATTGATCTTCATAGCTCTTGGAGTGAAAAACGTGTTGAATTTGATTAAAGTAAAAAAAAAGATCGTGCTCCTATTCACCCCCGTTTAGTCGCCGTTTCGGTCCAACAATATTATACTCCTCAAATGCTAGATGTAATTTATTTTGAGGTTATAGATCTTGTCGGACTTCTTGCCCTAAAACATCTTGATTTCTGGCATATGAAAAGAGCTTTTCCAAAATATATTTCCATTCCACATATCTTTCCAAAATAACATGGTATCATTCCACAGATCTTTCCAAAATATATTTCTGGCATATGAAAAGAGCCTTTCCAAGGGATGTCATGTTTGTTGTAAATTTGTGCACATGCTTAAGTAACGAAGCTTTGTTTTGAATTTCTAAGTTGATGATGCCCAAACCTCCTTTCTCCTTTGGTTTACAAACCATCTCCCATGAAGCTAATGATTTGCATCTTGTCTGAAGGTCAGATGATCCTCTTCGTAAATAATGTATTCTGACAATACCAATGTGTTATATTATTGTCTTGGACAGCTTGAGTGAGCACATATAATATGTTGGTAGACGAGAGAACAATGAGTTGACTAGTGTAACAGAAATCCCGGGATTTAGAAAACTAGCCAGTTTTTTTTTTCTTCCCGGTTTAGTAAATTCAAATATCAAATTTTGAATTTTAACCGGTTTTTAAGCAAATTCAAATTCCAATTTTCAAACTTCAGTCAGGGTTTTTTCTCTCCAGGATTTCCAGTTACCTGGTACCGGGATTTTGATCCCCGGCCCTAGGTAAGTAAAGGGAAATTTTCCATTTGAACATCCAAAAGTACCAGCCAGATGTAAATCTTTTCCCTCTGAAACATTAATGGGAATAAAAGAAGATTTATGGTAATTTACTCTTAAGCCAGTAGACTGAGCATAAGTATTGAGAAGGTCCTTGAGACATAATAACTGGCATGCACATGCTGGCACTATGAGCAGTGTTATCATCCACATATTGAATTATAGGGTAATATGTTGGTATTGGTGTCTTCAATAGTTCTTTCGTGGCTGCTTCATTTGCTATTGCTTGCAACAAGTCTGCACCTAGCACAAATAACAAAGGAGATAGAGGATCACTATGTATATTTAGTTTTTTTTATATAGTCAATATAGATAGTTTTAAATATTTGCGAATTTTAGGGGCTCGGCCCACTCAAACTCAGAGAGCGTTATCCAGGCCCATAAGAATCCCTAGGACCCCTGAGACCCAGCGAGAAGGGTGTCGTTGTCCTCTGCTCACCACACGGCTCGTCGCGCGGCGGAGAGGAGGCGAGGCGGCGGGTTGGCGGCGACGACGAGAAGATTCATCTCGGATCCGAAGGGATGGTAAGCCCGCGACCACCAACTCTTCTCGGGATCTCGGCTTTTTTAGGGTTTTGCGATCCTACTTTACTGTTCTGATGTGGCGTTGGGGATGGTGTCGCAGGCGGCGAAGGCGATCTCGAGCCCCGTGCCGGTGGACTGGTACCCGACGCTGGCCTTCGTCATGGTCGCCGTCGGCCTCATGTTCACAGCATCCTTCTTCATGTATGTCGACTACTCCATATCCCTCCGGCTCCTCGAGTGATTTGTTCAAATCTGTGATCTGATCTGATGTGTGTCCAGCAGTTGCGTTGTTTGGTAATTGGTAGTATGCGGAATTGGTTCATCTCCGGGTTGGAACTGACGATCTGATGTGTGCTTATGCTTCTTTGTTGTATCCTTAACTACTTAGCTCGATCAGTAATTGGTAGCATCCTATAGGGGAGAAGAAACCGAACCAGGAGGGGTTTAGGTGGTAGCTTCTTTGACTGTTTTCACTGTTCGGTGGCCCGATGTGCTTGCCATGATGTTTTGAATTGGATCGGTGTGTTTATGTTTGTTTAGGGAGTTTTCAGAATTTAGCTTTCGCGATAGGTGGTGAAATTTCTTGGATCTGCTTAGTCTTTGTCACTTATAGTTCGGAGTTTAGTAACACTTGCACCACTTCATTTTGCGTGGTAGAAAAAAAGGTTGAAAAGGATCGCGCTATATTTGGATTTGTGGAATTAGAGTTGGGTATGTTAGATTAGATTTGGGCTGCTAGGACAGAACAGGAGTGGGAGCCATCGACAAATTCTGGTTGTGTAGAATGGAAGGATTCTTGTTCTTATTGCTGCCTATTGTTAGTTAACTTGAGATTGATAAACTTTGAGTTCTGTCTAGAATGCATTATCTGAAAACTAAAAGCTTTTATATGTTACTGTTGTGTAACAGACCAGTCAAATTCAACAAACTTGTAATGTATACCCATAACCATGAGCTGGTGTGGAAAAAAACTGGTGAAAACCAGGAAAAACTGCCCAATTGCAATTCTGGTTGACAAAAGACCATTTTTGAAGGAATATTGCTGTGTTTAATGGACTGAATTAAAAGAAACCTGGTCAAACCTGTTGGCTATCTATTAAATTGTGTAACTTGGCATAATTTGCCCTAGAAAAGTTTTCCGGTGTTGGCTGGTACCACGCCCTTGTCCTTAGCAAGTTAGTGGTAACTTGCCTAGTTACAGTTATTTCCAGAAACTATGATTAACATCATTGGCCCTAAGGCCCAGAACCAACTAGTACGGTTTAGTGATTTAATCATCATCATGCTCTTCTTCTATGATGCTACTACTACCAATCTTGTTATATTTCCATTTACCAAGCAATGTACAGTTCTTGTGCTGAATTTAATTGGCTTGGCGTATACATATCATAGTACCTTTTGTTTCGACTCCTATACTTTCTATAACATAATGAAAATAGTCAAATACCCATCTCCAGCTAAGTGCTTCAGGTCAAGCACACCCTCGGGGAACCACCTCTTTGGTGGGGTGGGTGGAGTTGTGGGTATACGACTCCACTTATCAGGGTTCAAATTATGGTGCCCACCTATTATGTACACGTGAGTGCGTTTCAGTAGGAATTTTCTGAGGTCGCAGATTTATCCCCGTCCTCCGTTTGTCTAGGTGTGTGTTAGGGGGGCGAACCCGCGTGTGTGGTGGTGTGTGTCCGTATGCATCTTGTAACCGCAAAAATAGGGTCAAACACACCCTCTTCTTAGGTTTCAAATCATGACCTTATGATTATGATAGTTGTGGAATCAGATCATGTCTTGAAGTGTAATTGAAACAGCTATATGTCTTTTTTATCATCTGATACTAGATGAAATTATGCATAAATTAACTAGTAGCACATAACTAGTGGTAGGATTCAGGCATTGAGTGTCGTGTCCAGATCCCGAGCGCAATGAGTAACCGTGAGATACGGGCAGCCTTGGCCCCGGGCCTGGCTTGCCGGACGCCATAACGACAAAAGGAAGATCGAATACAGTAGCCGAAGCAGCACAAGAGGAGGACTAGAAGATAACAAGGAGAAAGATTGGTTTGTAATCTCTGGTTACTTTCCAGAGTATGTATACTTAATCTTAAATAGACTCGGCTGTGTACAATAGACTTGAACACAACTTGACTTGAATACAAACTCTAAGTCCGAAAGGAACTCAACTACTGCTGGACGTCTAAGTCCGAAAGGAACTCAAGTCAAACTCTTCCTTTTACAGAACTTGCCAAAACTGAATGTAAATAACTAATAAGCCTAACTTGCTGTAATTAGCTGTCCCTATTGTCGCCGACGTCGAGTATAAACGCTTCCCCCACATGACATTGAGCATCTATTTTTTTTGTGTGGTGCTTATATAGGTACAATTTGGCTATTTGTCGTTGATAGAGCCGAAGCTAGACCCACTGTCCTACTGAAAAATGTAACTCCATGTGTTTGGCATCATAATGGAGTTTATGGTGTTGTTGAGCAAGAAGAAGACGCTCTCGGACATCCGTTAACAACTGATCCCTTTCTTGAAATAATTGCTCAATTGCTGGTAATCTAGAACCTTGCTTAGTGTATGGCTGAATAGAAGGAGGGTCCCTGCCATAGACAATTTTGAAAGGCGAAGCTTTAAGAGAAGTCTGAAAAGACGTATTATAGCAATAATCAGCCCATGGAAGCCAACGGATCCATTGTCGAGGCCGATCTCCCGTAATACAACGGAGATACATATCAATGATTTTATTTGTCACCTCTGTTGTCCGTCATACTAAGGATGAAAGGTTGAACTGAGATTGAGTTTGGTACCCGGCAAACGAAAAAGTTCAGACCAAAAGTTACTTGTGAGGATTGGATCACGGTCACTCACAATAGAACAAGGAATCCAATGTAAACGCACTACTTCATCAAAGAAAACACGAGCCACTGAACTTGCCGTGTACGGATGTGCGAGAGGGATAAAATGCGCTTACTTGGAAAATCGATCGACAACAGTCAAAATAACCGACTTCCCATAAACACGCGGCAAGCCTTCCACAAAATCCAATCCAATATCATCCCAAATACGAGAAGGTACCGGTAACGGCTGAAGGAGACCTGCGGGATGCAAATGCTTGGACTTGTTTCGTTGACATGTGACACAAGAGCGAACAAAATCTTGAACTAACTGATGATCTTGGGGAACATGAAAATCAACACGGAGACGATGTAACGTCTTTTGAGCCCTCATGGCAGTCGTATGAGCTGTAAGCAGGATGGTCTGGAGCACTGGCGAGGATTGTGGAACATGCACTTTGTTATTATGAAGAACCAAACCATCTACTACCTTCCATGGAGCAGTCAAGCTGCTGGAAGCAATCTGATCACAGAGTGTGGCTAAATCTGAATTTTGAATTGCCTCCTGTCGAAGATCAGTGAAGACGTCAAAATGTATGTAGACAACGCAAACACAGAAGCATCTTCCTGGTCTTGGTCTTGGCGAGACAAGGCATCAGCAATGACATTTAGACGACCCGGCTTGAATTCCACACGAAAATCATAGCCAAATAACTTGCTAACCCAACGATACTGAGGAATCGTCGAAAGACGTTGATCGAGCAAGAATTTAAGGCTATAATGGTCTGTTCTGATGAGAAACCCACATCTCCAAAGATAAGGACGCTAATGGACCACCTGAACCAATCCAATCAGCTCTCGTTTATAAGCCGCGAGATCAGCATGCAGCGAGACAAGAGCGCGACTGAAGAATGCAATTGGTCTGTTGTCTTGATGAAGAACAACACCAATTTCGAAGCCCGAAGCATCGCATTCGACAATGAAATCAGCCCCAAAATCAGGAAGTTGCAGTACCGACGTGGTGGACAAGGCGTTTTGCAACTGGATGAAAGCACGAGTGGCGTCCTGCATCCAGACGAACGCTGCCTTTTTCAGAAGACGTGTAAGGGGTTCTACAATGGCGCCAAACCCCTTAATAAATTTATGGTAATACCCTGCCAAGTCGAGGAAGCCACGAAGCGCACATGCTGAACGAGGTGTGGGCCATGCTTGTACTGCTTGGACTTTTGATTCATCCATGGCAACCCTATCTGCTGAAATTACGTGACCCAAATAAGCCACTCTGCGTTCTCCAAAGAGGCATTTTGACCTTTTGAGGAACAACTGATGCAGTCGAAGGAGACGAAGAATCGCTTGGACTTGTTGCAGATGTTCCGCCCAACTATCACTATAAATCAAAATGTTATCAAAGAAAACCAATACAAAGCGACACAAATACGGTCGGAGAATACTATTCATCAATGCTTGAAATGTTGCCGGCGCGTTGTCAATCCAAACGGCACGAGGAACTCAAACAAGCCTTCATGTGTGCAGAAAGCCGTTTTCTCGATATCGGAAGGGTACATATGCACTTGATGATATCCCGATCGGAGATCAAGTTTGGTGAAAATTTTTGGACCACGAAGCTCATCAAGAAGTTCATCCACTACGGGAGTTGAAAATTTATCTTTTGACTGTCTTGTCGTTGAGTGCTCGATAGTCAACGCAGAAGCGTCATGAATCATCATGCTTCTTAACTAACAATATTGGTGAGGAAAAAGCTGCCGAGCTGGGCCGTATGATGCCTTGGCGCAACATCACACCACACTGACGTTCAAGTTCATCCTTGAGAAGCTGCGGATAATGGTATGGCCGAACTGAGATTGACGGAGTCCTGGGCAGAAGATGTATATGATGGTTCTAGGCTCTTTCCAGAGGCAATGTTGTCGGTTCTGCAAACAAACCATCAAACTCGGTCAGGAGCGTAGCCATCATCTCATCGCCTTCAAGCTAGAATGCCTGAGGCACTACTGTTGGTGTCCCACTCCGCGCCATCGCACCTGTCGATTGTTGCGCCAAAATTCCATAGTCAATGCATCAAAATCCCAAAGAATTGGACCTAGGACAATGTCAAAGCCATCCATTGGTAGGGAGTAGCAATCCAAGACGAATTCCTCCTTGTTAATATGTAGAGCCCTGGCTGGACACATACCCATGCT
The DNA here is from genome assembly GCA_036346395.1 of Hsuehochloa calcarea. Lineage (NCBI taxonomy): Eukaryota > Viridiplantae > Streptophyta > Magnoliopsida > Poales > Poaceae > Hsuehochloa > Hsuehochloa calcarea. The sequence goes on along the minus strand of CM070604.1, from coordinate 13,704,309 downwards.
GGGAACTCTATCCCCGTTGGCCACCAGTACGCATGTCTTGGGTCTCGGCTGGACATTCACTCCCGTGCGCCGAGCTGCTGTCGAAGTTAGGAAGTTACGCGTTGATCCTGAGTCCAGGAGTGCTAATAGAGACGTTGCTCCTACTATCACTCGGAGTTGCATTGTATTATTCGCGTGCAGCTTGATGCCTGTCAACGCATAGTGAGAGATGCCCAGTTCATCCGCACCATCCTCACTATCCTGGACTTCATCGCTGGCTGAACTGCCGCTTGGAGATAACAGCAAGAAGAGGCGTTTACAACGGTGGTTGGGTGTGAACTTTTCCTCACAATTGTAACAAAGTCCCGCTGCTCGTCGTTGCGCCATCTCTTCGGGTGTTAAGTAGCGTCGACGCATCGTGCGACGGTTTGGCTCCGAGCCAGCGACAACAACGTAGGTAGGGCGGCCTTGTCTGTTGTTGGAGTGGGCGCTACTATCATGGTTGTCGTTGTTGGCCGAGCTAGGTGCGGAGTCACTAGTTGTCCCGTAACCTGAGCTCGCCGTTCATATGCCCTTGCGAGCACCATGGCCATCTGAAGGCTAGCCGGGTTCTGCAATTCAACATCAGTTCGGATGGGTTCCCGGAGACTGGGTGTAAATAACTGAACCTGTTGTCGTGGTTGTAGATTGTCCACTCGACACAAGATAGCCAAGAACTTCTCCTGATATTCCTTGACAGTGCCGGCCTGTGTCAGTTCCTTGAGCTCGCCTATGGGATTGTGACGTATTGACGGCCCGAGCCTCAAATTGATGTACTTGAAATTTCGCCAATTGGGTTCTCACCTGTCTCACTCCAGTTGAAAATACCATGTTTGTGCGGTGCCGACGAGGTGGTAAGATGCAAGCCAGACTTTTTCGTTTTAAGGAGTCTTCTGGCCTCGAAAAAATCGCTTGCATCTCTGTAGCCACCCGAGTGGATCTTCTTTCCCTTAGTATTTTGGGAACTCGAGTCGATGGAAGCGGGGTGGTCGTTCGGCCACCGGCAGTCCTCCATGGTCATGGTTGATGGTCCCCAATTTCTTTGAACTGATTCTTGTCGAATCATTCCTGGATCAGATTCAACTGCGTTGTTACAGTGGCCGTCAGTGTTGTGATCTATTCATGAATCGCCTCCATTGCCACCGGATCGGTTACCATGAGCTCTGACACTAAGTTGTCGCGTCCAGATCCTGAGCGCAACGAGTAACCGTGAGATACGGGGCAGTCTTGGCCCCGGGCCTGGCATGCGGGACGCCGTAACGACGAAAGGAAGATCGAATACAGTAGCTGAAGCAGCACAGTAGGAAGACTAGAAGATAACGAGGAGAAGATTGGTTTGTGATCTCTGGTTACTTTCCATAGTACTTATACTTCATCTTAAATAGACTCGGCTGTGTACAATAGACTTGAACACGACTTGAATACAAACTCTTAAGTCCGAAAGGAACTCAACTACTGCTGGACGTCTAAGTCCGAAAGGAACTCAACTCAAACACTCAAACTCTCCCTTTTACAGAACTTGCCAAAACTGAATGTAAATAACTAATAAGCCTAACTTGCTGTAATTAGCTGTCCCTGCTGTCGCCGACGTCGAGTAGAAACGTTTCCCCACATGACATTGAGCATCTTTTTTTTGGTGTGGTGCTTATATAGGTACAATTTGGCTATTTGTCAGGAAATAGCTAATTAAGAAGGACAAATGAATTTTTGAACTACTGTAATTGATTAGTGAACTCATGTGTTGCGTTAACTACTGAAAATAGTTGTGTGTTTTAGCACTTAAATCAAGAAAAGAAAAACTTAACTAGCAATATGTGGTCCATTTCAGTTATGAAGCCACTTCATCCAGGCGGAGCCGTAGCTTAGCAAAGGAGATTGTCACAGCGGCCATTGCTTCTGTCTTTCTGGTATGGCCTTGTAAAGTGTGCTGGTTGTTTCACAATTCCATAGGGTGATCGATGCATATCTAAGTTAGCTTTTAATTGTTCCGCAGGGCTTTGGTTCTCTGTTCGTGCTCCTTGCAAGTGGTGTTTATGTCTGATGACCGGCTATTTCAAGCTTTGGATCTCCAACTGTAGTCCTAGCTAGGATATGTCAGTTTCTGAAATTATGTGTTGGTACTTTGGTTCCTGGAGAACATGCAGTCATATGGACATGTTTTAGACAAAAGGATGAGACATCAAAGTTAAACAAATGTTGTGAAACTTTTTCTCGAATCTCCATCATATGATTGGTCCACAATTTCAGTTCTATTATTAATTATGATCAATCGCTGCTTATTTTACATAAGCCACATTGTTTTTTTTAAAAAAATTCCCTGCTTTTGCCTTTTGAGTTTTTATATTGTTAGAACCAGTTCTTCTCAATGGAAAAGGAAGCAATAAGCACTGAACTGACGAGTGGTATTACCAAAATGAAGACTTTAATTGATACCAGAATTCCATTACATAACCTAGAGTAGTAGAACGAACTCTCAAGGCTTAAATTAGTACCAGAAATCCACTCGATGGTTGTCGGGACCGGATTTCTGAATTCGAACCCTCTGTGTATTTCTGCATCAGTCCCAGATCAGTAGTAAGTGCACACAGTGGAAACATTGTTGATAACCAGTTCGAATCACGAAATAACATTAATAAATAACTAAGTACCGGCCTTATTGCCACTTATTACAAAAGAGGTCAAAAGACCTTAAGTCTTACAACAGCGGAAACAACAAAAGAGTAAACTTCGAGTGGTGACCCATCAAATTGCCCACCGGCATTCGACTAGGGAAACGCAGCCTAGTACTCCGGGAAGCCTTCGTCAAAGTCACAGGTGAAGTAGTCGTAGTCGTTCTCGGCATCTTCGTAGACTTCTGAGATTGGTTGAGCGTAGCATGTGAGTACATAAAGTACTCCGCGAGTCTTGGGAAATGATGCATATGCATAACTTTAACAATTGGGCATATAGGGTTCATTTGCACAAAGCAACATTTTAAGTTTAAACATCTTTTAAAAAGCTTATTTCACAAAAGATGATTAAAAAGATAAAGTAAATTAAATTAAACTCTAATGCAGGTTCCAACTACCATACATTAGTAAAAAGGCTCTAACCGCCTAGTTTTCAAGATTCGAGCTCTAGCTGCTCAACTGACTCTAACTGCCAGAACCATAATCCAAGAGTTCCAACTACTCCCAGATTCCCAAAATAAATCTTTTAAAACCAAAGCTGAAATCTACCAAGTGTATACGCACCTTGCCTGCCCTTGACCGTGGGTACGGCTATTCGAATAGTTTTTAACACTCTGCAGAGGTTGTACAGCTTGACCCACACGAGACAATCAACTTATACTGTCCGCTTACACACTTCTGAAGGTGTGTGACTAAGCGATTGTCACATGGCTTTTACAATACTTTATCCTAACACTAGCCCGCCCGATGAGCTTAACCCCAAGTCATGGACGTCATTTACCATCGACCCGGAGCTCACCGTTGTGAGGGATAACCTGCTCGGACTTGGACGTCTTTTACCAATGTCCGGCGCAAGCCCTGACAGACATGGACGTCAATTACCATCGTCTTCACTACCAAGTAAAACCTACCATCTACAGCCTGCGGGCGTAATGCTAGAACATAGTAAATTATTCAGCCACGTCCTTCCCATTTAGGACATGTGGTTGTACGGTAATGCTTGGTTTGAATAAACACAAGAGTCGGTCCTTAATCGACCAGGGTGAGACAAACCAGACTCATGCCACTCACCCTAGTCTAAAATATTTTCCACCATTTTTATTTTATTTTCAAATATTGACATTACCTAATGTCAAATAGTTTTCAAAATTTAAAGCATAACAAATAATAAAGGTTTTTCTCCCCCAAAGGTTAAACAGGAATAAAACACGTCTAAGCAATTCTACCGTATCAAAATATTCTACAAAATTGTATTCAATAATGTAGACTTTCCTACACTAGGGTTACAAAGGTGCAGGATATCAAATATCAAAGATGATAATAGCAAACTTTAGGTTTTTAACTAACAACCTACAGTTTAACTTATCATTTAAATAAATTAGCAACGCATAATAATTTAAAATTGAAACCATAATTTACAAATCATAGGTTCAAAGTGGTCAAAGGAGACTCGCCTTCAACGAAGGTTGTGGTTGCCGCGTCCGGTTGGTCCAAACTGGTGTCGACGGCGTCAGATTCTATACACGCGAAACGATACAAATAAATAACAAAAACAAATAAATTACAAAATAAATACTGGAAGAAAGAGAATGAATTTATATGAATTTAGGATCAAGAATCGACGAATTTGGAGTTCGTACGAAGGAGAACGGACATCTGGAAGATTGATTAACATAAGAAATTATAAAAAAAAGAAATACACTATTCTAGTGTTTCACCAAACGGTGGGAGATTTGGCTCACGGCCAGGGGGTTGAACACAGGACCTCAAGGCAACGGCAGAGTCGCACCGACCTCCTCTAACCAACAGAGCCTTTGTGCTTTTGTGGAAATAAAAAGGCACAAATATTTGAAGCAATGCAAAGACATTCTTCAACCTACATACAAACAAACGGAGCAGAAGCTCCAGCCATGGCGCTCTAGACTCGGCTTTGCTGGCGAGGGCTGCATGGGGCTTGGCCAACTAGCAAAATGAGTCGAGAGAACCTCGTGGAAGGCATGGGAAGCGATGCCTCGGCCGGCGACCGCTCGAGGCGACGACGGCGCGAACCAGAGCACCGGCGGCGCAAGGCCTCATGGCGGCGCGGATCTCTGGCGAAGCTCTGGCAAGGGAGAGGGAAGCACGATGTAGAACGCGACGATGCGAACACTAAGGTGGGGATGGCATGGAGAGAGAACCTTTGATGGTGCCGTAATCCGGCGGAGAAGGAGTTTCGGCTGTGCACGAATGTCGACAAAATTCGGGCAAACGGGTAGGGGATAGAGGTTGGGGTTTGAGGCGAATCGAAAAGGAGGGTGAGGGACACACGGTGCTCTCTTTAAACTGAGAAGGAGACGCTTGAGTCGACGAGGAACGCCACGGGAAAAATGCTTCAGTTTTCGGTTTTCAAATGAATAGAAGAAACTATAAAATTGATTGCAATTAGAGGAGGAGACGTCCAATTGATAGCGTGGTAACGTGCATGAGGTTAATGCGAATGTTTCGCTTCAGACGGAACCAACTTTAATGGTTTGAGTGGGGAGAACGGAGAGAGAAGAAGGTGGCCGGCCATTAATGGCGGCGAAGCTCTACGGACGCAGCAGCTTTGCGAGGGAGCGCGGGAGAGAAGAAGAAACGCCACCGGTGTTCGGGACCGGCGGTGAGGGTGGCGCTGGCGGCGAGGCAGTTGGGAGGCGCGGCCATGGAGTTGCATACCTCGGGAAAGACACAGAGAAGAAAAAATAATTCAGTTCTGGAGGAAGAAGAAGAAGTGAATAAGGCAAGTAATAAAAGATACAAAGGGAAAAGTAAAGACAAGGAACAAATGATGGAGAGTTGGTAGTGCATGTAGTGGCTTTCCATGTGAAGTGAGTCACGCAGGGAGCAAATCTGGATGGGTGACCTGAAGGGAAATTTCCCTTTTTTTTATTTAAAACAATTATTTTAAAAAAAAGAAAGAAGGGCAAAATAAATAAATAAATAGATAGATTGGGTCAAGAGATTAGAACGAATATTTTTCTGAAGATTTGAATTTGAATCTTCGGAACTTAGATTTGACAAGGAGTTTTGAAATTTGAGACTTTCTTCTAGAATACACAAAATACAAATAAGATCCAAATAAATTCCAGACAATTTAAAATAACTTATTTGAAATTAAATTTTAGAGGAAGCGAAATTTGGGATGTTACAAACCTACCCCCCCCCCCATAGAAGGAATCTCGACCCCGAGATTCGGATGGACAGGGAAAAAGGTTGGGGTACTCAGCTCTTAAATCTGCTTTGCATTCCCATGTTGTCTCCTTCTCTGTATGATTGCTCCACTGCACCTAGCATAATTTGGTAGTGGCTCCACTGCACCTAGCATAATTTGGTAGTCTTGTTTCTGGTCTGACGTTCTGCTTCTTCGAGAATTTTAACAGGGTACTCCTGATAGGTGAGATCATCCTTCAACTCAACATCCTCTAGAGGCCTTGATGGAAACGAGGTGTCCGATCTTTCGATGAGATTGATAACTATCGATTTTGGTGGCGGTGACTCTCACGATCCGACTACAACCGTACGACGACGCTTGCGCCTTAGCAATCGCTGAACCAACTCTGAAGTGTTATTGACCTCGCTGGAGGCGTGATCAACCTGAACACGAAGTTCAATCCCTGCGAGCAATCGAAGAGCTCGATTGTTGTTGTGGTTAGCTCTGCCATCTGCCTCAGAATCACCCACATATTCATCTTGTCCCTCTACTGTCACAGCAGGGGGAACAGTAGTCGAAGCTTGGACAATCTCCTCAAGTCGCGCCATAATATCTGCCAAAGAATTATTAGTAATACCTTGTGCTCTCTCCATCGCAGCGAGCGTTGCGTTTGTCTCAATCTGGGTGCTCTCTAGTTGAGCAAGTCGCTCATTTGTAACTCGACGTCCTCCTCAAGGCCCTCCAGATGATGATTCATTTCGGCGAAATGTTGTATGATTCCTTCAGACGGGGGGCGTGAGATGTATCTTGATCATTAAACTCTCGAACACCGCCATTGTTAGCAAAAAAACACAAGAATATGTCCCTAACAAGAACTAGGGTATGGTGGTTCAAAGTCGCCGCACTCAAGCCTTCTATCGAATTCTTACCAATTCTTACCAAGCACACAGGCGATCGGCAGCAGTGGTGACAATATATCTTCAAGATTGGATGGAGCGATTGCGGTAAAGCTCGGCATGACGGTGTAGAAAGGTGTGGTGGGAGGGCTCAAGTTTAGTAGCAAGGAGTAGCAATAATCAATTCGTAAAATGCAAGTCGAAAAATCGCTCAACGCCGGTGGAGTGCCGGCCCTAGGCTAGACCGCACTAGAGACGCGAGCCTAGAACACAAGCGAAGACACACCGTGCGAAAATAAACTAGATGGCGTTGCACACGGAGTTCGGGAGCTCGAAAAGGGTGTCGTCTTCACGGAGACCTTAGAATCACGTGCGTATGGCTCACAATTTTGAGCAAATTCGAGAAACTTGATTTTTCTCGGTTCGCGGGCCCGTTTTGAGGCCCTAAACGACCTTTTTTGGGGTCGGAGCTGCTGCGCATGTGCCTGGTGGCTTACGCGGATCTGAAAACCCCAGATTTCCTTTCCAACGGATCAAAAATCGCCTCAATCGGAGGTCGTATGCAAAAGTTAGGTTTTTCTCTCTCTTCTGTTTTTTTTAAAAATATGCCGCGGCTCTTTTAATGCGGCTGCCTGTTCCTTTTTTTTATGTCGTATGCAAAACCAACTCCGAGAGCGTGTCCTACTCCGAAACCAACCAGGGCAAGGCTTCCAAATCCAACTCCGAGATCGTGTCCTACTCCGAAACCAACCAGGGCAAGGCTTCCAAATCCAACTCCGAGATCGTGTCCTACTCCGAAACCAACCAGGGCAAGGCTTCCAAAACCAACTCCGAGATCGTGTCCTACTCCGAAACCAACCAGGGCAAAGCTTCCAAAACCAACTCCGAGATCGTGTCCTACTCAAAACCAACCGGCAAAGCCTCCCTAGAGATCGAGTCCTCCTCCTTTTCTACTCCCGTGGTAGTTCGGATCTAAGCGAACGGTGAGACCAAAACGTGAATGTAACTCAAACTCTAGAGGAACTAGACACTAAGACCAAAGAAAGAACACGACGATGCAACCGAAAGTTCAACAATGCAATGTACTGAAAAGAAAAATTGCGAGGCTAAGACTGGTTTGGACAAATTGAACTACTGCTATTTTTTTTGTGTGTACTCTAGGTAAGGAAAAGCAATCTAATCTATGGTAAACTGGAAATTCTCACCGAGCAACCTTGAGCTCGATACCACTTGATGGAAACGAGGTGTCCGATCTTCGATGAGATTGATAACTATCGATTTTGGTGGCGGTGACTCTCACGATCCGACTACAACCGTCACGACGGCGCTTGCGCCTTAGCAATCGCGAACCAACTCCGAAGTGTTATTGACCTCATTGGGGCGTGATCAACTCGAACACGGTTCAATCCTATGAGCAATCGAAGAACTAGCAAGAATAAGACATAGGCAATCTAATATTGCGAATATGAAGGAAGCATAAATTGTATTGCGAATAGCAAAGATGGGATCCCGGTTGTCTTGACAGTGGTCGCTCGACACAATCAAGAACGAGTTTGCACAATGGCTAAACCTAAACTCAACGAAATCCGAGTTCAAGCGAGGAGACGGCGGCTCCTATATAGGGGCGCGACCAGGTGGCGGCCACGAGGTGGACGACGCCTAGGGTTACAAGGCCCGTGGGCCAAAGTAGAGGTGGCGCGGCACCCTTCGACTTCGGACTACGATACGGATCATGCATCTTTGATAATTTCGGCCGGTTCGGATAGAATTTGATGATGAGGTTGGATCCGTTAGAAAGTAGACTTGATAAGCTTTCCACGAAGTCCAGAAACGCCCGAAACGGAGTCCGTATGAAGAAGTTACGCCAGTTTAAAGTTAGTGCTGACGCCGTAGTCCGAATCGACTCGCAACGAGCCCAACTCGAACTCTTGCTTGTCTTGGACCCAAAGTGACGTGATGATCTCCATTATGCCTTCCATACATCTCCACGACTCCGCATGCCTCTCCATGGTCCTTTCCCATATTCCTAAGCACAATTAAATCACTTGCATTAGGTAGCGGTCTATTCTCAGTAGTATATAATCCTAGGAACGAATTCACCTGATAATTAAGTTGGCGAGCACGAGCTCGGGTAAGAGGTCCTTGTACTGGTTGTGGTTGAGTTGTGTGTGTAGGCACGGTTATATCCATGGTAGGGATGTCCTCATCAGGCATCTGTTCTTCCCGAACTCTGAGGCATTTCTTCAACTGAGATACGTGAAAGACATCATGCACATCTGATAGCTGAGGTGGAAGCTTTAACTTGTAAGCGACTTCTCCTCTTCTGACTAGTACTGGAAAAGGTCCAATGTATCTCGGTGCAAGTTTTCCACTCACTCTGAAACGACGCATTCCCTTGAGAGGTGAAACCTTCAGATACACGTAATCTCCCGGTGCAAAAGCTAGATCTCGCCGGCAATTATCAGCATAACTCTTCTGCCTGGTTTGAGCTGTTTTCAATTTCTGACGAATCCTCCGAACCTGTTCTTCGGCCTCCTTAAGAACATCTGGCCCGAACACTTGTCGCTCTCCGGTTTCATTCCAATACAAAGGAGTTCTGCACTTCCTTCCATAGAGTGCTTCAAAAGGCGACATTTGCAAACTTGACTGATAGCTGTTGTTATAAGGAAATTATGCATACGGCAAACTTACATCCCAACTTTTATTATTGGTTAAAGCACAAGCTCTTAGCATATCTTCGAGAATTTGGTTAACCCTTTCAATCTGTCCGTCTGTCTGCGGATGGTAAGCTGTACTGAAGTTCAAGTTGGTGCCTAAAATTCCCTACAACTTTTGCCAAAATCCGGATGTGAACTGAGATCCTCGATCTGATACAATTCCTCCTCAATGAAACCATTTAAAAAGGGATTTTTAACATCCATCTGATATAATCTAAAGCCCTTAGATGCAGCAAATGCAAGCAGAATGCGAATGGCTTCTAGTCTAGCAATAGGAGCAAATATCTCATCAAAATCCAACCCCTCAACTTGGCTAAACCCCTGAGCTACCAACCTAGCCTTGTTTCTAATTACATTACCATCCTCATTTTGTTTGTTTTTGAAAACCCACCGGGTTCCTATAACATTATGTGCACTAGAAGGTTCTACTAGGTTCCAAATCTTATTCCTCTCAAAATTCTCTAATTCCTCATGCATGTCATTAACCCAGCTAGAATCCGATATAGCATGTGATATATCGCGGGGTTCAAAAGAAGCAACAAATGCAGAGTGAGAATAGAGATTTGGATCATTATACCTGGAGCGAGTGACTCGCTCATGGAGATTACCTATTATCTGATCCGGAGGGTGCTGCCTTTGAATGTGAAGTGGTGCACCCGGAGAGGAAAATATCTCTTCAACCTCCGCAGGTATTGCTGATGATGAAGATGCAGCAGGAGCCTCATCTGAAGGCGAAGTAGTCACAGCTGGTTCTTGTGCTGGAATAGGAGCATCAACAGCAGTAGGTGAAAGAACATCAAATCCTTCATCAGCTTCCTCTATGAATATGCTCTCTGTCACTTGTGTATCACCTGAAATATCTGATCTAGCTCCATGGTTAGTCTCATAAAAAGTGACATTGCATGTCTCCTGAACAAGGTTAGTTTCAGCATTAAAAACTCAAAAACCCCTCGAATGTGCAGGATAACCCAGAAATAAACCATCAAAAGTTTTTGACTCAAATTTATCTAGATTTCTTGTCTTCAGAATAAAACATTTAGATCCAAAGACTCGAAAGTGCGAGACAGAGGGTTTTCTACAAAATCAAAGCTCATAAGTAGTCTTGTCCAAGGAAGGTCTCACAAAGACACGATTAGCAATATGGTAAGCAGTAGCAACAGCTTCGGCCCAAAACCTCCTTGGTGTGCTATACTCATCTAGCATCGTCCTAGCCATCTCGACCAGGGTCCTGTTCTTCCTTTCCACAACGCTATTCTGTTGAGGGACGTGTGGAGAAGAGAACTGATGCTCAATTCCACGTTCAGCACAAAAAGAAGCAAATGAGGCATTCTTGAACTCTGTGCCATTGTCACTGCGGATCGCTCTCAAAGCACCCGGAAGTTCAGAAGCCAAACGAAGAACAAGATCATGATAATAATAAAAAAAACTTCATCCTTCGAAACAAGAAAGAACACCCAAGTGTATCTAGAAAAATCATCGACTATGACAAGAATGTACCATTTTCCACCAACTGACTGAACCCTAGCAGGACCAACAGTATCCATATGAAGCAACTGTCCCGATCCGTCAGTCATGACCATAGTCACTGAAGGGTGTGAGGCAGCAACTTGCTTGCCATGCCTATAGGGCGCACAAGCAGCATCTTTGACGACTTTGAGTTTGGGCAAACCTCTCATGAGCTCAAGGTTGCTAACTCGCGTCAGATGATCAAAACCAATGCGCCCCAAACGATGGTGCCAAAGGCAGAACTCAGAAGAAGAAGATGAAATCAAGCATTTTAGAGAACCAGCAAGAGATTCAGAAAAATCAGCTCCAAAAATACTAGCAACTCTAGTAATTCCAAAAACAAGCTCACCAGTTGAATCAAGCACCCGACAAGCATTTTTCTTAAATATTGTCTCATATCCATCATAAAAAAGTTGAGAGACAGAAAGCAAATTAAACCTTAGCTTGTCCACAAGGGTGACGTCCTTGAGAATAAAACTGTCGTTCACCCTGATCGATCCCGTTACTTCAATCCGCTCTTGTTTATCATCTCTAAAGGTGGTAAAATCATCACCTGTTGACCGCGTGAAAGAGGTGAACTATCTTGAGTTTCCGGTCATGTGGTGTGAACAGCCGGAGTCAACGAACCACGTGTCCTTCCTCTTTCCGCGGTAATCCTGAAAATCAAGGAATAGAAGAACGATGTGCCTCAATACTGGGGTTAGTTAAACAAGACTCATGAACCCAGTACTGAGACACACGTCTGCGAGTAGTATGCAAAGCAGAAGTGCTATCCTTGATTTTATTTGAAGTTCTGTTATGAGCAATGGTTAAAGTAGCATGAGAGTTATCCTGTATAGGAACACGATGATGAGCATGTGATGCAAATCCTAAACCAAGTTTCTTCTTTTCTATGTTACCATGTCTCATAGAAGCACTAGGTTGATTAGATGAAATTCTAGCAAAATATTTATTATCATTTTTTAATCTACGCCAACAAAACTCAATCAAATGCCTATCCTTTTTACAATAGGTGCAATGATACTTAATACCACTGGGAGAAGAACCCTTAGACTTAACAGATGGTTGGGCAATACCTGCAGATTTAAAGATAGTTTTTGCAGGTTCTGTTTTGAATTCAATTAACCCATTTTCCATGTATCCTAATCCTTGCTTCTTATAAGGAGTTTTAGACTTGTCCAGAATCATGTTTAATTGTTTCTTACCTTTAGAGAATTTTTCTAAGGTATCCTTAAGATAAGCATTTTCATCTTTAAGATTAACACATGATTCATAGGTTTTACCTTTAATGGCTCTAGCATATTTCTCCTCATATAAAACAGTTTCAAGTTTAAGGGCTGGGCATGAAGCACATGTAGAAGACTCAAGACTGTCCTTAAGCTTAGCATATTTAGCTCTAGCTGCTTCTAAGATATTTTTAACTTCATGTTCGCGTTCTAAGCAGAAAGTGCAAAGGCTAGAATCAACAGCTCCATAAACAATCAATTTGCTAGATTCTAAGCATTTTTTTACATGGAGCAGATTTAACCTCAACAAGTTCAGTCCTAACATTTTCAAGTTGTTGCAAAGTAATATTATAAGCAGATTGTTGTTTAGCAAATTCTGAATGCAAAGCATGGCAAGATGAACATTCATCAAATTCAAGACTCTTAGCATTCTCAAGTTCTAAAGTCAAGTTACCTATTTGAGACTCTAAATCCTTGTTTCTAGCCATGACATATTCTAAAGCCTTATCTTGACTCATAAGTTACTCAAACATAGATTCACATCTATCAGAAAGGACATCATAAGAAGGAGGTACCTCATTGTTGTCGTCGTCAACGGAGTCGGCCAAGAAGCACAAGCCGGTGAAGCCCTTGGCCTTCCCTTTCTTTTTGTCTTGAGGGATCTCCTCCTCCTTGTCCTCCTCGCTCCCGGAGTCCACATCGCTTAAGGATTGATCCTCAAAAGAGGTAAGCACCCGGTGAGCGGCCTTTGTCAGCTTGGCAACATCAAACCTTGGTTTGTTCCATTGAGGCTTCTTCCAAGCTGGCTTTCCCTCCTTGTGGTTTCTCTTACCTTTCAGATTGGGACAATTTGCCCGAATGTGATTAAGCTCACCATACTTATAGCAAGTCACGGGACCTCCTCGATTTCTGTTTCTCATATTATTGTAGGCCCGTGTGACCTTTTTGACTATGAGGGCCAACTCAGCCTCAGGAAGACTCTCAAACTCTTCTTCTTGAATTGCAGATAAACCAGCAAGCGAAAATCCAGAAGAAAACTCAAAAGACCCATCAGAAGCTCTCTTGAGCGGGTCTTCTACTAAAGCCATATTTTCCTTTTTGGGATGATCAATCCTCTTGATCTCATGAGTCTTAAGCTTGCTATAGAGCAGCTCCAGAGTTAGATCAGAAAGATTGACATTCTCCTCTATGGCAGTAGCCTTTATCTCGCACTCATTGGTGTTGATTGCAGCCAAGAGGTGGGTGACATTTTCAGACTGAGAATATTCAATACCAACAGCTTTCATCTGATTAATCACTTTATTAAAGCGACTGAAAATATCATCGATGCTCTCACCAGGACACATCTCGAATTTGTTATATTCACACTTATAGACTGTTTGGCGTACTTTCTTGACTTGGGACGAACCCTCATGATAAGTTTTCGAGAGTGTTCCAAATCTCATGCGCAGTTTGAAGATTACAAATCCGATCATACCCCTGTCTCCCAAGCCCACCATACACCGTTTTTGGCCTTATTGTTGTTAGCCAAAAGGGCTTCTGAAGCCGGCGTAGCAACTTCGGGCAAAACGAGAGGGACTCGAACAACCTCCCATATAGCATGTCCTTCGCTCTCAAGGAAGACTCGCATGCGATTCTTCCAATAGGCATAGTCGTGCCCATCAAAGATATACGGCTTTGTGGAGTATCTATCCATCGCCAAGTTCAGTGACCGGTTAAGATCAAGATTGAACTAACCGGGCTCTGATACCACTTGTTGGACCAAAAAGGCGACTAGAGGGGGTGAATAGGAGCACACTCACTTTTCCCCAAATAACTGATTCAATAAAAAATTTACTCCAGTAGCTATGGAAGCTATGAAAATCAGTATATCAGTACAGCGGAAGACTAATATTGAATCTAATTTAAGCCCTTAAGCAATAAGACAAAATCAACAAAGATTGAAGCAACTTAATGCACTGGCGGTCGGACCGCTGGGACAACACCGGTCGAACCGATTTCTGCCGGCTCGACCGGTCGATTATGCGGTCTGTCGACCGTGTACGTAATGTAAAAAACACCACGATGACGAAGATGAAAATAGATGAAACTTTTGATCTACTAATCCAAACTTGATGAAACTTGGAACACACCTTCTCTATGATATCAGGAAGCTATTCCAATCGAAGATTGTGATAATTCTTGGAAGAATAGCGATCCTTTTCTTTTTGATTGAAGAGATATTCAAAACCAGGTCAAAACGAAAACTATATCAAAACTCTTGCTCGTGGGTTATTGATGATCAAGATGATCCTAGATAGATTCCCACACATCACAGCAAGCTAGATCACGTGAAGAAAATAAGTAAAAACTCACGGATCAAAGAAAGACCCAAAATCATCAAATAGAGAGAAAGAACGCAATGAGACAAAACATTGATCAAACTTTCCTTTGATTGATTGATATGATATGGGCTTACAGCTTCTCCATCAATGGAGGACAATGCTCAATCCAAGAGCATGAAAATCACATTAAACATCAAGAACCCTAGCCTCCACAAAAGCTCTCCCTAAGAAAATTAGGGTTTACAAAAATTACAAAAGAGACGAAGTAGAGGTGCAACCACCTCCTTCTCCTATTTATAGTGGAGGCTTAGACCTTCTAGAAGTTTGAATCAATTGGGCTCCCGTTAAGGCCTAAAACAAACAGGACACTTACGCACGTATTTTAATGCACCGTCTTTATCTCCCCTTGACCTAACTAGCTACACCTTGCGCTATCTTGCGCCTCGGATTGGCCAATAGGTCACCCTTGTCCATCTTGCACCACGCTTGAGTACATTGACCTCACCCGGCATCGTCGATCGTTCTGAACCTCAGCTCTCCAAGCCTTGTCCCGATCATCCTCGCCGTTGACCGTCGTTGACCACAAAGCAACCTGCACAACAATAGACAAGTAAACCGAATTTGGGAACAAGTTCTTCACAACTTGACCCATGTTAGTCAAAACATGCATCATGCAACATATATGCCACAAACTCATGACTTTGACCTAACAATCAAATATCGCCGCCACGACGGGTGACGATCCAGTGAAAACGGTCGACCGCCCGGGTCGGCTCGATCGACCACCCTGGCCGGTCTGACCGCCAGCTGGGACATAGCAATTTTTCCTCTCTGGAAAACCGAAACCTACTGGAATTTTCAAACCAATAGAACTTTTGACTAGAGACTCCAAAAATTATGAGACCAAGTGCAATAGAATCCCCTCTCTTGCCTGCTACCTCTATTTTTGGCCCAACTCAATTCCTCACTTACTGACATTGCCGGTCTGACCACCGCTAGGGCCGGTCAGACCAATCTTGGACCGGTCGACCACGCCTTGGCGGTCGGACCGTTCTAACAACAACACTAAACTCGTGCGAAAACCCATGAAACGATAAACCGTAAATGCCATTGCCAATTGTCACATCATCATAAGATCTGGAGCATATCCCCATGATATCCACAATTATTATGTTCTAGCCTTAAGCAAAAATATTATTTATACTTCATGTTTAGGAGCAGAAGGTTATGAGTTCAGAATGAAGAACAATTGTTGTTCTATTTATTTTAAAATTTTGCTTTATGGCTATGCTTCATTGGTGAATGGATTATATATTTTGAATCTTGAGGATATTACTGTCTATAACATTAATACTAAGAGATTTCGACCTAATGATTTGAAACCCACTTTCATTTGGCATTGTTGTCTAGGTCATATAGAAGCTCCATAAAGATGGTCTTCTAAACTCATTTGATTTCGAATAATTTGAAACATGTGAATCTTGTTTACTTGGCAAAATGACAAGGGCACCTTTCATGACCAGTTGTGAGAGGGCAAGTGACTTGT
This sequence comes from Hsuehochloa calcarea, assembly GCA_036346395.1. Lineage (NCBI taxonomy): Eukaryota > Viridiplantae > Streptophyta > Magnoliopsida > Poales > Poaceae > Hsuehochloa > Hsuehochloa calcarea. The sequence goes on along the minus strand of CM070604.1, from coordinate 13,688,238 downwards.
TGGCCCTTGTACATATGGATGTATGTGGCGCAATGAGCATTCCGGCCAGAGGTAGTTTCTAGTACTTTATAACTTTTACCGATGACTTTAGTAGATATTGATACATCTACTTGATGAGGCACAAGTTAGAATCATTTGAAAAGTTTAAAGAATTTAAGAATGAGGTATAGAATCAACTTGGCAAGACAATCAAATGTCTATGATCGGATTATGGAGGTGAATATTTGAGCCATGAGTTGGGTGATCATCTAAAGCAATGTGAAATTATTCCACATCTTACTCCGTTGGGAATCCACATCTAAACCAAACATTGTTAGACATGGTTCAGTCAATGACGAGTCAATCTGATCTTCTATTTTATTTCTAGGGATACGCTCTAGAAACCATGGCTTTCACTTTAAATAGGGTTCCATTAAAAACAGTAGAGAAGACACTACATGAAATATGGATCGGGAAGTATCCTGGATTGTCTTTTATTAGGATTTGGGGATATGAGGCTTATGTAAAACGTTTGACGTCTGATATACTCACACCCAAGTTGGATTAGTGCTTCTTTGTGGGGTATCATAAGGAAACTAAAGGATATTACTTTTATAAGTGGGATGATGACAAAGTGTTTGTTGCCTAAAATAGTGTCTTCTTGGAGAAATAGTTTCTTTCCAAAGGAGTTAGTGGGAGCAAGGTGCAACTCGAAAAAATTCAGGAAATGGCTTTCACTTTAAATAGGGTTCCATTAAAAACAGTAGAGAAGACACTACATGAAATATGGATCGGGAAGTATCCTGGATTGTCTTTTATTAGGATTTGGGGATATGAGGCTTATGTAAAACGGTTGACGTCTGATATACTCACACCCAAGTTGGATTAGTGCTTCTTTGTGGGGTATCATAAGGAAACTAAAGGATATTACTTTTATAAGTGGGATGATGACAAAGTGTTTGTTGCCTAAAATAGTGTCTTCTTGGAGAAATAGTTTCTTTCCAAAGGAGTTAGTGGGAGCAAGGTGCAACTCGAAAAAATTCAGGAAATATCTGAAAATATTTCAACTCCTACTAAACCTCTACAGGATGAATAAAATATTGTAGAACCTGTAGATGAGACATCAGCCCCACGTAGATCTAAAAAGCCATGTTAGTTGCCTATAAGGTATGAGCATAATGTTTTATTGTTGAATAACAATGAGCCTAAGAATTATGTTTTATTATTGAATAATGATGAGCCTAAGACTTATGAGGAAGCGATGTATGACAATCAAGTTTGGAACTTCATTGATCCACCTAATGGTGTTAAAACCATTGAGTGTAAATGGATTTTTAAGAAAAAAGATAGATATGGATGGAAATGTTCACATTCATAAGGCACGACTAGTTGTGAAGGGTTTCAAATAAATTTAAGGTGTTGATTATGATGAAACATTCTCACATGTCGCTATGCTTAAGTCTATCCGGATCATTCTAGCTATTGCTACATATTTCGATTATGAGATATGTCAAATAGATGTCAAAATGGAAACCTAAGTGAGAATGTGTACATGACACATCCTGAGGGTTTTATCGATCCACAAGAAGCTAGAAAGGTATGCAAGATTAAGAAATCTATATACGGATTGAAGCAAGTATCTTAGAGTTGGAACATTTGTTTTGATGAAGTGGTCAAAGGGTTTGACTTCACCAAGAATGAAGAAGAACCTTGTGTTTACAAGAAGGTTAGTGGGAGCAAGCTTGTGTTTATGATATTATATGTGGACGACATGCTACTGGTCGGAAACGATATTATTATGCTTGAATCTATTAAAACTTTATTAAGAAATAGTTTCTCAATGAAAGATTTAGGGTATGCAACATATATTCTAAGCATAAGGATCTAAAGAAATAGATCTAAAAGACTAATTGGATTAAGCCAAGATATGTACATTGATAAGGTGTTGAAGCGGTTCAATATGCAAGATTGTAAGAAAGGTTTTCTGCCCATGTCACATGGTATTAATTTTAACAAGAGTCAGTGTCCTACGACTACCGATGAGTGAGACAAAATGAGTAGAATTCAGTATGCTTCGGCTACTGGATCTATCATGTATGCCATGCTATGTACACGACCAGATGTGTCGTATGATCTAAGTGTTACGAGCAAATATCAGTCGGATCCAGGTGAAGGTCACTGGATGTCAGTTAAGAATATCCTAAAATACTTGAGAAGGACTAATGATGCATTCCTTGTATATAATCATGAGAAAGTGCTAGTCGTAAATGGTTATACCGATGCTAGCTTTCAAACCGACAAGGATGATTTCAAATCGTAGTATGGGTTTATGTTTTGTCTTAATGGAGGAGTGGTGAGCTGAAAAAGTTCCAAGTAAGGAACGGTTGCTGATTCTACAACAGAGCCTGAGTACATTGCGGCTTCCGAAGCTGCAAAGGAAACTGTATGTATTAGAAAGCTCATTAATAAACTGGGTGTGGTTGCTAGTGCTTCTAGTCCAATGAATCTCTATTGTGATAATAGTGGAGCCAATGCACAAGCAAAGGAATCTAGATCGCATCACAAGTCCAAACACATACTTCGACGATATCACATTATTCGTGAGATTGTTGAAAGAGGTGATGTGAAGATATGCAAAGTTTACACATATTTGAATATTGTCGATCCATTGATAAAGCCTCTCCCACAACCTAAGCATGTGGTGCACACAAGAATTATGGGTATTAAATACTTGTATAATTGACTCTAGTGCAAGTGGGAGACTGTTGGTGATATGACCTAGAGGCAACCATAGAGATGATTGTATCACGTCTATGTTTATGAGTTAATAGAATAAATGTTATTATGTTCCTGGAATGAATCATTAGTTATAAATATTAAAAAGTCAACAAGTATGTGACTTGTTGGTGAAACTCTTTAACTTATATGATGTCATTCTAAATGCAACGCTGGTCAGATGTCACCGGTCGGAACACTAGTGACTCTATCGACCAACACATGTATTAATTGATGACTATGTTTCACTGATCATGGATATATGGATATCGAATTAATAATGTGAACACATGTTATAGAACATGGTGTTGAATTGACCCACCTTGAGACATTGTTGAGATTGTTATGATTTTATGTGTCATCAGTTGGTCTCAAGCAATAATGATGTATGATCCTTATACCTGAGATCAGCGTAGTTTCCTACATGTGTAATAGAGAACTTTGGGGTAACCAAACGCTACTGTGCAACTGGGTAGTTATAAAGGTAGCCTTCGGGCATGCTATGAAACATACAGAGGGATGTGACTGGTCGGATATGAGATTTGTCACTCCTAACATAACAGGAGAGATATCTCTTGGCCACTCGATATGGTCAGATAAAGAAAGTGCATGACCATACCACTAGTGGACGAACAATCGACCATATGAAGTTATCTGACACTTGATCGAAAAAGTATTGAACAGTCCACAGATGACAAATTATCTTACATGGAGTTCAACCAGACATTGTGAGATAAAAGAAGAATACACGAGCAGGTCAGTCAGTTCGAACAGATACAGACTAGTCGTATGGAGATATGAGCTGGTCGTATACTGGTCGAACTTAATCACTAATTGGTCGTAAACTGGTCGTAAGGAGTTACGAACAGGTTAGGACTAAATATGAACTGGTCGTATAGATATACGAGCTAGTCGTAAGTGATAAGAACCTACTCGTAGATCATATTGCATTAAGATTTGTCCGATATAATTTATGTGTATTTGGAAATCGTTATGTCCTACTAGGAACCGCTAGCAACTCGTGGTCGGAAAGGTGTTTACGAGTCACAACCGATTACGCATGAACCTACTGGGCCACACACTTAACGGATTTGGATAGGATCCATCATGGGCACTATATAAGGAGATGCATGAGGCTGTTGGGATACAAGAGACACACGTGACGTGAGTTGTTCCACTGAATCGCGAGTTGGTGCTAGCACACCAGCATACGGTGTTCTATTCCTGGACGTGTGGATACCGTAGAGGTATTGCTGTGGTTGTTGTTGCGCTCAAGGACGACCCGCGATCTTTAGAAGGAATGTGATTGGTTGCTGGAGGAGACGATCGATGACGAGGACACTGGACGATTGACTATGACCACTACATCGACACGCTCTACGTTGGATCTGGCTGCTCCAACTATTTCTCCGCTGCACTGCGTGTCTGGTGGTAACGATCTATGATATCTTGCTTGCATAACATCCTGATTTACGTAGTAGAAATTTTGAATTATCAGCTTGCGTAGCCTGCCTGTATCCCTTCAGACAGGTCCTCATATACCCCGATAACTTAGAATTTTCATGAACTAGCGGCAGAACAGTTACTGCTTGATTATTCTGATTCAACAAATTGACTAAGGCAGCGATGGTTTGATTCTACTGAGTCATAATACTGTTCATGTTCTGCATCATTGCATTCATGAGTTAAGTCCGAGCAGCTAAAAATTATCCCATGTTTATATCTGTGACTCCAAGTACTAGTGATTGTCCACTAGCATTGACATTGGCTTTCTCCGACTGAGTATGACTTGATGTGTTGCGGGTGTCAACCATCTGCGATGATTCTCTATAGGTTTAATAGGTAAGACAGAAAATCACTATAGATGAGAGGGAATAGCACAATAGACGAGATAGAATAAGGGAGACAACATAGAGACAACTTAATTAGGGAAGTTGGATTTTACCCAAGGACAAAAGACAAAGAGACATAGCTGAAACGCTATGAAAGATAAATAAACTCTTCAAATTAAAGCCTTAGTATGACTGAAACATAATGCTTGACAACAAAATTATAGCACTCTCACTTACACACAACCCAAATAAAACCTACTGCAACAATGATCTAACAACCACTAAAAACTATAATTTGACGGTTCCCACTTTGGACTAGATAACGAAAACTCTTCAAACTCCTACTCCGAATCGTTGTAGAGCACCCACGAATTGCGAACTATTGGCGGAGACTCCGGACAAACCGATAGAACAAAGCAACGAAGATACTCCTGATGATTGCCAGTAATTCACCTTCTCTCTTTCGGACTAGAGAAATTAATGAGGCGAGAAAGTCATATTAAGATTATAAGATAAAATTCAGCAAAGATAAGGAACAAGATTTCTAGAATAATATGAGAAAAGAATAAAAAACGATAACAATAGAACAGACTGAGATGAGAAAAGAATAGAATAGATGAGAAAAGAACAACTACTCAAGTCAAATTAGGTTGATTTGATTTAGAGAATAAGTTTTGAAGATTTTGGGTAAGACGACCATGCTAATTAAGGTTGCGTTCTATAGTCAATATGACTCTAATACCACCTTTGTCGGGACCCGAATTTACACATCCAAAACCCTTTATGTATTCTGAACTAGTCCTAGATCGGTAGCTAATTCACACAGGAATTATTGATGAAATACCTTCTATTTACTGATTTAACTAAAAAGATATCAAAATAATAAATAGTAATAATAACTGGACCTTATGGTCAACATTTACTTAACTTACCACACCAGGCTAAAGAAATAAATAAACTCTTACAGCCAAACGGGAAAACTTGGAAAGTCCCATCAACATGCCTACATGCAATCGAGTGGAGAACGTATTCTAATTTGCAAAGTATTCATAGTACTTCTTCTCGAAGAACTCTTGAGCAGCTTGATATTCTTCAACTGAGCAGCAAAGTTTAAAACCGTAAGTACATAAAGTACTCAACAAGTCGTAGGGAACAATATGCAATTAACATTCATGCAAGGCTTGAACAAAGGATTAGCCGTATGGCTCTTTTGGAGAAAGTGGTATTGATAGTAAATATAGTAAATCGATTGGAATGCGTAGTTTAAAAGACAATAAGTAAATAAAGTAAACAGTTTCTTTGAAATCAACCAGTGAACTTCCCGTTCACTACCCAACCAAACCACCCAATGAATATCTCATTCACCGAGTGAATATTATATTCACCAAGTGAACTCCCCATTCACCTTACGACACAAACCACCAAGTGAATTCCTCATTCACCAAGTGAACATCATATTCTCCCAGTGAACTTTCCATTCACACTCCGACATATTTTTATAAAGAAACTCTACATCTCGTGTGAAATCCCCGAGCATGTCCATGACCTCAGACACGGCTATTTAAACTGTTTTAACTCTGCCCGCAAGAGATAAATCAACTCAAAGTGTCTAACCACACTTTTGTAGGCGTGCAATTAAGTGATTATTACAAGGCCTTTACAAAGCTCCTTCTTAACCCAATTAAAACTGCTAAGGTTTCAGCATCGAATGTCTTTCCGACTAGATAGGGCCCCCACTTGCACCATTGTTAGTATACCTCTATCCCGTAACTCACGCTTCCAAGACAGAATCGAAATAAGACACTGCTAATTAGTTTGCCAGGTCCATCCCCATACTGGACATGTGGTTGTACGATAAGGCCATGTTCAATGGCGCACAAGATTAAGTCTTTGACAAGTTACTCAGGTGAGTCTACCACAACCCACAACGTGCTACCCGCACCCTCTTTACTTCACGATCGCTCGCCTGGGCAAAAAATTATTGTGTTCAACCAAGACCAATGACATACCCTATCATGGTATACAAATTTTGATAACAGTAGCTACCCACCACAATTCCATATCTCATTTAGCCAAATTTAACATTATTGAACATGTGATCATGAGTTCATTGTAAGTAGGCATGACTAAGCATCTCCATGATAACCCATGTTGGTGATACAAATATGTCCAATGAAAATTAACCACTCTATGGCGACAAGTGATTCATGGAATTCAAATGTTTAATGGAGGCATAATGACAAATATGTGATTAACTATTCCCAAAAGCAGTTGATATAAAGATAGCATACAATTTGATATAAAATAATATAATTTTAAAATCATAGATTCAATATGATCAGAGGACTACAACTTGCCTTGGCTTTGGATTTTCTCAGTTACCATGCTTGGATCTTCAAAGTTTGCTTCTGCTCCTTCTCCTTGAAATAAATTGTCTAAACAAGAGAGAAAACAACACACGAAGCACAATTAAATCCAAAATAAAAAACAAATAAAATCTAAAAATAGCAAAACCAACTCTAAAAGAAATAACTCAATTTTAGAAGAATTTAGGAATTTGAATGGACTGAATCAGAGTTCGGACGAAGGAGAACGGACTCTCTGAAGATTTGCCAGAAACGAAAAAAGGGAGAGAAAAGAATATTCAAGGAATATTCCTTCGGCTTAAAAGAAAAAAAAAGAAATTGAAATTGACAAGTGGGGCCCAATTGTAAGTAAAAGAAAGAGAGACAGATAGGATGACATGTGGGGTCAGGCTGTATGAGAGAGAATGGAAGATAGAGAGAGAATGACAGGGGTGGCTCACATGCAAGAGAGAGAGAGAGAGAGAGAGAGAGGGAGCAGAATAGCAGAAGTGGCAACGGCAGCTTGCGCTCGACGACAACAATGGACGACAGTGATGGAGTAGTGGCCAAGGGGCAAAACGGGTGCCGACGAGGAGACGGAGCTTTGGGCGGGGACGGCGCGGCGAGAACGGCGACGAGGTGGCGGCGAGGAATACTCACGGGCTCGTGACGGCGACGGTGAAACGAGGGCGCCCGTGGAGAAAGAAGTTGAGCATCGGCTCGACGGTAGACAAGGAGCATAGAGGGTGGCTCAGGATGACTAGAGAAGGATGGAGGCAGCAGCGCATCGACAGCTGGAGGCGAGGCAGAAGATGCAGCGGTGGCGAGGTGTTAAGGTGGCGGAGAGAGCAAAAGAAAGTAGGGGATCGAAAGAGGACAGTGAGGGACGCGAGATGACATGCACAAAAATGGCATGGAACTCGCCAGCGGCAAGATCGGAGGAGGTGCAGCGCGGCCAGATTTGGGGAAGATGGTGCGACGACGGTCCAGGGATACTAGGGCGAAGGTAGGGTGAGCACCTCGAAGAACGTGACGAGGCGAACTCAACGGCGGCGCAGGCATAGACTGAGGAGCATCGACGATGATGCAATCGATAACAAGAGGCTTGCGGCGGCGGCAGCTTCCTGAGCTTGATTCGACGAGACAAAGACGAGACCGAGGCCGGCGGCTAGGGCTTTCTGAAGAGGAGGTCGATGCGTAAAATCTGACATGGGTGGCGCTCTTTTAAAGGGCTAGGATGGGAGTATCCGAGATATATAGTCTGTGAGCTACAGACCAGACGAAGAAGAAAGGAGCAGACAAGCAGGTCGCGCGGGTCAGAGAAAGAGAAGGGAAAGGTGGAGGCTGGTGGTGGGCTGGCTCATGCGGAAAGGAGAAGGAGAGGGGCGGGCCAAGGCAAAGAAAAAAATGGGCCAAATCAGGTGGAAAAGAATTGGGCCAGGAAGAATGAGCTCGAAGATAAAATAGGAATTAAAAAAGGATTTCCAGTTTCCAGAATTTAGATTAAATAAACCGAGATCAAAGAAATAGCAAATAAATTACAAAAACTTCTCTCGAACTCAAGGAACCCAAATACAACAACTTTTAATTCAACTGAAGTTTAAATTAATCACATTAATGTATTTTAATTTGAGAAAATTGAAATTAAGATTTTACCTAACTAAGAAAATTCAAATGGTTATATTTTATTTTTAAAGCTTAAAAAACATTCCAAATTTGGGATGTTATAGAATATCAATACCCTAAGGTAGATTAAATGCATGGAATAATATTGAACTATGAACGAAGTTATATCGAGATATACCAGAATGAAATCCCCAATAAGATAAAACTGGAGTTATAAAAGATGATAATAAAATAATCTAAGTATACATGTGAAATGAGATATATATACTTCGTTTGGATCATGATTGATTTTTTTTTTTCAAAATCATGGAATTGTATTTGTAATTTAATTATATTTTTATATAAGAATAACGAATTTTTGTTTATTAGAAAATAGTTTATTATTTATTTTTATGGAAACAATTATTTTCAACAAAAATGGGTTTCTGTCGCCATATTAAATGACGACATACCCCTGTCGCCGGTTGGATTGGTGACAGGGGCGCTTTCGCTAACCAAACAGTATTAAATGTCTCTGTAGGCATTTGAAATAGCCATAGGGAAGCAAATCGCCCTTTGAAATGGCGACACATTCCTGTCGCAAAACAACATGGCAACAAGACCTTATTTTTTTCTTGCTAGAAAAAAATAAAATAAATTTATATTTACATTTGGACAGAATGTAGCTTCAAATTTTACATAATTTTACTAAGTTATTTGCTAATATCTTGTAGTGCTTAAAGAAGCTGGAGTTTGTTGACTGCATTGATAAATCCCTTATAGGTTAATTGCACCAGCGAAGTTGTTACGAGTGTAGTGTTTGCACTACTGATTTATTTCAAAAAAGAGAACAAAATATTAAATAGAGAATAATTTGGGAATTAAATTTAAAAGATGAGATTTCAACAGCGATAGTAAGACCTCGTAATGTCAATGCGAATTACATGGAACACAGGGTTGGTTACGTGCATTTATTTGTCCCACTACTTGTACGGTACAAATGACAACATGCACAAATCATCAAACTGATCTACACGTAGGATACATGTGCGCCTTTTTGGAATCGAAAAAATAACATCTAAATTCTAATTCATCCATGTTGTTCATGATACACCGTCCCTACCAACGACCAATTGTTCCCTTGAGCTTATCAATGTCGATAGCCTAAATCTGCTGCTCCTAAGTAGGATGGCCGGTGAACTGTCCAACCACACCATAACCAAATAGCTTTGCACTCCAGGTTAGCACCACCTCTTCCTTGGTGAAATATTCAGAAAGGTATTGGCCAGGATGTTACGCCAACGTCAAACACGCGGTCATCACATGTGAGCATGGCCTATGTAGAAGATGTGGCCTGTTGCATGTGCAACTACGATGAGCGTGGCCAAGCGTGCACTCGTGGATGATCTTCTCACGATTCATCCCGCTGCGTCTTTTCTCCCTACCAAGTACCTCAAAATGAAGCTCCTTTGTGACCATCTTAAATATCCTATGCATCTCACCCTTCTTGCTCTTCTCCTCTATGTACTTGGAGATCATGGCGGAGTACTGTAATACTCCGAATTTCGTTTTGAGAGGAATTTGTTCGGGAGAGAGAATTTTTTTGAAAATTCGAGTTTTTCAGAAAATCTTGGACCCTGGGCCAGAGGCCCAGGGTGCGGCAACCCTGGCCGGCCAATGTCCGACCAAGGATGGGGCAAGGAGGGGGGAGGCGCCCAGGCCCAAGGCCCATGCACCCCAGCTCCCCCTCCAACCCTAGTCAGCCTCCCATCTCTCCTCTCCCTCCCCACTTTTCCCCCTTGAGCCGCCACCCCCACACCCCCAAACTGGCACCTCCCCTGCCCCTTGGTGCCACCTCCTCCCCTTGGTGCCGCCCCCCGGTGATCCACGGCGCTGCCCCCAAGGTCCTCCCCGAAGCTGCCTCCTCCTGCCGTCTCCTCCGGCCGATTGTTTTCCCCGTCGTGGCCGGCCATTGAAGGGAGGAAGAAGAAGAAGGGGGGAGTTCTTCGGGAGGCTAATCAACATCTCCCTGCGGGTCTTCAAGGGTAATAAAGAGTCTAATCCATTGTTTGATACTGTTTGGAGGAAGAATTGATGATTTGGATCGAACCGGCATGCTGTAATAGAAATTCCAGAAAGTGTCTAGATTGTTGCGCGTCCGGTTTTGACCTCTTAGATGCCGATCTAGAGGTTCTCCCCTCCTAGATAATTGTAACCATGGTTCTTAGCTTTCTATAGCCACCAAGATCACCGGATTCCGATCTGTGGTTCAAAAGTTATGATAGATTCCTTATTGCTGTCCTGAGAAACCCGACGAGAGTTGTCAGTATAGTGTTTGATGAAATATGAATTGTTTAGTTTCAGATTCAGACTTGTCACTCAAAATGTTTTCTGTATATAATTTTATTATATTTTCAGATTGATAAATAACACTGAAATTGGACTTATAGAGTAAAAGTTATGTTATATTCTTCGCTGCTGTTCTAATTGTCTGGACAGATGTCTGTCATGCATTTTCAACTGCTGTTTAGTCAAATGTTTTGGTAGAATTAGGAAATCTTGTCAACTAGAGTTTTGTAGGTTTGCTCGTTAAGTTTCATTAGGAACTGGACTCATGTTATTCCGAGTTACAGATAATTAATTATGAATTTGTTCTGTGTCGCTGTCCAGAATTGTTTTAGATGGATGAATTGTATGTTTTTAGTTCGGGTCTATTCGTTGTATTGGGTAGTCAGGGGGGTATTGTAGATCACCGGTAGTATCGTCATATCATGTGTTCTTATTTTGAATACACATTCGTGTAGGCGGTGAGGTGGCGAGTGTAGGAGCACCTTCGTTGCCTCCTAGCACGTCACATCGCGGAAGGCAAGTACAATGTGTTAAGATATATTGATTCATGTTGAATGTTTGTTAATGTGATGTTATTGTTAAGATCCATGTTCATACTTCATGATATACATTTAATTTTTAGTTGATAATCCATGTGGATAAAAGTGGTGACATTCATTGCATATGTTCATTTTATTCTTGCATTGTTCATGTTCCGTCCACAGGAGTGGAATTGTTAAGACCCATCAACTCCAGTATGGGCACGTAAGACCTACCATTCCAATGTGGGTAATTTCGGACACCCATATGAAACGTTCTTCATACGGTGATTGGATCCATGGACTTTGTTAAGTACATACTTTGGTGAACACCGACGGGTGTCACTCGCTATACCGGTATGAGCATGTGTGCAGTCCATTCCTTTCAATGCATCCATTCATTCCATTCATACTCATAAGTGTTCAGAGATAAGTTCATACTTCGTAATGAGATTGACTTGTTCACAACCTTGAATGTTCAATTGTTTACTGTACTTGCTGAATTTCGACTCATTCTTGTTTTCTTTATTTATTTAGGTGATCGTTGATGATGGCTTTGTTGGGATGGAGTAGACAAGCACATTTCACCCAGTTCACCATAGTTTTCCTTCATTAATAAGTTCGTTTATGTCTCTCATTGGTTAACCGAGGAACTGTAATAAATAAATTTAAAACTGCAAGTTATTTCTCTCCATGTTATGTTTCTGTTAAATACTGCTAGTGGTTTGTTTTAATATTCCCTGATTACATTCTGATGATGCCATGCTTATATTAAAGTTGATCTCTATATGTACTTAGAGGAGTTACATTTTAAATTCTTCCGCAACTTGATCGTATGTTAGTCCTTTAAGTAACATTTTGGCTTCCGAATAGCCAGGGTGTTACAAGTACAATACTCTATCATTTGCCACTTCACCTTAGGCTAGTGCTCAATCCAGTTTGAGAAGCATTTCACCAGCCTACCACTCTTCCTCATCACATTAGTACCATCTGTGGGTAATTGGGGCAATAACTCGAGGAAATTGTCAACGCTTGTGGTGGCCTTCTTCTTTGTCTCCCTTTTGTGCATCATTGTCCACTCATCTAGAACTTTCTCTGCAGGTTCTAGTTGCACAGCCGCTTGAAAAGCTTCATCAAATCCTTGTTGTGAAACTATTTGTAAAAGTTTGTACCCATATGCCTCATGCACCACCTACTTTGCAGATCCACCTGTGGAATTGGCTTGTGTTCCCCTTGTTGTAGTTGAGTTATTGCACTCAACAAGCCGACATACCAGTCATGTATGACACATATGTTAGGATGGTCCTATATACAGAAATCTTGACATTACTTAGAAACCACAACCAACTATGTGTGTTCTCTCTTTCAACGAATGCAAATGTCACAGTAAAAACCTGGTTGTTCCCGTCCATCACAATTGCAGTAAGTACATGCCCCTTGTACTTCCCAGTCAGGAACGTGCCATCCAGGCACAATATCAGACGACAATGCTGGAATGCATTGATGTATGCACCAAAGGTTAAGAAAGCTCGCTTTAGTACCCTCCTCCCGGTGAACCACGGATGTGTGGAATCGACAATGTCGACATGAGTATCGGGATTCCTGTCCTGTATGACTCAAAATTAACCGAGAAGGTTGTGGTACGAGTCCTCGAACATACCAAACATTGCTTCCAATGGCTTCTACTTTGCGCTCCACACATTTGCATAATTGATTGTGTACTGGAACATTGTCTCTATTGGCCGAATGAGAGATCGTGTCTCGAAATCCAGGTTATCCACGATCTTGTCGTACATGACATTCGTAATGAAGCATGATGGCAGGTTCTTGAGGGATTGCATTGATTCCGAGACAACACATGTGTGAGAGATTAATATAGAGCATTTCCAATAAGTGTCCCACTTAGACTGGAATGTGTGCATTCAGCCAAGGGCATCTTACTATCTCTCTCTTCACGTCGTAGCACCTAGAGCTCGACTTCACTACCGTGAATGTCCACTGCAACGACAAAGCCTAGAATTTCATAACCTCAAGCACTGCCTACTTTCATTTGTACATGGCTCCTTACCTAACCTCGTTCTGGTGGTACTCCCACGGTACACGAGATCTTTCGTCCACGATGAGGTTATCGAATCGATATGTGTTCTACTCAGATTGAACCCCTTGTTGTTCCCTACTATCATCGTCATCCGAACCTTCATCTTTTTACAATGCCTTGTAGTTCCGGTGTTCGAGATCTATCCTTTCCACTAAGGATTTGATCTCCTCACCTTCGTCTGCAATCCCACTAGCTTACCGGGCCAGATGAGCTACCTTGACCCAGTCTTGATCAGCGAAATCAGCAACTCTCTGACCTTCGGTCGTTGTGTGCGTCGCGCTATGGCTGGACTCCGCAACTTCTTTAGCACCACCATCAACTACCCTTTGTTTAGATGCATATGTATGCGAAGCTTTGACATATGCCTAGGCTAGAAGGACCAAATCCAAACTATGATCCCTCGCTATGCTTTGGTATGACTGTCATGACTTCGTTCCCTTTAGTTGCATTAACTCGCAATATGTGCTCTGTCGTGCCCAGGTGGCAACGTAACTCAATATCAAATCATGCAGTGCCTGGTCCAACTCGAAGGTGTAATACAGCCATCGCATCACAGCGCTCCATGTATGCTGCCCTAATCTTGTTAGGCTAACGATCACCAATTGAAAATAACGCAAATCAACCCCTTAAGGACCCTCAAAAACAGTCCCTTGCCCATAGTTAATTGTGAAATTGATTGCGTCCGACATATCTACATACTGCACCAAAAAATAGATCTATACGATTAACCACATAACAAAAACTAAACTATACACACACAAAAAGATGTACTACAACAAACTATAATACATAACCATATACCTAAAACTATCTAATCCATTCAATTATAGATCTGCTAGTTTTATTTGCTAATCTATCATGGTTTCAAAATTAAATATAAAGTTAAAAAATTATATGCGAGGTGGCGATCGGATCTACTCCTACCTCTCCCCCCTTTCTGCTAAAGATAGACAGCGCTTCGCTAGCTTCCTCCTCTTCTCTCTTCTCCTCTCCCTTCCCTCCCCTGCCCTCCTTCTCTTTTTTTCGGATTAAAAGTGAGTTTCAGCCGAATTTTTGGGGCTTTTATAGAGGGCTTCTTTCGTCATTCCAAATAGCGACATGAGCTGCATGGTCTCTATCGCGGTCTCTATCGCCATTTGTAATAGCGATTTGCTTCAAATTAATAGCGATTTGCTTTGAAATCGTCATTTGAAACGGCGATAGAGATATTTAATACTGTTTGGTGAACGACAGGGCTCCTATTGCCGATTCAACTGGCGACATGGGCATATTACCATTTCAAATAGTGATAAAAGCTTATTTTTATAATTTTATTAAACGGTCATTTATTTCTGTGACTCTATTAAAAAAAATGTATAATTTTAAAAAATCCATGGCATGACTAAGCATTTCGGCCATGTCACAATGGATGTCATGGATGGTAAGATTTAGATAAATTTGGTAGGTTTGCTTTAACGTTGAAGTGATGTACCTCTAGTTTGTATTTTTATTTTACCATAGTCGTCCTTCACCCATTAAGTTTCTGTCCAAGTGTACTTTGCTAAAATATTTGTTCTTTTTGCATAATACCGATCCAAGTGTTTTTCCATAAGTGTGGCCTATTTGGATCATTTTTAGAAAATATATTTCTAGCCTTCTAACAAATATTGTGGCTCTGCTAACCAGTCGACTCAGCAGCGTGAGTGTAGGATTTAGCTTAGCCAGTATCACGGCAAACTCTACTTAAAGCCAGGATTGTTACACTCATTGTCAATTGTCACCCAGTGCAGTAGAATCACTCAAACCAGAACTGCACGCACGCTACATTCTGAAGCCGTCGAGCAAAACAACCTGACAATGACACGCACATGCTTTGATAAATTTGTACTGTCACACTGTATATTTTAAAAAATGTTATTGTTGTTAGTGCTATTTGACCCTGTCATCAAATAAAATTATAATGTATAGCTTATTTAACTCCATCATTCTTAAATCCTGGCTCCGTCCCTGCATACATTTAGCTTACTGCCTACACTTTGTGTGCCCTTATATTCTGTTAGCTAGCTGCTGCAGAAAATTAAGCATAAATCGGCCTCCGGATTGTAACATGTGTGTCACCGTCGACTCGCCGTGGCATGAATTGAAGCGACTGATAGAACATGGTACCCTTCACTTTCACGCGTGCGTCCGTATGTGGCCCATCTCGGCTCTAGACCGTCCATTTTCTAACCGTATCTAGCTGTTGCGCTTTACACGTGTGTGGCCTGCTGTTTTTTTTTTTTTCAAATCATAGATTGATTTCCTGGAGGCTTTTTGTCTACCATCTATTCCTCTAATTTTTTTATGGTGCTACTCACAATTGCATAATAAGGCAAGAGGATAGGAACATATTTATAGACTCAACTTACATATATTATAAATTGACCCGCCTGTTTCCGGTACACCGGGAGACTCATGAACCATGTCACCAACTACGATCAGACAAACCAGTTTTATGAGTCTAAAATATATTAGTCATTAGCACACATGTGTGAGTTATGCGCTATGATCAGATTGTTTACAAGATCAATTTCAACCTTATCATGTGGGTCAACAGCCTATAGAGCTGACCCTGCAAAACAAACCCAGCTATTCCACCGCCTATTGTATCCGGATTAATCACATGCTTGCATATTAAATATCAGTAGACTCGATCTCAATAAATATGTCTACTATATTCCAGCATAGACGTCCTCAACATCTCGAGTATTAATTACTCGAGTTAAATTCCGCATAAAAAATCTTTCCTATCTCATACATCAATAATATGAATAATTCCGCGTTGAGTTAAAACAAACAATTACCAAAATAAATATTGAAAAAGCATGTAAAATTGCATAGCCGTCTTAATTTGTTTGGTTGCCGGCCCGTGGATTAGCCATTAAGCACACACTCCCCTCACGATATAAGCTCGGCTAGACTACTAGCTATGTGAACTTTGATAATTCGGTTGGTTCACCATACTCCAACAAGTTCATGAGTTCACCCAGATTCGATGGAACAGGACAGCAGGTTGCTTACGTTGTATTTTGATGAGTTTTTGGCACATTTGGCATTGTTGACATTCTAAATAGCAAAAATAGCATTTTTTGCTTGTCAAATACAAAAATAGCACCGAGTTCGTACACCAGAGGACCGTAGCTGCCGCGCAGGCATCACGTCGTCGAGTCTGCCCAGGGGCACGGAAAAGCCCTCAATCGGCCCTTTAAAATGCATGAAGGGTGTTTTAACACTATTTAAAATATTATTTAACACTTTAAAAAAATTCAGCTAATGGCACTTTTTTCTTGTTATTTTTTTACCTTGCACTCAGCTACAAATGTATTATAACATGTATCACAAAATTTTTTTTACAAATTTTCACAAGAAATCACAGTGCAACACATCACACGCAAGATTTTAGCTTAAATAGCACTATTTGGCAACATTATTACGGAACTAGCACCCCTCACACGCTTTTTACAAAAGTGGCACCACAGACACGTCTCCGTGCGCCACGTGTCCACCGTGGGATCCTTGCCCGTACGACCCAACCTCCATGCACCCTTAGACCGGACGCTCGAGCGGTCATCAAGTGGCAAATCCGGGCCACGAGTGTCCGGACGTGGCTTGTCCACGCGCCATTGTCCGGACGAGCGCTGTCTGTGCACTCGCTGTCTGGACGCGGCGCTGCCATACATCCGTAGCCCGGACGAGCTGCAGCCGCAAGTGTTGTCTTGCAAGCTGCCACCCCGCCCGTGCCCCCCTGGCCCGAACGCCGCCGTGTGGCCTTGTCCATTCATCCCTACCTTGGAGTTGCCAGTTACTGTCACCTTTAGTCTCTGTCAATCGTTTTCACTGTCAACTTTATTCCCTCTCAACTCACCAGCTTGGATGTGTTTGTATGCAAATACTCTGCATGCAAACCGTGAGGGAGGGAATCGGATTCCCTCTGTCACTTCACAGTCGGCTGTGGTTCGCTTTGAGCAGGTATAAATTAGGAGACGACAGTGAGGCACTTTGCTAGAACTCAAACTCACTCACTCGCTCGCTCATTCTCTCGTTCTGACCCGCTCTCTTGATTGCGTTTTCGGAGACGATTAAGGATTCATTAAAACCATCATTAGCGGCCATATTAGCAGGTTTTTTTTTCATACGTATTTTGTTTATGAACCGTGTAGTTACTTACTTAATCATAGTTAATTACTCATAGTTAATTAGTTATGCTTATTTAGTGGTAATTAATTTAGTCATTTTCATTTTCATGTAATTATTCATGGCATAGTTAATTGGGTACTAATTAATTAGTCCTAATTAGTTAGTGTTAGTTAATTAATTAGTCATAACTAATTTAGTTGTATTGAATTACTCGGATTAATTTAGTCATAACTAATTTAGTCGTACTTAATTAGTTGTAAGTAATTGGGTCATAGTTAATTACTATATATTAATTTGTTGTGTATATTAAGTCGTAATTTTTAATTTCTAGTAATGCATCGTCATTAATAATATATTCATTAATAATCTGTGTCTTTCATCTCTTGCATACTATGCCTCTACAGGAGCTACTGAAACCTTTCTACGACGAGCATCACTAGTGCAAGTTGTGGATCACTGAGGACATAGATAGCCCTCCACCCCCATGCATGCTTCGGTCCGAGAGGCATTACTGGCAGCTCAACACTCGCTACGTCTCAATCTTTGGGGATACAGGGTTGTTGCCCTTTACGAGGCTGCTCTCTGTTGGGTGTGTTTTCACCCTGGATGGTGGTCTGATGTCGGTACTTGTCGACAGGCGGAGACCCAAGACACATACTTTCCACTTTTAGTCAGGAGAGATGGCCATCACTCTCCAAGACAACTCGTTCTTGAACGGTCTCCCGATCAGGGGCAAGTCACTTGTTCCTGGCCGTCTGCGAGCAGACTAGAAGGCTTGGTTGGGTCATCAGTTTGGCATACCTGTCCCGGACATGCATTACAAACTACAGCATGCACGACTGAACAAACCGAAAAACACGTAAGGTACATACGCGGCTTTTTCTCCATCGGGAAAAATGAGGATATAAACTAGCCTTGACATCACGATAGCCCCTTCCCCTTATCTCAGGCCTGCCTACGGTGACGGCGAGTGTCGAAGTCATCCACGTCCTTAGATTCCATGATGTAAGTAGACCGTACGACCAAGTACATAGCAAGCATGCAAGTTGTACATAACTCACGTCTTCGATGGAGAGTATGTTTGGGCTACCAAAAACACTACGACGGTGATCGGTTTCAGTAGCGAGAGTCATCCCTTTGTTTCGGGACTGTGCGCTCTTTCATTCTACTCGCTAGCTGCTGCAGAAAATTAAGCATAAATCGGCCTCCAGATTGTAATATGTGTGTCACCGTCGACTCGCCGTGGCATGAATTGAAGCGGCTGATTGATCGATCCCGAACATGGTACCCTTCACTTTCACGCGTGCGTTCGTATGTGGCCCATCTCGGCTCTGGACCGCCCATTTTCTAACCGTATCTAGCTGTTGCGCTTTACACGTGTGTGTAGCCGTGTTAATTTGTTTAGTCGCCGGCCGGTGGATTAGCAATTAAGCACACATTTAAGCTCCGCTGGACTAATTGCTAGGTGAACTTTGATAGTTCGGTTGGTTCACCATACTCCGATCCAACAAGTTCACGAGTTCGCCCAGATTCGATGGAACAGCATTATCCGACCAATCTTGCGGAATAACTCATTCCACATGTAGGTTGTGCTCACTGTATCTCCCGAGTGAAGAGAATCATTTTTTTTAAAAAAAATATAATTACGTTAATAAATTTCCCTTTACTAAAATTATAGAAATAAGCTTATGTCCCTAGTTGAATTGCTGACGGACACTGTTGCCAACAAAACCTTTTAAATGTTCTTGTCGTCATCCCAAATGGCTATTGACACCCAAATCGTTATTTGAAATGGTGACACAGACCCCGCAGCCCCTGTTGGCGACAGAGACTCGGCAAATTCGGTCACAGTTCACTTTTAATTTTTTTTAAAAAAAGAAAGAAGGAAAAGCAGAGAGAGAAGAGGTAGCGAAGCTCTGTTCGTCTGTAGTCAAGGAGGGGAGAGAGGGAGGAGCAGATTCAATCTCCCACGTTTTAGGTATTTGCTTGTAACTTTACATTTAAATTCAAAACCCTATTAGGCTAGAAACTAAAACTAGTAGGTATGTAATTTAATGGATTACATAGGTTTTTATTTATAGATATGTAGTGTAGTTCGATGTAGTACATATTTTTAGGCGTGTGTAGTTTAGTTATAGAAATATCGTCGGTTAGATTGGTGACAGGAGTCCTATTACAATCCAAATACGTCTTCCCACACAGGAAACATCTCTGACCTATCAGACCGTCACCTACGACCAATCTGACCGCCAGTCCACCGGTTATTTTGCCAAGTCTCGTAAGTCCCATACTGCACTTTCTGTAAATTTTGCAAACGATTGCGACATTCATTTGACCGTGTACAGATCTCGAGAATACCCAATCAATCATACAGCAAAGAAAGGGGGTGTAGATGATGAACTTAGGTTCATAAAAGTTGTTTCAATATAAGAGGATTCAAATGACTTCCATCTGCTTGTTGTTTTTTCTTCATAATATTGTGCAGTTACAGGGAACGAATAACCCGACTCATCCAACCTTTGTTCTCTTATGCATGCATACCATTCGCTTTGATATTTTTAAAATAATACATTTTCAAAATAGAATTACAAAAATAAATTATATTTAATAAAATTATAAAATTAGATTTCTTTCGCCATTTGAATTGATAACAAACCCTTATCGCCTTTTGGAGGGAAGATGACCAGGTGTCACGAGCCAGCCAGTGAGGGGGCGCAAGTGTGTGGCCGAGCGGAGATGGCGCAACGTGACGAGGAGCGGAGGCGCCTAGACACCATCGAGCCGATCGGGGGAGGGGGTGCAGGCGAGCGACCAACGAGCCGAGCGGAGAAGGCGGGGGTTAGGGCGGCATTGCCGGAGCGAGGAGGGGGGAGGCAGCGAGGCTCCACTGAGCCGGCCGAGGAGAGGGCGTAGGTGCGAGGTTGACGGGGAAGAGGGGGGGCGGCAGTGCCAGAGCGAAGAGAGGGGAGGCTGCGAAGTGCCACCGAGCCAGTAGGGGAGAGGGCGTAGGTGCGCAGTCGACGGGCCGAGCGGAGACGACAGGGGGCGGGGCAGCAGCGCCAGAGAGAGCAGAGGGGAAGTTGCAAGGCACCACCGGGGAGGAGGGGAGGCGGCCAGGCGAGGAGCAGAGGAGGAGGAGCTAGGGAGGCGAGGAGAAGTGGGTAGAGGGTCCCAGAGGAGGCCTGCTCGGCTGCTCCTGCTTGTGGCCAGGTATATACTCTTAACTCTTAATTATTTAGCAATTAGCAATTATAATCTTAACTGTATCGATTCTTACCCAAGCACCAGAAATTAACAAAACATTTAGGAAAATCAGAAATTAACAATGCCTTGTTACAGATGGAGAGAAACGAAGCATCTGGTCCAAATGTTTCCCTTTCAATTTTTTCAACATTGTTGGGATATTATAAAAAAAAAAACGATATTGTTGCGATTTTTCAGGATTTTTTTTTGGGTAGACTTGATGTAAACCGTATGAACTATGACATAATAACCCTCTTGCCAAAAGTTTCTGATGCAGTGAAAATTCAACAATTTATGCCGATTTGTCTTCTTAACATTTTATATAAGTGGTCAACAAAAGTTCTTACAACAAGATTAGATAAATATATGGAAAAATTGGTTAGCAAATCACAAAATATTTTCATCAAAAATAGGAACATAACGGATGCCATCTTGATTCTTCACGAATGCTTGCATGAAACAAAAATAAAACAAGATGAAACAAGATGGTGTTGTGTTGAAACTGGATTTTGAGAAAGCGTATGGTAAGGTGATGTAATATCCTTAAAGAAAAGACTAATTAGGCATATATTTTAGCATACAACTTCCCTTGAACAACACCTGGAATCCTCAATCTCATGTGACATTTATAAAAGAAATTACTAGAAGCATATTTATATATATCGGGGATGCGCTTTCCACGATTTTTTCAAAAAAATAATACATCCTTTAAAAGAATTACAAAAATTAATACCCATTTAATAAAATTACAAAAATAGGCTTATGTCGTCATTTGAAATGGCGACAGGCCCCTGTTGCTGGTTGGATTGACGACAAGATCCCGGTCACCAACAAATAGTGTTAAATGTCTTTTTTTTAGTCATTTGAAATGGCGACAGATATAACATTGTCATTTGAAATGACGATAGGTTCCTGACGCCAAATCAAATGGCAACAAGAGCTGGTTTTTTGCATAAATAATTAAAATATATTTATATTTATATTTTAAGAGAATGCATCTTCAAATTTTATAGGATTTTACTAAGTTTTTTTTTTTGGCAATATCTTGTAGTGCCTATATGTTAATTGCACCCGAGTTGTTGTTGCTGAGTGTAGTGTTTGCACAACCGATTATTTCTGAAAAAGAGAACGAAATATTAAGTAGAGAACAACTATGGAGTTAAATTTAAAAGATTAGATTTCAACTGTGATAATAATACTTCGTAATCTAGGTGCGAATTACATAGCACAGATACAAGTGCACCTTTTGCAATTGGAAAAACTAGTGGATCGGAAAGAAGTCAGTCTTGACAGCCTATCAGTGCCTTCCCCTTGCCTGCTACAGACCTGTGGTCGTGGGTAGTCCCAAAGGCAGCCCTGTATTGGGATTCCATGAGCTCCTCGGGAGTAACCACCCACTTTGGAGGAGCATCGGGAGCTCAGCCAGCCCCCAATGGGACCGTGGTGCCTTCCCCTTGTATGTTGCACGCTCGGTCAGGTCGTCCTCAGCATGCTATTCGGGGGGTCTTCACCACCACCCTAGTTTCTTGGGCTCCATCAAAGCATTTACCTTGTCTTTCCCGCTCTCGAGTACGTAAGGTTTCCAATGGTAGAAGGTTTTGGGTGGGCGTGCGTAGTTGAGCATGTACTTCTGCTCGATGAATGCCCTATCGTACTTGTTCAGGCCATTAATCCATTGGAAGAAAAAAAAGAACGCTCCTCCAGCTAGTGATCAAAGCTATGTTTTTTTTAAGATAGTTTCAGTGTTGAAAACGCACTTACTTGAGACTGAATGTAGTAGCTAGCTTAACCAGATGACATGTTTGATTTTCTTGCCCACTCTTGCCTAGCCTCTCCTGGTTGTTCTTTCTAAGAAGAAGAAAAAAAGTTTGATTCAGAGGGTTAATTATAGTTTTCGTTTCAAAATGATGATCAATCGTAAGAGGAAAAATTGACCTGTCTATCCCTGTTAATACATGTGATTAGTTACTCCGCGCCATTTTGCCCCCGTGCAAAAATATTTGTCTGCAGGAGAAGATAAGGTGTATGTGGTAGGGCTTGCAGCAATAGGACTATAGGAAAGTGATCCATCCCCTACTGAGGTAATCTGCCACGCGTGCTCTTACATGATATAGTCGTGCTTGTTTGCAATAAGAGGACACGGAGGAGGGACGCATCGTGGTATCGCGGGGACAGGTACTATAGGAAATTTTTTTTTAAAAAAAATACTATTATTTAAAAAGATAATTATAAAACTAAATAGTCGTACCAAAAAAATTACAAAATTAGACTTATGTCGCCGGTTGAATTGGTGATAGAGATCTGGCGACATGATTCATCTCTATAAAACCGCAAAAATAAGTTCAAATGTCATTTTAATTCCGAAAAAAAGAGAGAGAGTGGAGGAGAGAAGAAAGGTAGCGAAGCTCTGCGAGTTCATCGCAGAGGAGAGAGAGAGATGGAGCACCTCGGGACAGTTTGCATATGAGCATGACACAATGACTGTCGCTTTTTTATTTCGAACCCCGCTAGTTACTAACGGAAATCTTCTCTTGCAGGTCCTGAGTTCCACCGGTACACAGGGCAGGACTACGCGGAGCCATTGTCTGCTGCCTTCGTGCCACCAGGTATGACTACCTTGCTTGATTGTGTAACATCCTATTTCATGGTATTCGCTACGTTTACATGTCAAACTAATGTCTCACAGGTCGTGTACCGCTTTGGGATAAGGCAGACTTGTCGCACGACGAGTCATGCTCTGGGGAGTACTACTTGGACTAGCATGGCACCCAAGTCTCCGTGGGGCTTCACAGCTGCACGGTGCGCCCGGACCAACCCAACCAACGCAGGACCCCATCGTGACACCTCCTCTAGCTACTCACGTCGGTTGGGTACCTCGGCACCGACCCTCCGACGATTGCACGGCGCCGCAGCCGCCACTGACGAGGCCGAGGCGACATACGAATGCGCAAGAGGCACACGAGTAGATATTTTTCCTCTATACAACTATTATTATGGTAGTCTCGTGTTTCGATATTTATTTATTTCGTTCACATCGCGACCACATGAGGGAGTCCGCATCAGGACACCCCACACCACCCTCTTTCTAGCCCTAACTCCCGCACACCACCTTTATAACAGATATAACAAAGACACTGTGACGCTTACTTTTCATAGTGAAAGAACCACACTCCGCCACGCGACCTTTTAAGAGTGATAGGACGACGTGACGAGACAAGGAAGCTTTACGAAGTGACGTGACCCAACGAGTCTGCTTCCTACAGAGACGTGATGCAACGCTGTCACACGATTCCTTAGGTTCGTTGCCTTGTGGACACGAATTTCCTTCAATCGGATTGCAATTCCTCGGCATATAAGTATTATCCCTTCCACAGCGGGTTCTCCTGCATCAAGACTTCAACACAATCTCGCTCAGATGGAGAACCAATGGGACGAGATCCGCAAACTCGCAAGGGGTGTTGCGGCTCAAGACGAATAGACGGAGTGTGCCAAGAGGCACCTCCGTGCAATGATGCCCCCCGTAGCAGCAACCCATACCTGAACATTCCAACCGAGCATTCGCCACAACACCCGCCCGAGAGGGAGACGCCGCCCCTCTGTTGGTGTAGGGATACATGCAAGTTCTTCAAGTCCAAGCAGTGGCTCGGCTTGGGCATGCATTACTGGGGTTACGCGAACTACTCCTCGGACTATCCCGACCGTTGTTGGGACTCAGACCACTATCGGCAGCCGGTAAGGACCGGTTACAGTATGTTCCCTACCATTTCTCTTTCAAAGTACGTACTAACAACCTCTCTCGTCTGCCCGTAGTCCCCAGACCTGCTATGTGGTTACTGCAAGTGGATCGACCAAGGGATCCACCCACGCGACCAGTGGCGTCTCGACTGTGAGGAGTGAGATGGCAAGAGAGACCACTGGAAGAGGGAGGAGGAGCACTGCAACGAAGAGCATAGTGAGCGTATCCGGTGGGAGACGCAAGCTCATCTCGAGGCATGCAGGCGTAGGGAATGCAAGGCTCGCCAGAGGGAGAGAGAGAGAGAGAAAGGGGGAAATGGCGGCCAAGGCGGACGATGAGGATTACAACGCTGAACTCGTAAGAAAGGGCAAATGGCTCCAGTCCACACAATAGGTTGAGCCATTCCGTAGTAGTCCCTCGTCCTACCCGTTGTGTTATTCCTATCTTCTAAATGCATGTATAATTACATGGCCCGGATACTTGTGTCGTAGTGTACTGTAGTAGTAGCAAGGGTGATTAAAGCAATTAGCCGAACCATCATGCCATGTGACCACATGTAACGCGCTTCTATCTGCGGACTCTAATGTATTTATGGTTTCTTGCCTCGCACTTTACCTTCGATCGATGGAGTAAATGTCCTAGTAACAGAAAGTCAAGAACGTGTAGATGTGAATATTGGATCTGATATGAGCACGTTGGGAATAGGATAAACTCGCTTCAACAAAAAGAAACGATCTGGTTAATTGCATGCCAATGTGAATGCTATCACAAGAAGAAACAAATCAAACTATCAAAGCACTTCACTTGACAGAGTATCACCTCTTGCATAACATTTCTTATGTACTTGCACTACGTGTTGTTTCTTTATGGTCACAACTTACCATTCAATGGTAGGGTAATAAAGAATTTTTATTGCATATTATATAAGGAAACAAATGTGAATTTAGCATTACTATCACAACTACGATAAATCATACTGCTATTACATAACATTAAGTAAAACACCATAACACTTAGTTTTTTACAAATCTCGTGGTCACGACCTCAACGTCCCCCATGTGGACTGCCTCGAGTCAGGCGGTCGAATGAGGTCCCCGCGGTGACATCTGGAGTGCCGATGTCTCCTTCGTCTTGAGGATTTCTCGTGGGGCATTTCTCGAATGTGTGCCCAGACTACCTGCAAATAGAGCTCTTCTTTGTATGACGCCCTGCTTTTGCTTCGTCCATGTCGTTTCTAATGCGTCGTACCTGTCGCTACCCAACCTTTTCCTTAAGCTTATCAATGTCTGCAGCCCAAATTAGTTGCTCCCAAGTTGGATGGCTAGTGAAATTGCCAACCACAGCGTAACCATACATCTCTACACTCTAGGTTTGCATCACCTCCTCCTTGTTAAAGTAGTCAGAGAGGTGCTGCCCAGGATGTTGCGCCACCATCGAATATGTGGCCATGATATGGAAGCATGGCCTATACAGAAGAAGAGGCTTGTTACAAGTCTATACGCAACTAACGCGGCGTAGCGTGCACTCGTGGGTGATCCTCTTACGGTTCATCCTGTGGTGTCCTTTATCCATGTACATTATCTCTAAGCGAAGCTCCTTTGTGTCCATCTTGAATGTCAGTTGCATCTCACCCTTCTTGCTCTTCTTCTCCACGTACTTGGTGATCATGGCGGAGTAGAGTACTCTGTCATTTGCCATGGCGAATGACGCGTTGTTGCGTCTATCAACAAAGTAGTTTGTGGTAACGCGGAGAATTACCTCCACAATACCAACTAAAGGGAGGCACCTTGCGTCGCACATGACCCAATTGTACACCTCAGCTAGATTGGTTGTCATGACACCACATCGTGCACCACCTCTGTCATGTAGCAACGGCCACTTTTTCTTAGGTTCGTACTCAATCCAGTCCGAGAAGCATTTCACCTGCACCCCCGTATTCCTCGTCATACTGGAACCATCACCCCCGTATGCCTCATCACACTAGAACCATCTGTGGGTAGCTCTAGAATGCTTCGGGGGCCTGGTCAGCGCTTGGGGTGGCCCTTTTTGCTGCCTCCCCTCCTGTGCGTCTGAACCCACTCATCCAAAATCTTCCAGAGTGCTTCAAATTTTTGTTACTATTTCTGATTTCAGAGCTGCTTGAATAGGCTCATCATGTCTTTGTTGCAGAACTGCTTGTAGAAGTTCGCACCCAAGTACCTCATGCACCACCGGCTCTGCAGATTCGCCCACATAAGTGGTTCGTTCTCTCCTTGTAGTTGAGTTATTGCACTCAGCAGGCCCGCGTGCTGATCATGTATGATGCATACATTGAAA
Source organism: Hsuehochloa calcarea (assembly GCA_036346395.1). Classification (NCBI taxonomy): domain Eukaryota; kingdom Viridiplantae; phylum Streptophyta; class Magnoliopsida; order Poales; family Poaceae; genus Hsuehochloa; species Hsuehochloa calcarea. The sequence continues at coordinate 13,661,287 of CM070604.1, read as the reverse complement.
TGGCCATGTACAATAGAAATCCTCACATTCCTCAGGAAGCATAACCAACTGTTTGTGTTATCGCTTTCCACGAAAGCAAATGACACAGGAAGAACTTGATTGTTCCCGTACATCACTATTGCAGTCAATATCTAGTACTTGTACTTTTTGGTCAGGAATGTATCATCTACGCACAATATTGGACAACAGTATCGGAATGCATTGATGCATGGACCAAAGGCAAATAATACTTGCTACAGTACCCTCTTATTAGCCCACTTCGGATGTGTGCAGTCTTGAATATCAACATGAGTGGCGGGATTCTTGTCTTGTATAACTCGGAGTAGCCCGGGGAAGTTGTGGTAGGAATCCTCAAACGTGTCGAACCTTTATTCCAATACCTTCTGTTTTGCCCTCTATGTCTTGGCATAGCTGACTGTGTACTGGAACTTTGTCTCAACCGCCCGAATGATTGATCGTGGCTCAAAATATAGATTATCCACGATCTCATCGTACATAAGGTTGACGATGAAGACTGATGACAGATTCCTGTGGGACCGCACTGACTCAACGACAACACATGTGTGGAACAACTATAGAGTATTTCCAGTAGGTGTCCCACTTAGGCTAGAATGCATGCACTCGCCAAGGGCACCCCTCTATGTCGCACTTCATGTCGTAGCATCTTGGGTTAGACTTGATAACTGTGAATGTATGTCACACCGACAAAGCCCAAAATTTGACGACCTCCTGCACGACCTCCTTGCATTTGTACATAGCTCCTTACCTGACCTCGCTCTGGTCGTACTCCCACGGCATACGGGAGCCCTCGTTGACGATGAGGTTGTCGAACTGGCATGTGTTTCACTCGGATGGAACCGCCTACTGATCCACATCATCCTCATCATCAAATCCTTCATCTTCTGGAAATACCATGTAGTCTCGGTCTTCAAGTTCCATCGTTTTCACTATGGCTTCCAGGTCCTCACTCTCGTCAGTAAGACTACTAGTTTGCCTGACTAAAGGAGCTATTTCCGCAGGGTCTTCATCGACAGCATCAGCAACTCCAGGAGCTTCGGCCATTGTGTTCGCCGCACTATGGCTGAAGTCCCTGACTTCTTCTTCGGCATTACCACCCTCTTCTTCTTCAGTCACCGATGCAGGAGTGGGCTTGGCATATGCCTGGGCTAACATGATCAAATCCCACCCTCCCCCTCGCCATGCGTACATATGGCTGTCATGACCTTATTCCCTTGAGCTGCACTAACTCCCAATATATGCGATGTGCTACTCGGGGAATAAGGTAACTCAATTTCAGATCATACACATCATGGTCCACTTGGAACGAGTGAAACAACCATTGTGTCACAGCACTCCATGTACGCCTCTCTGCTCTCGGTCGGGGCACCGTCGCCAATTAGAAATAACGCAAATCAATCCCCTCGGGACCCTCAAGAATAGTTCCATAACTATAGTAAATTTTGAAATTGGTGACGTTCGACATATTTCACGTACTGCACTGCAAAGAAGAATTTCATGATTAACCACATATCTCAAACTAGACTATCCACTAAAAAATATTATGTACAATATACTGCACTACGTAACCGTACATGTAAAACTATGTAATACATTCAGTTAAAAAAAATACCTGAAAGGTGGGCGATAGGACGGGCAGCGCTTTGCTAGCTTCTCTCCTCCTCTCTACTCCTCGCCCTTCCCTCCTCTTTTTTCTGAAGAAAAGAGAGTTTCACCCGAATTTTAGGGTTTCAACGTTCTTTTATAAGGGAGAGTTCGTGTCACTAGTTGAATGGCGATAGCTCTCTGTCACTGTTGAATCAGCGGCGAGGAGTTGATTAGCGATAAGGACAAATAGGTCCTGTCGTCGCTTGAACCGACGACAGGAATCTAGTTTTGTAATTTTTTTTGGGCGACCAGTTATTTTTGTAATTATTTTTTAAAGAAATCAGTACAAGAGGAGGGACGTTCCAATCCAATGCAGATCAGATGGGGCATTTGCAAGAGGCCTTTGGAGAGTACTTCGAGGATGGCGATGTATTGGCGCACGCCCTCGCGCACATAGGTGTGCGTCTACTGCATAGACTAAAAAAATTATCAAAGACTCGTACATGCTTTACCACTGAACACACCTACTTTTACCACTGAACGCACCTACGTGTATATATACTATGATAGACACAGCGCACCGATCAGGGCATCGAACCGGGGCGGGCTAGGAAGAACACGCGTTCCCTGTGACGGTTCAACACGTGCTCATAGGAAGAAAGCAATGCTTGATTACTTGACCGCTTGTCGATTTTGTGCTCATAGGATCCTGAAAAATAACTGATTGCGAAGTTCTTGTGCTTGTGTGTGTGTGTCTATATCAGCACGCGCATCCGATCACGACGCTGTTCGCATCTCCAGTGGCAGGCACGTCGATGTACTGTACTCTATAAAATGACGCGCATGTGCATATATAGCTGCATGTGCATATATAGCTGACGCCGACTCAATGGCGTATTTGAAGAAAAGGATCCCAATGATGTGTCCAGTGTTCATGCTACTTTATTTAAAGTAGGGAATTAGAGCAGCGTGTAGTGGGTATCCATGCTCGTTGTCTTTAAACAGGCAAATCAACTGAACTTAATCGGGTACGTAGTCGACTAGTCGCTAATCCGATACTAATTCATACAAGTACGTACTGAATAACTCTAGATTTTTCTTCCCAAAAAAATAACTAAACATCATTTTTTTTTTCATAATATGACACTCCAATTGCCACTACATAAATTGTGCTACTCCATTTTCTCCTTTCTCTCGTTTTGTCTCCGAGCCTAAACTGTCCTCTTCGTAAAAAAAAAAAGGTTGGTGTTGTCAAGAATAATATCCCAAAAGAGCTCGACGGTGTTATTACAGTAAACTTCAAAAAACACAGTGAATTGCAATAGTTGTAATATCTATACATAATTAATATGCACTATTCGTGGATATCATGGGGATAAGTTTATAATCTTAAGATGATGTTATAATTGGCAATGGTATTGAGGGTATGTCGAAACACGCGTTTTTGGTAAAGTTCAGATGTTGTCAGCCAATAGACGGTAAGACTGGCTAGGTTAGCGGTCAGACCAGCCTGTATGGCGGTTTGACCGGCCACCACTGGTAGTCAGACCGGCCAAGCCTCAGGTGTAGTGGCTGACGGTCGGGCCGGCCATGGGCGTGATCGACCACCATTAAAGTGGCTTTGAGTTTGGAGCTGGGCCAAAAATAGATGGTGTAAGCAAGAGAGAGGATTCTCCTACACTTGGTCTCATAATTTTTGAAGCTTTGAGTCAAAAGTTCTATTCGTTTGAAATTTTCAGAAATGTTTCGAATTTCTAGGGAGGAAAATTGGATAAGTCATTTGTTGGGCGGTCAGATCAGCTAGGTGGCGGTCGATCGCCAGGCCGGCCAAAGCCACGCTATGGGTGGTGGTCAGGCCGGTTTTGACTTGTTCGCCGAACAGCTTAGCGGCGATGTTTATTGGTTAAGTCGAGTTCATGGCTTTTAGTGCATATATGTTGCATGATGTATGTTTTGACTAATGTGGGTCAAATTGTAAAGAACTTATTCCTGGAATCGATTTCTTTGTCTATTGTTGTGCAGGTCTTGGTGGTCAAAGACGATCAACGACGAGGATGATCGGGACTAGGCTTGGAGAGCTAAGGTTCAGAACGATCGAGGATACCGAGTGAAATCAATGGACTCAAGCATGGTGCAAAATGGACAAGGATGATCGAACGGGAAGTTCGTTGTAACGGGTTGCATTAAGCGGCGCGGGGTCGGTGCAAGTGCCATGGTGGTTCCGGTGGGAGTCGGATGGGAGAGACTTGCCGACATGAAGAGATCCATTGATCAACCTACACGTGGCGAAGCATGGGATTGCTTTATGAAGTTTGGACTTGCTATTTGGAGAAGGATCGAGAAGGGGTATTTTGGTAACTTCACCAAAATACCGTCTTGATAGCTTTTAGCTAAACCGCTGCGCAAGACGACGCAAGGAGAAGTGGTTTAGGTCAAGAGAAGATGAAGACGACACTTTAAAATACGTACGTGAGTTAAACCCGTTTGTATGTAGGCTTAACGGGTGCCCATTAGGAATGTCTTTCTAGAAGCTAGCTTCCACTATAAATAGGGGAGTGCATTGGTTGTGCACCTCCTAACCCTTGTATTGAAGAAACCCTAGTTTGTGTTTAGAGAGAGGAAAGTGGAGAGGTTAGGGTTCTAGAGAGTTGGATTAATTGTGTGCTCAAGTGTTGAGTCTTTGTCCTCTAGGATGAAGTGGCTGTAAACCAGCATCAATTTCGAATCAATACAAGCAATATTCCTCTAAATGAGTCTCTTCTTGTTCTTGCCCTCTCTTTTGTGATTTTGGGACTTTTTTTGATCCTTCCATTTTCCTTTGGTTTCTAGCCTGGATCTTGCTTGCTGTGACATGTGGGAATGCAATGAGCATCTTGATAATCTATTACACATGAGCAAGTTTTTTTTATCATATTTTGGTTTTGAATCGGTTTTGATGCATCCTTCACTCAAACGGAAAAATGTTAGAACTTTGTCAATTCACGATCCTTGATTGGAATAGGTTCATGACATCCTAAAGAATGTATGTTTCAAGTTTCATGAAGTTTGGAGTTGTGGATCAAAAGTTAGACCAATTTGTGATTTCGAGTTCAAACTGATTTTGCTGGTCATCGTGCTGAAGGTCAGACCACCCCTTGGAGAGGTCAGACAGCTAGGCTGAGAGGTCTGACCGCCCAACTCTTTGTGAATTGAGTTTTTTTGTAATTTTGGTTGTTTAGCTTCGGGGTTTTGATTGGATTTAATACAAATCTTCCGCTATACTTGTACATTAATCCTCATAGCTCTTATAGCTATTGAAGAGAAAAACGTGTTGAATCCAATCAAGATGAAAAAGAGATTGTGCTCCTATTCAACCCCCTCTAGTCGCTGTTTCTGTCCAACACTATTATAATATGGTTCTATCAAAAAAAAAAGTGATGTAGATCATTCTTTTTCTCTCGGAAGAGAATTTTAAAAAAAAATCTTTTTTTATTTAAGGATTATTATGGTGAGATTTTTTGACCACCAAAGCGAAGTAGCTACCATAAATAATAAATATCTGGAATTTCATTTTATAGGGACAAAAATCCAAAGCCCTCTTAACCTCGTTTGGTATAAATAACGATTTTTCTCCCAAAAAAAAAAAAGTTTACCCGGACCCTTTTGTCCCCATTTTTTGCGCTTATAAAAAGCGTTACTAGTCCCCCCAAAAAAACTCCTCAAACTCCCTATCAACCCCTCCGAAATTAGCCATGACGACCAAGCCTTTTAATTCAGCAATGCAACTGCTCATATGTTGTACCTTGCTGCTGCTAGCCTCTGCTTCCCCTGCTGCTCCAGCGTCTGTCCATAAGAAGGCCACTCCGGCGACGGCGAGCCACCTGTGGGACGTGGAGTACATCCTGTGGGCGCCGGACTGCCAGCAGCGGGTGATGATCGGGATTAACGGCGAGTTCCCCGGCCCGACGATCAGAGCCCGCGCCGGCGAGCTACTCAACGTCACCGTCAAGAACAGCCTGCACACCGAGGGGCTCGTCATCCACTGGCACGGCATCAAGCAGGTATATAGCATGCATGCACGACGTGCTTCCATTAACGAGCTGTCAGATTCCTCAAAGAAGAAAAAGAAAAAACGACCTATCAGAGCTAGATGATGACGCATTGACACCTACCAATCTACCATGGACGGCGGTCGGTGCGTGCAGATTGGGACGCCGTGGGCGGACGGAACGGCGTCGATATCGCAGTGCGCCATCTACCCGGGGGAGACCTTCAGCTACGTCTTCACGCTCGACAAGGTAATCGATCAAATTTTGCATGGAACTTGGCTGATCTGCAGCGCACAGTTGACAAATCGACGCGCCGCTGCATGCAGCCGGGGACGTACTTCTACCACGGGCACTTCGGGATGCAGAGGGCGGCGGGGCTGTACGGGTCGCTCATCGTGGAGGCGACGGAGCAGTTCAAGGACCCGTTCGTGTACGACGGCGAGCTCAGCATGCTGCTCAGCGACTGGTACCACGAGAACGTCTACGCGCAGGCGGCCGGGCTCGACGGGAAGTACAAGCACTGGAAGTGGATCGGGGAGCCTCAGGTTAAAATCTACCACCGAGCTACTTACTACACGAGTCTCCCCGATCATATCCAATGGATCTTAACTGTTCAGTTTCATATGCATTGTCCGGTCAAAAACCAAAAGTCGATATCCATGGATGCTACAGTAGAATCGCTGTGATTGATATTTCACTAAGATCGATAGCTTACAAAATATTATTCGCACAGTAAACCTCATCGGCCGGTTCCCATGTTGAGTTTCATACATCTTGGAACGTCTGGTGTCATGAATCCATCCATATTGTCTAACTTTCACATTGATGCATCCTGACGCGTGGGTATATGTTGGGCGGGGTCACTGCAGACATTGCTGATCAATGGGAGGGGGCAGTTCGGGTGCATGCTGGGGGCCGTCACAGAGCTCCATAGGGGCATAGAGCCTGATGCCAAGACCTGCAGAAGGGGCCAAGGGAGCAAGGACATGTGCCAGGGGGAATGCTTGAGCAGAGGCGAGTGTGGGCCCTACTGCCCCGGCAGCCAGTGTGCCCCCGTCGTCTTCACGGTCGAGCCAGGGAAGACCTACAGACTCAGAGTCGCCAGCACAACCTCCTTGTCTGCTCTCAACGTGCAGGTCGAGGGGGTAAGAAAGAAAGAAAAAAAGTCTCATCTTGCATATATTGGTAGCTCTGAAATGATTGGACTAACTTGGAAGACGTACGGGCTGATTTTGCAGCACAAGCTGGAGGTGGTGGAGGCCGACGGCAACCACGTGGAGCCGTTCGTCGTCGACGACGTCGACCTTTACTCGGGCGACAGCTACTCCGTCCTCCTTAGGACAGACCAGAAGCCGGCGTCCTACTGGATCTCCGTTGGCGTGAGAGGACGGCACCCCAAGACACTGCCGGCTCTCGCCATACTAAACTACACCACAAGCCCGTCCGGCTGGCCGGAAGGCATGCCTCCGGCGACCCCAAAATGGGATGACGTGGAACGCAGCAAGAACTTCACCTACCGGATCCGAGCACGCAAGGAGACCAACCAGCCGCCGCCGCCCGCCACGGACCGGCAGATCGCCATGCTCAACACGCAGAACATGATCGCCGGCCGCGTCAAGTGGTCCATCAACAACGTCTCCCTGTCCCTCCCGCCTACCCCGTACCTCGGCGCTTTCTACTACGGCGTCGAGGCCAGCGCATTCGACGCCGCCGGCGAGGCGCCGGATACCTTCAACGCGGGGTACGACATCAGGAAGCCGCCGGAGAACAAGAACACGACGGTCAGCAGCCGGGTGTACAGGCTCCTGCACGGCAGCGTCGTCGATGTGGTTCTCCAGAACGCGAACGGGCTCGAGATCGACGTGAGCGAGACGCACCCGTGGCACCTGCACGGGCACGACTTCTGGGTGCTCGGCTACGGCGACGGCCGGTACGACAACCGCACGGACTTTCGAAGGCTCAACACGGCCGACCCGCCGCTGCGGAACACGGTGGTGGTGTTCCCGCACGGGTGGACGGCCATCCGGTTCGTCGCCAACAACACCGGCGCGTGGGCGTTCCACTGCCACATCGAGCCACACCTCCACATGGGCATGGGCGTCGTCTTCGTCGAAGGGATGGAGAAGCTGCGCGAGCTCGACGTGCCGAAGGAGGCGGTCACGTGCGGAGCGGTGGCGAGGATGGCGGCCGTCCCGCTCACTCCAGCTATGCCGCGGCCACCGGCGCCGTCGCCGTCATCGGCACCGTGACCTGTAAAACGTGGAATAGCGTATAAGCTCCTCGCGTGCCCATTCCAGAATAGTGAATAGTGCGCAAACATCGTGCGCACATGTTTGTATGAATCGTCATGTACTCGTGTTGTGACAAGCAAGGATAGAAAATCTAGCCGGCGGTGGTACCGTCGGTTACAAATCTCGGAAAAAAAATTGAATGTTTTTCAAAAAATAAAAAATTTAATCGATGATTTTTTAAAACCGATTACCAAAACGGTTACCGGAAAAACCAGAGGAAAACCGAAAAGAACAGAGAAAAAAAGTGCAAAAAAAAAAGAGGGAGGTCGGGGGAAGCATCCAAGGGGAAAAGCAAGCTTCTGCTGCTGCCTCCTGCTGCTAATCTGCAAAAGCAAGAGGGAGGCAGGGGAGTTGGCAAACTTCTGCCACTGCCTAGCTGCTAATCAAAAGTGAAAAAGCAAGAGAGAGACGGGGGAGAGCATCCAAGGGGGAAAAGCAAGAGGGAGGCAGGGGAAGAGCATCCAAAGAGGAAAAGCAAGAGGGAGCAAGGAATCCAAGGGGGAAATCTAAAGAAGAAAAAAATTGGCCAGTACTGTTTATCGGGCTCTCCCGGTAAAACCGATAACCAGCGGGATTTCGATCTCAGGTGACAAGTGATTTCTTGTACTTCTTGAACGTAAAATAAAGCCGCTTGAGACACAAACAAGTGGTTTAACAACTGTTTCACAGTGTCTACACAGATTCGACCGTTTTCTCCGCTCTCCGGTTGGGCAGTAAGGATCGGAGAAGGGCAATCACTTTCTCTGTAAAAAACTGTCATATTCTGAAAGTTCATTTACCACTCTATTATACATAAATTATAGTAAATTATTTATATAATTTTGATTCTTAGTCACTGTAATTATTTTTGAAAAACTTAATAACTCATATTTACATCACATGATTCAAAATCTCGTATGTACTTTGAGAGATTGATTAAAACTAAAGACAAAAAATAAAATTATATATCAACAAAATACGGCAATGTGATAAACTGTTATGTTCTTCATATGTACTTTGAGAGGTTGGGCAAAAATAAAGACAAAAAATAAAATTATATACCAATAAAATACGGCAATATGGTGAACTCGTAATGTTCCGAAGAAAAAATCATAATAAATTCAAACTTAATTCATCAAATGGAAAAAGTATAAATCTCAAAGCATATCTAACAAACAGAAAAGTAACAGTTTTAACTTCAAAAAACTGTCAGAAGTTATATATCAATTCCCAAATAGATGAAAGAAACAATGTTGCTTTGCGGTGAACCGACTGTACTGTATGATTTGTATCTCTACATAAATGTATGTGATCATACCATAAGTTGTACTTCGGTTTCCCTCTAAAAAAAAGTAGTACATAAGTTGTACTTCGGTTTCCCTTTAAAAAATAAGTAGCACTCGGCTTACGACTGAACGACAACGTTGATTACCTGGGCTATTCAAATCAACGACTGAAGAGTGCCTGGTCTCCCATTTTAGACGCCAGAACGATCAACGGAAACCAAGAGAACCTACATGTGCATGCCCTAAATCTGGTTAGTGAAAAATCAGGTTCAGTGAATAGTCAGGTTTGAATTACAAAACTAAATAAATTCAAGAAAACCTAGATCCTGACAAGATGATTGTCCCAGGCGAGAGACTGCTCCCAGAGAGTTTTACCGAAGCCAGTGCAGGAGAGCCAGCAGTCCAGCACCAGGGAGCTGGCTGGAACCCTGCAGAAAACACAAACCTGCAACGTACTGAAAATAAAAGCGTACCCGGCATGAGGGAACATGCTGCGTGTACTAACTGCGATCTACAGCATATTATGATATTAGCTAGAAGACACAAGATAAATGAAACAGGCATGGTAAATCGAGATACGGAATATTACAAGAAGCACCCAATATCTTTAGAGGTACAAAACCCATGTTACGCTACACAACGAGTATCAAGATATCTCTTGAACATCCAGCGATTCTTACTCCTACCGAACTACATATTCTAACAAAACCATGGAATCCCCTCTCAAATCCCAGTTTCCTTTATATGTGTCAATCGAGCAGCACCACATACGACATCGCAGTAAAACCTTGGCCAGAAGGTGCTCTAGAAGCAGACAAGATGTTTCTCTCCACGTTTGTTCCATCAGTCGATCTTCACAGAAGCATATATCTTCCTCACGAACCAGAAGCAAGCATAGAAGCCAATAGTACCAGTCAGCACGAAGAAAGCATACGAGATGATCAGCATGTAACCAAAGTACAGAATGCCTGAAACAAGCTTTGTGATCTCCAACTTATTGAAGAAGTAGAAGATAGCATAAGCAAAAAGATAGAGAGCTGAAGAGCCTGCAGTCAGGTATGCTCTCCACCACCAGTGGTAGTCCTCGCTGCATAGCTGGAAGTAGCAGAGCACAATCGTGATCTCGGCGCAAGTTATGATGAGGATGATGAAGACTATGAAGAGGAAGCCAAAGATGTAGTAGAACTGGTTCAGCCATATAGATGTCAGGATGAAGAAGAGCTCAATAAAGACAGCACCAAATGGCAATACACCACCAGCAAGTATTGAGAAAGCTGGCTGCAGGTACCATGCTTGCTCAGGAATTTGCCTAGGAATCTTGTTTGATTTGACTGGATCTTCAATGGCTGGCTGCTTGAATCCCAAGAAACTTCCAACAAAGACCAGTGGCACAGAGATGCCAAACCAGAGGAGGAATAGAGCAAACATTGTCCCGAAAGGAACTGCACCAGATGATTTCTCACCCCAGATCAGGGCATTCAGGAAGAAAAAGACCGCAAAGATTATACCAGGAAACATGAAGGCAGTTTTGAGGGTGATCTTCTTCCACTCAGTACCTTTGAACATCTTGTATAGGCGAGATGATGTATACCCGCCAATACACCCATGAAAACCCACAAAGGACCATAGCAGTCATGAGTCCTCCACGGTTTGCAGGGATAAAAATCCAAGTAGCGCAAACATCATGGTTACCACTGTCATCCCAATGAACTGCACACCTGTTCCAACATAAACACAAAGGAGGCCTGAGTGGACAGGAGGCCTGAAGACATCACCATGAACTAACTTCCATCCAGTTTCTTCCTGGGCCTCATCCTGATTGTCAAGTTGATTATAGTTTGCTATGTCCTTGTAAAGGGTTCTCATCATGATCATGGCTACCATGCCAGAAAGGAAAAGGACAATCATCAATGAGTTCATGATTGAGAACCAGTGGATTTGGCTATCACTAGAAAGAAGGTAGACATCCCATCGAGAAGCCCATATGATCTCACTAGCCTGCAACAGGTCAATTCAAAATTAACCAAAATGAGATGATCAAGAAATCCAGCAAGAGAGAATCCGGAGAAAGGAGCTATACCTCAAAGGTAACATCATACGAGAATACAACATATGCATCAGGGGCCACCTCTTGAGGTGTGTGACTACCAGGAGTTATCCTAGTGTTAGCATTGCAAGTTTGCACTGTAGGATTCTTGTCATCCCAGGCACCATATTCATGCTTAATGCTGTATACAGATGGGCAGCAAAGAGACAAGTTACCGTGGGCACATGTGACTTCATAAAAAATATAAATGTATAAAAGGGTCAAGCGACCATTTCTCCTATTATCGGCTATGATATGAACATTGATTATATCCCCGAAATTCATTTGGAAACCATGACATGATAAAAATATTTGGGTGAACATCAATTTGGAATGGTCTCACACTAATCAACTACGCACAAAAATCATAATGCAGAAGTTATCAGTTACACAATTAGCAGGAACTGCTACAAAAGATGTAAGCAGAGAAGGAAAAAAATGTAAGAAGCAGATGATATGAGAAGATGAAAGAGGCAATGCAAGTTAGACATGATTAAGTATCCTATACCTGCTAGGAATCACATGGAAGCCAACAATACGAGCATCCAGAGAATTTGGATCTTCATGGTACAAGACTTTCAAACTCAAGTGATTGTTGATATAATACTTGTCATCCTTGAGCTGGCAATATTGTGTTCAAATTAAATATGGTCCCTTGAAAAATATTTAAAGTTTAAACAACTATCAACTGACTTGGTGAGATGCTCACCTTGTAGCCAACTCGGTAACCATGCTCAAAGCTTGGTGCTTGGCTTCCTTCCGTGTCTGTCTAGGGACCACAACTGGGAGATTATCCAAAATCCTGATAGGAAAAGGTTTTGAAAAAAAAATTGTTAGGCACTATACTGTAGATGCACATGCTAAACAAATACCCCAACTAGAACCAGTATCATATAGAAGCTGACTATGGTCGCATTGTTCTACTGGCAAAATAACAATATAATACAAACTTCAAATTGAAAACATACATGTTCACTCGATATTCGTCATCAATCTTTTCTTTGAAATTCTTTGCAGCTTCTGGAGAAAGCTTTGTTCTACAAACAACTTTGCAACTCTCATCCCTCCTCATCTTGAACTGTATGAATTGAAATATTAAACTACAGTTAAAGAATGAACATTTTTCGATACTATGTGGTCATGCTACCCTACTCCCTAGCACCTACAGGCAACATCATTTCTAGTGTAATTAGTACAAAACAGAAGGTAATGTCCTTACATTATAGACGGAATTTTCAATGCGGTCCCCACGAAGGACTTCCCCCAAGTTCTCAGCACTGTTCTTAATTGCCACAGGTTTGCAGTAGTCCAGAAAATAGTAGTCATATGGAAGCTGTGTCTTTATGGATGATAGTTTGTTGACTTTCACCTGAAGCTCATCATCCTGCAAAGTGAATGGTTAGTTTGAGCAAAGGAAAAAACACACAAGCAAAGATGGAACTGCTAAAGAATTAATACTAGAAGTATTGGTTATTAAACTGTAATTACCCTACTAATTATAGATACTCAGTTACTTCTCAGAAGAAATGACAGTCATCACTGCAACATAATGAATGGAGTCACATAAATAAGAGGAATCCACCATCTCGTAAAGGACGAAATGAACATCTCAATTTGATCACATCCAAGAAAAATATGCATGTGCTAATGGAGTTATACAAAAATGTATTGCTTATTCTCCTGATGAAGTAATTGGACTCGAAGGCATCAACCTGAGACCACAACCATGCACTTCTCTACAGGTGGAGCCTCTTCTAGTAGATCAACAAGCACATGCAACAAGTTTAGCATAAATATTACCGTCATAGAATATGCATTTGATACTCATCCTAATTGCATTCAACCAAGAGAATCACGTGAGACTAAAAAATGGTCGTAGTGTAGGCACTGCCAAACAGCAGCCATTTATGCTGTAATGGAAACAGTATCTCAGGATGCCTATGACAGTTTCACATAATTTGGACATTCTAATCTTGCCTAGCTTATCCAACAACTCCAGTGCAGCTAAAATGGAAATCCCCTTCATACCTCACAAGGTACATGCCTTCTCATCAAATGCTACCAAAGAATGATCTCTTTGCTATAGTTTACCACCGTCACCTGAAGATACCTAGGCCCTAGCAACTTGGACGAAGATAATGCTTCAGCTCAGGTCACTTTCCCCAATATTTAAGATTCAAATGTTACCATCTTCAGGAAAACAACGTTATAATTTATCTGCATCTCTAAAAGAACTCAAACCAGCACACACAGAAATTCCCTATCTATCAAACTCCAAGCGAGGTTCTTCCCCCGTAAAAATTGCTCCCTCTGCTTCCCTATGGCCTAGGGGAGTCCAACCCTAACGCACCCTGTCTCGACAAAACTAATCGCACAAGCAATCAAAGGCAAGGTGGGCATTGCCCCGTACTGCCTTCCCTTAACTCCTCGTACACACAAAAAACACACATGCTAACCTAACCCTATCCGTTCGTCCAGGCATTTCCCATTTTCACTCGCCACTTCCATAAACTAGGACCCTCCGGATCACTGAACCCTAAACCACACCCGCGCGCACACTGATCCTTCAAATGCGGGGAGGCGCGCCTCCGAGGCCAGATCTGAAACGGCGCCTCCCGGTACGGCCAGATCAGCCGGCTCCAACGGCCGGGAGGGATCACCTAGAGCTAGATCCGAAGGGGGGACAGGCGGGTGCGGGGATGGATTGATCGATTGATCACCTTCTGGAAGTCGCGGGGCGCGACGCCGGGGAGGTAGAAGGCGCGGGCGGGGGAGACGGCCGCGGCGGCGAGGACGACGGCAGCGAGGAGGAGGGGGGGAAGGCTGCGGCGCTCGCCGCCGGTGATCGCCATGGGCGGGGAGAGCGGAGAGGAGCTGGAGTGTGTGCGAGAAGGCGGTGGCCCGTGGCCGGTGGGGAGGCTGTGTGAGTTAAGAGAGGGACACTACGCGGGGGTGCAATAAACCGTAATAAATTGGAAAAATTAACGTACGCAAATTGCTAAGCTTTGGCTTTTAGCTTGATGGCGATAAATGGCATTTCGTGGGAGATTTGAGACGGGATTTCAGAAGAAATCTTACCGACATTGTGGGTAGTGTATTTTCAAACCTACAATGGACGGCTCTGATCAAACCGCTTGCAACATCTTGGATGCGTTGTTTTTCAGTTCTTAAATTTTCTATAGTAGTACGTTTTTATACATCTTTTACATGATACTATGTCATCTAAAAGATTAGTAGGAATTTCACAAGAGGGGTTTCTTTTTTTTTTTGCACGACTCTAGAAATTATAGCGTTCCAAACGAATGATATTTGATTAGATAGGGATTAATCCCAATCTCTTTTTTTCTGTAGAAATGTTCAATAGTGATTTGAAACACAAGATCGCACAGAATTTTGGAGAAATATTCGACTCAATGAAAGGATTAGCTACAACAGCGAGATGGCTGAAAGGAAAGGGACGATGCAATCAAAACTGATGACACTCCCTCATCCTCTACCGGATTACTTAGGTTTAATTGCAACTTGCAAACCCTAGTAAAATAGTCTTCACTTGCCGCTGTCATTTCCTTGTGCACACGGCAATGAAAGTCACCGTGAGTTTCTAGTTTCAATAATGTAAGGAACTAAGGAAGTACAAATACAGTAACCAACTTATCTGCGAGAGCGCAGTTGAAACGCGGTAAATTTTTACAGGCTAGAGTTTGCAGAGCATGTATAATTCAACAATGTACACTAGGCATGTGAAGTTCACCGCAGTTTATTGCCCCATCTTTATTCATTCAAAAAAGTAGATACAACCAGCGCGTTCGAGCATCTTGGCCTAGAATGCTCTTGCTAACAATTCTGGAAAGTAAAACAGTAAAACAAGAGACATCTATGAATAACTTATGCCCACCGATAGAAAAGAATATGATCTGACTATATATAACTAAAGCAAAAAGGCCATAAGTCCAACTGTTCAATTTATTCAAGCTGCACTTGAGAAACACTGGATTTCTGAACATGGATAGAATCAGTGGGTAGCATCTCTGCTGTAGTACTGATCCAAGGTCTTCGCAGGGATACGATGGAGGAGCTCACGAGGGAATATGCGAAGCAATGTCCATGCTAGGTCAAGTGACTGGAAGATGTTCCGAGTATCGTATGCTCCTTGTGTCACAAATTTCCTCTCAAATTTATCGAGGAATTCTAGATAAAGCTGCCCAAGAGATAAAGAACAGTGTATTATTATTTTTTTAACTTCTAAAGAAAACATCAGCTTATAAGCTATTTCACTAGTGGGTAGTGACAAACCAGATCCTCAGACGAGAGCGCCTCCTCTCCCACAACTGCTTTCATGGCCTGGACATCCTTTCCAATTGCGTAGTTGGCATAAAGCTGAACAGAAAACAGTATGTAAGAATTCCTCTGTAAGTAAACTCAGAGCTTTAAGGAAATCAAATCTATAGCGTCCAAATATATACCTGATTAGAAACATCTGCATGGTCTCGACGTGTCATACCCTCACCAATAGCACTCTGCAAGAATTATTGACTGTCTTTAGACCAAACCTTCAAATACATGCTGATAGCATCTAACTGTTAAGAAACCAGTTCTCATAAAGTTTAGATTGATAAGCAATCTCACCTTCATCAATCGAGAAAGAGATGGCAGGACATTGATGGGTGGGTATATCTGAAATACAATGCCATCACGTGACACGTCAATTTGGAAGGTAGATAAATAGCAAAAGAAAATCTGTAAGTTTTGTTTCTTGAGTTACATTAATATGGAAAACTAATAGTAAATGCTAAGGAGAGTAATAACTAATTATATGAATGTCTGTTATGAAGCTATCGTATTTGGAAACTACTAAGTAAAAAGAACATGCAAAAGCACCTGTCTGTTATGGAGTTGTCTGTCAATGTATATCTGTCCTTCAGTAATGTATCCCGTAAGATCAGGAGTTGGATGTGTGATATCTGTTTAGGACGAAAAAAACACAACATTGGACATTGCATTTTTATGTTAATTAGCAAATAAAATGCATTGTAACAATTCATCTATATGCAATCATATGCGTGCCTAAAGATTGGTCCACCAGGTAGGACAAAGTATGACCCAACCCAAGTAGCTTCCAGCCAGCACATAGGTAGAGTGCTGAGACATTCATGCTGGACTAGTGCACATACTCAATTGCATCACAGTTTGTCCATCAGCTACCTAGCTCACTGGCAGCAAAATGGGTAAGACACCAGTTGTGGCAAATAATATGCTGGTTATTTTTTGCATACTTGAGGAAAATTCTTACGCGCAACAACTTAATAGAATGTTCAGAAGATAATTGTAATGGTAATATAGAACCGTAACAAATAGATCAACAGAGCAAACAATTTCATTAGTTACCATCATTAGGCATTGTTAGAATGGGTATTTGGGTAATGGAGCCTGTTCTTCCTTCAATACGCCCAGCACGCTCATATATGGTTGCCAGATCAGTATACATGTATCCAGGATAACCACGCCTACCTGGCACCTCTTCTCGGGCTGCTGATACCTACATACATATAAGCACAATTCCCATGTGGTGTTATTGTATAAAATATACGACAGCCATTTACCAATGTATTACAGTTGAACACAAAAGTAAATACATAAAATGCGATATGCGAGACTACCATGTTAGAAATCTTCTCAATTGCTATTTCATAGATACGTCAAGGCCTAAATCCAAATTGATTAGCCAATTTTGGGCAGTGGCGACATGATCAAATGAAATATCATGAACTTTTCCAAGCAGATCATGACCAAACTCATGCCATTTCTGATAAGTCATCATATGATACACTTCAAGTTTGTACAAGCATCATGCACGCTAACTGAAAATGTGGCTTTTCAGGTTTTAGTTCAATCAAACAGGATATAAAATTCGTAATCATATGGATGGCATTTTAGTGTACAGTAAGGATATAAAATTTGTTAATCCTTTCGTTCAAAAAAAACATTGATCCTTCAAGTCATCAATAAAATATCGCAGAAGTTTTCCCAAGAAAGGACTGATGGTTGGATAATGTGCTTCTAAAATCAACTTCTAGGAGTAATTGGTAAAACAAACATCAACCAAGAATATGAATGATACAAAACATCAAACGCAATACCTCACGAAGTGCATCTGCATATGAACTCATATCTGTCAAGATGACGAGTACATGCTTCCCACATTCATATGCCAAATATTCTGCTGTTGTTAGCGCAATTCGAGGAGTGATAATACGTTCAATGGTGGGATCATTTGCCTATAAGACAAGGAGCTGAGTGTGAAAAATATGCTTTGCTTGGTATGGATGGTCAAATTCTGTTTGGGGTACATCTAAAACCTCACAGAATCAACTATGGCAATATTAGCAGAAACAGTTGCCTTTCAATAATAAATGAATCTGGATCGCAAGTCTACTGTAAATACCAGATTCAGAAAAAGGGTGACCCGCTCCATTGAACCGTTCTCTTCAAAATCACGTTTGAAGAATTGTGCCGTTTCCATGTTCACTCCCATAGCGGCAAACACAATAGCAAAGTTGTCTTCTTCTCCACGCTGGAGATAAAAGAAATCAGAACAATGGTGAACAAAAATTTAGCTATGACAAAAAAAAAGTCTGCATGGGCAAATTTGAACAGGTAAAGCATCCCACTTTATACCATATGGATATTTCCCTCACAAAAAACAACGATATTATGAGCTTTTAAGATAAAATACACACGCAAGGTGTGTGAGATGCAGCATAGGTTGAAAGAACAGAATGTTCAAATCAGGAATTTATGTATACTTTCACGCACAGCTAAAGCTATTAGGCATTTAGGTTGTATGCACCGTATCTAAGTTAAGCAAATTTGTGAACCCGTATCCCATTGGATCATGACATCAAATGTTAAGTCTCATCCGCTTTATGTGAGAGATAAAAAGGATTGTTCTGTTAGGCTACCTCTGCATGCTTGCTTTTCTCCAAGCTCTTGACAAGACCAGCCTGACGACAAATCTGAGCAGCAATTTCGTTATGAGGAAGACCAGCAGCAGAAAAGAGAGGAATCTTTTGCCCTCGAGCAATGGAGTTCATGACATCAATGGTAGATATCCCAGTTTGAATCATCTCTTCTGGATAGGTTCTCTCACTGGGGTTAATAGAACTTCCTGGAATAAACATCAGAGTACAAGATTATCAGAAGTGAAAGATGAGGAGGATTTAACACCATCCATTCTTCTAATTTTTGTGTGTCCCCTCCATGAACATGCACTTATCCATGAGGTTTTTACATAACAGTGTGCTTGCACTCAAAATTGAGAAAGAACTTACCAGAGATATCCAAGTAGGCCTCAGGCAAAATCGAGGGACCATTATCAATAGGCTTTCCAGAACCATTAAAAATGCGCCCAAGCATATCAAGTGAGACAGGAGTTTTCAAGACCTGTAAGAGAAAAGCAGTGTACCATACATAAATAAACAAGGGAGAAAATATACAAACAAGGCAATTTCATTTTAAATTTCAGTCTGAAAGTTTAAAATGAGCATGACCACTTTATTCAGTTCCAGTGCTATGCAATTGTCATGACTTAGTCAACAATCAACATATATCAATAATCTTAAGATTGAAACTACATGCACTTAGCAAGATTCTTGTAAATTTTGTTTATCAGCTACATCCCCAAAGTGAAACCATTCTTCATGCTAACACTTACCAGTTCAAAGTGATTAGCCTGTTAGAGAATACTTAACCAGTATGTAGCCAGGAAATAAAGTGACAAGAAGAGACATGTGCATAAGAGGCAAAGTACCTCGCCTGTGAACTGCACAGTAGTATATTTGATGTCTATTCCTGAAGTGCCTTCAAAGACCTGAAGACTCAAGCAGTTCAGAGTTCACTGATAAACATAGACAATACAATTTAAAGTTTTCTGGAAAATGAACCAAACTAACTGTATCAGTGTATTGCAAAATCTAAATCGGATGATGGATCTAAAATTAGTATTACTTAAGAAACAATCAAGAGTGAATATCGTTTTGGTCATAACAATACAGAATAGAAAATGAAGTAACCTGCACCACAGCCTTTTCACCGTCAACTTCCAGAACTTGACCACGTCGAGTGGTGCCATCTCCCAATCGGATGTTTACAATTTCCTGGTACTTTGGGCCCTAAAGATAGTTACATGAAGAAAGGGATAATAAGTATAAGTTGCTACCAGACCAGGCTGTTCAAAATTTGTGGGCTTACACTAACAGCTGCAAATTGGAGAAAAGTGTACACACCTTTACTTTATCCAAGATAACCAGAGGTCCTGCCACACCAGAAACAGTCCTGTACTCTGCATAAGTAAATCTTTTTAGTAAACATCATCTTTGTTAGGAAGCCTGAAAAAATGCCTTAACACAGCAGTACAACTACGTAGGCCTAGAACCATATGTCTGTGACACAATAAATGGTAGCTTTTACACTTGGGACTTTTGAATGTGTTATGAATCAAAATATGCCAAAATCAATATAAGCATACAAATGAACATGGTAAACTAAAAGCATGACTTAGCCAAAATGCCAGACCTGAAGACATGATATAATGTTGCATAGTTAAAACTGCAAAGCTACAAAAGCAAACTTCATCTACAAAGAATTAGACCCATCCTTATTGGCACACTATGGTTGTGTACTTCAAGAAAAGCTCTGTGACTGAGTTCTGTATATTAATATCAATGTAGCACAGTTACAAAATTTAGCGGACTGGTGATGCATAACATGCTATCATAATATCCAATGATTCATTATCCTGTAGCTTAAGCATGTTTGCAGATATAGTGATTTTAGCTCTCTAAGCTCTAACCTATTTCCCCTTTCTTTTCCAGTACAATAGGCAAGCCCTCCACATACACATAAGCTGGCATGCCAATGTGAGCACTAGTGAGCAACAATAGTACCGCACATGCCCGATGCAAATACGCAACGCACAAACTGATGAACGCACAAAACTACAGTATAAGTGCACACTGCACGAGTTTGATCTCATTGCTCGTGATGCACGACTCACCCATGCCGATCTCCAGGGTTCCCTCCTCCATGTCGGCGCCCTCCTTCACCAGACCCATGCTGAACCCGGCAAGAGCAACCTGCAGAGAGCAACACCAACCGCGCCATCAGAATCAATAAACAAACTGATCCGTGCTGCGGAGACCACACAGATCATTCCCACACACTGATCCGCCGACAAAAAACAGGAAACCGTCAAGACTCGCCGCCAATTGCTCCCTCAGCTTCCCATTCAGGCGAATCCATCGGAAGGCGGGACCTCCGTGCGACCCCTACCCCCAGATCTGGCCAATGGAACAGATCTTGACCTCGGATTCGACACCCGCAACAGCGTGGCGGCATCAACCTAATCTCAACGGGACTAGGGGTGAGGATTCCAGCGCGAGAGGATACGAAGCGTACCTCGGGTTGGAAGCTGTGGGAGGCGGCGAGGAGGAGGATGAGGAGGATCGGATGGGCGACGACGCAGCTGGGAGGAGAAGAGGGGAGGGGAGACGAGACGAGAAATTAACGCAGGAAATACAATCGGATATCGTGGCTCGTGGGAGAGTAAGGCCGTTTTGCGTGTTGGCCCTGGCCGAATACGAGATTCCGAAATCCACCCCCTCTCGTCGGAGGATCAAAGCACAAGTAAAAATTGGATTAATGTTATGGCACAGTCTACGGTTTTGAAATATACCACCGAAGAGTTTTTTATTTAAAATATGTTATTAAAAAGTGGTTATATTTGGAGATATATTATTATATACCATTTACATCACTTTTATACGTATTTAGACTCGTACTTGATTACGTATTTATGTATAGACAAAAATATCCCCACCTGCCCTGTCCATTAACTACCGACTATACTAAGTCCATACCGTCCCAAATCCATTCCCCCACCTCGATTCTACATGGTTCAATGTTTTGAAGATAGTATGGTGTATGTAACAAATTATGACCACAAATGTTAGGACTGGGTCCAGTCAGTAGTAATGGACAATGCATGTGGGGGCGTTTTTGTCCATATGAAAATACGTAGTCAAGTACGGTATTTGAATACATACAAAAGTAATGTAATTAGTGCATAATGGCATATCTCCAAACATTGTCACTCTTCAATAACATATTTCAAATCAGAAACTCTTCGGTGGTATATTTCAAAATAATGCACTTTGTGATGGCATATATCGAATTTTTCCAAGTATCAAAGACGAATCATTGGGGACACACACCCAAGTTGATATTCCTATTTGTCTTTCTAAAATAAAAAACTACAAATTCAAATACAGTATTTACATCTTAACTAATAAAAATGGGGTTTACCCTGCGCACTAGGATGAATCATCTTACCCCCACGTTCAATTATAAAAACCCAACTATATGTCAAAAAAATATCACAAAAAAATGCATCGTCTCCCACCGGCCACCCCTACCCCTAGGTCCTCGCATTCGCGCCCCCACCCTCGCCACCACGCTGTCCTCACCCCTACAACCTCCCCTTGCCCATCGCATCCGTGCCGCCCTCACCCACCGCTGCAATGCCCCGCCCCTCGCATCCACACCACCCTCACCCGTACCACATCTATGCAGTCGTGCCCCTTGCATCCGCACCGCCATCGCCGCCCTAGGACGGGGGCTGCCCCCCCCCCAACCCCTACCGTAGCCGCCTCTCATTGCATCTACGCCGACAATCCACCTCACGATCCCGCGCCCGGTGAAGAAGCATCCGCCGTCGCAGCTGCATGCTAGGGAGACAGAGGTGGAGTAGTCGTCGGAAGCCACAACGATGACTGAGGACATGCGCCGCCGCGCCCGCAACCATGTGCTCGCCAAAAGCCGACAATGCTACTGTTAGCTCCCTCGCCAACCGCCAAACCTGGCTACAAAGCACGTTCTTGCAAACCGCCCAGCTCATGCACGAAGGTTGCACGCCCAACGGCCACTACTTTAACACTACAAAAAGTACATATCTCTTCTTCCATTAATCAAACTTATCAGTTGGAAATCTAGTAATGTGCGTGTGTTTTAAACTGTGTGCACTCGTAAATATGCATTTGAGTTGTGTGGTTATTTTTTGGCCGGCATGTTTTCCTGAGGCCTTGTCTTTCTTTCAAAAAATAATACCGTAATTAAGTTCTTTGGTAGGTTAACACTTGCGCAATTCTTTACCAAATGATTAATTTGCGAAGTACTGTAGAAGAGACAAAACTACACATACTGAGATGTAAAAGTAAGCGCTAGTGGAGGATGATGAGATAAGCATTCAGTTTTATA
This sequence comes from Hsuehochloa calcarea, assembly GCA_036346395.1. Taxonomy (NCBI): domain Eukaryota; kingdom Viridiplantae; phylum Streptophyta; class Magnoliopsida; order Poales; family Poaceae; genus Hsuehochloa; species Hsuehochloa calcarea. The sequence goes on along the minus strand of CM070604.1, from coordinate 13,638,702 downwards.
GTTTTCTGCTCAATTTGAGTACTTTTTAAAACTGTTCTTTTGATAAATTACATTTATACAGTATATAGTACATGAAATGCCAAACTTCTAACACATTGCATACCTTTCCTATTTTGCAGCTAGCAATACCCCTTTACCTTTGGACCAGAGACTTCCAAACTATTGCCAAAATTCTTGGATCCATTTTTTTAGTTAAATATGACATTATTAATCGATTGAATTGAGACAAAGCATGATATGATCATGTTCCCTGGACCATTGCTCCCTCGATTAACCATTGCTCCCTCGATTATCCATGATTTCAACATGCACTATTAGGGATACAATCGGAGTGGATACGAGCGGATATCGCTAATTCCGTATCTTTTTTTTCTTGGAATTGGAGTCAGACATGGACAAATGCCCAATATAAATACAAATATAGGTAGTCTCAGTCACGAATACAGAGTGATACATACCAAACCGAATACGGATTGTCTCGGTCATGAATATTTAGTCAGATATTGCGCGAAAATATAAACCATATATATTGCACATATAAAGATCAATCAATCATATTACATGTCTAAAATGCAACTATATTAGCAATTTAACAAGCAAATTTAACTACATTACACTATCACGGCAGCTAGTTAAAGAAGTAGTAGAAAGTTATAGTGATAGTAATATAAAAGATGTCAAAAATGTAACTAGCCAACTACATAATAGGATAACTACATAATAGGATAGATACAACATATACAAAGCCTACAGATTAATAGCAGTAACTAGTTAGGGATACACAGAACGTTGAATGGCAGCAAGTCTGTAGCGTCTCAATTTTAGAGTTTTTCAAAATCTTTTATTTCAAATAAGGTTTTATAAATTTTTCATGATTTCCTAGAATTTAATAAAGATTAAATAGATTTTTTTTCATAAATGAAAATGGTTTAATATGAATAAATCAAACATCCATTAAATTCAAAAGTATTTTTATTTAAGTTCCTCATGTTCAAAAGTATTTTTATAAATTTTTTAGTTTTTTTCTGATTTCATTTGCTATTTTTTTTAGCTTATTTGGATTTCATGTATTTTGTAAATTTTTTTTAATTAAACACTAAAAGCCTTGTGGCCCGATTTCTCTCTCCAGCCCACTGGCCCTAGAGTTTACCGAATATCTGGGATAATGTTTACGGATACTATCCGTTAAATTATCTGGATAGCTTCGATTCCGACGGATACCTCATTCCTAATCTGTTTCCGTATCCGACTCTGAATCCGAAATCCGAGAAAAATCCCGATATCCGGTTCACACTCCAAATAAGATCCAAATTTATTCGAACAGACTGACAGTCGAGGACTATCCGTTCCGTTTGCACCCTATGCAGTGATGTAAGGGCGGCATGAATGAATTTGATATTGCTTTGTTTCGGGCTCTTTTTGCAATTGTGCCCCAACACAAGATGAACATACGTAGCGTGCGGACCTAGCCAGGAATGAGGATACGAAGCGCATCCGCTAATGCATGGGTGGCATTTGCTCAAATCCAGACCATTCGTCTAAAAATGGATGGATGAGATTCTGCAGGCCATATTTTTACTAGAATAGCTGGGGGGCAGTGAAGCACCGTACACCTTCTTCTTTCAGAAAACACAAGACATCTCATCAGAATAAAAACACAATTCCATAGCGCTGTACCTCCCCTCCGGCAATCTCATCGACATTCTTACTCGCCGTCGGTTCCATTTCTACCTCGCCCACTATTACTCACGCCTCTGTTGGTATCGAAGGCTCTATTAAATCTTGATTAATTTTGTGGAGGTAGCGGACCATGACAAAGGGGGCTTTGTGGCCGTCTTCCACATGTGGCCTTTCCCCCTTCCAAATCCGAAATCATACATCATGAATCTATCTGCTTAACCTTTTCCACCCAAATGTCAAGATTGGTCATGCAGGAGCAACAACGACACAAATGCTGGTGTGCTTATTTTTGTTTCGGCTACGAATATACATGTTCTAGCCCCTAATCCATCCATCGATTTTGCTATGCGCAAGCAATTTATGATTACGAAGCTTCAATCTAATATCTATAGGGCAATCAATTTCTCTATGCGCAGAAATTGGACAACTAACTCTTCTTTCACTAGTACGACACCATTCCGGGCCATGGCAAGGAACCACCCTGGGAAAGGGAGATGATAGCAAAGTCGTTGGGTGAAGATGTCGAGGGCCACATGGTCGACTACGATTTTGAGCAAAATGCGCAACAGCGCAGGGGATAATCGGATTTCACGGATGAGGAAGACGCCCACAAATCCCCCTTGTCATGGTCTGCAACCTCCACAAAAATAATCAAGATTGAATAGAACCTTCGTTACCGACGGAGGCGTGAATAATGGCGGGCGAGGTAGAAATGGAACCGACGGCGAGTAAGGTTGCCAACGAGGTCGCCGGAGGAGAGGGACAGTGCTGTGGAATTGGGTTTTATTATAAAGAGATGTCTTGTGTTTTCTGATTTGAAAGAAGAAGATGTACAGTGATTCACTACCCCAGTTATTCTAGTAAAAATATGGCCTACAGAATCTCATCCATCCATTTTAGACAGATGGTCCAGATTTGGGTTAATGTCACCCATGCATTAGTAGTTTCTAATGCAGATGATCTGGTCCTTCAGGATACGGGCCATCGCCCTGGACCTGCCCCCGAAATCTGCACGTCCATGATTGCTCCAAGATTTGTGCAAGTGAAAAGTTACAAACCGGAAATACCTAAATACGAAATTTATACCTACACATAGGTTGGTCCCACCGCAACAGCCCTAAAATATCTCTCTCCCTCTCTCTCCTCATTGACTCATTCCCATCTGGCCTCCCCCCTCTCTCTTCTCCACTGGCGACCAGTGGCGAGCGGAGCGGTCCCGACAGCTAGCGATGAGAGGAGGACGCACGGAGGCCAGTGATGGATGGCAGTGCACCGACCGCGGAGGCGTCGGCGCGTCGTGCGAGAGGCGGTGGGATATTTCTTCCTCATTGCTAACGACCAGATTCGGGCATCTTCCTCATCGCTGGCAACGGGGTCCATCAGATCCGGCCTCTCAACGTCTCTGACCACCACGTCATCATTACCATCGGCGACGGGATCCGGATTTGGGCTTCTTCCTCGTCACCGGCACCTCGTCGAACTCCTCTTTGGTCACCTGCGTCGGTGTACTGGCTCGTCGTTGTCATCGTGTGCACCTCTTGCCCACCGAAGTGTACATGAGGATGACAATCGATGTTGTGCACCTCGCTCTTGCCACCATTGCCGTTGTACTAGCTCACCGTCATCATCCTCTCTGTTCAACGGTGTCCGTTGTTGTTGTGCATCTCACCGTCGCTGGTGTGCACCTCTTCCTCGTCGCTGACGCCGGGGTGCTCGTCGTTGTCGGGATCCGGATTTACACATTCGAAACCCCCTATCCATTTTGAACTAGTCTCATGATCAGTAGCTGGCTCCCACAGTGAAACATCAATAAAATATCATACATTCTACGATTTAGTTAAAAAGGTGGAAAAATAACAAATAGTAATATCTGGGCCTTATGGTCAACGTTTACTTAACTTGCCACACATGGATTAAGAAACAAAAAAAACTCTTACAGTGGAAAAGAAACTTGATGTGACCGTTCGACATTCTCACAGGCAATCAAGTGGAGAACACATCCTAGTTCATAAAGTCTTCAAAGAACTCCTCCTCGTATAACTCTTGAGCAGCTTGATTTTCTTCAACAGAGTAGTAAAATTTAAAGTTGTGAGTACATAAAGTACTCAGCAAGTCATATAGAACAATATGTAATTAATATTCATGCGAGGCTTAATCAAATGAGTAGCAATATGATTCTTTTGCAAAAAGCAACTATTGATAATAAATACAGTAAATAGATTGTAAAGCGTATTTGAAAAGATAATAAATAAATATAGTAGACAATTTCTTTGAAACAACCAGTGAATCTCCCATTCACTTCTCAACCAAACCAAACCAAGTGAATATCCCATCCACCAAGCAAACATCACATTCACCAAGTGAACATCTCATTCACCTTCCAACCATTTTTATAAAACTCTACCCCACGTGTGAAATCCACGGGCATTGTCCATAACCGAGGACACAGATGTTTAAACAGTTCTACAGAGATTGTACAGCTTTATCCACAAGAGATAAATCAAAATGTATGTTACACACTTCCGTAGGTGCGCGGCTAAGTGATTACCACAAGGCCTTTACAAATCCCCTTCTCAACCCAGTTCTACTTACTGAGATTTCAACACTGAATGTCATCATGACCAGACAAACCCCCTTGTTGCTCCATTGCAAGTATCCATCCCAAAACTCACGCTTCCAAAAACAGAACTAAAATCAAGACATTGCTAATTAATTAGCCAGGTCCATCCCATACTGGATATGTGGTTGTATGATATGACTTAGTTCAATGGCTCACAAGATTAAGTCCTTGATAATTTCTCAAGCGAGTCTACCTGATCCCAAAAGTGCTACCTACACCCCCCCCCGGTTTATTGCACGATCGCTCGCCTGAGCGTAAAACCATTTTGTTTAAAAAAACCAATGACAATCCCTGTTATGGCAATAAAATATAACAATGACATTGCACCACAATTTGTACAATGGTAACAATGGTGGCATCGCACCACAATTCCATATATCATTTAGTCAAATTATCATTATTAAACATGTGATATTATCCCATCGTAACTAAACATGACTAAGCATCTCTACGATAACCTATGTTGGTGATACAAATATGTTCAATTAATAATGCTTATTCTATAGTGACAAAGGTTCATGGTATTCAAATATTCCATGGTGGCATGATGACAACTAGATGATTAACTACTCCAAAAAATAGTTGATATAAAAGTAGCATGCAATTTTATTATAAAAGTAGATTAATTTAATGTGACATGGGCAAGAAACATTTCTTGGAATCTTGCATGCTGGATTGCTTCAACACCTTGTCAATGTATATATCTTGGCTTAATCCAATTAGCCTTTTAGATCTACCCCTATAGATCCTTATGTCTAACATATATGTTGTATCTCCTAAATCTTTCATAGAGAAACTATTTCTTAATAAAGTTTTAATGGATTCAAGTATAGAAATATCATTTTTGATCAGTAATATGTCGTCCACATATAAGATTGTCGGGACCCAAATATGCAAATCTGGACCCTCTGTGTATTCTGCACTAGTCCAGGATCACGCTAGTGCACACAGTATCAGCATCGATGAAATATCATATCCATACAACGAATATAAGAATAAACGAGTACCTTTAAATAACAAATAACTGTTGGGACCTTACGGTCGAGTTTTACATTTATTAAGCCATGCAAGGCTGACAATAAAGAAATAATCGCAATGAAACGAAATAAACTCCGTGGCTCCCATCAATTTACCACGAGCAACCGATCGATCAAGACCCTAACGCTCAACCTTCGTAGAATTCTTCTTCAAAAGCAGGCGACGACTCCTCCACTTCTGTTGATTTGTTTAGCAAGAGTGAGTACACACCGTACTCGCAAGTCATACCACAGAATGCAATTTATAGATGATGGCTTATTCCAAAGGAATGGCTTCTGTGGTTATTTTGCAGAAATGCAACATTTGCAATTGAATACAAATAATAGATTGAAAACATGATTCAAAACAAATAGACAATAATAAGTTAACAATTGATTTCACAAAGGACACACAGTCTAATCAAGTTCTTTCACACAGTTGAACAAGTTATCTCACACAGCTGACCCTTCCCAATGGTTTTATGAAAACCTACCCCTCGTGTGAAATTCCCGAGCATGTCCATATCCGAGGACGCGGCTATTCGAATAGATTGATTTAAACACTCTGCAGAGGCTGTACACTTTACCCACACGATACAATCAGTGTAGCGATCACCGACCATAACAAAACCTTTCAGAAACTTCATCTCAAACAATGACACTCCTGGTGTGCTTTACTGCCGTCTAATTTGTACACACAGCCCTTGGAACGACACACACCATTGGACAGGGATGCAGCGAACCGTCCCGCGATGTGACCCAAACACAGCCCATCACATAGCTTAAATACAACCTGAGTTGTCAATGTCAAGACTCCATAACCTACTAAGTCAGGCCCAGCCCATACTAGGCATGTGGTCGTGCAGTGAGGCCAGTTCAATGGCGCACAAAGTTAAGTCCTTAATTGACTAAGGCAAGACTTCCAGCTTTAACCCAAATCACAAAGTTTAATAAGCACACACTCCACCATTCACACGAATCCACCACTTGCCTCGGTCTAAATCTTTTCCCACCTGTTGATTAAGTGCAACACATGCCATCAACGAGTAATAGCACACAAAGACACACAGTTTCATCACACAGTTCTATAATCACTTAGTCAAGTTTATAATTGCAACTCTCACATGAATTGATGACTCGTGGCATGGCTAAGCAGTCTAATCGTATCTAACCAACCCACGTTGGTGCTACGATAATACCAACTAATTATTAACCAACCTAGGGTGATAAAAGATCATGGCATACAATAGACAAGGTGGCATAACAATTTGGATTAATAACTATCCCAAAAGCATTTAAATAAATACTTGAAATAGAATGCAATACATTGAAACAAAGTATTTTGAAAACTGGGTTCAAGATGATCAAAGGTATAACTTGCCTTGAAATAGATCTAGATATTGGTCTTGGTCTTGAGGTGCTCCTTCTTCTGCAAAATTCCCCGAAGTATCGACGTCTACTCGCAACCGAGACAAAAGAAACAAAACAAATAAATAACAGAGTCAAAACAAACTCCAAAAATCAAATAAAATTCACCATTAAATAGATCTTAATTTTATATGAATTTACAAATTTGAATGGGCTCAATTGGAGTTCGGATGCAAAAGATATGGGCTTTGGAAGATTTGAAAATCAAATAAACCCTAATTTGGATTTTCTCGAATTTCCCGAATTATTTTTATAAAGGAAAATCGAATTATTGCACAATGCTTGCGTCAGCCGAGAATTTCTGGAAAAATAATTTTATTTAAAAACCGTACTGACAGGTGGGCCCCACCTGTCAGCCTCTCGGCTCACGGTGGACCAAATCCACCGAGCCGAGGGGAAAGCTGACGCGGCAAACCGGGAGGCGTGGCGCTGATGCGGCAGCCACGCAGTGACACGCCAGCGCAGTCGCCGACCTAGTCAGACACGCAGGCCCCACGTCGGCCGACGCGGTGCGTCTTGGATCGCCCGACACAACGCGAACGGCGACGACTTAGTGAGGAAGGCCGGCGCTCTGGTAGCTCGCTACGCGCACTGGTGACGCCGGATTCGGCGCTGGGGACGTCGGGGTCACCGAATTGGCGCCGAGCGGAAGAGGGTGATCGGGTTTTTGCGTTGAACTCCGGTGGCGCCGGCGATGTCGAGGTTCCCGAAAGCCTCGCGATGGGGATCTTGACGGCGTAGTTCCGGGGTAGAGCGTCACCGTGGCGGCGCAAGTGGAGCTTTGCCGCGGCGCCAAAAGCTACAAACTCGAATTAAAGCGGCGCTAGGACTTTAGGAGGGGCGAGGGTGGCGGCTCTGGGATCAGGAGCAGGAGGGGGACCTCAGGGGGGTTTTATAGGGCCGGGGGACGACGAGGGTAGAAACGCCATAAATGAGTCCGTTTCGGCCACGATCGGGAGATCCGAAAATAAGGGAGATTGAGGGGAGTCGGAGGGGAAACAGTAGAGATATGCGCGATAGGAGGAGAGTTCGCAGTGCGATTGGCGCGAAATCGGCGGCGGCTGCGCAATTGTCGGACGAGCTCCTTGGCGAAAATGGCGACACGGGAAAGCGGGAGGAAGAAGAAGGCACGCGGGGACGACTCGGTGGGGGTCCCATCGGTCAGCAGAGAGGAGCGCAGCATGGCATGCGGCGGCGGCGGGGCGATGGAGATCCTGCGGTGAGAACAGCGAGGCGGCGCAGCCATGGCGTCGATCGCGCGAAGGGCCTGTGCGACTATCCAAGCGCAAGGCGGGAATGGGTCATGGAGTTGGGCGGATTGGAATAGTGGTCGGTTTCGCCCCATTCGCTCCGAGGAAAACAAATAGATTTTTCTTTTAAATAAATCCGAAAATGCAAATAGCAATTAGAAAATAGCAAATGACTTTGGAAAAATTCCAAAATTCTATAAAATATATCCAAGCATATAGAATCTAAATAAAATAGTTTTGACAATTGTTGATGTTGGGATTAAGCACATTAAATCAATTTGTCCTTAAAGTCCATATTAAGCTTTTTAAATTAATATTCAAATAAATCCAAATGGTGAATTTTCTCACTACTATTATTTAAAAGATTTTTAAAGCTCTGAAAATTTGGGATGTTACAAAGATCAAAAACACAAGTTTGCTCCCGCTAACCTTTTTGTAAACATAAGGTTCTTCTTCATTCTCGATGAAGTCAAACCCTTTAACCGCTTCATCAAAACGAATGTCCCAACTCTGAGATGATTGCTTTAATCCATAGATGGATTTTTGAAGTTTGCATATCTTTCTAGCTTCCTGTGGATCGACAAAACCCTCCGGTTGTGTTATATACACATCCTCACTTAGGTTTACATTTAGAAAAGTCGCTTTAACATCCATTTGTCATATCTTATAATAGAAATATACAGCGATAGCTAGAATGATCCAGATAGATTTGAGCATAGCGGCGGGTGAGAAAGTTTCATCATAATCAACACATTGAATTTGTTTGAAACCCTTTACTACCAACCGTGCCTTATAAAATATGAACATTTTCATCTATATCTATCTTTTTCTTAAAAACCCATTTCCACTCAAGGGTTTTAACACCATCAGGTGGATCAATCAAGTTCCAAACTTGATTGTCATACATTTATTTTATATCAAATCTCATGGCTTTAAGCCATGACCTAGAGTCTGGGTCCATCATCGCTTCCTCATAAGTCTTAGGCTCATCATTATTCAATAATAAAACATCATACCCATACCTTATAGGTAATTGACGTGGCCTTTTAGATCTATATGGGGCTGATGCCTCATTTACAGGTTCTACAATATTTTATTCATCATGTAGAGGTTCAGTAGGAGTTGAAACATTTTCAAATGTTTCCCGAATTTCTTTGAGTTGCACCTTGCTCCCACTGACTCCTTTGGAAAGAAACTCTTTCTCTAAGAAGTCATTTTGAGCAACAAACACTTTGTCACCATCCTGCTTATAAAAGTAACATCCTTTAGTTTCCGTAGGATACCCCACAAACAAACACTTATCCGATTTGGGTGTGAGTTTGTCAAACGTCAAATATTTTACATATACTCCACAACCCTATATCTTCAGAAAAGACAATCCAGGACACTTCCCGGTCCATATCTCATATGGTGTCGTTTCTACTATTTTTGATGGAACCCTATTTAAAGTGAAAGTTGTTGTTTCTAGAGCGTATCCCCAGAAATATAATGGAAGATCAGATTAGCTTATCATTGACCAAACCATGTCTAACAATGTTCGATTCCGTCGTTCAGACACCCCATTCCATTGAGACGTTCCCGGCGGAGTAAGTTGTGGAACAATTCTACATTGCTTTAGATGATCACCAAACTCATGGCTCAAATAGTCACATCCACGATATGATCGTAGATATTTAATTGTCTTGCCAAGTTGATTTTGTACCTATTCTGAAATTCCTTGAACTTTTTAAATGATTCAGATTTATACCTCATTAAATAGATATAATCATATCTACTAAAGTTATCAGTAAAAGTTATGAAGTACTGAAAACCACCTCTGGCCAAAGTGCTCATTGGTCCACATACATCAGTATGTACAAGGGCCAATAAGTCACTTGCCTTCTCACCTACGGTTGTGAAAGGTGTCTTTGTCATTTTGCCAAGTAAACAAGATTCACATGTTTCAAATGATTCAAAACTAAATGAATTTAGAAGACCATCTTTATGGAGCTTCATCATGCGCTAATTATTTATATGGCCTAGACGACAATGCCAAATAAAAGTAGGATTCAAATCATTAGATCAAAATTTCTTAGCATTAATGTTATAGACGTACACATCCTCAAGATTCAAAATATATAATCCATTCACCAATGGAGTATGGCCACCAAGCCTATCTTTAAAATAAATTGAACAACAATTGTTCTTTATTCTGAACTCATAACCTTCTGCTCCTAAACATGAAGAAAAAATGATGTGTAATACCCCGAAACTTAATCGGGTAATTCGAAAGGAAGCCGGGGGAGAAAACCAAAGTAAAAGAATGGAATTTTTCTGAAAAAAGGGGTTATCTATAAAATTTCGCCAACCTGTGCCGTGGCCCAAGAGGCCCAAGAGGCCCAAGAGGGGAGGCCGGCCAAGAGAGGGGGGGGGGCGCCCCAAACCCTAGCCGCCCCCACTCTCCCCTCTCCCCCCATAGCCGCCACCTCCTCTCCCCCTTGCGCCTCCTCTGTGCCACCACCTCCCCAGCAGCACCACCTCCCTCCCTGGCGAAGCTCCATGCTACGGTCCATTGGACGAAAGGCGAGGAGACCACCGTTGGAGGGCCGACGATGAGGAGGTAGCAGATCGGTTATGTTCAGCGCTGTTGCTTGTTAGTTTTGGGTAATATATGTATATTTTCTGATCTAACCACCTCTTAGAAAGTTGTAGCCCTCGGTTTTATATTTCTTTATGCACCGATATCACCTGATTTGGACATACGGTTTAGGAGTTATGATAGTTTTATCATGATCGTCGGTGAGAGTCGACGAGAATTGATAGATTGTCTTGTCTGACTATTATGAATTATTTAGAGGCTGAATCAGAAAGGCCATCCAAAATAAATATTGTAGATAATTCAGTAAGATTTCCAAGTTTATAAAGAACACAATTTTTAGAGTTGTCAATCAAAAGTTATGGAATTTTTACCGCCGCTGTTTCCTGACTATCAAACTTGCAGAGACAGAAAATTTACTTGAACACAAGAATTAGTAGGAGGACGAATCAGGGGACTTTACCAATTAGGTTTTCGTAGATGGTTTTGTCGTGGTTCCAGAGAGACCAAGACTACCCTATTCCGAGTTTCTTAGTGAAAGTTATAATGTTTTTAATCTGCTTGTCCGGAAGTTTTATCTTTGGATCGCAGGGAATTGGGTAGAACCTCTATTCGAGCCCTAGGTCTCGAGGATTTGGGTTGAGGGGCGTAATCGGAGTTCTTTTTCTCAGCGTATTTATTGTTAGCACTATTCTTGTGTAGGAGGCGGAGTTCCGGAGTAGAGGCACCATCCCTGCGTCTTCGCGCCTCGTAGCGGGAAAAAGACAAGTACAGTTAGTGGTAGACTATTTATGAGCGATTGTTCATGTTGTTACATTATGAGAATTTTGTGTTGTTCATAGAAGCTAGAATGCTATGAATGTCAATGATTATGAATGCTAGAGGTACAAGTAATTCTTATTTCTGTATGATGATTTAAAGTTCTGCACATGTGCATCATGCCATCATATTAGAGGCTTGGTCACGTGGTGACCAAGCATTTATTGAGGTCCCCGTCATGAATATGGCGTGCTTTTGGTCCCCATACTTGTGGAGTATGGGCTGTGATCCCTGTGCTAGAAGGCACAGGCATGGGTATGCATCGACGGATGCATACTCCGCAATACCGGTATATGCAAAAGAGAGAAAGAAAAGTGCATTTGAACAGTTTTGCATCGCATAAGCATGTGACATGTCTATTATTGAGAATTGTGGATGGATGTTGATGGTTGCAGTTGCATATGTTATTGTCTTACTGATTGTACTTTGCTGAGTCTTGGACTCACTCTTGCTGATATTGTGTTTTTAGGTACTTCGTTTGTGGACGGCATGCATGGGAGGGAGTAGAATTAAGCTTGGTCGCACATTGGCACAAACAAACTTTCCGATGAATAAACCATTTGAGCGATAACTCAGATTTTGAATAAATTGCTTGAGATTTGTTTCTTTACGCTTTACGTCTTGGATAATTTCTGTTGGAGTTGGATATCGTATTATGGATATTATTTTTATGATTATATTTTAAACTGTGCGTTTGGATAATTTCTTATTATTATTCTTCGCTTCGCGGACTTCAGGATGGTTAGTAATTCAAAGGAGATTCTGTCGAAAATTTGAAAGAAATGTCTTTGTTTAATTTGTAGTTATGCTAGTGTGGTAGCATTCCAGGCTCAGTGATGCAGGGTGTTCTGATTGGTATCAGAGCGGGCGTTAGGTCTGTGGTGAATAGGTTAGTAACTTAAATAACTTGATTTGCTAAAATATGTTAATGGTAAATTAACTTAAAACTTGACACACTCTGCACAGTAGGTAGGAATGGGAAAAATCATTGCATCTGCGATTCTGATAGAATTGTTTCATTGAGATGGTTGTACTGATTTGTTATGATATTATGTTTGTTTGCTCTAATGTTAAGTGGATATCTTTTTATCTTTGGAATTCGTAATGGCGAGAGGTAGAGGCGTGGGCGTGGTGCGGGCCGTGGTCGTGGTCGTGGTCATGGGCGTGGTTGATTGCATCCTCATCCTCGGCGAAGAGGTCATTGGCGGGGTGGTGAGGAGGTTGCATCCGCCGCTCGTCCAGTTGCTGAAGTCTGGGCCGCTCTACTTCAGGAACTTCGGAGGAAGTTCAGCGACTCCGTCGGCCAGTGCGGCGACCCCTCATTGCAGTGCACCGATGTTGCTCTGGTGGCGGTACCAGCTCCCGCTGAGGTTAGAATGAGCCTCCGGGAGTGGATGTCCCTTCGTCTCGATACCTTTGATGGAGCGGGCACCTTGGTACGAGCGTAGTAGCTTTGCAGTACATGGAGAGCGGTTTGGTGCATTGGAGATGACCTCGTGCGAAGAAGCGCATTTGTGGCCTTTCAACTGAAGGGCGAGATAGATATCTGGTGGGAGGGAGTTCTGTCAGCCAGGATTCCACTACAGGGACTAGTCACTTGGGAGGATTTCTTGGAGCAATTCAGGGCTAAGTTTTACCCTGATTCCTTCCTTGAGAGGATGGAACATTCCCTGGCAACCTTTGTTCAAGGGAAACTGTCTGTGGCGGACTATGAGGTAGGATTCAACAACTTAGTCCGCTTTGTACCACCGTGGTAGTAATGACCGAGAAAGCCAAGAGATTCCGTAGGGGACTGAATCCGGAGTATCGCCACGTACTGAGGGCGACCATCTTGCTTGACTTCAATAGTGTGGTTGATCAGGCCAAGGGTATGGAGCTGGAGCAGGAACTTACTAGAGAGAGGCAGACTCCTAGCAGCTTTGCTCTTACTGGGGGTTCAGTCAGTGGGCACAAGAGGAGCTTCGGTGGTGGAGGTGGGTCTTCTCAGCGACCCGCTTCCAAGAGATTTCAGGGAGGTTAGCGCTCTCAACCGCCTGCGCGTTCTGGCCAGCAGAGGCATGTTGCTTCTCCTGCTCAGCATACTACTTCACCAGCTTTGCGCCCAGTTCCAGGCCATGAATGATATGCTTCAAGTGTGGTGACAATCACCGTGCCTTTGAGTGTTCCTTCACGGGGGATTGTCGCCATTGTGGCCAGTCAGGCCACAAGATGATAGTGTGCAGGAAGAACCCAGCGTGCATCATCAAATGGGAGTCTGCTCATGCAACATCTTCAGCCGTTACTCATCGGGGTTCAGTCCAGACACTGATGGCAGCTCCCACACCCCAGTACCCTTCTGGTTGGGTTCCACCTGATGCGTTCTCCCCAGTGCCACCACCAGGGTTCTACTGGAACCCCGCACCGCCTGCGACTCCGTCATTTGCTCCATCAGCAGCAGTTCCTGTGCATCCTTCGCTGAGTGTTGGGGCATCTTCTGCATCGATGCCACAAGGAGTCTACGCCATGCCTACACCTGCGATCATAGGCCGTCCTGATGTGGTGTCAGGTACTTTATTAGTTGATTCCTTTGAAGCTTTTGTCCTTTTTGATTCAGGGGCTACCTATTCGTTTGTCTCTACGGCGTTTGCTAGAAGAGTGAATTTGAGTATGCAGTGGATTTCTCAGTCAGTGTTGGTTAGTTCTCCTGGGGGTATGATTGCTAATTCAACTGTCTGTCCTGGGTGTGCTATTGTTATTGAAGGGGAGAAGTTCACGGCGAACCTGATAGTAAGACAGATGGAGCTGTTCGATGTTATCTTGGGCATGGATTGGTTGCACGCTTCCCGAGCGGTGATATCTGTTTGATGGGGCGATCTGCATGCGGACCTCGTCCGGGGAGACTTTGACCTATCAAGGGAGTGCGCCTCCGCGCTCTCTTTCAATGCTAGTCGGGTTCTTCCCGGGTCAGCGTGCAGTGAAGACTTGACTTCTCTTAGCTCTTCTTGAAACCGAGTGTGGCCGTGGATTGAAGAGATTCGGTGGTGAGTGACTACCCAAATGTGTTTTCGGATGATCTTTCGGGCTTGCCACACCGAGCGGGCGTGGAGTTTCGCATCGACCTTGTTCCAGGTACTCGGCCCATCTCAATGTCCCCATATCGATTGTCACGTCCGTTTCAGGACGAGTTGAAGAAACAGTTGGACGAACTTCTGGCTAAGGGTTTGATCAGGCGCAGTGTATCGCCATGGGGAGCTCCGGTCCTGTTCACGGAGAAGAAGGATGGGAGTTGGTGCATGTGTATTGATTATCATGCGCTTAACGCATTACCATCAAGAACAAATATCCTTTACCCGTATTGAGGACTGTTTGATCGGTTGAAGGGGCCCTGTGTTCTCTAAGATCGATCTCGATGCAGGTATATTCGGATCCAAAAGCGTGAGCAAGATATAGAGAAGACTGCATTTTCCACCAGGTATGGGCATTATGAATATACTGTCATGTCGTTTGGATTGACTAATGCACCTGTCATCTTTATAGAGACCATGAACAACATGTTGCGTGAGTATCTGGACGACTTCGTGGTGGTGTTCATTGACGATATTCTTATCTACTCCAAGACTCATGAGGATCATAAACGTCAGTTGAGATTGGTTTTAGAAACCTTGAGAGAACATAAGTTCTATGCTAAGCTGAAGAAATGTGAGTTCTGGATTTCAGAGGTGAGCTTTTTGGGTCACGTCATTAATCCTCAGGGTATTGCTGTTGATCCTAGCAAGGTCTCCACAGTGGTGGATTGGAAGCGGCCATCCAATGTGAAGGAGGTGAGGAGTTTCCTGGGCTTGGCAGGTTACTATCGACGTTTTGTGTAGGACTTCGCCACTATTGCCAAGGCAATGTCGTAGCTTGCCCGAAAGGGTGAGATTCGGTGGGTGATGAGTGTGAGCGTAGTTTCTGCACACTGAAAGAGAAGTTGGTGACCTCTCCTATTCTCACACTTCCCGAGCCAGGGAGGCGGTTCACTGTCTTTTCTAATGCGTCTCGAGTGGGTCTTGGTTGTGTGCTTATGCAAGATGGAAAGGTGATTGTCTATGCATCGAGACAATTGAAGAAGCATGAGCAGAATTATCCCACTCATGACTTGGAGTTGGCTATGGTTGTTTTGCTCTCATGATTTGGATGCATTATCTGTACGACGAGCCTTGCGATATCTTCACAGATCATAAGAGCCTAAAGTATATCTTCACTCAGAAGGATATGAATTTGAGGCAAAGGAGGTGGTTAGAATTGATAAAGGACTATGATTTGACTATTCAATATCATCCAGGCAAGGCCAATGTGGTAGCAGATGCTCTTAGTCATAAGGCGACTCCTGGTACTCTAGATTGTCTCATTGTTGATTTTGACCGCATGGGGATATCCTATTGTTACGCGGGCACAACACATGTTGAGAACCAGTTGATCCTCGAGTCAGCGATCCCAGACCGTGTGTAGGAGGCGCAGTGGAGTGACCGGTTACTACAGGAGGTCAGGAAGCGTTTGGACGAGGGTAAAGAAGGAGATTTCAGTGTGGATGATTCGGGTGCCTTGATGTTTAAAGGCCGTCTGTGCGTACCGCAAAAGGCGGAGGTCAAAGATGACATTTTGAGGGAGGCACATCGCACTTCGTACACCATTCACCCTGGTGAGACTAAGATGTATCGAGATATGAAAAAACACTTTTGGTGGAAGGGGATGAAGGTGGATATTGCTAATTATGTGGCTTCTTGTGGTGTTTGCCAACAAGTAAAAGCTGAGCACAAACGATCTGCAGATTTGTTACAGCCTTTCGAGGTTCCCCAGTGGCCTTGGGATGACATCTCCATGGATTTTGTGGTGGTGTTACCTCGCTCGCCGCGAGGAAAGGATGCCATTTGGGTAGTAGTGGATCGTTTCAGTAAGTCTGCGCACTTTATTCCTATTCACACAACCAGTTTAGCGAGTGATCTAGCTCCTATCTTTGTGCCAGAAATAGTGAGACTGCATGGGGTGCCCAAAACTATTATTTCGAATAGGGATGCGAAGTTTGAGTCCAAATTCTGGGAGAGTCTGCAGAGTGCCTTGGGCACACAGCTTCGACTTAGCACAACATTCCATCCTCAGACAGATGGACAGTCAGAGCGCACTATTCAGACATTGGAGGATATGTTGCGGACCTGCGTATTGTCATGGAAGGGCAGTTGGGAGGACTAGTTGCCACTTGCAGAATTTGCCTACAATAACAGTTATCACTCTGGCATTAGAGCCGCCCCATTTGAGGTTTTGTATGGGCGGAAATGCAGATCGCCACTCTGTCGGGATGCAGTGGGTGAGAAGCGATTTGGGACCTGGATGGATTGGAAGACGTTGAGCGTGTAGCAATGGTGAGACAGAATCGCTAGCTGTGAGCGAGCAAAAAGTTATGCGATGTGAGAGACGTGACTTGGAGTTTGAGGTGGGAGACCAGGTGCTTTTGAGAGTGTCCCCCACCAAAGGCATTGTCCGATTCGGTACCAAAGGGAAGCTTAGCCCAAGGTATGTCAGACCGTTCCCGATTATTGCAAGGATTGGGAAGCTAGCCTACCGCCTGGACCTTCCAGAGTTCATGCGGGGAGTCCACAATGTGTTTCACGTTTCGATGCTGAGGAAGTTTTAAAAGACCCAGAGCATAAGATTTTCTTGGAGCCGCTGACTATTGAGCAAGACCTCACAGTTGAGTCGCGTCCGGTACGTATTCTGGAGAAGTCAGAGCGAGTGTTGAGACACAAGACATTGGTTTACGTCAAGGTCTTTGGGCGCGATCGATCGAAAGAGAAGCCACACAGAGTTGGAGTCTGCATGCGCGGCGATATCTGGGCTATTCACAGCAGGTGCGTGATAAAGTTCTAGAGGTTTATTCTGGTGTGTTAAGTTTGTTTAGAATTCGGGGTCGAATTCGGTTGAAGGGGGGTAGAATGTAATACCCCGAAACTTAATCGGATAATTAGAAAGGAAGCCGGGGGGAGAAAACCAAAGTAAAAGAATGTAATTTTTCTGAAAAAAGGGTTATCTATAAAATTTCGCCAACCTGGGCCACGGGCCACGGCCAGAGGCCAAGAGGAGGCCACCTAGGGGCGGCCCAGAGAGCGCCCAAACCCTAGCCACCCCCACTCTCCCCTCTCCCCCCATAGCCGCCACCCTCTCTCCCCCTTGCGCCTCCCCTGCACCACCTCCCCAGCAGCACCACCTTCCTCCCCGGCGAAGCTTCTTGCTGCGGTCCATTGGAGGAAAGGCGAGGAGACCACCGTTGGAGGGCCGGCCAAGAGGAGGTATCAGATCGATTTTGTTCAGTGCTGTTGCTAGTCAGTTTTTGGTAAGATATGTACGTTTTCTTATCTGACCACCTCTTATAAAGTTGTAGCCCTCGGTTTTTTTCTTTAGGCCTTGAGATCACTGATTTGAACTTACGGTTTAGGAGTTATGGTAGTTTCTTGTTGTCAGGAGAGAGCGATGAGAATTGATAGATTGTATTATTTGGCCATTATGAATTATTTAGAGGTCGAATCAGAAAGGCCACCCAAAATGAATGTTGTAGATAATTCAGTAATATTTCCAGTTTGATAAAGAACACAATTTTTAGAGTTGGCAATCAAAAGTTATGGAATTTTACACTTGTTGTTTCTCGATCACAAACTTGTAGAGATAGAAACATTACCTGAACACAAGAATTAGTAGGAGGCCGAATCAGGGGACTTTGCCAACTAGGTTTTTGTAGATAGTTTTGTCGTGGTTTCAGAAAGACCAAGATCACCCTGTTCCGAGTTTCGTAGTGAAAGTTATGATGTTTTTAGTACTGCTATCCCGGGAAGTTTTATGCTAGACTGCCAGGGGAATTGGGTAGAACCTCTATTCGAGCCCTAGGTCTCGAGGATTTGGGTCGAGGGGCGTAATCGGAGTTCTTTTTCTCAGCGTATTTATTGTTAGTACTATTCTTGTGTAGGAGGCGGAGTTCCGGAGTAGAGGCACCATCCCTGCGTCTTCGCGCCTCGTAGCGGGAAAAAGACAGGTACAGTTAGTGGTAGACTATTTATGAGCGATTGTTCATGTTGTTACATTATGAGAATTTTGCGTTGTTCATAGAAGCTAGAATGCTATGAATGTCAATGATTATGAATGCTAGAGGTACAAGTAATTCTTATTTCTGTATGATGATTTAAAGTTCTGCACATGTGCATCATGCCATCGTATTAGAGGCTTGGTCACGTGGTAACCAAGCATTTATTGAGGTCCCCATCATGAATATGACAGGCTTTTGGTCCATATACTTGTGGAGTATGGGCTGTGATCCCTGTGCTAGAAGGCACAGGCATGGGTATGCATCGACGGATGCATACTCCGCAATACCGGTATATGCAAAAGAGAGAAAGAAAAGTGCATTTGAGCAGTTTGCATCGCATAAGCATGTGACATATCTATTATTGAGAATTGTGGATGGATGTTGATGGTTGCGATTGCATATGTTATTGTTTCTTGATTGTACTTTCTTTGAGTCTTGGACTCACTCTTAGCGATGTTGTGTTTTTAGGTACTTCGTTTGTGGACGGCATGCATGGGAGAGAGTAGAATTAAGCTTGGTCACACATTGGCACAAACAAACCTTCCGCTGAATAAACCATTTGAGCGATAACTCATATTTTGAGTAAATTGCTTAAGATTTGTTTCTTTACGCTTTATGTCTTGGATAATTTCTGTTGGAGTTGGATATCGTATTATGGATATTATTTTTATGATTATGTTTTAAACTGTGTGTTTAGATAATTGCTTATTATTATTGTTCGCCTGCTGTGACTTCGTGATAGTTAGTAATTCAAAGGAGATTCTGCCGAAAATTTGAAAGAAATATCTTTGTTTAATTTGTTGTTAGGCTAGTGTGGTAGCATTCTTAGCTCAGGTTGGTCTGGGGTGTTTCATGATGTTTTTGCTTAAGGCAGAAATATAATAACAATTATTTAATTCTACAACTAATCCTGAGGGTAAGACTAATGGTTAAGTATCAATAGCTAATGCAACAATTCTTGCTCCATTGGCCACACGAAGATTAACCTCGCCACTTGCTAAACTTTTACTCCTCATCAGTCGCTGCATTGAATTTCTATGAGCAACCGATCCAGTATAAAATACCCAAGAGCATGTAGGAGAAGTGGCAAGATTAATTTCTATAATATTTATACATGAACCGAAAGTCGTACTTCATTTGTTCTTTTTCATCTCTGCCAAGTACTTCTTACAATTTCTCTTCCAATGCCCAGCCTCATGACAATGGTAGCATTATGTATCAGGCTTAGGACCTAGCTTGAGCTTCTTAAGTTTAGCCTTGAGACTCTCGATCTCATCTTGAGTCTTTCCTTTGCCCTTTCTCTTTCCTTTTCCGTAATACTTACCCTTCTTCTTGAAGCTAGTAGTCTTTTGAACCATCATCACATGATTAGAACTTTTCTTAATGCTCTCCTCGACACCTTTAAGCATGCCATGTAACTCAGTCATTGACTTCTCCATGTCATTATATGATAATTCAATATGACGGACTCAAAACTCGCAGGGTGTGATTGGAGAATCACATCAGTAGCCAACTCTTGGCTAAGGGGAAAACCAAGCTTTTCTAAGCTCTTAATGTGACCAATCATCTTGATCACATGAGAACTGACACAACTTCCTTCTGACAGCCTACAAGAAAACAATGCCTTAGAGGTATTGTACCTCTTTACCATTGCTTGGTTCTGAACCATGCCTTTTAGACCCACAATCATATTGTAAGTATCTGTGGTCTCATATTATTTCTGAAGCTCAGAGTTCATGGTGGCAAGCATAAGATAGTGTACATCGACTGCGTCATTGCAATGCTTCTCATAAGCATTATTTTTAGCACGTGTAGCATCTGCATTTGGTTCCTCGGGATAGTGACTCTCTAGAACATATTCCTGCTTTTTTGTTTGAGAATAATTCTTAGATTACAAAACCAGTCAATGAAGTTTGTTCCATTCAGTTTTTCTTTCACAAGAATAGATCGCAAGTTAAAGTTAGGTATGAAAGAAGTATTAGGTGCCATGATCTACAACAAAAAATATGTATATGCAAAAATCATCATTATGTTTATACAAGATCTTCTATTAAACACTTTAATAAAAGTTACTCCTACTATATGTTCTAAACTAAGTTTTCCTCTAACTTCATATAGTGGGTTCAAGATCCATATATCATTAAGTTCTAGTGAGCTTTGGCATCACTTTGCTAGAAACCTAGTGATTTAGGTAAGCAACCCTTTGCCAATCATATCTCATATGACTCTTGTTTGTTGGGTGGTATCCTGTCAGATCCCAAAATTTCAATTCGGAATCCTCTGTGTTTCGTGCACTAGTCCAGGATCACGCTAGTGCACACAGTGTTAACAAAGGTGGATATCGATCCACACAAGCGAATAATAGCATAAGCGATAAATAAATAATGGTTTGACCTTACGGTCGAGTTTACATTTATTTAAGCCACGCAGGGCTAACAGAGAAATAAAGCGGCGGAAACAAAAGCGGCGCGCATCCCATCGATTCGCCACGAGC
The DNA here is from genome assembly GCA_036346395.1 of Hsuehochloa calcarea. NCBI lineage: Eukaryota > Viridiplantae > Streptophyta > Magnoliopsida > Poales > Poaceae > Hsuehochloa > Hsuehochloa calcarea. The sequence goes on along the minus strand of CM070604.1, from coordinate 13,617,730 downwards.
AACCGATCGGGTCAAGACCTCGCGATCGAGCACCTTGATAAACTCCTCCTCGAAAGTGGTGAAGTCTCCTCCTCTTACGCTTGATTCGTCAAAACAAGCGTGAGTACACACCGTACTATAAGCCACACCACAGAGATGCAATATATATATATATATATATATATATATATATATATATATATATATATATATATATATATATATATATACATCTTTTACAAGGGAAAGGCATTCGGTGGTTCTTTTGCATAAAAGCAATGTTTGCAATTGAATAATAAATATACATTGGCAACAAGTAAAACAATTAAACAGCAAAAATTTGATAATTGATTTCACAAAGACGCACACAGTTTAACCGATTATTCACATAGCCAGATGATTTATATCACACAGCTCCCTCCCCACACAGTTTTATGAAAACTACCCCTAGTGTGAAATCCCCGAGCATGCCCATGACCGCGGACGCGGCTATTCGAATAGATTATATTATACTCTGCAGAGTTGTACACTTTACCCACAAGATATAATTAGTGTAGCTAGCACTAACCATAACAAAGCATTTCGGATCCGCATCGTACTATGCTAGGCCCGTCTCAAAACAGACATGTGGTTGTACATATAGGCTCAGTTCAATGGCACACATGGTGAGGTCCTTAATTGACCAAGGCAAGACTACCATTTGCTAACTATGCCACACAGATTAGCTCCCATGCACACAGTTCACACAGTCCACCATTTCACACAGTATCCACCACATGCCTCAGTCTAAATCCTTTTACCACCCGGTTGATTAAGTGCAACACATGCCATAACAGCACACAGTACACACAGATTTTACCACACAGATTGCATATTCACTTAGTCAGGTTTAAATAACTGCAGTCTCACATGACATGGTGATTCGTGGCATGGCTAAGCAATCTAATCGCACTAACCAACCCACGTTGGTGCTACAATACTTACCAACTAAATATCAACTAGGGTGACAAAGGATCAAGGCATAACAATTATACAAGGAAGGCATAACAATATGGAATTAACTACTACACCCAAAACATTTAAATAAATACTTGAATTAAGATGCAGTAATTTAAATTAAAATACTTTTAGCAAACTGGGAATCAAGATGGTCAAGGGTATAGCTTGCCTTGGAATAGGTTCAGGTGCTGGTCTTGGTCTTGGAAAGCTCCTTCTTCCTCAAACCTTCCAGAAGTATCGTCGAAGTCTACTCATGAACGAAGCAAACAACAAGAATAATTAAATAACAGAAGCAATTAACTCAATAAAATAATTAAAAATCTCCAATGGATAGATCTTAATTTTATACAAATTTAGAAATTTGAATGGATGGATTTGGAGTTAGGATGCAAAAGTTATGAGGTTGGAAGATTGAATCTAAAAGAAACCTAGAAAAAGGATTTATAGAATTTCGAATTATTTCTCAACGAAAAATCGGTATATTGCATAAGCATGACATCGACATGACGTCGACCCTAGGAAAACCGGAAAAGATAAATAAAAGAAATCGACGTGTGGGGCCCACACGTCGTGGACACCGACCACGGTGGACCAGTCCACCGAGCCCTGTGGATCTGGTCGGATCGGCCGCGCGCGTGCGCATGGCGCCGACGCGCGCCACGTAAGTGACACGTCTGCGCGGAGAGGCGAGGTGGGTGGTGACGGGCGTCCACGTCGTGACGACAACGGCTGCTGGCGGTTACGGACCGGCCGAACAGGCCCTGCGGTGATCGCAGGCGAGAGTGGGTGGCACCAGCGGGAAGCTCTCTCTGTTGCGAACCTTTTGGTATTGGTCTAGGCACAAGAGGACGACGGAGGTGGCCGGCGGCGAGCTCGAAGCGGCGAAGGCGTTCGGGTTTTGTCGGTGGCTACTCGGTGAGGTCCAGCGGCGTGGGTGGTAGCCGGAGGTAGGTGCAGGGACGGCGGACTTGGCGGCGGCTCCACGGAGGCAGGGCGTCACCGGCGGCGGCGCAATTGAAGTTTTTAGGGTTTCGGTGACCGAAACCCAATTCTTAAACCGCGGCGGCTATAGGGCTCTTGGGGTGAGGTGGGTGGCGGATCCGTGAACGAGTCTTGGCGATCCACAGGACCTATTTATAGGCCACAGGGTGGGCTGGGTGGCGAGATGGCGGCGGGGTTCAACGGAGTCCAAACGAACGCGAAGAAAACGGGTAGAGGCGGCGGATTTGAACTCAAACATGTTTGAAAGAGTCCGGGAGGAGAGGGCTTACGGAAGCGTCGTCGCCGAAGAATCGGGCCGTTGCAAAATTGTCGGACGGAGCTCGGCGACGCGAAAATGGCGGACGCGGCGTTCACGCGGAGACGAAGAAGATCAGGTCGGAGACGACGACCTCGGCGGGCCCACGCGTCAGGGACAGGGCGAGGCGCGCGCGTAGACGGAGATCTGGTCGTCCGCCGCGATCCAATGGTCGAGGTTTAACGGAGCGCGTGGAGGAGAGAGACAGCGGAGATCAAGCGTCCAAATCGATCGGACGACCACGAAGGATCAGTGAGATGAACAGGATCGGTAGAGGAATTCGCCCAACTACTATTTGGAGATTTAAAATAGCTTTTCTTTTTAAGAAAATACCAGAAATCCAAATAAGCAATGGAAAATAGCAAATGAACTTGGAAAAATTCCAGAAAATTCTAGAAAATACAACCAAGCTCATAGAATCCAAATAAAATAGTTTTGACTATTGTCCATGTTGGAAATATTCATATTATATTGTTTGTTACACAAAGTCCAATATTAAGCTTTTAAATTAAATTCAAATTAATCCAGATGGTGAATTTTCTTCCTACTAACTAATCAAAGGATTTTGAAAGCTCTGAAAATTGGGATATTACATATCCCTATGCCCAGACGACCTACACTATGAATACATAATACTATATAACACACAAGGTAGTTAGAATCATGATCCTACTATTAGAGTCTTACGATTATACGAACCCACGACAACCTGTCTTCCCAGCGCAATAAACCGTCCATCGCCATGGTTGGGGGTCAAGCTCCGAACGACAATGCCATTTTTCTAACTAAATCGCCCGATTTCCATGTCAAATCTTATCCCATATCTTCCCGCATCCAAATTCGGCCGAATCAAACCTCAAATCGGTTTCTATCTCTGGGATTTTCGAATTCGTTTTCGTATTCAAAACGGACTCGATTTGGGGATTCCTTATCCCGGACGTCCGAGCTCCTATAAATAGCCCCCGAGGTTCGCCAGCGCCTCCACAACCCAAAGCCCATACCCTCATCGCCCCGAGAACCGTGGCGCCGCCGCCATCGAAGTTTTACGTTTTCGGCCGAAGCTTTTCATTTTTCGAAATGTGTCGCTGTCGTCGCCACCTCGTCGACGTCGACTGCCCAGCCGGGTTCGCCGCCACCCGGGCTACTTCGTGCGCCCTTCCCCGCTGCAGGAGCGTCGCCATAACTCCCTCCCGACAACAGCCGCACCTCTCTCGCCGCTCTGACCTCGCCACCAGCCATCACCGTTGACCCCAGCCACCCTTAAGTGCACCACCGGGTTCGCAATAGCCTTGGCTATCCACTGGTACCACTTACCACCAGCGAGTTGCCGCCGTTCGCCGTCGACCATTGGAACTCGAGCGCCGCCGCCTCGTTGTGTCCACGTGTGTCGCCACCCTCAGCGCCTGCACCTGCGTGTCGTCCTGCATGGCGCTGAGTCAGCGGCCACATGCGTGTGTGCGTGGACGGTTCACCGAACCCTAGATCCAATCACTCGGTGGACTTGGTTTACCATGAGTTGTGCCTATGCCATGTGGGTCTCATTGTCAGATCCACTGTTCCATGAACCCGTATACCAGCAAGCCTTTTCGTGGACTCGGTTTATAGACTATGTGCCCCACATGTCAGCCACTGTAGCTTTTTTCAGGATTTATTTTAATTCCGAAATTCCTTCGCTGACGTCAGCTGACATCATAATCCGGATTTCTCTTTAGAAAAATAATTCCGAAATTCCAGAAATTCCAATTTAGAGTATTTTCTTTAGTTTTGATCTTCCAAAGCCCATATTTTCTTCAACCGAACTCCGATTGAGCCCATTCAAATTCCTAAATTCATCTAAATTTGAGATCTATTTATTTAAAAATTTTATTTAATTTTTAGAGTTTGTTTTATCTCTGTTATTTATTTTATTTTATTTTATTTATTTCATTTGCGAGTAGACGTTAATTCTTCAGGGACTTTTGAAGAAGAAGGAGTACACCAAGATCAAGACTAGTACTTAGACCTATTCCAAGGAAAGTTATACATTTGATCATATTGTACCCAGTTTTCAAAATACTTTATTTCAAATTACTGCATTCTATTTCAAGTATTTATTTAAATACTTTTGGGTTTAGTTACTAATCCAAATTGTTACATTCACCTTGTCTATTTTTATGTCATGATCTTTTATCACCCTAGGTTGGTTCATTACTAGTTGATATTATCGTAGCACCAACGTGGGTTGGTTAGATACGAGTAGATTGCTTAGCCATGCTACGAGTCATCATCTCATGTGAGTTGCAAATATGAATTTGACTAAGTGATTTTAGAAATGTGTGATAAAACTGTGTGTAATGTGTACTATTACTCGTTGATGGTATGTATTGCACTTAACCAACAGGGTGGGAAAAGATTTGGACCGAAGTAAGTGGTGGATACTGTGTGATATGGTGGAACTATGTGAATATGAATATTGGTATGTGTGACATTTAGTTAGAAATTGAAAGTCTTGCCTTGGTCAATTAAGGACTTAACTTTGTGCGTCATTGAATAAGCCTTACTATACGACCAATGCCTGGTATAGGACGGGCCTAACTTAGTTGGTTATAGTCTTGACATTGATTATTCAGGCTAATAGGTTAGGCTATGTGACCGGGCTGGAGGTGTGATTCTCACATCGCGGGACGGTTCGCTGCTTCCCTGTCCAACGGTGTGTGTCGGACCAAGCGTTGTGTGTATCGATTGGACGACGGTAAAGCACATCGAGAGTGTCAATGCTTGAGATGAAGTTTCTGAAAGGTTTTGTTATGATTAGTGCTAGCTACACTGATTATATTGTGTGAGTAAAGTGTACAATCTCTGCAGAGTGTTAATTAATCTATTCGAATAGCCGCGTCCGTGGTCATGGACATGCTTGGGGATTTCACACGAGGGGTAGATTTTTATAAAATATTTGGGAAGGGAGCTGTGTGATCTAAGTTATATGGCTGTGTGAATAACTTATTTAGCTTGTGTGTCCTTTGTGAAAGCAAATATCAAAATATTATTATTTATTTGTTTTAAATATTGTTTTCAATCTATTATTCATATGCAATTGCAAATGTTGCTTTATGCAAAATAACTACAGAAGCCATTCTTTTGGAATAAGCCGTCATCTATAAATTGCATTCTGTGGTATGACTTGCGAGTACGGTTGTGTACTCATGCTTGTTTCAAATAATCAATAGAAGTGGAGTCGTCTTCGCCTTCATTTGAGGAGGAGTTCTACGAAAGTGCTGATCGTTAGAGTCTTGATCCCTATCGGTTGCTTGTGGTGAATTGATGGGATTCAGCTAGAGTTAAATTTTGTTCCGCTGCTGCTATTTTATTTATTGCCAGCCCTGCGAGGCTTAATAAATGTAAACATGACCATAAGATCAAAACCATTATTTGCTATTCAAATTAGTCGTTTATTCTATTAATCGTCTTGTGTGGATCGATATTCATCCATGTTGATACTGTGTGCACTAGCATGATCCTGGACTAGTGCAGAATACACAGAGGGTCCATAATTATATTTTTGGGTCCCGACATGCATGGGGCTCAACTATTTGTAAAACACATTCGCAAATATTGACAATATGCTAACAAGAGCTAGATCAAGCACAACGAGCTATCAACACATAACAAACTCGAGTTACTAGTCAAGACCCCCTCTTAATAGTACGACAACCTATACTAGCAATCCGGTCTCCCAACCAAACACTGAGACCGGTAAAAGACTAGAAACACGTTATTAGCCCTAACTAGTCATACCTTTGCCCTGCACATTCTCTTAAACCTTGATGACGCACGTCTTCACTTCAAGTCTGGGTTCTTGACTTGAATATCATCAACACATGATGATCTTTTTCACTTCAAGATCTTGTCTTGATGCCTATCAACACACGATGACATCCTTCATCCCGAATCTTGACTTGAATATCATCAATACATGATGATCTTCTTCATGTGCCCTCCATCAACACATGATGGGTCTTCTCTTAACTTGATGATCAACTTATGGTCATCTTCTCTTGAGATCTTGATATGCATCAACACATGATGCATCATTCACTTGACTTGATGACAATTAACTCATGATGTCATCCCAAGTCATCATCACCATGGAACTCAACCTATTTCACCAACTCATGGAAAATGTTAGTTCCACAATGTGATTGTCAATAATTACCACAACATATCATTAACTCATAATGGTGGGTCAAGATATTTCAATCTTTCCCTCTTTGGTAATTGATGACAACCATCACAGTTACAAATAATTAAATATAAAGACATATGAGTATATGTGAACTACACAAGTTTTCTATACTCATTTGATATGTTTCAAAGAGAGATCCTCAATATAAGTGGATAATGGAATATGGATCAATACTAATGAAATAACAAAACATATAGTGAACTCCCCCTAAATGCATGTATACACAAATATGTAATAAAAACATATGCACATATTCAAGTTACACTTTTAGTTGAGTTCAACCTATATTTTGAATTCGAGGAATGTAACAAAGTATAGGAATGTCATATCGAATGCATACCTCTTTGATTTTCAACTTTTCATCCAAATAAGACTACACGATAGGTATATCAATAGAAGTGTTAGTCTCATAAATAGATTTATCATTAATCATCAAAATACTCCATTAACTAATAATGGTAGGTCTAGATTCTTCAGAGGTAGACCAAGAGCACAAATCTCTATATATTTTCGTCAAACTTAGAAAAGGTCCGCATACTACGAGATCACGAGATATTATCTTCTATTGAAAGCGGTCCGGAGGTGTCTTCTTTGTTGATGGCCCAAGGGACACAATAAAGACTTTTTTCGTACAAAAGCGATGTTCACGAAGGTCCGTGACGGAGGCAAGATAGTTGTGCAACCACAACGTCGGGCGTCGCCGCCTCCATCGTGTCTGGAGATAGAATTGTGCACTCAAGGTTTAGGATCTCACTGAACATTGAAGGCATCACCGTCTGAAGAATCACAAAGCAGAGTGGGACATCTAAGCTCCTGCAGATGGCATCCGTAATAATGTGGGACGAAGCCTCCATGATGAAGTGGCAGGCGGTCGAGGCCCTTGACAGTAGCATGCGGGACATCATGGGCTAACACGACCTATTGTTCTGGGGAAGACGGTTGTGTTTGGTGGTGACTTTAGGCAGGTGCTTCCAGTTGTACGAAAGATGACATGCCACATATAGCAGATGCAATGCTCCTTTAAGTCCTACCTTTGGAAAAGCACGAGGCAGTTGAGGCTCATTTGTAACATGAGGGCCTAGAGTGATCCATGGATTGCAGTGCACCAACTACACGTCAGGAATGTGATGATGATGATGTACCACATCCTTGATCGTGCGGAGGATGATCCGCATAGCTACTACCTCCCGACTTCTTGAACTCCTTGACTCCTAACGGGCTGCCTCCACACATCCTTAAGCTAAAGATTAACTGACCGGTGATATTGTCGTGGAACAAACAGGACGAGGTTGGTTCCAGAAGAACGCAATGGACGCCAAGATTGTGTTGGGCTAGTACGCCGGGAAGAGGGTGTTCGTTCCTCGGATACCTCAGTGCCCCCTCCGACGACAAGATGTTCCCTTTCACGATTAAGAGGAAGTAGTTTCTGGTTAGACTGAGCTAGCATCTCTATGACCATCAACAAGGCATATGGACAAATCATCCCAAATTCCAGTGTCTCCTGTTGAGATCTACCGCTAAGAGCAACATCAAGATTCTTAGCATCACGGAGAAGATGGATAAGTGGCCGAAGTCTAGGAAGACTTACAGTGGTTCGAATAAACATATGGCATATTCGAGGTATTGATCACTCAATTACAAATTCATGGTTTATAATGACTTAATTCCTGGATAAAATTTTCTTACGCAGGTTCATTACAATAAGTTGAGATAAAAAAAATCCTAGATCAGATTGGAGCTTTAATATAGTGCCATTTGTTGCATTGTTTTGAAATCCTTTGATGCTATTACTGTCAGCAATTTATGCATAACATTTATAGAGGAATCTCTACTCTGTTATTGAAGAAACCACATGATTTTTTTTGCCACACAATCCACGTACTAATGAAATCTTGCTTTGTTGTTTCTTAGTATATTTATGATATATAGTCTTATGATATACACATCAATTGATCGAGAAATATACGCTTGAGATGTTCCGTAACAACTTATAGGCACTTAACTAGTTCTTCCATAGAAAAAAAAGCAAGCAAGAACACAATTATATGCAATCCTATCGCGTGTCTTTTCTGATAATATACAGAAACCTCCGTTGTCTTTTTTAGGATAGTAATAGAGCTGAATACATGGGTGAAACTGTAGGATAGTAATAGAACTGAATACATGGGTGAAAATGTAAGCAGAACAGGCTGGCTCATCGTTGAGGGTGGCATGAGCTGAGGATGTGCATCTTGTAACTAACATAACACTATAATAGGCAATAACATAGTTAGTGCACAGGACCAGAGGCAGCGAACACATAAAATTATCTGAAATGATTACATAGTAGCACAGAAATTCTAGCAACGAATATGACAGCCTACAGAAAGACCATCAGGAAAATGCACGATTGAAACGAAGGCACAGTACATGCAGCACAACACTATGGACATAAGGTATACAAGGATACTGTAACTGTTGACATGAACAAATCATAGGACATAGTTATACAGGACATGGAAAAGGGAATATCTAGATGACGCTAAATAAGAGAAGCAGATAAAACTAACCACCTATGGACTGCAAACCAAACCTAAAGGATCTGTAGTTCTATCCAATCAATCAATCAGTATAACAGGAGCGGAATATACATCCCACTGATAGGAAATATAGAAAAGACTTATGAGTTTAAAACAAAAATGAATCAGAGAACATAGGCAATAGATCAATGTATCTGGGTAAACTAAACAATGTCTTCCTAGTGTTAATCCGACCAGTCTTCGCTGAAGCTCAACCTAAGTTCATAGCTCCTCTTTAATAAACATAGTATTTATGTATAAGGACATGGATGATAGAGGTAGCAATATCGGCACCTAATAATATCTATATGTATGGCTCGCTTATAAACAAACAACAAAATCTAGAGTATAACAGATGTTGAGAGCAGTAAACCCACTATCTTCTGGGCAAACCAAGTAGGGATAAAAATCTAGTTCATCTATATGTCCAAACCTAGAAACAGTGGAAATCTTGCCTTGACAACTGGACCAAGCATATCCTTGCTTGACGACATTCTGAGAAAAAAAAAAATCCTCATTCAAAAATCAACCGTGCCATAGGTGGTGCATAAACCTTGAGAACCATAAACCTTGAGAACCAATCTAAGTAAACACATAGCTAGTGGAGGATAACTCTCTTTAGAGCAAATTAGTAAGTGGAGGATAGGGCTTTGTAGAGCAAATTGGCACTACAAAAATGCGCTCGATCTTCAGTAGTAAATGTCATATGGGAAAAGAAGATGTACATCTACAGTTCAATACAACATATAATAGTTTACTTGTTTTCCTAATTCTCAATACAGTTATTACGGGGAAAAGAAGATGTACATCTGCAGCTCTATCCGGCATATAATAGTTCTATGGCTTTCCTAACTATCAATAAAGTTATTATGGTTGCGGCTGCACAGAGATTTGCAAACAAAGTAAAACTGATAGGAGATCAGAGCAATCAAAAAAGAATAAAAGCAAGGTGAGGAAATAACAACACTTACCATTCAGAAAGAGATCAGGGGATACAAAATACGCAATTTGATATGGTTGTTCTGCAAGCTGTGCGTGGCTGTTTTTTTAAGAACATTTTCGAATTTTTTATATGATCTGATGCAATTCCTAACCTCTGGAACTCCAAGACAGTAACCAAAGACCCACCAAGTAATTACCGATGCGTCAGCAAATGAACAAACTCCTCTTTGTGAAGTTTTTTTCGACAAGAACAGATCATGATTCAGCTAGGAAAGTACTAATTAGGTAAGGTTTTGAATGAAACTAGCCTGAATTATTTCTTTGAAGCTTGGACATCCTTGGACAGCAAATAGGCAAAAATCTTGGCATGTTATTACCTATTAGTAGTAAACCAAATCTCCAATGTTAGAAGCTCCATCCAAAATCGGGCAATGTTAGAAGCTCCATCCAACTTAGTCCAACCAAAAACCGTCGGCAGCAACGAAACACATGGTTCTAAAAATAGTAGTTCATTCACATCCTAAATCGAAACAATAATTTTTTTTACCATGCATGTCCACACTGAAGTGCTTGCAATTTTGATCACGGTACCACACACACACACACACACACACACGAACGAAGGAGTGGGGGGAGATGAGGCTGACCTTAGAGTTTACGGTGAGGTGGGGCTGACCCAAAGAATGGTTTGCTTAAGGACGGAGGTATACAGGGTAGGAGGCTTCGTGGGCCGGGGCGAGCCGAGGCACCGGGCACCAGGCAGAGTCGCGGCCGCCGCTAGGGGAGGCGAGGGGTGGCGGCGCTCGTGCGGTAGAGGGACGAAATTAGGGTGAGCATGAGCAAGTGAGAGGTGAGGGGAGCGCTGCTGGGTGCTGTACAGCGGCGGGGAGGAGGCCTAGCGGTCTGGCGACGTGAGCACGACGGCTGAGCGGCCGTATTCACGCGTCGACAGCGGCCGGCCAACGGGGAGTCCAAAAGAAGGGCGTGGGAAGAAAGGGGAGGGCGTGGGGGTGGCCAAACGTAGATGAATCGAAGCAAGTCTGAGTGAGGAGAGGACGTCGTTCCGGACAGCGAGCGGCGGCAGCGTTCGGACTCGATAGAGACGGCAAGAGAGAGCCGGCGAAAAACACGAGACGCGAACCGAGAAGGGGAAGAATACGGAGAGAGACCGAAGAGGCGGCAGGGGAGGAAGGGGAAGAATACGGAGGTAGCGGCTACGGCTGGGGAGAGAGACCAAGCAGGCGGCGTCGGAAGGAGAGGGAGGGGACCGGGAGGCAGCAGGGCAAGCAGCGCAGCGAGGAGTGGTGGCGCGGGACTGAGCGAGGTGCAGAGAGATGGAAGTAGAGAGAGAGGAGCGGGTGTAGGGCTTGCGCTCGGAGGAGGAATCTGGACCGTCCGCGAGGGAAGAACCGATCCGACGGTTTCGCACCAGCCTGATCTCAACCGCGAGATGGAGATCCGATGGCTGAGGAACGCCGAAACAGGACCTGCGATCTACACGTAATTTCAAAAGTGTTGGGGTGTTTTTTTGCAAACAAAGCGACGCGGATAGCCTCTAGGGACCTGGATTCTTTGGCATATAGATAATAGAGATTGAATATTTGAAGGGAGTGTCTATGCTCTATCTGATTAAAATTTCTTTATATATTAATCATATTTTTTTACCGTTCGATCAACATTCTATGTGTGAGATTGTCTCCTTCTCACAAATATAAACCTAGGCAAAAATTTCAAGAAAAATTCTAAACTAGACAAAAGTAAACGTAGGTGGTCCCTACAAATACAAAAAAAAATCTATACTAAACAAAAGTAAATCTATGTGAACCCTACAAATACAAAAATAAAAACAAAAACAAGTAGAACTAAAAGTTACAGAAAAGTTATGGTAAAATTGCACATCACTTGGTACTGTAATTTTAAGCTTAATACTATGCAATTACAGGTGACTGATAGATAAAAAAAATTCAGGCAACTGAAAATTAACAAACCTGATATTTGAAATACTAGGAACTTAGCCTACTTTACGGTTTCGTTTGATTCCGGGATAAAATGACAATATTAGCTAACCTCAACCTAGGTCGGTTAGTTCGACCCAATTTTTGTGTTTGATAACTAGTTAGTCTAAAATAGTGTTAGGTTAGAATAGCAAAATTCAGGATGATTAGTTGGGGTGGGTTTGCTTTTTCTACTTTTGTGTGTGGGTAACTTAATCGCAGGTTAAGAGTTGAAAAGTTTTGACCGAGTTAAGTTAAGACACTCTAACCCATCGATAAACCCTTAACCTAATTTTTTAACCCCGAACCAAATACAACCTAAAAGACGCGTGATTCTTCTTGTGGTTGCTGTGAGCTGTCTGAATTGTCTAAACCAACTCAACAACCAAGATTTTGCTGCCAACCAAACCGGTGTGGCACAAGTCTTTTGATCTCCACTCTAACTTTAGTGTATCTATGGATTTTCAGGGATTCAATCTCATGACCCCTCGGTTGCTGAGTTTAAAGATAGCTACTATAATTGACCTGACTAACTGTACATCCTTTCTATTTTAAAAAAAAAACCAAGTTCGATAGAAATTGAATATGGACTTTCTGCATGCAGCTGCATCTGATCTTATTTATAAGTAATTCCAAAACTACTCCATCTGTTTCGCTGTATTTGTCCACAGCTTACCATGCGCACTGACCAATTATACACTAGATCTAGGAAAAATTAATGAGAAATTACCATATGCCCGCCAAGAAGAATTTCGCTAGAAACTACTCTATCTGTTTCGCTATATTTATAAGTATATTTGATACATTACCATTAGTGACACCCACTACTGCACTTTTTGGTGTATATATTGTCATCTACATATGCCCACTAATGAGAGCCAAATAAGCCATGTCACTACACATTACTACACAAAGGGTCGTCACAGATGATTTTAAACCGTCACCACAGATAGTTTCTGAACCGTATAAATTTATTTTTCTATGATAATAGGCGGTTATTACAGACGGTTTGTGAGTTGTCTGTGATAAATCACAACACAGACAGTTTTGTGGTATAAACCGTCTATGAATACCTACTATCACAGACGGCTACCACCAACAGCCGTCTGTGATATGTTGGATATCACAGACGGTTATACGTACCAACTGTATGTGATTGGAGACATATCACATATGGCTAGTAAAAAGAACCGTTTGTAACGTCCTACATATCACAGACGGTTGTTGGTGGTAGACGTCTGTGATATTTCCCTCTGTTAATTTTGTTTTTGTTTTTGGGCTAGCCTCAGGAAATGCTAGATATGCCCTCTGAAAACAGTACGTAGATACAAGAAAATGCACAGATAAACATATATCGATCACAGATACACATATATATCAAAGATAAACAAATTTACAGATTGATTATAGATGAATTGTCATAATGTTTTTACAATATGTTTACAGATACAGTAAGAAAACATTGTCTGTCACAAATTTTTTATTCAGTCCATGTGAAACTCTCCTTTTGTATGAATGACCCCTGACATTAAAAAAGTGGCGAACCGTCTTCGAATTTCGGAGAGTTCATTCATTTTTATTGTACTTGAACCGATATTGATGCCCTGTCGCTACGAAGAGTAAAGTCGTAAGCACTTATATATATATATATATATATATATATATATATATATAAATTGATAAGTAGAAAATAATTATTAAGATTTACAAACCTCTGGATCCTTGGTTCTTTTAGTGTGAAATAGGATTATTGTGTACTAGTGGGTACCGAAAATTACGTCACATGTTTTAGTGTGGTGTTCCCTTCCACCTATTTTAGATGGTGATCTCGCTCTCATAAATAGGCCTCCTTTAGTTCATCAATATTCTCTATTTTCGCTATAAAACAACTCAATAAGAATCACAAGGTACTTGCCCATATTGAAATTATGAGACTTCACTACTCACTCCCGTGGGCGAACAGGAACGAAGAAACGAATGAATATAATGAACGTAGTCTTATTATTGAAGATTCATGGTATATCAATTATGAAAGGAAATAAGGAATACCAAAATTACCCATTTCATATTCATTAATCAAGTGGAACAAACAACAAACAAGACAAATCAATTGTACTTGCCTTTCGAACTACGACGCGTTAGGAGGCAAGGACGAAGCCATGAATCTCGAATTCCCTTCTCCTACACAAATTAATTACTTAAATAAGTAACAACGTGAAAAGGACGCTACTCGAAACGTGTTGGACCGAAAAGGCGACTAGAGGGGGGGGTGAATAGGAGCACGCTCACTTTTTTTTCCAAAATAATGAATTCAACACAATTTTACTCCAATAGCTATGATGAAGCTATGAAGATCAATATACCAGTACAGCGGAAGACTAGTATTGAATCCAATTAAATCCCCTAAGCAAAATCACAAAATCAACTAAGATTGCAAGAACTCACAAAGACGCGGTCTAATCATTGACCCAACCGGTCGGATCGATTGCGGGCGGTCGACCATTGTTGTCGTGGTCGGACCACTCCAAAATCGGTCGACCGGTGATGACGGCGATCGGACCGTGACTCGAACCGATCTGCAACAGTAAAATCAGCCCGATGACGAAGTTGCAATTAGGTCAAACTTTTGATTCTCAACTCCAATCTTAATGAAACTTTGCACACACCTTCCATATGCTATTGAGGACCTATTCCAATCGAATATTATGATAATTCTTGGAACGATCTTGAGCAATTGCCAATTGATTAACAGAAGGTCTAAAACCGGGCAAGAACGAAAACTTGATCCTAAAGCTTGTTCGTGAGAGAATGATGATCAAGATGATGCTAGATAGATTCACACATATCACAGCAAGCTAATTCATGTGAAGGAATCAATCACAAACTCGCGGATCAAAGAAAGCCCTAAAAACACGAAATTGAAAGCAAGAACGAAAAGAGACTTATCTCAAGCAAACCTTGCATAGATTGATTTCGTGATTGATGCTGGATTACATCCACACCATCATGGATCAGTGGACAATCAAAAATCATGAAATTCACCACAAACCATCAAGAGCCCTAGCCTCCACCTCAACTCCCCTAAAGACAATTAGGGTTTTGAAACATAAAAAGGCGAGAGAGAGAGTGCGACCACCACTTCCTCCTATTTATAGTGGAGGCCTAAAACTCTTAGGGTTTGACTCTCTTGGGCTCCCGTTAAGGCCCACTAACAAACGGGTCACACACGCACGCTTCGCGAAGCGCCGTCTTTAACCTTTTGACCTAAACCGCTTCACCATGCACCATGGATTTGCCAATAGGTCACCCTTGTCCATCTTGTGTCACGCTTGAGTCGTTGACCTCACCCGGCATCGTTGATCATTCTGGACCTCAACTCTCCAAGTCTAGTCCCGATCCTTCTCGCCGTTGACCGTCGTTGACCACCAAGCAACCTGCACAACCATAGACAAGCAAACACGAATTCGGGAACAAGTTCTTCACAACTTGACCCATGTTAGTCAAAACATGCATCATGCAAACCATATGCCATGAAACCAATGACTTTGACCTAACAAAACAACATCGCCACGAAGTTGGCCGTCGTTCAAGTAGAAACCGGTCTGACCGCTCCAGGTGAGCCGGTCGGACCGCCACTGGCGGTCGGACGCTCCTCGTGAGCGGTCGGACCGCCTTTGGGACTTAGCCGAATTTCAACCCCGAAAATCCGAAACCTTCGGAAACTTTAAACCAATAGAACTTTTCTTGGAGACTCCAAAAATCATGAGACCAAGTGCATTGGGATCCCTCACTTGCCTACAACACCTATTTTTGGCCCACTCGTTTTGACCACTTTGGTCACCGCCGTCCGACCGTCCCACATGGCCGGTCCGATCCGTCCCATGGCCGGTCCGACCGATTTGGGACCGGTCGGACCGCCGTGCAAGGACCGGTCGGACCGCCCATCGATAAGCTCAGAACTTTGTCGAAAACACGTGAAACGACAAACCGTAAACGCCATTGCCAATTGTCACATCATCCTAAGATCCGGAACATATCCCCATGAAATCCACAATCTCCCCTTGATGAACACATTGGCAATTATCCGAAAAATATAAGTAAGAGGTTTGAAAGCGAGTTTACTCGCAGTTTTAGACAAAGGCACAACTTGGTCCATAAGCAAGAAAAAGCAATGAAAATGACCAAGCCGGCATCGAATAGTATAGGCATGTGAGACAAGGCAAAAGAAAGCATAAAACTTTGATTTCGAAAAGGGTCAAAACTATCACATGAGGTCCATATGAAAGAACAATTGTTCAATTGACCTATGATCATTGTGAGTATAGAAGAATGCAATTCAAGTTCGAATATTCAATAAGACAATAAGAATGCAACTCAAGAACTCCCCTCACTATGATCCTCAATTTTCAAATTTTGATTTCTCCCTTTGATACACTTCTCCCCAATAAAGAAATATCTTCTTATTAACACATCTTCTCTTCTCATTTAACACATCTTCTCCCCTTTGACAATGGATTCATCAAGGAATCATGCCTTCCTCTCATCCAGAGATAATAAATATAGAATAAAGAGAAGCGAAACAAAAGAAGCATAAAGAGGAATATGCATGAAGTGCAATGGGTGGCTTCAATTTTTGTATTTTCAATTTTGATTACAAGAAGCTTTGGAGATTACCCAAAAGAACAAGCTAGTATCTCTAATATTGCACAAACAGACATATCAAGCCCCGACAGCTAGCAAGATCATGGTAAGACATATATATCAAAGCTAAGCACAAAGGCTCAAAAGTAAAGCGATGGATTTGATCAATTTAAGCAACGCTTCAAATTCACAAGTTCATCAACAAGGATCCTAAAGTGAAATTGGCCATGTCAAAATGTCAAAGTGAGATCAAAAATCTAACAAAGACCACATTAAGAGTCAATCAAGTCCGTATTGAATCATTTTGCTCAATATTTTATAAACGCCCAATTGTCAACATTTTTCTCATTTGCATTGAATATTGAAGTTGACTAATGATCTAACTTAGTGACAAGATCCTGGGCTAGGAGCCATCCACAAACTCATCCTAAGATTCGACCAAAAGTTGATTAAAGGTATATCTTAGTAAAGAAGATCTTGGACTAGGAGCCATCCACAAACTCTTTCTAAGCTTCTACACAAGGCGACAAATCTTGAGGTTCATGTCATTTTGACAAGCGGTCCCCATGAGATTATGCGGTTCATCAAACTATCTCCAAGTTCATGTCATTTGACAAGCGGTCTCGTAAGAATAGTTTGACACAATTTAAGCATAAGACAATCTTGATTTTCATTTTCACATGAGCGGTTTAGAATCTCAAGAACACAAAAGCTCAAGTAATGGTCAATTTTAGATCAAAGAGCTAACAAAGCAATTCACAGGGGCCAATGTCACAAGAGGAGCACTAATTGCGCAACTCGCTAAAACATCCACAAATTGCAATTTCTTAATTTGAGTTGTTTAAAAAGTTCTAGCTCATATAGCAAAGACTTAGCTACACATGTAAAAGCATGATAATTCTAGCAAGTCAAAGAACTAGACATGACATTGAGCAAGAGTTGAAATACAAAAGCTCCAAAGGGTAATAGGCAAAGCTTCATCAATTTTAAAAGATAAGCAGAAAAACTTATATTACAATGCATCTTTTTGGATTTTTCATACCACTTGTTGTAACCACTTGTTGGATTTTTCATATGAATGCAATATGACACAATGAGATGCAATTAAAAAGCCTAAGAACCTAAAAAGCTCAAAAAGATCACTAAGTTCGGAAAAAAACAATAAAAGATCAAAAGAACAAGGAAAGATTAGAAAAGATCAAACTCCCCTCAAACCAACCCATAAGGATAAATTACCCTAACTCGCTTCTTAAGGAGGAAAATCGGTTTGATCTAAAGGCTTGGTAAGAATATCGCCAATTGAGCTTGGACTCTCGAAGTGCATCACAATATCACCTTTTTCAACATGATCTTTAAGGAAGTGAAAGCGAATGTCTATGTGCTTAGTCCTAGAGTGTTGCTTTGGGTTTTTAGCAATATTAATAGCGAAGTGTTATCACGAGAAAAGAGGAACACTAGCAAAGTTTAACCC
Organism: Hsuehochloa calcarea; assembly: GCA_036346395.1. Lineage (NCBI taxonomy): Eukaryota > Viridiplantae > Streptophyta > Magnoliopsida > Poales > Poaceae > Hsuehochloa > Hsuehochloa calcarea. The sequence goes on along the minus strand of CM070604.1, from coordinate 13,599,627 downwards.
ATAATCTTTCAAAGTGAGCGTCATCCACAAAATCAGCTCTGACAACTAGCAATGACTACATACTCCGCTTCAAGATGGATTGTGCAACAAGACCGCTTCCTAGAGGACCAAGATACAAGAGAAGTGCCTAGGAAGTGACAGTGCACGAGGTACTCTTCCTATCTAACCGACGACCGCAAAATCGAATCAAAACCTCTAATGGACAAAGCTGAAGAGCAGGAATACCAAATGCCATATAAGAGGGTAGAGTGTAAATACCTGAATATGCGCTTAACGGCTTGGCGATGGGAAGTTCTCGGAGACGCCTGAAATCTTGCACAAAGGCATACCGTGAAGTGAATGTCCGGTCTCGAGGTCACAAATCTGAAGGAGCCGATCATCTTTGCGGTACTCGCGTTGATCCACGACTTCTCCTTCCTCATCTGGATCCAAAACAGTCGAGGTTGCCATGGGAGTGGAAATTGGCTTGCAGTCACCCATGTTGAAGCATTTTAGTAGATCTTTAGTGTACTTCGTCTGATGGATGAAAGTTCCTTCCTTGCATTGCTTGATTTGAAGTCCCAAAAGTAATTAAGCTCTCCCATCATACTCATCTCAAATTCCTGGACATAGTGTCGAAAAAGTGAAACAAGAGCATTAGAGGAACCACCAAAGATAATATCATCCACATAAATTTGAGCAAGCAGGAAGTCATTGTCACGTCTAAGAATGAATAGAGTTTTATCCACTTTACCCATTTCAAAATTATTTTTAAGCAAGAAGGCCTTAAGTCTATCATACCAGGCTATAGGGGCTTGTTTAAGACCATACAATGCTTTAGATAGCTTAAAAACACGATTTGGATATTTAGGATCCTCAAAACCAGGGGGTTGCTTAACATACACTTCCTCATCTATGAAACCATTTAAAAGACACTTTTAACATCCATCGATATAATTTAAAACCTTTTGATGCAAACAAATGCAAGCGAATGCGAATGGCTTCTAGTCTAGCAACAGAGCAAATGTCTCATCAAAATCTAACCCCTCAAATTGGTCAAACCACGAGCTACCAATCTGCCTTGTTTCTAACCACGAACCATCCTCACCTTGTTTATTCTTAAACACCCAACGGGTTCCTATAACATTATGACCACTAGGGGGTTCTACTAGGTTCAAACTTTGTTTCTTTCAAAATTTTCTAACTCCTCATGCATGGTATTTACCCAGCTAGAATCAGATAAAGCATGTGATATATCGCGGGGTTCAAAAGAAGCAACAAAAGCCGAATGAGAGTAGAGATTTGGATCATTATACCTGGAGCGAGTGACTCGCTCATGTAGATTACCTATTATCATTCCGGAGGATCTTTGTCTCTGAATGCGAAGTGGAGCGCCGGGTGAGATCTGGTTTCTTCGACCTCCGCAGTATCAGCGATGATGAAGATGCGCAGAGCCTCAATCAAGGTGAAGTAGGCGTAGCGAGTTTCTTGTATCGATATGGGCGCTTGATGCGAGCAGATGAAGGAATGATATTAGCTTCGTCCTCATCTTCCTCCACAAAATGCTCTCTGTCACTGTAAATCATCTCAGAGCAATAGATCTAGCTCGGGGCTAGTCTCATCAAAAGTGACATTACAAGTCTCTGAATAATGTTAGTCTCGATATTAAAACCGAAAACCCTCGAATGAGCGGGATAACCTGAAATAACCCATCAAAAGTTCTTGATTCAAATTTATCTAAGTTGCTGTCTTAAGAATAAAACATTTTGATCCAAAACTCGAAAATGCGAAATGAGGGTTTTCTACCAAAACGAAGCTCATAAGGAGTCTTGCCTAAAGAAGGTCTCAAAAAGACACGATTTGCAATATGGCAAGCAGTAGCAATAGCTTCGGTCCAAAATCTCCTCGGTGTGTTATACTCGTCTAGCATCGTCCTAGCCATTTCGACCAAGGTCCTATTCTTCCTTTCCACCACGCTATTTTGTTGAGGGACGTGTGGAGAGGAGAACTGATGCTCAATACCACGCTCAGCACAAAAAGAAGCAAAAGAAGTATTTTTGAACTCCGTGCCATTATCACTGCGAATCGCTCTCAAAGCACCAGGAAGCTCAGAAGCCAAACGAAGAACAAGGTCATGAAAATAACCAAAAGCTTCATCTTTTGAAGTAAGAAAGAACACCCAAGTATATCTAGAAAGATCATCGACTATGACAAGAATATACCATTTTCCACCGACTGACCGGACTCTAGCAGGACCAACAGTATCCATATGAAGCAACTGTCCTGGTCCGTCAGTCATAACCATAGTCACAGAAGGGTGTGAGGCGGCAACTTGTTTGCAATGCGTACAGGGCGCACATACAACATCCTTGATAGCTTTGAGTTTGGGCAAACCTCTCATGAGATCAAGGTTGCTAACTCGTGTCAGATGATCAAAACTAATGTGCCCCAAACGTCGGTGCCAAAGCCAGAAATCAGAAGAAGATGTAAGCAAACATTTAAGAGATCCAGCAAGAGATTCTGAAAAATTAGCTTCAAAAATTCTACCAACTCTAGAGATTCCAAACACAAGCTCACCAGTAGAATCAAGCACACGACAAGCATTTTTCTTAAAAACAGTCTCATAACCATCATCAAGAAGCTGAGAAACAGAAAGGAGATTATACCTAAGCTTGTCCACAAGAGCGACATCCTTTAGAATGAATTTGTTGTTCACCCTAATTGATCCTGTTCCTTCAATTCGCCCTTGTGTATCATCTCCAAAGGTGATGAAGTCATCACCTGTTGCCCGCGTGAAAGAGGTGAACCATTTTGAGTTTTCGGTCATGTGGCGTGAACACCCGGAGTCGACGAACCACGTGTTCTTCCCCTTTCCACGGTAGTCCTGAAACTCAAGGAACAAAAGAACGATGTGTCTCAATACTGGGGTTAGATAAACAAGATTTAGGAATCCAGTACTGAGACACACGTCTGCAAGGAGTATACAAACCAGAAGTACTATCCTTGATTTCATCTAACATTCGGTTATGAGCAATGTTTAAATTAACATGAGACTTAAATTGTCCATGGGCGGTCGGCGGCGTTGTCTTTGTGATCGACCGGCGACCAAAACAGATCGAGCCGGTGACCACGTGATCGGACCGCGATCTGATAAAAATTAGTATTAGGATATTTAGAAGCATAATGATTTGCATGAGAGAAAATCCTAATCCGAGTTTATTCTTTCGGTGTTACCATGTCTCATAGAAGCTCTAGGTTGCATGAATGAAATTCTATCAAAATTTTTCTATCATTTTCAACCTACGCCAACAAAATTCAATCAAATGCCCACTTTTCTTACAATAAGTGCAATGGTACTTGGTACCACTGGAGGAAGCACCATTTGAATTAATACAAGGTTGGGCAAAACCTGCAGATTTAAAAGATGTTTTTGCAGGTTGGGTTTTGAATTCAATTAAACCCTTTTCTAAGACTTGAATGACTTTTGGGTTTGAATTGTCTTGAAAAGAATTGAATCCTAAACCTTGCTTCTTATAAGGAGTTTTAGACTTGTCAAGAATCATGTTTAATTGTTTCTTACCTTTAGAAAATTTCTCTAAGGTATCATGAAGGTAAGCATTTTCTTTTCTCAAGTTAACACAAGCATCACAAGTTTTATCCATAGATTTCTCCTTATATAAAGCAATTTCAAGCTTAAGAGTGGAACATGAAGCACAAGTAGTATTTTCAATATCGTCCTTAAGCTTAGCATATTTGACTCTAGCAGCTTCTAAGATATCTTTGATTTCACGTTCTTTTTCTAAACATGAAGTGCAAGGGCTAGAATCAAATACATCAAAAGCAATCAATTTACTAGATTCTAAACATTTTTCACAAGGAGCACTTTTAATTTCATTTAGTTCAGATCTAACATTCTCAAGTTGTTGTACAGAAATATTATGAGCAGATTGTAACTTGGTAATTTTTGAATGCATAGCATGACAAGATAAACATTCATCAGGTTCAAGAGTCTTAGCATTTTTAAGCTCTACTTTCAGTTTGCTAATCTTTGACTCTAATTTCTTATTTTTTGTCATGACAAATTCTAGTGCTTCATCTTGACTAAGCAATTGCTCAACTATAGAATCATATTTAGCAGAAAGCTCATCATAAGAAAAAGATACCTCATTATCATCAATGTCGTCAGTGTCGACCATGAAGCACATGCCGTGAAGTCTTTGGCCTTCCCTTTCTTTTTGCCTTGAGGGATCTCCTCCTCCTTGTCCTCCTCACTCCCGGTATCCACATCGCTCAAGGATTGATCCTCAAAAGCGGCAAGGACCCGGTGAGTAGCCTTCACAAGCTTATTAGCTTCATACCTTGATTTGTTGAAAGGAGGCTTCTTCCAAGCTGGCTTTCCTTCCTTATGATTTCTCTTACCTTTCCGCTTGGGGCAATTTGCCCGGATATGATTGAGCTCACCACATTCATAGCATGTCACCGGACCACCTCTCTTTTTGTTTCTCACATTATTGTAGGCCCGTGTGAATTTTTAGCAAGAAGAGCTAACTCTGTTTGAGAATACTTTCAAGCTCCTCTTCATGAATAGCAGATAAACAAGCAAATGAAAATCCAGAAGAAGATTCAAAAGAGTTATCAAAAGCCTTTTTGAGAGGATCTGCTACCAAAGCTAAATTATCTTTCTTGGGATGATCAACTCTTTTAATTTCATGAGTCTTGAGTTTACTATAAAGCAATTCTAAAGTAAGACTTGAAAGATCAACATTTTCCTCTATAGCAGTAGCCTTCATCTCCCACTCCTTGGTGTTGATTGCAGCCAAGAGGTGGGTGTCATTTTCAGATTGAGAATATTCAATATCAACAGCTTTCATTTGATTAATTACTTTATTAAAGCGATGAAAATGTCATCGATGCTCTCTCGGGACGCATCTCGAATTTATTGTATTCACGCTTGTAAACTGCTTTGGCGCACCTTTTGATTTGGGACGAACCCTCATGATATGTTTCGAGAGTGTTCCAAATTTCATGCGCAGTTGAAAGATTGCAAATTCTATCATATTCTTGTCTACCAAGTGCACCATATAAAAGATTCTTAGGCTTATTGTTGTTAGCCAAAAGAATTGCAGAAGCAGGTGTAGCAATTTCAGGAATAACCAGCGGGGCTCTAACAACATCCCAAATAGCTTGTCCCTCGCTCTCAAGAAAGACGCGCATACGATTCTTCCAATAGGCATAGTCGTGCCCATCGAAAATATGCAGTTTAGTAGAAAACTTATCCATCGCCAAAGTTCAGTGACCGGTTAAGATCAAGATTGAACTAACCGGGCTCTGATACCACTTGTTGGACCGAAAAGGCGACTAGAGGGGGTGAATAGGAGCACGCTCACTTTTTCCCAAAATAATGAATTCAACACAATTTTACTCCAATAGCAATGATGAAGCTATGAAGATCAATATACCAGTACAGCGGAAGACTAGTATTGAATCCAATTAAATCCCCTAAGCAAAATCACAAAATCAACTAAGATTTGCAAGAACTCACAGCACGGGCGGTCTGATCGTTGGACCCAACCGGTCGGACCGATTGCGGGCGATCGATCACATTTGTTGTCGGCGGTCGGACCGCACCAAAATCGGTCGACCGGTGATGACGGGCGATCGACCGCCGACTCGAGCCGATCTGCAATGATAAATCGGCCGATGACGAAGTTGCAATTAGGTCAAACTTTTGATTCTCAACTCCAATCTTAATGAAACTTTGCACACACCTTCTATATGCTATTGAGGACCTATTCCAATCGAATATTATGATAATTCTTGGAACGATCTTGAGCAATTGCCAATTGATTAATGAAGGTCTAAAAGGGCAAGAACGAAAACTTGATCCTAAAGCTTGTTCGTGAGAGAATGATGATCAAGATGATGCTAGATAGATTCATACATATCACAGCAAGCTAATTCACGTGAAGGAATCAATCACAAACTCGCGGATCAAAGGAAGCCCTAAAAACACGAAATTGAAAGCAAGAACGAAAAGAGACTTATCTCAAGCAAACCTTGCATAGATTGATTTCGTGATTGATGCTGGATTACATCCACACCATCATGGATCAGTGGACAATCAAAGATCACAAAATTCACCACAAACCATCAAGAGCCCTAGCCTCCACCTCAACCCCCCTAAAGACAATTAGGGTTTTGAAACATAAAAAGGCGAGAGAGAGAGGTGCAGCCACCACTTCCTCCTATTTATAGTGGAGGCCTAAAACTCTTAGGGTTTGACTCTCTTGGGCTCCCGTTAAGGCCCACTAACAAACGGGTCACACACGCACGCTTCGCGAAGCGCCGTCTTTAACCTTTTGACCTAAACCGCTTCACCATGCACCATGGATTTGCCAATAGGTCACCCTTGTCCATCTTGTGTCACGCTTGAGTCGTTGACCTCACCCGGCATCGTTGATCGTTCTGGACCTCAACTCTCCAAGTCTAGTCCCGATCCTTCTCGCCGTTGACCGTCGTTGACCACCAAGCAACCTGCACAACCACAGACAAGCAAACACGAATTCGGGAACAAGTTCTTCACAACTTAACCCATGTTAGTCAAAACATGCATCATGCAAACCATATGCCATGAAACCAATGACTTTGACCTAACAAAATAACATCGCCACGAAGTTGGCCGTCGTTCAAGTAGAAACCGGTCTGACCGCTCCAGGTGAGCCGGTCGGACCGCCCCTTGGCCGGTCGGACCGCTCCTCAATGAGCGGTCGGACCGCCTGGGACTTAGCCGAATTTCAACCCCTGAAAATCCGAAACCTTCTGGAAACTTTAAACCAATAGAACTTTTTACTGGAGACTCCAAAAATCATGAGACCAAGTGCATTGGGATCCCTCACTTGCCTACAACACCTATTTTTAGCCCAGCTCATTTTGATCACTTTGGTCACCGCCGGTCCGACCGCCCCACATGGCCGGTCCGATCGATTTGGGACCGGTCGGACCGTGATGCAAGGACCGTCGAACCGCGCCGTCGATGAAGCTCAGTAACTTTGTCGAAAACACGTGAAACGACAAACCGTAAACGCCATTGCCAATTGTCACATCATCCTAAGATCTGGAACATATCCCCATGAAATCCACAAAACGCTTAGTCGTAGCATCCTAAACCCAATGTTCAAATAGTCGATCTACCCAATTAAACTGACAGTCTAGCAGGACGGTAAACTGGACAGCGGTACTAAAAGCAACACAACTCTTGCTCTGAGACTAGAAATAGAGTGTTCTCAGATCCTATGGAAAGATAACGATATCCCCCACAAAAGTCTAGTTGGCGGAACCTTCAAATTCGGCCAAAACCTAGGCTAACAATCCAATTAAAGTTGAACATCCAATCTGTCTAACAGAACCACAGAACAGTAGAGAAATAATCATATCTTTTGTTCTACAAATCCAAATTGAGTGTTCTTTATCAATACAGAAAAGGTTATAAAAAATTCTACAACAAACTAGTTGTGTGGAAACCCTGATTCGGCCCTTAACTTAGTCATAACTTAATAGACAAGTTGACAGTTAATTCACGTCAGATTTTTAGGATAGAAGAAAAGAATTCATCATATCTCCCAAACAGTAACTCGAAATTGAGTGTTCTCGGAGGCTACGAAAAGCTAAGAACGAATCCCACATAACTCTAGGAGGTGGGATCCCCTAATTTGGATCCTAAATACATGAAAACAATCGAACAATGTACTGGACAGAATCTGTTCTACTCGCAGTACGAATACGATCCACTAAACAAGCCAAAATTCGCATCTACCATAATCCAAACGGCGAAGAACATCGATTATTACCCTTGTAGAACACCACCTGATACGGATCAACGTGTGTTGATGCGTAATGTGGCCCAATCTTTCACGGTACTTGTATTTCAATTCTGAATGAGGTGAAACTCCCGCTTTCCTCTCTCTTGATTTGGCAAAATAGCAGAGCAAGTATATCTCCAAAGCAAGTAACACTTGGTTGATGTTGAATCAATCCGAAGAGAGAAACAAAATCAAACCGGAAGAACACCACCAAACCGTGAGCAATTGAGGATGCTACGAATTGGTGAGATGATCCACAAGGAATCACGGATCTTGGAAGAACAACCTCCCTCCAATATTCACGCAATCACAAAACCCTAGATGGGAATTTCCGAAACGCATGTATTCATTTTGCGCCACATAAACCTGTGACTTTTCTGTATTTTATTCAACTCTAACTTGCTTACAATGGGGCTCAACCCCTAAATATATAGCCCATGAATAGTAGACCAACTCGGTACTGTAGCAATGAGCGATGAATCCGAGTCTGATCTCAGAGCAATGAACGATGAACTGACTGGTTCTTTGCTCATGAACAATACCGACTATTTTTTTATTGCAAACTCCTTTAATTCGAAATTTAAACTACTCTAATTGCTGAAAATAGATTAAACTATCCTATTACAAGTAATTTATAATTAACTTCTTTTAAAGATTGATCCGAATTGGAATTGCACCAATCCAAACCCATTTTAGATTCTTAGGCTGAAAATATATTGATTTTGGAATAGGGTTTGAATTTGGTTCTTCTGTCTTTTCTTGACGGAATTCTCTTGTATACTTTGCAACATGTAAAGTCCTTTGTTGTTGTGTCTTCCTATGTCCGCTAAAGCTCCCCGGTCGGCATTCCTCCCTATCCTTGCTCTTTCTTCAACTCGGTTCTTGTTTTTCTCCATTGATGCATAATAGGCTCAACTTGAGGCTTAATGCACACTTGCCGCTTATGGATATTGACTACCGTAGTAGATGCGCCTAGGGCCTCATCACCACCGAAGATCGCTGATCAAGACTTGCGAACAGGATCTCCTTTTCTCCTCCTTTCTCTCCCTTCTTCTTCCCCCCGATGGCCGGTAGTAGGGAGCAGCAAAGGGGCGACATGGAGTGCGTGGCAGCACGGGGGGAAGAGTTTGCTACAGTGGCGGTGTGCTACAGTAGTCGCATGCTACAGTACAAGGTGCCTAGGGTTTTGTTGCCCCCTTCTTAAACCAACTTCCCACTTGGGCCAAACAACGTGGGTTGAAAGGCCAAGATTATTTCTCCTAAAAAAAAATCTGATTTCTCTTTTTAATTCCTGTTAAATACCTTTCTCATTTCAATTAATTCTCAAATGTTAAACATGATATTATATAATCGTTGTTGGATATTTTCTTTGTTAGGAGAAATCCCTCTCTAAACTATATTGCACTCGAAAATTGAATAAATTTCCCTCTCCCGAATAATACATTCTCCCAAATTGATAATCGGGGTATTACAGCGCGCTCCTTAGACGCCTTGTACATGGCCTTGCAATTCCAATATACGTATACAATTCAAGATGTCAGAATTACTCCATAAGAAAAATTAAAAGACCAAATTAAGGGCGTTGTTGCTAGTTAGATTAGTGACATATTTCTCTAAAAAATATTATAAAAAACAGTAACATGTATGCATGCATGGATTGGTTGCCGCCACAAACAGTAGTACATATTTTTTTAGGTATGTAAATCGTCACGTGGCTCGTGAGGGTGCGCAGAGGTCGGTAGTGGGTGAGGTAAGCTCACGACCAAGAGGCCGACGTTGTTGATGGCGACATCGTGAGGAAGAGCAACGGCGATCGCCGACCTCCTCGCCTTGATCCTCGCCGTCATGCTTCACATGCTCACCCTGAGGCACGACGGTCTGTGAGTTTTCAATACCGTGAGTTTTGTTTTAACTCTACTGGTTGTTGATAGAGGGTGCGAAAGAGAGTAGAGTTATGTGGGGATTCATCTTTGGTGGAGGATGATCATTCTTTCAAAATGTATAATAAACTAAGACGAAAAGACGCATCATAACATCGGTATGCGAGATGAAGAGACGTATCGCGCGGGAGCCGAAGCGGCTTGAACATATCACAGACACTTCCGACCACAAACCGTTTGTGATACAAAATTATCATAGACGGTTCTCTATGAATTATTACAGACGGTTATATTTAAAAACTGTCTACAAATATGGGAATTATCACAGACGATTCTTATTAAAAAAACGTCTAATTATAAACGATTCTACCCATCGTTAGTAAGATAGACGGTCCTATTGTAAAACCGTCAGTGATAATTACAACACTGATGATTTCTGAGAAATCGTTTGTGATGACATGTTTAGTATTATCTCTTTTGTAACAGTGACACATGGTGTTCGGCCAAATTATCCTGACTTTGGTAACTTCAAAACCTCCTTGTAACTATCGTTAGCTTTGCAGAATTTCGATGGAGTCCAAGATGCAGTGCCGACTCCAAGATGCGGTGCCGAGACCAACCAAAGCACAAGATGCAGTGCCGAGAACAACCAAAGCACAAATGGCAGCAACAATGCCATCTTGGCATCTTGCACCATCCACCAACACACACTCCTAGGCCGGGTAGATATATAAGTCAATTTACTAAGCTCACCATCTACCTGCCCAACGGCCCCAACCATCTCTGTAAAAGCATTTGGCTTCTTGGCGTGAGTTCGCCATGGCCATGACGAGCTGTTTCTGCTCCAAGAACGCGTCGCGGAGCCAGTTCGTGAAGTTGGTGTTCCCCGGCGGCCACGTGGAGCTGCTGGACCGGCCGGTGCTGGCGGCGGAGGTGATGATGCAGCACCCGCGGTTCTGTGTGGCGCGCCCCGATGTGTTCCGGGAGCCCGCCGGCGCCGTCGCCTCGCCGGACACCGTGCTGGCGCTCGGGCAGAAGTACTACGTCGTGCCGAAGAGCACCGTGCGGAGGCTGCAGAAGTACTCCTCCCACGGCGGCGGCAGGCGCGGCGGCGGCGTGTCGCTGAAGAGGCACCTCGCCAGCTCCGGCGGCCACGAGAGGTGCTACAAGGTCGGGCGCAAGAAGTGGCTCACGTGGTTGGTGGGCGGCGAAGCCAAGGCACAGAGGCCTCAGGAAGGCGTCAGCCATGGCGGTAAAGATGAGACGGCCAGGGAGGTTGATGTGGAGACCAAAGAGAGCGGCAAGGCTCTGAACAGTGGATCGCCGGGACGGCGGCGGCGGCGGCTCGCCTCGCCAGGGCACTCGGCATCCTTTTCTTGGCAGCCTAGCCTTCACAGCATAACTGAAGAGTAGCGATGTCTACGCATTTGATGTGGTGATTCTTGTGTCTGAACTTGCAATGGAGATTGGATGTCTTTTACATTAGAGTGTTGAACCCTTCTCTACTTTGTCCAGTTAGGATCCAGATGCTTAGCCACTAGCACTTTGTAAGGCCTTGTCAAGTCCTAAATTGCATCTCTTCACTCCTCAGACAATCAATTACTCTTGATTTAACTTCAAAATACTGTTCAAGGCTGCTATCGGTCATGGAGTGAATGTTGGAACAGCATGACCTAAAGAGTAATCATTATTCCCTTGCAGTATTATGCTGCAATTCTTTTTTGGCCAGGTTCCATAATCCCCTCAACTAACAATTGCAATAAATCTATAATACTATAAAAAATTATAAATACAAACAAAAATCTATTATACCTTAACAAATCAATGATCATATTTAATTTATACTACCATCGCATACTAGTAGAATGCAGCATAAAATTTCTCTATTTAATTTATACTACCATCGCATAGACAGAACTCGATCCGCTTCTCAACCTCGGCGAGCTCCCAGAAACAAATCAATGGTAAGATTTAATTTATACTACTATTAGAATGTAGCGTATACTGCTAGTGGAATGTAGTGTAAAATTTCTCTATCGCAGATGATAGACAGAAGTGAAGCGTCGTCCTCATTGCCAACATTCGATCCGCTACCCAACCTCGGCGAGCTCCTAGGTGTCAATCTCGACCAGCATAAAACAGAGGTAGAAGAGATGGACGTCAACCTGGTGGAGAGCAGAAAAGGGAGACGACGAAGGAGCTAAGGGAGTTGAAGAGGAGTTTGTAGTGGATGGTAGCGGGCTGGCATCACAGACAGTGAAGGCGGTGGCCCAGCGGTTGCAGGGATGATTTGGGCGAAGGTAAGGAGGAAACAGCCTCCAGCGATAGGAGGAGCAGCGGCATGCGATTTGGTGAAGGTGGCGTTTGGCGGCAGGGATGCAGAGGTGAGTTTGATCGGTGGTTGCGGCGGTGGGTGCATTTGAGCTCGGCACTCTCGTCAGCGGCGCTTGAAGGAGCCACCGTTGCAGAGGCTCGTTACAGACAGCTCTAAACTATTATCACATACGATTTTTGAATTTTCCGAATTTATGTGTGCGTGATAATGAGCGGTTTATGAGATGTTTGTGAAAAGTCACAACACATACGGTTTTTTGTTGAAACTATTTGTAAAGGACTACTATCACAGACGATTTCCACCAACAACCATATGTGATATGTCGGATGTCATAGACGATTATTTTACCTAACCTTCTGCGATATGTATCCAATCACAGACGGCTAATAAAAATAACTGTCTGTGATATCCGACATATTACAGACGGTTGTTGATGGAAATCTTCTGTAATAGTTCATTTTACCTAACAAAATTATTTCTGATTTTCGGCTAGCATCAAGAATTGCTAGTCATACCCTCTGAAAACAAGCAAGCAAAAAACAGATAAATCACAGATGAGTTAATTGTTGACAACTCGAAGTGATCATTTACAACTTAAAATCAATTACAAAAAAATGTTCAAGTATTGTCGCTAGAGTCAGTTCGAGAGGTATTATTATAAAGTGTGATATAGAATTATTGTGTTTTAGCGCCTACCGAAAATCGCATCATGTGTTGCAGTGTGACGCTCGATTCCTTGTGTATCCCTCCCTTGGCAACATAGGCGCTGAACGACCTATGTGATTCTAAAAAGTTATCCTCGGCAATTTCAAACGAAGGAAGACTACAATAGCGATATGTATGGAGGAAATGAGTATACCTGTCGAGTACTCCTTGCACAAGAGTGAAGTCGTGATTTTTGTTGATTAAGGAATCAAGGAATATTACCTTGTTCCTCTTTGGTACAATGACAAAAAGGATCTAGTTGAACCTACTTATGTATGTCATTATAGTCATTAAACCTAAGTTCGTGCTGCGTATAAAATTCAAATAAAATTTATATAGCAAGTAGTGAAGCACTTACTTCTGGTTGTAGGGCACCAATATGTAGGCCTTGTCGCCCCGAGCAAGTAATCCCGTCGTCATGTAATTCTCGACATAGGATGCGTTTTGGGTGATGCATTGCTCAGAGATCAAGTGTGGGTCGAGGAAACCCACTGGTTCTCGCCATTGCCGTGTTTCTTTCATGATGTATCTATACATAAGCAATGAGTTGTGATATTTATCGGTATTACGTGAATGTAGAATTTGATTGTACATACTTACAATGTCCAGCATCGTATAAGTGAGGTGTCGAGGGCTTGGAGGTTTAATAGGTCAAATAAGGCATCGAAACCCACGACGAAGTGGCTTGGCTCGTGGAGGAAATGCTTCTCCGTGTATCTGACGGTGATTCTAGTAGGCCCGTCTGACCTCTGATCTTTGGTCTTCCGCATGTACCAGAGATGCAAACACTCGCAACCTAATCCAAATAGCGGGCTATCACGTGTCAGGGACCAACGGACTTCTGAGGGGGTATTTTCAAGGCTTGGGAGGCACCTTAATGTTTTTCGATTTGGCCTTAACGACTCACCCGTGGGACGTCTTCCCATGAGACGACTCAGGAAGCGATACGGAGACACACTTTTCTTGTTCCTTCAGCGTCTTCTCCATTGGAACCGATACCGTGACCTTATGAAGCGGAGGTTGAGGTGGAGTCATCGATGGTCCTGTTGGAGAGGCATGGTCGTGTTCCAAGCACTGCACTGCAGGGACCAGGATGATGTCCCTCTTGGGCCACTGGACATAAGTGTGCTGGGCATCTCTTAGTATTATGATGTCTTCGTTCGGGGGAATCTCCAGTGGGACGTCTATGAAATTGTTAGGTACCATGTCCACCTACACCTTAGTGTAACCATACGCCAGTTTGGCACCGTGCACCACTATCCATTCCTGGCATGGAAATGCCATCCCCTGCCCAGCCTCAACAGAAATGGACCTGACCAACCTCACTTGGAGCTTACAGCGCGTCTCCTCCTACAAAACAATACACAATTAGTTAAGACGTCCTACAAGTCTATCTTTGAAGTATTCCAGAGATGTACATTACCTTGATGTCGTCGATAGGTGATTGGACAACGTTGCTATGTTCAGAATGAGGCGTGGACACGCAGCTACTCCGATGTTGAGGAGGACTGGCTCCAAAATAACGAGGGCGGCTTGCGACCAGTTGAGGAGTTGATTCATTTGATCTTGCAATGATGTTATCTGTCCTTCAAATTTTGTAGTAAGCTTCGCATGAATCTCCTTTATCAACCAGTCCTCGCGCTCAGCCTTGGATCTCTTCCTACTCCTATACGTCTCATAGTCGTTTGGGAATCCCTCCCTCCAAGGTACGTAAACCTCAAGACCTCACGTGCGACCCGGGTGCTTCTTGTTTCCCAGGGTGGTGAATAGTATACTATTCTCCCTGACTGCTTCGGAGGAGCAGTGGGAAGATTCAGTAGTCAATGCTTGCTGCAAGAGGCCATCATGTTATTTTAGACACTATGAAGTTATGGACTTATTAACAACAAGGTAGTTTGACATATTTATCAAATGTTGGGACACTTCTTGGTCTACCGGGTTTGTGAAAGAGATGCTGCCCGAAGACGTGGCTGATGCCCTCTCTCTTAACCATTTTCGGGTGCACTCGTCTGTAATCTCAGCAAATGGCCGGGCGTTATCGTCATGTGTCACCCATTCCGGTAGTTTACCCGCGTACCCAGCGGTACCGAGTCTGTGGGGGTGAGAGTTTTGTGTCTGGAGAGCCTTGTACGCTGCACTTTGCTCCTGAAATTGGGCCATCGTCTTCATCTGCACAAATACGTCCCATATATCTCGTGATAAGAATACTCCGTGAAGGGTATCCGATCTTCGTTCACGTACTTCATGACAAGCGTGCTCTTGAAGGTCTTCCACGCGTGTCCCATCTGAGCAAAGCCTATCGTCGCACGCATTCCTGGAGTTCTGGTGGGATCTCGAACAAGGTTTCAATTCCAGTCCACAGCTAGCCTCTCATGACGACCGTCGAGACTTCGGTTTAAGCGTGGTGATGAGGGCTGTTCCTTCCTATTATACCGCAAGTGGTCCGGAATGCTGCCACTACTTTCTTGGGACTCAGAGGGACCCAGCGGTACTGATCTCCGTAATGGTCATTCGGCTTGCATGCAATTTCGATATTCCTCTGCCATCTCGCTTACGTACCACTTTCCTCGGAGATCCAGACGCATTCGGCGACGTTGATGTCGGTGGCGAAGACGGTGCGGACGCCATATCGCTTACTTGCTATCTATATAAGTTTCATGCGCAATGAACTAACATTTTAGAATTCAAAACACTAAGAGTTTAAATAAAATGGATTGCAAGTTGATATCCACTAGGTATTTTCGGAGATAATTTCCCTTGGAAGCATATTTTATATAGAAAAAATAGAAGTTATCCAACCAATGAACTAAAATTGCCTTGTAAACAAATTTACTATATAAACAAATAGAAGTTACCCATTGAACTTAAATATAGAATACGTAGTAAAGAAAATTGAAAACTAAAAAGGTGCACATGTTAACATCTGGTAGGTATTTTAATGCAGAATATAACATCTGAACATAATAATAGAAAAAACAGAATAATTCAGAATATAACATCTCAACTTATGCTTTCGGCCAACAGAAGATCATCAATGCAAAATGATCATAGAATTCAACACTTCAATCTATAAGCCAACAAAACACTAATAAACTCAATGTAATTCTTCCAAGTCATCTAAAGAGAATAATATGCTTAACACATTCATCAAGAGAACAACAAAAATCAGCATACAGTTTAGATATAAGATGATGATGAGTGCTCTCAAAAGATGAGTTGCAAAAGAATTAATCAAGCCCACATAATTCACTTTGTTATATGTCACAGTGTATGAATCAATTTAAAACAGCACACATATATATAATCAAAGTGAATTGCAATTGAACAAGTGATCAAGTTAAGCACAACAAGGTAACAGAACCTCTAGAGAGTAATATGACAGTAGCAAGAAGTTCCATTAGAGCTCAATCTAATCAAGTTATCATACCAATTTTAGTATAAGACCATCAAAATCACAGAGCAGTATATCAAGCCCACATAATTCACTTTGCTATATGTCACAGTGTATGAATCAATTCAGAACAACACACACATATATATAATCAAGTAATACTCACAGAGTCGGCGTGGAGGAGGAGGCCGAGCGGTGTGGCTACGGCGTGGAGGAGGAGGCCGAGTGTCGCAGCTCGGGGTAGGAGGACTTGGGGGTTGCCGTTGGGGAGGAGGCTTCGGGCGGCGGCGTTGCTCGGGTGGGGAGGGGAACCGACGAGAGTGGCTCTGGGTAGTCGGACGGGCTGATGAGAATAAAGCCGCAAACCCTAGTAGTTCCCTACTAATAAAGGGATATCACAGACAGTTCTATTATGGAATTGTCTGTGATAAGTAATCATTCTTTTCCATGAAGAACTACACAAATGTTCTTATTTGCTAGGTCAGTTATATAAAAAACTTGAACAACTTGCTTAGTGAGTACGAATGGTTCATCCTTGTATCTGACACGTTTGAGGTCCACAGTAGTGACACCGTACTTGTCGACATTCACACCCTGTGGAAGTTTCACATAATGGTAGTAAAACACATCTATATGGACATCGCTGTTCTGGACTGTACTCTTCCTATCCTGAGCTGTTGTATAAAATATGTACCCATTTATGTCGTATCCTTTCCATATCATAATTGTAAAGTTTGGCCCTTTTACCAACCATAGCAACATATCATCACTTGATGATGGCCTCTTAGTGAATTGCATCTTTAACTATTCGTTGAACCGACGGCTGTGCTCTCTCGTGATCCAAACCTCCGACCGGCCTAGATTCTATTGGTGCACCATGTCTTTTGTGCTCGTCGATGTACGAGGACACTTGGGTCATGTGTTGCAGGACTGTGAAATGGGCTTGAGTGTACGCATCGAAATCGGGAGTGAGTTCTTTCCTTCCAATAGTCCCGATACCCTCAAGTCTCCCCTCATAACGAGGTAGAGGCACACCTATCGGTTCGGTTCCACCTGAGCCATGTAGTCGATACAGAACTCAATTACCTCTTCAGTTGTATAACCTTAGATGATGCAGCCCTCCGATCGAGATCAATTCCGTATGTAGGATTTGAGAATCCCCATGTACCTCTCGAACTGGTAAATATGACGTAGGAACACAGGGCCACATATCTTTATCTCTTTCACAAGGTGAACAATGGGATGTACCATGATATTTAAAAATGATAGAGGAAAATACATCTCAAGATGACATAGAATTGTCACCACCTCAGCATGCAGAGCATCTAGTCCTTCGAGATCGATGACCTTTTAAGTAGTTGAGTTAAACAAATAACACAGCCTCATGATTGCCACTCGGATCTTGTTCGGTAAAATACTTCTAATTGCAACAGGAAGCATTTGTGTCATCCTCACATGACAATAATTAGACTTCATACCAATTAATTTCAAATCTTCCAAAGAAACAAGTTTCTTCATGTTGGCGGAGTATCCGGACGAAACTTTCACACCATGTAAGCTCTGGCATAGTTCCTTTCTCTCGGCCTTAGATATAGTGTAGCAAGCTGGGGGAAGGTACGTTGATCCTTTATCGGTCTCTTTCGATGCTAACTCGGTCCTTATGTTCATATCAACCAAGTCGCGCTGTGCGTTGACGCCATCCTTTGTTTTGTCATGAATGTTCAGTAATAAACCAATCAAGCTATCACATATATTCTTCTCCACATGCATGACATCGATACAGTGGTGAACTTCTAAGTGCTCCCAATAACGTAAGTCCCTAAAAATTGATCGCTTCTTCTAGATGTTCTTCTGACGGATCCTCAATTTACATCCCTTTCCAAGCACAACATCGATATTCTTAACCATATCATAGATCTCTTTCCCTCTAAAAGCCCTTGGAGCTGAACCGCCCTCCTTATTTCTGTCGAATTGTTTCTTCATCTTGCGGTATGGGTGATACTTGGGAAGGAATCTACAGTGACGCATGTACACAGTTTTGTGCGAGTTGTTCAGCCATACACTCTAGGTACCATTTAAGCAGTGCAGATAGGCTTTGGCTCCTTTTGTACTGATTTGCGATAGGTTACCAAGGACAGAAAAATCATTGATGGTGTAGAACAACATGGCGCGTAAAGTGAAATTCTCTCGTTTGTACGCATCCCATACTTGTACCCCTTCATTCCACAATGCTACAAGATCTTCCAGCAATGGTGTTAGGTACACATCAATATCGTTCCTAGGTTGTTTCGGCCCTTGGATAAGTAGTGGCATCAAAATGTACCTTCACTTCATACACAGCCAAGGAGAAAGGTTGTATATACATAGATTCACGGGTTAGATGCTATGTCGGCTGCTCATGTTATCGAAAGGATTCATTCCATCTGTACTCAACACTAACCTTATATTCCTTGGTTCCGCATCGAAGTTTTGGAAGCTCCAATTGAAGTTTCTCCACTAGGAAAAATCAGCAAGGTGTCTTATCTTTCCATCTTTTTTATGCTCCTCCGAATGCTAACGCTGCAATCTTGCCTCTTTTCGGTTCGTAAATAAACGTTTCAAACGTGGGATTACATGTAGATACCACAACACCTTAGCAGGAGGTCCTTACTTTACCTTGATGCCTTCGCCGTCATCGGAGTGATTCTTATGTTTGTATCAGGATGTTTTTGCACACGAGACTTACATGCATATCTACAAATTCTTTACAGCGGAGAATACAATCATTCGGACATACATTACATGCATATCTACAAATTCTTTACAGCAGAGAATACAATCATTCGAATATACATGCATTCTTTCTACATCTATTTTTAATGAATAAAAAATCTTCTTAGCTTAGTAGACGGTGCTAGACAACGTTCCCTCCGGAAGGATGCTGGGCACCGCTCTTTGACCAACGAAGCGATTGCAGCCAGCACCGCAGACCTCACAATTCCTCCCGTTCCTTCTCAAGTTCGCTCAACTCTTCTCCTCATTGCTCCCGTCGCTTCCGCTCCATCGTCCCTTGCAGCTCCCCTCCTCCCCATTGCACACGCCGCTCCCCTGTCCCCTGTCCCCTCCCCTTCACCTCATCCCTTCGCCTGTGTCAGCCGCCACGCCCCGCCCTCTCCTCCCCTTCCACCCTTGGCAGCCCCCGCAGCCCGCGTTGGATTGATAGAACCGCCGTCGCTCTTCGTGAGATCTTTTGGAATTTCTTACTGTGCAGAGGGGGTGGTATATTTGATTTCTTCGCAGCTTATTCCTGCCTTCTTTTCTTTCTTACCTAGAGTTCCGATTGAAAACAGGCTTTTCATTCTTTGGTCAGGAGTTGTACTGCGTAATGCCATTCTGAAAGATATTGGGCAAAATGACCGAACTTTACGATTAGGCGTTTGTTACACGTTTTTTGTTTGTTTGTGGTCCTGCTATTACCAGAAAGGCGCTGTAAAGCAAAAAAAATCACAAAAATGTATTAGGAGAAGGTGTCAGTGCATACAAATAGTCACATCACCAAGTGGATTATCACTTACTGTAATTGGTTTCAGGGAAAATGAGCTTAGTACTCCAGTACAGTTTGGGTCTACTGTATTTTTATTTTTTATTTTTATGTATTCCATTTCTTATTTTTATAAGCTATTCATTTTTTTTGTAAGCTATTTACTAATAATGGTTTTGCTTGTGCAGATGAAGACTACATGTGTTGCTCTTGTATTATGTTTAAACAGTAGTGTTGATCCTCCAGATGTAATTAAAATTTCCCCTTGTGCAAGAATGAAGTGTTGGATATGTAAGCTTTCACTCATATGTATAGGTGTATATGCTTATCGAAATTTCTAATCAGCTGAGCAAAAATACACTGAGCAAAAATACACTTTCCTGCAGTCGATTCTGTTTTGTATTTGTGGGGCACAACTCCATAATTGTTGTATTTCATGTCAGTACATCTCTTAGAAGTTAGAAGTACATCTCTTAGAAGTTAGAACACATGTAAACTGTTATTTTTGGTTAAATATTTCCACCATTTCAGTGAAACTTTTTTTTTTAAAAAAATTGTTTCTTACTTTTGCATTTCTAAATGCCAAACATGGGTATATTGTTGATCAGAGGTGATTGCAACAAAGAAACTGTATTGACACCTACTATTTTTAAAATCTACCATTGAATTTTCTATTCCCATTCACCCAATCTGTTGGACCAGTGTTTCATTGTGGATTTTGTTTTGATTTTTTGGTTCCTGGTCTTCTGGGATTTCATGCTGTGCAGAGGGGGTAGTTTATTTGAGTTGTTCACAGCTTAATCTTGCCTTCTTTTCTTTCTTGCCTGGAGTTCCGATTGAAAACAGGCTTTTCATTCTTTGGTCAAGAGTTCTACTGCATAATGCCATTATGAAAGATATTGGGCAAAATTACCAAATTTACGCTTAGGTGTTTGTTACACATTTTTTTTGTTTGTGGTCCTGATGTTACCAAAAAGGCGTTGTCAAGAAAAAAATCACAAAAATGTACTAGGAGAAGGTGTCAGTGCATACCAATAGTTCTATCACCAAGAGGATTATCACTTACTGTAATTGGTTTCAGGGAAAATGAGCTTAGTACTCCAGCATAGTTTTGGTCTATTGTACCTGATAGACTGTATGCCGGATCCATCATAGTTCATGTGGATTCAATGGTGCTGTTAATGTCCCTCTTGAGTCAGTCAATCAGGTCAGTTTTTAATGATAGACAATAGCAGTTTATTTATGCATAGTCTGTCTTCTGCTCTGTACAGTTCTTTACAGGTTTTAACCCTGTTCATAGTTTGTTCTGCAGCTCTCTGTTACAATTGCTATATTGCTCGGCTACTTGTTAGGCGTGTTACAATTCAAAAGGTCGTGCACCTTCATCATCGCACAGAGACTCCGCTTTCAATAAGGTCAGACTATACATAAATCGCATGTCGCACCTGTGTAGCACCTAAAATAACAAAATGTATCAGTACAGGATAGTTGTGAGCAATACTATACAAACCTAATGGTTAAGGATTTCCTTCGGTTGTAGGTGCTAACTAGAACTTGTTCTTTAAATTTTACTTGTCATCCTGCTTTTCGGACAGTTTTCTCTTTTGCAAAGATGAGGTTTTCATATATGGACTGCAAAACAGTTGAACATTATGAACCTTGAAATCTCCTCTGGGTTAATTTTAGGAGTTGTGATTGTCTCATTGCTTTTGGGCAAAGCAAAGTACTACTTATGTATAATGCAGATGCTTCACTTTATGAGATTTTGTTTTGAATTATGTAGAAGCATTTGGTTCAATAGTAGAGCACTTGGTTCAATAGTAGAAGAAACTCATGTAGAATAAGATTAGGCCCCTAAAAGGTTTGCAGATTATGTCTATTTGTCTATACTAGAGCATTGTGTCAAACTTTAGTAACCCAGTGTGTGCCATGAGCTTTGAGAAAAAGATGTATGCTAGCTTATTACAACCTGACTGAGGACCTGTGTATTATATAACTTGGGCCACAGTTGTGGTTTGTTTGTTTTCACTAGAAGTATCTAATCAATAAATAGCATTACTATTTTAATTGCTTATCTATCATACCTTTCTGCTTGCTTCTTTTTGTTGTTTTAGCTTTTTTTTTGTCTTCCATTTCTTATTTTTATAAGATGCTCATATTTTCATATGCTATTTACTAATAATGATTTTGCTTGTGCAGATGAAGCCTGGATGTGTTGCTCTTGTATTATGTTTAAACATTAGTGTTGATGCTTCAGATATAATTAAAATTTCCCCTTGTGCAAGAATGGAGTGCTGGATAGGTAAGCATTCACTCATATGTATAGGTGTATATGCTTATCGAAATTCTAATTAACTTAGCAAAAAATACACTTTCCTGCAGCTGATTCTGCTTTGTATTTGTGGGGTGCAGCTCCATAATTGGTGTATTTCCTGTCAGTACATCTTTCAGAAGTTAAAACACATGTAAGCTGCTATTTTTGGTTAAATATTTCCACCATAAATGTTTCTTACTTTTGCATTTCTGAATGCCAAAGATGGGTATATTGTTGATCAGAGGTGATTACAACAAATAAACTGTCTTGACACCTACTATTTTTAAAATCTACTATTGAATTTTCTATTCCCATTCACCCAATCTATTGGACCAGTGTTTCTTTGTGGAAATAGGAGTTAATTTTGAACTATAATATTTACCTAATTCCGTGCATCTCAAATATTTGATCTGTGAGTTAAAGTTAACGTTTGGTTGTGGATGATTAAAAGTTTCCTTGTGATGCAGGTAAGGTGCCCGATCTTTCGATGAGATTGATAACTATCGATTTTAGTGGAGGTGACTCGCGATCCGATTACAATCGCATTTGACGACGCTTACACCTTATCAATCGTTGAACCAACTCCAAGTTGTTATTGACCTTGCTGGATGCGCGATCAACCTGAATACGAAGTTCAATCCCTACGAGCAATCGAAGAACTAGTAAGAATAAATTGTAGGCAATCTGATATTGCGAATTAGATTGTAGTGTAGATGGTATTGAAAAATAAAGATGGGATCCCGAAGGCTGTTTTGACAGGTGGTCGTCCGACACAACTGAAGAACATGAGTTTACACAATGGCTAAACCAAAACTCAACGAAATCCCTATTCTAGCAAAGGGAGGCAGCAGCTCCTATATGGGGAGGCGACCAGGGGTGGCGGCCAGGGAAGTGGATGCACACCCCTAGGGTTACAAGGCCTATGTGGAGGTGTGTTAGACCATGTGGCTATGTCTAATATAATTTAGCTGATGAATAATTGATAATGTTATTTACAGATATTATTTGATGCGTGTCGTGGTGTGTACACTTATATCGGTCAAGTTGGGAAGAACTTGTGCCGGAAAAATATGTTGCTTTAGTCTTTACATGTGCAGGGTAATTCGAAGGTGATTGTGGTCCACGGCGATGACTGAGAGATGGTTTGGTGCGAAGTCATGGTCAAAAGGGTCGAGGATGCTGGAAGACTCGGTCGAGCTTAAGTTGGAGCGTATGGAGATTAAAGATGGATGATGCGTTTAGAGCTACGGAGGTGCGGTCCGAAGGCTACGACACGTGATATAATTTTAGGGTGTCTAAAATTAGATGTCTGTGTAATCAGGTGTTAAATTCATGTATTGGTCCTTAAAACTATTAGGTCGTATGTGGGAGTTTATGTGCATGCGTTAGGAAACTGTTAGGAGTCTTAGGGTGTATATATATATATAAATAAATAAAAACAGATGGGGGTGCGAGGGTTTTTCGGAGTATAAAATAAATTGCCGGTGGCGGCGGGTGACACATTGTTTTTTGCACGTCTCTCAGAAAAAACAATCAGCGAGGTTAGCTTTTGGTGGCTGCGTTTCTTTTCATGCGTGAGGCTTGGTTGGTAGACTTATTGTGTCATCAGATTGATGTGACTGATGGATGTCATGTTAGGCACTGTTTCGAGTGCATGATTTTGTGTAAACATTGATGTGGTTTTTTTGCATGTCGTGCATTAGATGAGATAGATTGTTTTGGAGTTAGAGCTTGGTGATCACGACGTGATCTTTTTGTTGGTTGAGACTTGAGAGAGAGAGAGGATTAGGGGACGGCCTGCAGTCGTGGTGTGGGTTCTACCAGAGCATTCGGCCGACTTAGTGCTCGGCAAGCAGAGGTGTTGGTTGGCCTGAAGAGACGTGTGGCAGTTGATAGCAGGGCAGGACGTACGGTTGGATTAAATAACAAGTGCTGTTGTTTTTGTTTAGTTTTCCAGAGAGCATCAGGCAGGCGGGCAGATCAAAGGCGTGTGGCCGACCAGGAAGCACATCGAGGCAAAGCACGGCGTACAGGCGATCGGCTGGACGTGAGGTCAGACGTTAGGTTCAACTGCTGTGTGCCGGACGAAAACGAGAGCCGCCAATTGAGATAACTATAAATTACAATTATTCATCATTCTCTGATTGTCATTATCGATCCTATAAAGTGGCTCAGATGGTATTTGATAATGAGATTGGATCCGTTGGAAAGTGGACTTGATAAACTTTCTATGAAGTCTAAGAACATCCCAAACAGAGTCTGTATGAAAAAGTTACGTCTGTTTAAACGTAGTACTATCACGGCTGTCCGAATCCGAATCCAGAACGAGCTCAACTAGAACTCTTGCTTGATTCGGACCCAAAGTGACGTGGTGACCTTCATTATGTTTTCCATGCATGTCCATGACTGTTCCACATGTCTCCTCTTCGTTCTTTCCCATGTTTTCAAACACAATTAAATCATTTGTATTAGGTAGCGGTCTATTCTCAGTAATATATAAACCTAAGAATGAATTCACATGGTAATTAAGCCGACGAGCACGAGCTCAAGCAAGTGATCCTTGTAACACTTGCTGTGGATGAGTTGTGTGTGTAGGCACGGTTGTATCTATAGAAGGGATGTCCTTATCACCTTGGCTACACCATAAGATACTATATTTCTAGGTCGTGTAGGATATGAACTTGATTTATTAATATTTGTGATGAGTGTGAAAGCATACCGAATTTAGAGAGGCACGATGATTCATCTTTGTTGATAGGATACTATTTTATTACTCTTATTGCACTTGGCACAATTGCCTTTAAATCTGCTCATTGTTCTTTCATTGCTTCATTTTCATATCCATTTTCTATGGCTCCTCCAAAAGCCCTCGAAACTATTGGAAAAACACTACACTCACAAAATGAGCTATGGCAGCCTAAGGTGAGCCGCTTATTTTTCGGTTTAGCTTAGCCGGTATTGTAATAGTCATTACTTACATCTTCATGTCCTAATGACGCTTGCAGGTTCATTAAAAGCTTCAGTTGGATCCAACCGTGTAGGAAGTTAAGAAGTTTGGTAATACTTGCCGCAAATATGCCAGATCTGAGAAGAGTCCTTTTTCATTACAGTGGTCACGTTGTACAAAAGCTTACAACTAACGGAGAGTTTTTTTTTTTTTGTGTTTAACAAGGTGAATATTATTTAGACAGTACATAGGTTGCTGCGTTATTTATCAATAGATGTCTTTAACGAAGTGGACTTTTTTGTATTTTGGTGCAGAGGTACACGCGGTACATTCCGCTTCCTATTACTGATCTTTATTCATGCCTGGAAATGTTATGTATATTATGTGTATGTTGAAGAATCCCAAAGAGCAATATATACAGGAGTATAAAAAGTGTATGCTATATACATATAAGGCGATACAAAAGACAGATAAGGAAATACAAAAGAATTCCTATTCTAACTCCTGTTCTAACACCCCCTTCAAATGCAAGACGTATATAATAGCATTACATTTGGAAAGGGTTGACACTAAAATATGAAAAATCCGAAGTCCGAGTTTTGATAATGTCATTGTAGCATGCAGCTCTTGGAAAATATGTCGAAATCAAAAGACCCCCTCCCATCTGGGGTCGTGCAACAGCCCATAAAGCATAAGGTGCAGGGGCTGAAAAAGTCTACATGATAACACGATTTAAAAAGATGATGAAACCGACGTGAATAGAGAGAGCTGTCAAATCAAGCTGAATAGAAATAAGTGGAAGTATGACAACGCAGATCGAAGCCCAAGACGGCGGCGGCGTTGTGCACAAAAAGCACGGCGGCCTTAAAAGCTCGGGGCGGTGGCATCATAACGACTTCTACGATCTGCACGCGGCTCAGAAAGAAGAGCGGGAGTGGCGGCTGCTGCTATGCATAAGTCAATTCCTATGCTTCTATGACTGACAATAAATTTGTGGACTCGCATGGCTTAGACGAACTCAAAGATTGAGTGGTACGGACTTGGATGACGCAACAGAAGAAATGACACAAAAGACTCATGCGAATAACCAGCGGTAGCAACAACGTGTGAGCTTGACGCAGGTGGCGCAGTCCGCAGCACCGCGCTACCCACGCTCCGCATCATCCGGCTCAGGGACTTTGGGACGGCGCGCATGGTGCACATGAAGCCGCTGGAGGAGGAGTTCATCTACCGGCGGACGAATCCGATGGGCACGACAGGATACATGGACCCCGTCTTCTTCATGGCAGGCGAACTCACCACGGAATCGGACGTGTGCGTGTTGGCGTGGTGATCCCAGTAGGTGCTCACGGGTTGCTTGACCTCAACATGACCGAGCGATGCGGGGCGGTCAAGATGGATGCCGTGCGCGCGTGTTGGGCGCGTCGGCGGAGGTGGCCGGAGGTGTAGGCGGCGCTGCTCCGATCGGGGCCGAGGTCTTTGCGACTGAGCAAGATGCGAGATCCTCGGCCGTCGCTAGCGAGTGTCAACGCTGCGATTGGATCGGCAATGACGAGAGCCGCCCGGGGCGAAGATCGGTCCTCCGAGCGGCGCCAGGCGGAGGACGAGCGGAGGCTAGAAGCGGCGGTGGCGCTACAAGATAATCCTAACCCTAACCTTGGCCCTAATACCATGTTATGAATATTGTGTGTATATTGAAGAGTCCCAATGGGCAATATATATATGAGTACAAGAGGTGTATGCTATATACATATAAGGCAATACAAAATACATATAAGAAAATACAAAAGAGTCCCTATTCTATCTCGTATTCTAACGAGAAAACACTGTCTATTTGTGTTTTTACTACTCATTCTACGGTATATTAAGCATCCGAAACCATTAGATCATATTTAAAAAAGTTCTCACATCAAATACAGATTCAGCGGCACAGCATCGCGCGCATTACAATCCTAGTAGGATGAGGTAAGGAACCACTGAGATTTGGCAACTCCACCTAGTGGAGTTAATTATAGATTTGTCAATGGTACTAGCTGGGCAACAATACGGTGAATAGGAACCAGGGAGAGGAGTTGTGCGCCTGCGCCTGCGCTGGTGCTGGCGGGGCCATCGATGGTTTGTTGATAGATTGACAAGTAGGGGTGGGTGTGGTTCAAGTCGGCCCAATGGGTCACCGAACCGATAAGCCAATAGGGGCAACATGGACCAATTCTGTGATCCAAAAGACAATAAGGCCAAAAGGTTCAAAATCCATTTGCTCCGTTGGATCAAGTGGATCGACCCTAACCATTCGATCGGTCGAACCACACGTCCACTCCCATCCCCACCCCGAGTCTAGCGCTGCAATCCCACCTCGAGTCCCCGACTTGGCGACGCCTCAATCCAACCCACCGCCGCCGCTCGCCTCCTCAATCCCCCACCTGACGCGCCGCTGCATCAATCCCTACGCCACGTTGCCTTGAGGTGGTCTGCGGCGAGCACGACATCGGCGCCACCACGACCACTCTGGCAAGACCCCAACCTCCGGCAGGTGCGTCAACGTCTACTACAACGAGGCCTCCTACGGTTGCTTCGTCCCCCGCGCCGTCCTCAAGGACCTTGATCCCGGCACCATGGACTCAGTGCGCTCCGGCTCCTACGACCACATCTTCCGCCCTGACAACTTTGTCTTCGTGAAGGACCGAAATGGCAACAGAGGGGGGGGGGTGAATGGTGCCTTAAAATTAAGAACTCCCCTTTAATGTATTTAAACAAGATCTACAAAACCCTCTCACGAGGAGTAAAATAAAATCAGAGAACTAAAACAGGTTTCAGTCTGTTCTGTCAAAAATCGGAAGTTCCGATTCTACCCGGCGGTAGTTCCGCACTCCGGTAGTTCCGGGGTTAGTGCGGAAGTTCCGCCTGCGGTAGTTCCGCCTTGGACAATCGGAAGTTCCGATTGTCCCGACCAAAACGATGCGCTCGGGTTTTTCCCAAAAATCAAAAATGCTAAATCTTGAATGCTCTTCTCAGGTCAAGTTTCACAGGACATCATCCTAAACACCATCTTGACCTTATGGAGAAGAATCGCAAACAAAGATTCAATATTCAAGCCAAAAACGGATTTCTTGAAGAAGGGGCAAGAAAGACCAAAACCCACAATAAACGAGATTCTCAGATTCTTAGCTCATGAAACTTTGAGGATGCAATAGCAATATCAAAACGACTCTAGATATCAAGTTTCAAGCTATTTCATAGGACGAATCAAAAGATACATCAAAACCCTAAATATTCAACAAGAACAGGAAGGGAATAAGAGAGGCACAAACAAGTAATCAAAACCTCAGAGTTTCATTGATAGAGATCAAAAGATTACAGAGGAAACACAGAGGAATGATTACAAGGATTTTCAGTTCATTCTCTCCAAACCAACAACCTCTCAAAAAGAAAAACAAAACCTTTAGCTAGAGCTAACCATAATTTTCTCTCTCAAAGTCTAACCCTAACAACAGGGGTTCAGCTCTATTTATAACCTTTGCCTAATGGGCCTCCAACCCATTAAGCCCGCTACACCCGAACGGAACCGCCTCCACTTGTGCGCTTTGCGAAAATACCATTTCGCCCCTTGCGCACCTTCAGAAGCCTCCCGTGCGCCTCGCTGTCCTTGACTCGCAACCACCTCAAGATACATGCCGTCTTCGACACATCCCGACCGTTCTGACCTCAACGCCGCCTGCGCCTAGTCCGATCACCTCGTGTCTCGCCACGACTTCGTCTCGATGTCCTGCAGTCAACACAGACAAAAACACATCACATAGCATTGCTCACAATCATAGCAACAACATTTGTATAAGACTCAAACTCATACAACCTCAATTACACAAAATTTGCACGCACTGTTCATTTCTGTGTACAATCGGAAGTTCCGCCCTTAACAATCGGAAGTTCCGCTTTCCCATAGCGGAAGTTCCGATTATCGGACCGTCCGCACTCCCAGGTTGGAGGATCTGATTCACAACACACCTGTCAGTATTATCGGAAGTTCCGCGTTCCCAGGGGCGGCAGTTCCGCACTTCAACTCAACAGAACTCAAAACCCCAGATTAAACAGAAGTTCCGATCATCGGAACTTCCGCTCCTTACACAGCGGTAGTTCCGATCATCGGAACTTCCGCAGCTTACACGCCGGTAGTTCCGATTATCTGATTGAAAGACAAACCGGACAAACATGGGAATTCAAATCCCAACCCATCCAACAAGATGTCAATTACTCATCACTCACAAGGGAGGACCTCTCACATGGTCTCTCACTTCGGCCAATCCAGCGCCGACAACAACTAGGCCAAGGGACACTACACTGAGGGCGCCGAGCTCATCGACTCCGTCCTCGTCGTCGTCTGCAAGGAGGCTGAGAACTGCGACTGCCTCCAAGCTCGCTAGTCCTTGCCCCCTTCTTCTTCCCATACCAGACCAAATGCATTAGATTTGGATTTGCAACACGAATCAGAGAGACAATAGCTCACATATCTGTTTGTCTACTGCGATGGCGAGTGGAGTGTTCCAGGTTTGCCACTCGCTGGGTGGTGGCACGGGGCCGGGCATGGGGATGCTGCTCATCTCCAAGTTCCGCGAGGAGTACCCGGACCGCATGATTCTCACCTTCTCCGTCTTCCCGTCAATCCATATGAACCAATGAGTCATTGGTTCCTTTAATCTGTTTGAAATGGATCAATTGGTGCACTCCAAAGAAAGTTTGGTTCGCACGGGTCAGGGACGGTGCGAACCGCACCGAGCCACGCCCACCCTTATTGACAAGTTTCCAAGAAAATAATTTCTTTACCAACCAAAAAGGATTTGGAGTTGGTTGAAGATTGCATTTCTATGTCTTAGTTTATTTGAGAACTAAACAAGAAATTAGAATTGCTGCCCCATTCCAGTTCTGTAATAAACTTAATTGACCCTTAAGTTCCACAAGCCAAATTCAATTCATGGATGGTAACATCCCAAAACCGAGACCATTTTAAACCATGATTTTTCCCCATATTTTTTCCCTTCTTAAATCTAAATGAACCATGACAATTAAATGCCCAATTATAAATCAAACCTAATTTCAAATCATAAACAAAGTATTGAAATTCTTATAATCACAAACATCATGTACTCCCGCTAATGACTGCAGTTGTTCAAGCTAACATGCAACTTCTCCAGGACGGCTCACAATCTTGAACGGGCCAACATATCTTGGGGCAAGCTTCCCTTTGGCATGAAACCTTTTGACACCTCTGAGTAAAGTAACTCGAAGATACACAAAATCCTTGAATTTACCTTCTTCCATCTTATGCTTTATGTCCTTAATCTCCAGATCATTTGGTTGGGTTCCTTAATCTCCGGATGATTTGGTTGGGTTTTACGAATCTATTTTTCCAAGGTAGACTGCACCTCTAGACTGTCCACGAATCCTTCAGGCACAACTTCCAACTTTAACTTTTGAAATACCTCATGAAGTTATGGACAATTCTCTTTTACTTTCAAAGTATTATAGTAGCTCTTATGAGTTAAAATATCTGCAACGATATTAGCTTTACCGAGATGGTAGTGGATTCTGAGATTATAATCCTTTATTAACTCCAGCCATCTTCTCAGCCTCATGTTCAGGTCAAACTGAGTGAAAATATATTTCAGGCTCTTATGATCTGTGTATACCTCACAGCGATTACCAATGAGATAATGACATCAAATCTTTAAAGCATGCACAACGGCAACTAATTCCAGATCATGTGTAGGGTAGTTCTCATGAGGCCTCAATTGCCTTGATGTCTAAGCAATAACTCTTCCTTCTTGCATCAGGGCGCATCCTAATCTTTGACGCGAAGCATCACAGTAGATATCAAAATCTTTACAGATATCCGTATAATTAGCATCGGCGTAAGTCAAACTCTTCTTCAATTCTTGAAAACTTTCCTCACAAGTTGAGGTCCAAGTGAATTTCTTCTCCTTCTTCAATAATTGTGTAAGAGGATTAGCAATAGTTGAGAATCATTCGATGAAACAGTGGTAATATCCTGCTATTTATAAGAAACTACGAATCTAAGTAACGGTCTTGGGCTGCTTTCAATGTAATATTGCTTTGACTTTACCGGGTTAACTGCTACTCCTCCTGCTGTCATCACATGACCAACAAAATCGACTTCCTTTTTTTTTCTTCAGAAATCACACTTGCTGAACTTAGTATACAATTGATGCTCTCTAAGTTTCTCTAGGATTAATCTCATGTGTTCAGCGTGTTCTTCTTCTGTCTTGGAATAAATCAAAATATCGTCAATGAACACAATTGCAAACTTGTCCAAATATTCTATGAATACTTTATTCATCATGTTCATGAAGTATGCAGGGGTATTAGTCAGACCAAAGGACATGACTAAGAACTCATAATGTCCATACCGTGTCGTTAAAGCGGTATTCAATATATCATTAGGACAAATCTTCAACTGATGGTAACCTGATCGCAAATCTATCTTTGATAATACTCCGGCTCCCTTCATTTGATCAAACAAATCATCAATTCTGGGCAGTTGATACTTGTTCTTGATAGTAACATCATTAAGAGAACATTAATCAATACACATCCTTATGCTTCCATCTTTTTTCCTGACAAACAAGATTGACGCTCCCCATGGTGATGAATTAGGTCTCACAAAAAATTTCTCAAGAAACTCTTCGATCTGCTTCTTTATTTCTACTAACTCATCGGCTGGCATCTGATAGGGTCTCTTCAAAATTGGTGTTGTTCCCGGTACTAGATTGATGATGAACTCAATGTCACAGTTTTGTGGCATTCCTGGCAAATCCTCCGAAAACATCCGGTATTCGGACAATAGGTACATCCTCAAAAGAAATGGTCTTGGGATATTGACCAAATAGATGTCCATCACGCACGAAGGTGGCTAGAAACTCCACCTTTACATTGGTACCTTCGATTGTCACGGCTCTTCGGCCACAATCTAGCACAACTTTGTGCTTTGACAACCAATCCATGCCAAGTATGATATCTAAGCTAGAAACTCAGCTCCAGCTATGAGTAACTTAGCTCCTAAACATCCCCACTATAGAGCCCATCTTTGCTCCAAGCGATTGGACTAACAGAGTATGCTTAAGATGCATAACTTTTAAATTGTTCTTGGTTGTAAAAACTCCAGAAACAAATGAACGCGAAGCTCTAGAATCAAACAAAACTGATGCAGGTACTTGAGTTTACTAGAAACTTATCTAACACGATCTCAGGTACTTCCTGGGCTCCTAGAGTGACGTGGTTGACATGGCCTCTAACCACCGACTGCAGCGCTCCTATGGCTTGACTTGCAACTTGAGAGGCTCCTCGGTTGTTGCTTGGCACTGGCATCTTGGTTGGTGTCGCTCCGAGATTGAAACAAACTGGGGTCACTGTTCCCTTCTCAGGACATTGGTTGGCGAAGTATCCTGGCTGTCGGCAAGTATAGCAAAATTTAGCTCCATTATGTTGATTGCCCCTGGATTTGTGCTGACAGATGCAAGGTTGCGAAAGTTCTTAGTAGCTGGACGAGGTGCCGAGGTTGGTGCAGGTGCTCTAAAAGAGTTCTGCGGCAAAAAATGAGTGAACTGTTGAGGAACTATCCTCGCTCTCTGCTGAGACTGGTGGCTTCCTTGCTGAGTGTCCTGCGCTTACGGTTGTCCTCCAACTCTGTGCGCTAATCCTCAAGGACTAAAGATTTATTGACTAGCTTTTGGAAGTCTGGCAAGGTATGAGCAAATAAACAGACTTGCAGTCCGGTATTCAGTCCTTTTAAGAAACAACTCTGACGAGCCTTGTCAATCGCGACATTTTTTGCAGCATAACGTGCAAGCTGAGAAAATTTGTTGAGATAATCGGTCACTGACATGCCTCCTGGCTTGAGCACATGGAACTCATCCTTCTTTAGATCAAGGAATAAGTCCATTCTTCGTCCCCCAACTATACCCGATGATTAATTTTGGTCCCTGAACTTAAATACCGGATATAACGCACCTCAAACTTTCCATACCGGGCAAATCGTGTCCCTCCGTGCGTCGACGGCGGTTTGGGCGACGTGGCATCCACGGCGGGCGCCGAGTCGGCTTCCGCGACTCGAGTGGGTCTGTCATATGCCCTCGCACTCGGTCGCTCTCTCTCCCTCTCGCTCACTCTCGCTCTCGCTCTGCCTCTCTCTCACGGCGGCGACTAGGGTTTGGCGGCCGGCGGCGACTAGGGTTTGTAGTTTGGTGGCCGGCCGCGACCCAAGATAACTTCCCCCGGCCGTCTCGCGCTCACGCCGACTGTCCTCCCCGACGAGCAATCTGCAGAGCCCCCTCCCGAGCTCCCCGCGTGCAGATTTCCCCCTCGCTGGAGGCTGCGCCATGGCCAGCTTAGGGAGCTCGAGTTCGTTGGCCACTGGAGGAAGCTCAAGGTCGGCAGCATGTACTGCACCCTCCGTCGGCCACGGTTTATGGGGCTTCCACCTCGCCGATTCCATACAGAGCGACCATCGAGTACGCTCCAACGGTCCATTGCCATTGCGGGAGAAGGTGGTCGGTGGATCTCGTGGAGCGACTCTAACCCGAGACGGAGGTACATGACATGCATGCGAGCTCGGGTAAGTAATCTTCACCAATTTCTTTGTTATTTTGGTTTGTGGAGGCTCTTCTTATTTGTGAATCTTAATTGAAGGCTGGAGGCTGCAAGTTTTGGGCATGGTACGATGATGAACCAACCCCTTCTTGAGGCGGTAATCGGACTTGCGCGACCTTTGTTAGGGCGTTGAGGAAGGAGAACCATGAGCTTAGGGCGTTAAGGAACCAGAACAATGAACAAGATTTGAGTGTGGCCGAGTCCAGGCATGGAGAACGTGATGTAGCAGTTGTTGGACTCGCTGGTAGGGTAGCACAGCTGGAGAAAGAGAGAGACTTTTTGTCTTGCTTGTTGTTTTTGCAATGATGGTAGTTAGAGTTCGATTAGGGAATGTAATTGAACTTGTGTCGCAATCTATTATGTAATGGAACTGTGTTGCTCGAAATTGTCGATTCACTTGATGCTCAGAATCTGATGCTTGTCAACAAGGTACCATGATTGAACCTAACAGCATAACTGTTTGGAATCGATGCTCTCTAATACTGGATGAAATGTAAACCTGGATGAAATGTGAACCCAACAGAATCTAATACTGGATGCTCTCTAATACTGGATGAAATGTAAACCTGGATGCTCTCTAATACTGGATGCTCTCTAATACTGGATGAAATGTAAACTTGGATGAAATGTAAACCTGGATGAAATGTGAACCCAATGAATCTAATCTTTGGATGCTCTCTAATCTTGGATGAAATGTAAACTGGATGCTCTCTAATCTTTGGATGAAATGTAAACCTGGATGAAATGTGAACCCAACAGAATCTGGAATGCATTGTAAGATGTTCAATCCATATAAACATCAACACTAACAGAACCAAGGATCATGTGTTCAATTATAAGCAAGCTGAGATTGATGCTCATAAATAAACAGCTGAGATTGGTTCTCAGAAATAAACAACATATCGATTGGTTCTCGAAATAAACACGATTATCGACCCACAAGGCACAAGTTGAAAAGATTACATAACACTAAGTGATGTCGTGAATCGCTGGACCACAAGGCACAAGTTGAAAAGATTACATAACACTAACGACATAGCCTCGCCACCACAAGGCACAAGTTCAAAAGATTACATAACACTAACAAGATAATCGTCTCGCAAATCCATTAGAACATCACTCATTAGTTGGGATACCCAAAAGCTTTGCAAGCTTTGAACTATAACTTTGCTTCTTCTTGGTTGGACTCGACTTCTTCCTATTTTGAAAGGTGGTTCTTGGGCCGCACTTTACAGAGGCGAAACCCGGTTACGGATGTTCACACTTGATTTTGCACTCGCAGACGCCACACTTGCCTCCAAGTTCATAGTGCCGAACCACCATGTTGTGTAGTGACTTTAGCAGATGTGAGAGGTTTTGATGATCCTCGATCCGCATACCAGTCATGTGAGAACCACCATGTTGAGTTAGAGGTTTGTAGTTTGCAAGTGCAAAGAATATAAATGAAGTTATGGAAATTTTGGAATGCACCTACATTCGAAAAATTGTGCACATCTGTCTGAGTACAATACTCCTACCCAGTGCAACTCTTTTTGGATGGAGGTGGTGTGTTCACTTTGAATTATACTGGTCTTTCTCTTGGTCATGCTAGAACACTCTGTTGTGGTGGAGGAATCACAACTTTGCAATGTGAAAGGTGCTTAAACTATGTAATTTTGTACCAACTTAGGAAATGCATGAAATGAAGGAATGAATTTTGTACCAGAGCAGGACCAGTTGGTGTAGAATTGCCAACACTTGCACAATGACCTTGTTGATCTGGTGGGCTCGATGTTTGCTCGATTGGCCATGTCTCCTCTCAGCTAGACTGTTATGGCCAATTCCTTTGCAAAGCTCGCACCTAATGATTGTGCCAATCTTGGGCAGTCTTATTCCTTTAGGCTTCTCATCTTGCTCTCTCTTCCTATCTTTCTTTGGCCTCCCAGGCATTTTCTCCTTATTTGGTTGCCTTGGTCTTGGTGTCTCCGATGTGGGCCAACAAGTCATGCCCTCAACAGGTTGCAAGCAGTGCTCATAAGTCTTGTTGTACTATGCAATGGAGTAACATGGTGCTATGTAGTCATCAAGGGAACTGCTCCTCCAATTGATGCATGCAATGGCATGTGGGCAAGGCAAACAGACGGATTGCCAATATCTGCATGAACAAGTTCTACTATCCAAGTTCACTGAGAACCTATGATCTCTATGTGTGACCTCAAAACCATTCTGACCATTGTACACAGCATGACAGAAAACTGACTCATTGATGTAGACCTTCATTTTCTTCAGAATATTGGGGCATGTCACACCTGTCCACTTCTCTGCCTTGCTTTTGTTGGTATGGATTCTAACCATCACTTTCCTCCTTATCCACTCAAACATGCGATGATAGGGAGGTACCTTGACTCAACTATGGCATGATTGAATGATTCACACATGTTGTTGTCCACAGATTCACAAAGATGATCCCAACTTGAACCATGCCCCGCTCCAATGTTGTGGATCTGTCCTCATGATTGCATTAGCACCTTGAGGGTATCCTTTGCAAGCCTTGCCCAATGGTAGTTGAAAAGATTGACACATGGAGATTTGGCACACAACCGAACTTCTTCTCGCAAGCCTTGTTCTTGTAAGTCTTCTGAAGTTGGCATAGATGTGTCTTGCACACATCCTATGCTCGACCTTAGGTACCCAATCTTGACAAACATTTAGTAGGCCCTGCAACAAACAAGCGAGGTTAAGTCGCATATGACAAATTGGATGAATAAACACTAATGTGACTTACTTTCTGTTGATCTGAGATGATTACCCATCCTTCGCCATCTCCAATTTCTATATCTTTGAAGAAAATCCCACAGAACCAGTCCCATGACTCATTAGTTTCCTTCTCTACCACGACCCATGCTATGGGTACATCCGATTGTTTGCATCTCTTCCCATTGCACAAATTAGCTCCCCATTGGTTGGACCTTTGAAGAAACAACCATCTAAACCTATCACTTTCCTACACCCGACTAAGAAACCTCTTTGCAAGCATCCAAACAAATATACATTACGTGAAAAACACTGGGGCATCGGATGCGGCTTAACCACTCTTGTGCTACTGGATTGCTCCTAAGAACCTCCATTTGGTAGTCAAAGACCCTACCATACTCTCCCTTCTTGGAGTCTAATACCTTCTGCATTACAATGGACTTAGCTCTTTTGCACTTAGCTATGCTCACATCTGCATGCATTTGTTCCTGTACTGTTTGCTTCAAGTGCTCAAGCTTCCAGGTTGGGTTTCCCATTATGGCACTCTCAAACTTTTCAGCTATTCTCCTGGAAGTGACAAGTTTGTTGTCCCTTCTTGGGGGGCATGTGTGCTCATCCTTGAAACTACTCACTATCCATCCTTCTCATCCTCATCGTTATTTGACAACAAGATAAACCAAGGACATTTGGCCCACTCACATTGAGCCCTAACCCTTTTGTTGTCATTCTTGCAAAAATTAATAACATGTCTCCTCTCTACTCCATACTGCCTAACAGCTTGAATGAAGTCCCCTTGCAAACTAAAACCCATGCCCAAGCTAAAAGTAGGGAGACTTGCTTTGGGGTCATACCTAGGGTACTTGGGTTTCCTCCTCAGGAGCTCACCATCACTGCCACCTTCCTCATAGCTGTCCTCTTCCTCACTCTCAGAAAAGTAAGAAGTGTCACTGTCATCGTCTCCTCCTTGTCCCCTTGACTCATCAATGGCCACCAAATGCCCAACCTTGTACCTCTTTCTCGTAGTCACTTTGCAAGTCTTGTAGTCGACCTTTGCCTTCCCTTCATATCGTGCAATGTATTGTAGAACTTCCGCTGCAGGCAATATCCTTTGCAATATCGGCTGGTGACACCTCAATCACCTCCACCTCCTTGGAAGCATCTAATTCCTCATCATCATCTGTGTGCATCCAAGCTTCACTCTCATCTTCCCAATCACTGCCTTCATCTCCTTTGTCACCAACACCATCACCATCCGAGCCAACATCATCATCAACCGCCATTGCCTCAACAAATATATCCACAACACCCCATCGGTGATCTGATTAGCCATGGTCCGCGGTCCTCATCATTTGTTAGCGCCCTCAATCCAGTCTTCAATGCTTTCCCAGGAAACTGCCAGTGCATGAGTACCAACTCCACATCCTCACAATGGTCCTTCAAATGGCCTTGGACCTCCGGTAGCGACAACTTATCCCGATCTATGTAAGACATGCCGTCTCTTCCTCCGCAATAATGCAATCTCTTCCCATCATCAAAGAAATCCCCACTAAAATGGAACCTAACAGCTAGCTTGTCCAAATTATCCATTGCTAAATCAGAGTAACCGCAAGAAATCACCACTGTGATATACCTACATGCAAAATAACACCAACCATTACTCTACGAACA
Source organism: Hsuehochloa calcarea (assembly GCA_036346395.1). NCBI lineage: Eukaryota > Viridiplantae > Streptophyta > Magnoliopsida > Poales > Poaceae > Hsuehochloa > Hsuehochloa calcarea. The sequence goes on along the minus strand of CM070604.1, from coordinate 13,561,638 downwards.
ACACTAATCGAAGTAGCTCCACAAACAACCGGAGTAATTGCGCCAGATCTAGGATTGAAGAACTCACCTTTAGCCCTGTCCTTGTTCACCGCCGCATCCTATCCGCTGGGATCTGGGGATTTCTTGTTGCCGCAGATCAAGGGCCGGAGCTCCCTAAGCTGGCCATGGCGCAGCCTCCAGCGAGGGGGAAATCTGCACGCGGGGAGCTCGGGAGGGGGCTCTGCAGATTGCTCGTCGGGGAGGACAGTCGCCGCCGTGAGAGAGAGGGAGAGCGAGAGCGAGAGTGAGCGAGAGGGAGAGAGAGCGACCGAGTGCGAGGGCATATGACAGGACCCACTCGAGTCGTGCGAGGCCGACTCAGCGCCAGCGTGGATGCCACGTCGGCCCAAACCGCCGTCGCACGCACGGAGGGACACGATTTGCCCGGTATGGAAAGTTTGAGGTGCGTTATATCCGGTATTTAAGTTCAGGGACCAAAATTAATCATCGGGTATAGTCGAGGGACGAAGAATGGACTTATTCCTTAGATCAATGGTCCCTTCTAGCACATGATACTGGTGAAAAGTGGTTGAAAACTCTTCCCAAGTAATATTCTGTGGCGCCTCATGGGCGGCACATAAGTTCTCCCACCATTCAGCGGCAATACCCTTCATCTGATGAGTCGCATAGAGAACTTTCTCATGATCACTGCATTGAATGATCAACAGCTTCCTTTCAATGATACGAAGCCAATCATCGGCTTCCACTGGTGAAACATTCCTAGAGAACGTTGGTGGACGAGTCCTCATGAACTCTGCTAGCTTGGATGGTCCATGGTGATTGTGAGTGGTTGGTGCTCTATTGTTGTTGTTGTTGTTGTTCTGATTGTTGCTCATATTTTACATTTGGTTCGTCATCGTGTACATCATCTGAATCTAAGCTGCCATTAATACTCCAATGTTCTGCAGATCAATTGGGGGTTCTTGCGGTGGGATTGCTCGTGCGGGTGTCTGTTCATTCTCTTCTGACCTATTGGTTCCAGAATGTAATACCCCGGAAACGAATCGGGAAATTTGAAAAGAAGCTGGGGGAAGAAAAGACAATTAAAAAAATTAGAATTTCCTGTATAAAGAGGGGGTTTTCTATGTTTTCTCGCAAACCTGGGCCGCGGGCCGCGACCCAGGAGGCCCAAGAGGGGGAGTCGGCCTAGGGGGGCCGGCCAAAGGGGGGAGGCGCCCCAAACCCTAGCCGCCTCCCCACTCCCCTCTTCCCACCCCAAGCCGCCATCCCCTCCCCATCTTGGCGCCTCCCCTGCTGCCGTCCCTCCCTAGTTGTTGCCCGTCCTCTCCCGAAGTCGAGTGCTCCTACCGATCCCTCCTGCTGCTGTCCCCGGGCGTCGGTTTTGCTTGTGGTGGCCGGCCAAGAGAAGGAAGAAGAGAGGAGAAGGGGGATCATCTTCCCCAAGCCTCGTTCATCGTCCTCCTGGGTTCTACAAGGGTAACGAGGTGTTTTCTCCACTGTTTGATGTTGTTTAGTTGCGAATTCGATTACTTTGATTGGATTGAATTGGTGCTGTTAGAAATTCAGATTCTGCCCAGTAGGTTTCGCGGACGATTTCAGGTCTTTAGAGGCCGAATTGGAGATTTCCACCTCCTATATATTTGTAGCCAGTGTTCTTAGCTTTCCATAGCCGCCAAGATCACAAGTTTCCGATACACGGTTCAAAAGTTATGACATAATCTTTCCACGCTGTCCTGACTGCCTGACGAGAATAAACTATCTAGTTGTCTTTTAAAATATGAATAAGTTAATGGAAGATTCACGGTTTTCACCCAACTAGGTTATTGTAGAAAATTTTATAATATTTTCAGATTTATAAAGAACACCCAAATCGAAGTTGTAGATTAAAAGTTATGATATATTCTTTACTGTTGTTCCTTTCATCTTGACAGAACCCGTCTTGTATTTTCATCCACTGTTTAGCAATTTAGTTTGCCGAATTAGGTGATCTTGTCAACTAGAATTTTGTAGATAGGTTCGTTAAGTTTCCATATGATCTAGCCTCACCTCGTTCCGAGTCTCAGATGAATAAATATGAATTTTTCCGTGCTGCTGTCCAGACTCATTCCTGCGATTGAGTTGCCCGTTTTCAGATTAATACTACTAGTTAACTCTAGAGTTTTCGGTAATGGGTTGTAGAGCGTCTCCGGTAGCATTTTATGCCATGTCGTTCTTATTTCAAGTACATACTTGTGTAGGCGGCGAGACGTCGAATTTAGGAACACCTTCGTTGCCTCCTAGCGCGTCATAACGCAGAAGGCAAGTACTTTGTAATCCTTTATGGTTGAATGATGATTGTTGGTGTTTATACTATTATTTTTATGAACCATGATTACATGTCGTGTTTTTGTTCCTTTCAAATGTGTTACTTCCATGATTAGAGATGTTCTCATTCATTATTCATATTTCATAACATGCACCTCTTGTCATGTTCCATCCACGGGAGTGGACTATAAAGACCCATCAATTCTAGTATGGGCACGTAAGACCCACCATTCCAATGTGGGCAGAGTTGGACACCCGTATGAAATATTCTTCATACGGGATTTGGATCCTCGTATTTTGTTAAATGCGGGCTTAAGTGAGCACCGACGGGTGTGTCACTAGCTATACCGGTATGAGCATGTGTGCAGTCCATTCCTTCCATTACATCCATACATTTCATTCATTCATATATTCATTCGGTGTATGTTCACATTCTTTAATGATGTAGTCTTGTTCATATGTGTTGTATGTCCAGTACTTGCTGATTCTTGGACTCATTATTGCTTTGTTTATTTATTTTAGGTGATCGTTGATGATGACTCTGTTGGGAGGGAGTAGACACACACTATTCACTCAGTTCATCAAACCCCATTTTCATAATAAGTCTTGATTATGTTTTCCATTCGTCAATCGATGAACTGTAATAAATAAAGTTAGAAGTGGTTGATATTTCTCTCTATGATATGTTTACTTAAGTACTGCTTGTGATCCTTGATCACCCCCTTATTATAATCATTTGGATTTGAACTTTATTCTTGCATTTGTTCTATTGTATATTGATCCCTTTATGCCTTGAGAAGAGTTATTGTTTTAAATACTTCTGAATTATGGTCGTATGTTAGATCCTTTAGGTAACATTTTGGCTTCCGAATAGCCAGGGTGTTACACTGAACCACTGGTAGCAGCATTGCGAGTCTGAACCATCCAGCGAAAACTCCATGGGTTAGACAAGATAACAAGCACAAGATAAATTAAGAACTAATTGGGGGTAGATGAAACCTAACAAACACGGCTCTAAGAAATCAACTGAAACACTTATATTAATAGAGGTCTTAGCATGGCTGCAACAAATGCCTAAGGGTATTTGCAGTTCATACTCGCACACAAAAAAACAACGCAAACCTAACACACAAACTACTGCCTAAAGGGAGACACTCCTAATATTAAACCGATGCGACTCAAACACACTGAGCCTCAACTGACTTAGCCTAAACCTAGGTGAACTTAGTCGATGAGGTAACCTCCACAGCCACGGCGGTGCTCCCGCCTGCTGTAGAATTGGAACTGGGTGGGCATTCTCGCAAACTGGTCTTGGTGCCATGGGACTGGTGCAACAGGAACAAGCGTCCCTGATGTGGGCACAACTAGCTCCTCTGGCTCTGCTGGCTCCTCAGCCTCTTCTGGGTCTTCCTCTGAATCTTCTCCATTAGGGTCCACAGGTTCTTCTGGCTCTTCCTCGTGCTCATGCTGGCTGTACAGTGCTTCCTCCAGTATTGCGATTATTTTTTCTGCCATTTCCAGAGTCTCGTAGACGCACTCCAGCACTATAGCGACCATCTCCAAGGATTCCTCCTGAGCGGCGGCAAACTGTACAAGGTGCACCACTATGGCATTGTGTTCTCCATCTGTAGATAGGTATCATGCAGGTAGGTCCACGGCAGAGGCATGGGGATGGTAGCGGAAGACTGTATCCTGAACCTCGTGAGCGTAGATATTGCAGATCCTGAAGATAACAAGGCACGAGGACTCCTGTATTCCCTAAAAAAAAGACCATCTTCCGAACATATATATTCAGAGGATGACTGGCTTTAGTGTCCCTCCAAGCATAGATGGTTAAACGACAAAGCACATCACAACTTCGGCCGTTCACCACCCAGTTGGTGCCCTTGTACATCGGTCAGTCGAATCCTCCGAGCACTTGCAAAAGTTTCCATGGTTCTGCTGCAAGTCCTCCATTCTTATCATCATAAGTCTGAGATCGGGCATCTGTCAAAAACAGATTTAAAGGTAAGAACCAGCTTAAAAACAATGGAGAAGAAAATTCAACAATAGTTGAGTCGAGATAGACATAAGAGAAGTTAAGATATTCATTAACCTTGCAAGTTAATTTTGCTTTAGAAAATAATTTGGACATCCCAACGACAGCTGATCTAACTAAAGTCAAGACCTACAATTAGTATGGATCGGATACCACCTCTGTTGGGACCCAAAAATGCAATTCTGGACCCTGTGTGTATTCTGCACTAGTCCAGGATCACGCTAGACACAATATCAACATGGATAAATATCGATCCACACAAGATGAAATAATAGAATAAACGAGTAATATGAGTAACAAATAAGGGTTTTAACCTTATGGTCGAGTATACAATTATTAAGCATCGCAGGGCTAGCAATAATTAAATAAGCAGTAGAACAAAATTAACTTCAGCGGAATCCCATCAATTCACCACAGGCAACCGACTGGGATCAAGACCTAGCGATCAGCACCTTCATAGAACTCCTTCTCAAAAGCGGGCGAAGACTCCTCCACTTCTTTTGATTGATTATAGTACGCATGTGTATATAACCATACTCGCAAGTTATACCACGAAGTGCAATTTATGGATGATAGCTTATTTCAAAGGAATGATTTCTGTGGTTCTTTTGCAGAAATGTAATATTTGCAATTGAATATGAATAATAGATTGAAAATATAACTTAAAGCAAATAAACAATAATAATTTAACAGTTGTTTTCACAAAGAACACAAAGCCTAATCAATTTACTCACATAGCCATATGACTGAGATCACACAGGTCACATCCCAAATGTTTTATGAAAATCTAACCCTCGTGTGAAATCCCTGAGCATGTTCATGGCCACGAACGTGGCTATTCTAATAGATTATTTAATACTCTGCAGAGGTTGTACACTTTACCCACGATACAATTATTGTAGTTAGCACTAATCATAACAAAAAGTTTAAGAAACTTCATCTCAAGTATTGGCACTCCTGATGTGATTTACTGGCAATACTAACGCCCACATAGGAAATTAGTCCATCGCACACCGTTGGACAGGGAAGCGGCGAACCGTCCCGCGATGTGAGTCACCACAGAGACAGAAAGACACCTATACCCTAGCATGGAGTCTGACCTACTACTTGAGTAGTCAATGCAAGACTCCATAACTTACCAAGTTAGGCATGTCCCATACCACGCATGTGGTCATACAGTTATGCCTCAGTTCAATGGTGCTCAAAGTTAGGTCCTTAATTAACCAATGCAAGACTTCCAATTTCTAACTCGCCTCAGTTTAAATATTTTTCTTTCCTGTTGGTTAAGTGAAATACATGCCATCAACAAGTAATAGCACACAATACACAATTTTATTACAAAGTTCTATAATCACTTAGTCGAATTCATATTTGCAATTCACATGAAATGATGACTCGTGACATGGCTAAGCAAACTACTCGTATCTAACCAACCCATGTTAGTGCTATAATATTACCAACTAGTAATCAACTAATCTAGGGTGACAAAAAAATCATGGCATTACAATAAACAAGGTGGATATAAAAAAATAGGATTAATAACTAAACCCAAAAGCGTTTAAATAAATACTTAAAGTAGAATACATTACTTTGAATCAAAGTAATTTTGAAAACTGGGTTCAACATGATCAAATGTACAACTTGTCTTGAAATAGATCCCGGTACTGGTTTTGGTCTTGGTAAACTCCTTCAAGATTCCCCGAAGAATCAACGTCTACTCGCAAATGAAGTAAATAAATAAAAATAGACATGAAAATAAACACCCAAATATATATATATATATATATATATATATATATATATATATATATATATATAAGAAAACCAGAGCTCGAATTTAGATGAATTTAGGAATTTGAATGAGCTCAATCGGGGTTCGGATGAAGAAGATATGGCTTCTGGAAGATCTAAACCTAAAGAAATACGTAAATTGGATTTACTGGATTATCCGAATTATCTTTCTATTTAAAAATCCGGATTATGACATCGTCTGATGTATGCACACTATTTCAAAAATAAAAAATAAATCAGGAGAAAAAAGTTAGAGACTGACAGGTGGGCCCTCGGTCTATAGACCGAGTCCACGAGACTGGGCTTCTGGTCTACGGGTTCATGGGCTCACGGAACTGTAAACTAACACTGGGACCTACAGATCAAAGACTCGGTCTATGGTGGAACTGATCTATGGAAGTTGGACCTAGGGTTTGGATTTTACACCGACAAGCGGGCGTTGACTGTACGCTAACATGGACACCACATATACAACACGTGTGCACAAGGGCCGAGGTGGCGATCGACGGATCGCCATGTCGACTAAACGTCGGCGAGGCTCGGGCTCCGAAGGTCGTCGGCGATTGACAGCGCTTCATCGGCGGTGGGTGGTACCAGTGGGTAGAGGGCGCTATTGCGCACTCGTTGGTGCACTCACGGGTGGAAGAGGGCAGTGGTGGTGGCCGGTGGCAAGGTTTGAGCGGCAGAGAAGATCAGATATTGTCGGAAACCAACTCCAGTAATGTTCTGGCAACGGGGAAGGGTGCTAGAAGTAGCTCTGGTTACGGCAGACCCGGTGGTGCAGTTGACGTTGACGGAGCGACCAAGATGGCGGTGCAATTCGGAAACGAAGGGCTCCGGTGATGAAAACCTAAAACTTCGATTGCGGTAGCACTAGGGTTCGAGAGATGGAGAGGGTTGGGGTTTTGGATGTGAGGCGCAAGGACATCCTCGAGGTCCTATTTATAGGGCCCGAGCACGCTAGGATGGCATATTTGCGATGAGTCCAAAATGACTCAAGAAGGCCACGAGTCAAATCGGGAGATGGAAGGTGCTACGGATAAGATTAGGCGAGATTCTGACGCGGAAAGATAAGAGAATTGAAATTGTATCTTCAAGGATTCTTTCTGGTTGAAACGACTTTCTCGTATGAAGTTTCAACAGGCAGCAATGATGGCTTTGGCGAAACTCCTGTGGAGACGATGACGCGAGGAGGACGATGACCGACTGATAGGCGAGGCCCACTGTCGGTGACGTCAACACAACGCGCGGGCGAGCGGGCTGGCGCGGGGAGGAAAGTGCGAACGGGCTAGGCCGCAAAGCGAAGGAGATTGGCCGAATCCAAAGAGATTCGGCCCGAAGGAATTATGAGATTTTAAATACATTTTTTCTTTTTAGAAAATACAAAAAATACAAATGACAATTAGAAAATAGCAAATAGACTCGAAAAATTCTAAAAAATATATCAAAGCACATAGAACCAAGTAAAATAGTTTTGAAAATTATTGATATTGACATTAATCATATTAAATTATTTTGATACTGAAAGTCCATATTAAGCTTGATTTAAAATTCAAATAAAATCTCTTGGGTGAATTTTTCTAAGACTAAACTACTCAAAGGATTTTTAAAGCTAAGAAAATTAGGATGATATAGATGGTGACAATCTGTGCCAAACGACCATCACTATAGCCAAGATCCTATCCATTGCTAAATTAGCCAAAATAGTAGACAATACAAAATTTGATTTAAAAAAAACATGTCACAAAACCAAGGGTACTCTCATCTCTTTACATAGATCATTCTCATTCATGGAGTGAGAGTTAGTTTCCCAACCAAACACCTCTTCAAACCACTTCAACTTCTCAGTGGAGTGAATCCAAGAGTGAAGCTGGAGTTGTAATTGCTAAAACTTGGAGCGGAGTCATACTAAACAGGCCCAAGTTGAAATCTGTCATTTGACAACAATAATAATAACAGTTAATTGTTCACTGATGTAGAAGAAAATTGAACAGATGTGTCGATAATGGTAGTAACAAAAATTTGACCTGAAAACCGTAAGGGAAGGCCCTACGATGTAAAGAACATGTTATAAATAAAAAGGGGTACGTACAGAACGAGAAAAAAAAGGAAATAATGTACACCCCCTCAAGAGAGGGCAAGTCTAGCTTATGGTAGTAACAAAATTTGTTGGTCACAACGTGATATTTCCTTATGATTTTAGTTTTCTATTTTCAAATAAGTATTGTCACGGTTGATTTTAATTCTAGTTAAGTTTTTCGCATATATGTCAAACTTATTTCCTAACTTTATTAAATTTTCAAACACCAATCAGACCACCTTCTACATACATGTTTAAGTTTTAAAATTTTATTTTTCAAAAAATACATCTCTTATATAACGTGTTCTCTATATTAGCACTACTAAATAACGACGTTAAATACAATAAGAAAAAAAGAAAAAGAAAAGTCACATTGAGAGTACAACCATAATTAGATTTTGAGAGTTGCCCCGCTGAGCATAAGCGTAGAGGCAATATATGTATTGATTTTTTTTTTGCCGAAATAACACTGTTTGGAGCGTTGCAAAATTGATACTCGACACTATCTCTGGGCTACCATATGGCCTCGTCCGCATCACCTAAGGACGTCGCGGCCACGTCGCAACTTCCATACTTTTTTGTAAGAAGAAAAATAAGTAGAACATTGATAGATCATTGGCTTACTGCATGCGGAGTCAGGCAGCCACACTGGCTTCTGAACCCTTATGCCCCATTAGGAATGCGATAGTTTTTGTTTTAAAATTCTTATGGCTACTGTGTAACTCCTGTGTTCTAAGCGTACGACAACCGTCTGTGCTTTCCAGAAATAATTTTGTAAAAACAACGGTGAAGATGCTGTATTTGCTAATAACCCTTTAAACAGTTCATTTCGGCAAAAAAAAATCCCATATATGTGCCGTCGGTTAACGGCATTCTCCCGGGATATGCGTTGAATTAAGGCATAGTTGTACGGAGATTAGACGCTAGTGAACAAAAATGCCTATGACCAATACTCACAGGAGTTTGTGGTAGTGATTGTCGAGGTACAGCAGAAATTTGGACATATATAGCCCTTTAATACCACCAAAATTTTAAAAATAAACTCCGTATCATATTAATCTTGAAAATAACCCCGTGTTCGCACCTGCTACCGTGTGGGACGGCAGCAGGTGAGCTGCTGTCGTGTGGAAATTTTAAAAATAGCCTCCGTATCATATTAATCTCGAAAATAACAACAGTAAGTCGCTACCGTCCCACCCCTGTCTGCGCATACACGCCTACGCTACGCGGGCGGCCTGAAAAAAGTAAAAAAATGTAAAAAAAAAAATTGAACATTTTTTATTCATTTAATTTTTTTTTAATTTTCTAAATTTTTCAATAAAATACAAATGGTTTAAAACACAAACGGAAAAACTGAAAAGAAATAATATCTTGATCACATTATTTCTGTATGGTGGAGTTAAAGTAAAATACTTTGTGAAGTTTGTATATAATGCAATTGAAGGTGTTGAGAACGCTCGTTGTGATTACGAAGATGCCATAAAACATGGAGAAATCGCTGTCGGTGCAAATGGTTATTTATGAGATTCCACTAGAAGAGGCATACTTGCAATATAGGCTTGCTTTGATGGCTCAGGGGAAGCACGAAACGACAATTACATCAGAGTTTGCGGACAGAAGCACGCTACACGTGATTACATGGCTTGATGGTTCGGCTAATTGCTTTAGTCATCCTCGCTACTACTACGGTACATTGTGACACAAGCATTTGAACCATGGTAGTATACAGGCCTTTAGAGGATAGTACAAAATACAGCGAGTAGGACGGGGGACTACTATGGAATGGCCGCACCTACTGCGTGGACTGGGGCCATTTGCGCTTCCTTCCGAGCTCGGCGTTGTACTCATCGCCGGCCGCCTTGGCCTCGGCCGCCATTTTTCTCTTTTTCTCGTGCTCCCTCTCGCGAGCCTCGCACTCCCTGCGCCTGCACGCCTCGAGATGGGCCTACGTCTCCCGCTGGATACACTGGTTGTGTTCTTCAGTGCGGCGCTTGTGCTCCCAGATCCCGCGTGCCCTTTTGGCATCCCACCCCTCGTAGTCGATTTGCCACTGGTCATATGGGTGCATCTCTAAGTCGATCCACTTGCGGTAGCCATATAGTGGATCCGGGGACTGCGGATAGATGAGAGAGGTTGTTAGTGCGTACTTTGAAAGAGAATTGGCAGGGGAACTTAGTGTCACTAGTCCTTATCGGCTGCCGAAAGCTGCTCGTCTCCCAACGACGGTCGGGATAGTCACTGGAGTAGTTCGGACAACCCCAGTAATGCATGCCCAGGCTGAACCGCTGCATTGATTTAAAGAACTTGCATGTGTCCCAGCACCAACAGAGGGGTGGCGTCTTCCCCTCTGGCGAGTGTTGCGGCGAAGGCTCGGTTGGAATGTTCTTATATGGGTTACTGCTCCGGGGGGCATCTTTGCAGAGAGTTTCCATCCTGGCAAGCTCCTCTTGCCGGACCCGGGCCACAGCAGCCCTTGCTTGTTCGTCCCGTGCCCCAGCAGCCCTTGCTAGTTCGTAGATCTCGTCCCATTGCCTCTTCATCTTATCCATCCCGGCGTGGAGAAGTAAGCTCTCGTGTAGCGTTAGGTATGGTAGTATAGTGTTCTTTCACAGGTCTCTTCCACCTTTCCACCTCCTTTTATAGGCCACATGGTAGGCATGGTGTGATTAAATTCGTGTGAGTAGCTTACGAGGCAGAGTGTTGCCTTATCTTTTTGCAAACTTACGGGCGGACCCCTAGAGGAATTGTCGGGTCACGTCACTGCGTAAATCTATCTTGTTGGGTCACGTCCTGCTTTGCAGAGTGCTGTATTTTCGGTCTAAAAAGCTAGCGAGGTAGAGTGTTGTCACGTGTTACTTTGTAGAGGGTTGTCACGTCCTGCTTTGCAAAGTGCTGTATTTTCGGTCTGAAAAGCTGGCAAGGCAGAGTGTTGTCACATCTTACTTTGCAGAGGGTTGTCACGTCCTACTTTGCAGAGTGTTGTATCTTCGGTCTGTAAAGCTGGCGAGGCAGAGTGTTGTCACATCTTACTTTGTAGAGAGGTGTCACGTCCTGCTTTGCAGAGAGAAATTATGTCGTGCTTTTCAGAGTGCTATTTTTTTTGCTCTGAAAAGATAAAAAGTCAGAGTGTTGTCACATCTTACTTTGCAGAGGGGTGTCACGTCCTACTTTGCAGAGATAAGTCATGTCCTACTTTGCAGAGTGCTATTTTTTCGGTCTGAATAGCTGGCGAGGCAGAGTATTGTCACGTCTTACTTTGCAGAGGGATGTCACGTCTTGCTTTGCAGAGAGAAGTCATGTCCTGCTTGCAGAGTGCAATTTTTTCGGTCCGAATAGCTGGCGAGGTACAGTGTTATCACATCTTACTTTGCACTTTTTTTTGTTTCCCCTAATGTAAGATACCTTTGTAGTCGAATTTTGTAGGATACTTGACTATATCATAATATATCTAATCATTTTTGTTGGAAATTGTTTGACTATTTGCATCGTGTTTTAAAAAGGTGGGGTATCATAGTACAGGATATGCCTCGTTCTGGAGCAGGTATATACAACATACGAACACGGACAACAGACTGCATATCAAGAACATTTTTTTGAAGACTGCAGAGCAAGAACATGAGCAACTAGCACGCGATCGGTCGCACATTGTCACGCATTTGATCAGAGTAAGTCAGATATATGATCGTCACCTGGAGGCGCCGTGGTGCGGTTCTTGTGCCCCATCACGACGCCGTCTCGGCGAAGGCGCGGCCGCCGACGGCCGCGCCGCCGCCAGCCGCCCGCAGTGAGCGCTGCCAGCAGCCACTCCATCGATCGGATAGGATTTGGCCGCGTTGGCTGGCGCGGAGGGACAAGGTCGTGGACGAGGCAGTGGCCGTGGCAGTGGTGGTGGTGCGCCGTGACGCGAGGCGAGGCGAGGCGAAGAGGGAAAGCGACAAGGGTCGGGGAGGAAGGAGGTTTACAAGGAGGGCGGAGCTTGAAGCCTTGAACGCCCCGGTGGCCGGTGCCCGCCGCTCGCTCTACTCGTGCCGCAGTTCTTTTTGTTGAGATTTGGTAGTGTCATTGCGTCGAGAAAGACCAATCCCATGATGTGCATCAAATATAGCACAATGTATTGAGCAAATTCCATGTTTTTATTATCTATATGTATCTTGTACTACGTAGAGAGTTCTTATATTTATAGCATAAATAGGTGAAAGCCCTCCAAGAACGATTTTTTTTCTATAATTAGGTTTTGTAACACCCTCTTAGGTAATAGACAATAATATGCAAATATCTTATAAAAAACTTATTCCAAAAACTCATTGGAAAAAAAGGACAGGAAAAGAGAGTACATTACATTCGTAAGTTGTATTACACTTTTTGCCTCACTAAAAACATTCATGTAAAAAAAACTTTAGAAAAACTCACCAAGAAAAATATTACAACGTTTAATCTTCGAGATCTAATCTTCAGGATTTGATAAGGGTTGTGATCTAGGATTTACTCCTCCTGAACTCTGCAACTCTTTAAACCGTCTCATTCCAATGCCATGAATACATCCTTGAAAACTAGGTGCAGGCAGAGACTTAGTGAATAAATCAACTGGATTTTCACAAGACTTTGTTTGTAGGATCTTTACCTCATTATTCTTCTAGATTTCATGAGGATAAAAATATTTAGGAGTAATGTGCTCCGTGATGTTGCTCTTGACATAACTCGTTTGCATTTGTGAAATACAAGCAGCATCATCTTCATAGATAATTGAGGGGGCATTGACGGTATTAATGGCACAATACTTCTGGATGTGGTTAATCACACGACTGAGTCAAACACATTCAAGTGAGCCTTCATATAGTGCTATAATATCTAAATAGTTGGTAAAAGTAGCTACAAATATCTATTTAGATGATCACCAAGAGAGGGCTGCACTACCATAAAGTAATATAAATCCATTATATGATTTTGCACTATAGTGATTTGACAATTTGCCTGTATATCTTCAGGATTTAATAATGATCATTAGGATCTATGCGTGATCCTCATGATCTATGTATTGTCGACCAACTGGATCTAAACTGTTAAGTGGTAAAACCTTCAAGGTAAATTTAAGTAGTAATCATTATATCAAAACCTTCCAGGCTTGACTAAGATTTTCAAAATATCAAGTATAATGGTCAGTGTTTATCATGATCCCCATAAAGACAACTTCCGCTGAAGTTTGCTGCTCTAATGTCTTTCATATATTTTTTGAAAATTAATATATGAAACTATATTGTGATCAAATCAACTGGTTTATCACAATGCAGAGTCTTACATACAAATATCCTATTACTCGTTTGTAAATTTTAGGATAAATACTATTCAGGAGTAACATGCTTAACTCATTAAATACCATTATTTGATTGTGCAACACAAGTAGATTATCCTTGCAGAGTATATGGGGGTAATACTAGTTGCAAAGTCGTATGCCTTTCGGATATGATTTATCAAAACCTTTCAGGATCTTAATATTTTGTAACTATCTCTGGTGGTTAAAGTTACAACCAATAGTCTGTTCTCCAGAACTATAAAGTATGGTTGTACCACTCTTGAGTAAAATATAACCAGTCTTAGTTTTGGCGTTTAGGAGATTAATTGCCAATATCACCAATGTATGTCGTACCTCCATGGTACTAGAGGAAACCACCATTCCATTAACTTCTGGTGGAAGATGAATTTTATAAGTGCTTGTGTGGCATACTTCTAATTTTTAGGTTCATCATTACATTCTTTTGGGTCTTGATGAGTTCTTGTTCACTTCTAGAGATCATATGATCAATTGTGTGACTAAGAGGTCGACTGATATGATAATTTCCCTTTAGAGGATGCTTTCTCTTAGGAGATGCTCTTACTACATGTAAGAGACTATTGGGTATGAGTTTTATATATATTTGATTTTGTTTTCTTTCTTACTAGGAATTTTGAGTCCTTCAAGGATCTCGTCAAAGATTTTCAGAACCCATTGACTGTATATTTTATTTATTCGTTCATGTCATTTGCCAGAATTATTATGCAACATAACATCATTTCATTCATAATAGGAGAGTAACGGTCTCTACGGGGACCTTTGAACCATAGCTTTCACCACTTCATTATATTCATAATGACCTATCAAGTCTGAACTATCTGGTTCTATGACTTTTATTAATTATGATTAAGCCTTATATGCTTTCATTATGTGACCTGGTAAGAATGCTTCAAGCGCTCGGCTATGGACTTTTGCTTCGGATCAGTGTTCTCATAAGAGAAACTCTAGCAATTGTAGAGGTAATATGGTTGTTGACAACTTTTCTCCCACATCCTCCAATTTGAGGGTATCTCAGTGTTAACCAGATCTTTGTTATTTCCCAAACAAAATATTCTTGGTAGTTTCGTATTCCCAACATTGTAATATGCGCACATTTAGTTGCTGGGGTTTTCATCCTCATGATAAGCCTCTTCATGAGGTATTTCACCTACAAGGTGAGTTTTCTTCAAGAGTACTTAAGGAGTGATTAACAATTGTTTTGACTAGTATCATTAGATATTAGACCCGTAGGCGTTCCCACAAATTTTAGATCAAGGACCAATAAGTGAAATTCGCACAGGTGGATATACTATTCAACCTGGGGTATTTCACTCTTAGTGATGCATTTACTGTAAGTAAACATTGTGGTAACTCCTCCATAATTGGAAAGTATCTGACAGGCTCCCCGCTTCTAGCGTATAGGAGCATAAACTAAATCTTAAGTTTAGCTTGACTAGTGTGTGTATATTAGTACTAAAGATCTTTTTCTTCTGAAAAAATACGACAACATTCAAACTTTTGGGCATTTCTCTCCCCTGTAATGCCAATATTTGATCTTTATTAAATAGCATACTACAAGATTCCTCTATCATGGGCATATGGTTAATTGAATTTCAGGTCCAACACGATCCCCAACAATTGGTAGGGGCCCAAGGATGTATGCTACAATGATGATAACATGTGAAAAATATTTGATTTCTCCAACACACACTAATTTCAACAAGGGTTTGGTAATTATATACAATGAGCTAGACTTTTATTAGTGTAGTAGCAAGAAAACTGCATGATCCTAACATTATATAGGATATTCCAACTTCTGGTTGGTTGTTAATCTGCGACGAAGGTCCCATATGGGGGTCCGAGAGTTGACAGACTTATTATATATACTATCTTATTTATTATTTACCCAAGTTTTGATCCGATTACTCAGACCATATTTTAAATAATTTGGATCATTAAACTTCAAGTTTCTAATGACGCAACATATTTTCTTATAGTCATAAGTAGTATGTTCTAACCGCATAAAACTATAGGATGCTCTTTGAGAACATAAATATAATGCTGTAACATAAAGTATTTGACCATAGTTAATCTGCACGGAAATACTATATTTTCTTCTGGACTACAAATCTAGTTGAATCACCCAAAAAGTATAATTATTCAACGAGAATATTTATTGTTCAAGAGGAGCACCATATTTAAATAAGGGTGGTAAATTGTATGCCTGATTTTAGTTTGTAATGCCAGAATCAACATGGACAAGTTTAGATCATTTAGGATCAATAAAATTCAATATGCCATTATATTTTATTTCAAAGGTTATATTCGCTTCAAGCAAGTAATATGACTTCTGGCGGTGATGCAATTGCAGACCGCATTTACCAATTATGCATGTGTCATTTCCGATGAGTGTGCATTCCCGCATGTTAGCGGTTAACATATTGCTAAAGGCACAAATCAATTGCCCTTCGTGGGCTGCAATGATTGTGGTTGCCAACAACATGAGTACCGACCATGGTGTAAATGCCTTTATCCATATCAACTAGATAAGGATAATAATCATGCAATTTACTTTTATTATCTCCCAAAATAAAATAAAATAATTTTTACTTTACTGCTTTGACCTAAGATATGCCACCGCGCCTAACATGACTATTATTTTGAACATTTTTCTATGCCTGTTTGGTTCTATTCTAATATCCCACACAATGCCAATTTCCTCCCTATTTTCACGCCAACTATAAAAATCTTGGGCGGTAGTGTGTGCATCAGGCATTTGCCTAAATCAACTCGTAGTTTTAGCAAAGATTTGCAATCATACTTCAATAGAGTACAATTTTATTGGCGTGAAAAAATATGAACTTCGTAACATTATGCTTACAAAGTTCTTCAATGAGGTGGAGGATGGTGTTATATAGACTCCAAGTCTTAGGGCCTAAGTTATTTTGTACTTATTTGAGGAATATGATGCTTTCTAGCCAAAGTGATCCATTAGAAATCAACATATGACTAAGCTTGACCCATTAAAAATAGTTTTTTTGCCATCCGGGCATCCGTGCACTACAAGCTATTGAATTAATGCTTATTAGATATCAAGAGCACATGTCTAATATTTTGTTAGCAAGGCATGGTGGAAACTATGTCCTGTCAAACAATTTACTGTGAATACTATCTTAGGCCTGGTGAAATTTGCAAGATATAAGAGTGCTACAATTGCACTCAAGTATGAGATTTTGGGTCCCAATACTTCTCCATTCTCATGATTAGGTCCATATGGATATTTTTTTCCACTACAAGCGACCTAACGATAATTGGAGTATCCAGTGGATGAGATTTATCCAAATAAAATTATTGTAGTACTTTCTTGGTCTAGGTGGTTTAGTGCAAGAATAAGCCAACAGACAGAAGTTCGATCTGCAAACCGAGACAATATTTGGTTTCATCCAAATCTCTCATCTCGAATTTCGCCGATAAGTATGAGCTTGCTTCGAGGATGTCTTCTGTAGTTCTGATAATGTTTAAATCATCGACATATACATATATAATCCAGAATCCAAGAGTGGATTTCTTTATGAATACACATGGATGGACCTCATTGTTAGTATATCCCTTCCGTAGAAGGAATTCACTCAAATGGTTGTACCACATACAATCTAACTATTTCAACCAGTATAATGACATTTGCAATTTCCCACCATACATGTTGCAATTCTCATTCACGCCATACGTGGGTCCTTCGGTCCTCTAAAATCTTCATAAAGATTTCGTAATCAAGTGATCCATACAAATATGCAGCCACAACATCCATTAGTTTCATATTTAGATTCATGCCTGCTGTCAATGATATCAAGTAAGGAATGTAATACCATCCATTACAAGAAAGTAGGTCTCATCGTAATCGATGACAGGTCTCTGTGTAAACCATTGTGCTACTAATCTCGTTTTGTATCTCACCACTTCATTACGTTCATTCTGCTTTCTTATGAAAACCCACTTGTGTCCAACAGGAATGACATCTGAGGTGTCTTGACCATAGGGGTTAGAAGACTTTTCTTTTATTTAGCGACTTTAGTTCAGCTTCAATTGTGTCTTTCCATTTATCCCAGTTGAGATGACCTTTGCATTCAGGAGGAGTTTTTGAGTAGGCTAGCCCAGATACTGACATGCACATTGCAGTGATGTGCATGCGCCCCTGTGGTAGGGGCACTTCCAAAGGTGGGAGGAAAAAACAAAAAAGGTGGAGCCGTCTTGGAGGAGCATTGTGACTTCAACGGATAAGAGTGAATATGGAGATTGTTGAGTATGATGACTCATGTCCTAATCAACTAGGACTTGAAGAAGTATGCTACAATGATTCCAGGATGATTCCTAGTAAGATTAGGATTCATACTTCCTTTTAGAGAAGAACTAGGTGCACTATATAAAGCCATAAGGGGTGGTCATGGAGAACACAAACCACAAACTTACTCATCCAAAGTAAAAGATGCACGAGAGGATTAGAGGCTAGCTTTTTTAGCACTAGATTCTTGTATATGCAAGGATCCGAGTGTCCTAAAAGGTTCGAGAGGCTGTGAGAGAGCGACAATCCCTTATACTCTTTTGAGGTGGTGCTTAAGGAATTTGCGGCAGGCTTCGCTAAATCTTTCTCTCTTGTTGTGATTATTTAATTGTTGTTATTTGGTTCTCTCTACGGGATTCATCTACTTCGTTCTTAGTTCTATACATGTTAGTACCGTATTTCACAACTTTGATCTGCTCTAGATACTGCTGGGCATAAGATGGGTACCAGAGTATAACACTCCAATTTGCTATACAAATCCACCAGACAGATTTATCAAAAATCCACCAGGCAGGCCGCACGGAGAGGTAGGCCACGTCAACGCCTTCTTTCTTCGTCATACGATTGTGCAGCGCCTTCTCCTGCTCGTTCGATCTACCCGTGTTGGATTCCCATGCCAATTCGTTGCCTCGGCCGTTCGATGCTGATTGCTCCTCTCTGTTTGGATGGCTGGATACGTCCATTGGTTTTCGCACTCATCGTCGCGCGTCTCTGCCTCGAGTCTTGCGCGGCTTCTCTCATTTTCCTCTTCCTCCTGCCTTTGTTCGCATTTTTGTCTTCCTCTTTCGCCCGGCTGCCTCGCGCGTTTCACCTCCACCCGTGCCTCGTCCCTCTGTTCGTCGCTTCGGTTCCTTCCTTCGTATCCTCCCTGTTCTCGACCGGTCTTCTATGTTTATCCCCATGTTTCTTTACCTGCTGTTGGGTCTACGATTCCTTGTGCTTGTTTTCTTTGCTGTTTCTTCGTCTGCTTTTTCTTTGGTATTTTGTTCGGCTGCATCGTAGGTCTCATCTTCAGTTGTTCCACGATCATTTGTCCACCGGTTTGGTCTCATCCTTCTTATCCTATCTGTTCCTGGCCAGTGGTTTATGCTTATCCCCGTGTTTTCGTACTCGTTCTTGGATTTTGCGATTTCGCGTGCTTCTTTTTTGCCCTGTTTGTCAATCTGCATGCTCTCGTTCTCCCCGGCCAAGTCTTTGTTGGTTCTCGGCCAGTGGCTCTCGTTGCTTCTTTTCTGCTCGCTCAGCTTCCAGCGACTACGATCTGCTGAGGCATGAGTTCCAACATGATTGGTTTCCAGCGTGAAGTTCTACCAAACGTTCTTCCGATTGGCTGAAGTTTCCTCATTTTCTTCGGATTGGCTGACATTCTCGGTGCCTTTGTTTCTATCGCATTTTCATCCATTTGTCCTCCTCCCTTCTCCCGGCCTATTATGGATGTTTGTCCTTTTCAAGGTTCCAGCTGATTTCCCTATGTCTTTTCCTCCCTTTCCTATGGCCGCTTTTGAGGATGCTTCTCCATTAATTTGTTCTTGTTTAGTCCGTGGGGTTTCCGTTTCTGATGCATTTTCCTCACCCTCCCCCCTATTCTCGTGTGTTGAGTTTGTTCACTTTTGTTTCCTTGTGTTTCGTTAGTGCTGCTTTCCGCTTCCTGTAGATTGTCGTTTCCATGTTTCGTTCGGCTGCTATTTATTATGTTCATACGTTTTCCTTTTTTTTGTGAAGGGCCCTATTTTAGAGCCCGTTTGTGTAGCTTAGTTTTTTTTTCCTTGTCTATCCTAGGTAAAAGCCTCTTACCCAAGTAGGTCGTACTATGGACCTCCAGATTAAGCACATCTTAGTCTCTATTTGTTTGATCCATACATCGATATAGCTATATCTTCGTATTCGGTGTGTTAGAGAGCAAACCGGCTCGTGGGCCTCGCCGACGCAGCTCCCACCGTGCCTATATGTATGCACTAATTTCCTTGAGTAATGCATCAAGTATTCTCTCTTGGTATCGAGGGTTCGCCTCGCGCCTCCACCGCTCCGCAAACCCTAGCCGCTACCCACGCCGTCCGCCGAGCCTCGCCGCGGTCGCCTAGCCGCCGCTACCCGCCGTCGTTGGCTCTCGCTGCCGCCGCGACTTGCCGCCGCCGCCGAGCCGGTTTCACCCGCTGTCGCTGGCTCGCTGCGGCCAGATTTCGCCGCCGCCAGCCACGAGCCGCGTTTCACCGGCCGCCATTGCCGCCAGCTTCACGCCGTCGGCTCGATCTTCCCACGCGCACACCTACCCGCGACGCTCCACTGCGCTCATCATGTGCGAGACCGACGCCGAGCGCATCGCCGTGAGGCCGCGCCGCCCGCAAGGTCGCCGTGGATCGTGATCGCCGCCTCAACGCCTACGAGGCCCAAAGACGCCGCCCACGCCAAGCTCGCCGTCCTCAACATCAAAGTGCTCGCTCCTATGGTGTTGGATCGCATGACCAATAACTACACCGATGGCGCACCCTCTTCCTCGCTGCCTTGGGCAAGTATGCCCTAACCGACCACATCCTCTCCGACGTGGCTAACACCGATCGCTCGGCGTGGGTACAAATGGATCGCACCGTGCTCACCGATCTACGCACCATCAACGGCGACCTCCAAAGAATCGGTGATGTCGCGCAACCATAACACGCGCGCGCCGCTTGACCTTCCTCGAGTCCGAGTTCCTCGCCAGCGAAGTCGCGGCTTCATCGCTCTCCGCCGAATTTCGCACGGCCAAGAAAGGGTCACTGTCGATCACCGACCATCGCCGCCGCCGAGACGATGGCTGCCTCTGCAAGTACGGGACCCCATCGGCGATCGTGATTTCGTCCTCACGCCGCTCGCGGCTCAACGGCAAGTTCCGCCACATGGTCTCCAACCCAAGATGCAGCGCCTTTTCCCACCTTCGAGGAGGCCCGCGACGCTGCTTCTTCGAGGAGATCGACATCGACGACGCCGCGGCCGACGCCACTCCGCGGCACCACTCGCCACATCGCGCCTAATGCCGCCCCACGCCTCATCGCTAGTGCCGCCCGGGCAGCGCCAACGTAGGGCACGGCGCCTGCCTTCCTGGGCTCGGCGCCGTCGTGGACGTGGCGGCAACAAGAAGCCTCCGACGGCCTCGCCCACCGCCTGCTTCGCCAATCCGTGGCCGGACGGTGCAATTTTGGCCGCACCAGACGGGCCTCGGTGGCGCACTGTGGCGCCTACTGCCCCTCGCCGACCGCTTTCGCCGCTCCACAAAGAAGAGAAGATTCCCCACGCTCTGCGCCAGATTTCTACTCGCGCCACCACCACCACCGCCGCATGCCTCGGCGCGTCTCGCCCTCGGCGCCGCCAGGGTTTATTACGGGCGTTCCGCCGCCGCCTCGCGCGCGCCACAAAGCAGTGAACCCTCCGACATCGATGCAAGGGGGGTCCTGGGATGCCTCATCACTCGTCAACAACTTCAGCTCCATGTCGTTAACGCCGCCGCCCTCGACCGAGTGGTATGCGGACTCCGGTGCCGGCTCTCACATGGTCAACACCGCTGGTATTCTCTCTTCATCTCACCCTCCCCCATCATCTGGTCCTTCATCTATCATTGTCGGTAACGGAGCCCTACTTCCTGTTACCTCTGTTGGGTCACACTCATTTTCCACACCACGACGACCTTTGTTTCTTTCTAATGTTCTAGTCTCCCCTAGCATTATTAAGAACTTGATTTCTGTTCGTTGTTTTACCACTGATAACAATTGTTCCATCGAGTTTGATCCCTTTGGCCTTTCTGTGAAGGACCTACAGACACGGAGCGTGATCGCCAGGTGCAATAGCACGGGTGACCTCTACCCGTTCTTCCCACCACCAAGACTCCCGCCTCACCGCCGCCGTGATCATCCACCACCCTCTGGCATCGCCGCCTAGGTCACATCGGTCATGAGGCTCTGTCTAAGCTCATTAGTTCCAATGCTATTTCTTGTACTAAGCGCCACAATGATCATATTTGTTATTTGTCATGCCTGCCAATTAGGCTGCCATGTGCGTCTCCCCTTTAGCATGTCAAACTCTCGAGCGCTGCATCCGTTTGATTTAATACATTGTGATCTTTGGACATCTCCAGTTGTTAGTGTGTCAGGCTATAAATATTACCTTGTCATTCTTGATGATTGCACTCACTACACTGACTTTTCCCTTCGCCTCAAGTCCGATACTTTTGGCGTTCTTCTAATTTTTCTCGTATGTGCGCACACGCTCGACTTCTATCAAGGCGCTTCATGCGACAACGGCCATGAGTTCGATCACTCGCCCGCACGTTCTTCCCGACCCACTGTAGTCCTTCGCATGTCGTGCCCATACACCTCCCAAACAGAATGGTCGCACGAGTGCGCCTTCACACGATCAACAACATTGTGCATTCCTTCTGCTTCAGTGCTAGTCTTCCTCCGGTCTATTGGGCTGACTCTCTTCACACTGCCACCTACCTCCTCAACCGTCACCCCACCAAGACTCTAGACGGCCTCACTCCTTTTTTTGCCCTTTACAGCACTCAGCCTTCTTATGCTCACCTTCGCGTCTTTGGTTGCGCTTGCTATCCAAACTTGTCATCCACAGCTCCACATAAATTATCACCTCGCCTCCTCCTGTGTGTCTTCCTTGGCTACTCTATCGATCACAAAGGGTACCGATGTCTTGACCTTCATTCCAATCGGATCATCGCCTCGCGACATGTTGTGTTCGATGAGTCGCTTTTCCCCTTTTCCGAGATGTCCACCTCCCCTTTAGATCCCACCACACTGGATTTTTTGAGCGATGATAACCGTTTCGCTTTGCCCGTTGGGCCAAGTGTTGTGCATGCAGGTACTCGTCTTCCCGGCGGCGCGGATGCCGCCGCCCTCGCTACCGCCGCCACTCGACGCGGCCGCATGCTCGCCATTGGTTCGGACGAGCCACCACCGGCTCGCCGCCACCGCCTTCACTGGCAACAAGACTGCCACGCCGCCGCCATTGCGCCAAAGGTGCGCCGCCTCATGGACTCGTTATCCCAGTCGCCGCCAAGTAGCCGGGCGCACTCCCGGCCGGACGTCTTCCACGAGCTCACATGCCATCGTACCGGTGACAAATGCGCACAACATGCGCACCTGCGGCAAAGCCGGCATTCGTCACCCGTGGATCGCCTCAACCTCAACACTGCGGTCCTCTCCCGGTGCCGACGACCTTTCGCACCGCTTTTTCTCGACCAAGATCGGCGTGTCGCTATGCAGCCGAGTTCGATCGCGCAGGTGCTAATAACACTCGGACCTTGGTTCCTCGCCTGTCCGTGTTAATGTTGTTACAGGAAATGGATCTTCCGTCACAAGTTCTCGCCTCGATGGCTCACTCGACCGCTACAAAGCTCGGTGGGTTCTTCGCGATTTACTCAGGCCCGTGCATTGATTATGATGAGACTTTCACCGCCATCAAGCTCGCTACTATTCGGTGGTACTCACGCTGGCCTGTCTCGCTCTTGGCCTATTCACCACCGGATATCAAGAATGCATTTTTACATGGAACATTGACAGAGGCGATATCGTGTTCACCATCCGGTTTGTTGATTCTTCCGCACCACCATGTCCGCCGATTGAACAAGTCTCTATGGATTGAAGCAAGCTCCTCGCGCTATACGCCGCTTCGCCTCTCACATCACCTCCCTCGGTTTTTTGAAGCTAAGTCTGACACTTCCTGTTTATTTTCTGCCGAGGCACTGATATGGCTTTCCTGCTCCTATATGTTGACGACATTGTTCTTACGGCTTCGTCTACGAGTTTTCTCCAGCACATTATTTCAGCTCTTCACCACGAATTCTCTATGACAGACATGGGGCCTCTTCATCATTTTTTCGGTGTCACTGTTGAACGCCGAGATGACAGTTTGTTCCTCTTCCAGAGACAGTATATGCTGGATATTCTTGACCGTCTTTGGTATGCGTGGATCGCAAGCCGCAAAGACTTCGTGGATACTCACTCCAAGCTCGCCGCTGATGGGGCCTCCATATTTGACCCGACCCATTATCGCAGCATAGCTGGGGCCCTCCAGTATCTCACTTTCACCCATCCGGATATTGCCTATGCCGTTCAGCAGATCTGTCTTCACATGCATGACCCACGGGAGCCTCACCTCGGCGCCATGAAGCGCATCCTGCGGTATCTACAGGGCACTTTGGATCTTGGTCTTCACCTGTACCGGACCTCATCGGCTAATCTTACTGTCTACACAGATGCTGATTGGGCAGGCTGTCCTGACACCCGCAAATCCACATCGGGTTATGCAGTGTTTCTCGGGGACAACCTCATTTCCTGGTCGTCCAAGCGCCAGCCCACAGTGTCCCGGTCCAGTGCAGAGGTTGAATATCGAGCCGTTGCAAATGGAGTTGCTGAGGCCTGCTGGTTGCGCCATCTTCTGCAGAACTTCACGCCTCTTCGCGCGCCACGCTTGTCTATTGTGACAACATCAGTGCTGTCTATCTCTCCACCAACCCCGTCCAGCACCAGCGCACCAAGCATATGGAGATTGACTTGCACTTCGTTCGAGAACAAGTCGCCCTCGGTGAAGCCCGTGTATCGTGACGCTCCCACTTCATCCCAAGACGACATCTTCACCAAAGGTCTCGCCGACGTCCGCCTTCACGGAGTTTAGGTCCATCAATGTTCGCCAGTGCTCCTAGTTCCGATCATGGGCGTGTTAGAGAGCAACCGCCCATGGGCCTCGCCGACCCAGCTCCCACCGTGCCTATATGTATGCACTAATTTCCCTTGAGTAATGCATCAAGTATTCTCTCGGTGTAGTACCAGGCGTAGCTTCTACATGTAAAAAAACAATAATAATGCCGTTTCCTACACGTGCGTTAACACGCGCGCCGGGCTCCAGTAAGATTAAGACACGTCACTTTCCTTTCAAATTATTCCCTCCAAAGTCACGTAACTGAATTACAGCGTGCTCTGTTCTTCCCTAAACGTCCTTCTGCTAAAGATTGAGTGATTCATTCCAAGCAATAAAAGCATTTGTCTGCGCCGAGCTTGCGAGCGCGACAAAGCCCGATCTAACTCCGGCTCGCCGGCACCGGAGCATGCCGCGAGTTGTGCTCACAGATCAGAGGGAAAAACTAGCTATTTAAACGCTCTGCATGCCCTTGTGAACATATCATCGAACAACTTGTAGACGATGAGGATCTCAGAGAACACCTACGTTTCCCGCCAGCAATTGTCTTAATCTAGTACCAGCAATACAAAACTATGCACGTCTACGAGAACAGGGAAAGGAAACGGCTAACATGCATTCTCAATTTGCCTTTCCCATGAATCAAGATGGCTCAAAGCATGCAAGTAACACTGTGCAGCACTGTACTGCCCTTGCATAAGAGGTTTCCGCCTCGCGGCATCCCTAACCTAACTCAAGCGACGGTGGAGCAGTAGCTCTGGAAGTAGGGGTAGGCATTTTTACCCAAACCGAACCAAATTAACCGGAAATGTCGGTTTACTCTGTTTCTTGTTCGGTTCAGTTTTTTCGGCTCTGTTCGGTTTTTTGTATTCGGTTCGGTTTCTAACTCTCAGATACCGAATAGGCCGAGTTATAGAAAAAGCCCACCCACTCCACTCCAACTTTAAGATCCAACGCCCACCAGCCCCTAGCCGGTAAACCCTAATGACCCAAACCAACCCCCCCCCACCAACGCCATCGCCACCAGGCCTCCACCGCGCCACTAGTCGGCCTCCCATCCATTCCCATCGCAACCGCCGCCCCATTCCCCATCGACACGCCGCCACCGTCCGATCACCACCAACATCGCCATCGCAAGGCCTCCGCCGCGGTGTCCACCGTGCCGCCGCCTACCTGTTTCCCATCGCCGCAGCTAGGCCTCCGCCGCGGTGGACACCAAAAAAACCCGAATGCCCACCCCTACTCGGAAGGTTCGAGTAGCTACTCGGGAAGCAGTAGCTCCGATGATAAAGTCGTCGGATCTGCTAGACTTGTGGCCGGTGATGACCACTAGTGAGATATTCTCGTTAGAGATGGCGAAGGCGAGCTCGAATCTGGTGAGCTGGTGAGTGATGGCGACGAATCCAAGCTCAATCCGATAAGGAACGAGCTTGGCAACGATGAGCAACACCTGATCCGACAGCAGCGATGAAGAAGACGATAACCAGAGGAGAGAAGGACGAATACACTGGCGATGGGATCCAGTGAGGAAGAGCTTGATCTCGTCGAACCTGGCAACGAAGATGTAACACCCCGATTCGACATGGAGCCCAGAATATCACTAACTACACTAAATATCAATTTTAACATCATTTTACAATAAATTACAGCATGTATCTCAACGATAAAACCTGTCCACGGGTCACATTAAAACAAGTATAATGATGTAACAATCATAGATAATTAATCTCAGGAAGCATACCAAGATAATAATCCAAGAACAACGCAAAACCAATCAAATAAAGTCTATTGAACGAATATTCAACTCCAATCTATCATCCAAGGCCATTCAAAACCAACAAGTCCTAAATATATTTCATCACTCTATAATAAAGATTTTCATGTCCAATGAATCAAGTAGTTGAGTGTGAGTTTATGGTTCCAAGTGCTAATCCTTTCCCAAGTGAAAAGTCATCAACTGTCACCTAAAAACAACAATGAAGTAAGAGTGAGTTCAAAACTCAACAAATACATAATAAAACCATAAACAACAGTTTATCAATCATAATCAAGGTTGTCATCATCATCTATCTATGTAATGTCATTCTCATACACAAATAACAAGTCATGTTCTATATAAGTAAATTTGCACAATTTAACAATTTACTCATATATACGAATGCACTATCATACTCATGCTCATATGCATCTCATTAATGACACCGTATAGAGAAGTGTTCACCCGCTGAAGTCTCGGTTTGGGTTCATGGTGGAAAAAGGTGGTCATCGATGTGTAGCTAGCCCTCTTCCTTGCCGAGCGATGGTCGGAAATGGGTAGCGTGTCGAGGAGGAAGTCGACATCAACCTTAATTTTCAAAGGTAAACAATCTATAAGCTCAAAATTTTAATTTCGGTAGTAGTAGCAGCAGTGATGCAATAGGCGGGTTAATATTTTTGTTTATATGTGTGAAAGAAAGTTAATATTTATTATGCGGTTTAGAATCCCATTTACTGATATACATAGCTCTCTTCGAGATCCCATTCGCACGACACCTACTAGTTTTTTTTTCTTAATTTCGTATCGACATTTTGTCAACTCGTCTCAAGTATTCAGCCCTTACTAGTCAAACGAATTCGTGTTTATTCATCAAGGGATGCCCCTATTATTACGAGCAAAAGGTTACAGATCGGAAAAGGAAGAAAAAGCAAAAAGAACAGAAAAGAAATGCAGTCTGTGCACGGCAAACGACCAAGAAAGCAAGGAACGAAAGAAACCAACAAAGCAAGGAACGAAATAAGACAGGAAACAAGCGCTAGTCATCTCTGAAGTACAGCCTTTCTAGGCTGCGCCCCCGTCCTTCGATCCAAGCCAGCGCTTCATTCCTGATTTGCTGACTGATATCACTCGCACGTTGTGCTTTCCCCTGAGAGATTTGGCTGTTCCTTTCTTTCCACAGCAGCCGAAGGACCAAGATAATTAACGTTGCGATGCCCCCTCTCAAAGTAGACGGAAGTGAAAAGGACTATATTCTGAATTCCTCCCATGTCCCCAATAGCTTAAAAGATCACTTTCCGCAGTTTCAGATTAGGTGGACTGACAAATTAAGCAAAGAATTGAAGAAGATGGGAAATCAGGGATAACTGACCCGCCATGGAAAATTCCTACCTGGTTCCTAGGGGACATGCTGGGCTAAAGTAGACTGAAGTGAAAAAGGACTAGATTCTGAATTCCGCCCATGTTCCAAAGAGCTTAAAAGATGACTTTCCGCAGTTTCAGATTAGCTTGACTTGACAAATTAAGCGAAGAATTGAAGAAGACGGGAAAACAGGCTTGGTTTTGTTCTAGAAGAACACAACTAGTCCGAGCAGAGCTCTGCAAAAGTCCTCTTCGAAATGGGAATTCTTACGGGATGTCATGTCGACGTTGGCATTGACTCACCTCCCTGGTTTTGTTTCTACTCGTTGTGCAATCAATTTCATGCATTGTGATTAACAAAATTACGTACATATAATCACGAGTATATAATCTGCTTAATTATAAGGCCACAAAAGCATGAACTTTCTCCCTTTTTTTTCCTCTTGGGGATAAGCATTTTTTAAGACAGAATTTGAAAGATTCCATTAAACCAAAGGCTCGGCTGTCCCCCCGCCGTTAAATAGCACTGTTTGGACTGCATTAACAAAAATGGACTCTTTGCGGGCGCAAATACAAAAATAGCACATAATTTTGATTCAGGGACGCACGAAGCCTCGTCCGCACCACCCTTGTGCGGATGGCACTGTTCATTGCTCGTCCGCACCTCCTTGGTGCGGACAAGAACTGTTCACGGCTTGTCTGCATCTCCTTGGTGCGGATGAGTACTATTGTCGCCGTGCCCAAACGTCCCGACAAGCCTCCCCCCACACACCGAAAGCCACCTTAGGTGCGGACGAGTACTATTGTCGTCGTGCCCAAACGTCCCAACAAGCCTCCCCCCACACACCGAAAGCCACCTCTTTCACATCTTTCCGTCACGTCCCACCTCTTTCCATCACGTCGTGTCTTGTCCAACAGTTTTCATCACGTCGTGTCTTGTCCAATAGTCCATCTCCTAGCTTTACGTCCCGTCATGTCTAGCTGTCCCCACTAGTCCCTCCCGACGCGTGCTCTCTCTTCATGGCTATAAATGGGGAGCTACGAGCGACTCTTCGCTCGCCATCATTATCGCTCGTGCTCTCTCGCAGTTTCGGTTTTCTTTCCGCAGTGGATCAATGTTGTTTAGAGACGTTATTAGCGGTTATTAGCGTTCATATTAACAGGTAATTTTTATGTATTCTCTCTATTGAATGTGTAGTTAGTTAAATCGGTCATAATTAATTGGTTGTAGTTATGTAGGCGTAATTAAAATAGTCCTATCATTTAGGCCTTATTAAATTTGTGTTATTTAGTTAGTTGTGATAAAGTATGTCATAATGAATTAGTCGTCGTTATATTAATCCTACATATTTATTCGTGGCCTAGTTTATTAGTTATGATTTAATTAGTCCTTATTTGTTAGTGTTAGTTAGTTAATTAGTCGTAATTAATTAGTTGCAATTAATTAATTATAGTAATTAGTCGTACTAAAGTAGCCATAATTAATTTAATCATAGTTAGCCAGTCGTAATTAATTTAGTGCATGTATGTAGTGCTAATTACCTATCTGTAATTAATATGTGGTAAATAATTACTCAAAATTAATTTAGTGGTATTTATTTCATTATGAAGTTGTAACTATCTTTTCTGTAATTCATTTACGGTAATTAATTAGTTTGAATTAATTTAGAGGTTTTTAAATACTTGTATTAATTTAATCCTACTTGATTAGTCGCACTTAATTAGTTGTACTTAATTTGGTCATAGTTAATTAGAGGATTTTTCTTGTGTCCATGTTTAGTCTTATTTTACAAGTTATAATAATTTGTTGTCATTATTAATTTATGCACTACTAATCCGTGTCTTTGATCTCTTTCAAGTCATGCATCTATGAGCATCTCATCATCCGCCACGACTAGAAGGCCTGGTTGGGGCATCGGTTTGGCATGCATGTCCCGGACAACGCCCGTGGTGTCGAACTCCCTCTGGGTGCAGCTCAGAAGCTCGTGAATCTTTATCGCTTTGGGCCCCTCCACCCGGACCACCTTGTATTGGCATCCCAACAGTCCAACCCATTAGGTCCTACCTGCATTTGAGACCATCGCTATAAAATACTACTAAATCTTGTATGTTTGAAATTACCTAACACAATAACAACCAGATTCATAGTACTCAATATAACAAACATGGCATGTAATTAACACTAATTAATTCAATTCACACAACTATTTGTGTATGATTATTTCTTCAATTCCCAGTAATAAAAAAGGACTAAACAAAAAATAGTAATTAATTATGAGTATTTAATTTGTCACTAATTATCCATGCTATAGATAATTATGACGTATAACACACAAGAGAGTAATTAAATGCGAGTAAGTTAATATGAATAATTAATTCATAAGAAACAATTTGATTACTTAGCAATAAATTACTTACGAGTAATTCAATACATCTAAGTAATTCCCAATGAATTAATTATGATTAATTAGTTACCACTAACTAACTACAAGTCATTATGTACCAACAAATTAATTATGATCAGGTAAATTCAACCAGTTATTTTGCACTAATGCAATATGCACTACTCAACTACAAGAAATTTAATTACGATTAATTAATTACAACTAATTAACTATGAGTATTTCATTACGACTGCTTAATTACCACTTACAAACTACAGCTCAATTACCACTAACTATGACTAATAAATTACTGCTAATTAACTACGACTAAAATTGTTACAACTAAAGCGCATTTAAATAATTTTACCTTGCCTTGACGTGGACCTCACGGGACTTATACGGACCTAACCACTACTTTAAACACTATTTCCTCCACAACGTATTCCAAATAGAGTTTTTGTTCAGTTCTTTTTATTCTTAGCGACGAGCGTGAGAACAAGAACGAATCCATGAGTAAGAGTGAGAGCGAGCGTGGTTTTTATAGGCACACGAAGCACGAAGGGGTTAAGAACAAATGGGATAGCATCATTAGCAATTCATCCAGATGAGGCAGCGACATGATGGACGAGATGGGGAGAAAGTGACAGGAGATAGGTTTCTTTTGTCGTAAAAAAACCGAAAACGACCATAAGCGGAGCGTCCAGACCGGGGAGGAGCGGTTCTGCCCACGTGGCATGCCTTGGCTTATTTGTGCTGGTTGTCCACACCAGGGACGTTCGGACGCGACGACAGCAGTGCTTGTCCGCACCAGGGAGGTGCGAACGAGCCGTGAACAATTCTTGTCCGCACTAGGGCGGTGCGGACGAGGCATGAACAGTGTCGTCCGCACTAGGGTGGTGCGAATGAGGCTTGTCCAGTCGCCCATGGTGCGGTGGAGGCTTACATGGTGGCGCGGCGCTCGTCCATGCATCCCTGTGTCGGAATTCCGCACTATTTTTGCGTTTGCGCCGGCGGGGAGTCCATTTTTGCTAATATGGTTCCAAACAGTGCCATTTAGACAAAAACGCATGGACCTCGTTCATCCAAAGGACCAGAAGAGGTTTTCATCTTGACACAAACTACAACCATGCGCTGCTAAAGCATGGGCTATCTGATTACAACTTCGTGGACAATACACCTTAAATCTAATAAAGTTCAGCATGTATTTTCTGTTGTAAACCATGGGCTTTTGTAAATTTTCTAATTATCCTGTGGGGCTCACTCGTCATTGATAAAGAGGAGAGGATAAGGCTTTGCTCTCATCTGACCGAGCAAGAGGATAAGGCTTCGGCCTCATTCCAACTTAGAGAGGGAGAGCAAACGCGGTCATGGTGATCGATTTGATCCCCATGCGATGCTAGCGGCGGTTGTGGTGGCCGTTCAGCGCCGCCATCTTGTCTCTCCTTCTACTTAATCCTGGTCTCCTCCTTTTTTGCAACATACATGAAAGATTCAAGGGCTTCCACTCCCATCCAACCTATTCTTTCTACCACTTGCGCTTGATTCCTTGGTCTTAGGCGAATCATGCTCTTGGCTTCATCATTGCCGACCTCTTGGTGATGGTGGTGACTTGGCTTCTCTCCATCGATGACTTGCAGGCTGGCTCACCTTCTCCATGCAAAGAACTTGATAGGTGGTTGGATCTTGGTGGTAACAGAGCTGTGCAGGCATGGTGACGGTGGTGGCTTGTTTGGAGGCTTCACCGAGTCACTGAAGCTCATCTATTGGTGAGACTTGACTGGGTTCAGTGGTGCTTTGTGGTTACTGTTGTGCTTGGCTATGATATTGGTGTGTGGTTGCTCTGTTCGTGAACTTGGCGTGTGCGCTATTTGTTATGTTGTCTTGTGCGGCACTTCTTGTACCTCGATTTCGCAGTTTGGTGTGTCCCTGATTGCGGAAGGACGTTGTATCTCCATGAACCATACTATTTTCATAGCGGCATAGCGGCGGTGATAGTTTTTTTGGGGCAGCGACGCCGACGCACCTTGTCTTGACTTCTTGGTGGTTTTGAGTGTCATCAATTCAGTGAGCATTCTTCAACTTTAAACATCTATTTTGCTTAGTGTACCATATTGGTGAAATTTTTGTTTATATCTCTCTTTGATTTATATTAGCACTAGTATTAAGTGACTTTGCATAATAGATTGTGGGATTTATATTTCTCAACGAGGATTGTTAGTCATAGTGAGATTAGTGTGACAATTTAGAGTCGTAAGCTAGGTTTTGAGCTAATTGATGTTATTATCTTGTATCATTTGGTTACTAATAGTATGTTATTGTATTACTTCTGTTAGAGCAATTAATCTTGTGGTATTAAACTACTAATTGTAAATAATAATGGTAAATAGTAGAGCTCAAAACCTAGCATATTTCTAAGAAATTGTCACTCATAATCTGTGATTAGACTAGGTCAATAGTGGCGAGTAGGCCTTACTTTGTGCTTGTGCAACCCGACATCAGAGAGCAAAATTAAACAAACATCAATTTGAGCATTATGCTAATTGATTTGTTTTATTGGTTAATTACCTTTTGCATGAGTTTATGTATAGAAGACTTGAGTAGTTGATATTTGTTACTAGTAATTTATTTGATGCTCATGTTTTACTGTTGGTACTGGAATTATGTTTTTCTATTCACAATTAAATATGGAATTAATCAGAAATATATGCTAAAACCGTGATTTTGTCAACACATTCAACATAAGCGCTAAGCATGAGATGACTTCTCGCTTATTGCTTACCGCTTAAAAAAAATATTTGAAAAGAAACAAGAACAATCACACGATGAACCTGAAAGCAATTGTCTAAATTTCTAACATTTTGTTCATAGTAGTTAATTCACATAATAATATTAACACCTCATTTGGCTCCCAGATATTGAATTTAATTCATTCATTTGGATTCCAAATCCTATTATGGAAGGATTTGAATTTGATTCAAGCCAAATCAAATCCCAATTTTTGTTTGGGTGTCCTTTGGGATTGGATTTGGACTTCGGTAGAGATGGAGGAGACAGCATGACCACGAACGTTGGTGGCGGCGGAGGAGGAGAAAATGGGTTTACTGGGCTTGGTTGGGGATGGGGGAGGCCATGCCAAACAACGACGGAGGAGACCTTATTCCATCCAATCAAGCCATGGTTAATTTGTATCTCGATGATGCACCCAAATCTACGTCGTGGTTGCACCACCTTCTCCTTTGCAACCAGATCTAAGCCACCATCACTGCGTGTTGTGCAACAATCGTGACAAAACCCAAATGTTTAGATAACCCGATTTGGTGGAATCACTGCTAGTATTGAGACGAGGGGAAAACGCTAGGGTTTTACCAAACCTAACTACAGGAAAACAAATATGCTATTCTTTTCTTACTTCTCATTACCACGTTGCTGGACTAAATAGCCAGAGAATTACCGAGTGTGAAATTACAGAGCAAGTAAGAACTAGAAAGAAAATTGAGTTCAGTTGCATAGCGACAACGGAAATGACGCAACAGTGATTACTGAAATGCTAAATAGCTGTCAGATCTTCCATCATCCATTTGCCGCCAATCACAACTGTAGGACCGGAAAGGCGACTAGGGGGGGGGGGTGAATAGGCGCTTTCAAAACTTTCTCACCTAAATCAAAACAACACGTACTTTACTCCTTTAGCTATGAAAGCTAAGAAGTTTAGTGAGCACACAACGGAAGCCTTGTGTTGAATTTGATAATCCCCTCAAGCACACGACACAAAAGGAGAAAAGAACTCAATGTTCTTCATCGACACCGGCGGTCCGACCGCTACCACGGGCGGCCTGACCGACGGTCAAAGAGCGGTCTCGACCGCAAGAACTATCCAATGGTCGGACCGGTGGATGTTCGTTCGACCCGCAAACCAATGGTCGAAAACACGCGGTCGAACCGCCGCTGAAGGGCTTTGGCGGACCAGAGAGTCCAAGATCAAAAACTCCACCTAAATCCAAAACGAAATTTGATCCAACTTTGATTCAACCAATAAAACTTGACCAAATTTCTAGCACACCTTCCTAAAGATATTGAGACCTATTTCTAGCGACGATCGGTCGATCCACTTCGCAAAACGATCTCTTGAGATTTTACCAAAGAGGTGCACAAACCCTAGAAATGAGGAAATCTTGATTCAAGACTTGCTTGTGGGGTTTGATGATCTAGATGACTCTAGTAGTAATCCCACACATCAAAGCAAGGTAAAGTAGGCCAAGAGACCAAGCATGAACCTTTGAATCAAGGAAGCACCAAAACATCCAAAAGAGAGAAGAACACAAAGGAGCAATTGATCTTTCAATTAAGCATCACAAGATTGTTCATCCACAATAGATGCTTACAAAGCCTCTCCACCAAGGAGGGCAAGAGCTCAACAAGGAGCACACTCCAAACCCTAGTTTTCCTCTCCTCTCCTCCAAACCCTAGAAAAGGAAGAAGGGGCTAAATGAATGCTTGCTTAGGTTTTCCACCTCTCCCTTCCTATTTATACTAGAGAGCTAGGTTTCCTTTTGGGTCTCTTACACATGGGACCCACACACAAATAACTCTTGAAGCAATCGCCGCTTCACCACGTAGGTTGATCACGGTTCTCATCGACGCCAAGCCTCTCTTGTCCGAATCCCATCGGAACCTCCTGCAGACTCGCACCGATATCCGCACCGCCGATCCAACCAAATTGCTTCAACCACCCGCTCGATCCATCTTGTCCATTCTCGCACCATGCTCGACTCACACAACCTCACCCGTATCCCCGATCGCTCGACCTCGCCTCCAAGCGTAGTCCCGATCCACTCACCGCTGACGCCGCTGACTCGCAAGCCACCGCACAAAGAATAGACAAACAAACCGCTTCCGAACAAGTTCTTCTCAACTTGACCCACGCTGCTCAAGAATGCGATATACATCAATAAAGCATTGAAGTTCGTAGAATCACACACTCAAAATCAACTCAATGCAACACTTGGCTCACCTCCAGGATCGCCGGCCCGATCATTTCACGTGGCCGGCCCGACCGATTATGCTTCGGCCGACCGCCCCACAACGGCGGCCGGACCGTCCAAAGGACTTAGCCAAAATTCAAGCGAGAAATTCAAACCTTCCGAAATTTCAATCGAATAGAACTTTTGACGGGATCTCCAAAATGATGGGACCACATCCAGAGACTCCTCACTTGCCTACACAACCTATTTTTGGCTCACCCCAAAACCCAACTTTCAAATCATGGCCTGACCGCCACCATGGTCGGCCGGATCGCTTCCATTTGGCGGTCCGACCGCCCAAGACAACCGGGTCAGACTCGCCAGGGCCTCGACAAATTTTGAGCAAACCCGAAACGCGAGATTTTGCAAACTAATAACGCCATTGCCAATTGACTCATCATCCCGAGATCGCACATATCCTCACGATATCCACAATCTCCCTTGATGAACACATTGGCAATTTTCAAGAAAATGTGGTTTTTCAAATGAAAAGTAAAACTCGCTGCTGTGATAAAGGCACAACTTGGTCCATAAGCAACAAAAAGCCTAGGAACCACCAAGTCGGCTTCGTAATAGTGTAAGCAGTGAGATAAGGCATTGAAGGCACAAAAGGATTCAATTTCCAAAGTAGCCAAAAATCTCACTTAGGTCCAAATGAAAGACACATTGTTCTATTAGACCTTTGATCATTGTGAGTATCCTTCAATTGCAAATCAAATAAGATAAGACAATGAAACCGTAAACTCAACTCACCATGATCACAGATTTTCAAAAGGTTCAAAATTTTTATTTTATGAAGTTCTTTATATTAAACCTTGAGTATGAAACCAAAAGCTCCAACATTATTAACAACATTTTCTTCACAATCTTTCTCCCTTTGACAATGAATTCATCAAGATGCATGAAAAGAAAGAGCATGAAGGAATGACTTTATTTTTGAATTTTAGTGAAAAGGAGCCATGACCATTATACATATAGACAAGATAAGTATTATACCAAGCCATATAAGGAGAAGACGCTATATTCAATCATGGCAAAACGTAATCGCAAAGCTAAAACCAAGATAGCAAAAATGAGATTAACAGTAATTGAAATCATGAAAGGTTGCTCAAAATCATAGATCCACTCAAGGCAACCAAAATGAGTCAAGCCATGTCTATAAGTAAAAGAGACTCAAAATAAGAATTGAGGCATTTTGAGCATTAAGAAAATTCTTTTGAAGCAAAGCTCAAGCACTTAGCCCTTTTGGGCAATTTCTTTTCTTTCTCCTTTTTTTGTGCTAGATCTCAAGCCTTGTCGCGACCATCTCAAGCGATAAGCTTAAAAGAATGATCTAGGTCATCCAAAACTCCCCGAGTTCATGCCTAGTGCAATGGCAAGCCGCCTCATGAGAAAGGATTGGTGAGATCAGCTTTTTCGCATTTAAAATCTCATTTTTCATTTGCTTGACTTAATAAGATAAAAGCTCATTTTTCAACTCGAATAAGTTCAAGACTCAATTCAACTTGTAAGACATGGCGAGAATCATAAGCGGATCACTAGAGCAAAACTAGTCACAAGATCCAACAAGACATGATTTGATTCAAGTTTCTCATGATATAAAGCTAGCAAGTCAAAAGCTAAGCCACACACGAAGAGCCATAAAAGAGGTCTAGCAGATCATCACTGATATGACAAGGTATAGAATATGAGAACAAGTCATACAAAGATAATAATCAAAGCTCCACCGATTTTATTACACAATGCAAGACAAATGAAATGA
Organism: Hsuehochloa calcarea; assembly: GCA_036346395.1. Taxonomy (NCBI): domain Eukaryota; kingdom Viridiplantae; phylum Streptophyta; class Magnoliopsida; order Poales; family Poaceae; genus Hsuehochloa; species Hsuehochloa calcarea. The sequence continues at coordinate 13,524,818 of CM070604.1, read as the reverse complement.
AACATGCATTATGATACAATGAATGCAAAAGAGCAACTTCCTCAAAACAGCCCAATAGGACTAATAACCCCTAACTCTCCCCGCAAGCAAAGAAACGCCAAGAGTCAAGAGCCTTAGTGAAAATATCCGCAAGTCGTTGCTCGACTCTACAAATGAAGCACAACATCACCTTTCTCAACATGGTCTCTCGTAAAATGAAATCGAATGTCAATGTGTTTAGTCCTCGAATGTTGCAATCGGGTTTTTGGCAATATTAATTGCGTATGTTGTCACGTAAAAGAGGAACACTTCCCAAAGATAACCCATAGTCTCGCAACATGGACAAAATCCAGAGAACTTGAGAGCAAATGCATCAAGCGCAGCCTACATACTCGCCTCACTGTGGATCAGGCAATGTAAGACTGCTCGAAGACCAAGAAACAAGTGATGTGCCCAAGAAATGACAAGTGCCGTAAGTACTCTTCCTATCAACTCTACACCCAAGCTAAATCAAGATCGTAAAATGCTCGAATTGAAAGAGCCAAGAAGAAGAATACCAGAGTCCAAAATCAAGAGTATCTTGAAGATACTCAAGATGCGCGCATACTTGACGATGAGAAGCACGAGGAAGCTCGAATCGAGCGCACGCATATACGGCGAATTGTATGTCCGCCTCGACGTAAGATAGAGGAGGAGCCAATCATATCATGCAGATTCTTCCGTCCACTGACTCTCCATCCTCATCGTGGTCCAAAGACGGTGGTTGTTGCAATGGGAGTAGACATTGGCCTATCGCTTCCCATATTGAAGCGCCAAGAAGGTCCTTTGTATACTTACTCGTGGACGAAGGTGCCTTCTTTCGCTTGCTTGATTTGAAGACCAAGGAAGAATGTCACTCTCCCATCATGCTCATCTCGAATTCACGCTCATAGAATCAAAATCTAGACACCAAAGCATGAGAGGAACCACCAAAATAATATCATCCACATATATTTGAACCAACAAGAAATCACCGCCATGCCCGAGAGTGAACAAGGTTTTATCAACCATTCCCATTTTGAAATCATTTTCAAGCAAGAAACTCTTAAGTCATCATACCAAGCTCTAGGAGCTTGTTTCAATCCATACAGTGGCTTTAGAGAGTTTAAAAACATGGTTTGGGAATTTTTGATTTTCAAACCCATTTTGTTCCAATAACATGAGAATCGTAAGGTCGCTCAACTAAAACTGTGACTTTGTTTCTTTCAAAATTTTCAAGCTCTTCATGCATGGCATTGACCCAAGAGGCATCGATAAAGCATGGGTGATATCTCTGTTCAAAAGAAGCGACAAAAGCGTAATGTGCATGGGAATCGAGAGAATAAACCCGAGCGAGTGACTCGCTTTGAAGATCCCCAATCATCTGCTCAGAGGATGTTGTCGCGAATGCGAAGAGGTGCTCTTGGTGCGTATGGCCTCTACCCCATGAGTTGTGGAGGTAGGAACAGAGCCACTCAGATCGCTTGGGGATAGGAGGCGGCCGCCACCGACATCAAGTAGTAGTAGCAGCTCTCCACCCTCTCGTGAGGTAGCAGAGGATGGTTTGGGTCTTCATCCTCGTAATCATCATCGACGAAGATGCTTTCTTGAGTTTCGTAAACCTGTACCAAGCATCGGGTCTAGTACTGTGACTAGCCTCATCAAAAGTGACTTCGCAAGTCTCAACAATTTTGTTAGTATCAACATTAAAAACACGATAGCCACGAGAATGAGCAGATATCCAAGAAATATGCCATCAAAACATCTAGACTCAAATTTATCAAGATTTCCATGTTTAAGAATGAAGCACTTGCAACCAAAAATCTTGAAATGAGAGACCTTGGGAGAATGACCAAATCTAAGCTCATAAGAAGTCTTCCCAACCACGATCTCAAGAAGACCCTATTGAGATATAACAAGCAAGAGAGATCGCCTCATTTCAAAATCTCCTAGAGTAGAATGCTCATCTAGCATGGTCCGAGCCATCTCTACAAGGGTTCTGTTCTTCCTTTCTACAACACCATTCTCACGAGGAACTCTAGGAGAAGAAAACTCGATGCTCAATTCCCTATCACAGTAAGGTAGAAAAAGAAGAATTCTTGAACTCATCCCATTATCACTCCTAATGGCTCTCAAAGCTCCAGTATATCAACAAAGAATTTAATGACCAAATCTTTAAAGAATCCAAATGCTTCGTCCTTAGAAGCAAGAAAATAAACCCATGAATACCTGGAGTAATCATCCACAACCACAAGCACATACCATTTCCCACCAGCTGACTGAACTCTAGAAGGACCAATCAGATCTAAGTGAAGAAGTCAGTCTGTGTCCATCACCATTACCAAAGTAAGAGGTGGGTGGGAAGCAGACACCATCTTACCATGTCTACAGGGAGAGCATACAAGATCTCTGACAGCCTTCAGCCTAGGCAAACCTCTAATCAAGTCCTTGCAACTGACTCTAGACAAATGATCAAAACCTATATGCCCAAGTCTACGATGCCACAAAACAAGGTCATGAGAATCAGAGGCCACAAGACACCTAGGACTAGAAGCGTAAGAAATGTCAAATTTGCACGTAAAATCTTCTCAAACTGAGATCTCAAAACAAGCTCACCGAGGAATCTAGAACTCTACATCCACCTCTCTTAAACCTCACTTCTAGACCTCATCAAGCAAATGAGAAATGATAGAAGATTATACCTCACCACTTACCAAAGCGACGCCTTTTAGCATGAACTTGTCGTTGACGCCAAGACAAAGGTCTTTTTGCAATACTTGCCCCAGAGAAGCATCCCCAAATGTAATCAATTCATTGCCGGATGCACGTGTGAGGGAGGAGAACCATCTAGAATCTCCGGTCATATGTCGAGAACACCCGGAGTCAACAAGCCACTTGTCCTCCTTCCTCGCACGACGGACCTAAAAGGCACAATCAGAAAACATCCGTGCCTCAAGATCAAGTTAGTGATAAATGAACGAGGAATCCAAGATCGAGAAGCACGATGTCCGGGAGCAGCAGAGAAATAGTGAAACATGATCAGAATAAAATCATAAGAATGCACATGAGAACCACCTAGACCTCTCCAAACGATCTACCAAAAGATCGACACTCTCTGCCTAGGTGCTACCCTGTCTCTCCTCACGATGTCCTAATCCAACATGCCGCCTAGACCCATCAAAAGAGTCTACAATGTTCTCTACAAATCTAGGCCTATGTGTGGTGCGATAAACAGTCGCCTAGCTCTAGAGACTACATCCGAGAAGGGACTCTCTAATGGATCTTAGGACGCCATCCTCTCTTTTCTCTCAAGTTTTGCTCTCCCAAGGTAACTCAACAAGATGGCCTTCTTTCTCATGTAAGGTGCAATGGTATCGACCTTTGAGGGGTCTGTGATGCACGAGTGAAAGCACCTTTCTTGCCGTAAAGAGTTTGAGCAAAACCACCGGATTTGAAAACAACCCTGATGGCTTAGGAGGTTCTAGCTCAAACAAACCATTCTTCACAACTCTAGCAATCTTAGGTGGGTTTTTCTTGAATGCTCTAGGGGTTGAAACCTAGACCACTATTTTTCACGCCACCTTGGATTGATCAAGAATCATGTTGAGTTTCTTTTTCCCACTTGAAAATTTCTCAAGAGTCACCTTGAGGTAATCATTCTCTTCATTAACTCCTCACATCTAGTACACTTGCTAGACTTGATTACCTCATTGCGCTTACTCTTAAGAAGGGCCACTTCCACTTTGAAGGCCTCACAAGACACACAATAGGATTCCTAATCCTACTCAACTGCTTCCTTAAACTTGATTCTAAAAGCCTCTTGCATCCGACTAACCATGGTTTCAACTTCAAAGATTCAAAACACAAGAGTTAGAATCAATAACCTTTTAGAAGCAAGAAAAGACATGGATCTTTCAATTTTAGCCTTTTCTTCCGTGGTCTTGTTTAAGGCTTCAATCTCAATTGTAAGCTTGGGACAATTTTCACAAGATGCAACTCTAGAGTAAATCAATGTTTCACATCTCTTGCATCTTAATCCTATTATCCTTACAATGAGAGCATGTGTGACTAGCATCAAACTTTTGCAATTCTTTTAAGGAACTATCCAATTTTAATTCTAGCAAAGCACAATTAGAGCAAGTTAAAGGGATAGCTTCCATGGCACTACATCAAGAGGAATGACATCTAAACAAGCGATCTAGACTTGAAAGATTCTAGTTCATCGAGAGCATCTTTTAGTTGATTTGTGACAGAGGAATGAGCAGATTTCAAGCTTGTCAAATCTTTAAGCAAGCTAGTGCAGAATCACAAATATCGCAGGATTGATAGATTTAAGCCAACAACTTCAAGATTTAAATTATCAATCATAATGTCCTCGCTTCCTAATCATTTTTACTTGCTTATGCAATTTCGCTCAAGAAGCACCAAAGCCCTTTTCATATCGCAAGAGAAGGGCATACCTCATCGATCACTAAAAGGATCCTCATCTTTGGAGGAATCGCCGTGGTCGTTCTTGGCCATGAAACACATGCCGTGAAGTCATGCGCTTCTTCTTGCCACGAATCACTCGCCGCCCTCCGCTTCCGAGTCCACATCGCTCATATTTACATTCTCAAGAGCGGCAGGACCCTACCGACAAACTTCCGATAGTTTGTCTTCTTGGGTTTTGCATCCCTCTCCGGGATGTCTTCTGTCTCCTTCTCCTCCTTGCCCTTTAGCTTGGGGCACTTGGAGCGAATGTGGTTTGGCTCACCACATTCAAGCACGTGATAGGTCCACTCCTCCTCCTATTTCTCACCTTGTTGTACGCCTGTGAATTTGGTGGAAAGGAGGGCTAAGTCATCCTCGCAATTTCTCGTTGCTCATCACTCAAAGAATGTAAAGCGATAATGAAAAGCCGATGAGCTACAATCAAGAGAATCAAGAGCAACCCTTGGATTTGTCGACCACTAAAGCCATCGACTGTTTGGGGAGACGCGAGATAAAGTCAATCTCATGCGTCTTCAACCTCGAGTAGAGCTTATCCATGGTAAGCTCACTCATGACAAAGGTTGTCATTGATGGAAGTGATCTTCATACCCTGCACTTCACATCAAGAGCACCCTGTCGGGCGGCATTTTCGCACTCGTAAAATATCAAGTCAACAAATACGAGATCATGAAGAATTTTAGAGAATCTTCCCACACCATCCAAAGACTCACCGTGCCTTTGTTCGATCTTCGAGTAAACCTTTTGAGCGGTTCTGCCTCACTTCCTTGATCGCAGGGGACCCTTCGTGATAATCACAAAGTGTCCGCCAGATCTCGTGAGCAGACCGCAAGTGAGCAACACGCCAAACTCGATCGACTAAGGCCTTGGATCAAATAATTCGAGCCTTGTCTGTTGGCCTCCACATCCGAGTGATCGATCGCCATCTACCGCACGACATAAGGGTTTTTCACCTTTAGCCAAATAGCGTGCCCTTGAGCCTCGATATACGCTTGCATACGAGCCTTCCAAAGATGCAAAGTCAACTCCTCAAAATGTGTGGCTTGGTTGAGTACTTGTCACGCCATGGCTCCAAAGACCTGCTAAGATCTATAGAAGAGAGCTAACCGCCTCGATACCACTTGTAGGACCTAAAGGCGACTAGGGGGTGAATAGGCGCTTTCAAAACTTTCTCACCTAAATCAAAACAACACGCACTTTACTCCTTTAGCTATGAAAGCTAAGAAGTTTAGTGAGCACACAACGGAAGCCTTGTGTTGAATTTGATAATCCCTCAAGCACACGACACAAAAGGAGAAAAGAACTCAATGTTCTTCATCGACACGCGCGTCCGACCGCTACCACGCGCGGCCTGACCGACGGTCAAAGAGCGGTCCGACCGCAGACTATCCAAATGGTCGGACCGGTGATACGGTTCGACCCAAGAAACCAATGGCTCGAAAACACGGGCAAGGTCGAACCGCCGCTGAAGGGCTTGCCGGACCGGTAGAGTCCAAGATCAAAAACTCCACCAAATCCAAAACGAAATTTGATCCAACTTTGATTCAACCAATAAAACTTGACCAAATTTCTAGCACACCTTCCTAAAGATATTGAGACCTATTTCTAGCGACGATCGGCCGATCCACTTCGCAAAACGATCTCTTGAGATTTTACCAAAGAGGTGCACAAACCCTAGAAATGAGGAAATCTTGATTCAAGACTTGCTTGTGGGGTTTGATGATCTAGATGACTCTAGTAGTAATCCCACACATCAAAGCAAGGTAAAGTAGGCCAAGAGACCAAGCATGAACCTTGAATCAAGGAAGCACCAAAACATCCAAAAGAGAGAAGAACACAAAGGAGCAATTGATCTTTCAATTAAGCATCACAAGATTGTTCATCCACAATAGATGCTTACAAAGCCTCTCCACCAAGGAGGGCAAGAGCTCAACAAGGAGCACACTCCAAACCCTAGTTTTCCTCTCCTCTCCTCCAAACCCTAGAAAAGGAAGAAGGGGCTAAAAGAATGCTTGCTTAGGTTTTCCACCTCTCCCCTTCCTATTTATACTAGAGAGCTAGGGTTTCCTTTTGGGTCTCTTACACATGGGACCCACACACAAATAACTCTTGAAGCAATCGCCGCTTCACCACGCAGGTTGATCACGTTCTCATCGACGCCAAGCCTCTCTTGTCCGAATCCCATCGAACCTCCCGCAGACTCGCACCGATATCCGCACCGCCGATCCAACCAAATGCTTCAACCACCTGCTCGATCCATCTTGTCCATTCTCGCACCATGCTCGACTCACACAACCTCACCCAGATCCCCGATCGCTCGACCTCGCCTCTCCAAGCGTAGTCCCGATCCACTCACCGCTGACGCCGCTGACTCGCAAGCCACCGCATGAAGAATAGACAAACAAACCGCTTCCGAACAAGTTCTTCTCAACTTGACCCACGCCGCCTCGCAATGCGATATACATCAATAAAGCATTGAAGTTCAGAATCACACACTCAAAATCAACTCAATGCAACACTTGGCTCACCTCCAGGATCGCCGGCCCGATCACTTCACGTACCGGCCCGACCGATTTCATGTCGGCCGGACCGCCTCCCACAACGGCGGTCGGACCGGTCCAAAGGACTTAGCTAAAATTCAAGCGAGAAATTCAAACCTTCGAAATTTCAATCGAATAGAACTTTGATCGATCTCCAAAATGATGGGACCACATCCAGAGACTCCTCACTTGCCTACACAACCTATTTTTGGCTCACCCAAAACCCAACTTTCAATCACGGCCTGACCGCCACTATGGTCGGCCGGATCGCTTCCACGGGCGGTCCGACCGCCTCAAGACAACCGGCCAGACCGCCAAAGGCCCGACAAATTTTGGAGCAAACCCGAAAATGCGAGATTTTGCAAACCAATAACGCCATTGCCAATTGACTCATCATCCCGAGATCGCACATATCCTCACGATATCCACAACAACCATCCATCCAGCGCAAGTGTAGTCACCAAGCCGATAAACTAGTTGTTGACTTTTCTTGACTCTCCTTACAAAAGTAGTTTCGTAAACTTCGCACTTTGCTCTTTTTGGGGATCTAACATTGCCTTCCCCCTTGAGTTTCACCTTGTCCTCATGGTGCAAAATTTGGAAATGTGTTCTGGATACGGGTTGTGTCCTCCCAGGTTGTGTCTTCAGGTCCAAAATTCAGCCACTGAATCAACCATCGAGCTATCGTTCCTTTCTAAGCATGGCACGACTCTTCTATCCAAAGACCACAACCGGTTCAATTTTGATTTTGCCATCCTCCCCAATTAATGGTAATCCTAGAATAGGTACAAATATGCGATCCCATATGTTTCTTCAACTCACTTACTTGGAAAACATGATGAATGGCCGTATTTTGGGCAATTGCAACCTGTAGGCTACTAATCCCACCTTTTTCTGAACTCTGAAGGGTCCATAATATTTAGACCCGAGTTTCAAGGATCCTGTTATTCCGAAGGTTGTCTGCCTGTATGGCTGCATCTTGAGGTATACCATGTCCCCTACTTGGAATTTCCTCTCTGACCTTAACTTGTCGTGGAAATGTTTCATCCTTTGTTGAGCCTTGTGCAGATTTGCCTTAAGTCGCTTCCATCATGTGCTCCTTTTGTCCCATGTTGGATTTTAGCCTCCTCAAAGATGTTACATGGGATGGTCAACTCTACAATTTGAGGAGGTGTATAGCCAAATAAAGCTTGGAAGGGTGTGATTTTTAGTGAGGTATGATAAGAAGTGTTATACCACCATTTGGCCGATGTCAACCAAGCTATCAAGTCCTTTGGTTCCTGGAATGCCATACTCCGCAGATATGCCTCCAAGCATTGATTCACTCGTTTGATTTGTCCATCCGTTTGAGGATGATAAGCACCGCTTAACCTCAAGGACACTCTCAGCATTCTGAAGATCTCTTGGAAAGATGACTAGTGAAAATTTTGTCCCTACCAGTCACAATAGCATTAGGCATCCCATGCGATTTGAATACATTGTCCATAAAGACTTGTACCACTTGTTGTACCGAATAAGGGTGTGATAAAGATAGGACATGGGCATACTTAGTGAATCGGTCAACCACCACTAGAATCACCTCCTTGTCTCTAGATTTGGGTAACCCTTCGATGAAATCCATGCTGACATGCGTCCATGCCATGTCTGGTATCTCCAATGGGTTAAGCAGCCCCAGGATGTGGGTATGTTCAGAATTAGTAATCTGACACACTAAGCATTCAATAATGAACAACTCCACATTCTTTCTGAGTCTGAGCCAATAGAATAATTTCTTGATTCTCTGATAGGTAGCTCTCGTACCCAAGTGCCTTCCAATTGATGAAGCATGAAATTATTCTAGGATCTTTGATGTGATGTCATTTCCTCCCCCACATATATCCTCCCCTTATACCTCACCAGACCAGACTCAATGGTGTAGCTATTGTCAGTTTTAGCATTGGTCTTAGTATTACCAATTATCTTCTCATATTGGGCATCATTCACATAACTTCCCTTAACATCTTCCACCCATTCAGGCATGGTAGTGACTATGGCATGACATACCTCTTCATTCTCCCTGCTTCTAGCATCCCTTTTAGATAAAGCATCAGCCACAAGGTTTTCTTTTTTTCCTTTTTTTATCTTCCACTATGTAATAGAATTCTAGCAATTTGAGGAGTAATTTGTGTTGAATCCTTCCACTAATCTCTGGTTGTGATATATTTCAAACTCTTTTGATCTGCTTTTGATCACCAACCGTGTTCCCAAAGAAATAATGCCCATTTTTTCAATACTTCCAGTGATGGCCATTGCTTTTTTATCATATATTGATTGTGCTACTACCCTCACCCTAAGAGTTTTGCTATAATATGCAATGGGCCGCCTACTACATCAAGAATGCACCCAAATTCTACATCGCATGCATCTGCTTCCAAAATAAAAGGTTTAGAAAAATTGGTAATGCTAATACAAGACTGTAGTCATCACTTTCTTCGATTTTCAAAAGCTTCATTCAACCTCTTTCCATGCAAATGAATCTTTCTTCAGATGTCAAAGAGTTGTTTACAAATCCTCCCATATCCCTTCACAAATCTCCTATAATACACAGCTTAAGCCCATGAATCCTTTCAACTTAGTCACTAGAGTGGAACATGCCAATTTACCACATCCGCTATCTTTGAGGATCTCAGAGCTACTCCCGAACCACTCGATAATGTGTCCTGGGTACCCTATTTCGGCCATAGCAAAACAACATTTACTTCTCTTTGCAAATAGCTGATTCTGCCTCAAAATATATAAAACCAGAATCAAATGCTCCACATGATCTGTTTGGTTCTTGCTATATACTAAACTGTCATAAAAACACTAGAATGAATTTTCTCAGATAATGTATGAAGATGTGATTCATGAGTGACTAAAATGTGGCTGGAGCATTAGTTAGCCCAAAGGGCATGACAGTAAACTCATAATGGCCTAAGTGTGTCTTGAATGTGGTTTTTGGGATGTCCTCTTCCACCATCCTGATTTGGTGATATCCTAATCTGAGGTCCAATTTCGAAAAAATTGTTGCTCCATGTAATTCATCCAATAGATCTTCTATGATTGGAATAGGGAATTTGCACTTGATTGTCATTGAGTTGAGTTGTCTATAGTTTACAAATATCTCCATGGCCCACCTTTTTTTTTACCATCACAACCGGACATGAATAAGGGTTGACACTGGCTCAAATTTCTTCATAGTCTAGGAGCTGCTTGATAATATCCTCCATAGCATCCCGTTGATGATGAGGAGTTCGGTAAGGTCTGATGTTTGGAGGTTCTGCATTGGATTTTAGTGGTATAAAGTGATCACATTCTCTTTTAGATGGTAACCCCTTGGGTTCTTTAAATACCTCATCCCATCGTAGTAGTACCCATTTGTGGATATCATGGGATATGCTCCAGATCTTAGGATGATGTGACAATTGGCAATGGCGTTTATGTTTGTTGTTTCATGTGTTTTGACAAGTTTCAGAATCTGTCAGCAAGAACTGGTCCGACTGGTATAATCGGTCCAACCTACCATAGGCGCGGCCTGACAGTGAACTTAAAAGTGTTATTTTGAGTCGGGCCAAAAATAGAGTGTGTAGGCAAGAGAGGGGATTCTATTGCACTTGGTCTCATAATTTTTGGAGTCTCCAGTCAAAAGTTCTATTGGTTTGAAAATTCCAGTAGGCTTCGGTTTTCCAGAGAGGAAAAACGGCTAAGTCCCAGCTGACGGTCTGACCGGCCCATAGGTGGCGGTCCGACCGCCAGTAGGGCGGTCCGACCGCCCTAGGGGCGGTCCGACCGCTTTTCACTTTGATAGTCGCCCGTCGTGGCGGCGTTGTTCGGTTGTTAGGTCAAAGTCATGAGTTTCAGGGCATATATGTTGCATGATGCATGTTTTGACTAACATGGGTCAAGTTGTGAAGAACTTGTTCCCAAATTCGGTTTACTTTTCTATTGTTTTGTAGGTTGCTTGGTGGTCAACGACGGTTAACGGTGAGGATGATCGGGACTAGGCTTGCAGAGCTGAGGTCCGTAACAATCGATTTATATCGGTGAGGTCAATGTACCTGCTGGTGCAAGATGGACAAGGGTGACCTATTAGCTAATTCGAGGCGCAAGATGGCACAAGGTGTAGCTAGCTAAGTCAAGAAGAGATAAAGATGACGCTTTAAAATGTGTGCGTATGTGTCCCGTTTGTTTTGGGCCTTAACGGGAGTCCAATAGGATCAAACTTCTAAAAGGTCTAAGCCTCCACTATAAATAGGAGAGGGTGGTGGCTGCACCATCTCTTCGCCTCTTTGTAATTCTTGTAAACCCTAATTTTCTTAGGGAGAGCTTTTGTGGAGGCTAGGTTCTTGATGTTTGATATAATTTTTATGCTCTTGGATTGAGCATTGTCCTCCATTGTTGGAGTGGTCAGAAGCTCTCGATCATATCAATCAATCAAAGGAAAGTTTGATCAATGTTTTGTCTCATTGCGCTCTTTCTCTCTATTTGATGATTTTAGGTCTTTCTTTGATCCGTGAGTTTTGCTTGGTTTCTTCACGTGATCTAGCTTGTCGTGACGTGGGGAATCTATCTAGGATCATATTGATCATCAATTACCCATGAGCAAGAGCTTTGAACTAGTTTTCGCTTTTGACCCGCTTTTGAACCTCTCTTCAATCAAATCGAAAATGATCGCTATTCTTTCAAGAATTATCACAATCTTCGATTGGAATAGTCGATATCATAGAGAATGTGTTCCATGTTTCATCAAGTTTGGATTAGTAGATCAAAAGTTTCATCTATTTTCATCTTCGCCATCTGGCCGTTTCTTCTGCTTCGAGGAAATCGGCCGATCGCCCAAGGCCGTAGCTCGCATCACCATGGTCGAGGTCGACCGCCAAGGCCGAGGTCGACCGCCAAGAGATTGTTTCACCAATCTTTGTTGATTTTGTCCTATTGCTTTGAGGTTTTTATTGGATTCAATATTAGTCTTCCGCTGTAATGATATACTGATATTCATAGCTTCTATAGCTACTGGAGTAAAGTTTTATTGATCCATTATTTGTGAAAAAGGTAGCGTGCTCCTATTCACCCCCCTCTAGTCGTTTTTTTGGTCCAACAAGTGGTATCAGAGCCCGGTTAGTTCAATCTTGATCTTAACCGGTCACTGAACTTGGCGATGGATAGATACTCCACAAAGCTGCAAATCTTCGATGGGCACGACTATGCCTATTGAAAGAATCGCATGCGAGTCTTCCTTGAGAGCGAAGCACATGCTATATGGGAGGTTGTTCGAATCCCTCTCGTTTTGTCTGAAGTTGCTACGCCAGCTTCAGAAGCCCTTTTGGCTAACAACAATAAGGCTAAAAACCTCTTGTATGGTGGGTTTAAGAGACAGTAGTATGATCGGATTTGCAATCTTGAGACTGCGCATGAGATTTGGAACACTCTCAAAACTTATCATAAGGGTTTGTCCCAAGTCAAGAAAGTACGTCAAACAATCTATAAGCGTAAATATAACAAATTCGAGATGCGTCCTGGAGAGAACATCGATGACATTTTTAGTTGCTTTAATAAACTGATAAATCAGATGAAAGCTGTTGGTATTGAATATTCTCAATCTGAAAATACCACCCATCTCTTAGCCGCAATCAACACCAAGGAGTGGAGATAAAGGCTACAACTGCTGAGGAGAATGTAAACCATTCTAATCTAACTTTGAGCCGCTCTATAGCAAGATCAAGACTCATGAGATCAAAAGGATTGATCATCCCAAGAAGAAAAATATAGCTTTGGTAGCAGACCCACTCAAGAGAGCATCTGATGAGTCTTTTGAGTTTTCTTCTGGATTTTCGCTTACATATTTATCTACAATCCATGAAGAGGAGTTTGAGAGTCTCCCTAAGGCTGAGTTGGCCCTCATAGTCAGAAAGGTCACACGGGCCTAAAACAATATGAAAAACAAAAAGCGAGGAGGTCCACTGACTTGCTATGAGTGTGGTGAGCTTAATCATATCCGGGCAAATTGCCCTAAGTCAAAGGTAAGAGTAACCATAAGGAGGAAAACCACTGAAGAAGCCTCAATGGAATAACTCAAGGTTTGATACTACCAAGTTAACGAAGGCCGCCATCGGTGCTTGCCGCTTTGAGGATCAACTTGCGATGTGGACTTCTGGGAGCGAGGAGGACAAGGAGGAGGAGATCCCTCAAGACAAAAAGAAAGGGAATGTAATACCTCATAAATCCAAATAGTTCAGATAGTTTGGAATTTAATCGAAAACAAGATTTAAAAGTTTCCTAATCGCATTCTAGAAAAGAAAGAAGTCGAGGGAGAAAAGAAATAGTTTTTGTCGGAAATTCCAATTAGCGTGGGGTTATCGATATTTTCACCAACCTGGCCGCAGTCGCCACCCAGAGGCCCAGTGGGCCGCCCCTGGCCGCCATAAAGGGGCGCCACTCCCCCAAACCCTAGCCGCCTCCTTCCTCCCACCAAGCCGCCACCCTCCCTCTCCATCCTCCTTGGCCGCGCCTCCCCTGGTTGGGCGCCGCCTCCTCCCTTGGTGGCCGCCATTGGTGCTCCCGGTTGGTCTCAAGATCCCCGCGCCTCCTCCGATCTGTCCTCCGGCTGGTCGCTTTCTTCGCCGGTTGTTCGCTGTGGTGTGGCCGCCAAGGAAGAAGAAGGGAGACCAGCGGGAGTGGTTCTTCGTCGTGCACGGGTCTTCAAGGGTAACGAGCACCCGGTTATTTGTTTGATCAAGTTTTGTTGCGGTAGAGATCATTTGAGTCACGTCGGTTTAGAGTTCCAGAATTTACAGATTTGATCAGATTATTGCGCGGCTTTTTACAGTACTTTAGATGCCGAATTTGGGGTTTTTCCTTCTAGAGATTTGTTCCTGGTTTCGTTAGCTTTCTTTGGCACCAAGATGAGCAAAATCCGACCAGTAGTTTGGGAGATATGAAATTTTGAATACGAACTGTCCAATCTGTCTGAAATCTGTGGTCAGTAGGTTTGTCCTCGTTTTTTCAAAATAGAGGCCGAATCAGAAGATTCACCCAACTAAGTTATTGTAGATCTCGAAATTATATTTCCAAGTTGATAAAGATCATTCCATTTGGATCAGTAGGCTAAAAGTTACACCATTTTTTACTGCTGGTCTGTTTTCTGACAGACGAGATGGGTTAGGTTTAGCAGTTAATTACCCTTCTGTTTTGGCTGAATCAGAAGATTCCGCCAACTAATGTTTTGTAGCCTGGTCAGTTAAGAATCAGTGAGCACTGGTTTCAGGTCGTTTAGAGTTACAGATAATTAATGGCGAATTTTCTTGTACAACTGCCCGTAGAATGATAATCTGGACTTTTGGTGTAGATGTCAAATTGAACCCTTGGGATGAGTGGGTTGATTAGAGAGCTTCAGAGTACACTTGTAGCTGTGCCATATTCGATTATCCGTAATACGTGGTAATACTTGTGTAGGCGGTGAGACGGTGGGTGGAAGGACACTTCGTTGTTTCCCAACACGCCACAACACTAAGGCAAGTGCAATGTTCAATTTGTGTGAATTCGTTGATTTCATGATAACTTGATAAATTATGAATATTCCTGTGATTTGAGTTTGATGGTAGAGTTCAATACCTTATTCGATGATACATTGAGTTGAATGCCAAGTTATGCTTTTCATTCCATGCATACATAATTCATTCTTGTCATTCACTGGAGTGGAAACTTATTTAAGTCCCATTAATTCCAATATGGGCATGTAAGACCTACCATTCCAATGTAGGCGCTGACATTCCGTATGAAACGCTCTTCATACGGATTTGGATCCCCGCCTTGGTTAAGAGCGGCTTAAGTGAACACCGACGGTGTGTCACTAGTTATACCGTATAAACATGTGGAAAGTCCATTCTCCTTCAATGCATTCATTCATTCATACCGTGCTTTTCTTAAATTCATGAAGTAAATGATGTACTTGGTGGATTGTTTCGATACAGTATTCTATGTGAATGTATATGTTGTGCTTGCTGAGTTTCGACTCACTCTTGCTTTTATTTATTTTTAGGTGAATTCCAAAGAAACGGCTATAAGTGAGGGTGTAGTCCAAAGACGCTCCATGCACATGAAATAAATAGTCATTCGTTAAAGTTCTATTTACATCTCTTCGCTTTATTTATAATGTAATGGATCTGTAATAATTGTCACTTGGAGGTCCATTATTATCGCTTGGTTAATTCTCGCTTAAATTTATAGATGAACCGTTATTAAGCTATAGATTGTTATAATGGTTAATCGCTTTTTAGCATTGAATGCGATGTTAATCTTATGAATTGAATAGTAGGTTGTCTTGTTAGGTGACATCTTGTCTTCCGAATAGACAGGTGTTACAGCTTGGTATCGAGCGGGCTTTAGGTCCGTGGTGAACAAAGTATTAAAATGACACATCGCGCACGAGAGGGGGTTTGGGAAATCCATTGCTTCCGCATTTCTAGTGATTTGGTTCATTATGTAGTATCGTAGAATTATTTCGTACTATCTCTCATGTTGTTAACTGTGATATGATGTGTTATCCTATATATATATATATATGGATTAATTTTATGATTGTCATGAGATGATCCTATATATACATAATTGATTGAATTAGCTATGCGATCGGTAGCTTGACATTGAGCGCTTGAGTTCGTGGTTGTTGTTCGGTTTTGCCAGGCTACACCACTGTTCGTGGTATGAGAGTAGAGAAGTTCTTACCCCTGTTCCATAGTTCTGTGTTGAGCCTGAGCTCATTGTTGAAGTTGTTGTCTTTCTCAAACTTGTATCCGGTTTCTTGGTTGTAGTTTCACACCTCATGAGTTTCTTTTGAATGGGGTGTTTTGATGAAGTGGGCAAGCTCTAGTAGATCTCTAATCATTCTTTGAAACAATTATTGTTCTTTCGATTATTGTGATATTTCTACTCCATGTGAGCGCATTTAAATTGCAAGATTTATCTTTTCACGAAGTTCGGTTTTACCTCGTTGGAAATTGTAACTCATTTATTCGCTTGGAATTTCTATGTGGAAGATTTCTTTTGCAAGCCCTTTATTAATTGTGCATTGACCTTGCATATTTCTTTTGGGTTAATTTGAGAGTTGAAGTTTTATGCCTTTCTTATGAGAAGGAGAATGTTAAAACCCTTTTGTGATATGTTGTCATACTTTATCTAAGAGGTTCTATTTAAAAGCATTATGTGGTATGGTAGGAGTTATCAAAGTTGGGTTGATATCTTGGTGCAAACCAATGACTCTTAGATAATGTCTTCAAAAGTTAAGTTAATTTTACCTTGATAAATATTAACATCAAATAAGTTTTCTATTTGGATACCTAAAGAATTTGTACAAATGCTAAATTCACCTGATTTTGTCATGCTAAATTGATGTTATAGGTGTGAGGTAATGGATGACGGTGGTTGTAATGACTTCCAAAATGTTATCTTATAAATATTCCATTGCTGAAATTTAAAGTTATTTCATTCCAATTTCTGAACAAAGGTAGGACTATGAATGCTTCCATGATTAGATAATCATCGGTTGTTACTATTAATAGTTAGAGTGCTAGGAGTGCGTGTAATACTGGCGTTGAGTATTAGTAAGGACAAATGAGCTAAATCTAATAAGTGATTTAATCTAGTATGTTAAAAGGGTTTATCTTGCACTAGAGTGAGCTTGTTAAAAGAGGTTTGTTTCACTTTGTGGCTTTCGTGACTTGATTTCTTTTCTAGAATAAGTTGTTATTACAATCCCATTTGATGCTGGAGTTTTCTATGACACGATTTGTCATGCTTCCTTTAGAAGGTTTATTGATGTGATAGTAAGGTAAATTGATTGTTACCAGGAACGTATGTTAGTGGTCTTAATGAAATGTTCAGTAATATGAGGGTAATGTTGATTCTTTTATAGAGAAAGAAATTTGATTGTCTTTCGTGATATTTCTAAAAATGATCAAATTTCAAGTTTTGTGTTCATGATCTTTTGGGGGTTCAAGTTCTATGTGGTAAACGAGGTTTGTCGGTAAAGCGTTATGTTGCGGTTATAATGGTTCTTCGTGATGCGAGTGCTTCGATCTTGAATGCTCGCTTGTTCTTAATCGTTAACGTATGATATTCTCTTCTCGTGTGGCCCATGCTTTCAATCGTGGACTTCACTTATGTTCTATGAGTTCATTGCTTAATTGGTCTTCCACTTGGTCCTGTGTTCATTAAGTAGCAAGAATGATTTTCTAGTTCGTGAAAATCGGTTCCATTTGCCTCTTCTTTGAGAAAGAATCACCCATTCTTTTCACGCCGGTCTTTCAAGTGTTTTCTAATTGTTGTTGTGAGATTGATGTTAATACTTGTAGTAAATTGATAGCCTTGGGTGATATCGCTCAAATGAGAGTATTTCAAGTTTTGCTTTCGTGGGCTTTTGGAGCTTATGAATTATGTGGTAGCTGAAATGGGTTTAAACAAAATGACGATTTGAATGTTCTATCAATTATCAAGTGATTCTTGTGATTTGAGATTTAAGGCTCCTTAGCTTGAGTTGGCAAAGTGATATTCCAATCAAAGAAAATTATTTCTTTGTTAAAGGGAAGAGTGTAGTAGAGGTATTCGAGATTGGATTTTCATTGTTTGAGATTCGATATTATCTTCTTGTGGAACTTGTGCCCTTAGTCGTGGCCTCGCCTTATGTTTTTTTGAGTTCTTTGCTAATTGCCTACTTCTACGGTTTTGTGTTTACAAATGAGTGGTAAACGCTTAGGTAATCAAAATTATTTCCACTTACCTCTTCTTTTGAGAATGGAGGAACTGATTCGTTTTTCAAGTGTCTTCTAAAGTGTATAGAGACGACTAGATAGTGGTGGTCAAGTAAATTATTTTGTGAAGCTTGAGTGCCAAATTATTTAAGGTGCTTAAGAGGAAGAAATGATTTCATGCTAACATTCTCATAGAGAGTTGGATTTAAATAAAATGGTTCTCTTTGGAGCTAAACTTTTACGTTGTTGCGATTATCAGAATCTATAATGAATTATCATACAATATCTTCTTGATCTTTTTAGTGGATTACTAGAATATCAAAAGTTTGGGGGATCTTGATCGATTGTTTAAAGTATTGGGATTGTGTAACTTACAAGGCTGAGAAAGTGAAACTGAATGGTGTGGTTTAGTGGGCGTCCAAGATTAGTGAAGATTAATCGTTTTGAGTAGTTAATTGATTATTGAGGATGATTGAAGTTATGACTGAGAATGTTGTTTGGTTATGAGAATTTTTTGATAAGAGAATGTGAGGGATTCTTGAATTATCCCAGGAATTCATTGTAGGAGACTTGGAGATTGAAGTTTGGAGCTTTGCATTTTTATGCTGGAACCTTGGTTGCCAATGATTATGTGTAAAGGTAGCATAATAAGAGTGGATTCTGAATAGTGGGATGGTCATTGATAGTATCCTTTGGGTGTAGTAGATGGACCGTGTGATGAATTTCAATTGGATTATCCCGAACGGATTGAGGTAATGTGTTTGTGGGTGTTACAATTAGTATTATCGAGGTGTTGGGAATTATTTGTCGAATAATTCATTTGGTAGAGGAGCCGACTAGAGTATCCTTTTGTGGACTAGTACGGTTTCTCTATATGAGTGTGGTTGTTGCTCTCGCTTGAGCATCACCCTAAGTTGCCGATTGAGATGTCATTTACAAATTGCGTTAGTTTTATGTTGGCATGGTGGTTCTTTCTCGTTCAGAAAATAAAGGAAGTGTTTGATGTGGGCATTCAATGATTTCTCTTTGACTTTCGTGACGCCTATTCGCAAACCGCCCACTTGGAAAGTGGAAAGGTTTTCATGAGGAATCATCGATTCGATTTGACTCTTTGGTACCAAGTCGTAACGAGTGGTTGCAATGAGAGTGATTTATTTTCAGTTGGGCTTTATCTCAGTAAAAGAGTTTGTTTAAAGCGAGTTGTGGTGTGTCCCTAGTTAAAAGAGGTGCTCCTTATTAATGTGAAAAGATTGATTGAGACATGGAACAAGAGTTCCATGTAAATTGTGCCATTGTGTTGTTTGGAACCAAAGGGAAGGTTGACCCAAGATACATTGGTTTGTTCTAGAAGTTGAGGGATTGTGGAAATTAATGTTTCGTTAGGATCATCTCGAGTCCAGCGCTGGGTATACATTGTTTGGTATGACCCGTATTGGAGGAGTACTTGAGAGATCTAGAGTGTGAGGGTTCGTTAGAGCCACAACCAATGAGTAAGACCTTACCTTCGAATCCCGACCATTGAAAATATTAGAAGGAGTAGAACGGGTTCTGAGGAACAAGACCCTGAAGTATGTTAAAATCCTTTGGTCTCATTAGTCTGAAAGAGAGGCTACTTGGGAGTTGGAGTCCCGCATGCAGAACAATACCCGATCCTGCTCACTTCTGTAATTATTTGTTATTCATCTTTCTTTCTCGGTTGCTACGAGATTCGAGGTCTAATCTTTTCTAAGGGGATAGAGTGTAATACCTCATAAATCCAAATTTAGTTCAGATAGTTTGGAATTTAATCAAAAACAAGATTTAAAAGTTTCCTAATCGCATTCTGTAAAAAGAAAGAAGTCGAGGAGAAAAGAAATAGTTTTTGTCGGAAATTCCAATTAGCAGGGGGTTATCGATATTTCCGCCAACCCGGGCCGCAATCCACGACCCAGAGGCCCAAGGGGCTGGCCGCCCATGAAGGGCCGCCATAAAGGGGCGCCACTCCCCCAAACCCTAGCCGCCTCCTTCCTCTCCACCAAGCCGCCACCCTCCCTCTCCATCCTCCTTGGCCGGGCGCCTCCCTGGTTGGGCGCCGCCTCCCTTGGTGGCCGCCATTGGTGCTCCCGGTTGGTCTCCAAGATCCCTGACGCCCTCCTCCGATCTGTCCTCCGGCTGGTCGCTTTCTTCGCCGGTTGTTCGCTGTGGTGTGGCCGCCAAGGAAGAAGAAGGGAGACCAGCGGGAGTGGTTCTTCGTCGTGTACACGGGTCTTCAAGGGTAACGAGCACCCCGGTTATTTGTTTGATCAAGTTTTGTTGCGGTAGAGATCATTTGAGTCACGTCGGTTTAGAGTTCCAGAATTTACAGATTTGATCAGATTATTGCGCGGCTTGTTACAGTACTTTAGAGGCCGAATTTGGGGTTTTTCCCTTCTAGAGATTTGTTCCTGGTTTCGTTAGCTTTCTTTTGGCACCAAGATGAGCAAAATCCGACCAGTAGTTTGGGAGATATGAAATTTTGAATACGAACTGTCCAATCTGTCTGAAATCTGTGGTCAGTAGGTTTGTCCTTCGTTTTGTTCAAACTAGAGGCCGAATCAGAAGATTCACCCAACTAAGTTATTGTATATCTCGAAATTATCTTTCCACGTTGATAAAAATCATTCCATTTGGATCAGTAGGCTAAAAGTTACACCATTTTCTTTACTGCTGGTCTGTTTTCTGGACAGACATAGATGGGTTAGGTTTAGCAGTTAATTACCCCTCTGTTTTGGCTGAATCAGAAGATTCCGCCAACTAATGTTTTGTAGCCTGGTCAGTTAAGAATCAGTGAGCACTGGTTTCAGGTCGTTTAGAGTTACAGATAATTAATGGCGAATTTTCTTGTACAACTGCCCGTAGAATGATAATCTGGACTTTTGGTGTAGATGTCAAATTGAACCCTTGGGATGAGTGGGTTGATTAGAGAGCTTCGTAGTACACTTGTAGCTGTGCCATATTCGATTATCCGTAATACGTGGTAATACTTGTGTAGGCGGTGAGACGGTGGGTGGAAGGACACCTTCGTTGTTTCCCAACACGTCACAACACGGAAGGCAAGTGCAATGTTCAATTTGTGTGAATTCGTTGATTTCATGATAACTTGATAAATTATGAATATTCCTGTGATTTGAGTTTGATGTGGTAAAGTTCAATACCTTATTCGATGATACATTGAGTTGAATGCCAAGTTATGCTTTTCATTCCATGCATACATAATTCAGCTTGTCAGTCCACTGGAGTGGAAACTTGTTTAAGTCCCATTAATTCCAATATGGGCATGTAAGACCTACCATTCCAATGTAGGCGCTTGACATTCCGTATGAAACGCTCTTCATACGGATTTGGATCCCCGCCTGGTTAAGAGCGGCTTAAGTGAACACCGACGGTGTGTCACTAGTTATACCGTATAAACATGTGGAAAGTCCATTCTCCTTCAATGCATTCATTCATTCATACCGTGCTTTCTTAAATTCATGAAGTAAATGATGTACTTGGTGGATTGTTTCATACAAGATTCTATGTGAATGTATATGTTGTGCTTACGAGTTTCACTCACTCTTGCTTTTATTTATTTTTAGGTGAATTCCAAAGGAAACGGTTGCTAGCGGGAGGGTGTAGTCCAAAGACGCTCCATGCACATGAAATAAATAGTCATTCGTTAAAGTTCTATTTACATCTCTTCAGTTTTATTTATAATGTAATGGACTGTAATAATTGTCACTTGGAGGTCTATTATTATCGCTTTGGTTAATTCTCGTTTAAATTTATAGATGAACTGTTATTAAGCTATAGATTGTTATAATGGTTAATCGTTTCTTTAGCATTGAATGCGATGTTAATCTTATGAATTGAATAGTAGGTTGTCTTGTTAGGTGACATCTTGTCTTCCGAATAGACAGGGTGTTACAGGGAAGGCCAAGGACTTCACCGGCTTGTGCTTCATGGCCGACTCCATTGACGACGACAACAATGAGGTACCTCCTTCCTATGATGTCCTTTCTGATAGATGTGAATCTATGTTTGAGCAAATTATGAGTCAGGATAAGGCTTTAGAATATGTCATGGCTAGGAACAAGGATTTAGAGTCTCAAATAGGAAATTTGACTTTAGAACATGAGAATGCTAAGACTCTTGAATCTGATGAATGTTCATCCTGTCATGCTTTGCATTCTGAATTTGCTAAACTGCAATCTGGTCATGATATTGCTTTGCAACAACTTGAAAATGCTAGGACTGAGCTTGTTCAGTTAAACTGCTCCATGAAAATGCTTAGAGTCTAGCAAGTTAGTTGTTTCTGGAGCTGTTGATTCTAGCCTTTGCACTTTCTGCTTAGAACGCGAACATGAAGTCAAAGATATCTTAGAAGCAGGTAGAGCTAAATATGCCAAGCTTAAGGACAGTATTGAGTCTTCTACATGTGCTTCATATCCTGCCCTTAAACTTGAAACTGATTTATATAAGGAGAAATATGCTAGAGTCATTAAAGGTAAAACATGTGAATCATGTGTTAATCTTAAAGATGAAAATTCTTATCTTAAGGATACCTTAGAAAAATTCTCTAAAGGTAAGAAACAATTAAACATGATTCTGGACAAGTCTAAAACTCCTTATAAGAAGCAAGGATTAGGATACAATCATGTTCAAAATAATTCTAACCCAAAAATTACTCAAGTATTAGAAAAAGGGGTTAATTGAATTTAAAACACAACCTGCAAAAATTATTTTTAAGCCTGCAGGTATTGCCCAGCCATCTGTTAAGTCTAAGGATGCTTCTTCTAGTGGTATAAAGTATCATTGCACCTATTGTAAAAAGGATGGGCATTTGATTGAGTTCCGTTGGCGTAGATTGAAAAATGATAAGAAAATTTTTGCTAGAACTTGATCTAATCAACCTAGAGCTTCTATGAGACATTGTAACATAGCAAAGAAGAAACCTGGTTTAGGATTTGTATCACATGCTCATCATCATGTTCCTAGACAGGATAACTCTCATGTTACTTTAACCATTGCTCATAACAGAACTTCAAATAAATTCAAGGATAGCACTTCTGCTTTGCATACTACTCGCAGACGTGTGTCTCAGTACTGGGTTCCTAAGTCTTGTTTAACTAACCCCAGTTTCGAGACAGATCGTTCTTCTGTTCCTTTATTTCCAGGACTACTACGGAAAGAGGAATGACACGTGGTTCGTCGACTCCGGCTGTTCACGCCACATGACTGGAGACTCAAGATGGTTCACCTCTTTCAGGCGGTTGACAGGTGATGATTTCATCACCTTTGGATATGATAAACAAGGGCGAATTGAAGGAACGGGATCGATCAGGGTGAACGACAGTTTCATTCTCAATGACGTCGCCCTTGTGGACAAGCTAAGGTTTAATTTGCTTTCTGTGTCTCAACTTCTTGATGATGGCTATGAGACTATATTTGAGAAAAATGGTTGTCGGGTGCTTGATTCAACTGGTGAGCTTGTTTTTGAAATTACTAGAGTTGCTAGGATTTTTAGAGCTGACTTTTCTGAATCTCTTGTTGGTTCTCTCGAATGCTTGATTTCATCTTCTTCTTCTGAGTTCTGGCTTTGGCACTGTCGTTTGGGGCACATTGGTTTTGATCATCTGACGCGAGTTAGTAACCTTGAGCTTATGAGAGGTTTGCCCAAACTCAAAGCCGTCAAAGATGCTGTTTGTGCGCCCTGTAGGCATGGCAAACAAGTTACCGCCTCACACCCTTCAGTGACTATGGTCATGACTGACGGACCGGGACAGTTGTTTCATATGGATACTGTTGGTCCTGCTACAGTTCGGTCAGTTGGTGGAAAATGGTACATTCTTGTCATAGTCGATGATTTTTCTAGATATACTTGGGTGTTCTTTCTTGCTTTGAAGGATGAAGCTTTTGAGTTTTATCATGATCTAGTTCTTCGTTTGGCTTCTGAACTTCCGGGTGCCTTGAGAGCGATCCGCAGTGATAATGGCACGGAGTTCAAGAATGCCTCATTTGCTTCTTTTTGTGCTAAGCGTGGTATTGAGCATCAGTTCTCTTCTCTACACGTCCCTCAACAAAATGGCATTGTGGAAAGGAAGAACAGGACACTAGTCGAGATGTCTAGGACGATGCTAGATGAGTATAGCACACCGAGGAGATTTTGGGCCGAAGCTGTTGCTACTGCTTGCCATATTGTTAATCGTGTCTTTGTGAGACCTTCTTTGGGCAAGACTACTTATGAGCTTCGATTTGGTAGAAAACCCTCTGTCTCGCACTTTCGAGTCTTTGGATCCAAGTGTTTCATTCTCAAGACAAGTAACCTAGATAAATTTGAGTCTAGAACTTTTGATGGTTTATTTCTGGGTTATCTTGCACATTCGAGGGGTTTTCGGGTTTTTAATGATGAAACTAACCATGTTCAGGAGACATACAATGTCACTTTTGATGAGACTAGCCCTGGAGCTAGATCAGATATTTCAGGAGATACACAGGTGACAGAGAGCATATTTATAGAGGAAGATGATGAAGGACTCGATGATGTTCTTCCACCTGCTGCTGTTGATGCTCCTATTCCAAAGACAAGACCTCTGCTAGACTACTTCGCTCTTGGATGAGGCTCTCACAGATCTTCATCATCAGCAGCACTCATGAGATCGAAGAAATATTTTCCTCTCCGGTGCACCACTTCACATTCAAAGGCAAGACCTCCGGATCGATAATAGGTAATCTCCATGAGCGAGTCACTCACCTGTGTATAATGATCCAAACTCTACTCTCATTCTGCTTTTGTTGCGTCTTTTGAACCCCGCGATATATCACATGCTTTATCAGATTCTAGCTGGGTTAATGCCATGCATGAGGAGTTAGAGAATTTTGAGAGAAATAAAGTTTGGAACCTAGTAGAACCTCCTAGTGGCCATAATGTTATAGGAACCCGCTGGGTTTTCAAAAACAAACAAAATGAGGATGGTTCTGTAATTAGAAACAAGGCTAGGTTGGTAGCTCAGGGCTTTGCCAAGTTGAGGGGTTGGATTTTGATGAGACTTTTGCTCTGTTGCTAGACTAGAAGCCATTCTCATTCTGCTTGCATTTGCTACATCTAAGGGTTTTAGATTATATCAGATGGATGTTAAAAGTGCATTTTTAAATGGTTTCATTGAGGAGGAAGTTTATGTTAGGCAACCCCCGGGCTTTGAGAATCCCAAGTACCCAAATCATGTGTTCAAGCTATCCAAAGCCTTGTATGGTCTTAAGCAAGCCCTAGAGTCTGGTATGATAGACTTAAGACCTTCTTGCTTAAGAATGATTTTGAGATGGGTAAGGTAGACAAGACTTTGTTCATTCTTAGGCGTGGTAATGACTTCCTGCTTACTCAAATTTACGTTGATGATATTATCTTTGGTGGTTCTTCTAATGCTCTTGTTTCCATCTTTTCTGAGACTATATCCAGGGAATTTGAGATAAGTATGATGGGAGAGCTCAATTACTTTTTGGGGCTTCAAATCAAACAATGCAAGGAAGGGATCTTTATCCATCAAACGAAGTACACTAAGAACTTGCTCAAACGTTTTGACATGGGTGACTGCAAGCCAATCTCCACTCCCATAGCAACTTCGACTGTTTTGGATCCAGATGAAGAAGGGAAAACCGTGGATCAACACGAGTACCGCAGCATGATCGGTTCCCTTCTGTACCTGACGGCCTCGAGACCGGACATCCACTTCACGGTCTGCCTTTGTACGAGGTTTCAGGCGTCTCCGAGGACTTCCCATCGCCAAGCCGTTAAGCGCATATTCAGGTATTTACACTCTACCCTTCAGTATGGCATTTGGTATTCATGTTCTTCATCTTTGTCCATTCGAGGGTTTTCTGATTCTGATTTTACGGGCTGTCGGCTTGATAGGAAGAGTACCTCAGACACTTGTCACTTTCTAGGCACTTTTTTTTGTTTCTTGGTCTT
The DNA here is from genome assembly GCA_036346395.1 of Hsuehochloa calcarea. Taxonomy (NCBI): domain Eukaryota; kingdom Viridiplantae; phylum Streptophyta; class Magnoliopsida; order Poales; family Poaceae; genus Hsuehochloa; species Hsuehochloa calcarea. The sequence goes on along the minus strand of CM070604.1, from coordinate 13,499,067 downwards.
CTAGGAAGCAGTCTTCTATTGCACAATCCACTTCTAAAGTCAATATGTAGTCGCTTCTAGTTGTCAGAGTCGATTTTGTGGATGGTAACCACTCTTAAGGATTATGGGTTAATTTTTGCTAGTGTTCCTCTTTTCTGTGATAACACTTCTACCATTTATATTGCTAAGAACCCTGTGCAACACTCTAGAACCAAACACATAGATATTCGCTATCACTTCCTTAGAGACCATGTCGAGAAAGGTGATATTGTGCTTCACTTTGTAGAGTCCGAGACTCAACTGGTTGATTTCCTCACCAAGCCTTTAGACCCAACTAGGTTTGCCACCTTGAGAAGCGAGTTAGGGGTAATTTATCCCTATGGGTTGGTTTGAGGGGGAGTTCGATCTTTTCTGATCTTACCTTGTTTTTTTTTATCTTTTCTTGTTCTTTTTCTAAATTTATTGATTTTTTCGAACTTTTTAGGTTTTTAGGCTTTTTATTGCATCTCATTGTATCATATTGCATTCATATGAAAAATACAACAAGTGGTATGAAAAATCCAAAAAGATGCATTGTAATATAAGTTTTTCTGCTTATCTTTTAAAATTGATGAAGCTTTGCCTATTACCCTTTGGAGCTTTAGTATTTCAATTCTTGTTAATGTCATGTCTAGTTTTTTGACCTGCTAGAATTATCATTCTTTTACATGTGTAGCTAAGTCTTTGCTGTATAAGCTATAACTCTAAAACAACTCGAACTAAAAATTGTAATTTCTGGATATTTTAGCGAGTTACGCAATTAGTGCTCCTTTTGTGACATTGGCCCTGTTAGAATTGCTTTGTTCGCTCTTTAATCTAAAATTGACAATTACTTGAGCTTCTAGTGTTATTGAGATTCTAAAACTTCTCTTGTGAAACATGAAAAATCAAAAGATTATCTTATGCTTAAATTGTGCCAAACTACTCTTACGAGACTGCTTGTCAAATGACATGAACTTGGAGATAGTTTGATGATCTAGACGATCTCATGGGGACTGCTTGTCAGAAATAACTTGAACCTCAAGATTTATCACCCTGGTAGAAGCTTAGGAAGAGTTTGTGGATGGCTTCTAGTCCAGGATCTTCTTTACTAAGATATACATTTAATCAACTTTTGTTCAAAGCTTAGGATGAGTTTGTGGATGGCTCCTAGTCCAGGATCTTATCACTAAGTTAGATCATTAGTCAACTTCAATATTCGGTGCTAATGAGAAAACTGTTAACAAATGAGCTTTTGATAAATTTGAGCAAAATGATTCAATACAGGACCTGATTGACTCTTAATGTGGTCTTTGTTAGATTTTTTATCTCACTTTGACATTTTGACATGGCCAGTTTCACTTTAGGATCCATGTTGATGAACTTGCTGAATTTGAAGTTTTGCTTAAGGGATCAAATCTACTGCTTTACTTTTGAGCCTTCATACTTAGCTTTAATATATATGTCTTATCATGATCTTGCTAGCGCTGTTAGGCTTGATATGTCGTTTGTGTAATATTAGAAATGTTGGCTTGTTCTTTTGGGTAATCTCCAAAGCTTCTTGTAATCAAAAATTAAAAAAAATACAAAAATGAAGCCACTCCATTGCACTTCATGCATACTCCTTCTTATACTTCTTTCTCCATTCTGCATTTGTTATCTCTGGTTGAGAGGAAGGCGTGATTCCTTGATGACTCCATTGTCAAAGGGGGAGAAGATGTGTTAAAATGTGTTAATACTGTACATAAGGGGAGAAAATGGATATCTCAATATTAGGGGAGAAAATATATCATTATTGTACAAAGTGGGAGAAGATATATAAAAATGATAAAGGGGGAGAAATTGGAAATTTTGAAAGTTTCTGAAATTTGAGAATCATAGTGAGGGGGAGCTTTTGAATTGCATTCTTATTGTCTTCTTGATTCTTCTGAACCTGAATTGCATTTATTAATCCTCACAATGATCATAGGTCATTTGAACAATTGTTCTTTCATATGGACCTTAAGTGAGATTTTTGACTCTTTTCTGGAAATCAAAGTTTTTATGCTTTCTTTTGCCTTATCTCACATGCCTATGCTATTCTGATGCCTGCATGGTAATTTTCATTGCTTTTTCTTGCTTATGGACCAAGTTGTGCCTTTGTGCGAAAACGAAAGTTTTTTTACTTTTCAAACCTCCAAATTACATTTTCTGGATTATTGCCAATGTGTTCATCAAGGGGGAGATTGTGGATATCATGGGGATATGCTCCAGATCTTAGGATGATGTGACAATTGACAATGGCGTTTGCGGTTTGTCGTTTCATGTGTTTTCGACAAGTTTCAGAATCGTTGATAAGAACCTGGCCCGACCGGTCATAGCATGGCGGTCAAACCGGTACCAAATCGGTCCGACCGGCCATAGGCGGCGATCGGACCGGTGATCTTAAAAGTGTTATTTTGAGCTGGGCCAAAAATAAAGTGTGTAGGCAAGAGAGGGGATTCTATTGCACTTGGTCTCATAATTTTTGGAGTCTCCAGTCAAAAGTTCTATTGGTTTGAAAATTCTGAGGTTTCAGCTTTTCCAGAGGAAAACGGCTTGTCTCACTGCGGCCCCACCCGTCCCATAGGTGGCGGTCGACGGCGGCTAGGCGGGGGCCGACCGCCCATAGGTGGCGGCCGACCGCCAGATGGGCGGCCGACCGCCCTAGGGGCGGCTCGACCGGTTTTTCACTTTGATCGTCACCCGTCGTGGCAGCGTTGTTCGGTTGTTAGGTCAAAGTCGTGAGTTTCAGGGCATATATGTTGCATGATGCATGTTTTGACTAACATGGGTCAAGTTGTGAAGAAGTTGTTCCCAAATTCGGTTTACTTGTCTATTGTTGTGCAGGTTGCTTGGTGGTCAACGACGGTCAACGGTGAGGATGATCGGGACTAGGCTTGGAGAGCTGAGGTCCAGAACGATCGACGATACCGGGTGAGGTCAATGTACTCAAGCGTGGTGCAAGATGGACAAGGGTGGCCTATTTGCTAATCCGAGGCGCAAGATGGCACAAGGTGTAGCTAGTTAGGTCAAGAAGAGATAAAGACGATGCTTTAAAATACGTGCGTATGTGTCCCGTTTGTTTTGGGCCTTAACAGGAGCCCAATAGGATCAAACTTCTAGAAGATCTAAGCCTCCACTATAAATAGGAGAGGGTGGTGGCTGCACCATCTCTTCGCCTCTTTTGCAATTCTGGTAAACCCTAATTTTCTTAGGGAGAGCTTTTTTGGAGGCTAGGGTTCTTGATGTTTGATGTGATTTTCATGCTCTTGGATTGAGCATTGTCCTCCATTAATGGAGTGGCTGTAAACCCTGATCATATCAATCAATCAAAGGAAAGTTTGATCAATGTTTTGTCTCATTGTGTTCTTTCTCTCTATTTGATGATTTTAGGTCTTTCTTTGATCCGTAAGTTTTTACTTGGTTTCTTCACGTGATCTAGCTTGCTGTGACGTGTGGGAATCTATCTAGGATCATATTGATCATCAATTACCCACGAGCAAGAGCTTTGAACTAGTTTTTGTTTTGACCCAGTTTTGAACCTCTCTTCAATCAAATCGAAAAGGATCGTTATTCTTCTAAGAATTATCAAAATCTTCGATTGGAATAGCTTCCTGATATCATAGAGAAGGTGTGTTCCAAGTTTCATCAAGTTTGGATTATTAGATCAAAAGTTTCATCTATTTTCATCTTCGTCATCGGGGCTGTTCTTCTGTTCTGGAGGAAATCGGTCAGACCGCCCAAGGCCGAGGCTGCATCATTAGGGAATCGGTCGACCGCCAAGGTCGAGGTCGATCACAGGAATCGGTCAGACCACCCAAGGCCAGAGGTCAGACCGCCAGTAGATTGTTTCACTTCAATCTTTGTTGATTTTGTCCTATTACTTTGAGGTTTTTGTTGGATTCAATATTAGTCTTCCGTTGTACTGATATACTGATCTTCATAGCTTCTATAGCTACTGGAGTAAAGTTTTATTGATCTATTATTTGTGAAAAAGGTAGTGTGCTCCTATTCACCCCCCTCTAGTCGCTTTTTCGGTCCAACACCATTGCACCTCTATAGGTAATTTCTTAGGCCCTTGGAGTTCGGCTTCTTGAACCCAATTAACTTGTATCATGTATCCCAGTACCTCCTTCCTCAAAATATTTTCCAATTTGGGTGCACCTACCAGGTAATGTTTGTTAGGAGTGGTATAGTCCTTGAGAATCACTATTCTGCCTTGTTTACATATGGCCAGCTCCCTGGTTTTCAAATTCAATTCGATCGGACTGTGGTCATATATCCCATTTTTCCCTAAGATGATATCAAAATTCCCATGGTTCAGCAATTGAAATGAGTTGGTAAATGAACATCCTTCAGCAGATATGAAATCTACTCAGTCTTAGCTTCTGTGCATAGCTCACCACCTCCTGCCACTACTACCTTTTTTATCGATTGGTACATTAGCTTACAATCACTTCTGACAACAAACTCATAGTCCATAAAAGAATTTGTGCTTCCACTGTCCACTAACATCACTGCTTGTTTTCCCCCAATCACTGTAATCAATGAGAATGTAGCAGGTCCTACTATTCCTTCCCTAGCCTGGCTAGAGATTACTAAAAGCTGCTCAGTTTCTGGAGTGCCTTCAGCTTCCTCTGGACTTCCAGGAGCAATAATGAACCCTTGCTCCTTGTTCAACTCAGGGTCTTTAGTGTCTTCGGTTAACTCCTCCTCTCCCTGCATTAAGATGACATGCAGGGCTTTCTTGACTTTACACTTCAAATAATGACTTGGAACCCATGGTTCTTTACTGTAACATCCCAGAAAGGGATTTGTGTTTCAAATGTAAGAAAATGCGAAGGAATTAAAACTTTTCTTGCATCTTGAAACCCCTGGTCATTATTGTAATTCTTGTGAAGAGAATTATGGAAAATCAAATTCAAATCCTCGTTTGAATCTAACCCAAAACCTCCTTGGCATTAATCTTGTGCCTAACCCTTGGAGATATTTCTCTTGAGTTCTAGGGAGGCTTGGCAACACCTCTGAATTATCTCATGACTTTTAGAAATTATTTGATAATTTTTGGAGGCGAGTCAAAGCTTGGTCAAACCCTATTTCTTCTGTTCTGGAAATTGCTGGAGAAAATTCGGTGCATGAAAATCTCTGAAAGTTTTAGGGGAGGTTCCTCCTGCGGTCAGCAAGCTCTAGTCAAAATTTCATAAATTTTGGAGTTTGCTTGTTACCTCAAATAATTCCTCGAAAATCAGATGTTAGGATTCAAACCCTAACTGGTTTGCACTATTCCGTAGGTTCGAACCGGACTTGGGCTCGAGCCACTTTACTCGGTCCAAATTTACTAACTGTGCTAACTCTGCCGCTCGGGCGCTAGGGTCGTGGAGCCGTTGGATCGGTATCGAACGGTCTTCGACCACCGAACGATGGAGTCGCAAACCACCCGATCTAACTCACCGTTGGATCGGCATCGAACGGTCTTCGACCACCAACGCCGGGTCGTTTAATCCGCTCGATCTAGCTCACTTGCTCGATTTCAATCCGACGACCAACGAGTCGCCTCCTCCTCCTCTGTCTGCTGCAGTGAGCCTCGCCATGGCGCAAGGCAGAGGAGAAAAGCAAAGGCGCACCCACTCTATGTCCACCTTTAAACGGCTAGCTGCAGGCGCATTAAATGCCGGGCCACGCCGTCCCTCGAAGGTCATGATTCAACCGCCCCATCGCTCTCAAAGTGCTCTCATGGCAGTGTTGACTCAACCGAAAACCCGGCCGCTGCTCACATCGCCATTGCTCTATTTAAACTCCTTTGCTTCACCCTTAGCTTCCTTTAGCACTTCCGCAACTCCACTAGCACTCACCATCTTGCTTGAGTGCAGCCTGCAATCTCCTCGACCGCCATTGTCGAGAGTGGAGCTTACGGTGGAGGCGGTGCAATGGGTTTTCTTCAAGTCTTCGCCTCTCCCCCTTCGCCTCGGAGCTTGACCTCACCTCGGTTTGGTTCTCTCTTTGCTCAGTCAGCTGGCCTAGTGAGGACCTTACCTGCTCGGGTCACTGTCACGGAGCACCCGTGAGTCTCGGTCGCTTTCTTCACCAGTACTTTCACCTTACCCTATAGGGCTTAGGTGTGTTGTCGCTTTTGGTATTGTTCGCTCGGAGAGTTTCCGAGCCATACCTACTCGGCCAAGACTCGTGGTCGTGCCATTGTTGCAGCCCATGTTCACCAAGATCGCCAAGGGTCAAACCGTTAAACCTTTAGACACTCAACCTCGCCTTGGTCGGGCGCCATTGTGGTCGAGAAGCCGACCGAGCCGCAAAGCGTAGCGGGAGGTGTCCTCCGTGGTCGGAATTCGACCAACATCGAGCTTGGTCGCTCGACCGATGCGATGTGATGGGTCAATAGGTCGTCCCGTAGTCCCCTGGTGCCCTTATACGATAGGGAGAGGCCTACCGAGTGATTATAAGTTCTCCTACAATCACCCCCATAGTCGTAAGTCTCACTACGACTATGGCGTGGTCATACGCATTTCTACGACGCGTACCGTGTCGTGAGTCGGCTCACGACTAGTACCCAACAGACGTCCTTCTACGACCACTATCCGGTCAGAAATCCTTCCACGACTATTGTTCAACAGAGTTCCGCTACGACCACTACCTGGTCGTAAGACCTTCTTTCGGTCGTAGTTTTGGCATTAAGAATCCAAATCAATTGGTTCTTGTTGCTAAATTATTTATAAATCAGTACCTTGCTTCGGTAAGATTTTCAGAATTTTTGGAGAAAGTTTGCTGTTGAGTCTTTGTATTTTATTCGTTTTTATCGATTGCCTTCGCCTTCTCGTTAGGATCCAAGAGCACATTGACAATATTGTCGATCCTCCGCAACATCTCGACCCTCAAGAAGGTGCAAGCGCTTGATCATGTTAATCCCATTACTTTCAAGTCTAATACTTTGTTTACAAATCGTATGTATGCATGCTTTTGTGTCAAATTAATTTCCCCGATTAGAGGTAGTTATTCCTATTGCACGGTTGCCCTCAAATTGTTATCTCCTGCCACAACCATAAGTTATTAACATCGCTGGTGGATTAGAGCCCGGTGATTTCATTATACTCTCGATTGTCTTTTCGATGTTATGCTTAGAAATGCTTAGATGTCGGTAGTTTTGGGCAGTCATCGACTTAGTCGATGATGTTGATCACACAAATCTTATTACTACTCCATTATGTCCAAAGACTTCGTGCTTTGTTACTTTGTAAAGTCAAAACCGAAAATAAACCTGCTTTGACTTGGGCACAATGGTATGTTGGTGTGATCTGCTGGTGTGAATGGAATGGTGCCTAGGTCATCAAGGACCGAGTTACTTGTGTCACTAAGCCAAGCGCTTATGCGTGCTAACCACGCGAGAGGGATATGAGACCTCTCTTGACTAAGTACTTTGGCGTGTGTTATCTCCGAGTCGCAGGAGGGGGTGGTGTGTGTTGTGTGAAACATGATATGTGTTCTTGTGTTCTGTGTTGGGTGTGCGGTGGTGGAGATTCCGGGTAGGCTCTCCACCTCGAGGAGCGCCGTAGTTGTCCAAGGCTTTACCCGAAGGGTAGTTGACCGAGGCTTTACGATGACTCACACAACGTATGGGTTTCTATCCATACAAAGCGCTCGAGAGTAATACACAATATTGAAAATGTCTCAGAGGACTTAGCCGCGTTCAGATACCTTCTAAGTGTGCTTAATAGCTTGGCAAAAGGCACCGGTGTGTGGGTACATTGGTACACCGCAGGATAAAACTATTCGAATAGCCTCGCCCTAGGTTATGGACATGCTTGGTAAGGTCGTGCAAGAACTAGACTACAACCTTTAAATTAAAATTTGACATGGGTGGTATGAATGGGTAATTCATGCTATTGTTGTGGTGACTAATGGGTTAGTCACTTCCAGATCATGTTCGTCTTCTATTTACTGTTATATTGTTGTCATTTACTTAATATTTGAACATTAAAAACTGATTTGTTAAACTTGCTTTCAAATGTACTATCTTATTGCAAATAAAATTTGCTTTATGCTGAAAATGAAACATACAACCTCCACTAAAAGCTTGCATATAGTTATGTACGGTTCACATTTCTACACGTAAGTCTTATGAGTACATTCAGTACTCACACTTGCTTTGCTCTGCTCTTTTGTTGGGGAGGAAGGTGAGCCCCAAGGGCCTCACCTCACTTTTGTGAAATGTGTCGTGGATTCGACGACTAGCTTGGCGGTCCTGGCTTGCTGCCTTGTGGGTAAAGGCACACCGATTGGCTCTTTTATTTATGGCCATCTTATGGCACTTTTGCTTCATTGCTTACTTCTTGGTCTATGTAGGTATTTGGCCGGTCGGCCTCTCTTTTGTAATATCCATCTTTTATTTATGTTAACTTCTGTTCTGCTTCTTGCTTTGGTTCTATGTGAATGAATGGAATTGATGCATGAACTTTGTAAAGAGGTGTGTATACTGCATTTCTAGGAAGTATACATGTCTCGAGTCTCGGATTATCTGATTTGTGATGCTAGGACCGGATGGATGGTTAAGCATTACAAGCCGGATAAACCGAGGTCTCACATTTACAATGCCAACAAGTTCTCTGGTTAACCTCTTGTCCATGTGTTCTCCCCTTTTCATTTCCTTATGCATTAGTACTCTTAGTTGGCCTGTCCTATGAAGTTACTATTGGCTTTGTTCTTGTTGAAGCCTCCTGAATGATTAGTTTTTCTGGCCAGTGTTCCTTTTTGTTCTAACTTAGCAAACCAATATGCCTCTAGCAGTCCCTTGGGCTGATGGATACTCACCCCATACTTGATTTCTTCCTTCAAACCCCCAATAAAACAACTCAATAAAAAGACCTCCTGTAAATAAGGATTGTCTCTTCTCACTAACTCCACACATCTTTCAAAGTAGTCTATATATTTGCCCACATTGCCAATATGTTTCATAGTTTGGAGCTTCTCAACCGCCTCATGGGCGCCTCATCAAGAATCACCGCTATCATAGCGCACAATTGCTGCCAATTTAACACCTGCCAAGCTATGCCAATACCTTTAAAGCAGGTGTTAACTCTTCCAGAAAAATGATCGGTTGCTATGTTCACCCACTGCTATCTAGAAGTACCAGCCATCTCAAAAAAATTCTCACATTGTTCCAACCATCCACTGGAATCATCCCCTGAAAACAAGGGCAATTCTAGCTTTGGTCCTCATAGTACAGCGTCCGCATATTGGTGGCCACTACCATTGGCATTCTAGTTCATGGTTCCAACTGGTCTGATCACATTCACCCCAGGATTTGCTTATGTGTGAGTCATTCCATTAGGGTATAAGTGTGTTTCCTGATATGTGTTGGCATTCAACGCAGGATGATAGTACATCTGGCCAGTAGCCATTGGGTTAATGTTTTGCTAAGTCCACGATGGCACTGCAGGAATACCAGGTCCATAGTTGAACCCTTGAGTGTTCATCGGAGCATTTATTACAAATGGCTGCTGAGACCCTCTCTGATTTACTCCTGACCGCTCCCTCATGTCTACTTGTGAGGTGGTGCGAATAGCTGGTGAAAAAATAGGAGCGAAGTTTGGTATTACCATATTTGGTTCCAAGAAGAAGGTTGTTGATGCCCCTACTCTCTTGCTTGGTTCATGACTCCCAGCTGTGCTCACCCTGGTTCCAGATAACATTGGTCATTCTTCCCTGGGTTCGATTGTCCCGGCGTCAGCACCCGCCATTGAGATTTGGGAGAACTTTGCGAACAGTAATTTATTAATCTCAGTCACATCTGACCTCAAAGTGTCCAATTCCATCAGCTTCTCCTGAATCTTGATGATTTTGGTCTGAATCTCCATTTTGATCTCTTCTTCTTCGATCGACCCGTGAGAGCGAGTCTTCGCCACCATCAACCCCTGATTCACAAGGTCGGTTTGAGGGATTTTATCAGAAGCTTCCTGCCACCCTCTCACCTCTGCCCCTTGAATAGATCTTTCTGCCGCTTTCTCCAATGGTCGAAATCTACAACCGCCGAGGAACTTCCAAAGCTGCTTGAGCTAAGGAATTCTACAACAGTGAATCTTTTGATCACTTCAACCCTCACTCGTTTAGATCTACGCTCTAATACCAGTGACAGAGCCCAAATGTTCAGATGACCCGATTTGGTGGAATCGCCACCAGTATTGAGACGAGGGGAAAACTCTAGGGTTCTACCAAACCTAACTACACGAAAACGAATATGTTGTTCTTTTCTTACTTCTCATTAACATGCTGCTCGACTAAATAGCCAGGGAATTACCTAGTGCGAAATTACAGAGCAAGTAAGAACTGGAAAGTAAATTGAGTTCAATCGCATAGCGACTACGGAAATGACACAAGAGTGATTACCGAAACGCTAAATAGCCGTCGGATCTTCCATCATCCATCTGTCGCCAATCACAACCATCCACCCAGGCGCAAGTGCAGTCGCTCAAGTGGTAAACTGGTTGCCGACTTCTTCTTGAAACTCGTTACGCTGCCCGTAAACTACATACTATGATCTTTTTTGGGGGATCTAACACATCACGTCCGCGGATGGCACCGCCGTCGTCGACAACGTGTGGGGGCCATGCAAATGAGGTCACATGCAAGCGCCAGCACATGGCGTCGACCCATGGATCGCGCCGGCGGTGATTGGTCAGCTACGCGCGCCACATCGTGCCCTGTCGTGAGGAGGAGACGAGCGGATTCCATGTAAATGATGGAGATTCCATGCATGTAAATGATGGGGGTAGAAGATGTGAATTGCTTCTAGTTGTATTATGCCTCTTGAAATTGTCTTTTTAGAATCATCAAATGAATTCCAGGGGCAGGTAAACAACTTAATCCTTGGAATTCGATTCATATATTCCATAATTAGAGAGCCAATTCCTCATAGGCAAAACGTTGTGTAAGATATCGTTGAATACTAGCTAGTATATGATTCTTTTACTACTAAAAGTACGAAAGATTCCATGCTCAAATGCCAGACACCGTACTGTGCCGGCCCTTGAACTGAAGAGGCGTTGCATTTGTCGTAGACCAAATCCCATTTTAACAACGGGTTATAGTAGTAGATCTAATCGTCGACATCATCTTTAATCCTTGTATCCGGCCAACATAAAAGATTTGGGGTATGTACGTCGTAAGTACGACACGTTCGTCTGCCCACGTAAGAACGAACCTCTCAAAAGAAATCTAAATTGTTAGCGCCCTTGGCCACGTGCACAATAGTTTCTGTCGGTGGTTCTTAATAGGAGAACACTATATGTCCGATGCGATGCGACACAACACAACACAATAACGCATCCATTCCTCGACAGCTGTCACACAAATCTCGTACTTTTCGTCCTATATCTCTAGTTCTTATTCTAAATTGTTGTACAAATTGTTCACCAATGTTGTATCAGAGCGTACGATGGAAAGTTTATGGTCCCTGAATTTCCTTTATTGGAACTATGTTCCTTCCTATTTTTGTTTCGAATTGGTCCGGGGCTCTTTCTCCTTCGAAAATTATACAGTTGCCCCACGGGGACTTCAAAAATTATACATTAACCGTCCGACTGTGAAATTTAATGTTCAAAGCGATTGCTACAGTACAAGCGTTGCAACATTTGAACCGGTGCTACTACGCGGAACCGCACCAAGAAAAAGACCTTGGCCTTCGATATTTTTTAATCCGAGTCTCGTGTGGCACATGCATTGCACCGCGTCCATACGTAGCACCGTGAATTTTTTAAGACATGAAATGAGTCAATTAATTAAAACATAGTGATACATATTAGGTAGCCACAGGAAATCCCCATGGGAGCAGGGCCTCTCCCAACCAAGAGAACGGGACGACTCCCCGTTGTGTTAGTGGGGCCGGATCATCTTCACTTGTGGGCCCCGTGGGGATCCGGTAAAAATTAAAAATATATTATTATTTTGTATATAAATTGTAGTGTTTTAATATGAGAGATGTTTTCTTTTTATATATATTTAGAATTATATATTTATATATAAGCTATATTTTGAAAACGAATATACATAAATACTTATAAATAAATAAATAAAATCACATTGAATGATGCACATTTACTTAGGAAAAAAATGTTTCCTGTCAGCACGTCAGTTTTAGTAGCAATATTTGCTATTGGATGAACTCATGCAATTAAGTCGATCAAAGGAATCTCTATGAAAACTATACATGCTTCAGAAGGTAAATTAGCTTAATTTCACCTGTTAATGAATACCCCACCATCCTAATCTGCTTACCACTAACCATTACATTTAGATGAACAACCACATACAGAGTTGCTTCGCAGAAATCCTGGACTCCGCAGCTGTATTGTTCGTTCATCACATATATAGAATAACCATCTTGAGATGAAACTCTCATTTGCAGTCTTGAATACCATATACAAAATAAAATAAGAAATCACTTGTAATGTTATGAAAGAACAAAACACAAGAACTTCTTACATCCTCTAATACCTCGGCACAAAATCACTTCATTTGTCCCCGTAGTGGTACAAAATGCCCCTACGTATTAGTGACAAGGAGCCAAAGATCTTAACGAAATAATTGAATTGCACATGCAATTCAAGTCATGGCTATGAATAAGAAAAATGGAAAATTGGTTAGTAACATCGCGTTCGGTCGTATTTAGCAGAACGACATCGCTTTCGTAACGCGTTGCAAAATAGCATCACGAGCGCTCGAAAATTATAGAAATGGCATTGCCGTCGGTTGGCACTGTTAGTCGACGCTGTACCTAATAAAAGACAAGTATGCCCTCGAGCTAAAATGCATCTCGATTCTACTATCCTCCCCGCGGACGGCCTCCTCCTCGCCTCCCACCCGTGCCACCACCCTCCTCCCCGCCCTTCCTCCCCCCTTCTCCACCGCCCCATTTCCACTTCGTGTCCCCTCCTCGCCTCTGTCCTCTCTAGCCGGTGGCCTCCTCCTCGCCTCCCACCCACGGCACCACCCCGCCGCCTCTCCCTTTGCCACCCCCTCTCCCCCTCGAGGGGGTGGTCTTGTGGACTCCAATCATTCCCAAGAAAAATAAATAACGACTAATGAGACGCTGGAAGGACAAAGAAACGCTGGAAAGCGATGAGACGTTGGAGTAGACGATGAGACACTGGAGTAGCTTCAACATTTTCCCCCCTAGTCCTTGCTGTGCTCATCGATCTTGTTGATGCTGATCAATGCACGCAGTTGCTGGAACCGCACGCGTCCAAGCGCCTTGGTCAGAACATCCGCCAGCTGTTTTTCCGTCGAAATGTGCCGAAGGATGATCTTGTTCCCGTCGATACACTCCCGAATATAGTGCTAACGAGTGTCGATATGTTTGCTTCGGTTGTGGAAGACGGGGTTCTTGCTGAGGGCGATGGCGGACTGGTTGTCCACCTTGAGTTCCGGCACTCCAGACTCAGTGCCAAGCATGTCAGACACGAGCCGAGCTAGCCAGACGCCTTGGCAGGCTGCTGTTGCTGCCGCAATGTACTCTGCCTCGCATGAGGACAGAGCCAGCACCTTCGGCTTGGTGGACTGCCAGGTGATGGGGTTGCCGCCGAGGAAGAAGATGATGCCGCTGGTACTCTTGCGCGTGTCGACGTCGCCTGCCATATCGGCGTCGCTGTAGCCGACCAGTCGAGCTCGTTCATCCTCCCTCCTGGCGTAGTGAAGACCGTAGTCACTCGTTCCCGCCACGTACCGTAGAACGCGCTTCACCGCGTTGAGGTGGTCCTCGTGTGGTTTCTCCATGAACCGGCTCAGATAGCCCACCGCGTAGGCTAGATCTGGTCGGGTGTGCACCAAGTAGCGCAGTCCACCGATGACGCGCCTGTACTCGGTGGCGTCCACCAGTGGAGCAGTGCTCTCCTTGCTCAACTTGAGCCTTGGTTCCATCGGCGCAGATCGGGTTATACTGCCATGCCGCTCCGCTCCAGCAATTTTCCTGCATAAGCAGATTGGTGGAGCGAGATGCCGCCTGGACCTTGGTTCACCTCGATGCCGAGGTAGTACGATAGAAACCCGAGGTCGCTCATGAGGAAGACACGCTTCATCTCGAGCTTGAACGCCACGATCTCGTCGCTGCTGGTGCCGGTAATGATCAAGTCGTCGACGTAGACCCCGACGACCAGCCGCGACGACCTCTGGCCCGCATGTACACCCTGCTTCTGAGTCGCTCCTCGAAACCAAGTGACGCCATGGACGCATCAAACTTGGCATTCCAGGCCCTCGGTGCTTGTCGGAGACCGTACAACGCCTTGCGAAGACGTAGTACTTTGTGCTCACTGTCGTTGATGACAAAACCCGGCGGCTGGCTCACGTACACCTCCTCCTTGAGGTCGCCGTTGAGGAAGGTGCTCTTCACATCCATGTGGTGGACTTCCAATACTGTGGGTCGCCAGAGCCAAGAACGCCTCACGGACTCCATTCGCGCGACCGGAGCGAAGACCTCGTCGAAGTCGATTCCCACGCGCTGAACATAGCCTTTGGCGACCAAACGCGCCTTGTGCCGGATGACATTGCCGTGCTCATCGCGCTTCACTTTGAAGACCCACTTGAGTCCGATCGCACGGTGCCCAGTGGGGAGCGCGGTAAGCTCCCACGAGTTGTTGTCTTCGATCGACTTCATCTCCTCGCGCATCGCTTGACGCCACTGCCTCGCGCTGCCTCCGGCCAAGGAGACAGGTTCGTCCGCCGTGGTGAACTGCAACTCCTCGTCGAGCACCCGGGACACAAGCACAGGCGGCGAGGCTGGTCCGATGACAGTGTCGATGGCGCGGAACCGAAGTGGAGCATCGTCGTGGTCCACGTCCAAGTCCTCCTCAGGATCAGTCGGTGGCGATATTTAACTCGACGGCGCACTCGCGGTGACGCTGTGGCGCGAATCGCCCGCGGCGCCATGGGTGCAGGGCGTGATGCCGTGGCTCGAGGCGTGTCGGAGAAGTACTCCGTAGTGTACTCGACGTTGAAGGGCTCGCCGTCGCCCGGATCAACGCTCCTTTCGTCGCCCCGGCTCCATTGTCTCGCCTCGTCGAACACGACGTCGCACGATACAATGATTCGTTTGGTGGAGGGGTCGTAGCAGCGGTAGGCCTTGGAGCCATGCTCGTAACCGACGAAGATGGTCGGCGTGCTGCGATCATCCAACTTCTTGAGTCCCGGACGTGTGGACTTGACGTGGGCGTGCGCACCAAAAGTCCCGGCGTGGATGGTGGGGCGCTCGCCGTGCCAAGCCTCAAATGGGGTCTTGCCGTTGAGCGCGCGTGTCGGGGCGCGGTTAAGGACGTGGACTGCGGTGTTCACGACCTCACCCCAGAAGTAGCCGGGAAGCCGCTTCGCCTTGAGCATATACCACGCCATGCCAACGATGCTCGTTGCGCGCCTACCACCTCGTTACTCGCGGTGAGTAGGGGCGGTGAGTCGCCGCCGACGCCACGCCAGCAAGGCTCGCCAAACTCCACAGAGGTGAACTCCCCCCCACGATTGGTGCGGAGGACCTTGAGCCGCCTCCCTGACTCAACCTCCACGGCCGCCTGGAATTTCTTGACCGCCGCCGATGCCTGATCTTTGCTCGATAGCAAGTGGAGCCACATGTACCGGCTCAAATCATCAACAAGCAGTAGGAAGTACTTGTTACCGCTTGGAGTTGTGGGCGTGATGGGCCCGCACAGATCGCCGTGGACGAGGTCAAGGACGTGCTCCGCTCGTCGTAGCGCCTTGTCAGGGAACGGCGCGCGCCTTTGTTTGCCGACGAGGCAGCTGTCGCACACCTGATCGACCTGATCAAGCGGCGGCAACCCACGCACCATATCCCGTTGGGCGAGTGTGCGCAATGACTTGAAGCTGAGGTGCCCGTACCTCGCATGCCAGCGCCAAGCCATCTCCGAGCTACGCATCGACAGGCGCACCGGCCGCCCGATGCAGAGCTCCAGGATGTAAAGCCGCGATGCAGAACGACGTACCTGAGCAAGAAGGTCGCGTTGCTAATCGTAGATGCGCAGGGCGCCATAGTAGATCTCGATCCGACATCCAGCCTCCTCCAGCTGACCAAGACTGATGATGTTCGCCGTCAGACGGGGAATATAGTACACCCCCATCAGCGCGCGGTTCTCGTCGTTCTTGCAACTGAAGATGATCGTGCCGTGTCCTTCAATCTCCACCACGGATCCATCGCCGAAGTGGACGGTGCCGCATATTCCCCCGTCGAGGTCGGAGAAAGCAGTCCGCACGCCCGTCATGTTGTTGGTGGCGCCGGTGTCGAGCACCCATCGACGATCGTCCTGGTCCTCCCGCGATCGGAGCTGCGTAAGGACCTTGGCCTCGTGGATCTCGACGTCATCATCCGCGCCCGTCTACGACAGCAAGGGACGTCTTCTTCGCCGAGGAGGACTGGCTGACGTGGTTGAAGCTGCGCGACAACGGCGAGGCCGGGTGTACTACATTCCCCATCTGACGGCGAACATCATCAGTCTTGGTCAGCTGGAGGAGGTTGGATGTCGGATCGAGATCTACTCTGGCGCCCTGCGCATCTACGATCAGCAACGCGACCTTCTTGCTCGGGTACGTCGTTCTGCATCACGGCTTTACATCCTAAAGCTACGCATCGATAGGCACACCGGCCGCCCGATGCAGAGCTCCAGGATGTAAAGCCGTGATGCAGAACGACGTACCCGACCAAGAAGGTCGCGTTGCTGATCGTAGATGTGCAGGGCGCCAGAGTAGATCTCGATCCGACATCCAGCCTCCAGCTGACCAAGACTAATGATGTTCGCCGTCAGACGGGGAATGTAGTACACCCCCATCAGCGCGCGGTGCTCGTCGTTCTTGCAACTGAAGATGATCGTGCCGCGTCCTTCAATCTCCACCACGGATCCATCGCCGAAGCGGACGGTGCCGCATATTCCCCCGTCGAGGTCGGAGAAAGCAGTCCGCACGCCCGTCATGTGGTTGGTGGCGCCGGTGTCGAGCACCCATCGACGATCGTCCTGGTCCTCCCACGATCGGAGCTGCGCAAAGACCTTGGCCTCGTGGATCTCGACGTGGCGCGACGATGTGGGCGGAGCTGGAGTTCGAATCACCTCGGCGGGCGGCGCGGCAACTTGAGTGGGTGGTGAAGAGTTGCCGGTGATCCCCGATAAGGAGGAGGCGGTCGGATCCTGCGCTCGCTGCCTACACGCCACGCGCCTGGATGGCTAGATCTAGCGCGCCACGCGACGAGGTAGCGTCGGCGAGGTCAGGGGTGACCAGATCCGACGTGGGCGTCTGGTGCCAGTGTGGCCGAGGAGGACGTCCAAGACGGTGGCAAGAAGAGTATGCCTAGTTGGCAGGAGAGGCTAGGACGTTAGGGTTGGACGAGGAGGTCGGGGCTGCTAGATTGGGCCGGGGGGATGCACGCAACTCTGAAGGAAGGAGTAGGATGGGGTGGAGACGAGAGGAACGTGGGATGTGTCGAGCGAATGGACGGAGGCGTTGGGCGGATCGAGGAAGGTGAGGGCTGGAGGGAATGTGAGAGAGTGAGAGAGAGAGGATGAAGAGGGAGAAATGTGGGGTTTGATTGCTAGATAGGATCGTGCGCACGAGAGAGATATATATAGATGGTCCCACCAGTAGCACTATTTTGGGAGGGGAAGGGGAAAAGGAACGCATCATTCACCATCACTAGAGTCCTTTTAAGTAGTAAAGATATTGCTTGAGTCAATGTGTCCCGTCCCGTCGACCCCATCAGACCCTCCAACTGCTCTCGTCTTACATAACTTCTTCTCACACCACTTTCCCCTTCCTCTGGATCCCATGCCCCCAAACTAGACTAGTCTAAATAGGTTGCATGTGTCGAGCCGATCTGAAGCACGACATTGTTGGTCCAGCACAGCTCAATACCTAAACAAGATGTGACGCCCCAGCCTAACACACTGTGTCATGCTTGGGTCGAGACCTTGGCCCAGCGGGCCAGCACACACATTACTGTGCTTGGCACAGCTCGTCTTAGGCACAGCACGACTGACACAACCTATTCGGCTAGCCTTCCTCTCCGCCTCCACCCCGGCCAAGCGGCCACCTTCCCATACGTGTCGGGCCATGTGCAACCCCCATTCCTCAGCTAGCCTCCTTCTCACTGACGCAAGCCACAGTGACGCGTGCGTCGGTCAGGAACGCGCAGAGCGGAGCGCTGCATCGGTAGCGGAGGAGGAGGAGGCAGCACGTGGCCCCATGACACGAGTTGGCAGCAGATGGGCTAAACGGGGCGACCCTGCCCCGTTGGGCTAATTGTGCCTGGGCCGACACGAAACAACCCGTTTAACTTGTTTGGCCAGCGGGCCCGGGCCGCCCGTTTGGAAAGGTCTACCCCAAACTCTTCTCTCTTGCTCCCTATTCCCATAGCTTCAAGAATACATATTGATTGAATTCAATAACACCGCTCGGAGTCCCATCCCTCTCCCATGCGACCTCATCTCCTTGCCCCCCCAAGCATGGCTACAGTGAGCTCCGACCAAGCCGCTACATGAGTGGCCCATTTGTGCTGAAGGGAGGTCTACCATCACGGTAGGAGCTCATTGGAGGTCTCCCCTTTCTGAGGATTGGCTAGAGCTCACCAGATTTGTTGTTGTCGTGGCGGCCCACCGGACCAGGAGGAGATGGGGTGCAGACGACGAGTGGAAGGCGCACCAGTTGAGGGCGTTGTGGCCGCATCTACAACATTTGCTCGCCGGTGATGAGGATGGTGGCGCGGGCTCGCCTCATCCCCTCCTGTATGCTCATCTCAGAATGTTTGACACTAGTTCAACGGTTTCTTTGTTGTTGCAACAAGGTTTAATTTTTGTTGCAACAGGTTCTTGTATTTGTTGGCCCAGTAGTTCACATGTATTGCACAACTTTGTTTGTTGATTTTGTGTTTGCTGCATCTAGAGCAAAGATTTTGTTGCAAGCTTATGAACTAATTGTTGAGATTTTTGTTTCACCGTATCGAACAGATGAGATCGATGTATTAAGTGAGCTCTGACGGCACCTACCTGACGTCCGGATGCTAGTCATCCCCTTAAAAATGCTTTTTAAAAGAGCTATTTTACGGTACATTTAATTTAATAGTAGTCATCTATTTTTTTTAATATAATAGTTCAAATTAGTTAGAATTTAGTTATACTATATCTGTCGTTGTAGGACCGTAAAGGCGACTAGGGGGGGTGAATAGGCGCTTTCTCAACTTTCTCGCCTTAATCAAATTTAACACGAACTTTACTCCTTTAGCTATGACAGCTAAGAAGATCAGTAAGCGCACAGAGGAAGCCTTGTGCTGAATTCGATAACCCCCTCAACCACACGACACAAAAGTGGAGAATTGAACTCACTGCTCGATCGGTACAGCGGTCGATCGGCCAGATAGCGATCAAACCAACGGTTAACAAGCGTCGGACGGCTACTAATCGGCGGTCGGACCGTTGGATATCGGTTCGACCGCCGCCATCGGGCGGTTCGAAAAGCGGCGGCCGGACGCCGTTGTAAAACGGTCGACCGATTCATCCAAAGATCGAAATGCCATGCCCAAATCCAAAACGAAATTTGATCCAACTTTTGATTCAACCAATGAAACTTGACCAAATTTCGAGCACACCTCCCTAAGGATATTAGAGACCTATTTCTAGCGACGATCCTTCAGATCCACTTCGTAGAATCGATCTCTCAAGGTTTTACCAAAGAAGTGCACAAACCCAGAAATATGAAAATCTTTGATTTAAGACTTGCTTGTGGGGGTTGATGGTCTAGATGATTCTAGGAGTATTCCCACACATCAAAGCAAGAGAAAATAAGTCAAGAGACCAAGCTTAACCACTTGAATCAAGGAAGCACCAAATTCATCCAAAAGAGAGAAGAACACAAAGGGAGACAAATGATCTCTCAAGCAAGCATCAAAAGATTGATTGATCTCACAAGATGCTTACAAAGCCACTCCAACAAGGAGGACAAGAGCTCACACAAGAGCACACTCATAATCTCTCCAAACCCTAGCTTCTCCTCTCCTCTCCTCCTAACCCTAGAAAAAGGAAGAAGGGGGCCAAATGAATGCTTCAAGGGTTTTACATCTCCCCCCTTTCTATTTATAGGAGAAGCCTAGGGTTTCACATTTGGGACCCATACACACATGCGACCCACACACACACAACTGTAGAAGCAATCGCCTGCTTCACCACGTGTAGGTTGATCAGCGGCTCTCATCACGTCGCCAAGTCTCTCCCCGTCCAATCCCATCGAACCTCCCGAGACTCGCACCGACTTCCGCACCACCTGATCCAACCAGCTGCACCGAACTACCCGTTCGATCTATCTTGCCCATTCTGCACCATGCTTGATTCACACGACCTCACCCGGCATCCATGATCGTTCTGGACCTCAGCTCTCCAAGCGTAGTCCCGATCCACCTCACCGTTGACGTCACTGACCCGCAAGCCACCTGCACAGCAATAGACAAACAAATCGACTCCGGGAACAAGTTCTTCACAACTTGACCCACGTTAGTTTCACAATGCAATATGCAACAATAAAGCATTGACATCCATACATTAACCACAATCAATACACAACAATGCAAAGAAGGCTCACCTTCAAGTCATCGGCAGTCTGACCGCCCCACATGGCCGGTCCGACCGATTCCAGGCCGGTCGGACCGATTCCACAACAACGGTCGGACCGCCCAAAAGACTTAGCCAAATTTTCACTCGAAATTCAAACCTTCAAAATTTCAACCGAATAGAACTTTTGACCGGAGCTCCAAAATGATGTGACAACATCCAGAGACTCCTCACTTGCCTACACAACCTATTTTTGGCTCATTTAAAAACCACTTTTAGGTCGGCGTCCGACCGGCAACCACGGCCGGTCCGACCTCTCCACGGGCGGTCTGACCGCCCCACACAACCGGTCAGACCGCCTGTGGTCTGACAGCCTTGGAGCAAACCCGAAAACGCGAGATTTTGCAAACCAACAAAGCCATTGCCAATTGCCTCATCATCCTGAGATCGTGCACATATCCTCACGATATCCACAGTCGTCTATTTTTTTTATCCAATAGTTTAGATTAGCTAGGATTTAGTTATACTACACCTAGTAGTATGAATATTATAATTCCGAAGGGGAATAGAATTGAAATTAACCATGTGGGCATCATACGGCACAAGAGTAATATTTTTTATTATAGTTTGCAAAGTCCATAATACCTTTACAAAAAAAATATTCATTTAACAAATAAATAATCAGATTTAATTTATATTACTATTGAACTGTAAAATTTATATTTAATGCAGAATATCTCGCTCGGGAACCAGCACCTACCTGACAAAATCCCTGCGTAGGTACTTAGCTTCCACGAAGGACCCAGATCCAACCCGAGGACAAGCCAGCATGGACGTGATGGTTGTCGAAACGGAAACCCAAGCCTAGTCTGGATGGGAGACGACCCCTTCCAATACTTTTCAACTTTCAACTATTCCTTTCGCTTATTTTGCATCCGCTTTTTGTACTTTTCAAACGCTCCCCCTCGCCAACAGACCAACTCCCATTTCCCTCCTCAAACTCCTCCACCCCCATACATACGCGCCCGGCCGCGCCGCGTGCGTACGTACTCGGCCCGGCGAGAACGTGTCCGGCAGCATGGCCGCGCCCGCCCGCCGAGCTCAACGCTGGTAGCCTCCTGGGGTGAGACGTGAGAGCAGGCGATGGACGCCGTCTTCGCGCTCGCGGCGGGGCCCCGGGCGCGCGTCCTGGAGCGAGCGGCAGCGCGCATCCCCGGCTGCCTCTACGTCTGTCTCTGGGCGCCCGTCATCGCCGGCTTCCCATCCAGGTACGTACGGTTTTTTTTTTTTGTGTGTGTGTCTTCCACTGATCTCTTCTGTTCTTTGCTCTTACGGCGTGCATTGGGCTGGGCAGCCATTTGTTCTGCTTGGACGGATGGATCGGCAACGGCAGCGGCGGTCGGACCTGGGCGACGTTCGAGGCGTACCGAGGAGCGCTCTGCGCCGTCGTAAGCGGGTAAGGATCGATGCGTGTCCAGTATCCGATGCATTGCAATTCCTCTTCTCCGTTTTGACTTGGAGTACGTACGTGCGACGTAGCTGTGTGCCGGGGTGGGCGTACAAGGAGGGCCGCGCCTACATGGAGCTGCCGGAGCCCGACCTGACGGCGTCGGCGTCGCTGCAGGTGCAGCAGCAGTTATACCATGTCAGTATATGCACACATGTCATCTCGCAGACGCTCGATTCGATATCTGTTTCGTACTAAGCTTTGTGCATTGTTCTTGCTGTCCCATCCCAGGAAGCCGGCGCAAAGGTACGCTTGTTTTTTAACATCACTAGATATACAGCTCATTGATGTGTGATCGCTCACAAATACAAGCGAACTGATTAGTTTGACGTGATCGTGCGCGGCAGACGGCGGTGTTCATGGGATGCGAGAGCGGGGAGATCGAGGTTGGTCTGTCTACTACGTCGGCTGAGACGGGGTTGGCGGATCACGTGCAGCAGTCGCTCCTGGAGGAGCTCCTCCAGCTGCCGCCGACGCGGCCGTCCTCCTCGTCCTCCTCCCTGCCGTCGCTCTCCGTCGGGAGCACGGAGGACACCTCGCACATTCGCTCAATGGCGACGTCAGTCGCCGCGGCCGCCGCCGAGCCATCGACGCGAGAACCGCAGCCTGCACCAATGCTGGCGTCGCCGCTCCACGGCTCGCTCGCGCCGTTCTACGGCTCGCACGAGTTCCTGAGCGCTGATGCCGATGACGCCGCAATGGCGCAGGCAATGCTCGCGGTCATCTCCTCCCCCGATCCGTCGAGCACCTCCGCGCCGCCGCGTCCTCCGTCTCCTCCGTGGCTGGCCAGCCACCGCGCGCAGCGCACGTCCCCGAGACGGGCAACGGCGTTCAAGGCGTACAACGCCGCGCTCTCGCCACGGGCGCGGCCGCGGCCTGGAGCGCCCGGGCAGAGGATGATCAAGGCGGGCATCTCGCTCCTGGTGAGCGCGCACATGGCGGTGCACAACCTGGAGCTCGCCGCGGCGCACCACGAGGAGGGCGCCGCACCGCCACCGCCACCGCCGACCAGTAGCCAGCTGCACCACATGATCTCGGAGCGGCGCCGGCGTGAGCGGCTCAACGACAGCTTCCAGGCTCTCAGGGCACTGCTCCCTCCAGGATCAAAGGTACAACGAATCAAATCGAGCATCAATCATCTCTCAATGCAAGCATCTTTTCAACATCGCAAAGTTGTTAAATTCGTTGTATCTACGTGATCATTCGTAGAAAGACAAGGCCACTGTTCTTGCCAACACGACGGAGTACATGAACAAGCTGATAGCCCAAGTGTCCGACCTCCTAGAAAAAAACCGGCAGCTCGAAGCGCGGCTTAGCCTGCAGCCCGGCGAGAGCCAGACTGCAAGCGACGACTCGTCGGAGAGGATACATGTCGATGTGACCACCGGCGCATCGACATCGGCATCGGCATCAACACCCGATCAGCCTCGAGAGGTGAGCATAAGGGTGACGGTGCGGGCGGAGTGCGACTTGTCGGATCTAGCGATCGCTTTGCTCGCGCAGCTGAAGGGGATGGGGCGTTTCGCCGTGGTGTCCGTGGACGCGAGACAACGGAGCAGTGCCCTCGCACAGGCCAACCTAACGTTGCGAGTCACGGTACTACCTCTGCTATCCTTTCCACTTTTCCTTAACGGCGTAAGCAATTAGATGAACTGGTTGACATATGAAACTTAATAAATCATACTAACACATGGCATACATACGGCCCCACAAAGCTACAATGTCGTCGATGGACAGATGCATATGTTCGCACCAGTGTTTTACTTTTCGGTGGCAAAAATTTTTCGGAGGGGACCGGTTACCGGCGAAAACCGGAAATTTCGGCCAATTTCGGCCGAAATTTTCAAAAAATATTCGAAATTTTTGAATTTAAAATTTACAAAATAATCAAATTTAAACATAATTCATGCAAATTCGAATTTTTTTTGAATAAATTCCATCAAAACCGAAATTTCACTACCGGTTTTAATTTTTACCGGCTACCGCCGGTAACACCGGTAACCGGCGAAATTTCGCCGGTAGCGAAATCACTGGTTCGCACTAATACTGTTAATAATCTATTTAATTTGGTGGTTGACTTGCATGAGGTCTACCATTGATATCGTTCTTGAAATAAAGGGGAAGATTGATGTGCATGACCTGGCTTGGAACATCCTATATAAAATCTTTGAAATGTCTAGAGAAAAGACTAGCTCAGATTTGTAAATAATCTGGAGTGGCTAGTAACCTAGTACTTGCATTAATCAAAATTGTAGACCACATAGGTCAAATTAGTATTTAAATAACCGAGCTGTTTGAATTAGCCCTAGAAAATATGACTCGCTTGACCAGCTAAGCACTCATATACAGTGGAATACTTGAATCACACACGTTTCAACAGCAAGCCTCCATAGCTATGAAACCTATACTATACTACACATAGGACTATGTTGTTATACTAGTTAACTAGCCGAATTTCACACACAACTGTCCGGCTAGATATTATAATATATATGTTTTTATTTGAAAATAAATTTGTATTTATCATACAACTCTAATGCTTATGATTGAAAAAAGAGTTGTATTTCCTACGCAACTATAATAGTTTGAATATATATGTGATTAATCTGTGTCGTTAAAATCTGGACCCACAAAGATAAATGATGTAGATCATTCGTCTTTTCTCCGATTAATATGATATTTTTTTGCCTAGACTTAAGCATCAGGTGGCAAGAAGGCAATGGTTATAGATTATCCGCAGGAAAGCTAGTATAGGAATCTGAAAGTTTAAATTACCTTTTCTAGAGGAATGCTTTGAGGACACAGAAGCACCCCAGAAGCAGACGGGAGAAAAAAAATCCGACAAAGACATCCAACTGAGTTAATTCCATAGTTTTTTTGTTTTTAATAAACTCTCAGGTGATACAAACGTGGTGAATTTTTTTTTTCTACTTTTTAAATAATATAGTTGATAGATGTAGTTCTCTTCATGTATGCTCTTCACAACTTGGAAATCTTTATATCACCATTCCAAACTACAAGTGACGGTCACCTGAGGTAAAATACTTTTCAAATGGGCCTGCAAAAGTGAATAATGAATTAATTTATCGGTTTGCTTTTGTTGATCCTTTTCTTGTTCTTAGCCATCTAAGATGCTTGTTTGATGCAATATTTTCAAGATAATTTCCTTTCTCTGTCTGATCTTTTTGACACTGAACCACTAGCATATATATAGTGATCGAGAAGTTTCAACTACTTGGCATTACTGAAAAGTATAAACTAGCTAGATGCATACATGGTCAGAGTCCTTGCTCATGAAGCTTAAAAAAGAGTACTCGTCAAATACTGCTGTAGGCTGGCCACGTCCTCGACGAGGCATCTCTGAAGGAAGCTGTGACGAAGGTTGTGGAGGACGAACTGATGACACCGCCTGCACCGCCGCCGGAGTCGCCGTAGGCTGGGCCCCGTGGCGCCGGAGCTTTCAGCTAGCCGGCACATCAATTTTGACCGGATCAGGGAGGGTGAGGAGAACTGAAGAAGGCAAGAAAGGACTGTTTGGTGGCAATGGTTTGTCTGTTTTTCTTCAGTCTTTTTCTCGGTCTTGTGCTTCTTTAGCTAAGATTGATTAGGACATGCTTTGGTAGTGGTGACTGGTGAGATCAGGATTCACCAAAAAGATACGTGCATAGCCCGGATTAGTTAGGAGTTTAGCATGGTATGTAATAACAAATATTGTAGCGTAGTTTACTGGTTGTTGCTTCCAGATGTTATACATTTTTTTTATAAGAAATGGATTGGTCTTGTGCTCCGTGCCGCGCCCCGGTAGCCCACGCTTCCTCCGCGCTATGCGCAGTGCGTCAACATCCGCGCCTCCTGCTCGAGTTCGGCGGTAAAACCCGCTCACGCACATCAAATATAGCTATAAAAGTTGCTCAGTGTTGTTCTAAATTGACGGTAATTAAAAACCTACGAACACGCAAATGACGGTGAAAATTTGTCAGTAAAATGATCGCGTGTCACCCTATGTCGTTATAAAAAAGGTTTTACTGCCATTTCGGTGAGGAAGATAGGACAATAATATTCGGGATGCTGGTTTTACTGCGAAAAATAATGCCACGTTGCTCATCCAGTAAATGTTATTGTTTACCGTAAATGATATTTATTATTTCTTCAAAAGGCATATCCTGTTACTGTTGTAAACCACTTGCACATTATGTTTTTTTGGTAGTTACTATGAGTTTGATAATATTTTACTGCCATTTGAAAATGACATTATTACTGGTATACCCTACTGAAAAACATGTATTTACTATATGTTACGCAAGTTCTTCCTGTAATCATATATTTTACTATAAAAGTAACACACATTACTGTCAGTTACAAAAGAACTTAATTGATATTGGTCGTAAACACACAAAAATACTTCGGTTTACTGAGTGGTCTATATATTTCCCGCGCGTCAAGGAGGGGCTTGATACTATTGACCTTATGAAACAATAGATAGAACATCATCTGGGCCATGTACTCGTTCCCCTTCTCCTGCATATATATGATAAAAAAAAGGCCGCGTGTCACACGCTATACATCTGAAGAAAAAAAAATACTACATGTTGCGGATGGTGGGGAATTCTTACCGGCTCTACCAATGTTGCCAATGGCAAGCTTTCACCATTCTAGGGACTCCAAGTACTTCATTACGAAGAAGGTGCAGTTGTTCTCTAGGATCTGCTTCGGTATCCCCGTGGTGTGCACCCTCCAGTTCAAGGAATTTCCCACTAGTCACGGCCTGCAGAGCTGTGCACAGATGAGGGATGATCCTTTTCCTCATTGGATCATGGTGGTTCGTTACTTTTGTGCCCTTATGCTTGTAATCGCTGGTGTCCAACACTTCCACATGGTTCTATGCTATGTTGAAGCAGTAAATGGACCAGTTGGGTAAAACTGGGAAGAAGATCCGGAAAATGGATTAAAAAAACCCATGAAAATACATGCCCCACGGTAAAAAAAGGACTACACTATGTAAGATATTTATTGTAATGAAAATATGTAATTTACAAGATCATGAATAATGTTTACTGGATGCGCGTCGGAGAGACAAAAATTACTTACCAGCTTTACACGCGTGATGTCTACTGCCACCATATGCTCCTTCAGCATGCTGTAAGATCGAGGTGGCCGACTGGAGGGGGTGAATAGGCGGTTTTAAAATTCTTTAGCGCTAAAACTAATATATAAAGCGGAAGCTAATAACGAATTAGTTTTGCATAATTAAAACCTAAATCAACTAGGCTTCTACTTTTTTAATCTTTGTAAGAACCGCTGGTCACGCTGTTTGGCCATATATAAATACAAAATCAAACATCCAGTTTGAACTTGTATTTATTGTCTATGCTCAACATGTTTACTGAATGACGTGTTTTAGATTACTGCCTTCACGATATATGGTATCGGTGTAACGTTACAACGACATCAACTACCAGTGGAAAAAATCATATATATTGTTTGTGGGGACATTCGCTTTTACTATTCTACAAATGTTTGTTTACTTCATTGGACCTACTCAGTAAACCTAACACAATTACCTTACATATAGCTAAGATTTACTATCCTGACACAAACCTTTTTCTAAAAAAAAAGAGATTGCAAAAAGCGGTGGTAAAAAAGGAAGCCGATTAATGTGTACGTCGTTATGTTTTACTAACTGACATAGGAGCTCAGAATATCGTATTCCCGAAATTATGCAGTAAAATGGATGCACGGATTACTATTATGACACCTAACAATTACCGTCGAATCGAGCCCCACGTGGGTGCGGATGTTTCTGCAGTTGGTGGGCCGACTGTATGGGGATTGCGCATGCGTGCATCACACATGGCATGGGTCGCGCACGGTGGACTAGCTAGGCGTACAATAACTATTCTACGCTCGACTACAGAATAGTATATTTTCATCACTTTTATTATACTTAAATATCACTTATAAGATACTCTATATGACTTGATTGAAAAATTTCCATTGGAGTCCTTTATTTTTGTTATATACCCTTTTTCATATATAAAAGAAGTATATATACAATTTTTTCTACAAAAGTATATTGTAATGAAATTTTGCATGCAACTCACTTTGGAGTATCTTATAATCATTATTTGAGTATGCTCAAATAGATAAAGAGGTATCATCGTACGAGTTAAGTGGTATTTGGATATGTGGTACTACAGTATACATGATGCAAGATTCATGGTATGGATACGTTGTACTAGAGTTTACTAGCATACAACATCATTTGAGCATACTCTAATAATGATTATAAGATACCCCAAAGTAAATTCTATGAAAAATTTCAGTAAAGTCCACTTTTTATAGCAAAATCTGTGTATATACTTCTTTTATATATGGAAAAAGGTATATAGCAAAAATAAAAGGCACGAATAAATTTTTTTTTAGTCAAATCGCATTGGAGTATCTTATAATTGGTATTTAAGTATACTAAAAATGATAAATAAGTATAATATGTTCGTTTAAGTGGTATATTGGAAGTGGGAGTATATACTCCTAGGAGTACAAAATGAATGTCCTATGAGCATATAATAGATTATTCTACGGATTGGCGCACCTAGGCAGCGCGCGACGCACTGACCCACAACCCCTAGTGCGACCAACCGCACGCCTCTTGAACCGATAAGAAACCCGCACACGCCACACAGAATCGACAAAGAAAATGGCCTTAAAGCACAACTACCACTAGTAAAATTGATCCCCCGGCGCCCGTGTCGTACAGAGACCAAGCCAACTAGCAAGAATATGTTTATTGTTTTTTCCATGAACGTTTTTTTTCTTGTTTTAGCCATAACTTTTGATTGGAAGCTCTGATTCATAAACAGTTTTCGCTAGTAGCTTCGTGACAACAAGAGCAAAATAAAACCACTTTGTGTTAACTAAAATAAATTTACAGTATCGCTAAAAGAGATTTACTACAATCTGTACATAACTTTACTGTCATCTTTGCCAACTAGTAACAACCAACTAGCAAGAACATGTTTCTTGTTTTGTACATGAACATTTCTTTTCTTGTTTTAGCCATAACTTTTGATTGGAAACTCTGATTCACGAATGATTTTCATCGGTAGCTTCATAACGACAAGAGTAATAGAATGATTTACGTCTCGCAAAATAAAACCTCTTTCTACATTTACTAAAATAGATTTATTAAATTGCTAAAAGAGATTTACTGCAACCTCTATATGACTTTACTACTATCGATGATTTAGTGTTGATCTTATGAATGAATGTTGGGGGCTCTCCTAGAGTGAAACCACACAAAAAAGACACAAAAATTTTATACAGGTTTAGGCCTTCTTCTAAGAGATAACAACCCTAACATGTGTTCTTGTATTTATTATGTTTACAAGAGAGAAGTCACCGAACGCTAAGACTAATGACTCCTATTTGTTTCGTTGCTTGTCTTCTTCCTCTATTCGCTGAATTTACTTCTTATATAGCACATGAAGGTGTGGCAGTTGTCCACGTCGGGAGACGCCTTTTCATTTGATGTTGTGCGCACGTTTAAGTGTAGTTATTGTCAGAGACCACATCGCCTTGCGGTTATATCAGATACAGAGGTTTAATACGTGGAGTTATCTTTAGGAATAACGACACATATTAACTACTACATGTATTAAACATAGCGCACAAATATCCCTAGTCGATTGGGCCCACATGTCTGCAAGCTTTATCAACAATAGGGTGGTCGTTGATAACCTAGTCGTAGAAGAACTTTTGACTATGAGGTGATCGTAGTAAGATTTTCAATCAATAGGTAGTCGTGGAAGAACTTATGACTATATAGGGTGACTGTAGAAAAGCTTACAACCAGTAGGTGTGTACGATCTCTCTCATTGTTAATATTAAGGGGTGCCTTTGGAGGTTGTATAAGAGACATTATTATCTATAATACTACATATAAATAACTTAATTAAATGAGGATTATTAGATCCTCGTTAACTACCATCTTAGCTAACTAGTAACAACCAACTAGCAAGAATATGTTTTTTGTTTTGTACATCAACATTTCTTTTCTTGTTCCAGCCATATGTTTTGATTGGAAGCTTTGATTCACAAACGGTTTTCACCGGTAGCTTCGTGACGATGAGAGTAATAGAATGATAAAAGTCTTGCAAAATAAAACCTCTATGTGTGTTTACTAAAATAGATTTACAGCATCGCTAAAAGAGATTTACTGCAACCTCTACATGACTTTACTACTATCTTAACCAACTCGTAAGAACCAACTAGAAAGAATCTATTTGAGTAAATTTCAGAAAATCCCATGTATTGAGGCATTGGTAACACAAAATCACAGGTTTTGCAAAAAAATTCACAAAACCACAGTCTTTGAGGCACATTTCATCCATATCCCCTCATATCCCACATGTCCGACATGTTGGGCCCACAAAGAAGTCTTGAGCTAGCAGTCGAAGAGGGAAGTCGAGGCCACGTGTTCGCCTGGTGCCACGACTGCACCTGACAACGTGGCAAGGAGACCCGAGCATGGGGCCTTAAGGAGCAAAGTGATGGGTTCCCTCACACAGTTTGCGTGTGCAAGTGGGTCTTCGCGATGCAACCAAGGTTGGGCTACCACAGTTGGGTAGCAATCGACATTGATATCTTTGTGGGCCCAACATGTTAGACGGGTGGGATATGAAGGGATATTTGGTTAAGTGTAACCAAGTGCCTTAAAACTTGTGGTTTTGTGAAATTTTTTGCAAAACCTATGGTTTTGTGCTACCAATGCCCCAATACCTAGGGTTTTCTGAAATGTACTCAATCTGTTTCTTATTTTGTACATGAATGTTATATTTCTTGTTTTAGCCATAACTTTTGATTGGAAGCTTTGATTCATGGACGATTTTCACCGACAGCTTCGTAACAACGAGAGTAACAAAATGATATAAGTCTCACAAAATAAAACCTCTATCCATGTTTACTAAAATAGATTTACTGTATCGCTAAAAGAGATTTACTATAACTTCTATATGACTTTATACCATCTTAGCCAACTAGTAACAACCAACAAGCAAGAATTTGTTTCTTGTTTTGTACATGAATGTTTCTTTTCTTATTTTAGCCATAACTTTTGATTAGAAGCTCCGATTCACGAACGATTTTCGCCGGTAGCTTCATGACGACGAGAGTAACAAAATGATACAAGTCTCGCAAAATAAAACCTCTCTGTGTTTACTAAAATAGATTTACTACATCGCTAAAAAAATTTATTGCAACCTCTACATAACTTTATTGTCTATCTTAGCCAACTAGTAACAACCAACTAGTAAGAATCTTTTTCTTATTTTGTTCATAAACATTTATTTTTTTTGTTTTAGCCATAACTTTTGATTGGAAGCTCTGATTCACAAACGGTTTTTGTCAGTAGCTTCACGACGACGAGAGTAACAGAATGATATAGGTCTCGCAAAATAAAACCTCTCTGTGTGTTTACTAAAATAGATTTATTGCATCTCTAAAAGAGATTTGTTACAACCTCTACATGACTTTACAATCATCTTAGACAACTAGTAACAACTAACTAGCAAGAACTTGTTTCTTGCTTTGTACATGAACGTTTTTTTTCTTGTTTTAGCCATAGCTTTTGATTTGAAGCTCTGATTCACAAATGGTTTTCACAGGTTGCTTGGTATCAACGAGAGTAATAGAATGATATAAGTCTTGCAAAACAAAGCCTCTTTGTTCGTTTGCTAAAAGCGATTTACTGCAACATCCACATGACTTTATTACTCTATTACAAAAAGATTTACTGGACTCTATTTGTAGTTTAGTGGCACATCCAGCCATGTGTGTGTGAACAAATCATTAAAAAATATAAACGCAGTGATACGTGCGGCTGTAAAATTGTTATCACAATTACTTTCGATCCCATCATAGCGCGCACTGAACGCGTGACGTCACACGTGGGGGGTCATGGGTTATTCTACGCTCAGGTGTGTGCATAGCCTTTTTGCTACTCTCGGGTGTAGTTATTCCCTATTTTCTATCTCACAACGTAGCGAGTATCTTGCGCAACTGAGAGTATGTATGTGTAGTATACGAGTATATAAGACCACTTATATGGTATTTATACATTTTTAGAGGTGGTATGTTTAATTTTTTAGACATACTCCTTTTTATACGCGAATACGAAGGTATTTACAAAATATACGAAACTATGGACTCTTTTGCAATTTTTTCATGTGGTTTGTATTGAAGTATCTTATAATTAGTATATGAGTATACCCAAAGTGATAAAGGGGTATGTCAAGTTCTTTTAAGTGGTATATCAGAAATGGGAGTAACTACATCCGGGAGTAGAAAGTATTAATCCTATAGGAAGCCTTTTTGCTATTCCCGGGTGTAGTTACTCCCTATTCTGTATCACATAACGTAGGGAGTATCTTACACAACTGAGATTATGTATGTGTAGTATACGAGTATATAATATCACTTATATGGTATTTATACATTTTTAGAGGTGGTATGTTCAATTTTTTAGACATACTGATAAAGGAGTATGTCAAGTTCTTTTAGGTGGTATATCATAGATGGGAGTAACTACACCCGGGAGTAGAAAGTATTAATCCTATATATATATATATATATATATATATATATATATATATATATATATATATATATATATATATATATGACACACACACACACAAACAACTTGTGAGATTTTTTTTTTGCTTCAGACAACTAGAAAATCTTACATTAATCCTTAAATCATGAAAAAAAAAACCTATAAATTTTCTCATTAATTGAGAGAAAAAGGAAAATATATTAGGTGTCCATCGGATGACCACCTTTAATTATAGGGGCCCTTAATTATAACGGGAGTGATATATTTGCTCGGTAAAGTGAAAGAGTTCTTAGTATAACTGAATGCTACAGAGTTCAAAGTCTATCCAATATATAGATTAAGAAAATTCTCATAAGAAAAGCAGGATCGGCCATCAATGTCCGGCCGTGGCTATTCAATCGTCAAGGTTGTGGTTGAGTCCAGTACATCAAAAACTGCAAAGGATCGATCCATGATCCTATTCGAGAACTCGAAGAAACACCAAGCTACGACGCCTTTGCTTAGGGGATCACTCAATGGCCCTATGATACTATGATCAGAGTCGAGCGGTACCGACGACAACGTTCCGGAGATCCCACCAGGACAGCTCCGTCGATCGCCAATCGGTCGCACAACTCTCAATTCAGGTAACAACTATACCTCCCTTGACCTAATCCATCCCCTGGTCGATCTCCTGACCATGATGGTAGGTGAAGGAGGGACAATCGTACACCTCCCACGACCGGTGGTCGACAAACTCCTCGGAGGAGTTGGCAACCACGACTCCCTCAGGGAAATTTGCATCAGCAGATGGAACGCAAGGAAGATTACCCTTGCAGGGTTGACATCTATGACCGATCAGGTCATTTCACCACTGAGTATCATCATGTGCGATCACCTAGTGATGTTAACCATTCTTTTCCACAAATAAGGCATTATGACCATATTACCGATTGTTGGGATTTTTCACCCTGACCTCCGAGCATTTCGTTGGCCAGATAAATTTCGACCAGCAAACATGGAGAAATTCGATGGAAGCAAAACCCACTTGAATCTCACTGTGGAGTCGAGGAGCGGGCAGCGATGGATCTGACATTCGGTCGTCGATGTGTGTCCCGGTGATTGAGCAAACAAGAGTGAGAGTGGATGGGGGCAAAATACAGAGAAGGTCGAGGCGTGCTCGGTGACGCGCTCAGGAGGGTATTTAAAGGAACGGAGAGGGGATAATATGGCAGAAATGTCGTGGCCGAACCAACCTTTTCTGGTGAGTGTGCACGCATTAAGGCTGTTGAGCTGGCGTGGCGACGAGACAAGGTCGTGACGTGTCGGTGTGTTCAAGGTCTGTCGTGCCAGAAGCAATCGAGTGCTTCGCGTTGATTTGGCACATAGAGGAAGAGAGAGAGAGAGAGAGAGAGAGAGCGGGAGGGCGTGCGCTGGAGCGACGGGGAAGAAGAACATTGCCCGAGACTGATGCATGGGTCCGACGGCCACTGTCAGCGACAAAGCGAGCGAGAGAGGCTTGCGAGTAGGCTGGCGCATAGATGGGCTGCGAGCGTGGGACTGGGCCAGCGAAAGGAAAGGAAGGAAGGCTCGGGCACGGGCGTGCAAGTGGGCCAAGGAGAGGGGAAAGAAGCCGGGCCGGTAGGGTGGGCTGCGGCCCGAGGGGGGAAGAAGGGAAAGAAAGGTTTTGACTTTTGTTTGAAATATTAAACGAATGAATTTGAATTAGAGAGCTGTCATGGAGGGAGAAAAAAGGGGTTTACATATGTCAGCGTTGGGAAGCTAAGTTGCGGGTGTTCATGAGACCGCAACCTACGCACTCCCCCACAGCTCCAAACCCTAGTCATAACTTAAATTTGATTGGAAATTCCGGTCAAGTACGGAATTCGAAAAAATGAGGAGGTGATCGATGGTGGTGGGCCCGTGGAAGCTTACCTCTGGCGCTCTCAGAGTCTTCGCGGAAATCGCTGTGCTAACTTTGATCGGGAAGCCAAGAGTGAAAGAAGCAATTTTGAGCATGCAAAGTTTCCTGTTCACGTACGTCAAGTGACGACCGTCGAATGCGACTGCCCACTTAATAATAGCCAGCCAATGGCCCTGTCCCCTCTTAAAGAAGCAGTACTACTCGGCGTCTGGGGCCATCAAAAACCTTCCAACTTCGAAAAACATTACCAAGCTAAGGCCTAATTTGAATTAAATTGTTTCACGTAAAATTCCTACAGAATTCTTAGGTTCCAAACAAGGTCT
Organism: Hsuehochloa calcarea; assembly: GCA_036346395.1. NCBI lineage: Eukaryota > Viridiplantae > Streptophyta > Magnoliopsida > Poales > Poaceae > Hsuehochloa > Hsuehochloa calcarea. The sequence continues at coordinate 13,464,119 of CM070604.1, read as the reverse complement.
AAAAACATGTAAAATCCAGGAAAGAGGCCTGGGTGCAGTCCAAGAAATAGTTATTAAAATTGCTAGGAACTGTACACTAAAAAAAGACGCCTTTGATACAGTGTTTATGCTATAGTATCCTCGCTTCAGAATCACGTTTACACGCAATTTCAGCCGTTGTCAGTGTAGCAATCGATAATGACCAACATCCTCCATTATTGGAGACCTTGACGATGCGTTAATGTCGACGGTGACCACTGGTGTCGCACCAGTGTTGTATCTTTCGCCATCACCCTACTCTAGCTTCCCCATTCCTTCCTCTTTCTCTTCTTGGAAAACAATGGCATATCAAAACAAAAGGAGAATAATAAGTTGGCGGTGTTCAGTTTCAGTCTTTCAGAACACCATTTTAAGTATGACACAAACAACCATTTTAAGTATGACACAAACAGTAGTATTTCTGATGATATCACGGCGGATCTAGGCCTTGGGCTAGTTAGGCTATAGACCGAGGCTTAGGACCAAAATTCCATAGAAATTCTGGTAAAATTCAACTAGTTGATTAGAATGATTCTAAATTATTGGTCCAATCTTTGACAGCAGGAACAAAGATCAGTCGCTGTTTCCTTCTTCCAACTGTCGGCCTCTAGATGCACTAATCCGAAGGTATCAGAAGCATCTTTCTTCTTTGGTCAGCCGCATGCAATGCTTGTGCTAAGGTTTCTATCTTCTTTGTGTTTTGAGTCAAAACAGCCCCAAAAAAATTACCAACTTCGGTTTGTAATTTATAATTACCATTTGAAGTTGTAGTAGTGCTTGACACCGTATCAAGCTCCCTTAAGAAATTGCCAAAAATTCAAAAGAATAGAAAACTTAGACCAGATAGAGTCGGCCCAGCCAGGGCATAACCCATCGTTGGCTCCGCCCCAGAATCATGATTGGTATCATTACTTGACAGTATTTCTTTTTGAATGGAAAAGATGATGTGGTTATTGCTTGAGAATTAAGCGGAGCCAAGCGCCCACCGCAATGCCAAATGCACCTTCGCACGAGGGGGATCTGCAATCAAGATTTGACTGCATCACAGAACGAGTCCAAAACAAGACATCAAAAGCTGCAAACCACAATCCAGATACAGATGCCACTGCCGAGAACACCAAGTACCGAAAGAGTACCTCGGCTGTAAACATTCAAGTACGTAGTTTCTTCGCTGCTTTATATAAAAGGACATTGCTATTATGTCAATCAAGCAGGCCTTGTGTCGTGTAACAGCACTCTTTTATGACATACATGTTGTCATCACAATTTAAGTATAAACTTCCTATACACAAGATATATACATACAGTAAATGTGTGCTTCATGCTTAAACACTCATCACAAGTACTTGTTTAGCCCAGCTGGCTACCTAGTTCTACCAAGTTTTTCTTTGAGAGATTGATAATCGAATCTGCGATTACTCGAGCACTCGACTTCATGTAGCCTCCTGAGAGGGGGTAGATGGAAAGTGTCCAATATATGAATACAGCATTAGTGGCTGTATGTGATTTGCAGAAAACAACCACAAGATGCAAGAGAAGTGCTCACCTGATGTCAGCATGAGCAGTGGAATGTTTTGATCTTTCGCATACCTAAACACCTTCTCATCTCTGATCACCACACCCTCAGGACTTATCTAGAATGTGGGGGAAAGCATGTTGGATTAAGCAGCATAGAACCAATTGTTGAACGGTACATAAGAAACAAGGACAACAGGTTGTTTATAAACTAGTGTTCTAATACTTCTGCGCACGATTAAGATTCTATATGATGATGATGTCATGAAGGCATTTTCTGCAGGTTGCAGAATACATGCTGCACTGGGAAGTTACTTAGGTGCCTGATCTCTCTGAAAAATATTGAGTTGATCAGAAAAGTACCTTCAATCTGCCCAACGGATCACCATCCAGGATGTCTGTCCCAGCATTATAAACAATCAACTGGGGCTGAAATCTATCTTTTGCAACCTACAAACAACATATTCCAAGAGGAAATGTAAATGATAAGTTCGGTAAAAGGAATCATATTTATAAGAGTGAATGGTTCCAAGTGCAACAAGTCTGCAAAAATATGGATAACAAGTATGTTTCCAACTTCCGAGTGCATTAATTTGGCATTATGGAGCAAAGCAGTACTCTCAATATAGCATTGGGCATGACCATTTCCTCGGAAGGTAACATGAGAAATTATGTTGCCCAAGTGCCCAACCTATGTTGTAAGTTGTTAAATATATATTATTGCATGTGTATTTTTTCCCATTGTATAAGGGGTTACTTGCATATATGTCATACTTGTACTTGTATATATATTGAACCATTGGCCATATGATGAATACAAGCGCTATTCATAATATGGTAGCAGAGCCAAGGTTCGGTTTGATTTTTTTCTTACAAGACTACCGCCTACCTCATCTGTTGGTTGCCGTTGCCGCACCTCTGTCATGGTTCTCTGCACGGCGTGCCTTTGCTCAGCGCGCCTCTGCTCCGCTTCTCGACACGCCGTGTCTTCCTCGTATGCGTCCGAAGCCGAGCCAACTTCATCGCGCCGCCGCCGCCTTCTTGTCTTGCGGCCGATTGGCGCCGCTCCGCACTGCACAACCTCAATTGGGGTCAAGGCGAGACTCGCGCCGCCGGCCGCCTGGACTCGCCGAGATCCCGCCGCACGAGCCGTCACTCGGTCGCCCGGACGCCATCGCTCGGTCGCCCGGATGCCACCGTGGAGTCGCCGAGGATTCCGTCGTTGCCGTCGCTCGTGCTGACACCACCACCTCCACTCGGGCCGCCGCCGCACAACCTCCATCGCCGCCTCCACTCGGGCCGCCACCTGGTTCCCCCGTGCAGGTGTTTTTGGTTCACAAGCCCAGTATGAGCAGGCTTCGAGAATTTTAAGTAAGTCAACCCGATAATATATATATATAGTACGTCATTCTAACCGCAGCGCCATCCAGCGCTGCCTACCAATGGGTACTGTTTCTGTTCCTCGTTGTCCAGTGATCTTCAATGGTCTCAATTATCGGGACTGGTTTCAGCACATGCGCCTCCATATGTGTTGTCAGCGTCTTTGGGATTTTCTCACCGACAAGTTGCCTTGTCCACCTCTCCCTGTTCCACCCGTTGAGCCCATGCTCTTGAAGGATGCTTCTGAAGATACTCGTAATGGGATATCTGATGCTTTTGAGGATGTCATGGAAACTTTTCAAACTTAGTATGCTGCCTACAAGACATGGATTGACGAGGATACCCGTGCCTCTGCTATTCTGGTTGCTAGCATGGAAGTGCATCTCACTGGGGATGTGGTTGGCTTGACCTCAGCACAGTTGATGTGGGAGCATCTGTGCAACCGCTACGAACCGTATAGTGGTTCCTTGTATCTTTACAGTCGTCGAGAAGCGATCATTGCAGCAGGAGATACCCCGTGGACAAGTTTTATGCCCAGTTGTCTGCGATATGGCATCAGATTGACTCTTTCGGACCGAATGTTTGCCACACTTGTCACTGCTGTCAGCGTCAGCAGTCTCACCTGGAGCTTCGTCGCATCTACGACTTCTTGACACGTCTTCGGGCTGAGTATGAGCAAACTTGTGCTTAGTTGCTAGCACGACACCTTCGTGTGACTTTGTTGGAGGCCCTTGCAGCTGTTCGTGCTGAGGAGATTCACCTTCGTGTTGTGGGTCTACTGTCGTTCCAGTCGTTTCCTTCGGTTTTGGCAGCTCCTCCGACTTCTACATCTGCTACAGCTACTCCATCACCAGTTGTGTCTTCACCAGTGACCGCTGTTGTTGGTATGGAACTCCACTGCACCTATTGTAACAAGCATGGACATGTGGAGCAGTTCTGCTACAAGAAGGATTTACGTCGTGGTGGCCATCCTCTGAAGGGTACTGGTGGTTCCTCCTCTCAGAGGAACTCTGGTGCTTCTGATTCTCAAGAGTTTCTCATACTGCTACGTCGCATGGCTGCTTCTGCACCGACTGGTTCTGTTGGTTCTGCTGCACAATCTTCTAGTGAGAGACCACCTTCTACTTTTTCCTCAGGTATATCATCTTGGATTCTTGACTCTGATGCTTCCTATCATATGACATCTGATTCCAACAGTCTCACTTCTATTGATCCTTTAGCTGATGCTATCACTGTTAAGATAGCAAATGGTACCTCTCTCTGTCGCAGGACGAGACACTCTTTCGAATTCATCTTTTCATGTTCATGTTGTTTCTTATATTCCCAAACTAACAATGCAGCTCATATCTGCCGGTCAGCTCACCGATCATGGTTGTCATGTTATTCTCGATTCTGATTCTTGTTCTGTTCAGGATCGCCGCACGGGGACTCTAGTTGGTACTGGCTCTCGCCGCCATAATTCACGACGTTTCTGGGAGCTTGAGTGGCTTCGTCTTCCTTCCGCTGCACTTGTCAGTCTTGTCGCCTCCACCACCACCTCCGCTTCTGTTGCATCCTCCACTGCATATTTTGCTCAGTGGCATTATCATTTGGGAAATCTTTGCGGGTCGCGTCTATCTTCTTTACTTCGTCGTGGTCTTTTAGGTTCTGTGTCTGGTGATGCCTCTCTAAATTGTTAGGGTTGTAAACTTAGTAAACAGCTTCAACTTCCTTATCCTTCCAGTGAGTCAGTGGCACAGTGTCCTTTTGATCTTATTCATTTTGATGTATGGGGTCCAGCTCCTTTCGTTTCGAAAGGAGGTCATCGATATTATATAATTTTTATTGATGATTTTTCTCGCCACACATAGATATACTTTATGTCATCTCGTAGTAAGTTTTTATCCATTTACAAGACTTTTGCCACCATGGTCCATACTCAGTTTGATTCTCCTATTCGTGTCTTTCGTGCTGACTTTGCTGGGGAATACTTGTCAGGAGTCATTCGTTGTTTTCTTGCTGAGCAGAGCACTCTCTCAGTTTTCTTGCCCTGGTGCTCATGCCCAGAACGATGTGGCTGAACGAAAGCCTCGTCATCTTCTTGAGACAACTCATGCTCTTATGCTTGCTTCTGTCGTCCCACCATACTTCTGGGCTGAGCCTGTTTCTACTGCCACTTTCCTGATTAATATTCAGCCTTCTTCTGCTCTTCAGGGTGGGATCCCAGCTTGAGCGCCTCGTGGCAAGACTACGACTATTCTAGTCTTCACCTCTTTGGGTGTGTGTGCTATGTTCTTGCCCCTCGTGAGCGCACCAAGCTGACCGCACAATCCGTGGAGTGTGTTTTTCTAAGCTATAGCATTGAGCATAAGGGATGTCCTTGTTGAGATCATGTTGGCCAACGGACACAGGTTTCTCGGGACGTCACTTTTGATAAGTCTCGCCCTTTCTACCCTCGTCCCTCTCTTTCCACCACTCCAGCATCTCTTGTCGAGCCACTTTCTTTCCTGATTTTTCTTGTCACTCTCATAGTCATTACACCTCCATCACAGCCTTTGGCCTCTTCGGTGCCTCTTTCACCGTCTCCTTCACCACCGACACCCTCTCCAAAGGCTCCTCCTGGCTTTGTTCCTTCTTATCCTCTCTACTACACTCGTCGTCCGCGAGTTGAGGATTCTTTTGATGCGCTATTTTCTTCTGATGGGTCATTTTCTTCGGACTCTCCTCCTCGATATGCTCTTCGTGATCGCTAGTCTATTTGGCCTCCTGCACGCTTTTGTTTAGCAGTTCTTCCCGAACCGACTTCTTATCGTGATGCTGTTGTTCATCAGGAGTGGCAGCATGCGATGGCAGAGAAGATTGCTGCCCTTGAGCGTATTGGCACGTGGGATCTTGTCCCTCTTCCCGCGCGTGTTACCCCTATCACGTGCAAGTGGGTCTATAAGGTTAAGACCCGCTCTGATGGTTCTCTTGGACGCTACAAGGCTCGCCTCGTGGCCCGTGGTTTTCAGCAGGAGCATGATCGTGATTATGATGAGACATTTGCTCCTATGGCTCACATGACCACTGTTCGCACTCTTCTTGTTGTGGCGTCTGTTCGGACATGGTCCATCTCTCAGCTTAATGTTAAGAATGTATTTCTCAATAGTGAGCTGCATGAGGAGGTTTATATGCAGCCACCACCGAGGTATTCTGTTCCTGACGGTATGGTTTGTCGCCTTCGCCGATCTCTTTACAGCCTCAAGCAAGCTCCTCGTGCTTGGTTTGATCGTTTCTCTTCTGTTATCACTGCAGCTGGTTTCTCTGCTAGTCCTCATGATCCTGCTCTTTTTATTCACACTTCGCCTCGTGGTCGGACGCTTCTCCTTTTGTATGTTGATATGATCATTACTAGAGATGATTCTCAGTACATTACTTTTGTCAATGAGTATCTTAATGAGCAGTTTCTCATGTCTGAACTGGGTCCTCTTCGCTATTTTCTTGGAATTGAGGTTATTTCTACGCCTGAGGGTTCTTATCTGTCCCAAGAAAAGTATATACAGGATCTTCTTGATCGTGCTTCTCTTACGGATCAGCACATCACTGAGACTCCCATGGAGCTTACTGATCCTACTCGCTATCGCTACCTTGTTGGTAGTCTTGTTTATCTGGGTGTCACTCATCCTGACATTTTGTACCCTATGCCATCACTCATCGGCTGTTTTTCCCTCGTTTCAGCTCTTTACAACTCCAGGCATATTCTGATGCTACCTGGGATAGTGATCACTATGATCACCGGCCTCTTTCTGCCTATTGTGCTTTTCTTAGTGGTTCTCTCATTGTTTGGAAGACTAAGAAGCAAACAGCGGTTTCTCATTCAAGTGCTGAGGCTGAGTTGCAAGCTATGGCTTTGTTGACTGCAGAGATTACTTGGCTACAGTGGTTACTTGAGGATTTTGGTGTTTCTGTTTCAACACCCACTCCTCTTTCGTCTGACAGTACAGGGGCTATTAGCATTGCTACAAATTCGGTGAAGCGTGAGCTTACAAAGCATATTGGTGTTGATGCTTCCTACATGCGGACACAGGTGCAGGACCAGATTTTTGCTCTTCAGTATGTGCCTTCAGAACTTCAGTTGGCAGACTTCTTCACAAAGGCACGGACCAGAGCTCAGCACAACTTTTATCTCTCCAAACTTAATGTTGTTGATCCAGAGTGTTAAATGTATATTATTGCATGTGTATTTTCCCCGTTGTATAAGAGGTTACTTACATATATATCATACGTACTTGTATATATATTGGCTCATTGGCCCCATGATGAATACAAGTGCTATTCATAACATAAGTTATCAATTTGTATTCATTTCAAACCTCCTGCTAGATTGAACATAGAGGCAAAGAACTTATTCAACACCGTGGATGCACTTACATAACTCGACATCACAGGCTAAAATGGTACATTAAAAAACACTTTTATGTCAAGTTTATTTAAAGTTAAGAACATATATAAAAATATCATAATTGACCTAATAAATCTCCTTTAAAATTGCGCAGGGTGCAGGAAAACTTCATGCAGAACAGCAAATTTTGCAAACGTCCCCATCATTAAAAGTGTAAAGGTACCTTGAGAGCCTTGTCAAGTTGATCCAAGTAGTCATCCGTTTTTGTGCCACTCTAGAATGCACAATCACACAGTGAGAAACACAACTCAAATTTGAATTAACATGAAAAAACAAGAGATAAATAACTAACAGGCTACAAGATGCAACTTACAACTAACTCGACTTTTTGATCAATATACCGCTTAGCAACATGATCCTAAAATAAAACCATGTCAGTTTACATAGAGAGACAAAAATACAACTGTTATTAAAGAAAATGGAATGATAATTTAGACTGAACTTGAAGTTGGTGAGAATTTACGCGGCGGACTATAATATTTGTACAGCGAGTATTCTAAAAATTATACTATATACAGTGAAAAATGATTATAGTATACTCAGCTGGAACTGCTGTTTTTCAGTTTTGATACATGCCCAATTACAACATGTCAACATCTAAACGGGATGAACAACAAGCAATCTTCCAAAAGATGATGCAGAATATACATTTCTGGGGTTCAGAACAAAACTTGCTCAACTACCAAGACATGAATGAAAATCCTAGGCAAGTAACTTCTACACCATAAGCAACCTAGAAACATGTATTTTATAATGAAAATCATAGTACAGCCAGCAGAAGCAAGAAAAAACCACATGCTGTGCAGGTGCAAGAAGAATTCCAGGGGTAATTCTTACAAAGGGATAAATTCCAGCATTGTACATGTCCAAAGTGTAAACCCTTCCTGCAAGTGAAAAATCGGCATCATAATTACATATATAATGAACAACAAATGTGCAAAAATTAAATGAAGTCCGTACCATCATTAGCAAAATCCATTTCATGGCCATTTCCTTGGTGGGCATCGAGGTCTATGATCATTACTCTGCAAGTGTTTTGAAAGGACAGGTACTTACGAAGCTAAAATTGTTAATAAACAATGCATAGATAAGTTTGCATCCTTGCATTGCACTGCTAGCACATGTAATTGTAATTGCAAAAGCATAGCGCATGTATTGCACTGCCGGGCGTTCGTAACTGTAAGTGGCAAAGCATAGTGCCTGTTAAGATGCCAACATAGCAACAAGTATTGAATCTTCCTACAGAAGAACGCGGGATTGACATGACAGAGGATGCCAAATAATACAGATAGTTTACAGAATATATTCACAATTATACAGGCAACAACATACTTCGTATAAACTACACAAACAGTTCCAGAAATAAAAGAAACGTAGTTGCTATAGTTACAAGCCTGTCGGCAAAAGGGTTTCCCACCTCGAAATATTTAGACGGACAAAGGCAAACTGAATGCAGAGAGAAATATCAGCGTATGCACAAAATCCACCCCCTTTCTCCGCCGAACAATGGTGAAATCCTCCACCAACATTAATGGCCCATCCTCTCTCAAGTGCAAGTTTGGCCGATAGAATGGACCCACCCACCTAAGGGAAGAAAATTAGCTTATCATATACTCAAATTATGCAGCTGTGAGCACCAAATCACAAGCCATAACCTGCTTCCGGAACGGGTACAGTAGCTTGTGCTGCACAAGCCAATTAGGAATAAGGGCCACAGGAGGAACCTAAGATAAAGCATCTTATTAGCTAATTGCGCCGTGTAATTTGCAACCAATCAGGCGAATTCCACTTGCTCTGAGCAATTAGTACCTCAACAATGGAGGCAACCTTCAGGCTGCTCTTGAGGCTGTTCAGGTATGACTCCGAGTGCACCTGGTTAAGCAAACCGCGCAAGAATCTTAGAACAAATCACTGAAATCAGGCCGAAGCACACTGAAGTGTGAACCAAGCGAAAAAACAGTTTCTTGGTTCTTGGGCCTCACCACTAGTAAATCTTCCTTGGAGGCTTCCAATGGCTCCACAACTCGGTTCTTCTCCAGGTAACCATCTTTTGTGAGGAACTTGCATACGCGGCCCCATTTGGAGGAATCAAACGGGTGCCTGCACAAGACGTTGCGCGCACACAGTGTAAAAACACAGCCGATGCACGTCTATGTATGTACATGGGTGGATAGGCAACCGCTCACAGCTTCTCGATTCCGAGGAAGGCGATGTCGTACGCCGGCGAGTAGACCACCGGAGCCTGCGAGAAACGACGCGATTGAATGAATAGCTCATCAGAGTTTCATGTGGAAGCGATTTTCCTCCTCGTATTTTTTTTTTTTTTTTGCGCCCGACCTTGGAGCCGGGGACGTCGAGGTAGAGCTTGCTGGAGAGGATGCGATTGCGGCGGAGGGGCTCCACCGGGGTGACCGGCGACGAGGAGGAGGGGGTGGAGGAGGCCATCCACCGCCGGCAGGAGAGCACTCGGGTGGGGTTGGGGAGGAGACGAATAGTCGCGGTGTGCGCGTGCTCTGCCGCGAGAAAGCGAAAATGTTTTCACTTGCGTGGAGAAGAGGAACGGCCGTGGTCTGCCGGGGCTCGGGAGGTTCGATGCGGTGATTTTTGCGAGGCAGTACTTCCTATTTTACATAATTTCATTTTCACCCTCGTCTATCTTCCTCCAGGTAGGGGTCAAACGGATCGAATACAGACGAATAATTACTCTGCTATATTTGTTTTCATTTTTTTCCCGAATGCGGATACGAATACGGATGCGAATAATATCAAATACGAATACGGATGCGAATAATATCAAATACGAATACAGATACGAATACGGATGCGAAACGAATACGATCGTGGATATATTTTCGAAACATGAAAACCCCTTAAATTGCATGCTATGAATTAACAAAAATATATAACTATTTTGTTTGATGCGAACATTCATGAATTGTTCATATTTTCAGCAGCCACACATAACATTGGCAGTTTGGCACTAACAAAGTAACAAGGTGCATTAATTAGTTCATCACAAACATAACACTTAGTGTACCACATTTAGCTCATAAGTCATAAGATAAGACTCATAACTCACAAGTCAACATACATAAAACATAGTTTAATGCCAACAATCCAAGATACCATGTCTTAAAAAGTAGCAGTCCAGCAGCATCTCGCTATGTCTTAAGCCTCCAACTTCGGCCCTGAAACTTCTTGCTGTAACTTACCAATTCTTGTCGTAACTTCTGATTTTGCTGAATAGCAGACATTTTCTCCACAGTTAGCTTGGAGATCATGGATGTTGCCTACAAGGAATAATCACTAACCAGAGTGCATTCATCAAAACATGAAATTCATTTAGGATCTCTGGACTAATTCTATCTATGATTTCATCTCTGTTCTTTTTTAATGAAAATGTATGAGACGAATCAAATGTCATATTTTCCTTCTTCTTTTATTGTTATGCAAAAGAATAAAAGATCTAGCAAAGATGATAGGACAGTTAAAGTATTATATTAAATGCATAGAATTTTTGGCAAATCTATCATACAAAAAGAACTATCTCCATTGTTAATAAGAACATCAAGCACTCCAACAAGTGAATGGTATTTCCACACAAACCATGATTCTACAATTCTAAAGTAAGTGATATGGAGATTTACCTAGTGATTGGTCATTCGTCCATGTCCTCCAACATGTCCTCCAAATCATCCATATCATTGTGCTCCTGCAACTACAAGTTGTAATTCAATGAGTATCATTTATCAAGGTGATATTAAATTAAGCCAATGAGTTAGATAGTTAGGTAAAAAAATAGCAAACCATTGCCAAGCTTCCAAAGCATCGCTCAATGCCCTCCATGTCCATCTCAGTGAGGATAGATCCACCAATATCTCCACCTTCATGTAAAAAGATTAATTATGCTCAAAGATCTCCTCACATACTACACATAAATGAATCAAACACAAGTGTAGAACTCAATATTACCTTTTCGAGACGCTGCAATCCAATCTTTGGTACAAATCAAAGCTTGCATGACTTCAGGATCAAGGCGACTGTGAAATGGATCGACAACACGTCCGCCAGCACTAAAAGCTGACTCCGAAGCAACAATCGACACTTGAATAGATAAAACATCACGTGCAGGTCGGGAGAGAATAGGGAGCTCAGCTTGCTTGAGAATTAGAGAGGGAGAGAGACAATTAAAGTTGGCAAAGTTGGTCTCTCCCTCCTGCCGCCATAAGGTCCCTGCGAGTGCGAGCAGAGCATATACAGGAGGGAGAGAGAGAGGATTCCAACCGGCTCTACAGAAGTAATGGAAAGCAAGGAGCTAGAACCAGAGAATTAGAGAGAGAGCGAGAAACAACAACAGCGGCGTCCATGGACAGAGAAGTAGACATAGGACGAGAAGAGGTGAGGAATGTTGGCATTGAGAGTTGCAGTACACACACTGTTAAACGCAGAGAAAACTAGATTTGAAACGCGAGAGAGAGTTTTTTGTTGCTGCACAAATGGCACAATATTTTTTTCCAGTTTTACTCTCCTTTTATGCTTGCCCGAGTGAACCACCACATGCAAAACGTTATAAGTATTGATGCCGTCTCACATCTGCCTTGCACTAATGCACGAATTAGTGATTCACTAATGCTACATACTAAAGCTAGAAACTGAAATAGCACTAATGCAAAACACTAAAAGCAGAGCCGTGCAAAAACCGAAATGCAATAAACACAAAAATAAATAGTGTATTAAGGATTATTCAACAAACACCCTCTAATCCTTGGTACGATTTCTTGATGTCGACGATATTGACTCGCCGTTGTGGATCGCTGGCAACCTCTTGTCACGCCACAACTTCGCCGCCGGTGACACGACTCACCGGGCGACTCCGACCTCGATTCTTCCTACGACGACGGCCTCCATGTCATCGCCGTTTGTCGACCTCATACCGACTCATTTCCCGATGGCTTCGCACCGCCACACCTTGCCGCCGATGACACAACTTGCCGGCGTCTTTCACTTCTTCACCGCCGGTGACACACCTCGCCGACCACTTTGACCACTACCTCAGCTCCAATTGTCTTTCGCCGGTAACACAACTAAACAGCGATGAAGACTCTCACTAGAGCTTACACACATGAGAACTTGGACACACCTACAAGAACTCATGTGCACACACATGCATCATGCACGGACTCACCTACATGCATGACCATGACACTAATATATGCAAGTATGTAACACACCTCCTACGTGTACAAAGAAATAAATGACACATGCAACACTCCTATTGTGCCATATACACAAACAACTCCAAAAAAAAATTACAATCGTGCACTAGTAATCGTACACGGACTCAACTACATGCAAGAAAAATTAGAACATGATGAACACTCCTTGTTGGCTTTAAAGCAGTACTGGCTCGTCATCAGCGTCCGCTGCAGCAAGAAGAGCCGTCGTCTTCTTCGACTCGTGACACTCCCTAGCAAAGTGCCCGTACTTTTGACAGTTGTAGCAGCGCACTTTCGCCTTGTCAAATGCACTATTCTTCTTGCCAAAGCTGTTGCGCTCCTTGGATCGAGCCTCCCACTCGGCCTTCGTCAGTAGTAGGTGCTGATCTTCGGCCCCTATACCATAAGATACCCATCGTTCTTTGTGCGCCTTCAAACGGCTGATTAACTCTTCAATCGTCATTGCCTTGAGGTCACCAAATTGCTCGATTGGGGAGACTACCGGTAGAAACTTGGCGGGGGCTACACGAAGAAATTTTTTTACCGCGTAGCTCTCCTCCATCTTCTCACCGAGCCCTCGGATTTTGTTGACGATTGTTGTCAACCGGACGGCGAAGTCATCAACGCACTCGATTCTTCATGCGCAAAGACCTCAAACTCGATTTGAGGGTGCGATCTTGGCTTCCCTCACGCGCTCGGCTCCTATGTGCATGGTCTTCAACGCCTCCACACGCTTTGGTCGCTCTTTCTCGGCCAGGGGAAAAGCGTGTCTTCCGGAACACCTTGGTAAATGGCCGCCAATGCCATTTGATCCTTGCGTGTGTCGGTGTCGCCGGGCTCGATGGTGTCCCATACGCCTTGGGCTCTCATGTACACCTTCATCTTCATCGCCCACGTCGCATAGTTGCTCCTCGTGAGCACGGGGTAGTGAAGCGACACCGCGAACTCTCCTTCGCTGCGCTTCTTATCGTGCCGACGCCGTCGCATTAAGGATCTCCATATTTTTTTAGCTCGATACCAATTGTTGGCCTTGAGAGTTGCAAACACACACGCACATTGCCAAACGAGAAAACTAGATTTGAAACGCGAGAGAGTTTTTTGTTGTTTGCACAAATGCCACAACATTTTCTTGCTTTACTCTCATTTTATGCTTGCCCGAGTGAACCACCACATGCAAACGTTACAAGTATTGATGCCGTCTCACATCCGCTTTGCACTAATACACGAATTAGTGATTAACTAATACTGCATACTAAAGCTAGAAACCAAACAAAGACTAATGCAAAACACTAAAAGCACAGCCATACAAAAACCGAAATGCAATAAACACAAAAATAAATAAATAGATTAAGGATTATTCAACAAGGAAGAAGATGAAGTGGGCCAGGGGATTTTGGCTATATGGCATCTAAGGAAATAAAAAATATTAATTTAAATGATAATTATTTTAAAAAAATAGTTGATTTTTTTTTTCAAAAATAGACCACTGTTGCCATTTGAAACGGAGAATTTATCATGTCGCCATTACAATTGGTGGCAGTATCTCTCTCGCCAATTGAAAAGGTACTGAGAGGGTTCTATCGTTAATTGAAATGGCGACAGGAACATGTCGCTAGTTCAATTAACGACAGGAACTTGTTGCTATTTGATATGGCAAAATTGTCCTATATATAATTTTAATTTATTTGTAGAAAATTCAGCCTAAAGATTTAGTGTATTACATGAAGTTTTTTGGTAATACCTTAAAGTGTCCGCGTAATTGGGACTCCAAAATTGGAGAAAATAACGAAATATGAAGTAGAGAATGTGAGATCGGGAGTGTAATAACACAAATAACGCCGTTTGGAGAAAAATGAAAAAAAATTGGGTTTAAGGTTGCCATACACGTTGTTGTCCCGATTGTATTGTTCGTGAAACCGATTCCTTCGCGAAAACATTATGAAATGTTTAATAGTCAAAATATCTTAAAGAAGATATTTAAGTTTGAGAGACTTCATAATTTAATTGTGAATTACATGGCGCGCTGGGTTTGGGTACGTACATTAGAAATACCGATATGTACAAATTAACAAACTGAAATACACCTACGATATATGTGTGCCTTTTTAAAATCGGAAAAAGGGTTGATTGAAACGAAATCGATTAACCACGCGCCCATCGATCCTTGTCCTTGTCTCGGATCGCGCGCCGATGGCCGCCTCAAGTCGATCATGTTCTGCGAGACGGGCTGGACGATTGAATGATGTTAGGATAGCACAACGTAGGGCCAAATTAGTAATAAGGATGCAAATTGAACATGACTTACCTCTTCGATCCGGACTGCGCCCGAGCAACGGGGAGCACTACGACGGCCGTCGGTCTCACTAGCAGGAGCCTTCCCCTTGTCCGCGTGCACACTCAACCCAGTCGTACTCAGCTTTCTGTTCGAGAGTCCTCCACCACCACGCTGCTTTCGTGGGCTCCTCCGGTGCCTCTTCAACAGGGTCGGGTACGTAAGGTTTCCAACGTCCAAAGGTCTCTGCTCGTATTGTATAGTTCAACATGTACTTCTGCTCGATGAACGTCCTATCGTACATATCTGGGCCATCGATCCATTGTAAGAAGTTGCATCGCATCTCCAGCTGCCATTATACGTAGATGTAGTTAGGGATATGTGGTTTGGAACATAAGATGTAAAAAATCTATGTGTGTAAGATTCGCTTACGAGAATGTTCCCGCACGTGTAGTATACCCGGGCGGCGGTCGTAGGGTGTGTCGATTGGATGATCTTAGCCGGTTCTTCGCACACACATTGCAGGTGTGGGAACTCCGGTGGTACCGACACATCCTTCATAGAACAATTCGGGTAGGGTTTAGCCCTCTCGGTAAGCCACTTGCGCTTCTGCAATATCTTCACGTAGAAGTTCGCCGACGAGTCCGACATCTCCTTTCTCTTTGTTCTATGAACCAAGCTTTGGAGAAGTGTTGGGTGTGATGGTGTAGTGATCTCCTCCAGCTCTCTCCTCCTCCAGTTTTCTTCTCCCTCCTTTTATAAAGGGTCTTTTCAGTCTGAAAAGGTGGGGCGGTGGAGTGTGGTATTTCTAGTCTAAAATGTATCATTGCAGTGTGTTGTCATCTCGGTCTGCAAAAGTGGCAGTGTTTGTGGCGTGTCATTGTGTGTTCTTTTCGGTTTGAAAAGGTGGTGTGGCAGACTGTGGTCTTTTCGGTCTAAAAAGGTAGCATCGTAGTGTGTTGTCATCTCGGTATGCAAAAGTGGCGTCTTGGCGTGACAGATGCGGTCTGAAAAGGTGGCGTAGCGGAGTGTGGTCTTTTCGGTCTGAAAAGGTAGCTTAGTAGTGTGTTGTCATCCCAATCTTTAAAAGTGGCAATGTGTGACGTGATCGGGTGCGGTCTGAAAAGGTGGCATGTCAGAATGCGGTCTTTACAATCTGAAAAGGTAGCGTCATAGTGTGCAGTCATCTCGCTCTACAAAAGTGGGGTGTAAAGGCTAGAAGCATGGTGGTGTGGGGTGTCGCGATGCTCACTCCCTCACATGGTTACCTATACACACAAGAACAAATAGTATCCCACGTGTGGCCCTTGGCCTCTTCAGGCAATCATGAAGCAAAACTTGCGAAGCAAAAAAGATCAACCTATATACATAATTAACAAGTTAGAAACCAAAAACTTGCGAAGAAAAAAAGAAGTATGGACCGTTCAATACGTACCACGTGATGGAATGCGAAGTCCAGCTGGGTCAGGTACGTGCTAGTCCTCGCGGCCTCGTGTTGTGGTGGGTCGTCCACGACCCTAATGCAACGAACCCTCGTCCGACTGGAGTACCACTTGATGTACCCGTCGTACGTCCCGGGGTCGTAGGGTGCATCCTCCTAGACAACGTCCTCCAAAGCGTGGAGCTAGCTCTCAACCCAAGGAAGCATCCTGTCAGCCCAAGAAGTTGTAGCAGATAATCCCTTCCTAGTGTAGCCGTGGAAGGTAAAACGGTTATTAGGTAGGTTCGTAAGGCAAATGCTACGACAGAAATAAAACATGAACTTAGCCATGGGTGTTCTGCAGCAATCGCTTCCCCTAGGGAACTGGGACCTACTGTCGTCGACCGAACTAGCGCATCACCTGGTACACGTGGTACTCCTCGATGAAGACATCATGCACCAAGCTCCTCCGCGTGTACCAATACGTGTGGTCTCGTGTGCACTGGCTCGACAGGCCTCAGGGTGCGCGCGCGTACACTCTGTCAGGAGTGTACAGTGTCCAGATGACACGGTCATCCATCAACTGATCGAACATCGCGACGTAGTCTGGGTTGGACGCGTGCGTAGTGATGGGAGTGAAGGTGACCTGTGGAATAGAACAACAAAAACTTAGCACAAGAAATAAAATTACATTAAAAAAGAATAAATATTTAAAAAACTTACCTGTAGGCGATACCACACCGTACCCATAGTCGGCCAATCCACGCCGTCGTCGCCGGTGTACATGGCGGAGGCGTAGGATCCCAGGTCCATCTGTTGTCGTTCGATCTGTAAATGCTCGAAGGGCCACAGCTGAAGAAGCGACAGGCATCTGGAGAGGATGGAGCTGTCCCAAACTCGGTAGGACACATCACATAGGGCGCAGTATGTCCAGGTGTATGGCTGGATAGCCTCCACCTCAAAGTCCGCCAGCCCGCGTGCGTATCGGATCAAGTGCTTGTCGACGCTGTTGTCGTGGGATGCTAGGAACATCACCCACCCGAACAGCCACAACAAGTAGGCCTCGAAGTACCTCCTCACCGTGTACTCAGGTGCGTCCTCTGCCATACGCTTCGACTGTAAGAAGATAGAGACACATCACTAAGTTGCACAAAACAATTGAAGCAGAAAGACAATAGTTGTAAAAACTTACGTAGAACCGGCAGATCCACATCAGCGATGCCCTGTGGGAACTGCCGAACTCCATGTAGCCGGTGTTGGGTGGAAGCACCCCGGAACCTAGTGAGGATCTCCTTGCGCCACATGGCCAAGACGTCGTCTTGCTGGGGTCCCCGCATGGAAACCCAGTCAGGAAAGTCATGTCCTCAAGAGTCGATACCATCTCCCCGCACGGAAGGTGGAACATGTGCGTCTCCAGCCCCCACCTGTCAACTAGTGCTGTCAGGAGGCACTAGTCGTACGGAAACCGCCTCGATGTACGACCACCGCTCGCGCGGTCTTGGTCGTCTTCCCACGTTGCCTCCACCATCGTCGCTAGTGGAAGGAGGCCTACCGCTCTCAACCTGCATCGAAAGGATTAAGAACATACGTGAGTCCACCCAAAGTAGTCAAACTGCAATTGAGTACACAAGGGGTAACAACTACACGTACCTCATAACCCAACGTGGATCCACCTTCCATACCCTCATAGGCGTGCGCAGCCGCAATGCGCCAAGCTCAATCGTCGCCTCGCCCTCCTAAGGGGGGGATGGTACTAAGGCGGCTACAATGACTCACGTCAACGGCTGGGTTAAGCAACTTATACGGCCACTGCGCATCGTCTGTCCGTCATACCTGAAAATTCAGTGCAGACATTGTAAATACCACAAAACATATACAAAAAACAATAAGAAGTGACATAGCTAATTAATTCAATTATCACACGATTAGCAACACATACAAAACTGATCTACACACAACTGTATCGACGTACAAATTTTTAGAGGTATCTTGTCGTGCACAGATGGAAAGTAAAGTTAAGTTCATAATATTTTAATCAACATCTACATACCCTATTTAGCTACTCTAGATTTTTTTTAGAATTATTATAGGTGACTTGTTGTTTTTCTAGTTTGAAATGTAATTTTGGCATTAAGAAAATATTTACTATGTATAAATGGAAACTGAAATTAAGTTGATAATATTTTAATTATGGTCTACATACCCTATTTAGCTACTCTACAATTTATATAAAAACAATTATAGGTATATTGTTACTTTCCTTATTTGAAAAGTATCTCCTAGATTTACAAAATATTTATCACAGACAATGGAAACAAAAATTAAGTTGACAATATTTTAGTTCAGCTCTACATACGCTATGTAGCAACTCTGAATTTTTTTACAATTTTTAGAGGTGTCTTGCTATTTTCCTAGTTTAAAAAGTATTTTCGGCATTAACAGAATATTTATTTATCGTGCAAAAATGGAAACAAAAATTAAGTTAGGATTATTTTTATTAAGATATTCATACCCTATTTAGCTACTCCACAATTTTTATAGAATTATAGGTATCTTGCTATTTTTCTTATTTAAAAAGTGTCTCTAGCATTTATAAAATATTTACCGTGTACAAATGGAAATAAAAAAATTAAGTTCACAATATTTTAATTCAGCTCTACGTAT
Organism: Hsuehochloa calcarea; assembly: GCA_036346395.1. Taxonomy (NCBI): domain Eukaryota; kingdom Viridiplantae; phylum Streptophyta; class Magnoliopsida; order Poales; family Poaceae; genus Hsuehochloa; species Hsuehochloa calcarea. Next base: position 13,445,214 of record CM070604.1, on the reverse strand, counting down.
ATTATGTAGCTGCTCTGGATTTTTTTTATAGAATATTTAGAGATGCCTTTCTATTTTCCTAATTTAGAAAGTATTTTCGGCATTAACAAAATATTTACCGTGTAAATATTAAAACTTATAAAGTTTTCTTAGTATTTTTGTTGGTTTATTCTAAATCCTTCGAGTACTGCACCATAAATAATATATATACGATAAACTAAACTATACACAGCTAAAATGATATACTACATCAAAATGCAATATAACTAAAATTATCTAATTGAATTCTATATCGCTATTTTTGTTTGTTAATCTACCAGGTTTCGAATGTATATACAAAGTTGTAATAACATTTGCCTACAAAATAGACGACGGATCTACTTTTCCCTCCTCTCTCCTCCGTTAGGAACCAGCAGGGCTTCGCTACGTCAGTTCTCACATCTCTCTTCTCTCTCCCCCCTCTCTATCTCTCTCTCCTCTTTTTTCGTAATTAAAATGACTTTACATTCGATTTTTTGGTGTTTATATAGCCGAACTCTGTCGCCAGTTGATTTTGCGACAAGAACCTGCGAGTTCCTATTGCCATTTGAAATGGCGATTTGCACTCTTCAAAGCAAATCGCCGGTTCAAATGGCGATTGGTACTTGCACTGGCGACTAGTAGTAAATGGCGATAGTGACCTATTTTGTAATATTTTTTGACTTCTTTGTAATTATCTTTAAAATTAATATTATATAAATTTTTTGAAATAAATATTATTTTAAAAAATTACAAAAGTAAATAGTAAAAAAAAATAGGCTATTATCGCCATCTGAAATGGCAAAATTATCATGTCGCCATTTCAAATGGTGACAGTATCCTGGAACAGTGCAGAGGGGGTCCTGTTGCCACTTGGACCAGTGGCATGGCCCTATCACCATTCCAATTGGTGACAGGACCATGTCGCCATTTCAACTGGTGACATGAACCTCTACCTATTTTTTACTGTCTATTTTCGACTACATATTTTGTTGACAAATTACAATGATATTACAAAACATTCAACACAATATCATCATATATTTTATCGATAAATCACAATGATATTACAGAACATTCAGCACAACGTTCTCACATATTTTGTCGTCAAATCACAATGATATTACAAAACATTGAGCACCACATATTTTGACAAGACAAACCTTTCCTGTTGCCGCGACCTTAACGTTCGCCATGTCAACCGCCTTGAGTGGGGCGGTCGAATGAGGTCCCCGCGGCGCCATCTGGACTGCTGATGGAGCACTTCTTCGTACGAAGCCTGGCTTCTGCTTCGTCCATGTCATTCCTGATACGCTGTACCTGTCATCGGCCAACCTTCCCCTTCAGCCTATTAATACCCACGGCCCAGATAAGTTGCTCACAGGTCGGATGACCAGTGAAATGATCAACCGCATAGTAGCCATACAACTACTCTGCACTCCAGGTTTGCATCACATCTTCCTTGTTGAAATGATCAGAGAGGTACTAGCCGGGATGCTGCACCACCGTCGAACATACAGCCATGACATGTGAGCAGAGTCTATGCATAAGAAGAGGCTTGTTGCAAGTGCATACGCAACTAGCGCGATGTAGTGTGCACTCGTGGGTGATCCTCTCGTGGTTTGTCTCGCGTCGTCCTTTATCCTGCACAGTATCTCGAAGCGAAGCTCTCCTGTGCCTTGAATGCCCGGTGCATCTCATCATGCTTGCTCTTCTCTTCCATGTACCTGGTGATCATAGCTGAGTATAGTACTCTGTCATTTATCATGAAAAGCGACAAGTTGTTACTTCTGTTAACAAAATATTTTGTGGTATGCGGAGAATTGCCTCCACAATACCAACAAAGGGAGGCACCTGACGTCGCACATGACCCAATTGTACACCTCGGCTAGATTGGTTGTCATTACACTATATCGAGCACCACCCCTATCATGTCGCAACGACCACTTCTTAGGCTTATGCTCAATCCAGTCCGAGAAGTATTTCACTCGCGCCCCCATCTTCCTTGTCATACGAGGACCATCTGTGGATAATTGTGGCAATGCTTCGGGGACCTGGTCACTGTCTCCCTTCTGTACGTCCGGGTCTGCTCATCCAAAATCTTCCAGAGTGCATCAAACTTTCGCTGCTCATTCTGGTTGCATAGCCGGTTGAACATGTTTATCAAGTCTTTATTGTGAAACTGCTTGTAGAAGTTTGCACCCAAGTGCCTTATGCACCACCTGCTCTGCAGATCCACCCATGGAAGTGATTTGTCCTCTCCTTATTGTAGCTGAGTTATTGTACTCGGCAAGCCCACATGCCGATCATGTAAACACATACATTAGGACAATCATGTACAACAAAAATACTCAAATTCCTCAAGAACCACAACCAGTTGTTCGTGTTCTTGCTTTCAACGAACGCGAATGACACGGGAAAAACCTGATTGTTCCCGTCCATCGCTATTGCAGTCAGTATCTGGCCCTTGTACTTTCCAATCAGGAATGTGCCATCCACGCACAAGATTGGACGATAGTGCCGGAATGCATTGATGCATGGACCAAAGACGAAGAATGCTCATTTTAGTACCCTCTTATTGCTCCACTTCGAATGCGTGGAATCTTCAATGGCGATATGAGTACCGGGATTCCTGTCCTGTATGATCCGGAGTTGACCTGGTAGGTTGTGGTAAGAGTTCTCGAAAGTACCGAACCTTGATTCCAATGCCATCTGTTTTGCCCTCCACGTTTTGGCATAACTAATTGTGTATTAGAACATTGTCTTAATCGCCTGAATGATGAATCGTAGCTCAAAATCTAGATCATCCATGATCTCACTATACATGATGTTCGCGATGAAGCCTGATAACATGTTCTTGTGGGGTTGCGCTGACTTGGCGACGACACATGTGTGAGTGACCACTAGAGCCTTTCCAATAGGTGTTCCACTTAGGCTGAAATGCGTGCACTCGCTAAAGGCATCACTCTATGTCGCACTTCACGTCGTAGCATTTTGGGTTAGACTCGACGATTGTGAATGTATGTTGTACCGACAAGGCCTAGAATTTGATTGCCTCCTGCACGGCCTCCTTGCATCTGTACATAGCTTCTTGCCCGATCTCGCTCTAGTCGTACTCCCACGACACACGAGAGTCTTCGTTAACGATGATGTTGTCAAACTAGCATGTGTTCCACTTGGATGGAACTGCTTACTGTTCCACAGCATCCTCGTCATCGGATCCTTCATCTTCTGACAATGCCAGGTAGTCCTGGTCTTCCTCCTCACCATCGTCAGCAATCCCACTAGGTTGTCTGACTGAAGGAGCTCACTCCACATGGTCTTCATCGACAGCATCAACAACTCGCGGACCTTCAGCCATTGTGTGCGCCGTGCTGTGGCTGGAGTCTCCTACTTCTTCTTCGGCATCACCGGCCCTTCTGTGAAATGATGATTTTCATAAATTTTAATATTAAAAAAATTAGAGACTCACGGGATCCCTATCGCCATTTGAAATGATGATTATTTTAAATTTTAATATTAAAAAAATTAACTGAGGGATCCTATCGCTAGTTGTAATGACGATAGAGTTATGCCGCCTTTAAGTGGCGATAGGACCCTCTTTCACTGTTTTATGATACTATCGTCATTTAGAATGGGACAATTTTGCCATTTCAAATAGCAAAAGTAGCCTCTTTTTTTTTTTAAATGACTATTTACTTTTATAATTTTCTTTTAAAGTAATATTATTGTAAAAAATAATATCAGCGAAACATGCCACAGTTTTGAAGTCATGGGCTGAAAATCCGATTGCTAGAATTTTGAAAAATGCAATTTTTCCAAATTGATACCACCTTCGTTGTTGCTTTCAGATGCGTATGGTTTGCCCTTCTCACAGTTAATTGGGTTTAAATAGGTCTTAGCTGCACTGCGCTATTGGAGACTTGGACAATCTTGTTAGTTTCTCGCCCTATACACCAACACGGCAGAGCTTCGTAGAGCCCCGCACGCTGGCTGCCACCACCATGCATTTCAATAGCAACAAAAACAATGCAATCTACATAGGTACAACGCAGCAACAACAGCAGTGCTACTGAAGCTGCCCAAGTGTCACCGTCTGCTCCTATTCAAAGGGGCAATGGATCTTAGCCTTGCAATTTTACAGGAAAGCTGTGAAAAAGGGGACTACGACTGTAACCTCAATTAACATAACGAGACAGCAAGAGCAGATATCCAAAAACTCTCGACATAGCACAAAAAATAACCAGTTCATTAGGTATAACATGTCAAATAGACATAACGACATAACAAGCAAACTCTTCCAAAAACATCAAACTGTTTTGACTTTGAATTCAAGGCCTAAATAGTTCTTTGTCACCGTTGTTTTGCTTCCAAACACTGCACCCCTCACTTGAAGCATTTAGCATCCAGCAAGGCCTCGCCCTCAAACGGCTCCTGGTCCTCAATCATGGCATTGACACGTTCCTTCTGGACCTCATCAGATACGTCAACTTTGGTCCAATTGTAGAGCTCCATGTCGTAGACCTCATCCATGACGAACTTGGGGATGTCCTGACCACGGAAGAGCCAGAGTCCCTTGACCTTGAAGGGCGGCGTGGAGCCAATCACAAGCATCTTGCCAAAAGCATACTTGCGGCACAGATCCATCCGCTGCAGGAACCCACCAACCTTGTTCAGCGTCACGAACGATACAGTGTTCTCATCGTTGTACTTGTAGTCACAGAACCACAGAGAGTAACCCTCCGGGTCATACATGTCCCAGAAACCTGAAACATAGACATCGTACGAGTTTTGGTTCATTCAAAAATCTGGAAAAGGAAATACATTTATCTAAGTATTTCGCTTGTATTGTCAAAAGCTCTTGTACAAAAGATAACACTATTGTATTCTGTTAATATAAGTAAAAAGGAAAGAATGCCACAACTACTCGTGCATTTGAAAAAAAAGAACTGCTCCTGCTGCACTAAACAGCATTGTTTGGGAGGCTAAAGGCAAGGCAACCCAGGGGTTGCCGGAGGGAGTGAGACTGGGAAGTAGAGGGAACTGTGAAACAGTTAGTGGGAGAGGTGGCAGATCCCATTGGAAAATGAGTTCCTTTAGTCTGTAAATCAGTTGGGATTGACAGAAATATTTTGCAGCTATCAGTGGTTGATCCACGTAGTATATTTTAATAACATTTATTTTAATTCAGACAAAACACAAATTTAGTCAGAAATTAGCAATCAGTCAGAAGTCCACGTAATATTGATATATTACAATTATTCTGGAAAATTATTGGTATATTACCAAATCCATAACTCTAAACAGTTAACAAACATCACAGGCAACAATTTGCAAGCGAATCACTAGATATATATAATAACACAATTATTAAACAAAATGGAAATGATACCTTTAACGGCAATCTCATGGAAGTTGGTCTTTGTGTTTGAGTATAGCCTCTTCCACTCATCAAGTATCATCTTGCTTGGTGGCAGTAGATCGAGAGGATTCTTTGGCTTGGGCTTTGGTGCTTCCTCTTCCTCTGGTGCCTCAACCGCCTTCGGCTTCGGGGCCTCCTTTGGAGCCTCTTTCTTGACCTCCTTTGCCTTTGGCTCCATAGGAGGAGCAGCCTTTTTCTGAACAGGAGGTAGAGACTCTGCCTGCTTGACATCACCAATGACCTTCTTGAATTTAGGCTGGTTAACCAAGGTCCAGAAGTACCTCTCAATATGAGGGAACTCAGAGGTGAAACTCTTGGTCAAGATCTGTGCAAAACCATAGTAGAGGTTGCATGCCATTACGACATCAGCTAGAGTGACAGAATGTCCAACAAGGAATGTGTTTGAGGCAAGGTGTGTGTTCAGAGCACCAAACGACCTCTTCAATGAAGCAATAGCAATCTCCTCCGTCTGCACAGGTACAAAAAAGATTGTAGTAGCTTGCCAATGCTCAATATGGAGAATTCTGATATACCAATCCTACAACTTACCACAGGATTGTAAACACCATAACCAAGCCTTGGGTACAACCACCATGCAATATTCGCATCAACCTCTGTGGCAGAGAAGTCCATCCATTGCTCAATATGGGCCTGCAAGAACAATTAATGGATAAGCACTAAAACTTGTTGAGCTACGATAATAGAAGTATTCGATAGATCACTCACATATTCGATAGGAGAAGATCCGTAAAGATAGTTGTCACCCTTCAAACGCGCAACTTAAGGAAGAAAAAGAGACACGGTGATTAATTTGATAAGTATAAAGTCAGGAAACATCTAGAATAAAAAGGTGGCTGTATATACCATAGCGTGCGATAGCATTGCTCTCAAAAACAGCACCATCAGGAGTCTCAAGAACAGGAACCTGCAAAGAATTGTTAGTTCCTGAAACACTGTATAGAACTTCTATGTAAATTTAATTGGTGTACCTTCCCAAGGGATTCATCTTAAGAAATTCAGGGGTTTTGTTTGAGATACCCATCTCAAAATTCTTGGCCAGATCAACCTTGACTCCACTGTATTCTGCAGCAATAAGTGCTTTAAAGGCATTCTTGTTGCCGCTTCCGGAATGCAACACCTATGCAAACAAAAATATTATAATATAGCCGTAACAATGGAAAATCCTCTGTATCTGCATATAAAGTAAGTAGTCGTCTAGTCTACATGCAAGCAGAGCAACTTCATGTACACCACCAACAGAGCTTAGCTCAGCAAAGTGAAAGAACAAGTAATGCCCTTATCGCTCGCATGCGCAAAGAAATATCCTAAAATCCACTGCAATACAGTAATATGCAATCTAACTGCAATTCGCAAGATCGATCATTTGAAATCTAAAAAAGACTATTATTCGTAAATAACTGACATCCTGCAGATCTAACGACCTTACGGATGATCCCAAACAAATCGTCTCCACAGAAAATCTAAACGACCTATGTCCTGTCTGTCACATCAATATTTGGGTAAAAGAAAAACCATAAATCCTACATCCACAACTTACGAATTGCATCCACCATAGACGCGACACAGGCAACCTCCCATTATGCATCAGATCAAGCTAACCACACAGCACGCACCCACCAAATCCAATAAACTTAACAACATCCAAGCACATCAAAATCTACTTACAGGCAATCTGAACTAAGCAACAACTACTGGAGCAAGAATGAAATCGATGATTAAAATGAACTCACAAGCGCCATGTCGGCAGGAGCTGCTGGCCTTGCCAGATCCAAATCTCAGATCTGCACAAGACACGACAAAAAAAAAACAGTGAGTTCAACTACGATTGGCACGAACAGATAGGAGTAGCAAAAGATCAAATCTCTTGCGAGGGTTCTAGAGGGAGGATTTGAGGCTCTTACAGTGGCGTGGATCGAGATGAAATCGTGGAAGCAGCGGCAGCGAGAACCCCAGCAGCCGTCGGAAATGGAGAGGGCTTCACAGGGCTCGGGAGCTGCACATTTATGGCGGCGCAGGAGAGCGGAGAGGGGAGAGAGAAGCTCGCTGTTATCTAGGGTTGCACTTGCACGAGCGAGCGTCCGGATGGCGGGGTGAGGCAATTGGACGGACGAGATTATTCGGGGAATGCGGTGGATGAGCGGATGGGTTTTTAAGCCTGGACTCCTTGAGTTTTTGTGTATTTGAGATCAAGTTCTCCCTGGCTAACGTGGTCTTTTTTCTAACCTAAGATAGAAGGGATTGATTACTACTTACCTTCCTTTAGTTGGTAATCTAGGTTATACCTTTCTTTGCAACGTACGAATTTTTACACCTAACCTTCCTTCCTCCCGCTCCTTTCTTCACATCCTCCTCTCTCTCCATCTCTTCGGTGGATGTGATCATCGGCTCACCACACGAGAAGAAGAGAGGGCAGCGGCCATGGTGCCAGCGGGATGCGGCGGCGCGTAGGAGGTTGTGGTCAGGAAGAAGTTGGGAAAGAGACGAGACACGGCGACGCGCGGTAGTTGGGGAGGCTGTGGTTGGGGAAGAAGAGACCAGGGAAGAAACAAATGGGGGAAGAAGAGGGGGGTTTAATATGGTCGATTCAATTCTAACAGTGGCATATCATAAGAATCTCATTGAAAGATGGGTAAATAATTAATTACATATTGGGAAGGAGAGTGTATCCTAGATTTTCAACTAAAGGGAGGGTATATACTCAATTCGCTCGAGATATAATGACTTGTAGGCAACATTGTAGGGAAAGTGGTAGTAGCCTCCAAACCTAGATAAATTATTTTTTCTTTTAAATTTTTTATTTATGGGTCCCACCCTAGAGGCAAATGAATGTGCTAAACATCGTAAGGAATTATGCTAATTTGGAGATAACTAGTGGACCCCAGCTTAGAGGCTGCGTAGCCTCCAACATTGTGGATTACTTTAGGCATAAGAATTCAGATATGTCTATTACAAATCTTTAAAAAGGAATGAGATGTTAAGGGGAGAGACAATAGATGGGTAGAAGAAGAAAGGGACTATGGGATTTCCACGAAGTTGTAACTTATATTAAAAGACACCAACATTTGTAAGTATCGTTGTTAGTATAATACTCTCTCTAGTCACAAAAGGATGTTGTTTTGAACATTGATACAGTCTCCAAAATATAATTTTGATATCTCATTTTTATTGTAATATATTTGCAAAATCTAATAAGATTATATTATTATGCTAGTACTTTTCGAGACAAATCTACACATATCATTTTCATGTGTCCAATCTAAATAATCAAAAAGATATTGGTGGCCAAAGTTTTATAATATTTGACTGCACGTACCCAGAACGACTTCTTTTTGTGATTGGAGGGAGTAGTACTTTTAGTCATAGATAAATGATGTTCTACATACATAGGTAACTTTAGCTGTGATTATTGATTTCTACTGTAATGTATTTTTTAAATTTAATAAAATTATAATATATTTGTAATGTATTTTTAAAATTTAATAAAATTATAATATATTTTACTCTTGTCATTTTAATATGAACGGTCTACCTATTTTGTAAAAGAATCGTTAGCAAATTCTTAAATATATATATATATATTTGTTAACTAAAGTTAAAACAGTTTGACTGCGTCTATATTTTAGGATCGCACTAAATTCTCCGGTCCTTGTCCTTTCTGTCTCTTCGTACACCCATGATAAACTAATTACAAAAGGGGGCTCCTATGTAAACCTGTACTAGAATTCAGATGCCTGAACAAATGAGGTGAAAGAAACATAACGTAAAAAAGCTAAGGGATTAATATGCATAAATGGCAGTACGTTCCGGGCTTTGAAGTGTGAACCGGATATTCCGCGTCGTGTGGTAGCATCTATCTCCTCCCAAAGAGCCGTTTGGGCTTCAGGTTCAGTCGCCGTTTGGGCTTCAGGTTCAGTCAGGCCTTTAGCATTCTCTTTTCACGCAAAAGCTCGACGCGGTGCCCCTGGCTCGTTTGTCCGGCCCAGGCCTAGCACGCCGGCCCGAAATATGTTGGGCTTTCGGCCGAGAAGCCCAATACTGGCCCGGCTTTACTCAGGCCCAGTTTCTATACAACAATACTTGGACTCTTGGACTTTAGTCGCTCGGCCGTTCGCGCTCTCCGCGTTACCAACCATGGCGAACGGCGAGCGCCGATGGCAAGGAGAGCAAGCCGCGGCCATGGGCCATGGCAACCCTGTCCCCTCCACTTCAGCCTCTCCTCCGTCTCCTGTCGCCCTCGCCGCCGCAGCTGGAGGTGAATCGCTCCCCCCTGCTCTCTCTCTCTCTCTCTCTCTCTCTCTCTCTCTCACCACGAGCGCATGGCGTGATCGAAGCGGGTGTGTGTTCCGTGTCGTTCGCGGTGTGTTCGACGAAATGCGCTTGAGGGCTTTTTTTGTGCCTCGTCACCCGCCGCTAGGGATTGTGAGGTGTTTAGCGGCTGTTGCTTCCTCTTGGTATTATAATAGCGTGCGGATGCGGCATTGGTGGTTCAAGGGTTTCAAGATTGAAATGCTGTAGCACATGCAGCACAGCATACACACAAAAAATAGCACCACAATTGTTTGCGCTGGTTCGTGAAGGCTAAAATTCATGGGGGAGAGCATGTGATTTGAGGAGACATGTTCTTGTTCAGTTATCAATCGTGTCAATGTTTTCGTGATTCTTAACGAAGAATTTGGTGCCTCTCTGTTACAAATAACTAGGCATGGTTTTTTGTTTATCAAGTGAAAGCTATGGGACTCAATTAGTTGCAAACGTTCAAGAATTCTCGAGATTGTGGATATCGTGGGGATATGTGCATGATCTTATAGTGATGAGTCAATTGGCAATGACGTTGTTGGTTTGACGAATCTCGCGTTTTCGGAAAACTTCAGTGCTGTCAGGTCATTGGCGGTCAGACCAGCCAAGCCGCCGGTCAGACCGGTCGTGTGGCCGTCCGACCGGCAATGCTTGCCGGTCCGACCGGCCACAAGTGATGATGGAGTTTGGGGCTAGGCCAAAACTAGGTTGTGTAGGCATGAGAGGGGAGTCTCCTGGATGTGGTCACATAATTTTTGGAGCTCCCAGTCAAAAGTTCTATCCAGTTGAAAATTCCAGAGAGGTTGCGGATTTTCAAGTTGAAATTTGGTTAAGTCTTTTGGGGCGGTCAGACCGCCGTTGTGGAATCGGTCCGACCGCTGGGAAATCGGTCCGACCGGCATGGTAGGGCGGTCAGACCGGCTTCTACTTGGACTTCGATCATTTTGGCATTGTTTTGTTTTGATGATATCTATTGTATGAGTTTCAATGCTTTATTGTTGCATATTGCATTGTTGAGCTAATGTGGGTCAAGTTGTGAAGAACTTATTTTCGAAGACGATTTCTTTGTCTATTGCTGTGCAGGTGGCTTGCAGGTCAACGACGTCAACGGTGAGGTGGATCGGGACTAAGTTTGGAGAGCTGAGGTCCAGAACAATCATGGATGCCGGGTGAGGTCGTGTGACTCAAGCATGGTGCAGAATGGACAAGATGGATCGAACGGGCAGTTCGTTGCAGCTGGTTGGATCAAGCGGCGCGGGGGTCGGTGCAAGTGTCTTGGAGGTTCCGATGGGATTCGGACGGGAGAGACTTGCCGACATGATGAGAGCCGCTGATCAACCTACACGTGGTGAAGCAGGCGATTGCTTCAACAGATTTGTGTGTGTGTGGGTCCTATTTGTGTTGGGCCTTAATAGGAGCCCATGAGAGAAACCATAGCCTCTCCTATAAATAGACGGGCGGAGATGGAAAAAAAGCCCCTAAGCACTTAAGCTCTCATTTGCAAAAACCTAGTTAGGGTTAGGGTTTGAAGAGGAGAGGAGAGGAGAGGAAATTGTTAGTGTGCTCTTGGATTGAGCTCTTGTCCTCCTTGAGGGAGTGGTTTTGTAAGCAACATCTTGAATCATTCAATCTATGGATGTTTGTTCAAGGATGAAGTCTCATTTGGTTTCTTCTCTCTTTTGATGATTTTGGTGCTTCCTTGATCCAGGTATTTATGCTTGGTCTCTTGACCGATTTTAGCTTGCTATGACGTGTGGGAATACTCCTAGAATCATCTAGATCATCAATCCCCAAAGGCAAGTTTTGGATCAAGATTTTAATATTTCTAGGTTTTAAACACTTCTTTGGTAAAACCTAAAGAGATCGATTATTTTAAGTGGATCTGGACGATCGTCGCTAGAAATAGGTCTCAGATATCCTTAGGGAGGTGTGCTCCAAATTTGGTCAAGTTTCATTGGTTGAATCGAAAGTTGGATTTCATTTTGGATTTAGGCTTTGTCTGCGCCTCGGACTAAATCGGTCGACCGATTTCTCGTCACGGTCCGACCGTCCGACAATCGATCACATTGAGCGTCGGTCGACCGCCAGCGATCGATCACAAGACTACACCGGTCCGACCGGCCCAGTGAGATCTATTCTCCATTATTGTGTCTTGTGGTTAAGGGGATAATCGAATTTAGTATAAGGCTTCCTCTGTGCATTTACTGATCTTCTTAGATTTCATAGCTAAAGGAGAAAAGTACGTGTTAAATTTGATTAAGGCGAAAAATCGAGAAAGCGCCTATTCACCCCCCTCTAGTCGCCGTTACGGTCCTACAAGTGGTATCAGAGCCCGGTTAGCTCTTCTCATAGATCTTAACCGGTCTTTGGAGCCATGGCGACTGACAAGTATTCAATCAAACCATATATTTTTGTTGGAGTTGATTTTGCCTATTGGAAGGCCCGAATGCAGGCCTACATCGAGGCTCAAGGGCACACAATTTGGCTTAAGGTAAAAAAAATTCTTATGTCGTGCCAGCCGATGACGATGTGATCATTCCAGATGTGGAAGCCAACAGCAAAGCTCGAAATTTTTTGATCCAAGGCCTTAGTCGATCGGAGTTTGAGCGTGTCGCTCATTTGCGGTCTGCTCATGAGATCTGGTGGACTCTCTGTGATTATCACGAGGGCTCCACTGCGATCAAGGAAGTGAGACAGAACCAGCTCAAGAAAATTTACTCTAAGATCGAGCAAAGACCTGGTGAGTCTTTAGATGAGTTGTGGGGAAGATTTTCTAAGATTCTTCATGATTTTCGCGCTATTGACCTTGTTTTTTCTGAGTCAGAAAATGCACGCCAGCTTTTGGGTGCTCTTGATGTGAAAGTCTGGGGGATGAAAATCACATCTATAAATGACAACACTGTCATGAGTGAGCTTACCATGGATAAGCTATACTTGAGGTTGAAGACGCATGAGATTGATTTTATCTCGCGTCTCCCGAAGACAGAATCGATGGCTTTTGTGGTCGACCAATCTAAGGGTAGTTCTTCTGATTCTTTGGATGTTAGCTCATCGGATTTTTCTTTATCAGTTTTGCATTCTTTGAGCGACGAGCAACTTGAGAAACTACCTGAAGATGATTTAGCCCTCCTATCCACCAAATTCACGAGAGCATACAACAAGGTGAGGAACAGGAGGAGAGGTGGCCCTATCACTTGCTTTGAATGTGGTGAGCCAAACCACATTCGCTCTAGGTGCCCCAAGCTGAAGGGCAAGGAGGAGAAGGAGTCACACAGGCATCCTCAAGCGAGGGATGCTAAACCCAAGAAGACAAACCATCGCAAGTTTGTCAGCCGGGTCCTTGCCGCTCTAGAGAATGTGAACATGAGCGATGTGGACTCGGAGACGGAGGACGACGAGAGTGACTCCCGTGGCAAGAAGAAGGCCCATGAATTCACAGGCATGTGTTTCATGGCCAATAACAGCCACGACACTGACTCCTCTAATGACGAGGATCCTTTCAGCGATTCCGATGAGGTATGCCCTTCGCTTGCTGATATGAAAAGGGCTTTGGTGCTTGCTGAACAGAAATTGTATAAGCAAGCTAAAATGATTAAGAAACAGGACAGTATGATTGATAATTTGAACCTAGAAGTTGTTAGGCTCAAATCCATTAATCCTGATGATATATGTGATTCCTGCTCTAGCTTGCTTAAAGAATTGACATGCTTAAAATCTGCTCATTCTTCTATAGTGAATCAATTAAAAGATGCTCTTAATGAACTAGAATCTCTCAAGTCTAGTTTTGTTTGCATGGATGTCATTTCTCTTGATGTGACTGCATTGGATGCTATCCCTTTAACATGCTTAAATTGTGCTTTGCTTGAATTAAAATTGGATAGCGCATTGAAAGAATTGCAAAAATTTGATGCTAGTCACACTTGCTCTCATTGTAAGAATAATAGGATTAAAATGCAAGAGATGACAGAAATGGTTGTGTACTCTAGATCTGCTTCATGTGAAAATTATCCCAAGCTTACAATTGAGATTGAAGCTCTAAACAAGACTCTAGAAGAAAAACCTAAAATTGAAAAATTCATGTCTTTTACTGCTTCTAAGAAAGTTATTGACTCTACCTCTTGTATCTTGAATGCTGAAGTTGAAACTATTGTTGGTAAGATACAAGAGGGTTTTAGAGTTAGGTTTAAGGAGCAGTTGAATAGGATTAAGATTCCTATTGTGTGTCTTGTGAGGCTTTGAAAGTGGAAGTGGCTCTTCTTAAGAGTAAGCATGATGAGGCAATCAAGTCTAGAAAGTTCACTAGATGTGAGGATTTAGCCAAAGAGAATGATTACCTCAAAGTGACTCTTAAGATGTTTTCTAGTGGGAAAAAGAAACTCAACATGATTCTTGACCAATCCAAAGTGAGTGTGAAAAATAGTGGTCTAGGTTTTAATCCCCTAGTGCATTCAAACAATCACCCACCTAAGATTGCAAGAGTTGTGAAAGGTGGTCTGTTTGAGGTAGAACCTTCTAAGCCATCCAAGGTTGTTTTCAAATCTGCAGGTTTTGCTCAAACTCTTTCTGGCAAGAAAGGTGCTTCTGTTTCTCCTGTACGGACCCCTCAAAAGGTCAAGTACCATTGCACCTTCTGCAAGAAAGAAGGCAACACTGTTGAGTTCTGCTTCCGGAGAGCAAAGATTGAGAGAAAAGAGAGGATGAGCGCTTTGAGATCCATTAGAGGAGTTCCTTCACCTGCTGTAGTCTCTAGAGCTAGGCAGCCTGTCTATCGTACCACATATAGGCCTAGGTTTGTAGAGAACTTTGTTGACTCTCTTGGTGGGTCTAGGCAGCATTTTGGTTTAGGATATCGTGGGGAGAGATCACGGGTAGCACCTAGACAGGGGGAGTATCAATCTTTTGGTAGATCGTTTCGGAGAGGTCTAGGTGGTTCTCGTGTGCATTCTTATGATTTTGTTCCTGATCATTTTTCTGCTGTTTCTACTATTGCACCCAGGCATCGTGCTTCTCAGTACTGGATTCCTAGATCTTTTATCACTAACCCCAGTACTGAGGCACAAATGTTTTCTGCTTGTGCTTTTTAGGTCCGTCGTGCGAGGAAGGAGGACATATGGCTTGTTGACTCCGGGTGTTCTTGACATATGACCGGAGATTCTAGATGGTTCTCCTCCCTCACACGTGCATCTGGCGACGAATTGATTACATTTGGGGATGCTTCTACCGGGACCGTGACTGCAAAGGGCACTGTGCGCGTCAACAACAAGTTCATGCTTAAAGACATCGCTTTGGTAAGTAAGCTGAGGTATAATATTCTATCTGTTTCTCAGCTGCTTGATGAGGGTCTAGAAGTGAGGTTTAAAAGTGGTGAGTGTAGAGTTCTAGATTCCTCGGGTGAGCTTGTTTTTGAGATCTCCAGATTTGAGAAGATCTTTTGTGCAAATTTCAGTATTTCTTCAGCTTCCAGTCCTAGATGTCTTGTAGCCTCTGATTCTCATGATCTTGTTTTGTGGCATCGTAGACTTGGGCATATAGGCTTTGATCATTTGTCTAGAGTCAGTTGCAAGGACTTGATTAGAGGTTTGCCTAGGCTGAAGGCTGTTAGAGATCTTGTGTGCTCGCCCTGTAGATATGGTAAGATGGTGTCTACTTCCCACCCACCTCTTACCTTGGTGATGACTGATGAACCAGGACAGCTTCTGCACTTAGACACTGTTGGTCCTTCTAGAGTTCAGCCAGCTGGTGGGAAATGGTATGTGCTGGTTGTTGTGGATGATTTCTCCAGGTATTCAAGGGGGAGATTGTGGATATCGTGGGGATATGTGCATGATCTTATAGTGACGAGTCAATTGGCAATGACGTTGTTGGTGTAAGATCGAGGTGGCCGACTAGAGGGGGGTGAATAGGCGGTTTTAAAAATCTATCGGGCTAAACCAATATATAAATGCGGAAGCTAATAGTGAATTGGTTTTGCTCAATTAAAACCTAAATCAACTAGGCACAACTAAGTGCACCGACAATATGAACACAATACAATATGAGCAATCATACAAGATATATAAGCTATTAAAGCAAGAATGTAAATTGCTCAAGGTAAAGCACAAGTAAAAACAAGATGACACGATTATGTTTTACCGTGGTGTTCGGAGACTTGCCGGTCTCCCCTAATCCACGTTGAGGTTAGCCCAAACGAATTGGACCGGCTCCACTAATTAAGCCAACACCTCCGAGGTAAGTCCAACCACTTGGACCGGTTCCTAACCGAACCAACACCTCACTCAACTATGGTTGCTCTTCCTCCACTCCGGAGATGGTGAGCACCAAACCACTCACAAACCGCCGGGTCTTCTCACAAGCTTCTTGAGAAGATCACCGCGCACGATGCCTCCACGCCGTCTAGGTGTCGGCAAACACCAAGAGTAACAAATCCGAACTTTCACTTGAACTAATCAAGTGTCAACGCTCACGTGGATACACAATCCACTACCTAAGGCAACACATGCACTTAGGGTTTACTCTTTAATCTCACCAAGTGCAACACATGCACAAAAGAGAATAGAGGCTTGCTCTTAGCTCAAAGAATGAGTATATCACTTAACAATAGCACCAAAGAACCTCTCCCAATCGGCAAGGTGGCTATATATAGCCCACACACAAAAACTAGCCGTTGGGAGAAGATTCCATCAAAAACAGCCCAGGGCCGGTCTGACCGCCAACCAATGGCCGGTCGGACCGCCCCATGCGCCAACGGCTAGAAAAATAGCCGTTGGGCCTTCGGCCGGTCTGACCGCCATGCACTGGCCGGTCGGACCGCCGCTAAATCGGTCCGACCGCCCGTGCTGGCCGGTCCGACCGCCCGTCGCAAATTTGGCTAAGTCCCACAAAGGGAGCTCTCTGGAAAAAACGATCCGCTCGATCTCCGGAACTTCCTCACAGCGGAAGTTCCGATTTTTACAACTGCGGAACTTCCGCACAAAGAAATCGGATCAAGTGAAACCGGTTCGACCGCCCGTAGCACACCGGTCAGACCGATTTGCCACCGGTCCGACCGGTGACCACTGCCGGTCCGACCGGCAGACCACAGAGCCAAATCCAATTGCTCCACTTCAAATGGCAAAACACATTCGCTCATTTGAATGCAATTTTCGACAAGGTTTCAAAGATGATATTCTCAGTAGGTTACAAAACACATTTGCTAACCCTTAGAATACTCATCACAAGGAATAAGGTATATGGACTTACACCATTTGCAAAACGCATTTGCAAACTTAAGTCACATGCTACAAGGGTTATGCATGAGCCTCGATTATTTGTAAAACACATTCGCAAATAAATAGCATCATGCCTAGATGAGCTAGAGCAAACATAATGAGCTATCAACACATGACTAACTCAAACTACTAGTTAAGACCCCTCTTAATAGTACGGCAACCTATACTAGCAATCCGGTCTTCCAACAAACACCAAGACCGGTAAAAGACTAGGAACACATCCTTAGCCCTAGCTAGTCATACCTTTGCCTTGCATCTTCTTGAAGCTTGATGACGCACATCAACTCTTCAAGTCCGGGTCTTTGATTTTGACAATCATCAACACATGATGATTTCTTCACTTCGGGATCTTGTCTTGAACATCATCAACACATGATGATTTCTCCATCCCGAGTCTTCACATGCATCAACACATGATGCATTCCTTCACTTGACCTCCATCAACACATGATGATTGGTCTTCTCTTGTCTTGATGATCAACTCATGATCATCTCTTCTTGATAAGCATCAACTCATGATGCATCATTTACACCAAGCTCTTGACTTGATGATCAACTCATGATCATCCCAAGTCTTCATCATCCTGGAACATAACCTATATATCCAACTCATGGAAAATGTTAGTTCCACAATGTGATCATCATTAATTACCACACCATACCATTAACTCATAATGGTGGGACAAGATACCTCAATCTTTCCCTCTTTGGTAATTGATGATAACCACTAAATTCTCATAAATTTAATGATGATAAATGAGAGAACAAATGAGTATATATAAACTACACAAGTTATATATACTCTAACATGAGTATACAAGAACTACACAAGTTCTATATACGCATAACATGAGTATATACGAACTACACAAGTTTTGTATACTCAAAGGTTTTGTTTCAACGTAAAGATCCCAAATATATGTGGAGAATGGAATATGGATCAATACTAATGAAACCACAAAGTATAGGATAAAACTCCCCCTAAATGTGTGCATACACAAATGTGTAATAAGGTCATATGCACATATTCAAGTTTAACTTATGGTTGAGTTCAATCCTATATTTTGGATCCGAGAAATGCAACAATATATAAGATTGAGATGTCGATTGCATACCTCGTTGTGTTTCACCTTTATATCCAATTAAGACTACACAAGGATAATAATTGATAAAAGAGTTAGTCTCATATTTGGATTTGTCATTAATCACCAAAACACTCCATTAACTCATAATGGCAGGTCTAGATCTTTCAATCTCCCCCTTTTTGGTGATTAATGACAAATCCATTATCAATAACAACATTTGGATATTCATAGACATAAGATAAGAATTTAAACTAATGAACTATGTCTATGCATCATATGAGGTGAAACATAAAGCAATTAAACAAAATGCATATGAAAAAGATATGCTTACACAAAAAATGCATTCTCCCTCTTTTGGCATTTTAACCAAATCAACCATCCAAATGAAGAATATTGATACAAACATTCTCCCCCTTTTGGCATAAAACACCAAAAAACACAAGATAAATAGTAGCCAAAGGAGCCTTTGCAAATCGATACCACTTGCAAAAAAATTAAGGTTGGTCACAAAAAGTATGAATTGAACTTATATGACCAAGGGGGAATTTTATTCTCAAGATATGAGAGGAGAAACAAAGATAGGTTACAAACCTATTGATTATAACATTCTCCCATTGTAAATCAAAACATTGAGAACCACTTGAAATGATAGTTGAAACACATTCAACTAACCTCCTTTTGAAATAAATTTAGATAATCTCTCATTTTAACAATTTTCACAAGCTATGTTGGAATGAACATTAAGACTTAAGCTTGAGAGAGATTTTCATAAAAAATTTGGCAGAATTTCTCTTGTAAATAGGGCATCCACGACAGAAGACACATAAGATATGATCAAACAAAAATATATTCAATCATAATCATATCTCATCTACATCTCATGCAAAGACAAATCATGACATAAAAATTCACATTCTCACACAGATTAGCAACATAGCATAGCCAAAGTAAGAGTCATACAACCAAGTATTCAGAAAGATATTACAATTTTTCATTACAAGGTCTAATGACCTAAATAGAACTAAAGACTACTGCTCTGGAGGATCTTGAGAGGATGAAGGCTGATCTCTACGCTGAAGGAAGGAGGGTAGGTGCGGTCCACGTCCAGATCGCTGATAGTAAAGAGGCACTCTTTCTTCTTTGAAAGCGATGAAGTCTGCTCGCAAATATGTCATTTGAGCAGTCAGCGCATCAAACCTGGAGGTGGTAGCAGCCTCAAACGCATCCAACCGAGAAAATGCAGCCGCCTGAAAAGCTTCCTGAGAGGAACGAATCTGATCCACACTCAGCTGGAGATGAAGCATCGCTGCTAGGACAGGGTCTTGTGCCTGAGGACCCTGAGAAGAGGAGCCCTGTCCCTGATACTGAGGAGGTGGAGGAGGAGCCACTGAAGCAGGAGGAGCAGGAGGAGCAGCTGGAGCAGGAGGAGCATCCCTGGGTCTGTATTCTTTATGCTCTATATCACAGGGAACTTTGAATTTAATTCTGCTCTTGATAAGCCTCATTATGTAGGGAGCATAATAAATACTCTTAGTCTTATCTCCCTTGGAGGTGTCAATTTCTCTGAAAATAAGATCAATGACATCAAATCAAGTGCCCTCCATTATGTATTGTATCACATTCCACGCCCTCCCATGGATTTTATCATTGTTCCCACTCCTAGGGAAGAATGATGATCTCATGATCCTGTTAATAATACTAGGGAGGGGAAGGAGTCCTGTCACCTTACCGCAAGAGTGATGATTATTCGGATCATAAAATTCATCTACTTGAGAAAGGTTTAGGGGTTCCTGCAAGTGGATCCTTATACCCTTGACTCCTTCAAACCTAAGGCATTCATGAACCGCTTTTTGTAGCTTTTAACTTTCTATGCCCAATCATCCAAACTAGTTTGTCGTGTCCGGAGACACAGCTGTTGCATAAAATTGTCGATGACCTTAGAGTGAAAGTTGCGATTCGGAGAAACCAAGGAATCCAAACCTACATGTTTGAAAAGTCCTAAAAGTCCATTGTAGGTTGGATTTTGTGCCGTAGTTCCATTTGATAAATCTGTGATTGGCAAATTTTTTCTTTGCATAGATGATCTTGAATACATCTTGCTGAAACTTGGTGTGGAACATACCCATTGTTGCAGATTCTGAGAACTGAAACTGATCAACATGTCTCAAAATAGTATATTCTTCACTCCTTAACCTTGAGACATCAAGACCAATGAATTGGGACTCATCAGGTGCGTCCTCATTATCATCATCCTCCTCCTCAACGTCATTTCCAGCGTTCTCATCAAAGTCATTATCGCTGCTGTTGTTATCTGAACTTGATTCCTCCACCTCTTCCATAGAAACGTCCTCAAGGTTGTCCTCAACTGGATCTTTCCGTCTGGATGGAGAAGGAGAAGGAGAAGGAGGGGGTCCACCCGAACGACTGGCCACGCGCTTGTTCGGCATAGCTCCTGGGAAGATAATCAAAGGATCAAACAAGGAATAATAGATAATAAACTTATGAATATACAATGGTGCTATTTTGACATGCTCTCTGGACACGGTGATCGGTCTCATTGCTGTCCACTACGGGCGGATCGCCACAGAGGCGGTCAGATCCGCCGCCAGTGCGCCGGCCGGATCGCCACAGAGGCCGGTCCGACTGCCGTGTGGAGCCTGTCAGACCGCTGGTTACCAGAACCAGTGAACAAAAATTTGTAATTTTCACAAGTTTTCATCATTCATGCAATGGCATCAAGTACATTCATTTGTCTATTCACAAACTACTTGCAGGACAAAGCTTTGCCACAAAATCTAGTGTACAACGTAGGATTTTTGACAAACCCTAGAATTTGGGGCAAATCACAAAATGAGGATAATGCAAGTAGATTGAGGATGCTTACTGGCTCTAAAGATGAGGAGTAACACAGGGGATGCCTCCTTGAAGAGAGAGGAGAGCCAAAAATCTGAAAGTTGCAAGTTCTTCCCTCACCTAGGGTTCCAAAATGTGGGAGAGATAGGCAATCAATCCACAAAGTAATTGGAGGGAATGGAGGAGGAGATGAGGGAGAGCAAAAAGATACCTTGAATCCCCAAATGGATGGCCGGAGGAGGAGATCCGAAGGGAAGGAGCTGCTGGCGGCCTGAGAGAGGAGAGAAGAAGAGAGGCTCGGTTTGGGGAGAAAAAGAGAAGTGAGAGAAGAGCTCTCGGGTGAAGGGTTTTTATGCCTTTTACGCAAAACCGGTCTGACCGCCAGGCCAACGCCGGTCGGACCGGTGGGGTTTCCGGTCGGACCTCCGATAGAGGCCGGTCGGACCGGTTAGGTCTGAAGCTGACACACAGTTTCAGAGAAGAGATGAGAAAAAAGGAATTTGTTGTATTTTACTCCAAATCTTTGCACAATCAATCAAATAAATATCTTTGGAGTATTTCCAACTTATATAGCCCATAAGAATAAAATTTAAAATAGTTTTTATAAATTAAGCTTTTGGTTTTCGGAAATGAAACATATTTCCATGAACTTTCATCAAAACATGCAAAAAGAGCAAATGAAGAAATTTAGAGTATCCAATTGCATGTATGAGTCATAAATGCCATTATGAACTTAATCATGTGCAGAATTTTGGTTCATGTGGCAAAACTCACTTAAGTGCTAGAAAGTGACCATTTTAGGTCAAAGAAGGATTTTGGACGAATTTCAAAATCAAATAACTTTTACTAGGTTGGTCTTTTGGAAATCTTTTGAATACCAAAAATATTTAGAGTAACCAACTCTAGGATTTTTCTTTTGACAAGGTTTTCAAATTCCTTTTAGAATAGATTTTACACAAAAATCTAGTTTTGGTAAAAAACAAGATACTATAATGTAGGGTTTTGGCTAGAAACTCATTTTCACTTAAAATAGGTTTTTCTAAAGCCAAAACCTTTGGTAAATCTTTGAAAAGCATTTGTATACCTTTTGCAACTAGTTTTTCAAAGAATTACTAATAATTATGAAATTTTGACTTTTGGCTAAAAGGCTTATTTTTGAAAAACAATACTAGAACTTAATTTATTTGGGCACACTTAGGGATGTGAAATACATGATAATGATTTAGCACTCCCCCTTAATGTGCCACTCCAACTTGCTCAAGATATTAATAATGAACATTATGAACATAGAGCAAGAACACCCCTTTTTAATAAGATTTTCATGAAATGCAACCTACACAAGGCATAAGGGGCTAGATACTTCAATATAAGTACTTGTTACCGTAAGGGCATTGGTTCTTGATATGAAGTGATAATCCTCAAGCTTAGCTCCAATTTGATATATGATGAAATCCATCTTTATATGAATAAGCCAAGCCTCCAATGCCTCTCCAAGTACCTATTAAGCATTTAAGCGTATTTTGGTACCCAAAACTTGGTTGGGTCCACGAATGTTAGTCATAATAGATTTGGACACCCAAATGGCCCTTGTATTAGTTTTATGTGAACTAACTATTCTAGCAAACACATTGCCATTTTTATCTTTCCTAAGCGAATAATGATCATTATATATAAATGGCTTAGGAGAGATACCTTTGGGACAATCCTTACTCATATGTCCCTTTTCCCGGCAATTGTAGCAAGTTCGAAGTTTGTATTCATCTTTTACCTTCTTTACTTGCTCCTTGCCGGTTCGCCTCTTCTTTGATGACAATTGCTTATCATTCACCTTGTTAGGGCACACCGAGGCGAAGTGGCCCTTTCCATTGCATCCATGGCACTTGATATTCTTCGTGTGCCTTGCGTTGTGCCTCGTCTTGCTATTCTCCCTTTTCTTGGGAGTGAAGCCGATTCCACTCTTATCTTGCAAGCGTTTTTGCCTGCTCAATATTTCGTCAAGAGTGGTCTTCCCTTTTAGGCTTCTTTCCAAGTCATTCTTCAAATTTTTGACTTGGGCCTTGAGCTCTTTGGTTTCCTCTACAATGTTAGTATTGACAAGCATAGAGGAAATAGGAGCATCTACTTTTGAGCAACAAGGCATACCAATTAAATCCTCACATGAGGTGGACACACTAACCTTAGATGAAATGCATGGGGTAGAAGCTATATATGGCAAATCATCTAATAAATTACATTCAATGCCTATATCCACCTTAAAGCTCTTTAGATTATTTAGGAGGAGAGCTTCATGTTCATCTTTTAGAACATCATAATCATTTTGAAGAGAGACATACTCTTTCTTCAAAACTTTGAATTTCAATTTCTCCTTTCCTAAATATTCATTGAGCTCTTCTAGCATATCCATCAACTCTTCATATGAAGGCTCATCGTTATCATTTACCTCATTATTACCTTTAGCCATAAAACATTGAGTTGATGAAGATGGAGTTGAGGGGTCCTCATTTTCGTTGTCGGAGCTTGAAGTTGAGCATTCTTCTTCTGACATCCATTCTTGTATGCAATCGTCACTAGTTGAAGTGGACAATTCATATTGATCTTGAATATATGTCCACATCTCATGAGCTCTATTGAGATTGCATATCTTATCAAATATATCTACGCTCAAAGCACTAAATAAGGCGTTAGTAGCTTGAGCGTCGAGATGTAAGCATTTCTCTTCCTCAATGGTTGGAGCAAAATAATCCAATGGAGGAGAAAAGCCTACATCTACAATCCGCCATATTTTCGGACTCATGGCCCTAAAATAACAAGACATGCGGATTTTCCATTGAGCATAATTTGTGCCATCAAATAGAGGTGCTTCACCTAGGTGTACTAAATCTCTAGTTGCCATCCTTTACTCTCTAGACGGTTAAGTCTAATAAATGAGAGACCAAGCTCTGATACCACTTGTAAGATCGAGGTGGCCGACTAGAGGGGGGTGAATAGGCGGTTTTAAAAATCTATCGGGCTAAACCAATATATAAATGCGGAAGCTAATAGTGAATTGGTTTTGCTCAATTAAAACCTAAATCAACTAGGCACAACTAAGTGCACCTACAATATGAACACAATACAATATGAGCAATCATACAAGATATATAAGCTATTAAAGCAAGAATGTAAATTGCTCAAGGTAAAGCACAAGTAAAAACAAGATGACACGATTATATTTTACCGTGGTGTTCGGAGACTTGCCGGTCTCCCCTAATCCACGTTGAGGTTAGTCCAAACGAATTGGACCGGCTCCACTAATTAAGCCAACACCTCCGAGGTAAGTCCAACCACTTGGACCGGTTCCTAACCGAACCAACACCTCACTCAACTATGGTTGCTCTTCCTCCATTCCGGAGATGGTGAGCACCAAACCACTCACAAACCGCCGGGTTTCTCACAAGCTTCTTGAGAAGATCACCGCGCACGACGCCTCCACGCCGTCTAGGTGTCGGCAAACACCAAGAGTAACAAATCCGAACTTTCACTTGAACTAATCAAGTGTCAACGCTCACGTGGATACACAATCCACTACCTAAGGCAACACATGCACTTAGGGTTTACTCTCTAATCTCACCAAGTGCAACACATGCACAAAAGAGAATAGAGGCTTGCTCTTAGCTCAAAGAATGAGTATATCACTTATCAATAGCACCAGCAACCTCTCCCAACCGGCCAAGGTGGCTATATATAGCCCACACACAAAAACTAGCCGTTGGGAGAAGATTCCATCAAAACAGCCCAGGGCCGGTCTGACCGCCAACCAATGGCCGGTCGGACCGCCCCATGCGCCAACGGCTAGAAAAATAGCCGTTGGGCCTTGGTACGGGTCGACCGCCATGCACTAGCCGGTCGGACCGCCGAGAATCGTCCGATCGACCGCGTCTTGGCGGTCCGACCGCCCGTCGCAAATTTGGCTAAGTCCCACAAAGGGAGCTCTCTGAAAAAAACGATCCGCTCGATCTCCGGAACTGCCTCACAGCGGAAGTTCCGATTTTTACAACTGCGGAACTTCCGCACAAAGAAATCGGATCAAGTGAAACCGGTTCGACCGCCCGTAGCACACCGGTCAGACCGATTTGCCACCGGTCCGACCGGTGACCACTTCTGTCCGACCGGCCGTGACCACGAGCCAAATCCAATTGCTCCACTTCAAATGGCAAAACACATTCGCTCATTTGAATGCAATTTTCGACAAGGTTTCAAAGATGATATTCTCAGTAGGTTACAAAACACATTTGCTAACCCTTAGAATACTCATAACAAGGAATAAGGTACATGGACTTACACCATTTGCAAAACGCATTTACAAACTTAAGTCACATGCTACAAGGGTTATGCATGAGCCTCGATTATTTGCAAAACACATTCGCAAATAAATAGCATCATGCCTAGATGAGCTAGAGCAAACATAATGAGCTATCAACACATGACTAACTCAAACTACTAGTTAAGACCCCTCTTAATAGTACGGCAACCTATACTAGCAATCCGGTCTTCCAACCAAACACCAAGACCGGTAAAAGACTAGGAACACATCCTTAGCCCTAGCTAGTCATACATTTGCCTTGCATCTTCTTGAAGCTTGATGACGCACATCAACTCTTCAAGTCCGGGTCTTTGATTTTGACAATCATCAACACATGATGATTTCTTCACTTCGGGATCTTGTCTTGAACATCATCAACACATGATGATTTCTCCATCCCGAGTCTTCACATGCATCAACACATGATGCATTCCTTCACTTGACCTCCATCAACACATGATGATTGGTCTTCTCTTGTCTTGATGATCAACTCATGATCATCTCTTCTTGATAAGCATCAACTCATGATGCATCATTTACACCAAGCTCTTGACTTGATGATCAACTCATGATCATCCCAAGTCTTCATCATCCTGGAACATAACCTATATATCCAACTCAGGGAAAATGTTAGTTCTACAATGTGATCATCATTAATTACCACACCATACCATTAACTCATAATGGTGGGACAAGATACCTCAATCTTTCCCTCTTTGGTAATTGATGATAACCACTTAAATTCTCATAAATTTAATGATGATAAATGAGAGAACAAATGAGTATATATAAACTACACAAGTTATATATACTCTAACATGAGTATACAAGAACTACACAAGTTCTATATACGCATAACATGAGTATATACGAACTACACAAGTTTTGTATACTCAAAGGTTTTGTTTCAACGTAAAGATCCCAAATATATGTGGAGAATGGAATATGGATCAATACTAATGAAACCACAAAGTATAGGATAAAACTCCCCCTAAATGTGTGCATACACAAATGTGTAATAAGGTCATATGCACATATTCAAGTTTAACTTATGGTTGAGTTCAATCCTATATTTTGGATCCGAGAAATGCAACAATATATAAGATTGAGATGTCGATTGCATACCTCGTTGTGTTTCACCTTTATATCCAATTAAGACTACACAAGGATAATAATTGATAAAAGAGTTAGTCTCATATTTGGATTTATCATTAATCACCAAAACACTCCATTAACTCATAATGGCGGGTCTAGATCTTTCAGTTGGTCTGACGAATCTCGCGTTTTCGGAAAACTTCAGTGCTGTCAGGTCATTGGCGGTCAGACCGGCCAAGCCGCCAGTCAGACCGGCCGTGTGGCCGTCCGACCGGCAATGCTTGCCGGTCCGACCGACCACAAGTGATGATGGAGTTTGGGGCTAGGCCAAAAATAGCTTGTGTAGGCATGAGAGGGGAGTCTCCTGGATGTGGTCACATAATTTTTGGAGCTCCCAATCAAAAGTTATATCCAGTTGTAAATTCCAGAGAGGTTGCGGATTTTCAAGTTGAAATTTGGCTAAGTCTTTTGGGGCGGTCAGACCGCCGTTGTGGAATCGGTCCGACCGCCGGGAAATCGGTCCGACTGGCATGGTGGGCAGTCAGACCTGCTTCCACTTGGACTTCGGCCATTTTGGCATTGTTGTATTTTGATGGTATCTATTGTATGAGTTTCAATGCTTTATTGTTGCATATTGCATTGTTGAGCTAATGTGGGTCAAGTTGTGAAGAACTTATTCTCGGAGACAATTTCTTTGTCTATTGCTGTGCAGTTGGCTTGTAGGTCAACGACGTCAATGGTGAGGTGGATCGGGACTAAGCTTGGAGAGCTGAAGTCCAGAACGATCATGGATGCCGGGTGAGGTCGTGTGACTCAAGCATGGTGTAGAATGAACAAGATGGATCGAACGGGCAGTTCGTTGCCGCTGGTTGGATCAAGCGGCGCGGGGGTCGGTGCAAGTGTCTTGGAGGTTCCGATGGGATTCGGACGGGAGAGACTTGCCGACATGATGAGAGCCGCTGATCAACCTACACGTGGTGAAGCAGGCTATTGCTTCAACAGATTTGTGTGTGTGTAGGTCCCATTTGTGTTGGGTCTTAATGGGAGCCCATGAGAGAAACCCTAACCTCTCCTATAAATAGAAGGGGGGAGATGGAAAAAAGCCCCTAAGCACTTAAGCTCTCATTTGCAAAAACCTAGTTAGGGTTAGGGTTTGGAGAGGAGAGGCGAGGAGAGGAAATTGTGAGTGTGCTCTTGGATTGAGTTCTTGTCCTCCTTGAGGGAGTGGCTTTGTAAGCAACATCTTGAATCATTCAATCTATGGGTGTTTGTTCAAGGATGAAGTCCCATTTGCTTTCTTCTCTCTTTTGATGATTTTGGTGCTTCCTTGATCCGGGCGTTTATGCTTGGTCTCTTGACCGATTTTACCTTGCTATGATGTGTGGGAATACTCCTAGAATCATCTAGATCATCAATCCACCACAAGCAAGTTTTGGATCAAGATTTTAATATTTCTAGGTTTTGAACACTTCTTTGGTAAAACCTAAAGAGATCGATTATTTGAAGTGGATCTGGACAATTGTCGCTAGAAATAGGTCTCAGATATCCTTAGGGAGGTGTGCTCCAAATTTGATCAAGTTTCATTGGTTGAATCAAAAGTTGGATTTCGTTTTGGATTTGGGCTTTGTGCGCTGCCTCTGGACTAAATCGGTCTGACCGATTTCTCAGCGCCGGTCCGACCGCTCGACAATCAGACCGCCAATTGAGCGCCGGTCCGACCGCCAGGCTGTCAGACCGCCAGCACTACACCGGTCCGACCGGCCCAGTGAGATCTATTCTCCATTATTGTGTCTTGTGGTTAAGGGGATAATCGAATTTAGCACAAGGCTTCCTCTGTGTATTTACTGATCTTCTTAGCTTTCATAGCTAAAGGAGAAAAGTGTGTGTTGAATTTGATTAAGGCGAAAAATTGAGAAAGCGTCTATTCACCCTCCTCTAGTCACCTTTACGATCCTACATATATTTATTTTACACGAGATGAGTAGAAGCAACAGAGAGGCTTGTCAATTATACTAGTTATTTCAGTGGACGTTGGGGGATCAAGAGTGCATAGAAATTATGACTTCCAGTTCATTGCCGTAGAAATTGATAGAAGGGGAAATGTTGGACCACAGCCCTGATAGGTAAAGATTTAATTTACAGCTACTGAATATCAGTGATTGAGTGGCTGCATGTGGCATTTTTAGATGGAAATGTGTTACTAAATACAGTTATCGTTTTTTTTTCCACTGAAAAACAGTGATTCATTTGTCACATGCCATGTGGCAAATGAATGATACTGTCAGCACCTGTTGTTCCTTACTGGGATCCAGTAAATATTGGTAAATTGTATCATATATGGAGAAAGACTTTATAGTGTTGTGTTAGAACTGTGAGTCAATCACTTTTACTTGCAGTTCACATGTTTATGAGGCTGAAAGGGGTGGATCGGATAGCAAGGGAATTCTGCTATGCTAGTTAAAATTCCAAGGGTGGTATTACCAAGTAGCCAACCTTTGACCTACTTCAGCAACTGGAGGCCATGAGAGCAAAGCCTAAGTTGACGCCCAGGTTTTCTTGAATGAGCGGTATGCCTCAGATTAACTCACCCCAATTATTCGAATCGCTATAGAAGTTTCTTTGTTTCCCCATGGTACATGGTTTTTAACTTGCCAGTGAGTGCTTCTTTTATTTGAATCAGTTTTAGTGCGCCACTCTGCAAATTCTGCAAAGAGGTGTCTGCTTCTTTGGTTTGAATGATACCAAATATGATTAACCTCTTTCTGTATATCTTAAGTAACTGGTATCAAATTATTCATATGTTTTATGATCATTAACCACAAGAGTAGTCTTCCAGCATTTTCTTCTAACTGCATTCTTGTTTTGCACTTTATGTTTGTTTTCCTGACTTTGATAATGACACAAAAAATCTTACCTTTTCAGTATAAACAATATTGAGATGGAGTTACCTTTTTGTTTGGTGGCGGAAGATAAGGCTACCTTTTCAGTTACAATAAAATCAACTTGCTTCGGATGGTAATAAGGGGATTGGGACAGGACGGGACGTCATGGGAGCTGAGGTGGGAGGTAGAAATATTTTTTCTTAGGAGTATTTTTGCTGTTAGACATCTCCAGAAGTTATTAGTCAGAATTTGTGTAGTGTGAACTAAGAAGTATGGAATATGAATCAACCTAAGTAAGTATTTTTTTTCACCTAAACAAAAGTAGCTTGTGTACATTTGCACGTACCTACTGGTTGAAATGATGGAAAGGATAAATTGATGATACAGTAGCATGGCAAAAAGGTCCGAGGGTCTGAACTTTTTGACATCCTATGGGATCCACCTCTGCTTTTATCTTTATTGCATTTAGCACCTATCATACTATGACCCATCTTCCTTACCAAACATAATCACAGAATGCTAGTGCATTTAGTCCCAAAATGAGTGGTTGTGGTTCATCCCTTCATCCCACCCATAGGTTAACCTTATCCTTAATTGTTCTCTCTTTGCTTCTTCCGTTTTTGTTGTTTTTTTAATGGCTACCTTCTATACTCTTATACCCCTCCTTATGCGCAGCAGTCACCGGATTGGATCAAAGTTGTGAGATACAGCACGCGCGTGCATGATATCAAGAATGAAGTAGATGAATCCCGTAGAGAAAACCGAGATAACGACGTAGAAGCGACCATGATGAGAGAGAGATTTGGTGAAACTGATCGCAAAATTCCTTAAGTACGACCTCAAAAGACTACAAGAGATTGTCGCTCACCACCCCTCATGGCTTTATATAGTGCCCCTAGTTCTCCTTTAAAGAGAAGGCGGAATTCTAATCCTATTAGGATTCATATAGGAATCCTTGTAGCACATCTCTCTAAGTTCTAGTTGATTAGGATATGAGTCACCATACCAAATCTCCCATTGGTTGCCCTTCCTTTAGGTTTACCTATCAATCGGTATCCACCATTGCTCCAAATACTTTTCATGATTACCTGCCATTTGCAAATAACTCGCATGACTCCACCTCAAAGGCTCAAACTGATACCTCACCACCTTCGAGTTCAAACGACCTCACAGATATTAGATTCTTCTTTAAACTAGGAACATACCGAACTCCCATCAATGTGCGATGTGCTCTATCATACATCTTCAATGTAACCGTTTCCACCTTAGTGATTGCATACTCCTTGCAATCCGCCAAGTGAATAGTTCCATCCGACGGGCATAGAGGTCCTTCGTCAAACATCTCCCTCGCGGAACATATGTGGAATCAACAACCTGGATATAATATTCATCCATGAGAAGTACCTAATTGACTGACGACAAGAACGTTCGAATCATCTTTCACTACCGCCACTGAGTATGCACTCCTCATTTGCTTCAAATTTGGACAATCCTTTATCATATGACCTTCATCCTTGCTCTTGGCCTTTTTCTTGCGATTGTTAGATGGAGAGGGAGAGGAAGATCACATTGTATCGATGACCCACTTTTGAAACGAAGGGGACCGGACCCCAAATGTTGGAGTGAACAAGATCAAAATGACGAGCCGAGACAGAATCACCAGAGGCATAAGGGAGCTACAACTGCTTGCCAAGCTTGCAACCCTTACAAGGTATAAAGGTGTCACCAGAACAGAACCAAGAAGACCACGATCTACTAGAGACGACAATCGCGATCCACAGAGATGATCCAAACGATGGTGCCACTGAGCAAAGGAAGCAGTAGAGTGATGAACCCTAAGGTTTGATTTGTTGGCCCGATCTTTCGATGAGAACGATAAGTTCGGTAGTCGTCGCTCAACTTTCACGATCCTGGCTACGAACACGCAAGGCTCGAAACCACGCAATTGCTGAAGTGCTCGACAAGTCGTTATCAACCGTGCATGAATACCCGGATGACCTGATCACGAAGATCAATTCCTGCATACACCAAAGAAGCACGCAAGAACAAGGTAAAACGCAATCTCATGTATTGGAAGTTGCAATGTAGCTAACTTTTAACCAAACGAAATCCAAGGAAACTAGAGGGGGTGCGTCCTCCTTAAATAGAGGATGAGGAGCCACAAATCTAAAAGAAATAGAGGGGTGGGACTAAAGGCATGAATTACTGTTCATGTGAACAGTAATCACACCCCCCATGTGGGTCGGCGGCATATGGGCCAATTCCGGTACGATTACAAGGTCCAAATTGGTGATATAGCACCTTCTTTTGACGATTCCAAAGGGTACAGAAGAAATTTGGAGGTGAGGCTGGATCCGTTGGAAATATATCGTCGTTATCTTTCCAACAAGCCCAAGAAAACCCGAATCGGACTCCGTTTGCAAAAGTTATATCTATTTTAAGTTGATATTGTCAGGCTGATTCCGGAGGCCGAACTGGATTCCAGAACGGGTCCAGCTCGAACTGCTTGCTTGTCTTGGACCAAAAGTGACATGGTGCTGCACATATATATATATTTCATCATTAGGTAGCATCATATAGTTCATATAATATAAAGACACTCCTAAAAACAAGCTCACCTAATAATTTAAGTGAAGCGTACGAGCTCTTCTACTTGGAACAACAAGCATAGCAAATATGGTTGTATCCATAGGGGTCATGTCCTCATCATCCTCCCTTTCTTGAAAACAAATCCGTCCTCGGCTTTTGATAAGTTGAAAATAGGGTAACAAAGAAGTCAAGGTGTATGCATGGTATATGTATATGTCATCTGTTTTAACGGTTCTTCGTTGTTGCACAATTAATGTTAGACGATAACAGCGATTAGAAAATATCATTGTATTATTAACCCAAGAGTAATCATATATGTGAATGATCAAAACAAAAGTTCTCGCATAGCAATTATTGTAACTAGTTTTGCAAATGTAAGTGAAGCATTTATGCAGTTCAAATCTCTGAATTTGTAAACTTGCAGTGATAGCACATAAGGGCAAATCTAGCACTTTTGGAATCAAACAAAATTCATTCATATAATCATATTTCAATTGAGTGTTAGCAAATTCATCTAGCAAGGGTGAAAAGATTTGAAAGTTCTTCCATACTTCAACATTATTATGCACATTGTCAATTCTATTTGGTGCAATAAGAGGCGAACACATAGGGATTGAATGATCACTAAAATTTATTTTTCTCTCATAATGAACAAGATTCAGCACACAATAATTATTGTTTAAAATAACAAACTTCAATTCATCCATGTGATCACAAGTTATGCATATTCGATATACCATAAATTGATTGTCTACACCATAATCTCTAAATAATTTAAAACAGTAGGTGTAGGTGCTAGATAGAGAATTTAGCGATGAAAGTTCAGAAACTTTCTTCATAGCACATTCCAAACTAACGGGCTCATTAAGAATGATATAACACAACGCATCAGAAGTGGATATTCTATCAAGTACTTCATTATGTGTAATTAACTCGACCTGTGCGAAATTATGTGACTTCAGATTAGCACATGGTTCGTTCAAGTTAACACAAGGAATATCAAAAGATAGCACTACAACAGGTATATACTCACAAGGCTGCTCTATGTCATGCTGTAACATCAAATCGGTACCTTTGTAATTATTGTCCTCCTCAGATACTGTAGGTACCTCAAACTTCTTCTCTGATGACATAAGATGCGCTAGATCATCCTTCATCTCTTCAAGCGTCTCGGCGGTATCTGTGGATGGAGTGGGAGGCAAAATAATGTTAGCATTTTCAGTTACCTTAGGTTGCACCTCGCTTGTGACCGTGGGTGGTGGAGGTACAAAACGACGTTGCAATTTCTTCTTCATCTGCTCCCATGTGTACATGAAGTGGTACTCGATATTCGACCACCAATGTTGAACATCACCGATCAGCGCCGTCCTTGCCTTTCTCACCTTCTCATAAGGATCAAGGTCATGTCTTTCAAAGTAGTTTTCCAACATAGTAACCTGCCGGCGCCCCGGGAGTCACACAACCCCGAGACCCTCTGTGCATACCGAGCTAGTCCCATGATCAGTAGCTAGCTCGCACAGTTGCAACAATGATGTTATCATAACCATTCAACAACGAACTAATGAAGCAGACAAAGTAATATTAGTTAACAGCAAAGGACCTTATGGTCATGTTCTTACAAAAGTCGCCTCACAGGGCTTAACCACAACAGAGTATCTGGCAGCGGAAATCTCAAAATACGTGGAGCCCAATCGACATGCCCACAGGCAATCGAGTGGAGGACGTGACCTAGTTCGCGAAGTCTTCAAAGTAGCCTTCCTCATAGTACTCAACCTGTCCTGATTCTTCTGCTGGGACTGATCAACAAAGGGCATAAAGCCGTGAGTACATAAAGTACTCAGCAAGTCGTAGAGAAATGTATGCACATAGTATTCATGCAAGGCTTAAACAAGAATGGCTTTATGGCTAATTTGCAGAAAAGCAAGTTTAACAGTAAATACAATAATTAGATTGCAAAGCAGGATTTTAAAAGAATAGTACATAGATAGCCAAGTTCTTTTGAATCAAACAGTGAACATCCCGTTCACTTCCCAACCATTCCAACCAAACCTTTCCATCGAACCAAACCACATTTTTGAAAATGCTACCCCTTGCGCGAAATCACCAGGCATGTCCGTAACCGGGGACACGGCTATTCGAATAGATTTTGACACTCTGCAGAGGTTGTACAGCTTTACCCACAAGACACGAATTCTCTAGTTTGTTTGGCATCCGTCGGTACCACCGCTCACTTCCTTAGGTGAGCAGTCTAGAGAACGTGACAAGGCCTTTAGAAAGTTCTATTTTGCCTCGGTTCTGCTCGCTAAGGTTTCGCCCTCACGGCCACCTCTTGCACCAATAATCAACCCAAACAGAACCGACTCAAAACTTCCCTAATTAGTTGGCCAGGTCCGTCCCGTACCGGACTTATGGTTGCACGAGGTGGCCCAGATCAATGACTTGCAAAGTTAAGTCCTTAGTTGGCTCCTCAGACGAGACTTTCCACATCCCAATGTGCATCACACACCCACCTTCACTCCCTACCACAAGCCCGAGCATAAATCATTTTTGTTCATTCCCGACCCAATGGCAATCCCTGCCATGGCTCAACACATTTTAATTATAGTGGCCTCACACCACAATTCCATAGTTCCATTAGTCAAATTTTACTATTCATTAAACATGTGATCGTGAGTCCCACGGATAACTAAAGCGAGACTAAGCAAATATACGCACCCAAGTTGGTAATACAATTATGTCAAACTAATATTAACCATCCTATGGTGTTCAAGCTAATATTAACCATCCTATGGTGTTCAAGGATATATGTCATTCAAGTAGACATTTCATTCTCAATTCATCAAGGAGGCATAATGGCAATTTGGTAATTATCTACTCCCAAAACCATTTTTAATAAAACTAGCCATGCATGATAATTTAAAACAATATACATTTGTAAATTGGGTTCAACATGGTCAAAGGCCTACGACTTGCCTTCGTTGACGAGGAGCGCGTCTTCGGTCGTCGGGTCGAAGAAATCTTCCGAAACGCCGAAATCTACACGTGCGAGAATAGCAACAATAAATAAAACAGCACCAAATAAACTCCAAAAATTACAAAACCAGAACCAAATGAAAGGGCTTGATTTTATAAATTTTTGGGCACAAGTTCCATAATTTTTGGAGCTATAACGAAGGTGATATGAATTTTTGAAGTTTTACTGAAGATTTTCAGTTAAAAGGAAAAATAAGAAAATGGGGATTAACTCAGTGCTGACACGTGTCCCTCGGTGCACAGAACAGTGCAAGAGCCGAGTCCATGCCCGGGTGCACGAGTCCACGGTAACAGTATCGAGGGAGCCCACATGTCAGCCACAGATACCCAAAACCGGTTTAATTAAACCTCTTTATCGCACAAGGGCCTGATGGGCAGACCAAGGTGGATCAAGGAGTCACTAGCGCTAATTAAGCGTCATTAGTAGATAATTGCTACAGTGTTTTCGGCAAATGACCGCTACAGTGCTTTGCCGAAAAACGAGCAATGGAGGGATACACTGGCCACAAGGCGACACCGGCGGAGGAGGAGGGTCTGCACGAGAAGGGCTAAAATGGATCCCCTTCCTCGAGGCGAAGCCGGCGGTGGAGATGAAGACGCCGGAGACTCGCTGGAGCGAAAATGCGGCGGATGCAAGCGGCGGCGGTGGCGCACGGCCCAACAGCTGGGGTGGCCCGGTGGCGCTCCAAGCCCTGGGAAGGCGACCACGAGCACCAAGGAGCGCCCAGGGACTCACCAGAGGCGGAAGGTGATGAGGACATCCCTCCTTCGGATACACGCACTACACAAGACCCTCCAGATCTGGGTGCTGAACTACACGGTCCTATGACAAGAGCTAGAGCACGTCACTTAATCGATCAGGTAAAGTCGTTTCTAGGGCTGAGTGTATTATTTGAGAACTCTATGATGCTGCCTAATAGAGATGATTTACTTGTACTTAGGAATCTAGGATTACGACCAGTTCAAGAAGGTCCACGACCAGTTCCGCAGGGTCTACGACCACTACAAGAAGACCTACGACTAGTTGATTCGATTGGAGCAATCTACGACCAGAAAAGCGAGCACAGTACTCGTTGGACACAATCTACGACCAAAGATAGCATGGACTCCTCAAGACCACCCTAGGACCACCCTCGACCGGATCTTCGACGTAAATACGCAACACAAGGTGCTGCGTCACCGTTTTGGAAACTAATAAGACTTTGTAAACGTGACGAGGTCGGAGTCCAGGTTGTGTACGCTTCATCCCACGACCGCACAACCCTAGGTCGACCTCCTCACGTTTCCCTATATATATACGATGTCGTCATAGTTTAGGTGGGTTTTTCTTAGATTATTCTCGCCAATTGCGCTTTACGATTATCGGTTTGAGGAACCCCACTTGTAAACTTCATCCATATCCGCAATACAATTCAGATTGCATCTACCTTGTTCTTGTGAGTTGCTTCGATTGCTTGCGGAACAATAACCTTCGTGGTAAGGTCGATCACGCAAGCGTGGTCGATAACGACGACGTCGCGGTGTAGCGATTGCGAGGTGACGATCCGCTGGTTGGAAGCCTCAAAGCGTCAACGTCCTCACGACGAACCAAATCGAACCTATCGGAAGATCGGGCGGCCGTCACTCATCAGAAGGGGAGGTGGAGGTGGCCGGGGAGGGGATGGCGACGGCGATGCCGGAAGGGGGAGCTCGGCAATGCGACGGTTGGGAGCGATAGAGCAACTAAAAAAGGGGGAAAATGAAGCTAAGGAGAGGTGAGGCTTTATAGCCGCAGAGGAGGAGAAGGCCACGGGCGAGGGTGGCAAGGCAGGCGCACGTGGGAGGGAGAGGGGAGCTCTGCGGCAGAGCTCTGGGCGAGGCACCGCGCCGGGCGAGAGAAAAAGGAGGGAGCGGCGACGAGGCGCTGACGCGGGAGAGGCGCAGCGGCGCAGTGGACCGAGGAGGCGGCGAAATGCTGGCATGGCGGCGGCAGCGCCACGCGAGTCTTCATGAGAGAGAGAAGGGGAGGAAGAAGAAGAGCGGCGCGGCGAGGCGAGTTGTCCGATTTTGATCTGACGGTGGGGCGCGAGGGGGCGACGGGCGAACGGAGCCGACGGATGACGATCCGACGGTCGCGCTAGAGGGGAGAGAGGGCGATGCCGGGCGCGCGGAAGTGGGCCGCAGGAGGCAGGCCGGGCCGGGGAAACAGGGATGGGCCGGCGACTATTCGGCCCAAGAACAGTGAAAGCGATCTTAATACCTTTTTTATTTTTGAAATACAAATAAATGAAAAGATAATTTAGAAAATAGCAAATAGAGCCCAAAAGTTCTAGGAAAATTCACAGAAATTCCTTGAATTATTATGGACTTAATAAAAATACTTTTAACCTTAAATTTTCTTTTTATTTTGCAAATAAAATAATTTTTAATTTCGGGTAAAATGAAAATCAATTTCTAAAATCCAATAAATCCCAAGAAAACACTTAAAATAATAAATTTTTGATTTTAAATACCAAAAATTTAATTAAACCAATTTTAATTTAATTGAAGTCTGATTAATTCATATTAACTGCAATTGACTCTGAAATTCCAAATTAAGCTCTTGGCAAATAGAAGTAAATGGTTCTCTTTTTAAAATTTTGAAAATCTCTGAAAAAGCAGGATGCTACAAACCTACCCCTCTTAAAGGGAATCTCGACCCCGAGATTCAGGCTGACTATAGAATAGGTGGGGAAACTCAGCCTTCAAGTCATCTTCTCGTTCCCAAATGGCTTCTTCTTCGGTGTGATTGCTCCACTGGACCTTGCAGAAATGGATGGTCTTGCTTCTTATCACTCGCTCTGCTATTTCCATGATCTTGATGGGATGCTCCTTGTAGGTGAGGTCTTCCTGCAGGGCAATTGCTTCCATTGGCATCTGCTCTTCGGGTATACACAAACACTTCTTCAGCTGTGACACGTGGAAGACATTATGCACATCTGACAGCTGAGGCGGGAGCTCCAACTGGTAAGCGACTTCTCCTCTTCGGGCTAGAACTGGGAAAGGTCCGATGTACCTTGGTGCAAGCTTTCCGCTTACTCTGAAACGACGCATCCCTTTGAGAGGCGACACCTTCAGGTACACATGATCACCAGGTGCAAATGCTAGATCTCGGCGACGGTATCAGCATAACTCTTCTGCCTGGTCTGTGCTGTTTTAAGCTTTTCTCTGATTGATCGAACTTGCTCTTCGGCTTTTTCAAGATATCTAGCCCAAACACTTGTCTTTCACCCACTTCATTCCAATACAATGGTGTTCTGCATTTTCTTCCATAAAGAGCTTCAAATGGGGATATCTGGTGGCTTGACTGGTAACTGTTGTTATAGGAGAACTCTGCATAAGGTAGCATTTGATCCCAACTGGTCTGATTTGCTAAGGCATAAGCCCTCAGCATATCTTTTAGGATTTGATTTACTCTTTATGTCTGTCCATCCGTCTGGGGATGATAAGCTGTACTAAAATTTAGATTAGTACACAAAACACTGTGCAACTTTTACGAAAATCTTGAGGTGAACTGGGTTCCTCGATCTGACACGATCTTCTTCGGCACTCCATGCTGGCACACTATCTTTGCCATGTACAATTCTGCCAGTCTATCACCAGAGTAAGTAGTCTTGACTGGGAGAAAGTGAGCAACTTTGGTTAGACGATCCACAATTACCCAGATAGAATCATATCCCGACCTTGTCCTTGGCAAACCAAAGGATAAAATCCATGCCAATTTCTTCCCATTTCCATTCGTGCACTCTCAAGGGTTGCGAGGAGTCCAAGAGGTCTTTGATGCTCGGCTTTTACTCGCTGACAGACATCACACTGAGCTACATACTCAGCAATCTCACGCTTCATGCTAGGCCACCAATACATTTCCTTAAGGTCTTGGTACATCTTTGTGCTTCCAGGGTGAATGGAGTACAAGGTTTCGTGGGCTTCCTTGAGTATCAGCTGCTTAAGCTCTTTCTGATCTGGAACACAAATTCGCTTGTCAAACCAAATGGTGCCTTGTTCATCTTCTGAAAATCCCAGGGCTTTACCCTTCTTTATGTTGCTCTTAATTTCCTTAATATTGGCATCTTCAATTTGAGCTTCCTTGATCTAATTCTGCAAAGTGGGTTGAACTTGTAGGATCGTTAATGACAATCAGAGGGGGGTGAATGATTGTGTAAGATTTTTGACTCCAATTTTTCGCTCCCTTTTTCCATCCGATTTATGCCGCTGTAGATTGATCAAGCTGCGACGTCAAACTTCGATCCGCCTGTATTACCGTGATCCTCTCTCTCAAAAAAGCCGAAAAGGCAATGGCCGAGACGCGCTGCGCTCGCTTCCTCCAGATCGCCGAGGCTCTCTCCTCTTTTACAAACACCAAAGGCTAAAGAGCAGCCAGCCTTCCTTTCTTTGTATTTGAACTAGTCACATCAACTGTCTCACGTCAAAGAAACCAGATGCATGAAAAATAGCCTCATAGAATTTCCAATGCCCATCAACATGTCAAAACGCCATTGTACGAAAGCACAAAAAACAATTGTCTACAAAGCCGAAAAACTCTATGCGCCTCGCCGCCGGTCCACCTTTTATTCGCACGACAACGCCGCCTCGATTCCATACGGCATGTACTCACGTTTCAGAATAGGACTCACCACCGAGACGGACTGCCACTAACCCTTCCGAAAACGGAAAGGACTCCTCGGATATCACGGGGATTAAACCATCTCGTGTACAACTCCAACTCCAACCCGCAAAGCCATATATACACACACACACACACACACACACACACACACACACACACCCTAAAATCACATGTCGTAGCCTCTGAACTGCAACTTCGTAGCTCCAACATGCATTATCCATCTTTAATCTCCATGCGCTCCAACTCGAGCTCAATCGCCTCCTCCGGCATCCTCGACCCTCTGAATCATGACTTCGCACCTAGCCATCTCCTGGTCACCGCCGTAGACCACGATCGCCTCCGAGTTACCCTGCACATGCAAAGACCAAAGCAACATATTTTCCCACACAAGTTCTTCCGAACTTGACCGATATAAGTCCACACAACACGACACGCC
Organism: Hsuehochloa calcarea; assembly: GCA_036346395.1. Lineage (NCBI taxonomy): Eukaryota > Viridiplantae > Streptophyta > Magnoliopsida > Poales > Poaceae > Hsuehochloa > Hsuehochloa calcarea. The sequence goes on along the minus strand of CM070604.1, from coordinate 13,405,250 downwards.
TCAAATAACATCAATAAATAACACTGTCAATTATTCATCAGCTAAAATATATTAGACCTAGCCACATGGTCTAACAGAACTTCTAAGGCAGCTAGGTAACCTTCTTCAACCAACTCTAACTTGAGCTTCTGGAACTCTTCATGTTGGGCTGACTGATTTTCCTTGATCGTCAGGGTATTGCAGTAGACTTTTCTACTCAAGGCATCTGCCACAACATTAGCTTTGCCTGGGTGGTAATGGATTCCAATATCATAATCCTTGATTAACTCTAATCATCTTCTTTGTCTCATATTAAGATCAGTCTGAGTGAAAATGTACTTCCAGCTCTTATGGTCCGTATAGATTTCACAGCGATTACCAATAAGGTAATGACGCCATATCTTTAAAGCATGCACTACGGCAGCTAACTCTAAGTCATGAGTGGGGTAATTTACTTCATGAGGCCTCAATTGACGGAAAGTATGGGCTACTACCTTCCTTTCTTGCATCAGGACACAACCAAGTCCTTGCCGGAATGCATCACAGAAAATCTCAAAATCCTTCCGGACATCTAGCAAAATCAACACCGGAGCTGTTGTCAAACGCTTCTTCAACTCTTGAAAGCTTTGCTCACAATCTGGCGTCCAAGCAAATTTCTTTTCCTTCTTCAACAGCTGAGTGAGGGGCCTTGCTATTTTGGAGAATCCTTCTATAAATCGACGATAGTATCCTGCCATTCCAAGAAAACTTCTGACCTGAGGCACCGACTTGGGTGACTCCCAATTAAGCACATCCTTAACCTTACTAGGGTTAACAGACACTCCTTCCGCAGACATGACATGTCCCAAGAAAGTAACTTCTTTCATCCAAAACTCACACTTGCTGAATTTGGCATAGAGTTGATGATCTCTAAGCTTATTCAGGACCAATCGGAGGTGCTCTTCATGTTCTTCTTTACTCTTGGAATACACTAGAATGTCGTCAATAAAGACAATGACGAACATATCCAAATACTCCATGAATACTTTATTCATCAAGTTCATAAAGTAAGCAGGGACATTGGTTAATCCAAATGACATGACCGTGAACTCATACAGTCCATATCGGGTTGAAAAAGCTGTCTTGGGAATATCCTCTGGACGAATCTTCAGCTGGTGGTACCCTAACCTCAAGTCTATTTTGGAGAACACTCCGGCTCCTTTCAACTGGTCAAACAGATCATCGATCCTTGGTAGAGGGTACTTGTTCTTGATGGTGACCTCATTGAGGGCTCGGTAATCCACACACATCCGTTGGGTGCCATCCTTCTTTGCAACAAAGATCACTGGGGATCCCCAAGGTGAAGAACTTAGCTGGACAAAACCTTTCTCTTGCATTTCTTCAATCTGCTTCTTCAGCTCAACCAAATCATTGACAGCAATCAGAGGGTCTCTTGAAAATAGGTGCGCCTCGGAACTAGATTGATGACAAACTCAAGTCTCGGTCAGTGGCATTCCGTAGGTCATCGTGAAAGACATCCTAAAACTCTCTAACTACTGGCACTTCCTCCAAAGATACAACACTAGCGCTACAGACTAAAGCTCCAGCTAGTTTCTCTGGGGAGGCTTCAAACTTTACTTTGGTTCCATCCGGACTGACCAAAGTGATGCTTCTACCACTACAATTCAAGAGGGCTTGGTGATTGACAAGCCAATCCATTCCCAAAATCACATCAAGAGACTTGGTGTCTATGATGATAAGATTAGCTAGGAACTCTACCCCTTCTATGGTCACTTTAACCTTAGGGCAACCTTGGTTCGTACTCAATTCCGAACCGGGAGATTGAACCAACAAAACACTTTTAAGAGGCAAAACTTCCAACTGGTGCCTTTCAGCAAAACTCCGAGAAACAAACGAATGTGAAGCTCCAGAATCAAACAAAATAGTGGTAGGTGCTGAATTGACAAGGAACTTACCCAGCACGACGTCCGGGGCTATCTGGGCTTCCTCCACAGTGGTGTGGTTCACACGACCTCTTCCAAAAGGCTGAGGAGTCTTGACTGGTGCAGTTGGAGTCTGAGGAGCTCCACGTCCGGCTCTGAGTGGGGTCCCAGTGGGAGTGGCTCCCATGTTGAAACAGACGGAGAAGGGCCTTGCTTCATGGGCAAGCTATTGGCGGTGCCCCACCGATGGCACTTAAGCGTGTGATCCCGGCGGGGTTGACGTTCCTTGGCTGCCGTTCTTTGGAGCTGAAGCTGCAGTTACTTGGAATCTGCGGGCGAGGTGCCGCTGAGGGCTCTGAATGTGACAGGTGGAGCAACACGGGCAGGAGGCGGCACATTCATTCTGACTCTCTTGGAGTGACCCTGTTGGGCACTGTGCTGCATCATCTTTCTCTTGCGGGATTCTTCAAGCTCACGGCGGGATTCCTCGATGAGCATGGCCTTGTTCACCAGGTGCTGAAAATCTGCATAGTCATTCCCAATGACTTGCACCTTCAAGCTGGGTTGAGTCCTCTCTTGAAGCACTTCTGGCGGGCATCATCTGTGGCAACGTCCTCTGGGGCATAACGGGACAACTGAGTGAACCTATTAAGATATTCACTCACTGACATGTTGCCTTGCTGCAGCTCACGGAACTCATTCTTCTTCATTTCCACCTTCCCATCAGGGATATGGGAGTGGCGGAAAGCTCCTGAAAACTCGGCCCAAGTGATGCTATCAGGGCTTCCATGGGCGGCATAACAGTTCTCCCACCATTCTGCAGCAGTGCCTTCAAGCTGGTGGGTGGCATATAGAACCTTCTCGCGATCATCACAACGGGTGATAGCGAGCTTCTTTTCTATGGAGCGCAGCCAGTCATCTGCGTCCAATGGCTCAGAGGAGCTAGAGAAAGTGGGTGGATGGGTCCTTAAAACTCGCCACCCGGCTGGAGGAAAGCCGGGGGTGGAGGTGGCGGGGCGTGGCAACTGCTGACTGCTCGATTCATCATCGCGAGTAGGGCGTGATGCGATTCTGGCGATTCATCATCTGAGTCATATTCTGCATCATAGAGCTCATCAGCTGCGTCTGGGCTGCCATGAACTGACTCAAACCCTGATCTACACTAGCTGCCTGGGAAGACGGTGCATTGGCGCTTGGGATCTCATCCTGGCTTGCGGAGTTGCGGGTCTGAACCATCTGCACGAAACTTCCTGGGTTTAATAGATGAGAAGAAGAAAGCAATTTAGATGAGAGGGAAAATCATTTAGATGAGTAAGGAACAAGGGAGATAGATGGAGCAGTCTAATGCGGACAAAGTTGGTTTGACCCAACGAATAGATGGCCGGAAGGCCATCAAGAAGCAAACGAAAAGGGACACTCAAGCACAAAAGCCCTATTACGCGGACTAAGCGATACTAAAACTAGGGAGGGCAACTACCAATCTAACTTATATGGAGGGTCGACTTGAATCAGGCGGTGGTTCTTGAACTTCCAAAACTTCCATTGCTTGATCTTGAAGGGCTCGATCCTAGGGATAATCCAGAGATGAGGGAGTCAATTTAAATTTGGAAAACCAAGTTTCAGAAAAGATAAGATAAAAGAACTCAAGAATGATATAAGAGGGTAAGATGATAAGAAAAGAATAGAACAAGGTGAGAAAGAACAGAATAAGATGAGAGAAGAATATCTAGTCAAGTTAATTGCTTGGTTTGATTTAGAAAATATCTTTTGAATTTTTGACAAAGACGACCAACCTAACTATGGTTACGTCCTACAGTCGATATGGCTCTGATACCATCTCTTGTCGGCGCCCCGGGAGTCACACAACCCTGAGACCCTCTGTGCATACCGAGCTAGTCCCATGATCAGTAGCTAGCTATCACAGTTGCAACAATGATGTTATCATAACCATTAAACAATGAACTAATGAAGCAGACAAAGTAATATTAGTTAACGGCAAAGGACCTTATGGTCATGTTCTTACAAAAGTCGCCTGACAGCGCTTAACCACAACAGAGTATCTGGCAGCGGAAATCTCAAAATACGTGAAGCCCAATCGACATGCCCACAGGCAATCGAGTGGAGGACGTGACCTAGTTCGCGAAGTCTTCAAAGTAGCCTTCCTCATAGTACTCAACCTGTCCTGATTCTTCTGCTGGGACTGACAACAAAGGGCATAAAGCCGTGAGTACATAAAGTACTCAGCAAGTCGTAGAGAAATGTATGCACATAGTATTCATGCAAGGCTTAAAAAAGAATGGCTTTATGGCTAATTTGCAGAAAAGCAAGTTTAACAGTAAATACAATAATTAGATTGCACAGCAGGATTTTAAAAGAATAGTACATAGATATCCAAGTTCTTTTGAATCAAACAGTGAACCTCCCGTTCACTTCCCAACCATTCCAACCAAACCTTTCCATCGAACCAAACCACATTTTTGAAAATACTACCCCTTGCGCGAAATCACCAGGCATGTTCGTAACCGGGGACACGGCTATTCGAATAGATTTTGACACTCTGCAGAGGTTGTACAGCTTTACCCACAAGACACGAATTCTCTAGTTTATTTGGCATCCGTCGATACCACCGCTCACTTCCTTAGGTGAGCAGTCTGGAGCACGTGACAAGGCCTTTACAAAGTTCCATTTTGCCTCGGTTCTGTTCGCTAAGGTTTCGCCCTCACGGCCCCCTCTTGCGCCAATAATCAACCCAAACAGAACCGACTCAAAACTTCCCTAATTAGTTGGCCAGGTCTGTCCCATACCGGACTTGTGGTTGCACGAGGTGGCCTAGATCAATGACTTGCAAAGTTAAGTCCTTAGTTGGCTGCTCAGACGAGACTTTCCACATCCCAATGTGCATCACACACCCACCTTCACTCCCTACCACAAGCCCGAGCATAAATCATTTTTGTTCATTCTCGACCCAATGGCAATCCCTGCCATGGCTCAACACATTTTAATTATAGTGGCCTCACACCACAATTCCATAGTTCCATTAGTCAAATTTTACTATTCATTAAACATGTGATCGTGAGTCCCACGGATAACTAAAGCGAGACTAAGCAAATATACGCACCCAAGTTGGTAATACAATTATGTCCAACTAATATTAACCATCCTATGGTGTTCAAGGATATATGTCATTCAAGGAGACATTTCATTCTCAATTCATCAAGGAGGCATAATGACAATTTGGTAATTATCTACTCCCAAAACCATTTTTAATAAAACTAACCATGCATGATAATTTAAAACAATATACATTTGTAAAATGGGTTCAACATGTTCAAAGGCCTACGATTTGCCTTCGTTGACGAGGAGCGCGTCTTCGGTCGTCGGGTCGAAGAAATCTTCCGAAATGCCGAAATCTACACGTGCGAGAATAGCAACAATAAATAAAACAGCGCCAAATGAACTCCAAAAATTACAAAACCAGAACCAAATGAAAGTGCTTGATTTTATAAATTTTTGGGCACAAGTTCCATAATTTTTGGAGCTATAACGAAGGTGATATGAATTTTTGAAGTTTTACTGAAGATTTTCAGTTAAAAGGAAAATAAGAAAATGGGGATTAACTCAGTGCTGACACGTGTCCCTCGGTGCACAGAACAGTGCAAGAGCCGAGTCCATGCCCGGGTGCACGAGTCCATGGTAACAGTATCGAGGGAGCCCACATGTCAGCCACAGATACCCAAAACCGGTTTAATTAAACCTCTTTTACTGCACAAGGGCCCACAGTCGGCGGCACCGAAGGTGGATCAAGGAGTCACTAGCGCTAATTAAGCGTCATTAGTAGATAATTGCTACAGTGTTTTGGCAAATGACCGCTACTGATGCTTTCTTGAAAAACAGCAATGGGAGGCAGGCACACACAAGACGGACGCCGGGAGGAGGGGAGGGCTGCGCCGGAGAAGGGCTAAAATGGATCCCCTTCCCCGAGGCGAAGCCGGCGGTGGAGATGAAGACGCCGGAGACTCGCCGGAGCGAAAATGCGGCGGATGCAAGCGGCGGCGGTGGCGCACGGCCCAACAGCTGGGGTGGCCCGGTGGCGCTCCAAGCCCCGGGAAGGCGACCACGAGCACCGAGGAGCGCCTGTGGACTCACTAAAAAAAGGGGGAAATGAAGGCGAGGAGAGGTGAGGCTTTATAGGCTGCAGAGGAGGAGAAGGCGTCACGGGCGAGGTGGCAGCGGCAGCGAGAGGGAGAGGGAGCTCTGCGGCAGGAGCTCTGAAAGGCACCGCGCGGGCGAGAGAAAGGGAGGGAGCGGCGGACGAGGCGTTGACGCGGGAGAGGCGAAGCGCGCGGGACCGAGGAGGGCGGCGAAATGCATCATGCGGCGCAGCGCCACAGGCGAGGTGTTGTGGGAGAGAGAAGAAGGGGAGGAAGAAGAAGAGCAGAGGCGCGGCGGCGAAGTCGTCCGATTTTGATTGGACGGCTGGCGCGAGGGGGCGGCGTGGGTGAACGGGAGCCGACGGATGACGATCCGACGGTCACGCTCGAGGGGAGAGAGGGCGAGGCCGGGCGCGCGGAAGTGGGCCGCAGGAGGCAGGCCGGGCCGGGGAAACAGGGATGGGCCGGCGACGATTCGGCCCAAGAACAGTGAAAGCGATCTTAATACCTTTTTGATTTTTGAAATACAAACAAATGAAAAGATAATTTGGAAAATAGCAAATAGAGCCCAAAAGTTCTAGAAAAATTCACAGAAATTCCTTGAATTATTATGGACTTAATAAAAATACTTTTAACTTTAAATTTTCTTTTTATTTTGCAAATAAAATAATTTTTAATTTCGGGTAAAATGAAAATCAATTTCTAAAATCCAATAAATCCCAAGAAAACACTTAAAATAATAAATTTTTGATTTGAAATACCAAAAATTCAATTAAACCAACTTTAATTTAATTGATGTCTGATTAATTCATATTAAATGCAATTGACTCTGAAATTCCAAATTAAGCTCTTGGCAAATAGAAGCAAATGGTTCTCTTTTTAAAATTTTGAAAATCTCTGAAAAAGCAGGATGCTACATAACCCATATGAAATAGTCCAACGATGTACTCTCGGCGGTGAGTGGCATGATGCATAATGGTAGTTGTTTACCGTTGAGTTCAAATCTGCCCGTGATGTGATCGTAATCTATCAACTTCAACCAACCTGTTATTGTTAGTAGAAAACGAGGAAACAAATCACATTGTATATGCTCCTATCAACTACTAGGTTTTGGCGCTTCAACAGTTGCTCTCTCACAACACCTTACCAAGTTCTTACTAGTTCTTACCAATGCAGCAAGGAAGTGGTACAACCGGTGGCTGGTTCGTGATACTCTCACTTGCGATCAGCCCAACGATTGCGAGGAACGACACCTGCTGAGTTAGTAGGAAGTGGAGCTCGGAAGGCTAGTATGTAGCAAAGGAATAGCAATTATTCAATTCAGCATGCAAAGTTGAAAAGCAGTTCAAAGTACTAGTAACAAGTGCTGATCCTAGTCTAATCAAAGTTTAGCTAATCAAAGCCCCACTAAGAGATGTGTATGTACGCACACGCAAAGATAAATGTGACTTGATGTAAGCAATGGAAAACCTCACAACAAGTGCTAGGAGAGACGCTAACCAACTACTCAAACTTCTTTGTAGGGCACAAGATGGTTCACACGATGTAGAGCACAAAAACGGAATAACGTGCAGCGTAAACAACCCTTTAGTTTAAGCAGAAAACAATAGTTAGTCTCGAGAGATGAAAAAGCAAAGTTTTATATGGCTTATATATACTCGTTTGAAAGGTTTCGATGATATTTACAACTTTGCAGTTGAGGTAAACCCCAAATTCTGAAGGGAAGACTGAAATAAACGACAAAAACCGAAACCGAAAACTTGTGACGCGAATTCGGAGTCGAAAATGACCGATTTTGGGTTCCTTGGAGGGATACTAGAGCATTAAGTGGAAAGTATGCGACTCGTTGTTAGCTTTCCAACGAGTCCAAGAACGTCCAAATCGGACACCATATGAAAAAGTTATGCCCGTTTTACTGAAGGTCTCTTGGAAACGGAATCGTACTCGGACTGGAAACCGACTCGGTTTCAATCTTTAAATTGCTATATCTTTTGATTCCGTGGGATAATCTTACTGAAATTTTTTATGCAAGATTGTGGCTATATGTAGAAGTGCTCCACCAATTTTCACTGGTTTTTGGTGTAACATTATTTTTTTTCTCTACCACGACTTTTGTTTTGTCTGGCGGCCTCTTTCTCCTTCTATTATTTTTCCGGCCCTAGGGTTTTTCGCGAGTCGTAAAAAAATAGCAAAGTGTTCTCTTTTTTTTGGGGCAGGTTAGAGGAGTTCTAACCCATGAATTTTATGTTTAGATGTAAAAACTATGAACCCTAAAACAACGATCAAGCGATGCGAATGAAAAACACGAGAAACAATCTAGACAACAACCAACTAGACAATAACTAGAGCTAAAGATCAGCAACTAGACATGACAATGCAACCAAAGATTCAACAAGCAAACTGAAAAGAAAAAAATTGCAAAAGCTCAAGGGGATCGGTATGGATGATAGATGTAAAATTTTTTTTGGTAATTTTCTGGACTCTAGGTATAAAAAATGAATCTACTACTAGAAAACAGAAAACTCTCACCGAAGAACTGTAGCTCTGATACCACTTGATGAACCCTAAGGTTTGATTTGTTGGCCCGATCTTTCGATGAGAACAATAAGTTCGATAGTCGTCGCTCAACTCTCACGATCCTGGCTACGAACACGCAAGGCTCGAAACCACGCAATCGCTGAACTGCTCGACAAGTCGTTATCAACCGTGCACGAATACCTGGATGACCTGATCATGAAGATCAATTCCTGCATATACCAAAGAAGCACGCAAGAACAAGGTAAAACACAATCTCATGTATTGCAAATAGGATTGAAATATTTGATAAAGTTGGGATTCCGAAGCGGTATTCAAGGTTGGTCTAGTCGACACAAGCCAATACACGAAGTTGCAATGTAGCTAACTTTTAACTAAACGAAATCCAAGGAAACTACAGGGGGTGCGTCCTCCTTAAATAGGGGATGAGGAGCCACAAATCTAAAAGAAATAGAGGGGTGGGACTAAAGGCATGAATTACTATTCATATGAACAGTAATCACGCCCCCAGGTGGGCCGGCGGCATATGTGCCAATTCCGGTACGATTACAAGGCCCAAATTGGTGATATAGCACCTTCTTTTTATGATTCCGAAGTCCACAGAAGGAATTTGGAGGTGAGGCTAGATCCGTTGGAAAGATGTCGTTGTTAGCTTTCCAACAAGCCCAAGAACACCCGAATCGGACTCCGTTTGCAAAAGTTATATCTGTTTTAAGTTGGTACTATCAAGCTGATTCCGGAGGCCGAACTGTATTCCAGAACGGGTCCAGCTCGAACTGCTTACTTGTCTTGGACCAAAAGTGACATGGTGCTGCACATATATATATTTCATCATTAGGTAGCATCATATAGTTCATATAATATAAAGACACACCTAAAAATAAGCTCACATGATAATTTAAGTGAAGCGTACGAGCTCTTCTACTTGGAACAACAAGCATAGCAAATATGGTTGTATCCATAGGGGTCATGTCCTCATCATAGAGTATGCAACAAGAACAGAGGCACGTGTAGTGACTGACTGGTAGGTGGTGTGGATATCATGGGGATATGCTCCAGATCTTATGATGATGTGACAATTGGCAATGACATTTATGGTTTATCGTTTCACAGGGTTTTCGACAAAGTTCAGGCTTTCTGGACAGAGGCGGTCTGACCGGCCATAGCATGGCGGTCCGACCGGTCCCAAATCGGTCGGACCGGCCATGTGCGTGGTCGGACCGTGAAGACCAAAATTGGTCGAGCAGTGGGCCAAAAATAAAGGGTGTAGGCAAGTGAGGGGATCCTAATGCACTTGGTCTCATAATTTTTAGAGCCTCCAAGCAAAAGTTATATTCGTTTTAAATTTCTAGAAGGTTTCGGAATTTCAGGGCTTGAAATTCGGCTAAGTCCCTTATGGCGGTCCGACCGGCTCACAGGGAGCGATCCGACCGGCCAGAGGGCAGTCCGACCGGCTCACATGGAGCGGTCGGACCGATTTCCACTTATGAACGTCAGCCAACTTCGTGGTGATGTTGTTTTGTTAGGTCAAGTTCATTGGTATCATGGTATATGTATTGCATGATGCATGTTTTGACTAACATGGGTCAAGTTGTGAAGAACTTGTTCTCGAATTCGTGTTTGCTTGTCTATGGTTGTTCAGGTTGCTTGGTGGTCAACGACAGTCAACGACGAGGATGATTGGGATTAGACTTGGAGAGTTGAGATCCAGAACGATCGACGATGCCGGGTGAGGTCAATGACTCAAGCGTGACACAAGATGGACAAGGGTAACCTATTGGTGAATCCATGGCGCATGGTGAAGCGGTTTAGGTCAAAAGGTTAAAGACGACGCTTTGCAAAGCGTGCGTGTGTGACCCGTTTGTTAGTGGGCCTTAACGGGAGCCCAATAGAGTCAAACCCTAGAAGTTCTAGGCCTCCACTATAAATAGGAGGAGATGGTGGCTGCACCGGTGGCCTCTCTCTCGCTCGCCTCTTTTATGTTTCAAAACCCTAATTGGCTTAGGGGGAGTTGAGGTGGAGGCTAGGGCTTTTGATGGTTTGAGGTGATTTTCGTGATCTTGGATTGACCACTGATCCATGATGGTGTGGGTGTAATCCAACAACAATCACGTTCTTAATCTACGCAAGGTTTGCTTGAGATAAGTCTCTTTTCGTTCTTGCTTTCATTATCGTGATTTTAGGGCTTTCTTTGATCCACGAGTTTTTGATTGATTCTTTCACATGAATTAGCTTGCTGTGATATGTGTGAACCTATCTAGGATTATCTTGATCATCAATCACTCACGAACAAGCATTAGGATCAAGTTTTCGTTCTTGCCCGGTTTTAGACCCTCTCTTACTCAATTGACAACTGTTCAGGATCTAGCCAAGAATTATCATAATATTCGATTGGAATAGGTCCTCAATAGCATAGAGAAGGTGTGTGCAAAGTTTCGTGAAATTTGGGGTTGAGAATCAAAAGTTAGACCTAATTGCAACTTCGTCATCGGGCTGTTTTTACTGTTTTAGATCTGTTCTGGAGTCTGCCGGTCCGACCGCCCTTCACCACCGGCCCGACCGATTTGGTAGCGGTCCGACCGCTCCAGGCCAGAGGTCAGACCGCTAGTACATTGTATTGCTTTGATCTTTGATGTTTTTGTCATATTGCTTAGGGGATTAATTTGAATTCAATACTAGTCTTCCGCTGTACTGGTATATTGATCTTTATAGCTTCCTAATAGCTATTGGAGTGAAATTGTGTTGAATTCATAATTTATAAAAAAGTGAGCGTGCTCCTATTCACCCCCCTCTAGTCGCCTTTTCGATCCAACAGGTGGAGACAGGGGAAGGAAGGTACAGCAAATCGAGCTCTCAAAGACGCTACGAATCATAACGTTGAGGGCCAGCACCAAGCAGAGTTCCCGTGCAGCGGTTCTTGACACAACAAGAGTCGGACTCAAGAATAGCACAACAGTCGTGATCAGTGATCTGACCGACCGACATAAGTTACATAGTAAGCTAGGGAACATGAGAGATGACAGGAATATGAAAGGAAGAAGTGGAAAGGATGCCTTGGCCTGCAACGGGAAGAGAGGTACCTTCTGCAGTTTGAACAGTCCAAGGAAAAACTGTGAGACTCACAGACCGAGGCAAGTAGAATCTGGTGTTATGTGAAAAAAGCACCAGAATCGAAGATCCACGGAGATAAGATACCGGACGAGGGAGATGCTGAGAAGCAAGAGCCAAACGACCAGAGCCCGAGGTAGGGGCGGTGGTGGCTTGAGACCGCAGTGGTGGCGGCTGCCCAAGGCCACAGCGGCTGCAACGTCCCAAGACTGGGGCGGCGGCGACCCAAGGCAGGAGTGGAGACATCGTCCCGAGACCAGAGTGGTGGCGACCGAGGTAGCGGCGGCAGGTGCACGACCTGCGGGTATGCTACCAGTTGCACCGAAAGGTGTGACACCAGCGATTATGAGATCTGCACCAGGATGGCGAAGGAGCCGTCGGCGGAGGCCATCAGGCAGCACGAGCGGTGGATAGAGACGAACTCCGTCGGTGGCGGCAGCACTGCTAGAGCAGAGGAGCAAGCTCTGGTGGTGTAGGCAAGCTCAGGCGGCGGCGGCAGGGAGGCTCCGACGTGCCTTGGCTTCGGGCGGTGCAAAACCGGCACGGAACAAAGGAGGCGCCCACGGGGAGCAGTGCACTGGCGTGGGTGATGTGGATCCGGCGGCGCACTTCGGGATCTGGAGGCAGGGGGTCTCCGGTGGCGGGATCCGGCGGGGGCGCACGAGATCTGGTGGTCGACGTCTTGGCTTCGGGCAATGCGAAGCAGAGGAATCACGTGCGGGGAAGCGACGCACGGGCGACAGCGTGGATCCGGTGACGGGATGGCGGGATCCGGTGGCGGGGAGGCTCAGGCGGCGGGAAAGCTTCAGGCGGAGCAGAGGTGCACAGTGGAAGGGCGGGGCGGTTGTCGGGTAGGAGTAGGGGCCGGACGGGCCGGAGGCCATCGGCGTGGCGGCGAGCGCGCTCGGGATGATGCCGGTAGGGGTCGGGCTGTTGTGGGGTGGTTAGGGTTTGGGGAGGCCTGAAGAGTTTGCCGAGCTCGAAGGGGGCATTTGGGGTGGGGTTAGGGCTCCCCGAGGGTGACGCCATGGAAGGCGCCTCGAGGTCATGGTGGGGGAAGTGGAGTAGATCTGGCGGCGGAGGGAGTGAGGAGCGAAGGAAGAAGGAGGAAGAGCCCCTTTCTCGGCCTTGGGCAAGCGCAGGCGGTGTGCAAGAGCAACACCAGATCCAATCGGATGACCGGGACAAGAGCATCAACATCCGATGCACATGCGAGCGCACCGCCTACGACCGCAATGCCGGATCTAATCCAACGACACATGCAGAGCAACGACCACCCGACGGCCAAAAAAAACGTGTCGATGTGGCCACCCTGTCTGAAGCCCTGTGAGCCTCCTTCGACCTGTTAAGATTACCTGTATATATACAGTAATGTTTTCTTTTTCAATCACCTACCATGCATTTGCTGTTATCCCCACAGAGGATCCCTGTAGACAGGAATATGAAAGGAAGAAGTGGAAAGGATGCCTTGGCCTGCAACGGGAAGAGAGGTACCTTCTGCAGTTTGAACAGTCCAAGGAAAAACAGTGAGACTCACAGAACTGAGGCAAGTAGAATCTGGTGTTATGTGAAAAAAGCACCAGAATCGAAGATCCACGGAGATAAGATACCGGACGAGGGAGCTGCTGAGAAGCAAGAGCCAAACGAGCAGAGCCCGAGGTAGGGGCGGTGGTGGCTTGAGACCGCAGCGGTGGCGGCTGGCCAAGGCCACAGCGGCTGCAACGTCCCAAGACTGGGGAGGTGGCGGCCCAAGGCAGGAGTGGAGACATCGTCCCGAGACCAGAGTGGTGGCGACCGAGGCAGCGGCAGCAGGTGCACGACCTGCGGGTATGCTACCAGTTGCACCGAAAGGTGTGACACCAGCGGCTATGAGATCTGTGGTAGGATGGCGAAGGAGCCGTCGGCGGAGTCCATCAGGCAACACGAGCGGTGGATAGAGACGAACTCCGTCGGCGGCGGCAGCACTGCTAGAGCAGAGGAGCAAGCTCCGGCGGTGTAGGCAAGCTCAGGCGGCGGCGGCGGGGAGGCTCCGACGTGCCTTGGCCGGCGGTGCGTAACCGCGCGGAGCAGGAGGCGCCACGGAAGCGGTGCAGGCGTGGGTGATGTGGATCCGGCGGCGGGCATCGCGGATCTCGAGGCGAGGTCTCGGTGGCGGGATCGGCGAGCGCATAAGATCCGTGGTCGACGTCTTGGCTTCGGCGTCTGCGGCGAGAGAATCACGTCGCGGGAAGCGGCGCGACGGCGGCAGCTGTGGATCCGTGTGACGGGATGGCGGGATCCGGTGGTGGGGAGGCTCAGGCGGCGGGAAAGCTTCAGGCGGAGCAGAGGTGCACAGTGGAAGGGTGGGGCGGTTGGCGGGTAGGAGTAGGGGCCGGACGGGCCGGAGGCCATCGGCGTGTGCGCGCCTTCGGGATGATGCCGTAGGGGTTCGGGCCAAGTTGTGGGGTGGTTAGGGTTTGGGGGAGGCCTGAAGAGTTTGCCGAGCTCGAAGGGGGCAGTTGGGGTGGGGTTAGGGTTCCCCGAGGGCGACACCATGGGAGGCGCCTCGAGGTCATGGTGGGGGAAGTGGAGTAGATCTGGCGGCGGAGGGAGTGAGGAGAGAAGGAAGGAGGAGGAAGAGCCCCCTTTTCTCGAGCGCGGGGCAAGGCGCGGCAGGGTGTGCAAGAGCAACACCAGATCCAATCGGATGACCGGGACAAGAGCATCAACATCCGATGCACATACGAGCGCACCGCCTACGACCGCAATGCCGGATCTAATCCAACGACACATGCAGAGCAACGACCATCCGACGGCAAAAAAAAAAAACGTGTCGATGTGGCCACCCTGTCTGAAGCCATGTGAGCCTCCTTTGACCTGTTAAGATTACCTGTATATATCTGAATGTTTTCTTTTCAATCACCTACCATGCATTAGTCGTTATCCCCACAGAGGATCCCCAGTAGACATGGTGCACAGTGTCCTTTTGCTCAAAGGCATGACCCTTTGGATTTGCAGAGCCTTCAAAGCTACGTATTTGTTGTGCACAAGTCTATCATTGAGCCTTGCCTTACCACCTTACAACTCGTGACAATGAGTGAATTACTCTCTCGGAGTGACTCAAAGACCGTATATCGTATGCATCCTACCCATCATACAAACCAGCAGATGCTCCTCTGTTAACAACATTATCCAAATTGTAGGAATGATACGGTAAGAAGTTTGAGAGTCTTGTTTGAATCTTTTGTGCACCTATCGTGAACCACCCTATCAACAAAACTCATGTAGCTAACTTTTGTAATTTAATTAGGATGTGATGGATACTCTGTCTTTTCTTTTACCGACAATTAATCTTGTGGTTGGGTTCTCCTTGGTAGGTCGGTGCTCTCATAGACAAATACGTGGTCTACTCATGCTAAATATTTCCATCATTTTGTGATGATGCACCGGATTCCCAACCGATTTTGAGCGACACATGCCGTGCAT
This sequence comes from Hsuehochloa calcarea, assembly GCA_036346395.1. NCBI lineage: Eukaryota > Viridiplantae > Streptophyta > Magnoliopsida > Poales > Poaceae > Hsuehochloa > Hsuehochloa calcarea. The sequence goes on along the minus strand of CM070604.1, from coordinate 13,390,090 downwards.
GCTTTGTTGTCGTAATGCACAGCCCTCTTGAATGAACAACGAAGAGATCTAGACAGTAATACGATTATCTTCCGATGACTGCTATTCCCTGAATCGAGGGTCGTTGGTCACACTATCTTCTTTGGAATATTATGCTCAAATACCTAGGTCCGTCCGATCTATAATCTATTATATTACGAGTTGGAACAGTTTCTCTTGAATTTCCATTGTTTCATGGTTGCGTCTTTTTGCGTTCGATAGTTGTTATTGCTTAGGGTCGTGGATTAGGGCGTCTCGTGCTAAATTGAAACTATGTACGATTTCTCATCGAGTTGTTTCTTAAGAAATCTGTACTTGTTTTTCATATTATTCTGAAACGGGCGTGTTCGGGCCGTAAACGTTATTAGATTTATCTGAATTTGGTCCCGACTACCAAACCATCAAGCATCTACACCAATCCTTACCTGTTTGATGATGACTGCAGGTTTCAAATCGATTTGGCCAATGTTCAAGCGCTAGGCGCTAGGCGGGCGGTGGCATGAGGCCTAGTGCCTAGGAGGATTAGGCGGTGCCTGAGCGGCCACTTGGCTCAAAGGAGATAAACCCACAACCTCACAATAGGAATAATTTGATGAATTGAGCAAACATCGGGCATCAAATTGAGCAAGATAGAAGAAAAATTACCGAAGAAGCAAGACATGTGCAATTTGATGTAGTTATGTATATTATCTCCCCTCCAAGACTCCAAGTGCTTGATGTAAACATGTATGTATTGTAATCAAATAATGATATAAATATGTATGTATTGTAATCAAATAATGATGTAAACCTGCATATTTAATCAATGATGAGTTATTTTGCTACTGTGTTGTGCGAAAAAGAATGTATGAAACTATGAATGATCGATGAATGAAGGAAAGTATGAAACATATGCAGCCACACATCTCAAAGACTTGACATAGAAAATAATCAAAATATCATAAGTTCATAACATGACAAAGGCAAACTCCACATAGCAAGCAAAATCCTAATATAGTTTATGATGAATTGCGAAGACGTCTCAATCTGTCAATCATGAGTTAGTGTCTTCGTCCCCCTCCTCATAATTCCGGGTAACCACCACTTCATCTTGGTTGGACTCGAACTTAATGTCGTCCCCCCCCCCTCGTTGACATCTTCTTCGGAATCGGACAAGAAATCATCTTCATAGAGGTCTCTCACTCTTGTGCTCCTACGAGGTTGCATGGCTTCACTAGCCCCAGATGCTTCATCAATGACCTTCCATGTAAGTCCCGTACCGGCCTCAACCTCTTGATCATCATCACCACCATCAATTATCCACCCTTGAGCTTGTGTAGCATCTGAAGCTAAAATGACATCGATATTTTTCACATTGCTTTTCTCATTTTTGCTCAACAATCTTGCATTGAATTGAACATAGACTAGATTGTTGAGACGTTTCACATCTAGCCTATTTCTTCTCTTTGAATGTATCTACAAATAGTAAAATGGAGTGTAGTAGTTACATAGTTGACAATTTGACATATTGCCTATTGAGAATGAGATAGTTTATACTTTATAGTTGAGAGTTGAGACTTACCATATCAAAAGTGCTCCAATTTCTTTCACATCCAGATGAACTTGAGGTCAAGGAAAGGATTCTTATGGGCATTCTTTGCAAAGTGGGAACTTGATATCCAAAAGTAGACCACCATGTTGCTAGCCATTAGCAAAAGTAGAAGAAAATTAGTACAAGATAAATGGTTAAATAGGCATTGAGTTGAAATCATGATTGTGAGCACAAGTTTACCAGGATTAAAATTGCTTTTTTGATATCCAAGTTTGGCGGTAGGTTTCCGAAAGACCCCTTCTTGATCTTTAAACTTGTGCCAATCCTCATTAAGCACTTGAGCTTGCATTTCATCATGACCATGATAAAATGTTTCAACACATTCAAATAATGCATCCATGAGATTTGTATCTTGCAAGATGGTTTTATCGTTGTAACTATAATGTGGATTTAGAAGGTATGCTGTCAAGTGCAATGCAGAATCAAGCCTCCCTGCCATCTTTACATCAATTGCATCCATGATCAATTTATAGTTGTTCTTCAAATTGTTCAATGCCTCCTTGATTTGCTTCTTTGCTTGTAGTATTTCTCCATAAACAAATGCCAAAGATGGACCATCTCCATCTACCATGCGAAGAACTTTCACCAATGGTTCAAAAACCTTCAATCAATAAAATATACAAGGTTATGACATAATAGGTAAGATTGTAAGAATGACATAATAGTATAATACTATAATAGACATCACATATTCACAAGGATATGATGCTTTGCTATACCTTTAAACAAGTAGACACACCATTCCAAAAGGCCCTACTCATTAGTGTAGTAGTTGCCGTCTTGCCTTTTTGTGTTTTAGTGTGAATGCAGTCCTCCCATTCTGAACTAAGTGCCATCGACCTTAGTGCATCCTTCTTCTCAATCAAACTTTGCAAAGTAAGAAAAGCCGATGCAAATCTAGTCACCCCCAGCCTTATTATATCTCTTCTCTTTGTGTGTTTCCTCACCAAGGCCACTGTCCTATGATGTGCATAGACAAATATAGTGAATGTCTTTGCTTGATCAATTGTCTTCTTATACTTTTGCATATTCTTGACAATTGCTTCTAGCATCAAGTTAATGGTGTGAGTTGCACATGAGCTCCAAAAGATAGTCGGTCTCTTGTCCTTCAATAATGTCTTTGCTCCCATGTTGTTGGAAGCATTGTCCGTGACCACTTGCACAATATTTGTTGGACCTAGTTGTTCAATGCAAGTATCTATGTACTCGAAGATGTACTCACTTGTGTGTGCATAATCCGACGCCTCCTTTGATTGTATGAAGCTTCTCCCCAATTTGCAATGCACACACACATTCATTATGCTCCTCCTCTTTTGATCGGTCCAAGCATCGATCATGATGGAGCACCCGGTCAAAGCTCTCTCTTCTTCATGTGTCTTCAACAAACCCTTTGTTCTTTCCACTTCCTCCTTCAACAACTTCTCCCGACAATAATATTAAGAAGGACCTACAAACCCCGGTCCAAAGCGACCAATAGCCTCACACATTTGTTTGAACTCGTCATTGTTGATGGCATTGAAAGGGACACCTAAACAGTAAACATAAAAGCATACAATGCTACATGAGGCTAACAATCAACAGTTCAACGAAATGATAGCAATCGTGAGAGAATGAGAGTTGCAAATAAATTATACCATGAGAATAAAGCCATCTCACAACATATTGTTTCACTTTATGATTCCTTTCTTTCCAAAGTGCATCTTTAATATTTTGTTGCCGGGTTGTCAAAGCAATGTAAGTATCAATAGGGCAAGCAAACTTATCCATTGGCCCTAATGTATGAGGTGTCGAGCCTCCAACAACTTCAAGCACTTCATCTTCATTAGGGTCATCTTCTTTTTCAATTGTCACTTCTTTTCTAAGCTCTTGCTCTTTTGCTTTCTTTGCTTTCTTCAATGCTTGTGCATCCTCTATAGACTTCCTACATTTCGTTTGTTCTTCTTGTGTGGACTTTGGACATCTAGCAACATTCCCGCGAATATGACCAATATGTTGTTTGAGTCTATACACCCCTCCGTGAATTACCTTTTGACACAAGTGACACTTCACTCTATCCAAGTTGTTTGGATCATCTAAATACCCAAATTCCCGTTCTATATCTTCGGAATTCCTCTTAAGGACGCTTGAACTTGTCGCACCTCCGGAAGCAACGGATGACATCTTGAGTCCTTGACAAAATGACAAATCAACAATCATACACATTAAGGCATATAAGGAAATACTAATAGTAATACATAAGTACATAACACTATGGTACGTATAGAACACTATACTGATGAGTGATTAGTGATTACAGAACTCCATGAACCATGCAACAATTTTTTTTTAAATGACCCATACATCCGCATTTATACTACCATGTTCATCTTCAAGATACTACCATAGTACCATGTATACAAATTACAAAGTTCAATGACCCATACATCTTCAAAGATACTACCATGTCTCAGATACAAAGTTACAGATTCAGATGGGTCATCAGTTCATCACTCATCAAGATACTACCATTTCAGACTACACTACTACCATTCATGATTCATCTTCAGTATACTACCATGTCTGTATGGGTCACTCAAGTACTGAACAATCATACATCTTCAGTGTACAAATTACAAACTACAAAGTTCAATCATACATCTTCAGTAATCAGTATACAAATTACAAAGTTCACTTTCAGTGACCCATGCGGCCATACATCTGTACTATACTACCATGTTCATCTTCACTCTTCACTTCTTCAGTATACGAACTGAACAACGACAACAACCAAATAGGAAAATACCCATCATTAGTTCAGTGAAAACAACCAAACAGACCAGACTTTCTCTTCTAGTCTTCTTCATGTCAGGAAGCTCCTGTGATTTAGTCAGGAAGCTATGAGCTATTGAGCTGCTCATTCATAGAAATGGTAATGCGGCAGAGCTATCTTCGGCTGGGAGAGCTGGAACTGGAAGCGACGTTGTCGAGTTGGAAGCAGTGCTACGGGGAGTGGGAAGAGAGGGGAGGGCGGCGGCGCGAGGGTGGTAAGAGAGGGGAGACAGAAGGGGAGGGGGCATCGGAGGAGGGGAGGCCGGCGACGCAGAAGAACTGAGAAGAGAGGGGAAGGCAGCGGCGCGGGTGGAGCATCGCATGGGAGGGTGGCGACGCGGGAGGGGACCAGAGAGGAGCCAGAGCAGAGAGGGGAGGTCGACGGGCGACGGCGGAGGAGCGCGGTAGGGGGAGCATCGCATGGGAGGGTGGCGCCGCGGGAGGGGGACCAGAGAGGAGCGACGGCGCGGGAGCAGAGGGAAGAGGAGTACGGCGTACCTCGATTCCACGGCGGGGCGAGCTCGATTTGGCGGCGGAGAGCTCCAATCGGTGACGCGAGATGGCCGGAACCGGGGCGAGCTCGACTCGGCGGCGGGGGATGCCGAACCCTAGCGCGCCGCAACGTGGTCGGGGGCGTCGGGCGCTGTTCTCCTCTTATCCACCGCCTCGGCGCCCGCCGAGCTCCGCGGAGGACCGCCTTGGACCACTGGCGTCGTCTCGGCTCCCGGCCCGCCTAGCGCAGCGCTTCGGTCGAAGTCGCCGCGGGAGGAAGCCGCCTAGCGCGTAGTCGGCGCCTTGAAGCCGCCGACAGCCGATCTTTACAACCCTGAGTACTTCATTTCCACTTGCCTGCGTGCCTGCAAAATGTTCAGAGATTTAGCTCCGATCCTGATGCACTGAGGAAACATCCATTCTCGGAGATCCCTACACGTAAGTGGGTCAACCCATGATCTTGCCAATTGCTTTTCTTTGTCAATTCCCATCCTCTTTACACAGAGATACACAAATGAATGCATTGCGATGATCCATCCACAGAGCTCATCCGGCTGTAAAAAGACGGCATGGTTTTGCAGAGCTGTGCTGTGGGCGCGGCCTGCCGCTTTTGCATAGATTTGGGCCAATTAGTTGCTTGTTTGGGGGTGCGCTTCGCTGCATCTGTCCCCATTAAGGGTCAGATCACGAGAGGGCGAGGAACAAGTCGCCCAGATTTTGGCCTCACGTTGCTGGGACTGTACGGGCTCGCTCATGTGTGAAGAGGCATCGCTGTCAAGGTTTCGACCGTGTCTGGCTCCCTCGTAACAGAGGGATAAATCAGGTCGAGAGAATAGAAGAGTGAGCTACCGTTGAAGAGATATGGATGAGCTGGAAGAAAATCTGATAGGGAGCATCAGCCGTTGATTAAATCAATGGCTGATGAGGAGAGACCTCACGTGAGGCCTTTCCTCGGCAAATTTTTTTTCCGGTTGAGCTTGCTAGCTAGATATGCATAATTTCACATTCTACAACTGAAATCTTTCTAATGAAATTATCAAAACATTTTGATTGTAGACAGAAAACGTTATACAGACATGCTTCATGTAACGGAAAAAGGAAGTCCCCTTGAAAAAAAATATATTTTTATAACGGAATGGTTAACGTACAAATGTTTATTTTTATGAGGCTTACAAAATAAAATTTCAACCATCTACTCCCTCCAAGCGGAAGTGGGATAAAACTCAAGGAATGTGAACAATTTTTTAATCTAAAAACTGTTTTCATCACAACTACCTCCATTTATCAAGTAAAGCATAATTCTCCCTAAAGAGGCATAATGCCTCCTATGTATTTAGAGTATGTTGGTAAATAAAGATATATAAACGCTTTTAACATAATGAAAGGGCCGTTACAATTTACGACTGGGGCTAGAGTACTAAGAGGAGATATGCGGCATTGATCCTATTGATATGATAATGATATCAGTGTTTGGATTTATCTAGAACAGTAAAAAGGAGCCAAAATCAAAGTCATTCTTTACACATGACCATGCAAATGATGAGCTTTTTTTTAAGGGCAGCCATGTAACGATGAGTTGTTCCATACAGATTTGGTTCTTTGGGAGTAAACATGAACTACGAACCGTACGTGCAATCTTACAGCGGGCCAACGGGGCAGGAAGTGTCTCTTTGCCTGCTCAAGCCATTTAATGTTCTTTGTCTACATCCAAAAATGGAGAGCGATCGAAGGGAGAGAGGCAGAGATGCCGACTTAATGCAAAATCACATAACCGCTCCCGGTGAAAACGTTATCGGCGAAATTTCGCCGGTTACCTCCGCTAACCGGTAGAAATCAAAATCGGCGGCGAAATTTCGGTTTTGATAAAAATTGTTTTAAAAAAATTCGAATTTGAATTTGAATTTTTTAATTTAAAATTCGAAAATTTTGAATTTTTTTTTTGAAAATTTTGGCCGAAATTTCCGGTCCCCTCTGGTAAAATTTTGAAACCGATAATGTTTTCACTGACCGCTCCTGAGCAGGGTTTTGATATGGTTTTTGTATAAAATCGTATGTGATACTTTTGTTTCGTTGGGCAGGAAAACGAAAATTTGCACTTAATGGGGTGGGCTGCCGAAAATCTCTCTATATTAACAAAGTCCTTCATCTCCTCCTTTGCCATCTCCATCTCCTCCTCTGCCATTTCTCCTCTGCCATCTCCGTCTCGCCCTGACCTTGCGCTACAGCCTCCCCCGAGCTCGTCGCCCCACGGCCTCCTCCACCTCGCCCCAGCCTCGTCGTCGCGCGGCCTCCCACGACCTCGTCGCCCCCGGCCTCCTCTACTTAATGCCGCCTGTCCTCCCCCAGAGTTCGCTGCGTCTGCGGCCTCCTCCACCTCGCCTCCTCATCGTCGCCGGCCTCCCATGACCTCGTCACCCCAACCTCCCACGACCTCACTCTCTCTACTCCCCCCTTTTGCTCTGTGATGTGGATTACTAATGTGATGTGTTAGTGCTCTGTGAATGGATTGAGTTGATGCTACTGTGATGTGGGTGATGCATGCCGTGTTGTTTTTAGTACTCTGTGAATGGATTGAGTTGATGCTACTGTGATGCCATGGCTATATATTGTGGGAAAGCTAGCGAAAAGTTCAATCCGAAAATCAATATCAGATTCATTCGCGAGGCTCAGGAGGCTCTAGACGAAGTGAAAATCCGTTTTTTTTGCCATAGAAAAAACTATCACAGACGGTTCTTGTTTAGAACCATCTGTGAAAATAGACCATCACAGACGGTTCTATTCACGAATAGTGATAGCCTTTTTCACTATTCAGACGGTTCAAAAACTGTCGTGAATAGTGATAGCCTTTTTCACAGACGGTTCAAAAACCGTCTGTGATGACCTCGTGTCATCACAGACACAAAAATTCAGACGGTTCAAAAACTGTCTGTGATGATGGTTTAGAATCGTCTGTGATGAACTTTTGTGTAGTAGTGAGTCTAAAGCTAGAACGGTAGTATTGAACTTGCATGTACTTATGTAGTGAGGTGCAAGAAGAAGAGATCACATGTGAACGTTAGTAATAGTTCCAGATTGCAATTGTCCGGATGTTAGTGTTGCCTACTAGAGATCTAGTGGTCAGCAAAAGGTTTCTTTAAAGAGCTATTAGTGTTGATAATCAGTTATGTAGTATTAGATAGCTAATCCCCTAGGGATGCTGGCTGATGCGATAGGCTTGTATTACTTGATGTTGGATTTGTACTTTGCCTTTCAAAGAAACACTATAGCATAATTGAGCCTTATTTGGGTTAAACAAAACGTAGATCAGACCAAGTTCTTGGTCTTTTCAACTTGCATGCGTGGTAGCAAGTACTGGAATACATCTTGCATGTAGTGCTTGCCGCAGCATTTTTATCTGCTGAGTTGCTGAGTTTTGGCAGATCACAGCGGGCCAAGTTCAACAAACATAAGTAGATTACTGTATGGATGGCTTATGAGTTATGGTACCTGGTGGCGGTGGGGATGTATATAAGCTTCATGGTTTCTGAGAAAACCTAGATTGTTAATTAGACTTGCTGTATAGAGTATTTTGCTATGGAGGTTCTCAAATCAAATGTGTCCATTTTAGTCGTTTACGTTGTTAACATGGTAAAGCTTGTTTAATTGTGGCACCTAAGCCCCTTGGTTAAGTAATGTAAATGACGTGCAGTGGCAGGTACCTAGGTAGCACATGTAGGCAAACTTAATTATCTAAATGTCAGGAAAATTTAGGATATGATTGTTGGCTAGTCAGTGGAGACGCAGGGGTTGACACCACCCACTAGGCACTACCGGACTCCCGGCCTTTGCCGAGAGCCCAACGAGTTGACGCTCGGCAACCTATTTGCCGAGAGCAGCTCTCGGCAAATAGCCGTCGGCAAAACATCTAACGGCAAAGGATTCTTTACCGAGAGCCCCTCTCGGCACAATATTTACCGAGAGTAATGACAAGGAGCTCGGCAAACTATAGCTCTCGGCAAACTGGGTTGCCCTGGTAACGGCCAAACGATCGTTAACGGTGTGACAGCTTGTTTGCCGAGAGCGACCGTCGGCAAAGAACTTCTTTGCCGAGAGCGACCGTCGGCAAAGAATTTCGTTGCCGAGAGCGACCGTCGGCAAATCTGCCTCTTTACCGAGAGTTAGGCTCTCGGCAAAGAGGCAGTTTTGCCGAGAGTTGAGACCAAGCTCTCGGCAAAACTGCCTCTTTGCCGAGATCTAGGCTCTCGGCAAAGAGGCAGATTTGCCGAGAGCCGATAACAAAGCTCTCGGCAAAGAGGCCGATGTGTCGAGAGCTAGGCTCTCGGCAAAGAGTCCAGAGAGCATTTTTTTTTTTTGTTTATATTTCCAGCTTCAACAACACATATTTCACAAATATAACACATCATCCACATCACATATATCACAAATATGTCATCCACATCACATATATCACAAATATGTCATCCACATCACATATATCACAAATATGTCATCCATCTAAACATCTCAAATCCAACAACACATGTCCATCTCAAAGTGCTAAGTTCATCTCACACAAGTTCATGTCACAAAGTGCTAATACATGATGAAGAACAACAGACTCACCCCCAAGGCTCCCACCCCCCCGACCCTCCCGACGGCGGCTGCTGCTGCGGCGGAAGGTGTGGATACCCCGACCCTCCCGACGGCTGGCGATCGCGGCGGTGGTACCGACGGCGGTGACATGCGGTCAGCGATGCGGTGGTACCCGACCCTCCCGACAATGCGCGCTCAGGCACATCATTCGAACCCGCCGATTGATTCGTACAAAGGAGAAGAAAAATTAGTAATTATAGTAATACTAAGGCATATAATTGTAATCTAAGCGTAGACAAGTCAAAATTTGCAGAACTAGGTATAAAATTGTAATCTAAGCCTAGACACATCAAAATTTCAAGAAGACTTCCCCGCACGGTGGGGTTTCCAAAACTCGCAAGAAAACCAACGACACGATGGCCGCCACCACATATCAACGCACGATGGCGGCACACATATATATCAACGCACGAAGGCCTCCCATCACATATCAACGCACGAAGGCCTCCCATCACATATCAACGGCACGATGGCCGACATGCACAAGAAAGAGCTTTGTTAGAAAGTTGAACTCACGTATGAGTAAGGCGGGTATGGGTCGAGGCGGTGGAGGAGCGAACAGCTCTAGTGGCGCTGGGCGACCCATCGTGACGCCAAGACTTGCCACGCGTCTTGAGCCAAGGCGTCAAACCTCGCCCGCTCCCTCTGCCGCTCTTCCTCGACCCTAGCCTTATGCTCCTCGAGCGCATGCACTGGGCCTATAATTTTTCACCGCATTGTTACAAGCAATTTCGAGGAATGTAAAACCAATGAACGCATTTAATAAAACAGAAATAACTCGTAGTCTTGCCACACGATGCGTCGAAGTGTCTGCGCCTTGGTATGGGCACGCTCCCGCTCGTCTTTGCTTGTCCGGACTGTGAGAGAGTGGGAGTGGTGTCGGGTCGAGCGTCTTTGTTGCCGATGAGGTACCGCCCATGCTTCTTGCCTCCTCCCACCCTCATGACGATGTCGCCAATGTCCGCGGTGTGCGGATCCCGGCCGCTTCCATGGACTCCCTTGCCGCCATATAAGCTTCTCCAGATGCCGCTGGTCCAAGAACTACCGCGAGGGAGGGAAGGGGAGGCGGCCATGAGCGAGGGGAAGGGGGACGGCGGCTATGAGGGAGGGGAAGGGGGACGGCGGCGGCTATGAGGGAGGGGAAGGGGGGACGGCGGCGGCTATGAGTGAGAGAGTGAGAGAGATCTGGGAGGCTCGAAACGGTTAAGTGGGAAGCCACTTTGCCGAGAGCCCGATCTGGGAGGCTCTCGGCAAACATTCCCCCTTTGCCGAGAGCCCCCAGATCCGGCTCTCGGCAAAGTTTTTTTCCAAATTTCGTTCGCATTTTTTAGCTAGCTAACTGCACAAAAAAAATTTAAAAAAAATAAAAATTATTATTTGCCGAGAGCTACTCTCGGCAAAGAAAAGTTTTTTTAAATATTTTTTATTCGTCTAACAAACTGAACAAAAAATGATATTTCTAAAAAAAAATAAACATTTGACTGAACAAAAAATGATATTTCAAAAAAAAAAATAAACATTTGCTTAGCGCAGCTTCTAAGAACCTATTCACGAGAGCCGACTCTCGGCAAACCATTAATCCGTGCTAGGTAAAAAAAAAATCACACGAGAGCGGCCCGTTGCTCTCGGCAAGATCCTTTGCCGAGAGCAATCCTCAAGCTCTCGAGCACGAATATCAAAAAACAATTAATAAATAGCAAACGGCTCTAAAAATACGAAATTTTGCCGTGTTACAACTTATGCTCTCTAATGGCTATACAAAAGTTTGGAACTCCAAAACTAATTCGACCGTGACATTGTTTGAAAATCCTAATGGATCCTTCTCGACTTTATGAAACTTATTCTGAGATGTCTCAGATTGTAAGAATCATACGCAACCACTTGCGCCAAACATTTTCAATTTTTACCACGACCTCCAAGTGTGATACCATGACTTCATTGCAAATATCACAATTTTCCGAATTCGTTTCCTTTTTAAGAATTTTTAAATCGTTCGCGACATATGTTCGTTGTCTTGATTCAAAATAAAAGGTGAAAAACGTCAACAAGATGTTATTTGCCCCAATAATGCATAAATAGCATGAATATCATTTTCTACTTAATTTTTTCCCGTGTTTAAATCAATCGCTGTTCAAATTTTAATCGATTAAAAAAACTCCTTGAAATGCAATTAATTAAATATATATAGCAAATAATTACAAAAATACACAAAATTTTAATATCGATTACAACTTTGTAGTATGTGTATAGAGAAAAAGTTTGGAGCATATGAAAGAAAAATAATTTAATTGGAGAGAGTTAGGAGAAGAGAAACACATGCACATGAAATATAGAAACCACATTTGCCGAGAGCCTGGCCCTCCGCAAATATTTGCCGAAAGCGGCGCTAGGCAAACAGTTTTGCCGAGAGCCGTAACGGTGGGGCTCTCGGCAAAGAGGTGACGCCGTCAGGGCAGGTCACGGCTATGGGCCCACGGCACTGTTTTGCCGAGAGCCTGATTTTGCCGAGAAGGCGCCCACCACGCAAAGGCCCATTTTGCCGACGGGAATTTTTTGCCGAGCGGGGCTCTCGGCAAAATAGCGCAGTTCGCCGAGAGTTATTGTTTGCCGAGATGCAGGCCCACGGCAATCTTTTCAGTTCCCGACGGTCCGTGTTTGCCGAGAGCCGCGCTCGGCAAACCTTTTCTTTGCCGAGAGCCTGCGTTTTTGCTCTCGGCAAAAATCGCGGCTCTGGGCAAAGGACGTTTTTCCGGTAGTGAGGGATCCATCCCTGCACCTTTATATGCGTACGTGAGTGTCTTTTGTGAGTCTTTTGTGAGGTCGTGAATTTATCTTCGACTCTTACAATTCTATAGTGCACCTGTATACGTGCGGTGCCACATGCTCGTCTTAAAAGTATGCCAGCAAGTTCGGTGAAACCACCCCGGCTCATCGCATGACGGGCTTATCCCAATCCGAGGTCACGCTGCAGTAGTACGAGATGATTGCCACATAAGCTATCACAAGAGGATTATGCATAGCGACATACCTTTGCTGTGAAGCCTGATCCTGGTCGGGTCTAGAAATTAACGTGTACGCACAGCGCCCGACGTTTTTACTGTTCCCCTCCGATCTAGCTGATCCTTTCCTGTGCTGTTCTCTCTCTGTCTCCGCCTGTGTCTCTCTCTGAAAGGGATCACACACGAATGATCTACACGGCCTAGACGCCTCTCTCTTGGTTCCTTTATAAAAGGGACCTGCCTCCCCCTACTGTCCATGATCATTCTTGGCCCCTGCAAATTGGCCTCCCAACTGCACATCACACTACAGTACCAGCTGCTCTTCTCCTCCTCTACATCTCATCCTGATCTCCACTTATCTATCACCTGCACTTGCAACCTAGCTAAGCTAGCTAGCTAGATCTCTAGCTTCCTCTAGATCTCATGTCTGCCATCTACATGAGCCAGCTCTCTACCACTCTCCCTCTAATGGAGGGAGATCGTCATCACCAGGGTCACTTCCAAGCCTTCACCCTACCAATGGAGCCCCCAATCTTGTTCCCCTTTGTGGTCAACAATAGCAGCCCTAGTGACAGCAGTCTAATCTATGGATCAGACCATCAATTGAGGCAGCATCAAGCTATACTGGAGCCCCAACATGTAAGTATTAGCTAGCTAGCTAGCTAGGGGTTTGATTAATTTCTCATTCTTAGCTATATCCACATGTATTAATATGTTTGTTCACTTCAAGTTGTTTAACTAACATGCTCTTTTATTTTGGTTATCAGATGATTGGTGGATCATCAAGCGTCTTTGCGACGCCGTTCCCGACCGTCGAGAGCATCCGTGATGACATGATCGAGCGATCCTGGTACGATCCATACGATATCGAGAAGCTGCAGGCCACCAGCGGATCAGTCCAGACCGGAAAGTGGACGGCGCCTGCTGCGGCCAAGACGAGGCTCACGAGGAAGACGAGCGATCCCGGTAGTATCGGTGGGGCCGCGAAGAAGCCGAGGAGGAGGGCACGGGCATACAAGGATGGCAACCACAGCAGCAGCATGAACCAACCTTTGGGAGTTATTAGGGTGTGCTCCGATTGCAACACCACTAAAACCCCCTTGTGGAGGAGTGGTCCTCGTGGCCCCAAGGTAGGATTTTGTTGCCTCCTGACTCCTGAACTCATGGTCGATGCATGCTTACACTTCGAACAAATGGTGTAACTGTAACTTGAACTCTATAATTGCAACTGTAAGTAACTCGTCTGGATGGCCTGTTGCATGGTGCAGTCGCTTTGCAACGCGTGCGGCATCAGGCAGCGGAAGGCGCGGCGGGCGATGATGGCCTCCGGGGCGTCCACCGAGGGCGCCAAGGTGGGCACGCCGAGTGACGCCGCGACCGCGCACCCGAAGGTGAAGAAGGAGAAGAGAGCGGACGTCGACCGGTCGCTGCCGTTCAAGAAACGGTGCAAGCTGGTGGTCCAGGATCACACTGCCGGCACTGCTGCCGCTGCCGACGAGAAGGCCACTGTCAAGTCTGCCGAGGTTGTGGCCGCCGTGCCTACGAGGGATCTTGTCGACAGCATCGGGGTCAACTGGAGAAAGAGCTCCGCAGCGGCCACCGCCTGCTTCCGGTCATCACCGGCCTTCGCGGTGCAGGACGAGATCACGGACGCCGCCATGCTGCTAATGACGCTTTCCTGCGGTCTTGTCCGGGGCTGATCTCGATCGATCGAGAGTACCACTCCAGTACTCCACTACCACTGCAGGCTTTTTGCAGCTAGTGCGTTAGTGCGCTCGGACAGACTGTTCGTACTGTCCGAGATGCTATGTTTTGGCTTGTTGTTCTTGTTGCCAGTGTAACCTGCGCTACTGTTTAAGTCTTGTGATTTGTTTGTGTCTATGAGAGAGAGATAAGAGCGAGAGCTTGAGAAACTGAGGCAGAAACATGGAGGAAGAAGCAGTTAATAAGGGGAAAGAAATGTGATCTAGCTAGGATCATGGGTTACCGTCTGCAATATCGGTCCCCTAGTACGGCTTTAAACCGGCTAAAATTGGCCTAAAAAAATAAAATCCAAAAAATTCAAATTTTGATTTGAACATTTTGGCTGAATTTTTCGATTTTCGCCAAACAACCGGTTTTGAAAACCTTGGCTAGGATTTGCATGCGCTGTGAGTTCAATTTGGATCAGCAGTTTTTTTACTCCTGCGGCTAATTAAGCCACTGGCTACTATATATGTAAGTTTGTTCTTGTTTTGGTAGAGTTTCTTGTTGCGTAGCTCATAAATAATATGGAGAGATCGGACTAGAGTTTTTGGCTTATATGATACTATTTATCACAATAAAAGCAATTTTAGCCCTCTCCCAATGTTAATGCAAAAAATGAGACCTTCCACCGTGCCCTAGGGGGCCGAACTCTCCACCACGCGACATGTGTCAAATCCGGGTCCTTGGGCCACGAATTAGGCCAAGTCCAGCCTCAAGGGCACGACAAGCGCATGATCGGCCGAGTCGGTCTCGGGGCATGATAGAGGGTGGATCAGCCAATCGGAGGGCACTCTTGTGCTCGGAGCCACGGATGGCCCGAAATCGTGCTAGGGAGGCACAAAGCCAGCATGGCTCCACGAGAGGCGCGAGTGGAGGGTAAAAAATAGATTAAAAAAATTTATTTTTGACACTATTTGAAACTTTATTTTTTTCTTTGGATTTTTTCTTGTTTTTTTTACCTTGCAATCGTAGCTTCACATGTACTACTGCCCGCCGCCGCGTCGTCAAATAGTATTTTACATGCACCGTCCATCGACTCATCGAGCCACCGAGGGCTGTGAAGGGTGGCGTTGACGACGGTTGACACCCATGTTTGAAGCTGTGTGTGCTGTGCTATGATTTCATGTGAAAAAATAATAATTTTTTTCAAGTACATGTCATAATACATTTGAAGTTGCGAGTGCAAGGTAAATAAAAAATAAAAAAATCTAAAGGAATTTTTTAAAGTTTTAAATAGTATTTTAAATAGTATCAGAAATAGTTTGTTAATCTATTTTTTTTACCATCCACTCGCACCCCTTGTGGAACCATGCGGCTCTGGGCCTCCCTGGCACGGTTTCGAGCCATCAGTGGCTCCAGGACACGACAGTGCCTCTAGGGTCGGATTGGACCTGATTCGTATCCTAAGTGCTCGGATTTCACACGTGTTGTGTGGTGAGGAGTTTAGCCCCCCGAGGTATGGTAGAGGATGCCCTTTTTAGTATTAACGTCGAGGAGAATGCCAAAATTACTATTAGTGCGATGCATGCCATATGAGCCAAGAAACTACCGTGAAGTGTTGCTGTTCATTGGAACTCGTTTCATGACTTTTGCGTCTGATGATTACGTCAGTTAATTATGATCTGCTATAATTTGTGTCAGCAGGGTGTCCTTTTCACTGACTTTGAGGTAAACATCCTCTTTATCATATGGCATCTGATCGAGGCACTTAAGTTGATCGTCAATGTTAAATATTGGATCATGCTGTTATTACTTGGATGAAGTAAAGCGCTATAGTGGAAATTCTGCATTATTCAAATTTGATCTTTACATCATTCAAATTCTGCATTTGGAATTTTCCTCTACTTTTGTAAGATTATTCACATGAATTTTTACATAATTTTACTGTGTGTTATAACTATACTACAACATATATTAGTGATTAAAGTTGTGTTTTGGGGATCGTGTTAATATCGAAAACGATGTGTAATTGTGACGGAGTACACTGTTAGCTGAAAGTTCAAAAAAATTGAGCGCACTTTTATACTCGGCTGAATGTTCCTTAACTATTATTGGAAGTTCTTTTTTTTTTGGCTTTGTTTTATACCTGACGGTTGTGCCAACAAATGCAAGCTCCACTTTTATTTCGCAAACAAATTTGTCCGCATGTCAAATATCGTCTATATGTTTACTTCACAGACAAAATTACAGACATCGATATTTGTCCACATTTGATCACTTTTGAGTTTTGACTTCACATTTGGCAACCCGTTTAATTCATGCCCAAATTAATTCGTGGTCATGCATGCCACACATTTGACCAAATACACAGTATGGTTGTACCTGACAAAGAGGCATGCATGGGCAGACAGGCTTGAAGCACGCTACTACGGTAGTCGGACGTACGGGAGGAAACTACTTCAATAATTTTCTTGTCATTTACACAGGCAACGTTTGTAAAGCAGTTTGCAGGCTCTCCTCTTAGCCAGCTTAGGTACGAGAAACAAACCTAACGGTCAAGCAAGCAATGCACTGCCAGTGGCTCAGTGGGACAGTACCCATGGCAATGCCACAGCTAGCTGGTGAGATTCACACTGCACTAGTATCGGCCAAAATTGATGTTAAGAATGCACGCGTGCGTGCATTTTGAAGGATCGACATGGCAGGAGTCCTTTGCAAATGATGCTATGTTGCAAGTATTCCACAGCAGTTTATCTGGAGCTTGAACATATATATTTTGCACGCCTGAACATTCTTTAGACCTTTTGCATGCCTGAACTTACTGCTTCTCTCAATAGATCTAGCCATCTGTCCTAGCTGTCTGCCATTTTGGCCTCACTCATTTACAACCAGATAAAGGATAGACTGTTACAAAACAACCATGCCAATTTGCAACAACAAAAAAAGAGCACAGGACGCGTAGAGTCAGAAAAATATCTGGCGAAACGTCTGAACACAATCGCCTAACAAGACATGGGCTAGCGATCAACAGCCAGTGCACATCTCTGCTGAAACCTAGAAGCCTCTCAAGAGGATAGCTGAAACTTTTAGTGATCCCGAAAAGGCGAACGGCGCCGTATTTTTGCACCGAATTGTGGTCGCCAATCATCGCTCATCCTGATGCGTCCAGAGTCCAGACAGGATGGTGAGGCGCCGTGATTGGCCATGATCGATCGATGGAGCACACAAATGGCGCGCACTGCATGCGGATGCGGTGACCTTGATCTCTCTTGGCCCTTGCATTCCGTGAACGAACGGCCGGGGATGTGGCTGACTAGCTGTGCTGTTGCTTTCTGGCTAGTTTCCGTCTCCCGCGCGCGGTCGGATAGCTACAATTTTCGCCGGGTTTTATGTGGATTCGGTTTGCGTTTGATTTCTCGGCCGTGCGGCGACCTGGAGGCTGCGACGCCGCACGTTTGGGCGGAGATGGATGGATGTATGGATGGTCTTGTCGTCGTCATCTCTATCCGTCGCCGTCATGGGAGCATTGTTGAGTGGGATAGTTCTTGTATTGTTGGTTGTACTGTAACATGGTGTTGATTAATTAGTTTCTATCTGATATTGTTGTGAGACTTGTGACCAATGGCCTCCTTGATTGGATGGCTTGAGTGATGGACCGATGGTTCTGCTAAGCTAAGCTTACGTGAGGTGAGGTTATCGTTATCTTGATTAGCAGTGTGCTATCGTGAAGATCATGTGTAGATGATCCTAATATTAGTGTGTTGAATAATTGACAATGGTATTAGAGTATTTAGAAGAAACACTCGTTTTAGTGAAGTGTCGCGGGCTGTCAAGTTATTGATAGTTTGACCGGCCCGGGGGTGGTCGGACCAGCTCAGGGGGGGCGATTAGACCGGCCGAGGGCTAGTGGTCAGATTGTCCAGAGCGGCGGTTAGAAACGGCCTTGTTGATTGCATGGCTTGAGTGATGGACTGATGGTTCTGCTAAGCTAAGCGAACATGAGGTGAGGTTATCGTCATCTTCACTGGCAGTGTGCTACTGTGGAGATCATGGGTAGATAATCATAATCTTAATGTGTTGAACAATTGACAATGATGTCGAGGTGTTTGAGAGAAACACTTGTTTTAGCAAAGTGTCGCGGGTTGTCAAGTTACTGACAACTGGACCAGCCTATGGGTCACACAGTAGGGTGGGCGGTCGGACCGCCAAGCGGCGATCCGCCAAAAGTTAAAAAGTGGAATTTTGGAAAATCCTTTAAAACACTTGTGACACGGGCGCGGCTTTAAATAGGGCCGAGAAACCCTAGAACCCACATCGAGGACGGCGGCGGCGCGCGCGGGAGAATCGGAACGAAGTCCCGATCGGAGACGATGAACAGTGCTTCGATGGGACCCACTTGTCGGCGGCTCGCTCGGACGAAGGTGTGTGGCAAAAGCGGCGCCTCGGCGGTCCCACTTGACAGAGATACGGAACCGGTACGGTGCGGGCAGGCGAGATCTAAACAAGAGCCACGCGGCGACAATCCAACGGGGCAAGGCGGGTGAGCTCGCGGGCGTCCGATCGAAGGAGGAGGGCACGCGTCAAGCATCCAACGGACGAGGCGGCCAGCGGCGAGATAATGGTGGCGGCCGAATAGTGTTGGGCTTGACCCGACATCATTCAAGGATTTTCTTTTGATTATTCTTTTAAATAAATCCAAAAATGCAAATAGTAATTAGAAAATAGCAAATGACTTTGGAAAAATTCTAGAAAATTCTATAAAATATATCCAAGCATATAGAATCTAAATAAAATAGTTTTGACAATTGTTGATGTTGGGATTAAGCACATTAAATCAGTTTGTCCTTAAAGTCCATATTAAGCTTTTTAATTTAATATTCAAATAAATCCAAATGGTGAATTTTCTCTCTACCACTATTTAAAATATTTTTTTAAAGCTCTGAAAATTGGGATGTTACAGCCCGCGTGTGCGTTGACGTGGCTCAACCACTTTGCCCGCACACCCAATCCACCGTGGACCAGCACAAAACTTGTGGCTCGGTCCATGGATTGAGGGCCCATTTCTCAGCACCTCAAGCCTTTTTGTTTTGAAAAATAATTCAACCAAAAATATAAATTCCCCTACTGACGTCAGCGTGACACATTAAAATGATTTTTCTTCAGAAAAATAAATCCAAAAATCTGGAAAATCTTATTTTTTATGTTTCCAAACTTCTGATAGCCCGTTCTCCTTCGTTCGCGCTCCGATTCTAGTGATTCAAATTTCTAAATTCATATAAATTCAGTACCTTTATTTTGGTTCTATTTTGGTAATTTTTGGATTTTATTTGGAATTATTTTATTTATTTGGCTCTTTTCGCACATATAGATTGTGATGTTTCCAAAGAATTCTTGGACCCGACGGCCGAAGCAACTCAAATCTTGAACGAAGGCAAGTCGTAGACCTTTGATTATATCGTACCCATTTTATAAAATTATATTATTTTATATCAACATGCATTGCTAGTTTTATAATAACTTCTTTTGGAAATAGTTAATTACCCCATTGCCGATATGCCTCCTTGAATAATTGTGAATGACATGTACCCTTGGACACCATAGGTTGGGTAATCTTAGTTGGACATATTTATTTACCAACATGGATGCGCAATATGCTTAGCCATGCTTTCGTTGTACGTTGTGGTTCATGATCACATGCTCATATATGATTAAACTTGACTTAATGAAATATGGAATTTTGTTGTAGCCACTATTATTAAAATTGTTGTGCCATGGCAAGCGTTTTCCATTTGGTCAGGATTAAACCAAAAATGATTTCATACCCAGGCAAATGATCGTGTAGTAAAGGGGGATAATTTTGGGATGTGGTTGCCTTACTTGAGTAGTCACTAAGGACTTAACTTTGTACCTCATTGATCTGGGCCATACCTTACAACCACATGTCCAGGATTGGATGGACCTAACCAACTAATTAGCAATTTTTTAGTTCGATTCTATTAAGGGTTGATAAGCGGTGCAAGAGAGGGGTCTAGAATGGTGAAACCTTAGCGAGCAGAACCGAGTCAAAACTGAGCTTTGTAAAAGCCTTGTGATAGTATCTCCTTGATTAACATGTCTAAGAAAACGTGTGTTTTTATCAAGATGATTATCTCTGGACGGTCAAGCTGTACAACCTCTGCAGAGTGTTAAAAATTATTCGAATAGCCGTGTCCCCAGTTATGGACAATGCCTGGTGATTTCACACGAGGGGTAGATTTTCTCAAAAATGTTGGGATGTGAGTGGTTAGTTTTGGTTGATGGTTGCGAAGTGAACAGGGTGTTCATTAGTTGTTTCAAAGAACTTGTTTAATTATGTATTTAATCTTTTAAATTATGATCTTCAATCTATTTACTTTTTTTACTGTCAATACTGCTTTATGCAAAATAGTCATAAAGCTATCCTTGTTCAAGCCTCACATGAATACTATTTGCATACATTTTCCTACGATTTACTGAGTACTTTATGTACTCACGACTATATGTCATTTGTTGATCAGTCCCCGTAGAAGAACCAGAAAACACAGAGTTCTACGAGGATGAATACTTTGAAGACTATGCGAACTAGGATGCGTTCTCTACTCGATTGCCTATGGGCATGCTGGTTGGCTACCACGAGTTGTTTCTTTCCGCTGCAAGTTACTCTTTTGTTTTAAGCCCTGCGTGGCAAACTTTGTAAGACTTGGCTATAAGGATATTTTGCTACTAAGTAATATTAATTTGTCTGTTTCTTAGATATTTTGTAGTATGGATATGATTTCATCAATTGTGCAATTGTGTGAGCTAGCTACTGATCATGTGACTAGTTCAGAATACATAGAGGGCTCAGATCCATTGTTCTGGGGTCCCGACAAGAGATGATATCAGAGCCATATAGACTCTAGGATGTAACCTTAGTTAGCATGGTCGTTTTAGTCAAAAGTTTCAGAATTTTTTTTCTAAATAAAACCAAGTCAATTGATGAGTAGTTATTCTTCTCTCGTCTTATTCTACTCTTTTCCCATCTTGTTCTAATATCTTCTTATATAATCCATAAGTTCTTGCATCTTATCTCTTCTGAAACTTTATTTTCGAATTTAAATTGATCTTTCTCACCTCAGTAATATCTATAGGATCGAGTCTTGTTTCAAGTCGACCACCCATATAAGATAAATTAATAGTGTTGTATCGATGTTGTCCTTCCTAGTTTTAGTATCGTTTAATCCGTAATAGCATCTTTTTGAGTAAGTGTCGCCTTTTGTTTGCTTCTTGATAGCTTTTTGGCTATTGGTTCGTTGGGTTAAACTGTTAGACCATTCTGTCTTTCTCCCATGTTCTCTCTCGTATGTTGTGTTTTTCCCTCTCACCTATCGTGCTTTCTCCCTCTCATCTATTAAAATTTAGAAGATTTGTTTCAGATGGATCTGACCTGCATCTCAGCAAGTCTTAGTGGATCAGTGGACCCCAATGCCAGCGCTGATCCCATTGCACCACCTCTATCGGTCGCAATAGCAGATCCGGGCTTGGGTCAATTTGTGGCAGCTCAGATTCAGTTAATGAATGCCATGATGCAGAATATGAATCAAATGATGAATCTACAGAATCAGGTTGCTGTAACCCTAGTTAACATGATGAACCAACAGAACCAGATTGTTGCTGCTTTTGTGACAATGATGAACCAGAACAATTAAGTAGCTGCCATGCCACCACCATCACCACCACCATCACCACCAACTTTTCCTCAGTCAAAGCTGGCAGAGTTCATGAGGACCCATCCACCTACATTCTCAAGCTCCTCTGAACCCTTGGACGTAGATGACTGGCTGCACCCTATAGAAAAGAAACTCGCCATTGTGACGACTGCGAGAAGGTTCTGTATGCTGCACACCAGGTTGAATGTACTGCCACAGAATGGTGGGAGAATTATTACGTCGCCCATGAAAACCACTAGAACATCAATTGGGCCAAGTTTTCAACAGCTTTCTGACACTCTCATGTCCCAAAGGGTACAGTAGAAAGGAAGAAAAATGAGTTACCAAGGATCCAGCCACCAGAAGTATCACATTTCAATGAGTCACTTTCTTCCTGATTGTCACCATGCAGGGAAGAACATTATATGTTACAGGTGTGGTAAACAAGGGCATTTCGTCTACGAATGCCCTCAAAAGGAAAAAGCCAAAACAAGATAATTATTGTGTTAACTGCAATAGCACGATACACTATTTCTCGAGGTGTCCCAAGAGGGAGATGATCTAGTATGAAGTCTGTAACTATTGTGGCAAGGAAGGACACTTTGTCAAACTATGTCCCTTACATAAATAAGCATTCTTGGCACCACGACCAACTTCGGCATTGGATGTCAGATCAGAAGAACCTTGGATGTCACACCAAGCCGCAATGACCTCTAAGCCTGTCATAAGAAGCTAAGCGAGCCAAGTCACTACAGAAGAGGCTCAAGCTGAGCGAAGACAATTGAGGTTCTGCCCATCGAACCAGTCTAAGGATTGTGCATGTATCCGTTGTGGAGAGATAGGACATAGTGCTAGTGAGCACGAAACCAATTGCTCAAGAGGTGAAGGAAATCATCCACTCGGAGAATGTCCAATGAGCCCAGTGCCCTTTGAAGACAATGTGGACCTCTATATTATAACAGCAGCGTGAACACTTTCGAGTCGCTCTTATCCAAGACGAGAAAGGCAGGACCACGGTTACTTCTACCAAGTTACCGCAAGAGTCAGAGGAACCAGATTCCAACAAGATCAATCCCGAGGCACTCAATTTAGAAGCTACCTACCATCAGCAGGGCAATTGTCACAAGAGGAAGATGATGGATCAAGGACAGAATGTTGCAAGAAACTCCAAGGCTCGTGTGATTCAATCTCAACCCAACCGAGCACAAGCAAAAACCACACTCATGACTCCACGATCAACACTATGTCCACTAATGCAGATGTTCAGTGACAGCCATGTTTGCCAAACCCAGTAGAACAAAACATCAAGGGCTGGAATACAATGTTTTAGGTGTCAGGATATGAGACATTTTGCTAGTGAATGCCCGCAACGACGCATAACAGTCACCCCGGACAACATCCTATAAGCTACTTTGATCACAACAATAACACCAGAAGCAGATGGTACAAACAACAAAAAATACTTATCACAGTTGCCAAAATACAGAAGTTTAAGCTTGCCAATGACTCAAGAAATAGCTGTGAACCAGCCGGGCAGCTTTTTGCTCCACAACACATCCATTGGAGGCCATCACAGAAGGACTCTTCTCATACAGTAGGAGTCATCTGTTACAACTAGCGGCAAAAGGGGCACTATGCCAACCAGTGCCCACTGAAGAATCTTCATCAACAGATAGTCCGCCCTCAGGAGTCATTTGCTACAGGTGCCAGAAGACATGTCATTATGCTCACAGTTGCCCACGGAAGAAAGCGTCGGCATCAATTCCATTTAGCTTGGGAGCTACACCAGCCAAGACCTCTACACCAGTAGCAGGCCAAGGAACAACACATATTCCAAGTCAAGCCATAAAGACTCCACTTCCTTCTGCAAGAGGTCGAGTGAACCATGTCACGGTGGAGTAAGCCCAATCAACTCAGAACGTCGCTCCTAGTAAGTCTCTCGTCAGTTCAACATCTGTTGTGGTTTTGTTTGCTCAAAAGAAAAAGTCGTTTGAAAGAGTGAGCAAAGTTCGTGTTCCCGAACCTATTCTCTAGTCAGCCCGAATCTCGGGTTGAGATTCTGTTTAAGTGGGGTAGTTGTAACATTATAGTTTTAAGGGCTTTTGAAAAAATTTAAAATAAAAATAACCATTTGATTTTTCCTGAATTGTTAAAGCTTAATTTAAAATTTCAAAAATTAAAAAATTTAAATAAGTAAATCAAACTTCAACTAAATAAAAATTATTTTATTTGATTTTATGGTTTATCTTGGATTTCCCTTTCCTGAGACCATATTGTAATTTCTTTTGAGTCCTTTTATCTCTTTTCAGTTTTCCCAATTTCAGAATCTTTTCAAAGCTTTAAAAACTAAAATGAACCATTTGCATTTTAATGAATTAAGAAAAGCTTAATATTGAAAATTCAGAAAATGAAAATATTTTAATATGAATAAATAAAACTTCAATTAATTAAAAATTTGTTTTATTTGGGTTTTCTAGTATTTAAAGTCAAAAGGAAAGTTGTAAGTATTTACTTGAATTTTTTGGATTTTAAAAAGGGTTTTCCTTTTGTCCCAAAATTAAAAGTAATTTATTTGCAAATTTAAAAGCCAAAGTTAAGTTGAAAATAATTTTATTAAGTTCCAAATGATTCTAGAAATTTTGGTGTATTTTTCTAGAATTTTGGACTTTATTAACTATTTTTAAGATCCTTTTTGATTTGTTGTATTTTTTGAAAATAAAAATATAATTATTTTCCTCTTTTAAGCCGGGCCAAATTTCCCATTTAATTCCTTTTTCCCTCCTCGGCCCGACTCCCGGCCCATCTCACTCGCTTGACTTGTCCTGCTGCTCCTCCTCTCGCACTCACCGACATGTGGGCCCACCCGTCTTCTTCCTCTCGCTCTCGCCCATGCTGAGCGCGGCCAACTCCCGCATGTGATTCTAACCGGCTCCCATTGCTCTGCCCATCCCTTGCTGACCGCGTCGCATCATCGCCTTCACCAACCCTGTCGCTCCCCCATACCTCGCCCGAATGCCCTGCTAGCCCCCATACTCCTCCCCCATGCCGCGCACCCGCTGCGCCGCCGAAAAATCCGCTGAGCCATCTCCCTACTTGGCCAACCTCGTGCCCTATAAGAAGGAGCACTAGGAGCCCCATGCCATCCTCTCTCTTTCCACCCTATTCTCCTCTCCGCCTCTCTTTCGTCCCCGTTTGAATCTCTTCGCCGCCTACCACCGAGCAACACCGCCGTTGAAGCTCCTCTGGCAACATGGTCTTCTCCTTTGGATTCGCAAGCTCGCATTCCACCTCGTGCTCCTCTCCGTTTCACTGGGAGCTCGCTGGAGCCCTAGCGCTGCCCCCTACCGTCATTGCCGCCTCTTGACCTTCTCGCCGCAGGCCACCTCCCTACGCCTTGTCGTCGAAACCGCGCGTATCAAGATAACCGTGAGCTCCTCTCCCTTTGGGTGCCCTCGCCGGCCACTGGAACCCCGCCGTTCGCCGGCGACCCTTGGGTTGTGCGCGTCGCCGCTCGGTGTCGACATGGCGCCACATCACGGCCACCTCAGTGCCACATCACCTCCTTAGCCCATGTGTGCGCTGATGTGGCTCAGCCACTGTGCCGCGCGCCCGATCCACCGTGGATCAGTGCAAAACTTGTGGGCTCGGTCCATGGACCGATGGCCCACCTGTCAGCACCTCAAGTCTTTTTCTTTTAAAAATAATTCAGCCAAAAATATAAATTCCCCTGCTGACGTTAGCGTGATGCATTAAAATGATTTTCTTTGGAAAAATAAATCCAAAAATATGGAACATCCCCTTTTTTTGTGTTTCCAAATTTTTGAGAGTTCGTTCTCCTTCGTTCGAGCTCCGATTCTAGTGATTCAAATATCTAAATTCATCTAAATTCAATACCTTTCTTTTGGTAATTTTTGGATTTTATTTGGAATTATTTTATTTATTTGGCTCTTTTCGCACGTATAGATTCCATCGTTTCTGAAGAATTCTTGGACCCGACACCCGAAGCAACTCAAATCTTCAACGAAGGTAAGTCGTAGACCTTTGATCATTTCATACCCATTTTATAAAATTATATTATTTTATATCAACATGCATTTCTAGATTTATAATAATTGCTTTCAAGAATAGTTAATTACCCAATTGCTGATATACCTCCTTGAATAATTGTGAATTATATGTACCCTTGGATAACATAGGTTGGTGACGAGGATCGGATAATCCTCATTTTATCTTTTATCTATAATTCTTATTATGGGTAAATATGATGTCACGTAGTCTCCAGAAGTACCCCTTATATTTATAAGAGAGAGGCCTACCAAGTGATTGTAAGTTCTCCTACAATCACCCCCGTAGTCGTAAGTCTTACTACGACTATGTCATGGTCGTAAGTCCTTCTCGACCACTACACGGTCGTAAGTCCTTCTACGACCATTACCAAGTCGTAAGTCCTTCTCGACTATTGTCGATCGTAAGTTACCTCGACTGTACCCGATCGTAAGTCTTTCTCGACTATTATCCGATCGTAAGTTACGCTACGACTTGTACCCGATCGTAAGTCACCTTACGACCAAGTCAACCACGACCACCTTATAATCAATAAAACCTACAAGCGAGTGGGTCCAATTGATTAAGGAATCGAACGGTCCACATGCACTATTATTACGCGCGTAATAGTGCTTAAATACCATTACCTCACGAAGATAATCGCCAAGCGGCGTGAAGGAGTCACTACACCGGTACTTATTGCCATCATGTGCCCATTACTGGCTTGATTAGGCGCCTCTTCAGCAGGGGAAAACGGCTACTCCTTCACGACTATATAAAGGCATCAATCAGAAGGACAAAGAGGAGGGCAAAAAAGAGCCAATCGAGGACAATCAAGGAGAAAGACAAGTACTGTTCTTTGTAATAGTCTTAGTTTCTGGCTTGATCGTTGAGAATATAGTCAATACCACACACACACAGGAGTAGGGTTGTTATTCTCCCCGGAGAAGCTGAACCTGTATAAAAATCCCGTGTCAATCGCTCTGCGTGATTTCATCTCTAGGAGACCCCCCGAATCAAACAATCTTTACGTAAGATCGGTTCTAAAACACCGACAGTTGGCGCCGTCCGTGGGGATCTTCCGGTAATCTCTTGTCAACATACTCTCTTTTTCCAAATCTCATGCACTCATGGCAGGGGAATGGAACGAGGAGAACTGGTTTGACTTGGTAGATTACGCAGACGTCGACATGGATGCCGGTTTCAACTACGAGCCGAACGATGCATCCTCTGATGGTGATGTCGCCTCCGGACATCTGACAGTTGGGTAATCTTAGTTGGACATATTAATTTACCAACACAGGTGTGCAATATTCTTAGCGATGCTTTTGTTCTACATTGAGGTTCACAATTGTAACATCCATTTTTCAGTAATTCGAAAACTAGTTTAATATCAAAACTCCCCATAAAATTAATCTTCAAAATTAATTTTGCTGGGTTTCAAAAAATCAAAATTTGAAACTTTTTCCAAATCTTTCTCTCCCTCTCTCCCTCCCTCTCTCTCTCCCTTTTTCTCCCGGTCGGCCCGACCCACCGCGCCCCTCCTTTCCCCGGCCCATTCCCCCGTTCCCCGTGCCTCCCTCTCTTTTCCCCTGCCCCAGCCTGCCTCCGTCCTTCCTTCTTCTTCCTCCCGCCCCTCTCTCTCCCCCCTCGTCACCCCTCTGTTGCGCGTCGCCTGCCACCCGTGATCTTCGGCGCCGCCCGCCACTCGGGTCTCCGCGCCTCGTTCCGCTTTCCCCGACTCGCTCGCCTGCCCAAGCCGTCTCGTCGCCGCGCACGCCCTCACCTGGTTCCCCGCTGCCACGCCGCCTGATGCCCGCGCCGCCCGGTTCTTCCCAGCTTTCCCGAGGACGTCGCCGTTCCCCCCTCTCTCGCCTCTCGGCTATAAAGCCAGCTCTCGCCCCTTCTGCCTCATCCCTTCCGGCAAGCATCCGCTTCTCCCCTCCCTCTACCGCCAATTCGCCGAGCTTCCCTTCCGAGTGCCGCCGCAGCCATTCTCCTCCGCCAGGGCACCTCCGTCCATTTGTCGCCACCCGAAGCTCTCCCGGCCACCCCGACGCTCTCCCCCACCTTCCCGGCGCTCTCCTCCTCCTCCAGCGAGCAGCCAGCGCCCCATTCTCCCTCTCTGCCACCAAAACCCGAAGCTTCGGTAGTACCGCTCATTGCCTGCCCGTAATAATTAGCAATGTTTTGGTTCGGTTTGTTAAGGGTTGGTAAGTGGCGCAAGAGGGGTTTCAGAATGACGAAACCTTAGCAAGAAGAACCGTGTCAAAACAGAGCTTTGTAAAAGCCTTGTGATAGTCTCTCCTTGATTCACACGTCTAAGAAAATATGTGTTTTTATCAAGATGATTATCTCTTGTGGGTCAAGCTGTACAACCTCTGCAGAGTGTTAAAAAGTATTCGAATAGTCGTGTCTCCAATTATGGACAATGCTTGGTGATTTCACGCGAGGGTAGATTTTCTCAAATATGTTGGGATGGGAGTTGTTAGTTTTGGTTGATGGTTGGGAAGTGAACAGGGTGTTCACTAGTTATTTCAAAGAACTTGTTTAATTATTTGTTTAATCTTTTAAATTACACTCTTCAACCTATTTACTTTATTTACTGTCAATACTGCTTTATGCAAAATAGCCATAAAGCTATCCTTGTTCAAGCCTCGCATGAATACTATTTCATACATTTCTCTATGACTTACTGAGTACTTTATGTACTCACGGCTATACACCATTTATTGATCTATCCCCGCAGAAGAACCAGTGAACACAGAGTTCTACGAGGGGGATACTTTGAAGACTATGCGAACTAGAATGCGTTCTCCACTTGATTGCATGTGGGCATGTCGGTTGGCTACCACGAGTTGTTTTTTTTCCGTTGCAAGTTACTATTTTGTCTTAAACCATGCGTGGCAAACTCTGTAAGACTTGGCCATAAGGTCCTTTTGCTACTAAGTAATATTAATTTGTCTCCTTCTTAGATATTTTGTAGTATGGATATGATTTCATCAATATTGCAACTGTGTGAGCTAGATATTGATCATGTGACTAGTTCAGAATACACAAAGGGCTCGGATCCATTGGTGCAGGGTCTCGACATGATTTTAGTTATTCACTAGACTAGATGGCTTTGTGGTATATGATTTGATGTCAATCTGTAGCTTGTCATTATTGAAATGTTAGCTTTCATACTTGATATGTGTTGTGCATTAGAAGCTTCTAGCTTCTTCCTATTGGGTAATTTACAAAGTTTCTTGTTCAATTTTTTTTTTTAAAAAAAATACAAAATCCAAAATAAATAAATAAACTCCATTACATTTCAAGCATGCTCTTTCTTATTCTTCTTCCATGCATCTTAAATCTGAAATTTTGGATGAGAGGAAGGTGTGATTTCTTGATAACTCCTTTGTCAAAGGGGGTGAGATGTGGTAAAAATGCTCAAAATGGGCTTGCATGCATTCAGGGGGAGAAAAATGTAATTTTTCTTAAAAAAAAATGGAAGATCTTAGTGTGGGGAACATCTCATATGCATTATTGTGCCCTTAATGTCCAATTCTTGGCTTGAATTGCATTTTTGAAACCTCGCTATGATCAAATGTCAAAATGAGCAATTGTTCATTCTTATGGACTTGAGTGAATTTTTTATGCCATCTCTGGAATTGAAGCTTTCATGCACTTCATTACCTCAACTAGTTTGCTTTAGCATTCCTCAAGCCAACTTGGTCATTTTTATTATTTTTTCTTGCTTATGAACCAAGTTGTGCCTTTGCGCAAAATTACGCAAGAGTTTTTCAAAACCTCCTATTTATATTTTTGGGAAATTGCTAATGTGTTCATCAAGGGGGATATTGTGGAGATAATGAGTAGATGATCCAAATCTTTGTATGTTGAACAATTGAAAATGGTGTTTGGTAGAAATCCTTGTTTTAGTGAAGCGTCGTGGGCTATCAGGTTAATGGCGGTTTGATCGGCTTCGGGGTAGTCTGTCCGGCCATAGGCTGACGGTCTGACCGGCTCTGGGAGGGGGGAGTCAGACTGGCCAAGGGTCAATGGTCAGACCAGCCAAAAGTTAAAACTTATAATTTTTGAAAATCCTTTAAAACACTTATGCTAGAGTGTTAGGAGGTGAGTTTGCACCGAGACTCATGCAAAATTGAGCTTTGAAGAAAAACAAGCTAGAGTTTGAACTTTCCAGAAAGGGTGCAGCCAGGACTTGAGAAAATTCCTAGAGTTGTTTGACCGACCATTTGCCAGCGGTCAGATCAGTGGGGCGATATGACTGACTAGGCAGTGGTTAGATAGGACAAAGGAGGTTCAAGCGCCGGGAAGGTGATGAACTTTGTGGATTTGGCCAAAGTCATGGGATTCAGTGCATAGGTGTAGCATGATACATATTTTGTCTAACGCGGGTCAAGTTGCGAAGAACTTTTGTTTGGAATCAATTTCTTGGCCTATTATTGTGCAGGTGGCTTAGAGTCAATTATGGTAAACGATGAGGATGATCGGGACTAGGCTAGGAGAGCTGAGGTCCAGAACAATTGAGGATGCTGGGTGAAGTGGTTGGACTCAAGCATGGCGTAAGATGGACAAGAATGACCTAACGAGAAGTTCGATGAAACGAGTTACATCAAGTGGCTTAGAGACCAGTGCAACTACTATCATGGTTCCGGTGGGAGAGACCTGGTGATATGAAGAGAGGCATTGATGAACCTACATGTGGTGAAACATAGGATGATGAGTCACGGCGGCCCGATCTTCCGATAGGTTCGATTTGGTTAAATCGTGAGGGCGTTGACGCTTTGAGGCTTCCACCAACGGATCGTCACCTCGCAATTCGCTACACCCGACGCTGTCGTTATCGACCACGCTTGCACGCGATCGACCTTACCACGAAGGTTATTGTTCCATAAGCAATCGAAGCAACTCACAAGAACAAGGTAGATGCAATCTGAATTGTATTGCGGATATGGATGAAGTTTACAAGTGGGGTTCCTCAAACCGATAATCGGCGAAACTACAATTGGCAGAATAATCTAAGAAAAACCCGCCTCTAAACTATGGCGACTCTGTATATATATAGGGAGCGTGAGGAGGTCGACCTAGGGTTGTGCGGTAGTGGGATGAAGCGTACACAACCTGGACTCCGACCTCGTTACGTTTACAAAGTCTTATTAGTTTCCAAAACGGTGAAGCAGCACCTTGTGTTGCGTATGTCTGGTCGAAGATCTGGTCGTAGGACTGGTCCTAGGGTGGTTTTGAGGAGTCCATGCTATCTTTGGTCGTAGATTGTGTCCAATGAGTACTGTGCTCGCTTTTCTGGTCGTAGATTGCTCCAATCGAATCAACTAGTCGTAGGTCTTCTTGTAGTGGTCGTAGATCTTCTTGCGATGGTCGTAGACCTTCTTGAACCCAGTCGTAGTCCTAGATTCACGAGTACAAGTAAATCATCTCTATTAGGCGACATCATAGAGTTCTCAAATAATACACTCAGCCCTAGAAACGACTTTACCTGATCGATTAAGTGACGTGCTCTAGCTCTTGTCATAGGACCGTGTAGTTCAGCACCCAGATCTGGAGGGTCTTGTGTCGTGCGTGTATCCGAAGGAGGGATGTCCTCATCATACTCCCCTCTTGAATTGGAGTCGTCCTCGACTCAAGCTCATCTTCTTCTCCCACGTATGGTTTCAAATCTGAAATGTTAAATGTGGGGCTAACCCCAAAATCTGCGAGTAATTCTAATTGATATGCATTATCATTTATCTTCTTAATTATCTTAAGCGGTCCTTGACTCTAGGCATCAACTTTGATTTTCTTAATTAGGAAACCTATCCTTTCTCAAATGAACCCAAACTAAATCACTGGTTCAAATTTGACAACTTTCCTACCTTTACTTCCGAACCTTATACCTTTCACATATGCTCTATATTCTTTTAGTGGTTTCATGCAACTTGAGAATAAATGCGACACGCTTCTTAGCATCTAGATTAATTTTTTAGAGGTCGGTAAAGGTAGTAAATCAATAGGCGCACGGGGGTTAAAACCATACACTACCTGAAATGGACTTACCTTGGTGGTGGAGTGTACTGACCTATTGTAAGCAAACTCAATATGCGGTAAACACTCTTCCCACATCTTCAAGTTCTTCTTTAAAACAGCCCGCAACAAGGTGGATAACGTGCGGTTGACAACCTCCGTTTGTCCATCAGTTTGGGGACGGCATGTAGTAGAGAACAGCAGCTTTATCCCCAATTTATTCCAAAGTGATCTCCAAAAGTCTCTCAAAAACTTCGCATCACGATCCGAGACAATATTATTGGGCACTCCATGTAAGCGAATGATTTCCCTGAAAAACAAATCAGCTATGTTTGTAGCATCATCACTTTTGTGACAAGATATAAAATGTGCCATTTTAGAAAATCGATCCACTACTACAAATATACTGTCTCTCCCCCTCTTTGTCCTAGGCAATCCTAAAACAAAATCCATAGAAATATCCTCCCAAGGGGCGCTAGGAATAGGAAGAGGCATATAAAGTCCATGTGGAAGGAGACGGGACTTAGCTTTGTTGCATGTAGTGCAGCGAGCTACGTAGCGCTCGACATCACGCCTCATCTTTGGCCAAAAGAAGTAGGTGGCCAGCACATCTTCTGTCTTTTTTGCTCCAAAATGCGCTATCAAACCTCCTCCATGTGCCTCCTGTAACAACAAAAGACGAACAGAGCTAGCTGGAACGCATAACTTGTTAGCACGATAGATCAAACCATCATTCAGCACATAGTTATTCCATGTCTTCCCTCCTTTACAATGTTCAAGCACTTCATTAAAGTCCAAATCAGTGACATATAAACTCTTAATGGCCTCCAAACCAAAAATCTTATGGTCAAGTTGAGATAACATGGTATAACGTCTAGAGAGCGCATCAGCAATCACATTATCCTTACCTTTCTTATGCTTTATAACATATGGAAATGACTCAATAAATTCTACCCAGTTAGCATGTCGTTTATTCAGTTTAGCTTGACTTCTAATATGTTTTAGCGATTCATGATCCGAATGTATAACAAATTCTTTGGACCATAGATAATGCTGCCAAGTTTGAAGCACTCGAACTAAAGCATACAATTCCTTATCATAGGTAGAATAATTCAAACTAGGCCCATTTAGTTTTTCGCTGAAATATGCAACTGGTTTACCTTCTTGAATCAATACACCACCTATCCCAATCCCACTGGCTTCACATTCAATTTCAAAAGTCTTACCAAAATCGGGAGTTGGAGTAGGGGTGCTTGGGTGAGCTTTTCTTTCAATAAGTTGAATGCCTTCTCTTGTGCAGGTCCCCATTGGAAAGGCACTCCTTTCTTTGTCAATTCATTCAATGGTGCGGCAATGGTGCTGAAATCCCGCACAAAGCGCCGATAGAATCCAAAGAAGGCCATGGAAGCTCCGCACTTGTGACACAAGATGGTAGGCGTCGGCCGACTTTGGATGGCTACAATCTTTGTCTCATCCACCTCAATGCCCTGTGGTGTCACAACATAACCAAGAAATGCAACTCGATCGGTGCAAAAGGTGCACTTCTCGAGGTTACCAAA
Organism: Hsuehochloa calcarea; assembly: GCA_036346395.1. Classification (NCBI taxonomy): domain Eukaryota; kingdom Viridiplantae; phylum Streptophyta; class Magnoliopsida; order Poales; family Poaceae; genus Hsuehochloa; species Hsuehochloa calcarea. The sequence goes on along the minus strand of CM070604.1, from coordinate 13,356,528 downwards.
CAAACGTGCGTCTCTCAAAGCATTAAAAACAGCACGTATATGATTTAAGTGTTGCTCATGTGACTTGCTATAAATTAAGATATCATCGAAGTAAACCACCACAAATTTTCCAATGAAAGGACGTAAAACCTCGTTCATCAAACGCATAAAAGTACTAGGTGCATTAGTTAGACCGAAAGGTATTACTAACCACTCATATAATCCGAACTTAGTTTTAAAAGCAGTTTTCCATTCATCTCCTAATTTCATTCTAATCTGGTGGTAACCACTCCGCAAGTCGATCTTTGTGAAAATAATAGAACCACTCAATTCATCTAGCATGTCGTCTAGCCTTGGGATAGGATGACGATACCTTATAGTAATGTTATTAATGGCTCTGCAATCAACACACATACGCCAACTACCGTCTTTCTTAGGAACCAAAAGAATCTGAACAAAGACAAGGACTAAGGCTTTCTCTTATGTACGCACGGTCCAAAAGATCTTGGACTTGTCGTTGAATTTCCTTAGTCTCCTCTGGATTGGTCCTATATGTAGCACGGTTTGGCAAAGTCGCTCCTGAGATCAAATCAATTTTATGCTCAATTCCTCGAATAGGTGGTAATCCCGGGGGTACCTCAGTTGGAAATACATCCACATACTCACGCAAAGGTTAGCAATGCTAGGAGGCAAAGAGCTAGCTATGTCCTCAAGCGAATATAAGGTATTTTTGCATATCAAAGCATAGCATGGCAGCTCATTATTACAAATTTCAGCAAGTTCAGATTTAGTGGCAATCATAACACATCCCTTTAATTTAATTCCCTCGAACTTAGGACTAGACGCCACTTTCTCCCTTTTGGGTGGGAAAACATGTTTTGCTACTTGCTGATTTTCAGAATCATGCTTATCGGTGTTTCTTTCATTTTTAGCGCGCTCTTCTTCATCTTTTAAAATCTCAGCTTTGGTGTTAAAGGTAACAACTTAATCTTCTTACCCTTATGTGAAAATGAGTAGGTATTAGCTCTACTATGGTGCAAAACATCATTGTCATATATCCAAGGTCTACCGAGCAACAAAGAGCATGCTTGCATAGGCACGATATCAAAGTCAGCACTATCTTTGTAATTACCTGCTAAAAATTGCACATTCACAACTTTGTGTACCTTTAATTTACCACACGAATTGAACCATTGGATGTAGTAGGGACGTGGGTGTGGTCGTGTGGTCAAGCCAAGCTTCTCGACCATCTCGGAGCTTGCAAGATTGTTGCAGCTCCCTCCATCAATGATGACTCTGCGAGCTCTGTCCTTCACGAAAATCGTGCGAAACAAGTTGTGCCGTTGATTTTGCTCCTCTCTCCACTTGTGCGCTCGGCACTCGTTCTTGTGACAAGGCTCACATGATACTCGGTGTCAACAGCAGCTACTTGTTCCTCTACATCGTCAGCATCACTGTCTATCTTATCTCCTCGACCTGTAATGTTAGCTGCAAGTACATATTCGTCCTCAATATCACTAGTACTTACATAACCACCGTCTTTGGTGGCAAGGTATGATCTCTGACTGGGGCAGTCCCTCATGACGTGCCCCATTCCCTTGCAACGGTGGCACATAATCCCAGTGGTACGACCAGTGGAAGCAACCGACGAAGAACTCTTGGCTGGTGCCTGCACATTGGTAACTTTACTTACCTCGGGTGCATGTGATGTGGTCGGAGGTGCTGCTGAACGCGCCCTACTCGTGGAGGGGGCAGCAGACCGTGTAGCTGAAAGTGGGGCTGTTTTGGCTTGCCCCGGCACTGGTCGTGGTGTGGACATGCTCCCAAAGTTGTTCCTTAGCCTCTGTTGTCGTCCCTGCAATTCCTTTTCTGCCAAACATACAAGTTAGAACAATCTAGGGACGCTATCGTATTCTTTGTAATCCACTATGTCTTGAATTTCACGTCTTAATCCTCCATAAAAACGTGCTATTGCAGCTTCCTCATCATCAATAATATCACAACGCAACATGCTAATTTGTAGCTCCTGATAATATTCTTCTACGGATCTATTACCTTGGTTTAAGCGCTGCAATTTATTACGCAAATCACGTTTAAAAGAAGGTGGGACAAATCTGTTACGCATAGCAACCTTTAAACCTTCCCACGTAGTAGGCGCTAATCCTTCGGTGCATACCCTATTCCACCAAATGATGGCAAAGTTTTTAAATTCACTTGTGGCTTGCCTAACTCTATGCACTTCGGGAACTAAGCGAGCATTCAATTTCTGTTCTACTGTCATCTCCCAATCTAGATATATTTCAGCATCATAAGCACCCGCAAAAGATGGAATAGAGAACTTAACTTTAGCATATGGATCATCATTAACACGTGCATTATGTTGATGAACATTATTACCTCTCATACCTTGACGGTTGAAGTTCGGTCGGTTCCGTTGTCGTGCATCAAAGGCGTCGTGGTCGTGCATCTCATTATCATTATCAAACTCATGGTCATGGGCTGCACCATGAGGTTCCACACGACCAACGTTTTTGTGGTCGGTTCACCATTCTTTCGAGGCGTGTAGTGAGCGCCGCAATACTATCGTTGATTGAGCGTTGTAATGTGATCGTGGTAGCTTGAAGCTTCCTGTCGATGTCCTCATTAACGGTAGTGCGTTGTTCATCCAATAGTGTCATGAGCTCTTCCCTCAAAACACACTCTTGCGCATCCAATCCTTCACCTGACATGGTTAGTAGGAGACAAAAGACAACACAAAGGTATTATCCCTATCACTATTAGGTGGTCGGAGGGTGGAATCACACACTCTCAAGTGTCTTACCAAGCTCTTATGAGTTTCTTACCAAATTGCAGCAGGTGGTCTAATCGGCGAAGGTGGGATGTACGATCACGGCGGAGGCGAATGCGAAGGTGGGATGTACAAGTAAATCATCTCCATTAGGCAGCATCATAGAGTTCTCAAATAATACACTCAGCCCTAGAAACGACTTTACCTGATCGATTAAGTGACGTGCTCTAGCTCTTGTCATAGGACCGTGTAGTTCAGCACCCAGATCTGGAGGGTCTTGTGTCGTGCGTGTATCCGAAGGAGGGATGTCCTCATCATAGGATTGCCTCACAATAATTGGACTCGCTCTTTGGAGAAGGATCGGGTAGGGGTATTTTGGTATCTTCGCTAAAATACTGGGTTTGTTACCTTGTAGAAACCACGATGGAAAGGAGAAGCAGTTTATGTCAAGAGAAGATGGAGATCAGGAAGAGACGGATTTGGGAGACCCGGTTCGTCATCCGATTTGAGAAGCGTGCATGAGTGTAAACTCGTTTGTGTGTGGGATTAACAAGTGTACGATAAGGTTTTCTCTCTAGACTTAGTCTCTACTATAAAAGGAATGAGTGCAGGAATTTCACCCATCAACTCAAGCCTAGGAAACCCTAGTTTGTGATTTGGGGAAAGTAGAGATAGATGAGGCTAGGGTTTGAGATGGATGGATTTAGTGCTCAAGTGTTGAGTTTTTGTCCTCTATGGTGGAGTAATTGTAAACGAACAATCCCTTGAATCAATCTAGGCAAGTTTGTCCTAAGATGAGTTCTATCTTGTTCTTGCTCTCTCTTTGGTGCCTTTAGATTCTGTGTACCTTGTGTTTTGATTGGGTCTGATATACCTTGCTATGAATTGTGGGAATTGATATAAGGTCATCTTGACCATCTTCCACCCACGAGAAAGTTTTTAGATCAAAATTTGATTTTTCTCGAATTTCATGTCTTCTTGACCTCGATCAAGAAATTCGTGGAACCTTAGCTTGGATCATTTGATCGTCGACTAGAATAGGTTCATGACCTTTTTGATGAGCTATATTTGAAATATCAGGGATTTGGATATCAGAATCAAAAGTTAGATAGATTTGAAATCACTTGAGTCGACCTGCGCCTAGCGATCGAGCCAACCAACCGCGGTCAAACCGCCAGGTCTTGGTGGTTAGACCGTCCGAGAGGCTTTGTCCACGGTGGTCAGACTGGCCGAGAGGCTTTGTCCTCGGTGTTTTCCGATTTCAATGCAATGCTTCCGCTATATTCTTGTTCGTCTGATCTTCATAGCCTTCGTAGCTATTGGAGTGAAAAAGAAGTTGAATACCGAGGTGATGAAAAATAGTAGGTGCTTCTATTCACCTCCCTCTAGTCAACTTTTTCGGTCCAACAGCTACCTTATCAGCACTGTCACCACACCCTAACTACCGTGGTCCATGTAGCTCATCAAAGAGGACGCTGCTGCCACATGTGCATGAATCTGACGGCTCATCTAAAGGTTAGAATTCTTAACTGAATTTAGGGAAGAAATAAGCTAGCCGATGTTTATTAAAACTGGTCAATAATGTTTATTAAAAATTGCGTGCATTGAAATCTCAATAGATGTATAAACAAACTACAAAGTCAACATAACCACAAGGCTTCTTTGAAGCACTCTATTTGACTTGCGCAACTTCATTGCTTACATGACTGCACATACGTGCTCCCTAAAATGAAAACAAACAAACGAACAATGAACTAGTATTACAAATCAAGCTAGGATGCTGCCTCAGATCAGCATCTAGCCGTCGAACAAGACAACAAGCCCCAAAGAATCCTATGTATGCTCTGAATATATATACCTACTGAGTACTGAACTCAATTCTCTTTTAATTTCTACATGCAGCAACCATGCAAGCTAGCCAAGCAACAAGGAACCTTCAGCTTGTACAGAGGATCGGAACGCTATGGGCTTGCAGTGGCTTTGCTGGCCACGGCTGCCGGGAAAATCCCCTGCCCCGGCGACAGTATCGCCCGCGGGTCGTGCCTCGCCTTCAGCTCGGCGACCCTGCCCCATTTCTCCCCAAAATGCCGCCGCCAGCCGTCCTGGGACGTGTAATGCGGCAGGTACTGCTTGCACCAGATGCCTGCGCGGTCGCAGAACTCGAGCACCGCCTCGTTCTCCCTCTCCAGCTGCTCCAGATCACCGGCGGCCACCGCCGACCGCAGCAGCCCGACGGTGTAGAACACGTCCTCGTCAGGTGTGACTGCCGTCATCCGATCATCCCACCTGCATTGATGATGATATCACTCATACGGAATGCCATTTGGTGTATCAGAGCAGGAGGTTCGAAGTCCCGAGTGAAGAGAAATGAATGCTACGCACCTGTCTTTGTTCACGGGGTACATGAGGATGAGCCCTACAGGCTTGGTGTCCTTGAGGATGCCCTTGAACACGCCGGCGTCGAAGTCGAGAATGCGCGATTTGGGGATAAAGAGGTTCAGCCATGGGTGCGGCACATCCCAGACGCCGGCCGACCGGAGCTTCTGCTCCTCCTGGCCCACCCGGTCGAGGAACTGCACGTACGACACGTCTCGGACAAACACGAACCCTGGAACAAAACTTAGCTCCTCCAGTAGCGCCCCAAGCTTCTGCAAACAAAGCCAAGCTTGCGTTATTAGCGTTTTGCACATCAACGGCCGGGTTGCGTTGGGGTCAGGCCGGGGTCGTGCTCGACAAACAGACTGTGGTTATGTACGTACCTGATCGACGGTGGCGGCGGTGTCTTCGTCGTAGTACATTGCACCTTCAATGTAGTAGAGCGCGCCGGACCCGGTCTCCAAGGCGAGCCCGGTAAGCCGAGCGAGCTCTGAAGCCGAGAAGAAGGAAGACGACCCCCGGCCCTCGGTCAGGGTCCGGTTGAGCAGGACCTGCCCCTCAACGTAGTCGAAACCGGCTCCGCTAGCCCGTTTGGCTATGAGTAGCTCTTGGTCACTGGTAAAAGAGTGTACGTCCCGGTGGGCGAGTCGGACCCACTTGACCCGCTTCGGAGCCGGTTCGAGTCCGATTCGAGCGCGAGTAATGACCCCAAACTGACCCAGTCCGCCCAGTGCCGCAAAGAACAGGTCCGAGTCGTCGTCCGGCGAGCAAGTGATCATCTCGCCCGTGCCTGCAGCAACGAACGAGCATGGCTTCTTGATTAGTTAATTACGCTTTCTGCACTCGTGGGGCTTAGAATAAATAAAACGACGTGGACGCTAGTCCGCAGCTCTCAGATTGCCTACGACCAACAAGCAAAGCAAGGCCTGTACCCGTGATCACGTCGAGTTCGTGCACGTTGGAGATCTGCGGGCCGTGCCGGAACGCCTGCCCGCCTATCCCGGCGTTTGACAGCGTGCCGCCGACGGTGATGCGGAGGTAGTCGGTCCACACGCGCGGCGCGAGGCCGTGCTCGAGCGTCGCGTCGAGGACGTCCATCCACAGCTGCTCGCCGCCGACGTCCACGTAGAGCCCATCGGCCGACATGTTTACGCGGTGACCGTAATGGCCACCGCGCCCGAGCGAGGGCATGTCGACGACAATGCCGCCCGGGGCGAGGGCCTGCCCCCGAGAGGAGTGCCCTTGCCCGCGGGGCGCCACCGTGAAGGGCTTCGACTGGGAGAGTGAGAAGCGGATTAGGGCAGCGATGTCCGTCGGTGAGATCGGGTGGAAAACCCCATTTGGGGCGGCTTCCACAATCCGGCCAAAGTCTGAGGAAGCCTTGGTGGTTGAATTGCGGCCGGTGTGGATTCTCGACACAATGTCGACGGCGAAGAGATCATCGTCGGGGAATGCATCGGCCGCCGGTGCTCCAAGCTGGCCGACCGTGGAGAGAAAGCTAGTGACGACCAGAAATGTGGCTAAACGGGCTCTCGGCATGTTGCTGCAACAAAGGTTTGGGATGTAAGTTGTGTGGCTTGAGTTTGCGACTTGCATGAGTAGATAGAGATCTTTCTATGTGCTATCAGGTTAAGAACTCCTACATATTTATACACATTCGGCCGTGCAGCCAGAGTACCTGACAAGACAAGAGAAAGAGTCGAGTGTTTTCAATTGTTTTTTGTTTTGAAAATTGCAAAGGGTTGACTTCTGCCGAAACAAATATGCTCGTTTTATTATTTATTTATAATTCTTATTATAGATAGCAATATCTTTATATTATTCACGAGTCACTACTACAAAACAGGCTATAGAAGACGCCTCTATCACAGACGGTTTCTAAATGCAACCGTCTATGATACTTCGATTATCACAGATGGTTTGTAAATAGATCATATTCTTAAGATGAACCGTCGATTCTTAAGAAAAACCGTCTGTGATAAGCATCTCATCACAGACGGTTCGTAATACACGCATCTCATCACAGACGATTCGTAATACAAACCGTCTGTGATAAGCATCTCATTATAGACGGTTTGTATTAAGAACTATCTATGATTTTACCATGGCTTAGATTTTACTATGGCTTTGATTTTACTATGGTTTGGATTTTACCATGGTAAAATGAGAAACTTATCACAGACGGTTCATGATACGAATCGTCTGTGATGAGATGCTTACACAGACGGTTCATGATATGAATCGTCTATGATATGTCATCATAGACGGCTTTTGTATGAAACCGTCTGTGATTTGCAGCACGGGAGTTCGAAATTTTTTGAACGCGTACGTGGGAGGCAAAATATTTTGGCGCTGTCCTTATAAATAATAGCTGAGTCGAGGCGGGATGTGCTGGGGAGGGTGTCGAACCTGCGGGACACCGACATGCTGCTGGACTTCATCTCCGTCGACGTGCTCCGGTCCAAGTTCACCGCCGCAGGCCTCGACTTCAAGGACCTCGTCCTCCTCAGCTGTAAGCAAACAAACTTCTTCTTCCTCGATGACTTGATCGATCATGGTAGCTAACCTATGGGTGCATGTACGTAAATGGTAAATGGGTGCAGCGGCTCACATCCGCAATAGCTTCGCCGTCATCGCCTCTAACGCCGTGCTCTACAACAACACCTCCACTGTCGACATCGTTGACTACTACTCGGGCCTCCTGTCGGCGCCCCGGATATACAACCCCGAGACCCTTTGTTCATTCTGAACTAGTCCCATGATCAATAGCTAGCTCGCACAGTTGCAACGATGATGTTATCATATCCATACATCAACGAAACTAATGAAGCAGACAAAGTAATATTAAATAGCAGCAAAAGGACCTTATGGTCAAGTTCTTACAAAAGTTACCACGCAGGGCTTAACAACAATAGAGTTTCTTGCAGTGGAAATCCAAAATAATGTGGAGGCCAATCGACATGCCCATATGAAATTGAGTGGAGGACGCAACCTAGTTTGCAAAGTCTTCAAAGTAGTCTTCCTGTTAGAACTCGATGTTTCCTGGTTCTTCTGCAGATACTGATCAACAAATGACGTATAGCCGTGAGTACATAAAGTACTCAGCAAGTCGTAGGGAAATGTATGCAAATAATATTTCATGCAAGGTTTGAACAAAGATAGCTTTATGGTTAATTTGCAGAGAGCAAGTTTGACAATAAATACAATAAGGAGATTGCAAGGCATCATTTGAAAGATTAATACATAATTAATCAAGTTTTCTTTTGAAACAAGAGTGAACTTCCCGTTCACTTCCCAACCATTCCAACCAAACAATTCCACCGAACCAATCCCACATTTTTTAAAATTCTACCCCTTGCGTGAAATCACCGGATATGTCCATAACCGGGGACACGGCTCTTCGAATAGATTTTTGACACTCTGCAGAGGTTGTACGGCTTTACCCACAAGAGATAAATCACTTGTAATATCCGTCTGACATACTTCCGAAGGTGTGCGACTAAGTGATTATCACAAGGCCTTTACAAAGTTTCATTTTGTCTCTGTTTTGCTCGCTAAGGTTTCGCCTTCCCAGCCCCTCTTGTGCCTTTCCCATCCAAAATAGAACCGACTCAAAACTTTCCTAATTAGTTGTCCAGGTCCATCCCATACTGGACTTGTGGTTGCACGGTAAGGCCCAGATCAATGACTTACAAAGTTAAGTCCTTAGTTGGCTGCTCAGGCGAAACTGCCACCTCCCAATGTGCTTCCTGCATCTCTTTTACTGCACGATCACCCGCCCGAGCATAAATTATTTTTGGTTCATACCGACCAAAGGGCAAACCTTGCCATGGTACAACATCTTTTAATCAAAGTGGCCTCACACCACAATTTCATAATTCTATTAGTCAAGTTCATTCGTTCTTTGAGCATGTGATCGTGAGTCCCGCGGATAACTAAAGCAGGGCTAAGCAATAAACGCGCCCATGTTGGTAATACAATTGTCCAACTAGTAATTAACCATCCTAAGGTGTCCATGGATTTATGTCATTCAAGGGGACATTTCATCCTCAATTTATCAAAGAGGCACAATGACAATTTGGCAATTATCTACTCCCAAAACTATTTTTATAAAACTAGCCAAGCATGTTAATTTAAAACAATATACTTTTGCAAAATGGGTACAACATGGTCAAAGGTCTACGACTTGCCGTCGCTGAAGAGTTGCGGAGCTTCGGTTGCCGGGTCAAAGAAATCTTCCGAAACGCCGGAATCTACACGTGCGAAAAGAAAAATAATTCAAACAGTACAAAATAAAATCCAAAAATTTACAAAACTAGAACCAAATGAAAGAGCTCAATTTTAGATGAATTTAGAAATTTGGATCACCCAAATCGGAGTTTAGGTGAGGAAGTTATGGCATTTGGAAGTTTCAAATCACATGAAATGATAGAATTAGGAATTTCTGGATTTTTTGAATTAATTTTCAATGGGAAAATCGCAAATATCCACGTCCACGCCATCTTTGGATGCCACGCGTCGAAGGATCGGGCGTGGCCACCAACACATGGGCGCCGGCAGGCGCCGGCACGAGGGCTTGCCGCGCCAATGCGCGCGTGGTGAGTGATGGCACCAGAGGGCAGAGCACACGGTGAAGCTGATGCGCCCGACTTCGGCGGCCGGACGACACGAGGTGGCCGATGGCGAGGAGAAGTGGCGATGGCGGCGGCCGAAGAAGGCGGCGCGGCTCTCAAGACTGCCGGCGAGGAGGAGGTGCACAGAGACGGCAATGGCGCGTCAGCGATGCGTGAAGGCGGGTCGTCGACCGAGAAGACACAGCGGTGGCGCAATCGGCAGCGGCAAGGAGCTTGACCAACGACAGGGAAACTGAAATTGCGGTGAGCTGGGGGTGAGAGAGAGAGAGAGAGAGAGAGAGAGGGGGAAAAGCGGGGGAAGTGGAAGAGGGGCTTGCGGCGGTCCCGTACACCCCTTTATAGCCGCGGAGGGGAGCCCGGGCGAGAGTTGGGCGGAGAGCCTTGCTGGCTCAAGGCGAGCTCACGATCTTGGAGGAAATGGGGCGGCACGGGAGGAGAACGAGGCAAAGGGGCGGGGCGGCGATGGGACAGGACGAGGAGGAGCGGCGGTGGGTTCAAGGTGAGAAGCTAGTCGGCGAAGCGGAGATCGCGTTGGCGGGCGCAGACGCGGGCATGCGAGAAACCGGAGGATGACGACGAATAGTGCGAGATCGAGGCCGACCGTCGGATGGGGATCGAACGGCTGGCGATAAGGGGAGACGCGCGGGCGAGCTGGAGAGCTGGATCAGATCGGACGGCTAGCGCGGCGAGGCGGAGTCTTGTATTGCGATCGGACTCTCTGGACCGAGCGGAAGGAGGCGAGCGGCAGAGCGGTGGTGGGCGCGCAGACGTGGGAGAAGCGGCTGGGTGGGCTGGAGGAAGACGATGGTGGGCGGAGGATTGCCCACCAACAGTGAAGGGATTTATGGGGATTTCCGAATGATTTTGATTTTCAGAAATTCCAACAAATAAAAATGCTTTCTAGAAAATAGCAAATAGAGTCCAAAAATTCTAGAAAAATTCACATAAATTCCTTAAATTATTCTGGACGTAATAAAAATAGTTTGAACTTTAATTTTTCTTTAAATTTTGCAAATGAATTACTTTTAATTTTGGGTAAAAGGAAAAACAATTTCTAAAATCCAATAAATCCAAGAAAACACTTAAAATAATAATTTTGATTTTAAATACAAGAAAATGCAATTAAACCAGCTTTTAATTAATTGAAGTTTGATTAATTCATATTAAACTACTTTTGATTTTGAAATTCCCAATTAAGCTCTTAGCAAATATAGGCAAATGGTTCTCTTTTAAAATTTTTGAATTTTTTTGAAAACTCTGAAAAATTGGATGCTACAAACCTACCCCTTTTAAAGGGAATCTTGACCCCGATATTCAGGCTGACTAGAGAATAGGTGGGGAAACTCGGCCTTCAGGTACTCTTCTCGGTCCAAGGTGGCTTCCTCTTCGGTGTGGTTGCTCCACTGGACTTTGCAGAAATGAATGATCTTGCTTCTGGTCACTCGCTCTGCTACTTCCAAAATCTTGATGGGATGCTCCTTGTAGGTGAGGTCTTCTTAGGTCAATTTCTTCCATTGGCATCTGCTCTTCGGGCACACGCAAGTACTTCTTTAGTTGAGACACGTGGAAGACATCATGCACATCTGACAGTTGAGGCGGGAGTTCCAACTGGTAAGCAACTTCTCCTCTTCTAGCTAGAACTGGGAAAGGCCCAATGTATCTTGGTGGAAGCTTCCCGCTTACTCTGAAACGACGCATCCCTTTTAGAGGTGACACCTTCAGGTACACATGATCACCAGGTGCAAAGGCTAGGTCTTGGCGACGGTTATCAACATAACTCTTCTACCTGGTTTGTGCTGTTCTCAGCTTTTCTCTGATTGATCGAACTTGCTCTTCGGCTTTTTCCAGAATATCTGACCCAAACACTTGCTTTTCGCCTACTTCATTCCAATACAATGGCGTTCTGCATTTCCTCCCGTAGAGAGCTTCAAAGGGGAACATCTAGAGGCTTGACTGATAACTGTTGTTATAAGAGAACTCTGCATAAGGCAGCATTTGATCCCAACTGGTTTGGTTTGCTAGAACACAAGTCCTCAGCATATCTTCTAGGATTTGATTCACCCTTTACCTACATCCATCTATCTGCGGATGGTAGGTCAGTCTTTGAAATTGATTAGTGCCTGTAACGCGCGGCTTTCCGCCAAAACCTTGAGGTGAACTGAGATCCTCGATCTGACATGATTTTCTTTGGGACATCATGCAGACACACTATCTTTACCAAATAAAACTATGCCAGTCTATCTCCTGAGTAGGTAGTCTTGACTGGGAGGAAGTGGGCAACTTTGGTTAGACGATCCACAATTACCCAGATAGAATCATACCCTGCTCTTGTTCTTGGCAAACCAGTGATAAAGTTCATGCCAATTTCTTCCCATTTCCATTCGGGTACTCTCAGAGGTTGCAAGAGTCTAGCCGGTCTTTGATGCTCGGCTTTAACTCGCTAGCAAACTTCACACTGAGCTACATACTCTGCAATCTCACGCTTCATGCTAGGCCACCAATACATCTCCTTGAGATCTTGGTACATCTTTGTGCTTCCAAGGTGAATGGAATACAAGTTTTCATGAGCTTCCTTGAGTATTAACTGCTTAAGCTCTTTCTGATCTGGAACACAGATTCGCTTGTCAAACCAAATGGTCCCTTGTTCATCTTCGAAAAATATTAGGTCTTTACCCTTCTTCATGTTGCTCTTAATCTCCTTGATATTTCCATCTTCAAGTTGGGCTTCCTTGATCTGATTCTGCAGAGTAGGTTGAACTTCCAAGTCATCTAGGAAACCTTCTTCAACCAACACTAACTTGAGCTTCTGAAATTCTTCATGCAGGGCTGGCTGACTTTCCTTGATCAACAGGGTATTGAAGTAAACCTTTCTACTCAAGGCATCTGCCACAACATTAGCCTTGCCTGGGTGATAATGGATTCCAATATCATAATCCTTGATTAACTCCAACCATCTTCTTTGCCTCATATTAAGATCAGCTTGAATGAAAATATACTTCAAGCTCTTATGGTCCGTGTAGACTTCACAGCGATTACCGATGAGGTAATGAAGCTATATCTTTAAAGCATGCACTACGGCAGCTAACTATAAGTCATGAGTAGGGTAATTTACTTCATGGGGCCTCAATTGACGGGAAGCATACGCTACCACCTTCCTTTCTTGCATCAGGACACAGCCAAGTCCTTGCCTGGATGCATCACAGAAAATCTCAAAATCCTTCTGGACATCTGGCAAAATCAACACTGGAGCTGTTGTCAAATGCTTCTTCAATTCTTGAAAGCTTTGCTCACAATCTGGTTTCCAAGCAAATTTCTTCTCTTTCTTTAACAACTGAGTAAGGGGTCTTGCTATTTTGGAGAATCCTTCTATGAACAGGCGATAGTATCCTGCCATTCCGAGAAAACTACAGACCTGAGGCACAGATTTGTGTGACTCCAGTTAAGCACATCCTTAACCTTGCTAGGGTTGACAGATACTCCTTCTGCAGACATGACATGTCCCAAGAAAGTAACTTCCTTCATCCAGAACTCACACTTACTGAATTTGGCATAAAGTTGATGATCTCTAAGCTTATTCAGGACCAAGCGGAGTTGCTCTTCTTCACTCTTGGAATACACCAGAATATCGTCAATAAAGACAATGACGAACTTATCCAAGTACTCCATGAATACTTTATTCATCAAGTTCATAAAGTTAGCAGGGGCATTGGTCATTCCAGAAGACATGACCGTGAACTCATACAATCCATATCGGGTTGAGAAAACTGTCTTGGGAATATCCTCTGGACGAATCTTCAGCTGGTGGTATCCTGACCTCAAATCTATCTTGGCGAACACTCCGGTTCCTTTTAACTGGTCAAACAAATCATCGATCCTGGGCAGAGGGTACTTGTTCTTGATGGTAACTTCATTGAGGGCACGGTAATCCACACACATCCGTTGGGTGCCATCCTTCTTTGCAACAAAGATCACTGAGGTTCCCCAAGGTGAAGAACTTGGTCGAACAAAACATTTCTCTTGCATTTCTTCGATCTGCTTCTTCAGCTCAACTAGATCATTAACAGGCAATCTATATGGTATCTTGAAAATAGGCGCAGTTCCCAGAACTAAATTGATGACAAACTCCAGGTCTCTGTCCGGTGGCATTCCGAGTAGGTCATCAGGAAAAACATCTGGGAATTCTGACTACTGGTACATCTTCCAAAGATACCACACTGCAGACTAAAACTCCAACCGATTTCTCTGGGAAGGCTCTGAACTTTACTTTGGTTTCATCTGGGGCTGACCAAGGTGATGCTTCTACCACCACAATCTAAGAGTGCTTGGTGATTGACAAGCCAATCCATTCCCAGAATCACATCAAGAGACTTGGTGTCTATGATGGTGAGATTGGCAAGGAACTCTACTCCTTCTATGGTCACTTTAACTTTTGGACAACCTTGGTTCGTACTCAATTTCGAACCGGGGGATTGAACCAACAAAACACTTTTAAGAGGCAAAACTTCCAACTGATGTCTTTCAGCAAAACTTCGAGAAACAAATGAATGCGAAGCTTCAGAATCAAACAAAATAGTAGCAGGTGCTGAATTTACTAGGAATTTACCGTGCACGACGTCTGGGGCTGTCTAGGCTTCCTCCATAGTGACGTTGTTCACACGACCTCTTCCAAAAGGTTGAGGGGTCTTGACTGGGGTAGCTAGAGTCTGAGGTGCTCCACGTCCGGCTCCTGGCATGGGGGTTCTGGTCGGAGTGGCTCCCAAGTTGAAGCGGATAGGAGAGGGGCCTAGCTTCTACGGGCAGTTACTGGCGTAGTGCCCCAACTCTGGACAGTTGAAATAGGTGATCCCTATGGCATTATTGCTGTTTCTTGGCTACTGGTTGCTGGAGCTGTTGAAGCTGCGGGACACTACGATTGCTAGGCAAGGTGCTGCTGCAGGGGCTCTGAATGTAACTGGTGGAGCAACACGGGCAGGATGTTGCACATTCACTCTGGCTCTGTGGGAGTGACTCTGCTGGGCACTGTGCTGCATCATCTTCCTCTTGCGGGATTCTTCCAGCTCTCGACGGGATTCCTCTATGAGCATGGCCTTGTTCACTAAGTGCTGAAAATTTACATAGTCATTTCCAATAACTTGAACCTTCAAGCTAGAATTGACTCCTCGCTTGAAACGCTTCTGACGTGCATCATTCGTGGAAACGTCCTCTGGAGCATAACGGGACAGTGGAGTGAACTTATTGAGGTATTCACTCACTGACATGTTGCCTTGTTGCAGCTCACGGAACTCATTCTTCTTCATTTCCACCTTTCCATCAGGGATGTGGGAGTGGCGGAAAGCTCCTGAAAATTAGGCCCAAGTGATGCTCTCAAGGCTCCCATGGGAGGCATAGTAGTTCTCCCACCATTCTGCGGCGATACCTTCAAGTTTGTGGGTGGCATACAGAACTTTCTCGCGATCATCACAATGGGTGATAGCGAGCTTCTTTTCCATGGAGCGCAGCCAGTCTTCTACATTCAAAGGCTCAGAGGAGCTTGAGAAAGTGGGTGAATGGGTCCTCAAGAACTCTGCCAGCCCTGATTGAGGAAAAGTTGGAGGTGGAGGGGGCGGTGGCATGGCAGATGCTTGATTGTTCTGGTTCATCATTGCGAGCAGGGCAACAGCGATATGGCTCTGCTGGTTTATCATCTGGGTCATGTTCAACATCATTGAGCTCATCACCGCGTCCTGGCCGCCATGAAGCGACTCAGCCCACAGTCTCTGCTGGCGGCTGGGAAGATGGTGCATTGGCGCTCGGAGTCTC
This sequence comes from Hsuehochloa calcarea, assembly GCA_036346395.1. Classification (NCBI taxonomy): domain Eukaryota; kingdom Viridiplantae; phylum Streptophyta; class Magnoliopsida; order Poales; family Poaceae; genus Hsuehochloa; species Hsuehochloa calcarea. The sequence continues at coordinate 13,340,952 of CM070604.1, read as the reverse complement.
ATCCTGACTTGCGGAGTTGCGAGTCTGAACCATCTGCAACAAAACTTCCCGGGTTTAATAGACGAGGAGAAGAAAGCAAATTAGGTGAGAGAGAAAAGCACCAAGATGAGCAAGAGACAAGGGAGAAAGACGGAACAACCTAAAAGGGGAAAAGTTAGTTTTACCCAACGAACAGATAGCCAGAAAGCTATCAAGAAGCAACAAAAGGAGACACTCACTCAAAAGATCCTATTACGCAGACTAAACGACACTATTGCTAAGGGGGCAACTACCAATCTACTTTACATGGAGGGTCGACTTGAAACAAACGGTAGATCTTAAGCTTCCGAGTCTTCCGTTGCTTGACCACGAAGGGCTCAATCCTATAGAGATTCCAAAAGTAAAGAGGTCAAATTTAATTATGAAAATCAAGTTTCAGAAAAGAAAAGACAAAAGAACTCAAGAATAATATAAGAGGGTAAGATGATAAGATGGGAGAGAATAGAATAAGATGAGAAAGAATAGAATAAGACGAGAGAAGAACATCTAGTCAAGTTAATTGGTTGGTTTGATTTATAAAATAAATTTTGAAACTTTTGACTAAAACGACCAACTAGCTAAGATTTCGTCCTACAGTTGACATGGCTCTGATACCATCCCTTGTTTGTGCCCTAGATATACAACCCCGAAACCCTCTGTGCATTCTGAGCTAGTCCCATGATCAGTAGCTAGCTCGCACGGTTGCAACGATGATATTATCATATCCATACAACAACGAAACTAATGAAGCAGACAAAGTAATATTAAATAGCAACAAAAAGGATCTTATGGCCAAGTTCTTATAAAAGTTGCCACGCAGGGCTTAACAACAACAGAGTTTCTTGCAGCGAAAATCCAAAATAACATGGAGGCCAATCGACATGCCCACAGAAAATCGAGTGGAGGACGTGACCTAGTTCGCAAAGTCTTCGAAGTAGTCTTCCTGGTAGAACTCCATGTTTCCTGGTTCTTCTGCAGGTACTGATCAACAAATGGCGTATAGCCGTGAGTACATAAAGTAATCAGCAAGTCGTAGGGAAATGTATGCAAATAATATTCATGCAAGGTTTGAACAAGGATAGCTTTATGGTTAATTTGCAGAGAGCAAGTGTGACAATAAATACAATAAGTAGATTGCAAGGCATCATTTGAAAGATTAATACATAATTAATCAAGTTTTCTTTTGAAACAAGAGTGAACTTCCCATTCACTTCCCAACCATTGCAACCAAATAATTCCAACGAACAATTCCCACATTTTTGAAAATTCTACCCCTTTCGTGAAATCACCGGGCATGTCCATAACCGGGGACGCGGCTATTCGAATAGATTTTTGATACTCTGCAGAGGTTGTACATCTTTACCCATAAGAGATAAATCACTTGTAATGTCTGTCTGACACAATTCCGAAGGTGTGCGACTAAGTGTTTATCACAAGGCCTTTACAAAGTTCCATTTTGCCTCGGTTCTGCTCGCTAAGGTTGTGCCTTCCCGGTCCCCTCTCGCGCCTTTCCCATCCAAAACAGAAGCGACTCAAAACTTTCCTAATTAGTTGGCCAAGTCCATCCCATACTGGACTTGTGGTTGCACGGTAAGGCCCAGATCAATGGCTTACAAAGTTAAGTCCTTAGTTGGCTGCTCAGGAGAAACCGCCACCTCCCAATGTGCTTCCCTTTTGCCCTTTAATGCACGATCACCCGCCCGAGCATAAATCATTTTTGGTTTATCCCGACCAAAGGGCAACCCTTGCCATGGTACAACATCTTTTAATCAAAGTGGCCTCACACCACAATTCCATAATTCCATTAGTCAAGTTCATTAATTCTTTGAGCATGTGATCGTGAGTCCCGCGGACAACTAACGCAAGGCTAAACAATAAACACGCCTATGTTGGTAATACAAATATCCAACTAGTAATTAACCATCCTAAGGTGTCCATGGATTTATGTCATTCAAGGGGACATTTCATCCTCAATTTATCAAGGAAGCACAATGGCAATTTGGCAATTATCTACTCCCAAAACTATTTTTATAAAACTAGCCATACATGTTAATTTAAAACAATATACTTTTGCAAAATGGGTAAAACATGGTCAAAGGTCTACGACTTGCCTTCGTTGAAGAGTTGCGGAGCTTCGGTTGATGGGTCGAAGAAATCTTCCGAAACGCCGGAATCTACACGTGCGAAAAGAACAAATAAATAAAATAGTACCAACTAAAATCCAAAAATTTACAAAACTAGAACCAAATGAAAGAGCTCAATTTTAGATGAATTTAGAAATTTGGATCACCCAAATCGGAGTTCAGATGAGGAAGTTATGGCATTTGGAAGTTTCAAATCACATGGAATGATAGAATTAGGAATTTCTAGATTTTTGGTATTAATTTTCAACAGGAAAATCTGAAATATCCGCATCAGCGCTTACTGGACTACCACGCGGCCGAAAGGGCTAGCGTGGTACTGACCGAGCGCTGACCGAGCGCCACGTGGGCGCGAACGGAGGCGCATTGTAGCCGAGGGCTTCGCGGTGCAGTGCTCGGAGGTGATGGCACCCAGAGGGAGTGGAGCACACGACGAAGCTGATGCGCACCGATTCGGCGGCCGGACGACACAGGGTGGCCGATGGCGAGGGGAGGAAGCGGCGACGGCGGCGCTCAGGAGACTGCCCGGCGAGTATGAGGTGCGCACAGGAACGGCGGCGGGCTTGCGATGCCGAAGGCGGGGTCGTCGGCGCCAGAGAAGACACGGCGGCGGCGCAATCGGCGGCGGCGAGGAGCTCGACCAGCGGCGTGGAAACTCAAATTGCGGTGAGCTGGGGGCGAGAGAGAGAGAGAGGGAGAAGCGGGGGAAGTGGAAGAGGGGCTTGCGGTGGTCCCGCACTCCCCTTTATAGCCGCGGAGGGGGCCCGGCGAGTTGGGGGACGAGACGCGCGGCTCGGCACGCAAGCTATAACTATGCCGGTGGGAAATGGGGCGGTGTGGGAAGAGAACAACGCAGAGGGGCGGGGCGGCGATGGGACGGGTCGAGGCGGAGCGGCGGTGGGCTCGAGGCGAAGAAGCTGGGCGGCGAAGCGGAGATCACGGTGGCGGGCGCAGACGCGGGCGCGCGAGAAACCGGAGGATGACGACGAATAGTGCGGGATCGAGGCCGACCGTCGGATGGGGCTCGAATGGCTAGCAACAAGGGGAGACGCGTGGGCAAGCTGGAGAGCTGGATCAGAACGGAAGGCTGGCGTGATGAGGCGAGCGGCGGCGCCGGATTGCGATCGGACGACCAGGAGCGGGCGGAAGCGGGAGCGGGCAGAGCGGCTAGTGGGCCGGCGCCCGTGGGAGAAGCGGCGCAGCTGGGCTGGGCCGAAGGAACAGTGGTGGACCGAAGGGGATTCGGCTCACCAACAGTGAAGGGATTTATGGGGACTTTCGAAGGATTTTGATTTTTAGAAATCCCAACAAATAAAAATGCTTTTTAGAAAATAGCAAGTAGAGTCCAAAAATTCTAGAAAAATTCACAGAAATTCCTTGAATTATTCTGGACTTAATAAAAATAGTTTGAACTTTAATTTTTCTTTAACTTTTGCAAATGAATTACTTTTAATTTTGGGTAAAAGGTAAAACAATTTCTAAAATCTAATAAATCCAAGAAAACACTTAAAATAATAATTTTGATTTTAAATACCAGAAAACTCAATTAAACCAGCTTCTAATTAATTGAAGTTTGATTAATTCATATTAAACTACTTTTGATTTTAAAATTCCCAATTAAGCTCTTAGCAAATAAAAGCAAATGGTTCTCTTTTTAAATTTTTCAAAATTTTCAATAACTCTGAAAAACAGGACGCTACACCTCCTCAGAACCCTCTTTGTCGACGCCATGGTCTAGATGGGCAGCATCGGGGTACTCACACGACGCAAGAGGGAGGTCAGGAAGGTTTTTGTATAGGACTGGTGCCTTTTTCATGTATTTTCAACAGTCTCTAAATATGGAAAGCTCACATAAACTGTGATTGTACCAACTATGAAACATTCAAAATCTGTTTTTTTTTGCAATAGAAAAAACTATCACAGACGGTTCTGAACAAGAATCGTCTATGATACGTTTTTCATAGACAGTTTGAAAACCGTCTGTGATGACCGCCTGTTATCACAGACACATAATCCAGACGGTACAAAAAACTGTCTGTGATGATGTTTTGTGTAGTAGTGAGTATACCCCTTAAATGTTCATAAGAGAGAAATTTAGCTATGTTGTCGTAAGCCTTTCTACGATCACCCTATGATCGTAAGTCTTTCTACGACTATAATGAAGTCGTAAGTCCTTCTACGACTACCTTATAGTCGTAGAACCTCCTACGACTAGCTTGGTTACGACAACCTTCTAATTGATGAAGCCTGCAGACTTGCGAGCCTAGTCGATCTGGGAGTCTTATGCGATGTGTTAAACACTCAGAGCTATGCCCCTTTCTCTATCTCTGAAGACAACTGTCTAGCGATGTGCGAGTGTTGTCTCTAAGACAGTAACTTCCATTAACCATTTTATTATCCGAAACAATAAGGCGTCTCTTGGTCTAGAGAAACTGTCACCCCTTTATGCACTATATAAAGGTTGAAAGAAGTAGACGACAGGGACATCGATCGGAGGAAAAGGCAATGAGAAGCACAAGATATTTGGCTTTACCTTTCCTCTTTGTTGTAATCAACACACTCAATATAACCACACATGAGTAGGGTTATTATTCTCCTCGGAGAAGGCCTGAACTTGTATAAAATCCCCTTGTCATTCTCTGCATAGTTTTATTTTCCAGGAGTTCCCCCAAAACAAACAATCATACGTAAGATCGGTATTAGATCACCGACAGCTGACGCCGTTCGTGGGGACCCTCTCCAGTAATTCCTCATCGACAAATTCTCTTCTGTCCGATGCTTCCATGGCCCGAGAGTGGAATGAGGAGAATTGGTTCGACCTAGCCGACTATGCAGAACTCGACATGATGCCTGCTACGACTACGACGAGTATTATTTCATCAAATGGCAATGCTGCCTCCTGAGATTTTTCACCAGATCTAGGAGACCATACCACGGATGGAGTGGAGGAGGAATCCTTTTCCCCCACCACGTTGCGTCCAAATGAGGGACTAGATTCCTCAAAGGGCAAGGGTCCATCCGACCACAATCATGGATACACCAAGGAAAACACGGAATATGGCGAGGTTTCTCTCTCCAAATGTTCGAGTCCGTCTAAGGCCATCCGACCTAGCACGACAAGTCTTGGAAGCCATCATTCTGGGACTCCACCAGCATCTGGTGGTCGTCTCTCTTCGGTTACCCCTGCGGAGAATATGGTAAAACACGCTTTTTCTGCAGATTCGACCGTACCCTTGTAGGGCTCATCTACGGATGAAGATGGTTATAACCCAGAATTCCCCTTATTGGAGGAGCTTGCTCCAAGTTGCCAAACGGTGTCATTCGACTACTCCTCAAGCCAGGAGGCCTCAAGCGCAAGTGGAGATCATCTCTAGGAGGTCTTCGCCCTCCCCTTAGATCCTAGTTAGTCTCCAAGACGCAGGACTGAGGATGCTCCCCGCCAATCACACACTACCAGTTCTTGTGGGAATGGTGAGGAGGCATCCGGTGATGATGTCAGACCTCCGGATGTGGAATACCCGAAGACCTTATGTGTGTACCGTACTAGTCCCATGATCAGTAGCTAGTACACACATTCACAACATTTGGTATTCACATACATAAGAAAAGCAAAGGTGTCAAAAAGACGGAGGATATATTGACAAAACATTTCTTCTAACCAAAGATGAGGCGCGATGTAGAGCGCTGCATGGCTCGCTGCACGCCATATCAAAAAGCTATGTCACGACTGAATCCACATGGTTTATATATGCCTCTTCATGTTCCTAGTGTTCCTTGGAAAGATATTTCTATAGACTTTGTTCTAGGACTGCCTAGGACAAAGAGGGGGATGGATAATATCTTTGTTGTTGTGGATATATTTTCTAAGATGACATATTTTATTCCTTGTCATAAGAGCGATGATCTTACAAAAGTTGCTTATTTATTTTTCAGGGAAGTCGTTCGTCTACATGGTGTGCCAAATACTATTATTTCAGATCGTGATGCCAAATTCTTGATTCACTTTTGGAGGACATTATCGAGTAAATTGGGGACAAAGCTGCTATTCTCTACTACCTGTCATCCCGAAACTGATGGACAAACTGAAGTTGTTAATCGCATGTTGTCAACACTGTTGAGGGTTGTTTTGAAGAATAACTTGAAGATGTGGGAAGAATATCTACCTCATGTTGTATTTGCTTACAACCGTTTGCTACATTCTACTACAAAGATGAACCCTTTTCAGGTGGTATATGGCATTAACCCTCGTGCTCCTATTGATTTGTTGCCTTTACCATCTTTTGAAAAAGTTAATTTTGATGCTAAAAAAAATATTGAATTTGTTCTTAAGCTGCATGAAACAACTAAAGAGAACATAGAGCATATGAATGAGAAATATAAACTTGCTGGTAGTCAGGGTAGAAATGTTGGAAATATGCCCTAGAGGCAATCATAAAGGTGATTATATTTCATTATGTTTATTACATTGGATAATATGTTATCTTGTTCCTAGAATAATATCAATAATATTTATTATCAAGTATGTGACTTGATTGTGAAACTCTATATTTCTGTGATGATTATTCTTAAACGTTCCCTAGTCGGAAACATATGAGAACACATATGAATAGACTAGCATATATATTGGTTGATGACTATGTTTCACAAGTCATGGATATGAAGATATCAAACCAATAATAGGGACACATGTTAGAGAACATGGTGTTGGAAAAGACCCACCTTGAGACACTGTTGAGATTGTTATGATTCTATGTATCATTAGTTGGTCTCAAGCAATGATGATATATAATCATTAGACCTGAGATCAGCATGGTTTCCTACATATATAGTAGCACTCTTAGGGGTTGCCAAACGCTACTTGTAACTAGGTAGTTATAAAGGTAGCTTTCGGGTATGCTATGAAATATACGGAGGGATGTGATTGGTCAGATATGGGATTTGCCCATCCTAACATAACAGGAGAGATGTCTCTGGGCCCCTCGTTGTGGTCGGATAAAGAAAGAGCATGGCCATGCTACTAGTGGTCGAAGTGTCGACCACATGAAGTTATTCGACACTTGATCGAGAAAGTATTGAACAGTCCATGGATGATATAACCTCTCACTTGGAGTTCAACCAGACATCCTGAGGCAAAAGGAGAATACACGAGAAGGTCTTTCAGTTCGATCAGATACGGACTAGTCGTATGGAGATACGAGCTGGTCGTAGGCTGGTCGAACATGGTCACTAAGTGGTCGAAATCTGATCGTAAGGAGTTACGAATTGGTTGAGACCAAATATGAACTGGTCGTATACTGATACGAGCTGGTCATTAGTGATATAGACCTGGTCGTAGATCATATTGCATTAAGGTTCGTCCAATATATTTTATGTGTGTTTGGGAGTCGTTATGTGTTGCTAGGTACCGCTAACGACTAGTGGTCGGAAAAGAGTTTCTGAGTCAACCGATTACACATGAACCTATGGGGTCGCACACTTAAAGGGCTAGGATTTGATTTGGATGGTGATCCGAATTATTGTAGGCCACGAGTTCCTAATGGGCCTCAAGTACGAGATCCATTATGGATGCCTATAAATAGAGGGGTGGTGGCAAGGGGTGCGATGATCTTTAGAAGAACTTTCCGAAACCCTAATAGCCACGCCTTCCTCAAACACGCCGCCGGTGCTAGCACTCCAGGGTGTGGTGCCCCTGCCCCATACGTGTGGATACTGATGAGGACATCAATCCTTCGGATACACGCACTACACAAAATTCTACAGATCCGGTTGCTAAACTACAAGGTCCTATGACAAGAGCTCGTGCACGTCACTTAAATTATGAGGTGAGCTCGTTTCTAGGTGCTAATAATTTATCTATGCAGAATGGTATGCTACCTAAAAATTGTGATCTTCTGTTACTTAGGAATGATGGAGAGGATCCAAACCGTCCACGAACAGTTCTTTGTGATCTGCAAGCTCTACAACTAGATCTGCCAGATCTACGACCAGGTCTCAAGCTCTATGACCAGTCCTACGACCAGGTCAAGTTCTACGACCAACCCTACAACCAGACCCACGACTAGTGACGACCACGTTGGGAGTTAGTCAGAGACATTGAAATAAGGTGCTGCGTCACCGTTTGGGCCTAATAAGACCTTGTAAGCGTGACGATGTCAAAGACTAGGATGTGTACGCCTCTCCACATGGCAACACAACCCTTGGTCAACCTCCTCATGTTCCCCCCTATATATTGTATGTCGCCGCCACAGTTTAGGGTTGGGTTTTTTCTTAGATTATTCTGCTTTTGCAGTTTCGCCGTTTACAGTTTGAGAAACCCTACTTTGTGAACTTATCCAAATCCGTAATATATTTCAGATTACGTCTATCTTGTTCTTGTGAGTTTCTTCGATTGCTTGCAGGAACCATAACCCTCGTGGTAAGGTCGATCGCGTGCGAGCGTGGTTAATAACGACAGTTGTGCGGGTGTAGCGAATTGCGAGGTGAAGATCTGCGGGTCGGAAGCCTCAAAGCATCAACGTCCTCATGACGAAACAAATCAAACCTATCGGAAGATTAGGCCGCCGTTTACTCATCAGATACCTTGGAGGTGTTGTTGTGAAGCATCGGCACTAGAACGATCCGCAACTTAGTACGACCACTCGGAGGAGCAGACGCGCGGCGAGTACGACTACTCGGAGAAGCAGACGCGCGGCGAGTACGACTACTCGGAGAAGAAGACGCGTGGCGAGTACGATTACGACCACATCAACTCGCTACATCGACTCTACTTCCACTACGAGTCGGCACGTCTGGTGGTAATCTCGTGATCTATTACTAGTGGAGGTTCCTTGGTTGCGCGGTAAAAATTTTGTTTGGTGCTATCATAGCCTTCCCGCGATCCTTCAAGAAAAGCATTAACATTTGAACCTGGTGATCTTGTGTGGTTGAATTTGAGAAAAGATAGATTTCTAGAATTGATAAAGTCTAAGTTGATGCCTAGAGCTGATAGTACTTTTATTATTATTGTGAGGATTAATGGTAATGCATACAAGCTTGAGTTGCATGTAGATTTTGGGGTTAATTCTACATTTAACATTACATATTTGACACCATACTTGGGAGAAGAAGATGAGCTTGAGTCGAGGATGACTCCAATTTAAGAGGGGGGATGATGAGGACATCACTTCATTGGATACACACAACACTCATCCACAAGATACTAGGAAAGGACATATGACGAGGGCACATGCACGGCAGTTGAATTATCAGATGAGCTCGTTTATAGGAGTTCATAATTTTCCTATTAAGGATAGATTGCTACCTAAATCATATGATTTTATTGTACTCAGGAACCAAGGTGAGGGGAGCAGCACTACTACCACAACAAGTCCAGGCTGATCCTATTTCAATTCCAGACCAATTCGTAGTCAGCATGACAGCACCAACTTAAAATGATCACAACTTTCACATGCGAAGTTCGTTGGAGGTGTACGAGTACTTGATGTAAAGCTTACGACAAGAACTTTCCAACGGATCAAGACCCACCTTCAGATTTCCTGTCTACACATCACAATCACCAAAGAGAGGTGTTGCATCACCTGTTGGGCCAACTTGGGCCTTGTAATAGTATTGGGATCCGAGTCCAAGTTGTGTGCGCTCCCGCTGGTGGTGCACAAACCCTAGGCCGACCCAACCTCCTTACAACCTTTGTGGCCACCACTTTTAGTCCTTAGATTTTGTTTAGATCAATTTAGCCTGTGTATGCAAACTCTACGTTGTCTCTTGTGTCGGTTGGACCAATGATTCGTGTTATGGAACCTCAACTATCCTTGTGTGACTTTTATATCTAGCAATTTTCATATTGCTCTTTACTTGAATTCTTGCTTGTTCTTCGATTGCTTGCAGGAATTGATCTTTGTTCTATTCTTGGCGAAGTTGATAACGACAAGAGCATGGTTAAGCGATTGTTGGATGATTTGATCAAGTTTCGGTCGAGTAGCCTTGTCATCAAAGTCACTCTCTACAAATCGACTAGAGGGGGTGAATAGGCGATTATTAAAATTCTTTCGGCTAAAACCAATTAATAATGCGGAAACTAATAACAAATTGGTTTTGCACAACTAAAACCTAAATCAACTAGGTTTCCCTAAGTGCACCAACAATATGAATACAATTGAATGAGAGCAATCATACAAAGATTTATAAACAATTAAAGCAAGTAATGTAAATTACACAAAGTAAAGCACAAGACAAATCAAGATGACACAATTATGTTTTACCGTGGTGTTCAGAGACTTGCCAGTCTCCCCTAATCCACGTTGAGGTAAGCCCAATCAAATTGGACCAGCTCCACTAATTAAGCCAACATCTCCGAGGTAAGTCCAACCACTTGGACCGGTTCCAACACGAACCAACACCTTGCTCCACTAGGGTTGCTCTTCCTCCACTCCGGAGATGGCGAGCACCAAACCACTCACAACACGTCGGGCCTTCTCACAAGCTTCTTGAGAAGATCACTAGGCACGACGCCTCCACGCCGTTTAGGTGTCGGCAAACACCAAGAGAAACAAATCTTAACTTTCACTTGAACTAATCAAGTATCAACGCTCAAGTGGATACACAATCCACTACCTAAGGCAACACATGCACTTAGGGTTTGCTCTCCAAGATCACTAAGTGCAACACATGCACATAAGAGAGGAAAGCCTTACTCTTAGCTCAAAGGACTGAGTATAGCACTCACAATAACACCAGCAACCATCCCCAACCGGCCAAGGTGAGTATTTATAGCTCACACACAAAAACTAGTCGTTGAAGGAAAGATTCTCTCGAATCAGTGCATGGCCGGTCTGACCGCCAACTAATGGCCGGTCGGACCGCCCATGCGCCAATGGCTATAAAACTAGCCGTTGTACCTATGGCCGGTCGGATCGCCAACTAATGGCCGGTTAGACCGCCAAGGGTGGGCGGTCCGACCGGCCAAGGAAATTCAGCATACTTCAAAAAGGTGCTTCTCTGGAATAAAAGTACCGCAACAACATCGGTACTTCCGCACTATGGTAGTACCGTTTTATCAACGGCGGTACTACCACACAGAAAACAATTCAAGGGGAAATCGGTCGGACCGCCCAACACATGGCAGTCTGACCGATTTACCACCGGTCAGACCAGTGACCACTGGCGGTCAGACAGCCAGACTCCAGAGAGACCTCGCATTTTTAACTTCGCTCAAATGGCAAAACACATTCGCCCATTTGAGAGCAAGTACAACAAGGTTTAAAGATGATATTCTCAGCAAGTTGCAAAACACATTTGCCAACCTTTAGAATATCCATCACAAGGAATAAGGTACATGGACTTATGTCATTTGCAAAACGCATTTGCAAACTTAAGTCACATGCTACAAGGGTTATGCATGAGCCTCGACTATTTGCAAAACACATTCGTAAATAAATAGCATCATGCCTAGATGAGCTAGAGCAACCACATTGAGCTATCAACACATGACTAACTCAAACTACTAATTAAGACCCCTCTTAATAGTACAACAACCTATACTAGCAATCCGGTCTTCCAACCAAACACCAAGACCGGTAAAAGACTAGAAACACATCCTTAGCCCTAGCTAGTCATAACTTTTCCTTGAAGCTTGATGACGCACATCATCACTTCAAGTCCGGGTCATTAACTTGATAACCATCAACACATGATAACCCTTTGCTTGACCTCCATCAACACATGATGGGTCTTCTCTTATCTTGACGATCAACTCATGAGCATCTCCTCTTCTTGATAAGCATCAACTTATGACGCATCATTTACACCAAGCTCTTGACTTTAATGTCATTGAGACATGATGACATCCAAAGTCTTCATCACCCTGGAACATAACCTATTTATCCAACTCATGGAAAATGTTAGTTCCACAATGTGATTACCATTAGTTACCACAACAAACCATTATCACATAATGGTGGGACAATATATTTAAATCTTTCCCTTATTGGTAATTAATGATAACCACTTCAATTACACATAAATTGAATGTAGATAAATGTAACACAACGTGAGTATATATGAACTACACAAGTTACATATACTCACGACATGAGTATGCAAGAACTACACAAGTTCTATATACTCAAAACATGAGTATACAAAAACTACATAAGTTCTATATACTCAAACGGATATGTTTCAAAGTAAAGATCCTAGATATATGTGAAAAACGAAATCTGGATCAATACTAATAAAACCACAAAATATAGAATAAACCCCCCCTAAATGTGTGGATACACAAATGTGTAATAAGATCATACACACATATTCAAGTTAAATTTATGGTTGAGTTCATCCTATATTTTGGATCCGAGGAATGCAACAATATATGTAAGATTAAGATATCGATTGCATACCTCGTTGAATTTCACCTTTATATTCAAATGAGACTACACAAGATAATACTTGACAAGAGAGTTAGTCTCAGATTTGGATTTATCATGAATCACCAAAATATTCCATTAGCTCATAATGGCGGGTCTAGATCCTTCATCCACTAAAAGATCGGGACCAATCTTACATCACTTGGAATACTAGAATGGTGTCCTTCTCACCCAAGGGCCAATGCCGACCTTCAGCGTTGGTCCACTTCACCAAAGCGTGCCCTGGAATCTTCTCTGCTACGACCAAAGTAGTCATCTTCTCAATATTCATCTCGAATTTCTCCCACTTGGAAACGGTCCTGGCCATTTCCTAGCTGTCCAGACAGTGTGGTAACAGGCTAGAGTCTATGTTGCACGGGTACGTGATACCAATATTGCGGTACGGGCACGCAAGTACAGTGATACGACATCTCCCAAAAAAAACCGGTACACTGGTACAATAGTATATATATAATAAAAAATACAATAGATAATTGATAAGTTCATAAGACACACATAAATACTAGTACATAATCAGGCCCATAACATAGGCAAACATTGATAAACAAGTTTCATAAGATAGACATTTACTTAGTACATAACCAATAGGATTAAAATGATCACGATAGCCCCACGATATAGACATTTTGATCTAGCATTTCCTCCGCTAGCACCCCAAGCCTATCGAAGTAATCAACATGCTTTCAAAGAGGTTTAGACTCATCTATTATTTGTTGCACGTGGGATTGACGCACTTGGTTCTAAACTCGCACTTGCACTTGCCATGACGTACAAATAAACGTAAAGAAAATCAGTGTACCTAACTCAGATCTGGACGATGGGAAGAGGGGAACAAGACTAACGAGAAGAAGAGGGGAACTAGAGAAACAAGAAGAAGAGGGGAACAAGAGGAAGCACCCCATGGTGCCTCAATGCCAGGGCCTCGCTGGCTGTCGGAGTTGTAGCTTCACTCCTTCAGGTCACCTTATTGCCAGCAGAATGGAGTTAGGGCTGCAGGAAGGAGACTCACTGGTTTTATGTGCTAGGGTTAAGTTATTGATGTGCTGAGCTTTCAGGGGAGGGATTTATTGATGGGCCATACCAGCACCTACTGGTACCCAACCGTACCCGATTTTTTAATTTCTTTTTTTTAATCGGCAAAAAACCTGATAATCCTAGGTATCGTACCTGAGCAGTACCGGTACCCGCTACAGCACCGGGTGCTAGTGCGACACTTAGGGGAAGTACCGACGCAACGTAGGCTAGAGTTCAACCCACTAATTACATGAGTTTTGTTAGTCTTAAGAAAGCTATGCAGCTGTTTAACTGATTGTTCTTAATTGCCCTCCCAAAAAGAAGAAGACATTAAAATAAAAACAGTTTTGTCAGCTCTCTTTTGCACTAAGAGTAATGTCAACTTCTTTTAAAATGTAAACTAAACAAACTTGAGATCCACGAGTGGCTACACTTGTTGATTGGATAAAATAAACCAACCAAAAAAATTTCAAAGTTGAGTTCTCTGATGTATTTGGTCCGTAGTACCCTACAAATTGACTTTTAGTTATATTTTGTTTTCGAGACTGACTCTCTTTTCTTTTTTGAGTGATAGGGAGCGACTTTCAGTTACAGTACAGAAGTGTTTTTTTCCCCTATGGGTATTCATAAACATATCATATCTTTGTTGACTGTTGACATACCGGCCAAAGGATGGTCTGAAAAATTAATAGTGCAGAGTAAAAAATTTAGTTCATCCGGTCGGCTTAGGCACAATAGAAATTATAATTTCAGACGGAAGCATTAAATAACCAAAGAGAAATATTATTAGATTGGGATCATGAATTAGTGGTGGTATGTCAACTGCTTAAATAACCTCCACGAATTAGTGGCGGTCATCTAAAAATTTCCACATTTTTGTAACAAGAAAAACCCAAATTCAACACTGGTAATGCTCCCATTCATGCACCCCAAAAAAAAACAAATGCATCGAATTTTAATCAAAGTCAATGGTTGTACGGCGTTTTATTTATTTGAAAGGCAATAAAATGTTCCTGCCAACACCATTTTCTTTTCCCATGTTATTATCCTTAGAAACTCTTGAATGTAAGAGAAAAAATCAGGAAAACTCTCTTACATTGCAGTGGGTCCAAAACTGTGTGCCCTGAATCCGGACAATATGACTTTCCAATTAAACTTGCGAATAGATCGCTGCTAATTAAAAGAATATTAAATGGAATCATACCATGGAATATTGTCAAAGCTTAGATTTTGCCCAAAACCATCTCTTAGTGGGGTGTTAGAGTTATAAGAGTACGACTCCTCTCACTAGAGTTCAAATCCTGGTGCTCACCTTTGTGCACACGTGAGTGCGCTTCAGTGGGAATTTTGTGAGGTTACGGACCTCCTCTGTATTTCTAAGTGTGTGCTTAGTGGACATAATAGCGTGTTCTCGAATTCTCCTATCTATAAAGATTGGCAGAACTCCTACTACATTTTCAGAAGAAGAAAAAACTATGTCATGGATGCTAAGAACTTTACAGGCCACAACCGTCAGCTTTTTTTGAACTATACAAAAAAGAAACGCATGTAAAAGAATGTCTCATTAATAAAGCAGGAAAAGAAATCCAAATTCGAGCCTACAATGACTCAGCCGGGATGGTTGGGGGAATATATCTTTTCAACAGGATAGCCATAGAGATATCATTATTAGATTGGGAGCATGAATGGTAAGGCCTACTTGTATTCAAACAAATCAGAGCTTGAGATATGTCATCTGCTTAAATAACCTCCACGAATTAGTGGTGGTCATATCAAAATTTCCACATTTTTGTAACAAGAAAAACCCAAATTTAACACTGGTAACGCTCCCATTCATGCACCCCCCAAAAAACAAATGCATCGAATTTTAATCCAAGTCAATGGTTGTACGGCGTTTTATTTTATTTGAAAGGCAATAAAATGTTCCTGCCAACACCAAGCTAGGCTTTAGATCGAAGCACAGGTTTCAGAGGCCATTCCAGCAAGTCGGTACCACAGCAATCGCTCCACAGGGTTGTCCTAGTAGCAAATGCAGTCTCTCCCAAATTGTTGTCCACCTGTCCTAGACTACAAGTAAGCATGCCATTGATGCAATTGGAACCAGATTAGCACAATACCTGAAACTACAATTTTTTAACTTGTAACTACCGGCTTGTAGGCACAGAATATGTAAATCCGAACCCTGTGTGTATACTGAACTAGTTTAGAATCACACTAGTACACGCAATGACAACATTGATGAAATATCATTCTATATGCAAAGATAACTGAGAAATATGCAACTAACTGCAATTATCATAGTAGCGATCCTATAGTCAAAACTTACGATTAATACCTTAAAAGACGAATATATCAATTAAGCTGCAGCGAAATGAAAAATAATAACTTCAGTGTAGCCTATTCATATACTCATAGACAATCGACTGGAGTAGCGCAATCTAGCTCTCCACGATCTTTCACGTAGTCCTTGTTGACAACGATACACTTAGGTAGTGTTGATCAACTGAGCAACATTATCTATAGCAAAAAAAAAAAAGCCTAGTAACAGGGACAAACCCAAACTCACTTTCATAAAATTTTCAAACCAACCCACTGAAAATCCCTTAAAACCCAACCCACGTAGCATTTACACCCAACCAAAACTAAACCACTTCCCTCGTGAGTTTCCAACCATTTCCCCCGTTTCCTGGACCCACTACTACATCCATTAAAATTACACATGCGCTGGGAGACGGTCAGACTGAAGCTGCTAGGCCGCGCGCTGTTTGGTCCTGATTTCTTCTCCGCACATCCGGCCCACCCCACGCAGGTAACCAACTAACCAGGCAAGCTAGAGAGTAGAGACTCCTCTTCACCCGGTCAGTCACGGCCGTGGTGGCGCTCGCGTCCTAGGCAGCCTAGCAGAGCTGGCCTCGGGCCACCGACCGGCGTGGTTCTTCTACTTCTTGTACCTCGAATCCTTCCTCCTTCTGAAACCTTCCAGGCCTCCCCTTGGCTCCTGACTTCCCCTTCCCCTTCTATTTCCCCTCCAAATCCAGTCCAAATTGTCTCAATCCTCCCCAAATTCCCCATCTAATCCTTCAATTCCTAGTTGGCTCGTACCACCGTTCTTGCTTTTGTGTGAATACGAGCGTCTGCCGTGGGTCCCCCGGACCTCGCCCTTTCGGCCGCCGCTGCCTGACGACCTCCTCTCGCCGGTCGCCGACCTCACTTCTCCCATCGCCCTGGTCTACCCCGGTCGTCAGCGACTGCGCCGCGCGTCTGTACACGCCAGCGCCTGTCTAGGAGTGGGACTGTTACCTGTGTCCATTTAGGAGGTCAATACTTCTGCTTCTTTCCAGTGGAGAACCTGCCTCTTCGATACCAAGAACTGCCCATTCTAACCACAGGATCCAAACCATGCGAGCCCGAAAATTCTTAATCCAAACCAAATCAAACCAACCTGATTTCGGTGCAAACTCAATCCAAACCAAACCAAACCATTAGTTGCATCAAACCGTTTCCATCCATCCAAAACCAATCCGAATTGAAATCCAACCCATTTCACCCGTTACAATCCAACTCATTACCAGGCCTAAGTAAAAGTGAGCACATCAGCAAGTTGTATCGCAGAATATATAGATGATGGCTTATTCCAAGGGTTATAACTACTAAGATCATTTTGCAATAAGCAACATTTGCCTTTGAATATGAATAATAGATTGAAAGTATAAGTTGAAACAATAATAATAAGTAAACACGAGTTTTCACAAAGTTCACATAGCTTCTCTTCCGATTTTGTTTTGTAAAATATACCTTTCGTGTAAAATCACCGAGCATATCCTTGACCGAGGACGCGGCTATTCGAATGTGTTGTTAACACTCTACAGATGTGGTACAGTTTTACCCACAAGATACGATCACTTGATAGGAGTAAATCATAACAAAACCTTTCCGAAACTTTATCTTAACAATTGACCCTCTCGGTGTGCATACAGCCGGTAACAAACATCACAAAGCCTGTTGGCCCGCCGCACACTGTTGGACACGGAAACGTGACCCAACACAAAGAAGCTCACACCTCCACCCAGTCACAAAGTTTAGCCTACCTCCTGAGCTAGCAAACATTGAGACTCCGTAACTTACTAAGCTAGGTATCGTAGGGATGGCCCCACCGGCCACAACGCCCAGCCGAAGCACCCCGGAGAACCCCCGAATCCCCGCGAGGCCCGGAGCAGCAGGACCCTCGAGCCACCCCCGAGGCAGAGCCGAGGCACCCCCGGAGGAACCCCCGGAGGACCCCCAAAGCGCTGCGAGGCCCGGCGGCAAGAAGACCTCTGCCACCCCGGCGGATCCGGCACCCGAGAACCCCGGCCCCATGAGGCCCGGAGCAAGCCAGCTTCCTCGAGCCACCCCTGTGGCAGAGCCGAGGCACCCCGAGGACCCCCGGCCTGCGAGGCCCGGGCAAGAAGACCCTCGGGCCACCCACAGGCGAGCCGAGGCACCCGGAGGACCCAAAGCCTCGCGAGGCCGGAACAACAAGACCTTGGGCCACCCCGGCGAGCCAAGCACCCTGAGGACCCCAGCCCCGGGAGGCCCGGAGCAGCAGGACCTTCGGGTCACCCAGGCGGGCCGAAGCACCCGAGGACCCCGGCCCCGCTGAAGCCCGGGTGAGAGGCCCTCAGCATGAACCCGAGGCCTCTGCTACCGCTCCTGGATCAGAGGCTCTGTTAGGGTGAACCGAGTTCAGGAAAGTGTACCATGGACCAAAGCCTAGACGTAGGGGCGAGGAATGTCTCTGCAACCCCTATGGATACTATACCCTGGTAGGGTCAAAAGGGTAATATACAAAATGATGAGGACATCCCTTCCATGGATACAACCGCGCCTACACACAACACTCACCACAAAGAAGTGTTACAAGGACCACTTACTCGAGCTCGTACTCGCCAACTTAATTACCAGGTGAATTCATTCCTATGTTTATATATTACTGAGAATAGACCGCTACCTAAAGCAAGTGATTTAATTGTGCTTAGGAACATGAGAAAGGACGAAGGCGAGGCATGTGGAGTCATGGATATGCTTGGAAGACATAAGGGAGGTCACCACGTCACTTTTTGGTCCAAGACAAGCAAGAGTTCGAACAGGACCCGTTTTGGAATCGATTCGGCCTCCGAATCAACTGACAAAGACTGACTTCAAACGCCATAACTTTCACATACGACGTCCGTTGGAGGTCCACGAGTACTTGATGGAAAGATAATTTCGTCCTCTTTCCAACGGATCCGGCCTCACCTCCAAACTCCTTCTGGACTGATCGCAATCATCAAAAGAAGACGTCATATCACTTGTTTGGGCCAAACTGGGCTTTGTAATCATACTGAACTTGGCCCATCTGCCGGCGGCCCACCCGGGGGCGTGGTTACTGTTCACGTGAGCGACCGTTAGTACCACCTCGCTAGTTCGTTAGTTTTGTGGCTCTCGTTCCCTATTTAAGGAGGCCGCACCTTTAGTTTTCCTTGGATTTTGTTCGCTTAAGTTTTAGCCATTGTGCAAACTTACATTTCTTGATTGTCGTCGACGACCACCGTCAAGACGACTTTTCTAATCCCAACCTTTCAATACTTCATAAATATTTGCAATACATCAGATTGCGTTTTATCTTATTCTTGCGTGTTCTTCGATTGCATGCAGGAATAGACCTTCGTGGTCGAGTTGATCGTTGTCGGGACCCAAATATGCAAATCGGACCCTCTGTATATTCGCACTAGTCCAGATCACGCTAGTGCACAGTGGTCAACATTGATGAAATATCACATCCATACAACGAATATAAGAATAAACGAGTACCTTTAAATAACAAATAATCATTGGGACCTTACGGTTGATTTTACATTTATTAAGCCATGCAAAGTGACAATAAAGAAATAAACTGCAATGAAATGAAATAAACTCCTAGAGGCTCCATCAATTTACCACGAACAACCGATCGGGATCAAGACCCTAACGCTCAACCTTTGTAGAACTCTTCTTCAAAAGCAAAGACGACTCCTCCACTTCGTTGATTTGTTTAGCAAGAGTGAGTACACACCGCACTCGCAAGTCATACCACGAATGCAATTTATAGATGATGGCTTATTCCAAAGGAATGGCTTCTGTGGTTGTTTTGCAGAAATACAACATTTGCAATTGAATACAAATAATAGATTGAAAGCATAATTCAAAACAAATAGACAATAATAAGTTAACAATTGATTTCATAAAGTACAGATAGTCTAATCAAGTTCTTTCACACAATTGAACAAGTTATCTCACACAATGACCCTTCCCAATTGTTTTATGAAAATCTACCCTCGTGTGAAATTCTGAGTATGTCCATAACCGAGGGACGCCGCTATTCGAATAGATTGGTTTAAACACTCTGCAGAGTTTGTACACTTTACCCACACGATACAATCGAGTAGCGATCATGACCATAACAAAACCTTTCGTAAACTTCATCTCAAACAATGACACTCTGGTGTGCTTTATCGCCGCCTAATTTGTACACACACCCTTGGAACGACACACACCATTGGACGGGGATGCAAATGAACTGTCCCGCGATGTGACATATCACACCTCCAAATTTCATCACACGCCTTAAATACAAACCGAGTTGTCAATGTCAAGACTCCATAACTTACTAAGTCGTGCCCAAATTTATACTAGGCATGTGGTCGTGCAGAAGGCCAGTTCAATGGCGCACAAAATTAAGTCCTTAATTGACCAAGGCAAGACTTCTGAGAGACCATGTGAGAGGTCCTCCACTCGAGTGATGAGTATTTGACATCGTGGTTGAATAGGTTGAGAGTTGAGTTTTTCGGTATGGACTGCTTTGTCTTTGAGTCGGAAATCGGAACTACATTTGTGTATGGAGCGGAAGTTCGATGAATCGGAACTACGGCGTTGGAAATAGGATCTTCCGATTTTCCCGGTTTTGAATTGTGGTGAAATCGGAACTTCCGCTCAAGGGGTAGCGAGTGTCCGATAATACCGATATTAAGGTTCTCTCGAGATGAAAATCGGTTTGAAAATGCTGGTTTACGGATGTTCCAAGATCGAAGTTCCGCAATGGTAAGAGCGGAAGTTCCGATAATCCGACAAGTGCGGATAGCCTAGAAATCGGAACTTCATTTGTGGTAAAATCTTGAACTTCCGATTGTGTCGAGCTCGTGCGAGAGAAGGTTAATTTGTGGTTTTGATTTTGTATGAGTTTGAGTCTTATACAAATGTTGATGCTATGATATTGTGCAATGCTATGTGATGTGTTTTTTATGCGTGTTGACCGCAGGCATCAAGATGGAGTCGTGGCGAGACACGTGGACCGGACTAGGCGCAGGAGGCGTTGAGGTCGAAATGGTTGGGATGTGTCAAGACGGCGTGAATCTTGAGGTGGTTGTGAGTCAAGGACAAGAAGGTGTACGGAGGCTTCGAGAAAGGTGCGCAAGGCGAAAGGGTCTTTTCGCAAGCGGCAAAAGTGGAGGCGGTTACTGCTTCGGTTGTAGCGGGCTTAATAGGTTGGAGGCCCATTAGCAAAGGCTATAAATAGGGAGAACCACAGTGTTAGGGTTAGACTTTTAGAGAGAAAATTAGGGTTAGCTCTAGAAAAGGATTTGTTTTGCTTTTGAGAGCTTGTTGAGAGGGAGAGTATGAACTGAAATCTTTTGTAATCATTCCTCTTTGCTTTACCTCTCAGAATCGTTGTTTCTATCCAATGAAATCGAGGTTTTGATTATTTGACTTTGCAACTCTTCCTCTCTCTGCTTCATGTTGAATATCTAGGGTTTTGACATATCTTTTGATTCGTCTTAAGAAATAGCATGAAACTTGATATCTAGAGTCGCTTTGATATTGCTATTACATCCTCAAAGTTTCATGAGCTAAGAATCGAGAATCTCGCTTATCATTGGTTTTGGTCTTTCTTGCCCTTCTTCAAGAAATCCGTTCTTGGCTTGATCATTGAATCTTTGTTTGCAATTCTTCTCCATGAGGTCAAGATGGTGTTTAGGATGATGTCCTATGAAACTTGACCGAGAAGAGCATTCAAGATTTAGTTTTTGGATTTTTGAAAAGAAACCCGAAAGCGCTTCGTTCTTGGTCGGGACAATCGAACTTCCGATTGTCCATAGCGAATCTCATCAGCAGCGGAACTTCATGACCGATTCCGAACTCACGGAGTGCGAAGTATCACTGGGTAAAATCGAACGTCCGATATTTGTGATGTAATGCATCGGAACTTATGATTAGTTCTCTGATTTTGTTTTACTCTTCTTGAGAGGGTTTGTAGATCTTATTTAAATACAGTAAAGGGGAGTTCTTAATTTTAAGGCACCATTCACCCCCTCTGTTGCCATTTCGGTCCTTCAATTGGTATCAGAGCCGGTTAGCTCTTCTTTATAGATCTTAACCGGTCGGTTGAGCCATGGCAACGGACAAGTATTCCACCAAGCCTCCAGTTTTTGATGGTCTGGATTACCCCTTCTGGAAGAGCCGAATGGAAACTTACATCCAGGCTCAGGGGTATGCCATCTGGAGAAAGGTGAAGGTCGATTTCTTGCTTCTCGCCGATGAAAACATCAATGCGGGAAACATGGCCGATGTTGAGGCAAATGCTAAGGCAAGGAACATAATCATTCAGGGTTTGAGCAGAAGTGAGTTTGATCGCATTTCTCATTTGATTTCTGCTTACGACATCTGGGTGACCCTCGATGCATACCATGAGGGCACTACCCAGATTAAGACGGTTCGACAAGACCGCCAAGCGTGAATACAATGAAATTTGAGATGCTTGCCGGTGAATCTCTTGACGAGTGCTTTTCGCGTTTTCACAAGATTTTGAGCAACCTCCGAGCGGTCGGTCTTACATACCCGACTTCGGATAACGCCGACGGATGCTTTAGACTTGATCTTCGTGTTTGAGAGATGAAAGTGACTACCATCAAAGATAGCACGGACCTCTCGACCCTGACTCTTGATGCGCTTTACTCGCGTCTCAAGACTCACGAGATTGACATTGTCTCTCGAAGGTCGAAGTCACAGTCGATGGCTTTAGTCACTGATCCCACTTCTGGATCTTCTTCTGAGTCGATACGTGGGTTCTCCCTAGCTGCTCTCTGTGACATAACGATGATCGGGTAGAGCGACTTGAGGATGAACAGACTAGCCCTCCTAGCTCGGAAGTTTTCCCATGCTTACAAGAGGAGGAGGGATGGAAAAAGAGGAGGTCCGGTGATTTGTTTCGAGTGTGGTGGCCCCAACCACATCCGAGCAAACTGTCCCAAGCTTGGGAAGGGCAAAGGTGACTATGGCGGTCCGAGCAAGAACGACTACATCGACAAGAACCGCAACACAAAGCCCTCAGCACCTGACCAAGGCAAGAAGAAGTTCCGCAACTTTGGGAAGGCAAAGAAGCTGTTCCATCGCGTCCTCACCGCCCTCGACGAACTGGACACTAGCGAGGTGGAGGGGTGGAGTGACGATGATGGGAAGGACGATCATGATCCCAAGGACGACGACAACTTCTCCGGCATGTGCTTCATGGCCCTCGGGGCGAATCGAGCGACAATGAGCCGTACTCGACTCGATGAGGTTAGTCCCACTTATGACCAACTTAATGATGCTTTTCTTAAGCTAGGTAGATTCCATGCTAAGTCTAGGGCTAAGTGTCTTTGGGTTGGAGAAGGAAGTAGCTAGACTATCACGGAGCTTACTTTACTTACATCTGCTCCCTCCGTGATGAATGTGACACATGCCGTGCTTTGATTGATGATATGGAAAAACTAAGGACCTTACATGATAGTGTGTCCTCTGAACTTGACATGATTAAGGTAGAGAACATTAGCCTTCTTGTTGAATTAGAGATGAGTAGGGTAGCACCTCTTTCATCCACTCTGTTGAGGCTATCGCTTGCACCTCATGTGAGGTTAAGGACAATTCGTTTAGAGGTCTTTATACCATGTTGCTTGATCTGCTGAAACTTGTAAAATTGTAATAATCTCAAGATGAACCTAAAGCAGGCGGATCACAAAATTGTTTGAATTCAAGGCTGCGCTACTAGAGCCTATTGTTTCTTGTTTAAACTGTCCTAAGTTAATCACGAACTAGAATCAGATCTAGCGGTTTCAAGAAATGATTGATCACAGTAACAAATTGGCTCAATATGCTTCTAAGGACCTTGTTAGCTCACCATGCAATCATTGTAATAAACTAAAATGTGATTTGGTTGCTTTGGATGAAAAATGTGTGAAGCTAACTAAGGACCTTCTAGAGACACAATCATCTGCTTGTATTGTGTGTGCTGGGAAGAAGTCTAAGGGTTTGGTAGAGACGCCTAGCAACGTGAACCAATCTGCTAGCAGTAGGACTGTCCCCCCAAAGTCGGCTGTGCGTGCACAAGCCAATCTTTCCTCTGTTGTTGGTTCTTCTTCTGCTCCCTTACCTTCTGCTGTCCCTTCTTCCCCCTGCTCTTCTTGCACCTCTCTCTTCGGAGTGTCGGTATCTTATGAACACTCTCGAGAGGTTTGTAGGAGGCAAGAAGAAGCTCAATCTCATTCTAGACAAATCTAAAATTTGCAGATTTAATCGTGGTCTAGGATATGATATCCAGGATGATATGAGGAAGCATCCACCTGTCTTGCTCAAAACCAGATCACCAGGTGTGATCAAAACTAAGCCCAGGACTGAGAAATTCAATTTTAAGTCAGCGGGTTTTGTTCAAAGGATTTCTGACGACAAGGTGATTCCACCTACGACCTTCGCCCCTCGTAAGGCGAAGTATCATTGCACCTTCCGCCGTAAAGATGGGCATTTAGTTGATCATTGCTTGAGCGCCAAGATCGCGTAGAGACCGTGTTGAGTCTCTTAGGCACATTCGTGGTCACCCCGGATCTTGAGTGCACCTAAGACCAACACGAGGTCTAAGTTTGTTCCATCGATGTTTTAGGGCGAGATCGAGGACTTGGTTTTTCTGAGTTTTCTGATTTTCGTCCTCATGCTCCTCTCGGTTGTAACTTCCGCCGTCCTGAGGGTAGATCTCGTTTTTCCTTTCGAGATAGCTACCCGCGGCGAGATCAGCGTGTTACTGGCACTTCGACTCGCTCTTCCATAGCAGTCGGATCCAGCAACAGGCTGAGATATTTTGACTTGTTGAGTGACAGAGAGCGTAGGGTAGATAGAGGTCAGTCTTGCTTGACTACTTCATCTGTTCGCCGTGTTACTCAGTATTGGGTGCCAAAATCACTGTTGATTCACCACAAGATCGAGACTTTACTCTGCTTGACTCGTGGTCACGGGCCGGAAGGAAAGGTCTGGATTGTAGACTCCGGGTGTTCACGTCATATGACTGGTGAGTCTCGTTGGTTTTCTTCCTTAGCCCGCGCTCTAGGTGATGAGACGATCACTTTTGGAGATGCTTCATTTGGGCGCGTCATCGCTAAAGGTAAAGTGAGCATTAATAATTCTTTTATTTTGAAAGATGTTGCCTTAGTAAGTAAGCTGCAGTATAATCTGCTTTGAGTCTCTCAGCTTACCGATGACGGTTATGAGGTGAGCTTTAAGAAAAACAATTGCAAAATTCTTGATTCTTCTGTAGTCTGGTTTGCGGGATTTCTCGGTATGGGAGGATCTTTCGTGCTGATTTTTACGAGTCTTCCGTGATCCTCTCGGTGTTTAGTAACCGAATCCCGTGATTTGACTTTCTGGCATAGGAGACTTGGTCATATAGGATTTGAGCATCTGACCCGAGTTAGCGGCCACGATCTCATTCGTGGTTTGCGAAACTCAAAATGGTCAAGGATCTTGTTTGTGCTCCTTGCCAAGACGGCAAAATGGTTGCTTCTTCACATCCTCCATTCTGATGACTATGACAGATGCACTGTGTCAATCGCCCATATGGACACTGATGGGACCAAATAGAGTGCGATCGATGGGAGGAAGTGGTGCGTACTTGTCGTGGTCGATGACTTCTCGAGGTATTCTTGGGTGTTTTCTTAGCCTCGAAGGATGAGGCGTTTACTCTTTTCGTGGTCTTTTAGTAGGCTTTCTGTTGAGCTCCTGTGTGCATTACGAGCAATTCGACCGATAATGGCACCGAGTTCAAGAATTCCTACTTTGAGAGTTTTGTGGTGAGGCAGTGTAGAGCACCGCCTCGCTCCATCGCCCCCAACAAAATGGCGTTGTGGAGAGGAAGAACCGTACCTTAGTCGAGATGGCGGACTATGCTTGATGAGTACTCTACACCTAGGAAGTTTTGGGTGAGGCAATTGCTCTTGCTTGTCATGTTTCTAACAGAGTTTTTCTTGGGCACTCTTGCATCGCACTTCTTATGAGTTGAGATATGGGCGAAAACCAGGCGTCTCGCATTTTCGTGTGTTTAGTTGCAAGTGTTTTATTCAAGTCCAGGGAACCTAGATAAGTTCGAGTCACGATCTTGTGATGGGATCTTTACGGGTTACTCGACTTCTTCTCGTGCCTATAGAGTGCAGGCTGAGTCTAGTAAATTGTTAGAGACACGTGAGGTGACCTTTGATGAGGCGGTCAGGACTAGGCACGATATCTCGTGTTCCCTAGAGCGATGCGAGTCCATCTTTGTGGATGATGAGGAGGATGGAGATGAGGGTTGTCTACCCGATCCAGCCTCCTTCTCCTCCTGTTGAGGTGCCTTCTTCCACCGCACCTCGAGGAGATCAGCCCTTACCTTCTGCTTCTTCTGAAGCAAGTGGCTCTGTTCCTATCTCATCTGCTAATGAGGTAGAGGCCACTTCTTCATCTCACCCTGGACCTCCAAGACACATTCAAAGGACCATCCTTCAGAGCAGATAATTGGAGACCTCTTCGAGCGTGTCACACGTTCCAAAGCTGGCTTGTCTCTTTTCTGTTTCCATTCTGCCTTCGTCGCCTCTTTTAAGCCTAAAGATGTTTGTCATGCTCTATCTGACGAGTCTTGGACAAACGCTATGCATGAGGAGTTGGAAAATTTTGAAAGAAACAAGGTCTGGTCCCTTGTTGAGCCCCCTCAAGGTCACAATATCATTGGGACCAAATGGGTGTTCAAGAACAAGCAAAGTGAAGATGGGTTAGTCATTGAAACAAGGCTAGGTGGTAGCTCGGGGTACTCTCAAGTTGAGGTCTAGATTTGAAGAGACCTTTGCCCTCAGTAGCTAGACTTGAAGCCATTAGAATCCTGCTTGCCTTTGCAGCTTCTAAGGGTTTCAAGCTTTACCAGATGGATGTCAAGAGTGCCTTCCTCAATGGCCTTATTGAGGAAGAAGTCTATGTCGAGCTGACCTCCGGTTTCGAGAACCCCAAATACCCTAACCATGTCTACAAAGCTTTCCAAAGCTTTGTATGGACTCAAGCAGCTCCCTGAGCTTGGTATGAAAGCCTTAAGTCCTATCTGCTGAGCCATGGTTTTGAGATGGGTAAAATTGACAAGACCTTGTTCATTCGCCGTCTTGGCACTGATCTTCTGCTCGTCCAGATCTACGTGGATGACATTATCTTTGGCGGCTCCTCGCATGCTCTCGTTTCCCAATTTTCCGATGTCATGAGCTCGGAGTTTGAAATGAGCATGATGGGCGAGTTGAGCTTCTTCCTTGGCTTCCAAATCAAACAGACTCGGGAGGGTACCTTTCTTCATCAAGTCAAATACACTCGAGACCTCCTGAAGCGTTTCGACATGAATGATGGAAAGCCAGTATCAACTCCAATGGCATCTACAGCAGCTCTGGATCCAGATGAAGACGGCGAACCTGTTGACCAAAAGGATTTCAGGAGCATGATTGGCTCTCTCTTGTACCTCACAGCCTCGAGACCAGACATACATTTCTCTGTGTGTCTTTGTGCTCGGTTTCAGGCTTCTCCTCGCGTATCTCACCGTCAGGCGGTGAAGCGCATCTTTCGGTACCTTCGAGCTACCATTGACTATGGTATCTGGTACTCTTCCTCTTCTTGTCTATCTCTTAGAGCCTTCTCCGATGCAGATTTCGCTGGCTGTAGGATAGATAGGAAGAGCACTTCTGGCACTTGCCAATTCATTGGCACTTCTCTTGTCTCCTGGTCGTCAAGGAAGCAATCCGGTGTTGCGATCCACTGCAGAGGCGAGCACGTTCTTTGCGGCCGATTCTTTGCAGCCCAAGTGCTTTGGATGGTCTCGACCTGCGGGATTTTGGTTTATCTATCGATTGCGTTCCACTCTTTTGTGATAATACATCCGCAATTTGCATTGCCAAGAACCCAAAGCAACATTCTCGGACCAAGCATATTGATATCGATATCACTTTCTTGAGACCATGTAGAGAAGGGTGACATTGTGCTCCAGCCAGTGAGAGTGAGCACCGGTTGGCGAGATATCTTCACTAAGCCTCCGGACGCTCTCGGTTTTGACTGCGGGAGAGCTTGGGGTGGTTTGTCCTTACGAATTGCTTTGTGAGGGGAGCTCGTGCTACTATTATATTATATTATATTATATTATACTATTACTCCTTTCTCGTTTCATTTTTGGGTCAAGTCCTTCCAAAGATAGGTTAGAGTGGTTCACTTGCCAAATTGCTTTGATTGCTACTTCTTGTCTTGTGCTTCTAGGATGTCGCTTATTAGTCGCTTCTTCCTTCTCTAAGTAGAGCTTACTCACTTCTTATAGGTTCTAGCAGGGTCGGGCCACCCTTGGGTAGACAGGGACAGTGTTTGCTCCTTAGTGTATGAGTTGATCAGCTGATAGTCCTAGAATCATATGGGGTAGATAAGAACCTGTCTGAGCGATAGTATTCTCTATATCTTTTCTATGCTCTAAAGGACTGCCTTTTCTGTTTTACTTATCAGATTCTCATTTTTGTTCCTTTGGTTCAGGGGGAGTTATTCTCGACTATTCCATATTCTTAATTTTGTCATAACTCAACTTTGAATTAAAAGATGCATCTCATTCAAGGGAATCGATTTTTTGTGTATTTCATCAAGCATTGCATGATAATCAAATGGAGCCTTGTTTATTATCCCTTATGATCTGTTTTTACTTTTTACATCTTGCCATGATTTATGTTAAACTGCTAGATCTATCATGACTTTTTATGTGTAGCTTAGTTTTTGTCATGATAAGGTGATTAAAAATGCTAAACTTGAATTAAAATCTTGTCATGATAACTCTTGAGACTAGTCTGGTTGAAGCTATCCTGTTATGATATTTGCCATGTCAAGTAGGCTGAGTTGAGTCTTGTATCTCCTTTGAACTTTTGAGTAAGCTATGTCAGTTTGTTAAGAAATTTGACTTCTCTTTAAATCGCTGGTCTAAAAAACTTCAAAAGAAAAATGATCCCTTTTGTGCGAAAAAACTGATCTCACCAAATCTTTCTCATGAGACTACTTGCCATTGCACTAGACATGAACTCAGGGGGAGCCTTGGATGACCTAAGATCACCTCCTTAAGTCTGTTGCTTGGAGTGGTCGCATAAGGCTTGGGATCTAGCACATGGCTAAGATTTGAAAATTTGGTTGAAGCTTAGGAGGCAGTTGTGGATGGCACCTAGTCCAGAGCTTGCTTTACTAAGATAAAACCATAAAGAGCTTTCGAAAAAGAAAATGTGCTAAAATTGCTTATCATTAAAAGGACCAAGTTCTGGATAAAATGAGTTTTTCTTCAACTGGTAGCACTCTAAACTGTTCGATATGAGTCTTCTTGGTTCAACTTAGATTATTTGACATGGCTTGTATCATCCTTGGATATTTTTAGCTAGACTTCAATCTTGGTTTATTTAACTTGCTAAAGAATTGGATCATTAATCAGAATTATGGACTTTCTGACTTAGCTTTTCTATACATCAATTGTCATGATCTTGATAGCATTCTTCTGTGTTATGGCTTGGTGTAATTCTCTAATAATCATTTTGGATAATCTACATGGCTCCTAATGCTTAAAATGAACATCATATAACCTTTTCCTCCCTTTTCTACATATTGATGATTTTATTACCAAAGGGGGAGAATTTTTGTGAGAAAAAGCCTTCTGGAGAAAAGCCTTGAGTTTTGTGCGAAAATTGCTCTTTCATCGCTCTTTCATCTCATCTCAAGTCTTTCTCTTTTTGTCAACATGGTCTTGAGCTTAACTACTCTTGTTTAGACCTTGGTTGATTTTAAACTCAAACTCATCTTATGCTTTTTCGGTGTTTGTCAATATACTCATCAAGGGGGAGATTGACATCGTGGTTGAATAGGTTGAGAGTTGAGTTTTTCTAAGATGGACTTGTTTTACATCTTTCGTCGGAAATCGGAACTACATTTGTGTATGGAGCGGAAGTTCGATGAATCGAACTACCGCGTTGGAAATAGGATCTTCCGATTTTCCCGGTTTTGAATTGGTGGCGGAAATCGGAACTTCCGCTCAAGGGCAAAGCGAGTGTCCGATAATACCGATATTAAGGTTCTCGAGATGAAAATCAGATTTGAAAATCTGGTTTACGGATGTTCAAGATCGGAAGTTCCGCAATGGTAAGAGCGAAGTTCCGATAATCCCGACAAGCGCGGATGTTAGAAATCGGAACTTCATTGTGGTAAGTGCGGAACTTCCGATTGTGTCCGAATCGTGCGAGAAGGTTAATTTGTGGTTTTGATTTTGTATGAGTTTGAGTCTTATACAAATGTTGATGCTATGATATTGTGCAATGCTATGTGATGTGTTTTTTGTCTGTGTTGACTGCAGGGCATCAAGATGGAGTCGTGGCGAGACACGTGGACCGGACTAGGCGCAGGAGGCGTTGAGGTCAGAATGGTTGGGATGTGTCGAAGACGGCGTGAATCTTGAGGTGGTTGTGAGTCAAGGACAGAAGGTGTACGGAGGCTTCGGAAGGTGCGCAAGGCGAAAGGGTCTTTTCGCAAAGCGGCAAAAGTGGAGGCGGTTCTGTTCGGTTGTAGCGGGCTTAATAGGTTGGAGGCCCATTAGCAAAGGCTATAAATAGGGGAGAACCCTGGTGTTAGGGTTAGACTTTTAGAGAGAAAATTAGGGTTAGCTCTAGAAAAGGATTTGTTTTGCTTTTTGAGAGCTTGTTGAGAGGAGAGTATGAATGAAATCTTTTGTAATCATTCCTCTTTGCTTTACCTCTATAATCGTTGTTTCTATCCAATGAAATCGAGGTTTTGATTATTTGACTTTGCAACTCTTCCTCTCTCTGTTTCATGTTGAATATCTAGGGTTTTGACATATCTTTTGATTCGTCTTAAGAAATAGCATGAAACTTGATATCTAGAGTCGTTTTGATATTGCTATTACATCCTCAAAGTTTCATGAGCTAAGAATCTGAGAATCTCGCTTATCATTGGTTTTGGTCTTTCTTGCCCCTTCTTCAAGAAATCTGTTCTTGGCTTGATCATTGAATCTTTGTTTGCAATTCTTCTCCATGAGGTCAAGATGGTGTTTAGGATGATGTCCTGTGAAACTTGACCAGAGAAGAGCATTCAAGATTTAGTTTTTGGATTTTTGAAAAGAAACCCGAGCGCACTGTTCTTCGGTCAGGACAATCGGAACTTTCGATTGTCCATAGCGGAACTACCGCAGGCGGAACTTTCGTGACCGATTCCTAAGTACCACGGTAAAATCGAACGTCGATATTTCACGTAATGCATCGGAACTTATGATTAGTTCTCTGATTTTGTTTTACTCTTCTTGAGAGGGTTTGTAGATCTTATTTAAATACAGTAAAGGGGAGTTCTTAATTTTAAGGCACCATTCACCCCCCCTCTGTTGCCATTTCGGTCCTTCACTTCCAGTTTTAACCCAAATCACAAAGTTTAATAAGCACACAGCTCCACCATTCACACAGATCCACCACTTGCCTCAGTCTAAATCTTTTCCCACCCTGTTGATTAAGTGCAACACATGCCATCAACGAGTAACAAAGACACAAGACACACAGGTTTCATCACACAGCCCATAATCACTTAGTCAAGTTTATAATTGCGACTCAGATGAAATGATGACTCGTGGCATGGCTAAGCAGTCTAATCGTATCTAACCAACCCACGTTGGTGCTACGATAATACCAACTAATAATGAACCAACCTAGGGTGACAAAAGATCATGGCAAACAATAGACAAGGTGGATATAACAAATTGGATTAATAGCTATCCCAAAAGCATTTAAATAAATACTTGAAATAGAATGCAATACATTGAAACAAAGTATTTTGAAAACTGGGTTCAATATGATCAAAGGTATAACTTGCCTTGGAATAGATCTAGATATTGGTCTTGGTCTTGAGGTGCTCCTTCTGCAAAATTCCCCGAAGTATCGACGTCTACTCGCAAACGAGACAAAAGAAACAAAACAAATAAATAACAGAGGCAAAACAAACTCCAAAAATAAAATAAAATTCACCATTAAATAGATCCAAATTTTATATGAATTTACAAATTTGAATGGGCTCAATCGGAGTTCGGATGCAAAAGATATGAGCTTTAGAAGATTGGAAAATCAAATAAACCCTAATTTGGATTTTATTGAATTTCCCGAATTATTTTTATAAAGGAAAATCGGATTATTGCGCAATGCTTGCGTCGGTAGAATTTCTCGAAAAAGAATTAAATTTAAAATAAAATCGACAGTGGGCCCCATCGTCGGTGGCTCGCCCACGGTAGACCAAATCCACCGAGCCGAGGAGAACCAAATGGTGGGCCAAGGCGGCGTGGCTCGGCGATGCGACCACACGCAGCGACACGCCAAAGACAGAGAGGATGTGGTCGCACACGTGGCGCCCACGAGGCGAGCACGCCGCGCACTCCGGCGACCATGGATCTGGCGGATAACGGCGGCTCGATGGCGGCGGAGGTGCACTCTGAATCGGCCACGACACAGCGATCTTTGGTGACACGGTCACTACTCGCGGAGGTGGCCGGACGGCAGGCGGCGACACGAGGAGCGGCTTGAGCGGCGCGGCCGATGGTGGCGACGGCGAGGTAGGGCTTCCCGAGGCAACGAACGCGCCGCATAGGGTTGCCCTTGGCGAGGCGAACTCGGGGGTGGGCTCGGTGGGCCGGCTCACCGGTGGTCGCGCAATCCGACGAGGAAGCTCACGGCGGTCTTGAGGTTCGAGCTCCGATTCCGCCAAACGACGGCGATCTAGGGTTAACGGTGTGGGCAAAAGGCGGCGGGGTGGATGCGATCCTCGTGACACGGTAGCGGCTTTAAATAGGGCCGAAACCCTAGAACCCATGTCGAGGATGCGCGGCGCGCCGCGGAAGAATCAAACGAAGTCCGTCGGAGACGATGAACAGTGTTTCGGTGGGACCCACTTGTCAGCGGCAGCGGCTCGGACGAAGGTGTGTGGAAAAAGGCGACACCTCGGCGGTCCCACTTGATGAGAGAGAGGGGCGGCGGCGATGCGCGCGGTGAGATTCAAGCGGAGCCACGCGCGACAATCCAACCAGGTCAAGGCGGCGAGATCGCGGCGAGCGGCAATGGGCGATGGCGATCCAACTACTGAGCGAAGGGGTGGAATAGTGTTGGGCTTCGGCCCAGCACTTTTCCGAAGGATTTAAAATAGATTTTTCTTTTAAATAAATCCATAAAATGCAAATAGCAATTAGAAAATAGCAAATGACTTTGAAAAAATTCCAGAAAATTCTATAAAATATATCCAAGCATATAGAATCTAAATAAAATAGTTTTGACAACTGTTGGTATTGGGATTAAGCACATTAAATCAGTTTGTCCTAAAAGTCCATATTAAGCTTTTTAAATTAATATTCCAATAAATTCAAATGGTGAATTTTCTCACTACCACTATTTAAAAGATTTTTAAAGCTCTGAAAATTGGGATGTTACAAACCTCCCCCCCTTAAACGAATCTCGTCCCCGAGATTCCGGCTAGCTAGAGAAAAGGCTAGGGAACTCGGATTTCAACTCTTCTTCACGTTCCCACGTTGCTTCTCCTTCTGAGTGGTTACTCCACTGGACTTTGCAGAAACGAACGGTCTTGCTTCTGGTGCGGCGCTCTGCGACATCCAAAATTCTAACAGGCTGCTCTTTGTACGTGAGATCTTCTTTCAGTTCAATTGACTCCAACGGGGTCTGCTCTTCTGGCACACGAAGACACTTCTTCAGCTGAGAGACATGAAAGACATCATGCACTCCTGCTAATGGTATGGTAGCTCTAATCTGCACGCAACTTCTCCACGGCGTTCCAAAATCTTGAACGGACCCACATACCTTGGGGCAAGCTTCCCTTTGGTGTGGAATCTCTTAACACCTCTGAGCGGAGTAACTCGAAGATACACAAAATCCTCTGGTTTAAAGCTGAGGTCACGACGACGATTATCGGCATAACTCTTTTGCCTGGACTGGGCTATCTTTAACCTCTCCCTGATCATAGCAACTTGTCCTTCGGCTTCCTGAATAATATCTGGTCCGAACACTACACGTTCAGCTGTCTCTGACCAATTTAATGGAGTTCTGCAGGCACGACCATACAAAGCTTTAAATGGTGACATCTGCAAACTGGCTTGATAACTGTTGTTGCACGAGAATTCTGCATACGGCAAACTCTTATCCCAACTGGTAGCATTAGCTAAGGCACGGGCTCTCAACATGTCTTCTAATATCGGTTGACTCTTTCGATCATTCCATCCATGCGGGATGATAAGCGATCTCAAATTGAGATGAGTTCCTGGGCTTCATGTAGACTCGCGAAGCGAGAGGTGAATTGAGATCCTCGATCGACACTATCTTCTTAGGCACACCGTGCGGTCGACGATTTTGACATATACAATTCCAAGGCGATCTCGAATAAGTGGTTTTGATGGCAAGAAATGGGCAACCTTAGTCAAACGATCCACTATTACCCAAATCGAATCATAACTGATTGAGTCTTGGGTAGACCGTAATAAAATCCATACCGATTTCTTCCCACTTCCATTACGGTATCTTTAGCGGTTGTAGCAATCCTGCTTTGGTCTTTGATGTTCGGCCTTTACTTTCTGACACACGTCGCATAAGGCAACGAACTCTGCGACGTCTCGCTTTAAGTTTGGCCACCAAAACTTATTCTTAACATGTTGATACATCTTAGTACTTCCAGGGTGAATCGAATACTTAGAGTCATGGGCTTCCTTCAGAATCAGTTGTCTTAAACCATCAATATCCGGTACATAGATACGTCCATTGATCCACAGTATATCCTGATCGGCATCTTTGTAGTGGATACACATTAACATGTTGATACATCTTTGTAGTGGATCCACGGTAAAGTCTTTAAATTTTCCTTCTGACATCTTCTTGAGGTCGGCAAACTCAGAATCCTTGGGTTGCGCTTCACGAATCTGTTTCTCCAGAGTAGATTGCACTTCTAGGCTGGCCACAAATCCTTCCGGAACTACTTCTAGCTGTAGCTTCTGGAATTCCTCCTGAAGTTCTGAGAAAATCTCTTTTGCTTCCAGAGCATTGCAGTAGCTCTTGCGACTCAGTGCATCTGCAACTACATTGGTCTTACCAGGATGGTAATGGATTCCAAGATTATAATCCTTTATTAATTCCAGCCATCTTCTCTGTCTCATGTTCAAATCGGTGAGTGAATATGTACTTGAGCTCTTATGATGCATGTAGACTTCACGGCGACATGGATGAGATAATGGCGCCAAATCTTCAAAGCATGCACTACTGACTAATTCCAAATCATGGGTAGGATAATTTTCCTCATGAGGCCTTAATTGCCTTGGCGCATAGCGACGGCTCTTCCTTCTTGCATAAGGACACATCCTAATCCTTGACGCCAGCATCACAATAGATATCAAAATCCTTGCCGATATCCAAAAAAACTAGCATTTGAAGTCGACGCTTTCTTCAATTCTTGAAAACTCTCTTCACAAGTCGAGTCCAAATGTACTTCTTCTCTTTCTTCAATAATTGCGTAAGAGGCTTAGCAATCGTTGAGAATCCTTCAATGAAACGGCGATAATATCCTGCCATTCCCAAGAAACTACAATTTGGGTAACCGCCTTGGTGCTCCCAATTCATTCTGACTTTAACCTTTAAGGTCAACTACTACTCCTTCTACCGTCATCACATGACCGAGGAAGTCAACTTTCTTCTTCCAAAAGTCACACTTGCTGAACTTGGCATACAACCGATGTCCTCTGAGCTTCTCTAGGATTAATCTCAAATGGTCTCGCATGCTCTTCCTCGACTTTGAGTATACCAAAATATCATCAATGAATACTACTACGAACTTATCCAAATATTCCATGAATACTTTGTTCATCATGTTCATGAAATAGGCAGGCATTAGTCAATCCAAAAGACATGACTAAAAACTCATAATGTCCATCCGGTTGAGAAAGCGGTCTTTGGTACATCCTTAGGATAAATCTTCAATCGATGGTAACCTCGATCGTAGATCGATCTTGGAGAATACTAAACTCCTTTCATCCAGTCGAACAAATCATCAATTACGGGCAATGGGTACTTATTCTTGATGGTGACTTCGTTGAGAGAACGATAATCGATACACATTCTCATACTTCCATCTTTCTTCTTGACGAACAAAACTGGTGCTCCCCATGGCGACGAACTAGGTCTTACAAAACCTTTCTCGATGAGTTCTTCTATCCGCTTCTTCATTTCCACAAGTTCATCGGTGGCATCCGATAGGGTCTCTTGGAAATTGGTGCTTGTTCTGGCACTAGATCGATGACAAACTCAATGTCACGGTCGGTGGCATTCTGGTAATTCTTCCGAAATACATCTGGGTAATCTCGACTACAGTCGTCTTCCAAAGCGCCTTCGATCGTTGACTACCAAATGTCCATCACGTCTCGAGGTGGCTAGAAATTCTACTTTCTTTCTGTGGTATCCTCAATTGTCACGGCTCTTGCCACAATCTAGCATCGCTTTATGTTTGGATAACCAATCGATACCAAGGATGACATCTATGGTGCGAGTGTCAGAACTATTAGGTTGGCTAGAAACTCAACTCCGCCTATGAGTAGCCTAGCTCCTAAACATCCAACTTTAGAACTTAGCTCGCTCCAGCGATTGGACTAACAGTATGCTTAAGATGCATAACTTCCAATTTGTTCTTAGTTGCAAAATTCCGAAATAAGCGAATCGAAGCTCGTAATCAAATGTAATCGATGAGTCTCGAATTTACTAGGAACTTACCCGAGATAACGTCGGGTGCTTCTTGGGCTCCTTCCGAGTGGCGTGGTTGACACGGCCTCGACCACCGATGGCGGTGCTCTTCCGATTGACCGGTAGCTTGAGAAGTTCCTTGATGGTTGCCTTGTCTTTGCGTCTTGGTGGTGTGTTCCCAAGGTTGAAGCGTCTTGGAGTGATAGTCCCATTCTGCGGACATCGGTTGGCGAAATGCCCCGGCCGACGGCGAGTAAAGCAAACTCGGTTGTATTCGTGGGTTGCTTCTTTGGATTGGGGTTGGTAGTGCGGGATTGCGGAAGTTACGAGCAATCGGGCGAGTCTTGAAGTTGGTGCGTGGTGGTGCAGCGAGTCGTGGTGGAAAACGGCTAAGCTCAAGGTGGAATCATTCTTGCCTTGGTGGGGTTGGTGACTTCCTTCTTGAGCCATTCTGCGGCTACGATGATCTTCCAATTCCTTGCGCTTATCCTCTAGAATCAAAGCCTTGTTGATCAACTCTTGAAAATCGTGAAAGGTGTGGGCGATCAAGTTGACTTGAAGTCCGTTGTTCAATCCTTTCGAAAACGACTCGACGAGCCTTGTCGGTGGCGACATCTTCTACGACATATCGAGCAAGTTGTGAGAACTTGTTGAGGTGTCGATCATTGACATTCCTCCTTGCTTGAGAGCACTAATTCATCCTTCTTTAGATCCATGATTCCTTCGGTACATGATCTTGGGGCGAAGCGCTGTGAACTCTTCCCAAGTAATATCTTGCGGCGTTCCATGTGCTACACAAAGTTTTCCCACCATTCGGCGCAATGCCTTCCATCCGTGAGAGCGTCTGAACTTTTCATGATCGCCGCATTGAGTGATCGGCGACTTTCTCTCAATGACACGAAGCCAATCATCGACTTCTCTTGGTGAGACATGTCGAGAGAAAGTTGGTGGGCGGGTTCTCATAAACTCACCAAATTGATGATCCATTGTGACCATGAGCAAGCGGGGTTCCATTGTGATCTTGATTGTTGTTGCTCTGGTTATTCATAGCTTGCATCTGATTCATCATGGTGTACATCAGCTGGGTCTGAGCTGTCATGAATGCTCCAAAATTCTGCAGATCGACTGAAGGTGCTTGTGGTGGAACTGCTTCTCCGGGGGTCTGTTCCTGTCCTTCTGATACCGGAGTATCGGAACCACTTGCAACAGCTTGACGAATCTGAACCATCTGGTGAATCTCCAGGGGTTAGATAAGGTAGCAAGCACGAGATAAGGTGTAGAACTAATCGGGGTAGGTAAAACCCAACAACATATTTTAAGAAAGCTCAACTGAAACTCTTATATTGATTAAGATAATAGTATGGCTTGCAACAAATGCCTAAGGGCCTTTGCAGCTCATACTTGCACACAAAAATAAGGACGAATTTAAGCACACCAAACTACTGCCTAAAGGGCGACTCAAGACTTAAAACTGGCTAAACCTGAAGCAACGCGAACAAACTACTCAATCAAATAGCCTCCGTAGCCTTGACGGTGCTCCCTTTCTTGTAGACACAGAAGTGGTGGCATCCTCGCAAACCGATCCTGATGTCCGGGATGGTGCAGCAGAGCAGTGTCCACTAGTGCAAGTGCTGCCGGGTTCCTCCCGGCTCTTGCCTCTGCTGGCTCTTCTGGTTCTGCCGGTCTATCAGCTTCTTTTGGGTCTTCCTCTTCAGTGTCTTCTTCGTGATCGTGTCGTCCATAAAGAGTTTCTTCTAATATGGCGATCCTTTCTTTAGCTCTCTGAAGAGTCTCATAGGTACACTCCAGCTCTGTGGCGGCTAACTCCAACGATTCTTCTGACGGCGGCGCCGGGCAAGATGCACTGCGGTGGCGTCGTCTTCTCCTCCGTGAGACGGAAAACGTGCGGCAAGATCCACGTCGGAAGTGCGGGGATGATAACGAAAAACTGTGTCACGAAGCTCTCGAGAGTAGATGTTGCAGATCCTCAGGATGGCAAGGCGCGAAGACTCCTGGATTGCTTCAATCCAAATACTCCTTCGGTGAGATGTTCGGTGGCTTGCTCGCCTTAGTGTTACGCTGGCGTGAGCGGTCAAATGGCGAGATCACTCCACGATCTCGGCCGTTCACAATCCAAGCACCGCCACGGTACAATGGACGATCGAACCCTCCAAGCACTTGTAGCGACTTCCAAAGCTCGTGGCAAGTCCTCCCTTGCGCTCTCCATAACTCAAGGCGAGGCATCATCACAAGATGGACAAGGATATGAAAACAACTTTAAAACAGCGGGGAGAGAAAGAATTTCAGCATAGTTGAGTCCAGAGAGACATGAGATGAGTTAAAGAGTTCATTAATCTTGCAAGTTAATTTTGCTTTAGAAAATAGTTTGGACTCACTAAGAACGGCCAATCTAACTAAGGTCAAGACCTACGATCGGTATGGCTCGATACCACCTCTGTCGGGACCCAAATATGCAAATCTGGACCCTCTGTGTATTACGCACTAGTCCCGGATCACGCTAGTGCACACAAAGGTCAACATTGATGAAATATCACATCCATACAACGAATATAAGAATAAGCGAGTACCTTTAAATAACAAATAGCTGTTGGGACCTTACGGTCGAGTTTACATTTATTAAGCCATGCAAGGTGACAATAAAGAAATAAAGCTGCAATGAAGCGAAATAAACTCGGTGGCTCCATCAATTTACCACGAGCAACGGATCGATCAAGACCCTAACGCTCAACCTTCGTGAACTCTTCTTCAAAAGCGGTGACGACTCCTCCACTACATTGATTTGTTTAGCAAGAGTGAGTACACACCGTACTCGCAAGTCATACCACAGAATGCAATTTATAGATGATGGCTTATTCCAAAGGAATGGCTTCTGTGGTTGTTTTGCAGAAATACAACATTTGTAATTGAATACAAATACTAGATTGAAAGCATAATTCAAAACAAATAGACAATAATAAGTTAACAATTGATTTCACGAAGTACACATAGTCTAATCAAGTTCTTTCACACAGCTGAACAAGTTATCTCACACAGCTGACCCTTCCCAATTATTTTATGAAAATCTACCCCTCGTGTGAAATTCCCGAGCATGTCCATAACCGAGGACGCGGCTATTCGAATAGATTGGTTTAAACACTCTGCAGAGTTTGTACACTTTTACCCACACGATACAATCAGTGTAGCGATCACTGACCATAACAAAACCTTTCAGAAACTTCATCTCAAACAATGACACTCTGGTGTGCTTTATCTGCCCAATTTGTACACCTGACCCTTGGAGCGACACACACCATTGGGCGGGGATGCGTGAACCGTCCGCGATGTGACATATCACACCTCCAAATTTCATCACATGCTTAAATACAACCCGAGTTGTCAATGTCAAGACTCCATAACTTACTAAGTCGGGCCCGACCCATACTAGGCATGTGGTAAATGCAGTGAAGGCCCAGTTCAATGGCGCACAAAGTTAAGTCCTTAATTGACCAAGGCAAGACTTCGATTTAACCCAAATCACAAAGTTTAATAAGCACACACTCCACCATTCACACAGATCCACCACTTGCCTCAGTCTAAATCTTTTCCCACCCTGTTGATTAAGTGCAACACATGCCATCAACGAGTAACAGCACACAGCACACACAGTTTCATCACACAGTTCCATAATCACTTAGTCAAGTTTATAATTGCGACTCAGATGAAATGATGACTCGTGACATGGCTAAGCAGTCTAATCGTATCTAACCAACCCACGTTGGTGCTACGATAATACCAACTAATAATGAACCAACCTAGGGTGACAAAAGATTATGGCATACAATAGACAAGGTGGATATAACAAATTGGATTAATAGCTATCCCAAAAGCATTTAAATAAATACTTGAAATAGAATGCAATACATTGAAACAAAGTATTTTGAAAACTGGGTTCAATATGATCAAAGGTATAACTTGCCTTGGAATAGATCTAGATATTGGTCTTGGTCTTGAGGTGCTTCTTCTTACGAAAATTCCCAGAAGTATCGACGTCTACTACATGACGAGACAAAAGAAACAAAACAAATAAATAACAGTGGTAAAACAAACTCCAAAAATCAAATAAAATTCACCATTAAATAGATCTGAATTTTATATGAATTTACAAATTTGAATGGGCTCAATCGGAGTTCGAATGCAAAAGATATGAGCTTTGGAAGATTGGAAAATCAAATAAACCCTAATTTGGATTTTATTGAATTTCCGAATTATTTTATAAAGGAAAATTGGATTATTACGCAATGCTTGCGTCGGTAGAATTTCTGGAAAAAGAATTAAATTTAAAATAAAATCGGCAGTGGGCCCCATTTGTCGGTGGCTCGACCACTGAGTAGACCAAATCCACCGAGCCGAGGAGAACCGGCCGGTGGATCGGGGCGGCGTGGCTCGACGATGCGACCACGCAGCGACACGCCAAAGACTGAGAGGGATGTGGTCGCACACGTGGGCGACCACGGAGGCGTAACGCCGGCGGCACTCGGTGACCATGGATCGGGCGGATAACGGCGGCTCGGCGGCGAGGTGCACTCTGGAATCGGTGCGACTGGCGATCCTGGTGACCACGGTCACTACTCGCCGGAAGTGGCCGGATCGGCGCGGCGACACGAGGAGCGACGGCAGCGGTCTGCGGCCGATGGTGGCGGCGGTAGGGCTTCCCGAGAACGAACGCAGCGCATAGGGTTGCCCTTGGCGGCGAACTTCGAGGTGGGCTCGGTGGCGGTGAAGCTCACCGGTGGGCTGCGCAATCCGGCGAGAAGCTCACGGCGCTTGAGGTTCGAGCTCGATTCCGGAAACGACGACGATCTAGGGTTAACTACCGGGGAAAAGGCGGCGGGGTGGATGCGATCCTCGTGACACGGGCGCGGCTTTAAATAGGTAGAAACCCTAGAACCCATGTCGAGGGCCGGCATAGCGTGGAAGAATCGGAGCGAAGTCCCGTCGGAGGCGATGAACAGTGTTTGGTGGGACCCACTTGTCGCATGGCTCGGACGAAGGTGTGTGGAAAAAGCGACACCTCGGCGGTCCACTTGACAGAGAGACGAGGACGACGGCCAGACGCAGGCACCGAGATTCAGCGGAGCCACGCGCGACAATCCAGCAGTCAAGGCGGCGAGATCGCGGGCGAGTGGCGGCCGGGCGATGGCGATCAAACTACCGGGAGCGAAGGGTGGAATAGTGTTGGGCTTGACCCGAAGATTACTCAAGGATTTAAAATAGATTTTTCTTTTAAATAAATCCAGAAAATGCAAATAGCAATTAGAAAATAGCAAATGACTTTGGAAAAATTCCAGAAAATTCTATAAAATATATCCAAGCATATAGAATCTAAATAAAATAGTTTTGACAACTGTTGGTGTTGGAATTAAGCACATTAAATCAGTTTGTCCTAAAAGTCCATATTAAGCTTTTTAAATTAATATTCCAATAAATCCAAATGGTGAATTTTCTCACTACCACTATTTAAAAGATTTTTAAAACTCTGAAAATTGGGATGTTACAATCGTGCTTCCAGCAAGGTCAATAACGTCTCGGAGTTGGTTCAACGATTGCTAAGGCGCAAGCGTCGTCGTACGGTTGTAGTCGAATCGCGAGAGTCACCTCCACCGAAATCGATAGTTATCGTTCTCATCGAAAGATCGGGACAACAAATAGAACCTTAGGGTTCATCAAGTGGTATCAGAGCTACAGTTAATCGGTGAGAGTTTTCTGTTTTCTAGTAGTAGATTCGTTTTTCATACCTAGAGTCCAAAAAATTGCCAAAGGAAAAAAAAATTCGTATCTATCATCCATACCAAGCCCTTTGAGCCTTTGCAATTTTTTTCTTTTCAGTTTGCTTGTTGAATATTTAGTTACATTGTCGTGTCTAGTTGCTGATCTTTAGTTCTAGTTATTGTCTAGTTGGTCGTTGTCTAGATTGCTTCGTGTTTTTCCTTTGCGTAAGCAATCGTTCTTTTAGGGTTCTTAGTTTTTTCATCTAAAACAAGAAAATTCGTGGGTTAGAACTCCTCTAATCTGCACCAAAAAAAAGAGAGAACACTTTGCTGTATTCGTGACTTGTTGAAAACCCTAGAGCCGGCAAAAAAAATAGACGGAGAAAGAGGCCGCCACACAAAACAAAAGCCGTGGTAGAAAAAAAGAAAAAAAAAACAATCTTACACCAAAACCAGTGAAAATTGGTGGAGCCCTTCTACATATATCCACAAACTTGCACAAAAAATTTCAGCAAGATTAGCCCACGGAATCAAAAGATATAGCAATTTAAAGATTGAAACCGAGTCGGTTTCCAGTCCGAGTACGATTCCGTTTCCGAGACCTTGATAAAAACGGGCATAACTTTTGCATATGGTGTCCGATTTGGACGTTCTTGGACTCGTTGGAAAGCTAACAACGAGGCGCATACTTTCCACTTAATGCACTAGTCTCCCTCCTGGGAACACAAATTCAGTCATTTTCGGCTCCGAATTCGCGTCACAAGTTTTCGGTTTTGGTTTTTGCCGTTTCTTTCAGTCTTTCCTTCAGAATTTGGGGTTTGCCTCAACTGCAAAGTTGTAAATCTCATCGAAACCTTTCAAACGAGTATATATAAGCCATATAAAACTTTGTTTTTTCATCTCTTGAGACTAACTATTGTTTTCTTCTTAAACTAAAGGGCTGTTTAC
Source organism: Hsuehochloa calcarea (assembly GCA_036346395.1). Lineage (NCBI taxonomy): Eukaryota > Viridiplantae > Streptophyta > Magnoliopsida > Poales > Poaceae > Hsuehochloa > Hsuehochloa calcarea. The sequence goes on along the minus strand of CM070604.1, from coordinate 13,297,513 downwards.
GCTGCACGTTATTCCGTTTTTGTGCTCTACATCGTGTGAACCATCTTGTGCCCTACAAAGAAGTTTGAGTAGTTGGTTAGCGTCTCTCCTAGCACTTGTTGTAAGGTTTTTCATTGCTTACATCAAGTCACATTTATCTTTGCGTGTGCGTACATACACATCTCTTAGTGGGGCTTTGATTAGCTAAACTTTGATTAGACTAGGATCGACTTGTGACTAGTACTTTGAACCTTTTCAACTTTGCATCTTGATTTGAACAATTGCTTTTCCTTTGCTACCATACTTGAGCCCTCCCGCCTACACCTCTTCTACACCGCAAAGTTGATCTTCACCGCAATCGCTCTATCCAATCTTGAGAGATACATTGACACCGGGTTGCCGATCACCCTGTTGCTTGGTAAGAATTGGTAAGAATTCGATAAAAGGCTCGAGTGTGAGTGATCATGAACCACCACATCCTAGCAAATTATTAGGGACATATTCTTGTGATTTGCTAACAATGGCGGGTTCTGCGAGCTAGATGAGGATACATCTCATACTCCTCGTCTGAGGAATCGTACAACATTTCCGGCGCATCATGAACCTTCGTGCGGAGGTCTTGAGGAAGATGTCGGGATCACTAATGAGCGACTTGCTCAACTTGAGGCGCCAGATTGAAACAAACACTACGCTCGCCGAATGGAGAGAGCGCAAGCGTCACTAACACTTCTTTGGCGGTGTATTATGGCACGCCTTGACGAGCTTGCCCTTCAATCTTGTTCCCCCTGCTACCACGGTGGTAGAGGACAAGATGAATCGACTATATGATCGATCTAGAGGCCAATGACATGAGTAACCACAACAATGATCGAGCTCATCGACAGCCATGCGTTTAAATCGACAAGGTATGCGACAAGATCCCCCACGACGTGAGGTACGTGACCACGATGATTCTTTTGCTAAGGTTAAATTCACTATGCCCTCTTTTAATGGTAAATATGATCTTGATGGTTATCTTAATTGGGAACTATCATTGATCAAAAATTTGCTTGCCATGAATTTCACGATATTAGACGAGTTAGAGTCGCTACTAGTGAATTTACCGACTTTGCTTCTATTTGGTGGAAAGAACATTGCCGTCAACATCCCAACAACATACCTAACAATTGGGAGGCTTTAAAATTGCTTATGCGGCATCGATTTGTTCCCTCGTACTATGCTCGTGATTTGTTAAATAAATTACAACGCTTACGACAAGGTACAAAGTCCGTGGAAGACTACTATCAAGAATTACAAATTGGTATGTTGCGTTGTGGCTTCAATGAGAATGAGGAGGTTCAATGGCTAGGTTTTTAGGAGGGTTGAATCGAGAAATTCAAGACATACTAGATTATAAAGATTATAACTCCATTACTAGATTGTTTCATCTTGCTTGCAAAGTGAGCGTGAAGTGCAGAGGCCTGACGAAGACACGATCTAACTATTCTCAGCAGTCGCACAAACTCATGGGCGCCACGAACCCCTCTTGCCCGTCCACTAGTACACCACCACCGTCATCATCCAACATCAAGCGGCGCCCACTACCTCGATTCGGACCACGAGTTTACAAGCGACCAAATCGGCACCACAAGCTTACGCCAAAAGCTCTTCTTGGTTGCTTGACGGAGACGAACTAAGGACATTCAATGTCATCGTTGCAAAGGCTATGGACACATGATGCGAGACTGTCCAAACAAGCGTGCATCGATTATACGTGAAGATGGTGGGTATTCCTCTGCTAGTGATTTTGATGATGAAACATATGCTATGCTTGCAACTGACCCTGCAGGACATGATGATGAATCTGATCATGAGGAGGAACATGTTGGCGCCGAAGATGCCGATATGTATTTGAGCATTATTGTGCAACGCGTACTAAGTGCTCAAGTTTCTCGTCTTGAGCAAAATCGCCGCCATAATTTGTTCCAAATCAAGGCGTTGTCCAAGAGCGCTCAATTCGCATAATCGTTGATGGTGGGAGTTGCAATAATTTGGCGAGTATGGATATGGTGGAGAAGCTTGCTTTGTCGACCAAACCTCACCTCCACCCATACCATATTCAATGGTTCAACAACAGTGGTAAGTTGAAGGTAACACGTATGGTCAGAGTAAACTTTTCTATGGGATCATACCATGATTATATTGATTGCGACGTTGTTCCTATGCAAGCTTGTTCATTGTTATTAGGAAGACCTTGGCAATACGATACTGATTGTGTGCATCATGGTAGGAATAATCAATACTCTCTCATGTTCAAAGGAAAGAAAATTGTGTTGCATCCTATGACTCCTGAACAAATTATTAAAGATGAACTTGCTAGAGCTAGTAGAGAGAAGAATCGGAGATCGCTAAGAGCGAAAATCGATTGTAGCAAAAGAGCTTGAACCACATAAGAAGAAAGCATATGAAACTACTCATGGAAAGAATAAAGAAATTAAATTGAAAGGTGCTAGTTTTCTTGCTACCAAATCTGATATGACTGAATTGGGTGTTAGTAATTCTATTTGCTATGCATTAGTTTGCAAAGAAACTTTATTTTCATTTGAGGACACACCTTCTTCTTTGCCTCCTGCATGTCATTAACATTTTGCGGAGTACAAGGACATCTTCAGAAGGACATACCACGGGTTGCCACCGCGAGGCATTGAGCATCAAATTGATTTAATTCCCACAGCATCATTGCCCAACCGCACCACTCTACAGACCAACCAGGAAGAAACCAAAGAAATTCAATACCAAGTTCAAGAATTGCTTGATAAAGGGTATGTCTTGAATCTCTTAGTCCTTGTCTTTATTCGGTCATATTAGTGCCTAAGAAAGATGGATCATGGCGCATGTGTGTAGATTGTAGAGCAATCAATAACATCACCATTAGGTATCGTCATCCTATTCCTAGGTTAGATGATATGCTTGATGAGTTGAGTGGCTCTGTTGTTTTCTCGAAGGTTGATTTGCGTAGTGGATATCATCAAATTTGCATGAAATTAGGCGATGAATGGAAAATGACTTTTAAAACTAAGTTCGGTTTATATGAGTGGTTAGTAATGCCTTTTGGGTTAACTAATGCACCTAGCACCTTCATGAGACTAATGAGCGAAGTTTTGCGTGCTTTCATTGGTAGATTTGTGGTGGTTTATTTTGATGATATATTGATATATAGCAAATCATTAGAGGAACATCTTGACCATTTACGTGCTGTTTTTAATGCTTTATGTGATGCACGTTTATTTGGTAACCTTGAGAAGTGCACCTTTTGCACCGATCGAGTCGCGTTTCTTAGCTATGTTGTTACTCCACAGGGAATTGAAGTTGATCAAGCCAAGATTGAAGCAATACAGAGTTGGCCGACTCTAACACGGTCACACAGTCTGAAGCTTTTAGGACTTGCGAGATTCTACCGCCGCGTGAAGGATTTCACACCATCGCCACACCATTGAATGAGCTCACCAAGAAGGGCGTGCCATTTATTTGGAGCGCCGCACAGGAGAACGCCTTCACCACGTTGAAAGATAAGTTAACACATGCACCACTACTCCAACTCCCTGATTTTAATAAGACTTTTGAACTAGAATGTGATGCGGTGGAATTGGTTTAGGTGGCGTGTTGTTACAAGATGGGAAACCTATAGCATATTTCAGTGAGAAATTGAGTGGGCCTAGTTTGAACTATTCTACTTATGACAAGGAGTTATATGCGCTTTTTCAAACTTTAGAAACTTGGCAACATTATTTATGGCCCAAAAAATTTGTTATACATTCTGATCATGAATCTTTAAAGCATATTCGAAGTCAAGCAAAACTAAACCGTAGACATGCAAGGTGGGTGGAATTTATTGAGTCTTTTCCTTATGTCATAAAACACAAGAAAGGAAAGGAGAATGTTATTGCTGATGCTTTGTCTAGGATATACCATGCTTTCACAGCTTGATTTCAAAATTTTTGGATTAGAGACTATTAAAGAACAATATGTGCATGATGCGGATTTTACGGATATATTGTTGAATTGTCAAGAAGGGAAAATGTGGAACAAATTAAATGCGTTAATGATGGGTTTGTGTTTAGAGCTAACAAGCTATGCATTCCAAATAGGCTAGCTCAGTTCGTTTGTTGTTATTCTGAGAGCGTATGGAGGTGGGTGATGGGACACTTTGGGGTGAAGAAAACGGTGGACATACTTGCGATCATTTCTTTTGGCCAAAGATGAGGCGGACGTCGAGCCGTTGCTCATTGCACTACATGTCAAAGAGCTAAGTCACGACTTAATCCTCATGGTTTATACATACCTCTACTGTTCCTAGCGTTAGTGGAAGATATTTCAATGGACTTTGTTTTAGGATTGCCTAGAACAAAGAAGGGAGGATAGTATATTCATGGTTGTTGATAGATTTTCTAAGATGGCTCACTTCATACCATGTCATAAGAGCAATGATGCTACCAATATTGCGGATTTATTCTTTCGTGAAATTGTTTGCTTGCATGGTGTGCCTAATACTATAGTTTCGGATCGTGATGCTAAATTTTTAGCCATTTTGGAGAACTTTATGGGCTAAATTGGGGACTAAGTTGTTATTTTCTACTACTTGTCATCCCCAAGCCGATGGACAAACGAAGTTGTGAATAGAACTTTATCTACAATGCTTAGGGTGTTGAAAAGAATTTAAAAATGTGGGAAGAATGCTTGCCTCACATTGAGTTTGCTTATAATCGTTCATTGCATTCTACTACCAAGATGTGCCCTTTTGAGGTTGTTTATGGTTTTGTGCCTCGTGCTCCTATTGATTTATTGCCTATTCCTTCTTCGGAGAAATTGAACTTCGATGCTAAACAACGTGCCGACTTGATTTTGAAAATGCATGAGACAACTAAGGAGAATATAGAGCGCATGAATGCTAAGTATAAAATTGCTGGTAGTCAGGGGAGAAAACATTTAACTTTTGAACCTGGAGATCTTATTTGGTTGCACTTGAGAAAAGATAGGTTCCCTAATTGAGAAAGTCAAAATTAATGCCTAGAGCTGATGGTCCTTTTAAAGTGTTAGACAAGATTAATGATAACGCATACAAGCTTGAACTGCCTGCAGATTTTGGGGTTAGTCCCACATTTAACATTGCAGATTTAAAGCCATACTTGGGTGGAGAGGATGAGCTTGAGTCGAGGACGACTCAAATGCAAGAAGGGGAGGATGATGAGGACATCCCTTCCATGGATACAACCGCGCCTACACACAACACTCAGCCACAACAAGTGTTACAAGGACCACTTACTCGAGCTCGTACTCGCCAACTTAATTACCAGGTGAATTCATTCCTATGTTTATATATTACTGAGAATAGACCGCTACCTAAAGCAAGTGATTTAATTGTGCTTAGGAACATGGGAAAGGACGAAGGCGAGGCATGTGGAGTCATGGACATACTTGGAAGACATAAGGGAGGTCACCACGTCACTTTTTGGTCCAAGACAAGCAAGAGTTCGAACGGGACCCGTTTTGGAATCCAGTTCGGCCTCCGAATCAGCTGACAAAGACGACTTCAAACGCCATAACTTTCACATACGACGTCCGTTGGAGGTCCACGAGTACTTGATGGAAAGATAATTTCGTCCTCTTTCCAACGGATCTGGCCTCACCTCCAAACTCCTTCGGACTGATCGCAATCATCAAAATAAGACGTCATATCACTTGTTTGGGCCAAAGCGGGCTTTGTAATCATCTTGAACTTGGCCCATCTCGCCGGCTGCCCACCCGGGCGTGGTTCTTGTTCACGTGAGCGACCGTTAGTACCACCTCGCTAGTTCGTTAGTTTTGTGGCTCCTCGTTCCCTATTTAAGGAGGCCGCACCTTTAGTTTTCCTTGGATTTTGTTGAGTTAAGTTTTAGCCATTGTGCAAACTTACATTCTTGATTGTGTCGACGACCACTGTCAAGACACTTTTGAATCCCAACCTTTCAATACTTCATAAATATTTGCAATACATCGATTATGTTTTATCTTATTCTTGCGTGTTCTTCGATTGCATGCGTGAATAGACCTTCGTGGTCGATTGATCGTGCTTCCAAAAGGTCAATAATGTCTCAGAGTTGGTTCAACGATTGCTAAGGCGCAAGCGTCGTCGTACGGTTGTAGTCGAATCGCGAGAGTCACCTCCACCGAAATCGATAGTTATCGTTCTCATCGAAAGATCGGGACAACAAATAGAACCTTAGGGTTATCACAAAACCCCCATAGGGGGCTATAAATAGGGGATCACCCCCCTTTTTGTGGGGTGAGAAAAAAAAAGCAAGCGCTAATTCCCTAGCAATAAACATCTCGTTCTTGTCACTGGCTAGTCCCCTCTTAAGGATCCCCGGGGCCCTCTTAGTCTTATCCGGGGTCTCCCCTCTTTTACTGTATAGCTCGTTTTTTGCTACTACACTAGGTTTGTCTCATACCTGACATATGGTAGTACAATATGGTTCAATTGAACGGCGAACTAAGTGAAGTCCTTATTTGACTAGGGTGAGACTACCAATTACCACACTAAGTCACAAAAATTCACACAAAACCGTCACACAGTCCACCAACTCACAAAGCACTTCCCACTTGCCCCAGTCTAAATCTTTTCTCACCCTGTTGATTAAGTGCAACACAACTTTCCACAAAGACATTCTATATTTACTTAGTTAAGTATGAGTTTACCATTTCAAAATAATATCAATGACATGTTGCAATGCTAAGTATACTAATCGTGTCTAACCAGCCCATGTTGGTGCTATGATAGCTACCAATTAGTAGTTAACCAAACTAGGGCGACAAATGATCATGGCAATACAATTCACAAGGTGAGTATAAATCAAATGGGTTGCATAGCTAATCCCAAAATAATAAAACATTTGATAATTGAATTAGCATGAAATAATTTGAATCAAAGTAATTTGGTAAAACTAGGTACAATATGATCAAAGTACAACTTGCCTTGCTATAGCACATTGTTGTTCTTTTATCTTCAGTATTCAACTTCCTTACCCTTTATCTCCTTTGGACGATCCTGGAATGTCAACATCTACCGAGAGAGAGAAAGCGCAAACAAAAACAAAATTCAAAAAACACAAATCAAATAAACTCCAAATTAAAATTGAATGGTACTAGAAGGTAGGTCTTGATTTTAGATGAATTTGGAAACTTGAACGGGTTCAATCAGAGTTCGTGTGAGGAAGAACGAGTTCTCGGAAGTTTGAACGGGAAAGAAATTTTAAAAAAATTAACAGAGGAGGTGGTGTGAGTCACTAATAGGCTGGGTCGAGGAATATTGGGGAATCTTTGAATTACAGGAATTTTTGAAACTGGCGGAGAGGATGACATGTGGGACCCACTGGATAAAAAAGAATTTTGGGAATTAAAAGAATTACAGAAAAAGAATGAGGGACTGACATGTGGGCCACTGGTCCATAGACCATGTCCACAGAGTTGTGCTAGTCCATGGTGGACCAAGCTCATGGAGAAGGTTGACTATTGTTGACCTGACACACGGGACAACATGTAACTGCGAGATGGTTACAGGGTTATGGGTTGTGTGGATAACATGTAAGGTCCACTTGTTAGAGAGGGGTGGGGTATGGATCTAGGTCTGCCACGCATGCGCTGACTGGAATGGTGGTGAGGTGGCGACAACATGGCATCGACGAAGGCGGCGATGCTCGAAAGACAGATGGTCGCCACGGTGAGGCGGGAGGGCACATCATGGAGAGGAGGTGAAGACGATCACGGTGACGTGGGTGTGGGGCTCGAGGGTCGTCGGAGTTGGACGACGGTGAGCACAAGGCGGCGACGTGGGCTAAGCTATGGTGGCGAGGTGGTTTCAGCGATGGATTGGTGATGTGGACATGCACATGGGGTAGAACATGGCGCAGGGAACATGGTGGCACTGCTACATAAAATATCATCACAGATGATTCAAAAACGTCAGCACAAACGTTTTCGTGAGCTGTCTGAGTTTATAGGTCAGTAATGACATGATGTCATCACAGACGATTTTCGAATCGTCTGTGATGCGGACTATCACAGACGATTATTAACTCAGAACCGTCTGTGATAGTTGACTATCGCAGACGATTTGTAGATGAAACCGTCTGTGATAGCTGATATACCATAGACGATTGTAGATGAAATCGTATATGATAGCTTATGTATCACATACGATTTTTCCTAAGGAACCGTATGTGATATTCTTTTGTATTGCTAAATCTATTTTTGCTTATTGGCTAGCATCAGGAAATACTAGCCATGCCCTTTGAAACAAACAGAAACACAACAATTATATGTATACATCAAATTCGCATTCATTTCAGAAACAATCACATCTATTTCACAAATCAAATAACTCAAATGAACTAATATTAATCATTAATGAACAAATACACACATGTACCATTAAGTTCAATATTTATTCCAATCAAGTTCAATCTACATTGTGAAACTCCCCTTTTGGGTTTATGACCTCATGCAACAAGAAGACCGCAAACTGTCCTCGAATGTTTATGAGCTCGCCCTATTCTAATACAGTTGTAGCGATGGTCGCAACCTATCGTTAGGAAGATTAAAGTCGTGCATATATAAATTGATAAGTATGAAATAATTATTGCGAGATTGGCAAACCTGAGTATCATTGGTAATCGCAGAACTGATGAGTAGTTGCATGTTGTGGCAAACATAGTATTCACAGATGCTGCCCAATGACTGCTGGTGGCACTACAAAAATAGAATTAGTTAGTTCGAGGGGTATTACTACAAAGTGTTATATAGGATTAACGAGTACTAGCGAATACCTGGAAAGTACAACGGAATCGGACGGCGAAGATCAACGACTGGAGATGAGGAAGGACTCGATCTCTACGGACGGTGATCAAAACATGAAATCGAGAGATGGGATAGGTAGATCGAAAGGTAGAACATGTGGTGACGCGAGAGGATTCGCAAGAGACTCACCGATGTGACGAGGAACATGGTGGAAAAGTTTCAGCCGTCGCGGAGTGTGGTCGGAGGCAGGGAAGACGAAGATGACATCGATGAACGGCGATGTCCCGAGCGGCATAGTCTAGGTCAATGGAGAGAGGGGTACGAGATGAAGCAGATGCACATGGAGGCGATGATATATATTTAAGGATGCCTTGGCGTGCGTGCCAAGTCGACGGTACCATCAGCAGTCGCGCACGCGTAATATGACGACAGCAGCTAGCTGACAAGTGGGATCGAGCAAGGGAGAGCGGTAGCTAGACCGGATGGCGGTGTTGGCCTGCTAGGGTTTGGAGAAATCGATCGACCTAATTTGGCATGGTCCGCGGAGAGAGAATGTGGAGTGGGCTGAGCCAATTCGGTCCACTAAGGAAAAAGAAACAAGAAATGGATTTTTGATTCATAGAAAAGGCTGAACATTCAAATGAGACAAAGTAAATACCAAACGAACTCAGAAAATACCTTGGAGTATAAGGAACTCAAATAAAACTATTTTGGATTTAATTAAAATTAAAATTATTCATATTTAAATTTTTGATTTCAGACATTCCCAATTAGGCTTTATTGAGACAAAGTAAATACCAAACAAATTAAAAAAAAAACCTTGGAGCACAAGGAACTTGAATAAAACTATTTTTTTATTTAGTTAAATTTAAAATTATTCATAATTAATTTTTTAATTTCAGACATTCCCAATTAGACTTTATTAGCTGAAGAAAAATTAGTGAAAATTTAGGAGATCCAATCTACACAAAAAAAAAATTAATAATTGAAAGCTCAAAAATTAAGATATCACAAAAAAAAAACAATTGAAAGCTCGAAAATGAGGATGTCACGCAGATGCCCTCAATAATGAAGGAATTGGTACCTGGTAGTTGGTGGGTAAGACCCTGACAAATTTGACAGCCAGTGTCGACAGGATTGTAGCACACAATAAATTGGTTAAGCTTTGAAGGGCCAGACCTGGAAAACATCGGCATTAACCGACCTGAAAAAAGAAAGGTCTTCTCCTGCCACATTACTACATAATTTACACAGCATCATATCATAGTGCGTGAAGACACTAGTACTGAACCCAATCGGGGGTTGGCATCAGGAAGAGCATACATGTAGGGCGCGTGCTAGATAAGGATGAGATTATCAGACGTTGCCCCACTTGTACCGGCGGAAGAGGTCCTCGGTCTGGGCGTTCTTGAAGGCGCTGCAGCCGATGACGTAGACGAAGATGAGCGCGACGGTGGCCACGATGAGCGCGACGTTGGCCTTGCGCCACTGGTCGCGCAGGGCGCCCAGCACGCCGGCCTTGCAGGAGCTGCACCCGTAGCAGAGCTGGCTGGGGTCGCTGCTCCACGCGCCGCAGTCCGCGTCGGCCGCCAGGTTCGCCGGGTTCGTCCACACCGTCGGGCTCACGTACGCGTACCCGCACACCGTCGGCGGCTTGCAGCACCCGGACTGCGAAACGCACACGTTCGGCGGTTAACTTGGACATGGTCACATGGCAATAATGCTTAATTTGGCTATTGCACTACGCACCGCTACTGCGCACGGAAGATCCGTTCATCCCTGCAACAGTACAGCATCGAACTGGCCGATCATAGGAATGCTAAACTAGATCTTAAGATTAAGAAGACCAGTTACATTAGCAGTCATCTTCCATTAAAGTGTTCTTTCTTCTTTCTACAAGCTCAGCAAATCACCACCCTCCCTCACATGGATTCCTCTTTAGACCATTTGCACACCAGAGAAAATGGATTGGCCCACATTGCAGTGGATGGATGTAAGTGTAACCTATTGGGAGATAATTTAACCCTACTTTCTTCCTTAGACCCCACAAAATTGTTCCTTGATTCCTCTTGCCAGCCAGTACTAGCTACCACTAGTAGCGCCCACTTTAGACTCGAACACTACACGCATTGGTCATCTTAAACTAATAAGTCGAGTCGGTCGACTAAACTTAAACGACGAAGTTAACAGTGCCTAATTACCAATTAATAAAAGAGTGTGGTTAATTAATCAATGTGATTAGTCATGAAGGTTAATACAGTAGTAATTACTACCTGGAGCGGCGAGAGGTCGGACTGGTAGAACTGCTCGGGGGTGATGAAGGCGCTCTCCTGCGCGAGCTTCCTGCAGGTGTCGGAGGCGGCGAGGCAGGCCCTGATCCCCTCCCACCGCCGCGGGTCATCGGCGACGTAGCCGCGCAGCCACATGGAGAAGCCGTCGAGGCGGTAGTCGTCGTAGGCGCGGCCGAGCACCGGGTAGGCCCCGGACCCGCGAGTGACGGCGAAGGCGAAGACGAGGAGGGCCAGGAGGAGCGTGATGAGCGCAGCCATGGCGAAGAGGTAGGCGGCGAGAAGGCCCTGGCGGTTCCAGTAGGCGCCTACGAAGCCGGCGAGGGCGACGAGGAGGAGGAGGCCGCCGAGGATGGCAACCGGCCAGCGCGCCAGGCGCGCGCACTCCTCCCCTTGCTTGGAGGCGAACCAGATGCCTGTGACGACGACGGGGATGGCGCAGACCAGGGCCAGGAAGTTGATGCACGCCGTGATGTTGTTGCTCACCGCCATGGCCGGATCGGTCGGTGGCGTCGGAGTGCGCGTCTGTGTGAGAGACGGAGAGCCTGAGAGCGGGTGTGTACTGCGTGTGATGCGAGTGTGACCTGAGTTTCCTGGCTTTCTTGGTGAGGTGGTGAAAGGAGACTTTTCTTCGTCCTTTTTTTTGAGGGGGGTGGAATCCGATGCCTTTACTTGCATTAAGCGTCTACCAAAACAAGTCACGCTTCGCAAAGTTCAAAAAAGCAAATCGATCCTCACTTCTCTACCGTCTTCTCTCCGACTACACGTTCCCCTGCCTCTTTCTCACTCAGAAAACCAAATTGATCCTTCTTTCTCTATTGTCTTCTGCCTTCTAACTTCACGTTCCCTCCCTCAGCGGCTCTGCTCCTCCCTCGAGCCCCCACAACAACACTCTTCAACCAACCATTTCTTCCTCTTGCCAAACCAAGTATGTCCTGCTCTTCATTCCACAACAGCAGTAGCGAGGACCACAGCCCAACAACATTAGCAGCACCATCGACCTCTTTTCTCTCCCTCCCCACGTGACGCTGAGGAAGGAAGACTACCTCGTCATCTGCCTTGCTGTGCTCGCCGGCACTGACGAGGCTGGGCAGGGTGAGAAGCGCGCCAGGATGACTACACTTCACTAGATTTGGGCCTTCCGGCGACAAGACGATGGTGTGGGCTAGATCTGTAAAATTGTTGCAGTCCATAAGTTGGGTTGTTACGCCTGCTATTTTCTAATGTTGTAGTTATAGGGGGTTTTTTTTTTTGTTACAACAAGTGATTTGAGATGTTGAGAACTGTATTTTTTAGTATTGTAGTAACAAAATGAGTTTTTCAAAAAAAAAAAATTGAGTGTTGGGTGTTGTATAAGTGAAATCAAAATGTTAACCTCAAATATTAGGGCGCTTGAGACTTCTCATACCTGAAATTTGTTGTAGGTTCCAATAATTTGTTGCATGTGTGTCTTCAAAATATTGTATATGATGTTGGTGGTCCAAATAGTTTTCACAACATCGCAAGGGGTGAGTGTGTTGACTTCAAGAATCAATGGTCAAGTGTATCTAGTAAAATGAGTACTTACTGTAAGGAGGCTAAAATTGCATACAAAATTCGTTTGACTGCATCTTTAGATTATGCAAGATATCTCATAGCGCAAGGTGAAGCTTTTCATAGACATGACGAATCCTCCACTTCCACCAACAAAGATAATTTCAAAGAGTCGTTGAATTGGTACAAGGATAAGAAGGAGGAAGTGAAGTATGCATTTGATATAGCTCCCGAGCATGCAGTTATGACTTGTGCAGATATTCAAAAAGAGCTTTCCCAAGTTTGCGCACAAGAGGTCACGAAAGTGATTAATGGTGATATTGGAGATAGGAATTTCACAGTGCTTATTGATGAGTCTCGAGATGTATCAATAAAGGAGCAAATAGCGGTGATTGTGAGGTTTGTTGTATATCTTTTTTAGGTGTACAATTTTTAAATTATTGTATTGTACTATTATTCTAACTTTACAAAATTTATGGTACGCAGATATGTAAACAATCAAATGAAGGTCATGAAAAGGTTTCTTGCTATCAAGCATATCACAAGTTGTACATCTGCGGCATTGAAGGATGCTTTAGTTGGTTTGCTTGATCATCATGGTTTACCTATTTTTAGGTTTCGTGGGCAGAGCTATGATGGAGCTTCAAATATGAGAGGAGAATTTAATGGCTTGCAAAAACTTATTCGGGATGAGAATCCAAATACTTTCTATGTCCATTGTAAGATCAACAAGGCTTTGGTTCTTGAGGATAAGCGCAAGGAATTGGAAGATCATCGTAAGTGCAGAATGGCTCAGCAAGGAAGTCACCAACCCCAGCTGAGGGAAAGAATGATTCCACCGCAGTTTAGCCATTTTCCACCACAGAATTCTGCCAGACCACATGCACCAACTTCAACACCTCGTCCAGTTGCTCAGAACTTCCGCAACCCCGTACCAGTCAACCCCAATCCAGTAAGCAACCCACAGAGTATACCCAGAGTTTGCTTTACCTGTCGTCAGCCAGGGCATTTCGCCAACCGATGTCCGCAGAATGGGACTATCACTCCAGTACGCTTCAACCTTGGGAACACACCAGCCAAGACACCAGTGCAAGGCAACCATCAAGGAATTTCTCAAGCTACCGGTCAATCCGGGGGAGCACCACAATCAGTGGTCAGAGGCCGTGTCAACCACGTCACTCTGGAAGGAGCTCAGGAAGCACCCGACGTTGTACTAGGTAAGTTTCTAGTAAATTCGATGCACTGTGACGCTACATTTGATTACGAGTTTCGCATTCATTTGTTTCTGGAGTTTTTGCAACTAAGAACAAATTGGAAGTTATGCATCTTAAGCATACTCTGTTGGTCCAGTCGCTTGGAGCAGAGCTAAGTTCTAAAGTTGGATGCTTAGGAGCTAGGTTACTCATAGCTGGAGTTGAGTTTCTAGCCAACCTAATAGTTCTAGACACTCAGGCTATAGATGTCATCCTTGGTAAGGATTAGTTATCCAAACACAAAGCAGTGCTAGATTGTGGCCGAAGAGCCGTAACAATAGAGGATACCACTGGAAAGAAAGTGGAATTTCTGGCCACCTCAGTACGTGATGGACATTTGGTAGTCAACAATCTGAAGATAGTTTCTGACGAGGATCTAATAATCCTCATTTTATCTATTATCTATAATTCTTATTATGGGTAAATATGATGTCACATAGTCTCCAGAAGTACCCCTTATTTTTATAAGGGAGAGGGCTACCAAGTGATTGTAAGATCTTCTACAATCACCCCCCATAGTCGTAAGTCTTGCTACGACTACTACCTGGTCGCAAGTCTTTCTACGACCATTACATGGTCGTAAGTCTTTCTACGATCACTACATAGTCGTAAGACCTTTTACGACTACTACCTGGTCGTAAGTTCTCCTACGACCAGGCAAATCACGACCACCTTATAAATCAAACCTACAGGCAAGTGGGTCCAGTTGATTAAGGAATCCGAACGGTCTGCACGCACTACTATCCCGCATAGTAATAGTGCTTAAATACCCCATTATCTTTGAATGATAATTGCCAGACGGCGTGGAGAAGCCAATGCGCCGGTAATTCACGCCATCACTGCGCCCATTCTTGGCTCAATTAAGGCTTCTTCCGCAGGCAAAACGGCTACTCCTTCACGACTATATAAGGGCGTCAAGGCGAGTAGAGGAGGGAGAGTTCTATTCTGTAATAGTCTTAGCTTCTTACTCGATCATTAAGAATACCACACCACACAGGATTAGGGTTATTATTCTCTCCGGAGAAGGCCTGAACCTGTCTAAACATCCCGTGTCAACTACTCTGCGTGATTTCATCTCTAGGAGACCCCCCGAATCAAATAATCTTTCGTAAGATCGGTTCTAATACACCGCGAGTTGGCGCCGTCAGTGGGGATCTTCGGTAATCTCTTGTCAACATACTCTCTTTTTCCAATCTCATGCAATCATGGCGAGAGAATGGAGCGAGGAGAACTGGTTTGACTTGGCGGTTCTGTGACGTCGACATGGATGCTTGGTTTCGATTCTGGCCGAGTGATGCATCCGTGATGGTGATGTTGCCTCCGGAGATTATTCTCCAGGAAACCATCCCATTAATGGAGTTGAGGAGGGATCCTTATCCCCCACAACAATACGTCCAACAGAGGAGCCAATTCCCTCAAAGGACAAGGGTCAATCCGACCAGGACCGCTCCCAGGAGGACTCACAACACGACGAGAGTTTTTCTCCAAGTGTTCAAGTCCCTTAAAGCGGTCCGACTTGGTAAGTCAAGTTCGGGAGCCACCATTCCGAGGACTCCACCGACATCTAGTGATCCTCTCTCGGGATAACTCGGAGAGGTGGGATCAAGAATGCTTTCTGCCAAATTCGGCCAGTCTCCCAGCAGATCTCATTTGCGAGCGGAGGCGATTATAACCCGGAGTTCCCCTACGGAGGATTACTCCAAGTCGCCGAGATGGTGTCTCTCGAGCACTCTTCAAGCGGGAGGCCTCGGCGCAAGTGAGAATCATCAGCGGAGGTCTTCGTCCTTCCCCAAATCGAGTCGACCTCATGGGGCCGAGATAAGAACACTCCCGAAGATCACACACCGCCCCTCGTGATAATGGCAAGGGCACCACCGTTGGCGAGAGAACCAACACTACGATGAGCGAGAGGAAATCCTCGACATTCTCGCACTCCACTAAGAAGGCCTCAAAGACCGATGAGGAGGATTTTGATGTCGTCGGAAGAAAGAAAATTGCGATCGAGAAGAACTGCTGGCGCATTCAACATCGATCGGAGGAGGTACAAGAACTCCGGGACATCAACGACTTGCTCGAGAATCCCGACCAAGAGCATGCTCGAGAGCGCGATGCGATCTCTTTCTTTGAAGAGATTACGCAAAGACTTGACTGTGATGACAAGGCGGAGGTACCTCATCGACAACATTCGGTAGTCGCGACAATCGACTTCCTCAACTACGATCAATCGAATATTTCTCTACGTAGGAATCGACCGGCCATAAGTCAAATCGATCCCTATTCGAGAAATACATTTCGATCGGTGAAGATCAAGCCCCTCGGAGGTGATCATTCACCACTCGACAAAGAAATTCTAGCGAGTGGAGTACGAAGAGTATTCTCCTCGTAGAAGCGAGACCTACTACGTTATTCCGCTTTTGTGCTCTACATCGTAGAACCATCTTGTGCCCTACAAAGAAGTTTGAGTAGTTGGTTAGCGCTCTCCTAGCACTTGTTGTAAGGTTTTTCATTGCTTACATCAAGTCACATTTATCTTTGCGCAAGTACATACACATCTCTTAGTGGGGCTTTGATTAGCTAAACTTTGATTAGACTAGGATCAAGACTTGTGACTAGTACTTTGAACGCTCAACTTTGCATACCGATTTGAACAATTGCTTTTCCTTTGCTACCATACTTGAGCCCTCCACCTACACCTCTTCTACACCGCAGACAAAGCGATTCTTCACCGCAATCGCCTTATCCAATCTTCGAGATACATTGACACCGCTGGTTGCCGATCACCCCCGTTGCTTGGTAAGAATTGGTAAGAATTCATAAAAGGCTCGAGTGTGAGGATCATGAACCACCACATCCTAGCAAATGTTAGGGACATATTCTTGTGATTTGCTAACAAGGTGTTCCGCAGAGCTAGATGAGGATACATCTCATACTCCTCGCATTGAGGAATCACAACATTTCCTACAAGATCATGAACCTTCGTAAGGAGGGTCTTGAGGAAGATGTCGATCACTAATGAGCGACTTGCTCAACTTGAGGGCTTCAGATTGAAACAAACACTACGCCGCCAAGAATGGAGAGAGCTAACGCCACTAACACTTTAAGGTGTATTATGGCACTTTGACGAGCTTGCCCAAAGCTTCCATGTCGTTCTGCCACCGTGGTAGAGGACAAGATGAATTCGACTATATGATCGATACCGAGGCTAATGACATGAGTAACCACAACAATGATCGAGCTCATCGACAGCCATGCTTAAATCGACAAGGTATGCGATAAGATCCCCACGACGTGAGGTACGTGACCACGATGATTCTTTTGCTAAGGTTAAATTCACTATGCCCTTTTTAATGGTAAATATGATCTTGATGGTTATCTTAATTGGGAACTATCTGCTGATCAAAATTTGCTTGCCATGAATTTCCGATATTAGACGAAGAGGCTGCTACTAGTGAATTTACCGACTTTGCTTCTATTTGGTGGAAAGAACATTGCCGCCAACATCCCAACAACATACCTAACAATTGGGAGGCTTTAAAATTGCTTATGCGGCATCGATTTGTTCCTCGTACTATGCTCGTGATTTGTTAAATAAATTACAACGCTACGACAAGGTACAAAGTCCGTGGAAGACTACTATCAAGAATTACAAATTGGTATGTTGCGCTAGGCTTCAATGAGAATGAGGAGGGTTCAATGGCTAGGGTTTTAGGAGGGTTGAATCGAGAAATTCAAGACATACTAGATTATAAAGATTATAACTCCATTACTAGATTGTTTCATCTTGCTTGCAAAGTTGAACGTGAAGTGTGGACGCCGACAAGACACGATCTAACTATTCTCGCAGTCGCACAAACTCATGGACGCCACGAACCCCTATCGCCTCCGCCCACTAGTACACCACCACCGCATCATCCAACATCAAGCAACGCCCACTACCTCCAGCTCAAGACCACGAAGCTCAAGCAACCAAATCAAGACCACAAGCTCTCGCCAAAAGCTCTTCTTCTGCTGTTTCGACAGACGAACTAAGGACATTCAATGTCATCATGTAAAGGCTATGGACACATGATGCGAGACCTGCTCCAAACAAGCGCTGCATCGATTATACGTGAAGATGGTGGGTATTCCTCTCGCTAGTGATTTTGATGATGAAACATATGCTATGCTTGCAATCGACCGCAGGACATGATGATGAATCGATCATGAGGAGGAACATGTTACGCCAAGATGCCGATATGTATTTGAGCATTATTGTGCACACTAAGTGCTCAAGTTTCTCGGCCGAGCAAAATCGCCGCCATAATTTGTTCCAAATCAAGGGCGTTGTCCAAGAACGCCAATTCGCATAATCGCTGATGGTGGGTTGCAATAATTTATGAGTATGGATATGGTGGAGAAGCTTGCTTTGTCGATCAAACCTCACCTCCACCCATACCATATTCAATGGTTCAACAATGTAAGTTGAAGGTAACACGATGGTCGAGTAAACTTTTCTATGGGATCATACCATGATTATATTGATTGCACGTTGTTCCTATGCAAGCTTGTTCATTGTTATTAGGAAGACCTTGGCAATACGACATCGATTGTGTGCATCATGGTAGGAATAATCAATACTTCTCATGTTCAAAGGAAAGAAAATTGTGTTGCATCCTATGACTCTCGAACAAATTATTAAAGATGAACTTGCTAGAGCTAGTAGAGAGAAGAATCAGAGATCGCTAAGAGCTAAAATCGATTAGCAAAAGAGCTTGAACCATAAGAAGAAAGCATATGAAACTACTCATGGAAAGAATAAAGAAATTAAATTGAAAGGTGCTAGTTTTCTTGCTACCAAATCTGATATGACCGAATTGGGTGTTAGTAATTCTATTTGCTATGCATTAGTTTGCAAAGAAACTTTATTTTCATTTGAGGACACTCTTTTTGCCTCCTCGTCACATTAACATTTTGCAGAGTACAAGGACATCTTCCCAAGGACATACCACGGGTTGCCACCGCTTGAGGCATTGAGCATCAAATTGATTTAATTCCCTACAGATCATTGCCCAACCGCTGCACCATACAGACCAACTCAAGAAACTAAAGAAATTCAATACCAAGTTCAAGAATTGCTTGATAAAGGGTATGTGCGCCAATCTCTTAGTCCTTGTGCTGTTCGCCATATTAGTGCCTAAGAAAGATGGATCATGGCGCATGTGTGTAGATTGTAGAGCAATCAATAACATCACCATTAGGTATCGCTATCCTATTCCTAGGTTAGATGATATGCTTGATGAGTTGAGTGGCTCGTTGTTTTCTCAGGTTGATTTATGAGTGGATATCATCAAATTTGCATGAAATTAGGCGATGAATGGAAACCGCCACGCCACAGCAAGAAGCGCAGATTAGTCGAGAACGTGAAAACGCATAACGACCGGTTTATTACGCTAGCGAAAGTTTTACACGCCTAAGGAGCGCTACTCGTGTCCAAAACTTATATGCCCTCATCATGTCTTCGAGGAAATCATGCATTATTTTCAAAGCACAAAATAGTCAGACGCCTGAGTTTCCTTTGGGAGCAATCCTCCATAATAAGGAAACAATGGACGATGGCAAATGGTCAATGAACTTGGGAGTTCGACCCATTTCGGTCCCGAACGGCCATAAAATCCCGCATCTTGGCGCACTTTGTCGCCGATCGGACAAACTCAACTGCTCAGATCCCCAGACGATTCCCACCACTGGATGATGTACTTTGACGGTCACTTACTTTAAGTGGCCTTGGGTCGGGTGGTCCTCGTATCTCCTCCAACGAGAAACCTTAAAGTATGCTATACAATTAAACTTTCAGCCACTAATAATGTGGCAGAGTACGAAGGTTTGCATAGTCGGCATACGAGCCGCGAAGCACTCTCAATTGGCCGACTACTCGTGAGAGAGACTCTCAACTAGTCGTGAATCAAGCCTGAAAGAGTACCAAAGGTTTAGCTCGACAATGTCTCAATACTTATCGGAAGTTCGTAAGCTAGAAAAGTATTTTTAGGTTTCGAGGTACAATCATCCTCGAAGGATAATTTCTCAGCACCAACTTGCTCTGGATGGCTTCTTCCGATCTACTGCATTAAAGGGGTTTTCTTGGAGTAACTTCAAAAGCCGCCTCTCGGTCAAGAACCAGACACCTCCTTTTGAGATGGCCTCATTAGACTACGAGGATATCTCGATGACTCCATCTACGGTATCTTCGCAAGGGTTCCTGACCAAGATGATCTTGAGGCGCATCGTTTATCCCAAAAGCCAAAATGTATACTTTGGTCGAAGGAGTCCTCTACAAACGAGGAACCTAAGGGATACTCATGCGATGCATTCCGAAAACGGGAATAACACTCCTTCACGATATACACAATGCATCCGTGGGACACATGCTTCCCTACGTAACCTTGGTTGGTAAAGCCTTTACAAGGTTTTTATCGCCTACGTACCAGTATGATGCTAAGGAGGTGGTTAAAAAGTGTGTCCAAAGTACAATTCCATGGTAGACAAATACACCAACCAAATCAAGCATTACGCATAATACCTCTTTCTTGGCCTTTGCACTGGGGTCTCGATATCCTATGACCATTTCCCAAAGCTCCAGGAGGTTTCAATTCCTTTTGTGGCTATTGACACGCTCACAAAATGGATTGAAGTGAACTCGAATCGGGATAACATCAAGCAAAAGAAAAGGTTCATGATGAGATGCGAATTAGCCGATTTGGAGTCCGAGTCTGATAATTACGCATAATGGTAAACACTGCAAGTGCAAAATTTCAGAATTTTATGCGACGAGTTGGGTACCAAATTATGCTATGCTCCGCTGCACATCCCAAAGCAACTGGGCGACGAACGTAAACGGCCAAATAATGCGAGGAATTAAAACCCAGTCTTCGACCAGCTTGTTAAGCGGCTGGGGCTTGGGTACAAGAATTACCCTCCGTAGTTATGGGCGCTTCAGACGACCACCAATGAGCAACAGAGAAACACCATTTTTTCTAGTGTTCGAGCGGCCATGCTTCCTCCGAGCTAAAATTACTACGTACACGAGTTGAAACTTTCAACAACTCGTGACCAGAACAACTTCGGCCCGATGACATTAACCTACTCAAGAAAGGAGAAACCTAGCTTTAATCCGCTCATAGCCTACCAACAAGCCCTGCGCGCAGATACTATGATCGTAAGGTCCAACCTCGCAGCCTTGCTGTAGGTGACTTGGTATTGAGGCTCTGCCAATCCAAGTCTAATCGGAATAAACTTTCCCCCAAATGGGAAGGTCCTTACACAGTTGGTCGGCAACCTACCAAGGCTCAGACGACTAGCGATGGAAGATGGACAGGTTCTCTCAAACTCTTGGAACATCGACCAGTTACGCAAATTCTATGTGTGACTAATTTCTCAGGCAATAAAAGTCCAGGTTCTTTCTACTTCTCTTGCCTTATTTTTTGAGTAGTGCTTTTTTAATCTTTCGACTATGATACAAAACACCCGCTTTTCTTTCGGTCGAAAACAAGTAACATCATCTAGTCGAAACTTCCCTATCTCGCATGTGGTTACGCCCACTAGAAGGAATTTCCTAGCATCGACTGCTACTCATTTTTCACCAATACAAAGAGCTCGGTTTTATCCAATGAAATGTTCTCGAGCCAACTCTCTCAATCTTAGTTTATTTTTTCAAGGATTTCATAAAAATATTCTAAGTAGAGTACACTTGATATATTTATTCACCACCTTTGATGTACTGCTTAGTTTTGACTGGGTCAAGGAAGAGACACACCTAGTCGAAGTTTTTCCTCTCTGCATGTGGTCCCGCCCACTAGAAGGAACTTCTAGCGCCGCCAAGATCCTACTTTTTGCTATCGAAAAGACTTATCGAGTCCATCGTAAAAGGCGAACGAATTATTAAAGTCCTCTAGACGCTTGCTTAACCTGTTCTTGTTCTTGGTTCGATTAAACTAGCCGGAGATGGTAACATCACCTAGTCGGCTACTTTTCTCTCGCAAGTGGTCTTGCCCACTAGAAGGAACTTCCTAGTGTCGAGTCGTTTCTACTCTTTCGACCAAGTGCTTGACAACCATAACAAAAACTATAAGCAAATAGTCGGGGGCTAGGATAAAGTTATTAATTTGACTTCAATTCTTAGTCTTTCATTCGTTTATTATCTTTTGAGTTACTAACTACTCGACAAGATAATTTTCGAGAAAATAAGATGGATCATATATCATTCATCAACAGATATTGTCTGCCTTACAAGGTAGTTACAAGATTACTCTGAAGGGGGAGAGTCTAGCTGCATTTCCTCCGCCACCTTTTTGCCAACTGATTGTATTTCCGCAATCAGACGATTTGCTCTCGATTCGAAGCAATCGAACTCGGCTTCAATTGGTTGCACATTACAGGGGGGATCTTGAGCTTTAAGTTTCGCCAAAGCGTAACTTACTCCGGCTTCGACTGCCTCCCTTATTGATTCAGCTTGATTAGTCTTCAGAGTGGTCACTATCTTCTGCAATTTTCCGACTTGTTCCCCAATGGTACTTGTGTGAGCAAACTATGGTATCTTCTCGAGGAGTTTTTCCTCGTAATGTAGCTCACTAAGCACATTGTTCAGAGAGTGATGTTGCCTTGAAGACTAGTCTTCATCGACTCCATCTCCTGCTGGGTACAAGTCGAAGCTCTCAAGTTTCTTGTTTTCACCACTTGTTCTCAAAAGAATAAAATCGGTCAAACGAAATAAACTTCCGGAGGAAGATAACACAAAGATAATTATAGGTAAAAGCATTTCTTACCTACTAATTGAGAATCCAGCTTAACCTCTTCTCGATGGGAAGCAATGGTTTCAGATGCTTTTCTCCCATGCTCGATGTCCTCTCAGATTCATCTTAGCAATGCGGATGGACTCATTGTAGATCAAGGTTTTTCTTGGATTTCACCTCGAGGCTTCAATTGACAGAATTTCTAACAAGAAATTGGCATTAGAAAAGGAAAATACTAAAAGGATAACAGTAAAGAATTACTTACTCGTTAATCGAGTTCTAAGACCTCGAGTTCTTGATCCTTATTCGTGGTAATACGGAAAACTCCCAATGACCAAAGCTTTTCTTGAACTTCGTCCGAGCTTCCGTGATTCTTTTCTTTATCCGAGAAGAAAGGAGAGTCGTAAAGGTTAAAGATCAAAAGCGATCTTAAGTTCGAACTTATCGCTTATTTTTTTCCCGCAATCTTTAGATGCAGACAGACTCTCAAGTCTATCCGAGAGAACTAATTTAGCTCCTTAGCCTCCTCAACTCTTCTTTTTCATAGTCGAAAGTGAGTCACTTAAGGTCTTCGTATCACCGCTTAACCTACAAAGAACAGAACGAAGATAAACATCACCTAATGGTTGTAAGTACTTCTACACTACCACCTAGTCGTAAGTTTTTCTACGACTACGATATGGTTGTAAGTCTTTCTACGATCACTACCCGTTGTAAATAGTCGTAAGCTTTTACGACTAGTACTTTATCATGAGTTTCTTCCATGACTATTCTCGTAAAACATTATACGAGTATTTAAGTCGAAAACAATTATGAATGATAAGTGACTTACCATCTCTCGCCTCTCAGACAGAGTAGTTCTTTCTCCTGTCTTAGTTCTAAAAGTTGTCGATGGTACTCACCGACAACAAAGAATTTGCTCCAGAGCTTCTCGCAAAAAGAAAACAAAGGAGAAGAGAAGGAAAGTCACATATATAAGTATTTTGAAGATACTTACATTCATAGTCGCCCTAGCAAACATCGAATATACAAGGTTCGGGTTCTCAGCTTATCTATCCTCGCGACTTTGTCCCACCACACCTTCTCGAGGCGCTCGCTATCAAAAGTATTCTCCGTGATTGGGAATATCTTTGGGATGGGGACTCGTCACGAGATCTAGAAGGTAGGACCCACGACGGAGGCAGCCCAAAGAAGTCACCACAAATTGAAATTTTCTCCTTCCGTTCTCAGAATCTCTTTGGGTAGGGAAGGAACGCCTCCTACAATTTCCTTCCCAGAGCTACCGCACAAGTAGGTCACCGCTTTGACCAGAGGCTTCCACACCGCTCTTGTTGTTTCTACGACCTCAAGAATGAAGCGGTCACCTCAACAAGAATACCGCTACTTCAAGGGTCGTTAGCTACAACTTCAGCAGATGTGGAGTCACTCGGGAGTCTCGACTTCATCGACCACCGGGCCAAGGGTGATGCTGACCACCTCCATTGCCACCTCCTCGCAGAGTCAAGGATGGCAATGGACTTCGCCGAAGCATTCCCTGGGCTCAAGAAGTCGATCAAATAAAGAAAAGCAAATCAAAGTTGTGAAAAAGAAAAGGTAAATGTCGTTTTACACTTTAGTAAATTTCACATACCGCACTCGGTCTTAACCAGAATTTTGGAGCAATCCTCCCAACGGAGGACCTCTTTCTCCACGACCACGCCCGGTCGAGGTTCAACAATCGGCTCACCATTTACCACGCCTCGTCGAAGAGGTTGGACAGAACCAGAGCTCGTTTCACGATTCTCTGGATGGCCGAGATCGGTCTCGACCATTCCAAGAGCGTATCGCCTCTCGCCAGCGAGTTGTGCCGATGCAAAGATCGCCCTTCATAAAAGACACAAAATCTTTCCAATTCTCCTTTCCGCTTGCCTAACAAAACTAAGAGTGGCGTAAACCGCGAAAGATTCTTTGTCATAATAGAAGGGTACCTTAGCCTTGCGAGGTTTGCGCTTAAGAGATTCACCGCCTCAACCTCCTCGGCCCGATGGTCATGCGGCCTCGGCCAGATATACCTACAATGCCGCAGTCATAGAGGGTCCGGTCGAAAGACTTAGCTTGAGCTTGCTCCCCTTTGTCTGCAGATTTTACAAGTCGACGTTTCTTAGAGGGAGGAGCCGAGCCTTTGTCTTTCGACAACCCAGCGCCAATAGTCATCAGTACGACTTCTTCGTCGTCCTGACGATTTTCCATGCCTACTTTCTGTAAAACAAAACAGAAAAAGAATAATCACTAATTAGTCGTAAGTTTTCTACGACTAGTGCCAAGTCATAAGTTTTCTATTTACTCTTTCTTGATCGTAAGATATTCTACGATCACCATTAGTCGTAAGTATCTTCTACGACTATAAAGTCCTAAAGAAAGAATCAACTTTTTGATTACCTTTAGGCGCTCTATCTTTTCATCTGCGGACAAAGCCGCAATGACTTGAGGAACCGCCTCTGAGTGGCGAGACTTCGCAGATGAGTCGACTCTAGAGTCAACCTCAGATCGTGAAAGATCCGTAAACAGATAAGAATATTAGACAAGGTTGAGAAAGACCAAACCGAGAGCTAAGTCGACAATTACTTACCCTCCTCGTAGTCTCCGGTTGGGTCTCCTCTTCCAGAGTATCTCCACATAGGAGATGCTCGTTTCTTCAGAGGACTAATTCTGCTGTGTGATGAAATCCTTCACCACATGCCATCCGGCACCCTTCTTCCTTCAAGTCCTTAATGGCTTGATATAAGGGCTAATCCTACTGATATCTTCAGTGGGTCGAATCCCATGAAGATTTCTTTTCTACAACCTCTCCCGCAAAGAAAGGTAGCCTTCAGAGGTGACCTTCCAAAGAGAACCACCTCTTTCTCCAAACCGCCACGAAGACCGAGTGAAACTCAATATACTCCTTCGACTTCAGTCGTGGAGTTTGAGACCACGACTTCCGGCGATTCCGGTTTGTCGAGCCATCCCATAATAATATTGGAACAGCTCGAGATCCGCCGAATCCCTGTGTATGCCTCGCATGATACACGAACACACTCAACATGGTAATGGAATTGGGACCTAAGTTCACCGTTCCACCCCAAAGTGTTCGAGTACTCATGTAAGAGGGTGGGCGAGCAATCGAAGGCGACACTCTGTACGCTTGGAAGACGGGATTTGCCCATTTTCCCCGATGGCGGTCTTTTGCCTGACAACCGAATCCACTTTACGAGCCTTTCTGGAATCTTCCCAGATCAACCAAGATCTTGATCTTAGCGCATCCATCTCCGATTCTTCCCAATGAAACTCTCTGGCCATTTCGCTCGAAGCAAGAAGTCTTTTGATTGGGTTGGCGTGAGAAGATGAAACCTAGTCGAGGACAGAGAAAGCAAGAGCTCGAAGAACAAAATGGTGTGATTTGAGGAAAAGGTAAAATCAAGTTTACCTCTGGTAAGTTTTATAACAAGATGATCTCCGCCGCCTTGAAACCGCTCTCGGCTATAGGTCTATGGGAGTTGGTTGTACCGCCGGAACCAGCTTCATCGGACAAATCTGTGAGAGCCGGTTGCAATTCCCAGATGGTCCGCTTCGAGAAAAATTAGGTGCGTATTGTCACCCCAAGCAAAATTACTTTCTTGACCAAAGTCTTTACGGTGAAGGAAGTATCAATCGGAAGGTTTTTTCTCCGATTCCCTACAACTATCGACGGTCGTGAGGGGTTTTTACGACTTTTAAATAGTCGTAAGCAATCTTCACGATTGCAATCGCTTGGAACTGCTTTATCAACGATCTGGAATTAGCTTGCAATTCCCAGACGGTCTGCTCGTGAAAGTTAGGTTAGTTTTGTCACCTCCAAGCAAAATCACTTTCTTGACCAAGTCGTTCGCCGAAGGAAGTATCGATCGAAGGGTTTTTCTCCGATCGCCTTACTACGACCACTACACAATTGTAGGGGTTTTTATGACTTTCGATAGTCGTAAGTAACCTTTCGACCAAGCAAACTCCTGGTCAAAGTAATACTCAAGTGTCGAAGAGTTTTCCTTCGACTATGGTTCTCGACATTTTCATAGTCGCAAGTCCATTTGCGTAATCCTTCACCAAGTAAGTTACTTTCACTTGAAGGTGGGGGCTAGATGACGAGGATCTAATAATCCTCATTTTATCTATTATCTATAATTCTTATTATGGGTAAATATGATGTCACATAGTCTCCAGAAGTACCCCTTATTTTTATAAGGGAGAGGGCTACCAAGTGATTGTAAGATCTTCTACAATCACCCCCATAGTCGTAAGTCTTGCTACGACTACTACACGTCATAAGTCTTTCTCGACCATTACATGGTCGTAAGTCTTTCTACGATCACTACATAGTCGTAAGACCTTTTCACGACTACTACCGGTCGTAAGTTCTCCTACGACTGTGCAAATCACGACCACCTTATAAATCAAACCTACGAGCAAGTGGGTCCATTGATTAAGGAATCCGAGCGATCTGCACGCACTACTATCCCGTGAGTAATAGTGCTTAAATACCCCATTATCTTTGAATGATAATTGCGGGCGGCGTGGAGAAGCCAATACACCGGTAATTATCGCCATCACACGCCCATTCTTTGGCTCAATTAAAGTAGCTTCTTCCGCAGGCAAAAGCGGCTACTCCTTCACGACTATATAAGGGCGTCAAGGCGAGTAGAGGAGGAGAGTTCTATTCTCTGTAATAGTCTTAGCTTCTTACTCGATCATTAAGAATATCACACCACGAGGATTAGGTTATTATTCTCTCGGAGAAGGCTGAACACATGCCTAAACATCCCGTGTCAACTACTCAAGGTGATTTCATCTCTAGGAGACCCCAGATCAAATAATCTTTACGTAAGATCGGTTCTAATACACCGACAGTTTCCTTGGAAGATGTACCTGTAGTCAGAGATTACCCAGATGTATTTCCGGAAGAATTACCAGGAATACCATCAGACCGTGACATTGAGTTTGTCATCGATCTAGTACCAGGAACAACACCAATTTCCAAGAGACCCTATCGGATGCCAGCCGATGAACTTGTGGAAATGAAGAAGCAGATAGAAGAACTCTTTGGAGAAAGGTTTTGTAAGACCTAGTTAAATGCGCCATGGGGAGCGCCAATTTTGTTTGTCAAGAAGAAAGATGGAAGCATGAGGATGTGCATTGATTATCGTTCTCTCAATGAAGTCACCATCAAGAACAAATACCCTTTGCGCAGAATTGATGATTTGTTCGACCAGATGAAAGGAGCCGGGGTATTCTCCAAGATCGATCTGCGATCAGGTTACCATCAGTTGAAGATTTGTCCTAAGGATGTATCTAAGACTAGTCATGTCGTTTGGCCTGACTAATGCCCCTACTTATTTCATGAACATGATGAACAAGGTATTCATGGAATACTTGGATAAGTTTGTGGTAGTATTCATTGACGATATTTTGGTATACTCCTAGTCAGAAGAAGAGCATGTTGAACACCTAAGACTAATCCTAGAGAAGCTCAGAGCACATCAGTTGTATGTTAAGTTCAGCAAGTGTGACTTTTGGAAGAAGAAAGTTGATTTCCTCGGTCATGTGATGACAGCCGAAGGAGTGGCAGTTGACCCAGGAAAGGTTAAAGCTGTAATGAGTTGGGAGCAACCCAAGACGGTTACTCAAATTCGTAGTTTCTTGGGAATTGCAGGATACTATCGTCGTTTCATTGAAAGATTCTCAACAATTGCTAAGCCCCTTACGCAATTGTTGAAGAAGGAGAAGAAGTATACTTGGACCCCAGCTTGTGAAGAGAGTTTTCAAGAATTGAAGAAACGATTGACTACAGCCCTAGTGCTAGTTTTGCCGGATATCAGTAAGGATTTTGATATCTATTGTGATGCTTCGCGTCAAGGATTAGGATGTGTCCTTATGCAAGAAGGAAGAGCTGTCGCTTATGCGTCAAGGCAATTAAGGCCTCATGAAGAAAATTACCCCACTCATGATTTAGAATTAGCTGCTGTAGTGCATGCCTTGGAGATTTGGCGCCATTACCTCATCGGTCATCGCTGTGAAGTTTATACAGATCATAAAAGTCTGAAATATATATTCACTCATCGACTGAATATGAGATGAGAAGATGGTGGAATTGATAAAGGATTATAATCTTGGAATCCATTACCATCCCGGTAAGGCCAATGTAATTCTGAGATGCACTGAGTCGTAAGAGCTACTGCAATGCTCTGGAAGCAAGAGAGATTTGCTCGGAACTTCAAAAGGAATTCCAGAAGCTACAGCTAGAAATTGTTTCTGAAGGATTTGTGTCCAGTCTGCAGTCTACTCTGGAGAAACAGATTCGTGAAGCTCAACCCAAGGATTCTGAGTTTGCCGACCTCAAGAAGAAGATGGCAGAAGGAAAATTTAAGGACTTCATCGTGGATGATCAGGATATATTGTGGATCAATGGACGTATCTGTGTACCGGATATTGATGGTTTAAGACAGCTGATTCTGAAGGAAGCACATGACTCAAAGTATTCGATTCACCCTGTAAGTACTAAGATGTATCAGGATGTTAAGAATAAGTTTTGGTGGCCAAACTTAAAACGAGACGTCGCAGAGTTCGTTGCCTTGTGCGACGTGTGTCAGAAAGTAAAGACAGAGCATCAGAGACCAGCAGGTTTGCTACAACCGCTGAAGATACCAGAATGGAAGTGGGAAGAGATCGGTATGGAATATATTACCGGTTTACCCAAGACACAATCAGGTTATGATTCGATTTGGGTAATAATGGATCGTTTGACCAAGGTTGCCCATTTCTTGCCGGTCAAAACCACTTACTCAGGGGATCGCCTTGCAGAGTTGTATATGTCAAAGATCGTCAGTCTGCACGGTGTTTCTAAGAAGATAGTGTCAGATCGAGGATCTCAGTTCACCTCTCGTTTCTGGCAAAGTCTACATGAAGCCCTAGGAACTCATCTGAATTTTAGTACTGCTTATCATCCACAGACAGATGGACAGACTCAAAGAGTCAACCAGATATTGGAAGATATGTTGAGAGCCTGTGCCTTAGCAAATGCTATCAGTTGGGATAAGAGTTTGCCGTATGCAGAATTCTCGTACAACAACAGTTATCAAGCCAGTTTGCAAATGTCACCCTTTGAAGCTTTGTACGGTCGTGCCTGCAGAACTCTATTAAATTGGTCAGAGACAGCTGAACGTGTAGTGTTCGGGCCAGATATTATTCAGGAAGCCGAAGAACAAGTTGCTTTGATCAGAGAAAGACTAAAGATAGCCCAATCCAGGCAAAAGAGTTATGCCGATAATCGTCGCCGTGACCTCAGCTTTGAACCAAAAGATTTTGTGTATCTTCGAGTTACTCCGCCTAGAGGTGTTAAGAGATTACACACAAAAGGGAAGCTTGCTCCAAGGTATGTGGGTCCGTTCAAGATTTTGGAGCAGCCGAGAGAAGTTGCGTACCAGTTGGAACTACCACAGTCGTTAGCAGGAGTGCATGATGTCTTTCATGTCTCTTAGCTGAAGAAGTGTCTTCGTGTGCCAGAAGAGCAGACCCCGTTGGAATCAATTGAACTGAAGGAAGACCTCACGTACAGAGAACAACCTTTCAGTATTTTGGATGTCGCAGAGCGCCGCACCAGAAGCAAGACCGTTCGTTTCTGCAAAGTCCAGTGGAGTAACCACTCAGAAGGAGAAGCAACGTGGGAACGAGAAGAAGAGTTGAAAGCCGAGGTTCCCTAGCCTTTTCTCTAGCTAGCTTTGAATCTCGGGTCGAGATTCGTTTAAGGGGGGAGGTTTGTAACATCCCAATTTTCAGAGCTTTAAAAATCCTTTAAATAGTGGTAGTAAGAAAATTCACCATTTGGATTTATTTAAATATTAATTTAAAAGCTTAATATGGACTTTAAGGACAAACTGATTTAATGTGCTTAATCCCAACATCAACAATGGCCAAACTTATTTTAGTTAGATTCTATTTGCTTGGATATATTTTATAGAATTTTCTAGAATTTTTCCAAGATCATTTGCTATTTTCTAATTGCTATTTGTATTTTCTGGATTTATTAAAAAGAAAAATCTATTTAAATCCCTCGGGACAGTGTTGGGCTGAAGCCCAACACTATTCCAGCTGCGCCAGCCCATCTCACCTCGGCCGCGCCCTCGTCCGTTGGATGCTTGACGCGTGCCCCTCGTTTCGATCGGACGCACGCGCTCAACCCCGCCTTCCTCCGTTGGATTCTTTGCCGCCGGCTCGCTCACGATCTCGCTCATTCGCTGTGTCTCGCTGCCGCTGACAGGTGGGACCACCATAGGGTCATCGTCTCCGCGCCTTTCTTCTTCCTCGCGCCGCGCCTTCGCGGCCATTGCTGGAGCTTGAAGCTTCACTCCGACAAAACCGATTGATTCTCGATTCTTCGCACGACCCGCCAAATCGTATCTATGTTTATTCCTTATCTTTTCCAAACCGAATCAAACCCCGAATCCCTCTCAATCTCCGAGAATCAAGGATTTCAAAAACCCGGCCGTTTCGGACCCGAATTGGGGATTTCCAATTCCGGCGTCCCCCGGGCCTATAAATACCTCCCTTAGGATCGCCTAGTCCGCCGCAACCCAGAGCCACCACCCTCGTCTCCCCGATCGCTCTAGCGCCGCCGCAATCCAAGATTTAGCGTTTTCGGCCGAGCTTCTTCTCTGGTGAATTGCGCCGCCATCGTTGTCGCCCTTGCCTCGCCGACTCCACCACCATGCTCAGCAGGTCCCAGGCTACCTCGGGCGCATCTCCTCGTCGCTAGAGCATCGCCGGAGCACCCTTCCGACAAAACCCGAAGCTCCACCGCCGCTTCTTCCTCGCCGTCGGTCGCCACTGTCGTTGCCATCTACTGGTAAGGGCACCCCTGAGTGCGCAATAGCACGGGGAATAATCTGGTACCCTCCACCGCCGGAGAGTCACCGCCGTTCGCCGGTGACCATCGGGTCCCGAGCGCCACCGCCATCGTATCGTCGGCTCGGCGCCGGTGTCGACACCTCGTCTTTGGTGTGGCGGTACGCATGGCGCCAGATCGGCCAAGACACGCCGCGTGCGTGCTTTCGATCCACCGCGCCGGATCTCCCTCGGTTCGGTGCACTCGGTCCACCGTGAACCCCGAGACTGACATGTGGGGCCCACATGTCATATTTCTTTTTAAATCTATTTTCTTTTCCGGAAATTCTCGGCTGACGCAAGCATTGCGCAATAATCTGATTTTCCTTTATAAAAATAATTCGGGAAATTCAATAAAATCCAAATTAGGGTTTTATTTGATTTTCCAAACTTCCAAAGCCCATATCTTTTGCATCCGAACTCCGATTGAGCCCATTCAAATTTATAAATTCATATAAAATCAATATCTATTTAATGGTGAATTTTATTTGATTTTTGGAGTTGGTTTTGCCTCTGTTATTTATTTATTTTTGTTTCTTTTGTATCGTTTGCGAGTAGACGTTGATATTTCGGGAAATTTTGCTGAAGAAGGAGCACCACCTCAAGACCAAGACCAATATCTAGATCTATTTCAAGGCAAGTTATACCTTTGATCATTTTGCACCCAGTTTTCAAAATACTTTGTTTTCAATGTATTGCATTCTATTTCGTTTTCAATGTATTGCATTCTATTTCAAGTATTTATTTAAATGCTTTTGGGATAGTTAATAATCAAATTTGTTATATCCACATTGTCTATTGTATGCCATGATCTTTTGTCACCCTAGGTTGGTTCATTATTAGTTGGTATTATCGTAGCACCAACGTGGGTTGGTTAGATACGAGTAGATTGCTTAGCCATGACATGAGTCATCATTTCATGTGAGTTGCAAATATAAACTTGACTAAGTGATTATGGAACTGTGTGACAAAACTGTGTGTGCTGTGTGCTGTTACTCGTGATAGCATGTGTTGCACTTAATCAACAGGGTGGGAAATGATTTAGACTGAGGCAAGTGGTGGATCTGTGTGAATGGTGGAACTATGTGTTTTATAAACTTTGCGATTTGGGTTAAAACTGGAAGTCTTGCCTTAGTCAATTAAGGACTTAACTTTGTGCGCCATTGAACTGGGCCTTACTGTACGACCACATGCCTAGTATGGGCTGGGCCTAACTTAGTAAGTTATGGAGTCTTGACATTGACAACTCGAGTTGTATTTAAAGCGTGTGATGGGTCGGAGGTGTGATATGTCACATCGCGGACAGTTCACGCATCCACGTCCAACGATGGTATCGTAACCAAACGCTGTGTGTATCGGTTGGTCGGCAGGAAAGCACATCGGGAGTGTCATTGTTTGAGATGAAGTCTCTGAAAGGTTTTGTTATGGTTAGTGCTAGCTACACTGATTGTATTGTGTGGGTAAAGTGTACAACCTCTGCAGAGTGTTAAATCAATCTATTCGAATAGCGGCGTCCTCGGTTATGGGCACGCTCGGGAGTTTCACACGAGGGGTAGGTTTTCATAACAACAATTGGGAAGGGTCAGCTGTGTGAGATAACTTGTGCAGCTGTGTGAATAACTTGATTAGACTGTGTGTCCTTTGTGAAATCAATTGTTAACTTATTATTGTCTATTTGTTTTGAATTATGCTTTCCATGAATTATTTGTATTCAATTGCAAATATTGCATTTCTGCAAAATGACCACATAAGCCATTTCTTTGGAATAAGCCATCATGTATAAATGCATTCTGTGGTATGACTTGCGAGTACGGTGTGTACTCACTCTTGCTAAATAAATCAACAGAAGTGGAGGAGTCATCGCCTGCTTTTGAAGAAGAGTTCTACGAAGGTTGATCGTTAGGGTCTTGATCCCAATCAGTTGCCTATGGTAAATTGATGGGAGCCCACTGGAGTTTATTTCGTTTCCGCTGCAGTTTATTCTTTATTGTCAGCCTTGCATGGCTTAATAAATGTAAAACTCGACCGTAAGGTCCCAACAGTTATTTGTTATTCAAAGTACTCGTTTATTCTTATATTCGTTGTATGGATGTGATATTTCATCGATGTTGATACTGTGTGCACTAGCGTGATCCTGGACTAGTGCAGAATACACAGAGGGTCCAGATTTGCATATTTTGGTCCCGACAGAGGTGGTATCAGAGCCAGGTTGACTATAGGTCTTGACTTTAGTTAGATTGGCCGTTCTTAGTGAGTCCAAACTATTTTCTAATGCAAAATTAACTTGCAAGATTAATTGAATTCCTTAACTCATCTCATGTCTCTCTTGACTCAACTATTGCTGAAATTCTTTCTCTCCCCACAGTTTTAAAGTTGTTTTCATCTCTTTGTCCATCTTGACAGATGCCTCGTCTTCAGAGTTATGGAGAGCGCAAGGGAGGACTTGCCGTCGAACTTTGGAAGTTGTTACAAGTACTTGGAGGATTCGATCGTCCAATGTACCGTGGCAGTGCTTGGATAGTGAACGGCCAAGATCGTGGAGTGATCTGCCATTTGACCGTTTACGCCAGGAAGAACACAAAGGCGAGCAAACCCCTGAACATCTCAGCTCGAAGGAGTGTTTGGATTGAAGCAATCCAGTGATCTTGGCGCCTTGCCATCTGAGGATCGCAACATCTACGCTCGAGAGCTTGGGACACGTTTTCCGTTACCATCCCGCTCATCCGCGTGGATCTTGCTGCACGCTACCCGTCTACGGAGGGAGAAGGCAACGCCACCGTTGTGCATCTTTCCCAGTTCGCCGCTGCTCAGGAGGAATCATTGGAGTTAGCCGCTACAGAGCTGGAGTGTGCCTACGAGACCCTCCAGAGAGCCGAGGAGAGGATCGCCATGCTAGAAGAAACCCTCTATGGACAGCGCGATCACAAAGAAGACACCGAAGAAGAAGACCCAGAACAAGCTGATGAACCGGCTGGACCAGAAGAACCAGCGAGAGGCGTGAGCGGAGAACCAGCGATTACTGCACTGAGACACACTGCTCTGTTGCACCAGCCCCGGGGCATCAAAATCAGTTTGCAAGGATGCCAGCTCACTTTCAGGTCTACAGCAGACGGGAGCACCGTCAAGGCTACGGAGGCTATTTAATCGAGTAGTCTGTTCGAGTTGTTTCAAGTTTAGCCAGTCTTAAGTCTTGAGTCGCCCTTTAGGCGGTAGTTTTGTGTACTTAGGTTTGTCCTTATTTTCTTGTGTACAAGTATGAGCTGCAGAGGCCCTTAGGCAATTGTTGCAAGCCATACTATTATCCT
This sequence comes from Hsuehochloa calcarea, assembly GCA_036346395.1. NCBI lineage: Eukaryota > Viridiplantae > Streptophyta > Magnoliopsida > Poales > Poaceae > Hsuehochloa > Hsuehochloa calcarea. Next base: position 13,262,651 of record CM070604.1, on the reverse strand, counting down.
AATTAATATAAGAGTTCCAGTTGAGTTTTCTTAAAATATGTTGTTGGATTTTACCTACCCCGCTTAGTTCTACAACTCATCTTGTGCTTGCTACCTTATCTAACCTATGGAGATTCACCAGATGGTTCAAACTCGTCAAGCTGCTGCAAGTGGTTCCGCTACCCCAGTGTCAGAAGGCCAGGAACATACCCCCGCAGAAACAGTTCCACCACAAGCACCTTCAATTGATCTGCAGAATTTTGGAGCATTCATGGCAGCTCAGACCCAGCTGATGTACACCATGATGAACCAGATGCAAGCTATGAATAACCAGAACAACAACAATTAGCATCACAATGGAGCCCCAGTTGCTCATGGTCACAATGGATCGTCCAAGTTGGCCGAGTTTATGAGGACCCATCCACCAACTTTCTCTGGACATGTCTCACCAGTAGAGGCTGATGATTGGCTTCATGTCATTGAGAGGAAACTGCTCATCACTCAATGCAGCGATCATGAGAAAGTTCTGTACGCCTCTCACCAGATGGAAGGCATTGCTACCGAATGGTGGGAAAACTTTTGTGCAGTGCATGGAACGCCACAAGACATTACTTGGGAAGAGTTCACAACTGCTTTTCGCCACTATCATGTGCCGGAAGGAATCATGGATCTTAAGAAGGATGAATTCCGTGCTCTCAAGCAAGGAGGAATGTCAGTGACTGACTACCTCAACAAATTCTCTCAACTTGCTCGATATGCTGCAGAAGATGTCGCCACCGACAAAGCTCGCCAGAATCGTTTTCTGAAAGGATTGAACACTGGACTTCAAGTCAACTTGATCGCCCACACCTTTCCTGATTTCCAGGAAATGATCAACAAGGCTTTGGTTCTTGAGGATAAGCGTAAGGAATTGGAAGATCATCGTAAGTGTAGAATGGCCCAGCAAGGAAGTCACCAACCCCAGCTGAGGGCAAGAATAATTCCACCGCAGTTTAGCCGTTTTCCACCTCAGAATTCTGCCAGACCACCTGCACCAACTTCAACACCTCGTCTAGTTGATCAGAACTTCCGCAACCCCGCACCAGTCAACCCCAATCCAGTAAGCAACCCACAGAGTATACCCAGAGTTTGCTTTACCTGTCGTCAGCCAGGGCATTTCGCCAACCGATGTCCGCAGAATGGGACTATCACTCCAGTACGCTTCAACCTTGGGAACACACCAGCCAAGACACCAGTGCAAGGCAACCATCAAGGAATTTCTCAAGCTACCGGTCAATCCGGAGGAGCACCGCAATCAGTGGTCAGAGGCTGTGTCAACCACGTCACTCTGGAAGGAGCTCAGGAAGCACCCGACGTTGTACTGGGTAAGAGTAAATTCAGTACCTGCATCAGTTCTGTTTGATTCTTGAGCTTCGCATTCGTTTGTTTCTGGAGTTTTTGCAACTAAGAACAAATTGGAAGCTATGCATCTTAAGCATACTCTGTTGGTCCAGTCGTCTGGAGCAGAGCTAAGTTCTAAAGTTGGATGCTTAGGAGCTAGGTAACTCATAGCTGGAGTTGAGTTTCTAGCCAACCTAATAGTTCTAGACACTCAGACTATAGATGTCATCCTTGGTATGGATTGGTTATCCAAACACAAAGCAGTGCTAGATTGTGACCGAAGAGCCGTAACAATAGAGGATACCACTGGAAAGAAAGTGGAATTTCTGGCCACCACAGTACGTGATGGATATTTGGTAGTCAACAATCCGAAGATAGTTTCCTTGGAAGATGTACCTGTAGTCAGAGATTACCCAGATGTATTTCCGGAAGAATTACCAGGAATGCCACCGGACCGTGACATTGAGGTTGTCATTGATCTAGTGCCAGGAACAGCACCAATTTCCAAGAGACCCTATCGGATGCGAGCCGATGAACTTGTGGAAATGAAGAAGCAGATAGAAGAACTACTAGAGAAAGGTTTTGTAAGACCTAGTTCGTCGCAATGGGGAGCGCCAGTTTTGTTTGTCAAGAAGAAAGATGGAAGCATGAGGATGTGCATTGATTATCGTTCTCTCAATGAAGTCACCATCAAGAACAAATACCCTTTGCGCAGAATTGATGATTTGTTCGACCAGATGAAAGGAGCCGGGGTATTCTCCAAGATCGATCTGCGATCAGGTTACCATCAGTTGAAGATTTGTCCTAAGGATGTATCTAAGACCGCTTTCTCAACCCGGTATGGACATTATGAGTTTTTAGTCATGTCGTTTGGCCTGACTAATGCCCCTGCTTATTTCATGAACATGATGAACAAGGTATTCATGGAATACTTGGATAAGTTTGTGGTAGTATTCATTGACGATATTTTGGTATACTCCCAGTCAGAAGAAGAGCATGCTGAACACCTAAGACTAATCCTAGAGAAGCTCAGAGCACATCAGTTGTATGCTAAGTTCAGCAAGTGTGACTTTTGGAAGAAGAAAGTTGATTTCCTCGGTCATGTGATGACAGCCGAAGGAGTGGCAGTTGACCCCGAAAGGGTTAAAGCTGTAATGAGTTGGGAGCAGCCCAAGACGGTTACTCAAATTCGTAGTTTCTTGTGAATGGCAGGATACTATCGTCATTTCATTGAAGGATTCTCAACAATTGCTAAGCCCCTTACGCAATTTTTGAAGAAGGGGAAGAAGTATACTTGGACCCCTGCTTGTGTAGAGAGTTTTCAAGAATTGAAGAAACGATTGACTACAGCCCTAGTGCTAGTTTTGCCGGATATCAGTAAGGATTTTGATATCTATTGTGATGCTTCGCGTCAAGGATTAGGATGTGTCCTTATGCAAGAAGGAAGAGCTGTTGCTTATGCGTCAAGGCAATTAAGGCCTCATGAAGCAAATTACCCCACTCATGATTTAGAATTAGCTGCTGTAGTGCATGCCTTGAAGATTTATCGCCATTACCTCATCGGTCATCGCTGTGAAGTTTATACAGATCATAAAAGTCTGAAATATATATTCACTCAGTCTGACCTGAATATGAGACAGAGAAGATGGCTGGAATTGATAAATGATTATAATCTTGGAATCCATTACCATCCTGGTAAGGCCAATGTAGTTCCAGAAGCACTGAGTCGTAAGAGCTACTGCAATGCTCTGGAAGCAAGAGAGATTTGCTCGGAACTTCAAAAGGAATTCCAGAAGCTACATCTAGAAATTGTTTCTGAAGGATTTGTGGCCAGTCTAGAAGTGCAGTCTACTCTGGAGAAACAGATTCGTGAAGCTCAACCCAAGGATTCTGAGTTTGCCGACCTCAAGAAGAAGATGGCAGAAGGAAAATTTAAGGACTTCATCGTGGATGATCAGGATATATTGTGGATCAATGGACGTATATGTGTACCGGATATTGATGGTTTAAGACAGCTGATTCTGAAGAAGCACATGACTCAAAGTATTCGATTCATCCTGTAAGTACTAAGATGTATCAGGATGTTAAGAATAAGTTTTGGTGGCCAAACTTAAAACGAGACGTCGCAGAGTTCGTTGCCTTGTGCGACGTGTGTCAGAAAGTAAAGGCAGAGCATCAGAGACCAGCAAGTTTGCTACAACCGCTGAAGATACCAGAATGGAAGTGGGAAGAGATCGGTATGGACTTTATTACCGGTTTACCCAAGACACAATCAGGTTATGATTCGATTTGGGTAATAGTGGATCGTTTGACCAAGGTTGCCCATTTCTTGCCGGCCAAAACCACTTACTCAGGGGATCGCCTTGCAGAGTTGTATATGTCAAAGATCGTCAGTCTGCACGGTGTGCCTAAGAAGATAGTGTCAGATCAAGGATCTCAGTTCACCTCTCGTTTCTGGCAAAGTCTACATGAAGCCCTGGGAACTCATCTGAATTTCAGTACTGCTTATTATCCACAGATAGATGGACAGACTCAAAGAGTCAACCAGATATTGGAAGATATGTTGAGAGCTTGTGCCTTAGCAAATGCTATCAGTTGGGATAAGAGTTTGCCGTATGCAGAATTCTCGTACAACAACAGTTATCAAGCCAGTTTGCAAATGTCACCCTTTGAAGCTTTGTACGGTCGTGCCTGCAGAACTCCATTAAATTGGTCAGAGACAGCTGAACGTATAGTGTTCGGGCCAGATATTATTCAGGAAGCCGAAGAACAAGTTGCTATGATCAGAGAAAGACTAAAGATAGCCCAATCCAGGCAAAAGAGTTATGCCGATAATCGTCGCCGTGACCTCAGCTTTGAACCAAAAGATTTTGTGTATCTTCGAGTTACTCCGCCTAGAGGTGTTAAGAGATTACACACAAAAGGGAAGCTTGCTCCAAGGTATGTGGGTCCGTTCATGATTTTGGAACGCCGAGGAGAAGTTGCGTACCAGTTGGAACTACCACAGTCGTTAGCAGGAGTGCATGATGTCTTTCATGTCTCTTAGCTGAAGAAGTGTCTTCGTGTGCCAGAAGAGCAGACCCCGTTGGAATCAATTGAACTGAAGGAAGACCTCACGTACAGAGAACAACCTGTCAGTATTTTGGATGTCGCAGAGCGCCGCACCAGAAGCAAGACCGTTCGTTTCTGCAAAGTTCAGTGGAGTAACCACTCAGAAGGAGAAGCAACGTGGGAACGAGAAGAAGAGTTGAAAGCCGAGTTCCCTAGCCTTTTCTCTAGCTAGCCTGAATCTCGGGGTCGAGATTCGTTTAAGGGGGGGAGGTTTGTAACATCCCAATTTTTAGAGCTTTAAAAATCCTTTAAATAGTGGTAGTAAGAAAATTCACCATTTGGATTTATTTGAATATTAATTTAAAGGCTTAATATGGACTTTAAGGACAAACTGATTTAATGTGATTAATCCCAATATGGACTTTAAGGACAAACTGATTTAATGTGCTTAATCCCAACATCAACAATGGCCAAACTTATTTTATTTAGATTCTATTTGCTTGGATATATTTTATAGAATTTTCTATAATTTTTCCAAGATCATTTGCTATTTTCTAATTGCTATTTGCATTTTCTGGATTTATTAAAAAGAAAAATCTAATTAAATCCCTCGGGACAGTGTTGGGCTGAAGCCCAACACTATTCGGTAGTGCCGACCCATCTCACCTCGTGGCGCCCTCGTCCGTTGGATGCTTGACGCGTGCCCCTCGTTTCGATCGGACGCACGCGCTCAACCCCGCCTTCCTCCGTTGGATTGCTGCCGCGTGGCCTCGCCCGCTGATCTCGCTCGCTCGCTGCGTCTCGCTGCCGCTGACAGGTGGGACCACCACATGGTCGTCGTCTCCGCGCCTTTCTTCTTCCTCGCGCCTTCGCCACGCCCATTCTTTGGAGCTTGAAGCTTCGCCGACAAAACCGATTCGGTTCTTGATTCTTCACGGCAAACCCGCCAAATCGTATCTCTGTTTATTCCTTATCTTTTCCAAACCGAATCAAACCCCGAATCCCTCTCAATCTTCGAGAATCAAGGATTTTAAAAACCCGGCCGTTTCGGACCTGGATTGGGAATTTCAAATTCCGGCGTCCCCCGGGCCTATAAATACCTCCCTTAGGATCACCTAGTCCGCTGCAACCCAGAGCCAACACCCTCGTCTCCCCGATCGCTCTAGCGCCGCCGCAATCCAAGATTTAGCGTTTTCGGCCGAGCTTCTTCTCCGGTGAATTGCGCCGCCGTCGTTGTCGCGCTTGCCTTGCCGACTCCACCACCGTGCTCAGCAAGTCCCAGGCTACCTCGGGCGCATCTCCTCGTCGCCGGAGCATCGCCGGAGCACCCTTCCGACAAAACCCGAAGCTCCACCGCAGCTTCTTCCTCGCCGCCGGTCGCCACCGTCGTTGCCAGCTACTGGTAAGGGCACCCTTGAGTGCGCAATAGCACGGGGAACAATCTGGTACCCTCCACCGCCGGCGAGTAGTCGCCGTTCGCCGGTGACCATCGGGTCCCGAGCGCCACCGCCACTGTTGTCGTCGGCTCGGCGCGGCGTCGGCCTCGATCTTTGGTGTGGCGGCCGCGTGGCGCCAGTCAGCCAAGACACGCGTGTGCGTGGCTCGATCCACCGCGCAGATCTCCTCGGTTGGTGCACTCGGTCCACCGTGAACCGAGACCCGACATGTGGGGCCCACATGTCAGATTTCTTTTTAAATCTATTTTCTTTTCCGGAAATTCTCGGCTGACGCAAGCATTGCGCAATAATCTGATTTTCCTTTATAAAAATAATTCGGGAAATTCAATAAAATCTAAATTAGGGTTTTATTTGATTTTTCAAACTTCCAAAGCCCATATCTTTTGCATCCGAACTCCGATTGAGCCCATTTAAATTTGTAAATTCATATAAAATCAAGATCTATTTAATGGTGAATTGTATTTGATTTTTGGAGTTGGTTTTGCCTCTGTTATTTATTTATTTTTGTTTCTTTTGTATCGTTTATGCAGTAGGCGTCGATACTTGAAATTTCTTTGAAGAAGGAGCACCACCTCAAGACCAAGATCAATATCTAGATCTATTCCAAGGCAAGTTATACATTTGATTATTTTGCACCCAGTTTTCAAAATACTTTATTTTCAATGTATTGCATTCTATTTCAAGTATTTATTTAAATGCTTTTGGCATAGCTATTAATCAAATTTGTTATATCCACATTGTCTATTGTATGCCATGATCTTTTGTCACCCTAGGTTGGTTCATTATTAGTTGGTATTATCGTAGCATCAACGTGGGTTGGTTAGATACGAGTAGATTGCTTAGCTATGCCACGAGTCATCATTTCATGTGAGTTGCAAATATAAACTTGACTAAGTGATTATGGAACTGTGTGTGGCTATGTGTCTTGTGTCTTTGTTACTCGTGATGGCATGTGTTGCACTTAATCAACAGGGTGGGAAAAGATTTAGACTGAGGCAAGTGGTGGATCTGTGTGAATGGTGGAACTATGTGTTTTATAAACTTTGTGATTTGGGTTAAAACTGGAAGTCTTGCCTTAGTCAATTAAGGACTTAACTTTGTGCACCATTGAACTGGGCCTTACTGTACGACCACATGCCTAATATGGGCTGAGCCTAACTTAGTAAGTTATGGAGTCTTGACATTGACAACTCAGGTTGTATTTAAACTGTGTGATGGGCTGGAGGTGTGATATGTCACATCGCGGGATGGTTCGCTGCATCCCTGTCCAACGATGTGTGTCGTAACCAAACGCTATGTGTATCGGTTGGCCGGCAGGAAAGCACATCGGGAGTGTCATTGTTTGAGATGAGGTCTCTGAAAGGTTTTGTTATGGTCAGTGCTAGCTACACTAATTGTATTGTGTGGGTAAAGTGTACAACCTCTGCAGAGTGTTAAATCAATCTATTCGAATAGCCGCGTCCTCGGTTATGGACACGCTCGGGAATTTCACACGAGGGGTAGGTTTTCATAAAAACAATTGGGAAAGGTCAGCTGTGTGAGATAACTTGTGCAGTTATGTGAATAACTTGATTAGACTGTGTGTCCTTTGTGAAATCAATTGTTAACTTATTATTGTCTATTTGTTTTGAATTATGCTTTCCATCTATTATTTGTATTCAATTGCAAATGTTGCATTTCTGCAAAATGACCACAGAAGCCATTTCTTTGGAATAAGCCATTATGTATAAATGCATTCTGTGGTATGACTTGCGAGTACAGTGTGTACTCACTCTTGCTAAATAAATCAACAGAAGTGGAGGAGTCATCGCCTGCTTTTGAAGAAGAGTTCTACGAAGGTTGATCATTAGGGTCCTGATCCCAGTCAGTTGCTGTGGTAAATTGATGGGAGTCCACCGGAGTTTATTTCGTTTCCGCTGCAGTTTATTCTTTATTGTCAGCTTTGCATGGCTTAATAAATGTAAAACTCGACCGTAAGGTCCCAACAATTATTTGTTATTCAAAGTACTCGTTTATTCTTATATTCGTTGTATGGATGTGATATTTCATCGAAGTTGACACTGTGTGCACTAGCGTGATCCTGGAGTAGTGCTGAATACAAAGAGGGTCCAGATTTGCATATTTGTGTCCCGACAGATGTCCTTGGAGTTATGGGTAAATATGTACGTCGGAAGCATGCAATGACTCAACGCCACTATTACAAAGTTGACTGAATGATTTGATGGTGTGCTACACTGAGCGAGACATATTTAGATCCATTGATGATGATAGAATCATAAGATCCTTCCTAGGCATGAAATCTCGCAGAATGAATTTGCCTCGTGAAAGTCGTGATTCAAGCTAGCGTCTTAGTGGTATAGTTCTTTTATTTTGAATGTTCATAATCATTTAAGTACAATATACTATTGTATCACTATTTTTTCTGATTTTAATGTACAATTTGTTACCAACTGGAACCATATTTACTTATTTTGGGGATGTACTTTCCATTAGCGAGGTACATTCATTGTATTTTTCTCTTTTTTTTTTGCTCTGTTTTTATTCATGTATGAATTTGATTGCGCAAGAATACAAGACTATCTTTGTTACAAATTAGTTTAGTCATTCAATACTTTGAGCTCACCCTCATTTTTCATCCTGGATTTGCCACTGCATGCCGGTGTTGTGTCTGGGTTGCGGACTGTGGCCTCCGATGCATTATGGATGTGCTGCGCCCGCTCCAACTATAGTGACATACATAACAGGTTCATTAATGAAGAGTACGAATATCGTCAATGAAACGACCAGAGGTTGTAAGTGTCTTATGGTGTCATCACGCTGCGAAGCGTTGTGACGATCGTGTGCGCAGCAAAGCCTCTACTGGTGCATCTCCACCGTCACCTGCTCCAGGCGCTCAAGTGGAGGAATGGTGAGTCTTGCATGCATTCGTGGCACGTACCACTCCATGTACGCACCGTACGTCTCAACATCGTACAGATGCTGCTCACGCGAGACCTCCAAGTGCGCCTTCTCCGTCCATGTCGTAGTCCACTCGTGCTGGAATGGTCGCCAGTCCTGAATATGCCCACCCTGCCTCGATTGCCTGCATTTTTGAAAGGATTGATGTTAGAAAAGAAGACGTAAGAACTGTAAACATTACTCGGATGAAGTTTGACTCACATGTGTACTGCTCGTGGCAGGAGCCTACGTCCGGGGGGCACGACCTGGTCCACACCAAACTATTACATTATGCGCTGCAACGCGTAAGGCTCCACCATATATGCGAACACCAGGTGGCAGTCCGTCATCCACAGTCCTACGTCCCGGATGCATTGCACGGACAGTCCGTGCGGCACTACCGTGCGTATGAATTCTAGATACCATGGAGTCCATTTGATGTTGCTCTCGTGCAATGACTCGAACTCGTTGTGGAACAACGAGTAGCACCTCGTCGGTCTATCCTTGGCCCAGCGCAGACAGGCAGGAGTCCACCATAAACCCATTGTGAGCCCATCTATCGTGTCAAACGGTGGGAGGGGGGCATACGGGTGCACGACTCTCTCGATCGACGGCCACCTAACAGGTAAGTGCTCCTAACTCCACATCTGCATGAGCACATAGCAGATAGCCAGGTGGGGGTACCATTGGTGCCACGCTGCGAAGCGTCACAGAACCCCCGGTATGTGGTGCAAAGGACAGCTGATCCCCAGCTATACTGAGGCATCGGCCTAGCCTCTGCTTCAACCAATGACTCGGCGACGCGGATGAAGTTGAAGTAGAAAAAATCACCACATGTGGTTGGAAATAGGACCCAACCAAAGAGCTGAAGAAGGTAAGCAACGAGATGCGTACTAACGACCTCGTCAGGTGCACCCCGCGGGCAATGACTGAACTGCCTCAGCCAAGTCCGGGGGACACCACGTACACGCTCCGGGAGAGGTTGGCCAAACCGCTGCTCAGCCTGGCCTTCTAGTCCGCACCCGAAGGGACTAGAACAAGTAGCTCACCCCAGATCAGAAGACCGGTCAACAACGAGACATCTTGCAGAGTGATTGTCATCTCACCCCACTAAAAGTGGAAGGTGTGCATCTCCGACCTCCACCTGTGGACAAGTGTCGACAGTAAGCTGGCGTCTAGGGTGAACCGACGTCCGACGGACACCAGCCTCACAAGGGGCAACAAACCTATGTCCCTGAGGATCGGGACGTAGCAATCATCCAACTCCCAGTAATCCCTCCCCGCTTGAAGCAACAGGGGCGAAGGGCCATCGGCGTCACCGGCGATCCACAACTTGAGCCGGTAGTTCTCATTGTACAAGTGTTCTAGAAGCTCTGGTAGAGACATGTCTTGTAACACATGGAATAGAGGAAATATTAGTGGCAAGGTTGCTAATGACCATAAAATACTACAAATAAAAAATTACGACCAAACTAACACTACAAATTAATGTACACTAATTTAGTAGTATAAAAATAAATACGACTATTTAAACATGACTAAATTAATTATGGCAAACTGCGTACTGACAATTAAAAAAGCATGTGTGTGTTGATCCCTGTTCTTTCCCTTTGCTAAAAAAATTAATTGCATATGTGTGTGTTCATTGCATGGTGCGTGCATACTTGAATGCCTAGCAACTACTTGCTTGTGTGGCCAGCAGTGCATGCAGGAATAATTAGTTGCGCGGATAACTAGCAACTTCATTTTTTTTCTTATTTTTCTAGTTGATGTCATTATGAACTTCAACTAATGCAAGTAGTTGTTGCGTGTGTGATGATGTTGCACTTCGTCCTTTGCATCATGAATTTGCACAATGCAACACGGCCTGAGACTAATGGTTGCATGCAATGATGATGATTTTCATTAAACTACCTTTTAAAACTAATTAAGTAAGAGAAATTAATTAATTATGACTAATTATTTCGTAACTAATTAACCTTGCCTCAATAACTATACACGTTAATCCATGTTCTTTCCCTTTGCTAAAAAAATAATTGCATATGTGTGTTTTCATTGCATAGTGCATTCATACTTGAAAACCTAGCATACATTAGACTCCTAAAGTCAAAATGATTTTCCTACAAAAATCACAGAACGCTAATTACATGAGACTAACAATGTCAAACTAAGTAAATGCCTGTAAAATTACAACTACTTAAGTACGCATCCACTTCAAAATTCCTACAAAAATTACAGAACGCCTAAAAATAGGTGTGCTTAAAAAATTACAACTACTCAAGTACGTAGTTAATAAAGAATTTAAGAACGATAAAAAATCGATGGAGATACAAATTACATGTGAATGACGGCGGTTAATAACGCTGAAATATCCCAAAATATATAATCGACAGAGCAAGAGAGCGAGCGAAAGAGCAAGCAAGACAGCGAGTGAAAGAGCGAGCGAGCGACTGCAAAATAAAATCGCGTCTGTTCGCTCTCTAATTTATAACTGCCACGGGAGGGAATCCTTCTCCCCTGCATGCTAATTGAGTTCCTCATGCATGCACATACAGGAGACAAAGATTTGACGGTGGAGACAACGATTAGATGGAGGTGACGGGATGACCCGACATCTTTTTTCGGTGGAAAAGGGGGAGAGAATGGCTGGCAAGAGGGGAAGGACGACGCGTGGCGGCTGATGGCGCGTTGCCGCACGGTGCGACAAAGTTCATGCACGGCCGCCGTGCGGCAACAGGGCACGTGGCGGACGGGGAGGGGCTACCACACGGTGGCCATACGTCAAGGGGCTATATTTGTATATAAAAAATCGGAGGCGACTATTCCTGTAAATACAGAGCGAAAGGTGCCAATAATGCTAAAAATTCTGTTATTGATCGGTATTTAGATCAGTACAATACGTAGAACTATTTTATACTGATTTAGATGATAGTATAGTACGTAACGATACAGTATCGATACTATAGTACAAGTATACCCAGAGGCCACGTGAAGTGAGCACGGGCACAGCCCGCTGTCGATCGAATGAATCGCGCGCATTGCGATGCGTTCGCAGTCGCGGCTTGCTTTGACCGTTCCGTTGGGCTCGGCGGGCACACAAGCACATGTCGTGTCGCGCTGCCGCATCCGCCGGTGGCACCGCTACGCCTTTTGGGTCTCGGCTAAGGCGGACGAACACAAGCAAATGTCGTGTCCCAAGAAACTGCAGAAACACCGTCGGCGACGCGGGGCTTGGGCTCTTCTTTTTGCTTTTTGCTTTTTGCTTTTTGCTTTTTGCTTTTTCTCTCTTGACATCTATTCCTCTAGGCCTCGGTTAAATATGTTTGGGATTTCGGGCCATCGAAACAGTTTTTTCGATACAAACCGAGCAAACCGACTGCTCTCTCGCGCTGCTGCTCGTTGCTGGTCCTGGGTGCTGCAGTGATGCATGCCCGTTGGACTGTTGGCTCCTTGACTTGCTGGGTTGCTGCGCCTGTATCTCGCTTCGGTCCTACTCAATACTCACTGCATCTCGCTCGATCTCGGCTCTTGAAAGATTTGCTCGGCTGGCGTGCCAAACAAACTCTGGCTCTCACTTGTCAAGTTCCGTCTTCGTTCTTCCAGGAAGTTGTTGAAGAGAAGAAGTCCTGAACTTAATTCTAGAGAGAGAAGAAATCCATAACTTAATTTCTTGCCTTCTCAATTCACCTTAATTTTGATAATTTTGGTAAATTTTTATTTACCGAACTAACAATACCGTATTTACCCAAACCATATAAACCGAAAATATCAGACGAACAACCCTACTTACGAGAATCATGGGTTGATCTTGTCTCCCTCATCTTTCGTTTGCTTCTCCTTTTCTGGAATTCTTTCTTTATGTCATCTAGTCTGGTAAATTTTTTCTTTCGTTTGGTAAATTTTGGCAAAACTCTATCAAGTTTCGCATCTAGTCTCCATTTTCAATAGGACTAAGTACAATCACACCCTCAAATACTCTTACACAAGTGTTTGGTGTGCACTCCTCAACAGCTCTCATCGTTGGTCACAGCCGGTCTAACCGCCTCTAACTTGACAACAAATCCGACAATCTGCTAAACCGAGGTTTTAATCCTCAAACACCTCGACACCAATGTCAATTGTTCAACACTAAGATTATGATCATATACATGATCTCTACAGTATTGAACACTGAGAAGTACTCTTGATAGATAAGATTGTGCAACATTTTTTTCAGGATAAGTTTGCAATAACACTTTTATGTCCTCACCGATCAAAATTGAGGGTATGGTTACGTATTCTCCAAGAATGGGATAAGGCGAAGAAAAATATACTCTTAAATGCCAAGGTGATAAGTTCTGCCTTCGATACCGACGTTTCCAGCTATTTGATCAAACAAATAATTGAGAGTCCAATAACAAAGGCCTGCTTCTGCGCGTCCTCTCTTAACCCGTTCATGGGTTCTCAGGCTCACTGTTTACTGCTGCCACATAGCATTAGTTTTGCTTGGAACATATGAGTGTTCATGACTCAGATTGTGTTGTTTGTAGGCAGCCATCGGTTACAGATACAGCGACATGGAAGCTCTAGAAATGTTTTCTAATATTTTCTTCTGATGGGTTTATACTGTATGGAGGTGGAGCTAGCTTCTGGTGGCACTGCTTAGTGATTTTTTATTCACGAACTTTGTTGTTGAGTATATCCTAATTTATGCCCAAAGAATAGTTAGTAGATTGACTTGCAGTTTATGCATGATATCGAATCTTTATAGATGAATCTCAGTTGTCACTTATGCAGGCTGTGCTTGATGATCCAAATCAGAAATTAAGCTAGAATGGATGCAGAGCTGGCATTCAATAGGTGAGGTTTCCCCCCAATTTTAATTTTAAAAATTATTGCAGTTTATACATGATATTGAATCTATACTTGCAGTTTATGCATGATATTGAATCTATCTAGATTAATTTTAGGTGTTACTATGCAGGCTTTGTTTTATGATCCAAACCAGAAATTAGAGCAGAATGGATGCAGAGCTGGCATTCAATAGCTGAGTTTTTCCACCCAGTTTTAATTTGTAAATATATTCGCAAAATTTTGCAGGCGTTCTCCTTAATTATCTTGTTGCAACTGATGCGTCGGTTGACATTCCAGATACTATTGTACTTAATGGACAAGAATGGATGCAGGAATGCCATTCAGTAGGTGAGAATTTTTTCAGTTCTGTAAATGTTTGCAAAATTTTACTGGCATCCCATTTAGTTATCTTTGTGTTCTCCATAGAGACTATGTCTGCTAGCATGTTATCAGTAATGTCAAACTAATCCTTAAGTGCTTCATTAGATTGATGTTATTGAAGTTGTTAAAAAATTGTAGACCCAGTTTAACATTGATCTATTTTTATACTGGGATTGCTGCTGTATTGTCAGGTTGTCAACCTTTGCTGTTTATCTTTCTTCTTCTTTTTTTTTTATCTTAGCAATTCGGTAAGTAATTATTCATAAGTCCTCTTTTTAGGTGATCAATTGGGACAAAAGGTTAATTCTATCTTTGCATGTTGGACTGCAGAAACTTATGAAACCTACAAACGAGAATTCTTATCCACGTCCCTTCTTTTTTACCAGCAAGATCGAACAATGGCGTATGCTAATATTACCTGCTTGCAGTTGCAGACTACAGATTGTTGACGGAGGTCACTGTTCTAGCCTTGGATGCAGATCTTTTGTTATTTCCTTTTTTACTCTTTAGCATGCTTTTATGTATTTCTTAGTGTGATGTTGCATAATTAAGAAGTCTCCAAGCAAGGGCAGCTGTCTGATTAAGTAAGCTAAAAAATTGACGTTTTATCCATAGCTGAGATTCGGAAGACCCACGACCAATGTAGCTTACTGAATAACAAACATCTCGAGAGCCTCCCACCAGGTTATATTTCCCATTTTCCTATGAATATGTCCCCGCACTACCGATTACGAAAACACCCCCGGAGTTCAGGGTTATTTACCCTCCACTGCCACTCGACAAAACCATTCGCTCGTTTCCACCTCCCTGCGGCATTCGACTCCCTCTCCCCCCATTTCCTCTCAAACCCTAGCGAGTGAACGCACGGTGGAGGCGGCGGCCGGCGTGTGAACCCCGACGATGGAGACGGGGGCCGGCGAGTGAGCCTCAGATTCGTCTCCTCCGGCCTCGGTGCCGTCCTCCCCTCGGCGCACGCGTCGACTTCTCCTCTCCCCGGCCCCCTCGGCGATCTCCTCCCTCGGCCGCCTCCTCCCACGGCGTCTTCCTCCCGTCGGCGACCTCATCCCACGGCAACCTTGTCCTCTCTTGATACTGCGGCTTGAAGGTCGGTTCCCATGGCGATTTGCCTCTGCCCCCTTCTTTTTTTAGCAGATCTGGTCGTGTGATGATGGATGTGTCCTTGAGATTAGTTGATCTGTGTTGTTGGAGGTACAAATTGGTGCTAGAAAATCCTTGAAATGTTCATCGAAGTGAAAATTGGATCTGTGTTTGTAGGTATGTGTGATGTCAGTTCTCCCCCAAGTATCATTAGAAGTAGATGCAATAGAAGAAGTGAAAACTGGATGTTGATTCATATGGACCACATGCTTGCAGTGCATTCTTCATACGTGTAGTCTAAATTATTCTTGTAATATGATATTTCCGTTAAATTTAGAATAAAACACTTATATACATTTATCTTGAGATTGTTAAGATTAGGCCTGCAAATTATCATGCTATTTACAAGATTTGGGAGGAAAGGAAGGTATGATTAGGCTTCAAATGGCTTTTGCTTGTAAGGCAAGCGACCCCATCTGTATAGGATATGTGATGGTGAAGCTTGTTAATCATGATTGGTGTCTTATGTTGCCCCCGGGTACTTGCGTTGGATTTTCTTACTATTTTTATAAGATTTGGTCCTAACGAGTAAAATGTGGTTCATATCATTCATCTTGGGGAGTCTGACTGATCATTGGATTACTGTTAGCTATCCAACTTGATATTTTTTCTTATCTTATTCTCTTTTGGGTTGGGGTGGATGCCATATTCTGGAAAATCTGTTGTTGAAAGTTGAAAATATGTGGTGTGGTTATCCTCAGAATTCTCTGTTTTGGAGCAATCAAAAGGTTGCCGTAGTTTACTTTGTCCGAATCTTTGTTTACCCTTATGCTACCATGCGAAATACTTTCAAATAAAGTTGCTTTTGAACCATTCCTATTCTGGCCAGGGAGCTTCTGGTTACAACTGTGTTCTATGCAATTCGTATCCATTGTTGTAAAATTATGACCTGAACTCAGTAATTGTCGTATTCCGAATTTCTTTGCAGGTGGATGTCAACTTGGTTGATCCTGAGGGCAAGAAGTAATGATCCATCCAGGCTCTAAGGAGTTGCAAAATTATGATAACAATAACCAGAAAGTTTATCCTCAACCAATTGATGAGAATATGACTCAGAACATGGACTTGATGGACACCATGATCGGAAGAATATTCAACAACATATCATCTTTAAAGGCTGCATACATTCAGCTACAGGAAGCCCACACCCCATATGACCCAGACAAGATCCAAGATGCTGATAAGCTTGTCATAGAGGAGCTCATGAAGCTTTCAGAACTCAAACATACTTACAGAGAGAAAAATCCTAAGCCTGTAGCAGCATCACCCCAAGATTCACGCTTGCTTTCTGAAATACAAGAGCAGCAGAACTTGTTAAACACATATGAGGTCATGGTAAAGAAGTTCCAGTCCCAGATCCAGAACAGAGATACCGAGATTACCCATTTACATCCGCAAATCGATGAGGCTAAACATCGGAAATCAAAGCTGGAGAAGAAATTGAAACAAAGGGGCTTACTTAACAAGGAATCTGAGGAATCTGATGAAGAAGAGAACTACTTTTCCATTGAGTTGACGCCAAGTTTATTTATATCTGCTGTTGATAATGCATATCAATCGATACATGACTTTTCAAAGCCCTTGATCAACATGATGAAAGCTGCAGGGTGGGATCTTGATGGTGCTGCTGACGCAATCGAACCTGATGTTGTTTACACAAGGAGGGCTCATAAGAAGTATGCGTTCGAGTCCTATATTTGCCAAAGAATGTTTAGTGGGTTCCAAGAAGAGAGCTTTTCCGTCAAGGCTTCTAATGTTACTGTTTCCAATGAGGTTTTCTTCCATCAGTTCCTTGCAGTACGAGCCATGGATCCTTTGGATGTCCTGAGCCAAAATCCCGATTCGATTTTTGGAAAGTTCTGCAGAAGCAAATACCTATTACTTGTGCACCCAAAAATGGAAAGTTCTTTCTTCGGTAACATGGATCAGAGGAACTATGTCATGAGTGGTGGCCATCCAAGGACACCTTTCTATCAGGCATTTCTCAAGTTAGCGAAGTCCATATGGCTGTTGCACAGGCTGGCGTACTCCTTCTATCCAAAAGTCAGGGTCTTTCAAGTAAAAAAGGGAAGCGAGTTCTCGGAAATTCACATGGAAAGTGTTGTCAAGAACATCATCTTAGATGACAGTGAAGAGAGGCCTAAAGTTGGACTGATGGTGATGCCTGGTTTCTTCATTGGAACTAGTGTCATACAGTCTCGGGTGTATCTTTCAGATGTCAAGTTTGCCGAGTGAAGATGCTTCAGTTACGTGAGAAGGTTGAGGGTGTTTTACATCCCTCGAGATCTACTAATTGCATCAGATAAGGTGGAGCATTATGTCTGTCTTGTTATGTGATGCTGCCTGTCGTCTCTCAGAAATGCTGCTATTTCTGTGAAATGTTGGTAGCAACGCCTATGTGAAAAAAACCATCAATATGCTTTTGTCGTTTGAGAACTATAATGCCTTTCTGTTTAAGGTTTTCTTGTTTTGCTTATGTGATGTGTATATCTGTCCAATGTTTGATCTATATATTATCAATATGATTTGGATGTGTCAGTCCGTGTGACGATCGAATAGCCCATTTTGTTCGATACTCTTTCTTTCTTTCTTTTGCCTACCCTGGTAATTGTACTGTAATGTACCAATAGTTGATGTATTCACTGGAATTGTCCGTGTGTTCGTTGTATTTTAATCTTATGAGCCTTCACACTAGAATTACCGTACCATTTTGGGACTAGCTGGGTTGATGCCTCTGTCCCAGTGATGAGGCACGTGTGTGTGTGTTTCTTTTTTTATTTTTGACAGTTGAGACTACTACTTATACATTTTGCCATTATACGTGTTGCAATTAACTAATTGAATAGTCTTCTACATTTTGCCATTATACATATTGCAATTCACGATTTGCAATTAAGTAGGAAAATCAATCAATTATGTGCCATTATCGTCATTTATCCTTGTTTTTGTTTTTTTCACTGATAATCGGCCACGAGAAGTTACCATCGTGGCCCTAGGTCAAACGGCCAGGATCAGTGGTGCCATATCCCCAGTCAGGCTCAGTTGGCCACCCAATCCACTTCACTGTCCTCAAGCTCCAAACCGTAGCACTGACCTTGCGGAGGCGACCAAGGAGACTCGACCTTGGCGGCGGCGTGCTGCGGCGGAGGAAGACGTTGGCCATGCCTCAGGAATCTTCGTCCGTGTGTGCAAGCGTGGGGATGGATCCAAAGTATGGACTCACGGGTTTACCCGATTCTCTACTACGTATGCCAGTAAGAGAAGGTCATTGAGCTCATCTCCAACACGAAGGTGAATCCACATAAACGATTATTCAAGTGTTCGAGGAATGAGGCCAGTGTAAGTAAAATTCACTTGCATCGTGTTGATTGGGATCCCTTGTTGAGTTGATTTTTGGTCATGTCCTGGCCACAATGAATGGTTAGGGTTAGTGTTTGATTTTGTTAATTTTCTTTTCAATTAGCTACGAAAAGGAATAAGTTGTGAGATTTGTTTCATGCATATGCCCAATAAATGTAATTTCTTCATGTGGCTAGAATGATATCAAGCTCACCTTGTTGAAACCGGTGTAATGATTGTGGACGATACATTCCCTGAAGATGAAATTCCTGAGCTATTCGAGGTGACTGACAACCGTAGGGAAGATGTGAAATCCATGAAAGGCGAGCACAAAGAGTTGAAGGACTGTATTACTGGTATGAGGATGAGTAGGCAGAACCAAGGCGGGGAAATTCTGAAGTTTATGTATGGAGTGAATGTTGTGCTTGTTGTGCTACTTGTGATGGTAATCTTATTGAAGTAGTTATATGGTTCATATGCTGTCAGAACTCAATGGTGTGAGTTTGCCTTGGTTATGAACGTGATGGTTATACGAATGTGTGAGAACTTAATGGCCTATTTGGTATGTATGAATGAATGAATGTGTAAGACATGGATGATTGAATGTGTGATGAAATCATGAAAGATGACCATCAGAGAAAAACCATGAATGTTGTAAGTGCATGAAACATGAATGATGTGATGAAATTAGAAAAAGTTGACCATCAGAGGAAAAATGCACACTGTGATCAGATCTGACAATAGTTCACCACGTCACATTAACTAACAATAGTTCACCACATTAAGTAACTAACAATAGTTCATCCCATTACAATACCATAACACAGATTACAGTGACTTCACTCAGTTCACTGCATTACAATAACCTAACACATATTATAGTGACTTCATTCAGTTCACAACATGTCATTTCTTCTTTTTTGGTGTCTATTCCTGCTTGGTCCAACTGAGGAGGGTGGTATTGCAGATGGTCCTTCATCTAAACACATGGCAAGTTCCCCGCAAGATTGTTGTATTAGTGTCTATGGCATGCCTTCAATATTTTGATAACAAGTACATGCTTATCTTCTAGTTACATGCATTGGGCTATGCTCTAGTTGTGGAGGTAGGTTGATCCTTGATCTTGGGACTGTTTCTAGTTGGGCAATGATGGCAGCCGCTGTATTCTTCTTGGAATTCTTCTTTGTTGCTCTAGGTTTTGCCTTGGAGGTCTTTCTTTTCCTATATGAAAGTATATATGTGAAAGAAAGTGAATGCTACCAAAAGAAGGAAACAATTGTGCAAGTAATACAAGCTGTTATTGTACCTTTTCTTTGGTCCATTCAATGGACAACCAACAGTCCTATGGCCTAGCTCTCAACATCCGCCACACCTGCATTGCCTCTTTGATGCAGTAGGATTCTTATTATTCTCAAGGAGTTCGATTCTTACTTTCCTGGGTCTACCAGTAGATCTTTTTGCAAGGGGCGGTAGCAACATGTAACCTGGATAAATCTTTGGCAACTGCCCAATGTCTGTCATCGGTTCTATCACACCCTGATATGAACCTTGAATCTCTGTACTGAGTAGTAGTCACGCACATGACTCTCCATGTTTGCACCTCTGAAATTAGATATGAGAACCAAGACATATTGGCATGGCTTCCTTTTGTGCTACCACTCAAGGCAGGTGCATTCATGTGTTTGAAGTTTGACTACATGTCTGGGCCTATCAAGTGGATTGTCAAATTTAGTCACTTCGGCAGAGAAATTGGCACCTGGTTTGGCATTCATATGGGGTAATCCCCTGGTCCTCGTGTTTAGTTTATTGATGATAACAGGTAATATTGTCCCTTCCAGCCTCTCTGCAATCCTCCTCTTGAAAAACAACCCCACGACCATCTCCCTTACCTTGTCAGCTAGCTGATGAACAGGTAAGTCCTTAACATATTTGATCCAACTGTTGAATGATTCTACCAAGTTATTGTTGATGTAATCAAACTTTATATTTTTACATAAGTAGCACCTCATCCAATGCTGATTGTGAAGCTTTTGTAGGTAATCACCAACCTCAGGGAAGGCTGTGAAGATTTTATCTATCTGGTACTCAAACAACCTCTTGGTACTCAAACAACCTCTTGTTTGTATACCCTTGCAGCAAGATACATCTTGGCAAAAACATCGCCATATAACTTCTTGACAAAATTTTTGCATTAAGTGTCTGAATCATTCCCTTCGCTCACAATGTGGGAATACCACCTTGACTGCATTATCCAAACCTTTACTTGCACCACTGCATATTGCTAGCAAAGGAGGCTCACCAATTGTTCTCTTCAACTGCTTCATGAACCAAGTCCATCTATCAGTTGTCTCAAACTCAATGAAGCCAAATACCACTAAAACATCCAGTTATTGCAATTTAATGATGTAGAATCAATGTTGAGATATGGTCTGCATTCAACCTAAAATCCTTCAATGCATAGGTTCAAAGCAAAAAAAAAGTGTAACTACACCTTTCTATTGGCTGTCCTGGTGTCTATCTCTACTACACTACCAAGAAACCTCAACTCTGTCTCTGTCTTGAAGCTGTAAAGCATGTGGAAGCTATCATCCCAATTCCCATATAGCATGTCAAGAGCTATCTGTCTCCCTGCCTAGATTGTTGGATATGTGAGAGTAACACTATACTGACCTTGCAGCCTACCATGCAATTCTTTTGCACCAAGATTTGGCTCCTTCCTCATGATTCCAACTACTCTATCTGCAATACAAGATTGTGATGTCATGTTAGTTTTCACTCTACTTGTAGATACACAATTGTGATCATCTACCGTCAACTTGGCTGCATGACAAAAAATACTACATTTAGTACCATAGACTACATAAATTATCCCAATAAATTATATTAAGTTAGCAAGATTAAAGTTAGTACCCTGACAGTTCTTTTATCTAGCATCAGTATAGCTATTATTCTCTAGGGGCATTCTTCACCTTTGCATGAACCCCTGAACCTTGTTGGGTCTGATTTGCCTATGTTAAGCTCAAATTCTTCATTTATTGCATATTGCCTAATAGTCATCTTGAAGTCTTTCATGGTAGGGAATGTGTATTCCACTTCCATCCTTGGCCTATCCCTATCATGCAAACAGTGCTTCTCCTTAGGATTTATGTCATCTACTCGGATTGCTGCCCCATCAACTGAAGGATCTAGACCCGCCATTATGAGTTAATGGAGTGTTTTGGTGATTAATGACAAATCTAATTGTGAGACTAACAATTCTATTGTTATATCTAGTGTGTAGTCTCATTTGGATATAAAGGTGACATTCAATGAGGTATGCATTCGACTTATACTCCTATATATTGTTGCATTCCTCGGATCCAAAATATAGGAAGAACTCAACTATAAGTTTAACTTGAATATGTGCATATGTTTTTTTACACATTTGTGTATGCACACATTTAGAGGGGGTTCATGCTATATTTTGTGGTTTCATTAGTATTGATTCATATTCCATTTTCCACATATATTTGGGATTTTTACTTTGAAACATATCCGTTTGAGTATACAAAACTTGTGTAGTCTTTGTATACTTATGTTTTGAGTATATACAAAAACTTGTGTAGTTTTTGTATATTCATATTCTGAGTATATAGAACTTGTGTAGTTCTATACTCATGTTGTGTTTATATATACTCATATCGTGTTACTTTTATCTAAATTCAATTTGTGTGCAATTGAAGTGATTATCATCAATTACCAAAGAGGGAGAGATTGAAGTATCTTGTCTCGCCATTATGAGTTGATGGTATGGTGTGGTAATTAATGATAATCATATTGTGGAACTAACATTTTCATGAGTTGGATGAATAGGTTATGTGGATGATCATGAGTTGATCATCAAGTCAAGATTCAAGTAAAGGATGCATCATATGTTGATGCATATGAAGAGCTTGAAGAAATGGGAATCATGGTGTGTCGATGATGTTTAAAGAGAAGACCCATCATGTGTTGATGGAGGTCTAATGAAGGATGTATCATGTGTTGATGCATATCAAGACTTGGAGTAAATGATGCATCATGTGCTGATGCACATCAAGTCAAGAGAAGACACATCATGTGTTGATGGAGGTCGAGTGAAGAATGCATCATGATTTGATGCATATTCAAGAGAAGAACTTGAAGAAAAAGAGATCATCATGTGTTGATGATTGTCAAAGTCAAGGACCCGGATTTGAAGTGTTGATGTGCGTCATCAAGCTTCAAGAAGATGCAAGGCAAATGTATGACTAGCTAGGGCTAAGGATGTGTTCCTAGTCTTTTACCGGTCTTAGTGTTTGGTTGGAAGACCAGATTGCTAGTATAGGATTGCCGTACTATTAAGAGGGGTCTTGACTAGTAACATGAGTTAGTCATGTGTTGATATCTCATTGTGTTTGCTCTAGCTCATCTATGCATGGAGCTATTATTTGCGAATGTGTTTTGCAAATAGCCGAGGCTCATGCATTTAATATTTGTAGCATGTGACTATAGTTTGCAAATGTGTTTTACAAATGGTTGAAGTCCATGCACCTTAGCCTTGTGGCATGATGTTGTTATTTGCGAATGTGTTTTGCAAATAGTTGATGCTCATGTTTGATTTCTTGTAGCATGTGACTTAAGTTTGTAAATGTGTTACACATTTGCCAACCTTTAGAATACTCATCACAAGGAATAAGGTACATGGACTTACACCATTTGCAAATGGTATAAGTCCATGTATCTTATTCCTTGTGATGAGTATTCTAAAGGTTGACAAATGTGTTTTGCAACTTGTTGAGAATATCATCTTTGAAACCTTGTTGGAAATGCACTCAAATGGGCACATGTGTTTTGTCATTTGAAGCGAAGTTAAACGTGCATTGCTTCTTGGTCTGGTGGTTAGACCGCCCGTGTAGACCGGTCTGACCGGTGCCAAACCGGTCGAACCGCCATGTGTTGGGCGGTCGGACCGGTGGCCATTTGAATTGATTCTCTGTGCGGTAGTTCCGCCATTGAGAAAATCGTACTACCGAGTGCGGAAGTACCGGAGTTCTCGCAGTACGTTTATTCCAGAGAAGCACCTTTTTGGAGTGTGTTGATTTTCCTCGGGCGGTCGGACTGGCCCGCCTTGGCGGTCTGACCGATTTGGCGGCGGTCAGACCGGCCATTAGTTGCCAGTCCGACCGGCCGTAGGTCCAGCAGCTAGTTTTATAGCCGTTGGCGCATGGGCGGTATGACGGCCATTAGTTGGCGGTCAGACCGGCCCTGCACAGATTCGGGGGAATCTTTCCTCCAACGGCTAGTTTTTGAGTGTTGACTATAAATACTCACCTTGGCCAGTTGGGGATGGTGGCTGGTGTTATTGTGAACATCTATTGAGCCTCTTGAGCTAAGAGCAAGCCTCTCACCTCTTTTGTGCATGTGTTGAACTTGGTGAGATTTGAGAGCAAACCCTAAGTGCATGTGTTGCCTTAGGTAGTTGATTGTGTATCTACTTGAGCAATGACACTTGATTAGTTCAAGTGAGAGTTGAGATATGATTCTCTTGATGTTTACTGACACCTAGACAGCGTGGAGGCGTTGTATCCGGTGATCTTCTCAAGAAGCTTATGAGAAGGCATGGCGTGTTGTGAGTGGTTTGGTGCTCGCCATCTCCGGAGTGGAGGAAGAGCAACCCTAGTGAAGCGAGGTGTTGGTTCGTGTTGGAACCGATCCAAGTGGTTGGACTTACCTCGGAGGTGTTGTTTTAATTAGTGGAGCCGGTCCAACGTGGTTGGCTTACCTCAACGCGGATTAGGGGAGACCGGCAAGTCTCTGAATATCATGGTAAAACATAATCGTGGCATCTTGATTTGTCTTGTGCTTTACTTTGAGCAATTTACATTTCATGCTTTAATTGCTTATATATCATTGTATGATTGCTCTCATTGATTTGTATTCATATTGTTGGTGCACTTAGGGAAGCCTAGTTGATTTAGATTTTAATTGTGCAAAATCAATTTGTTATTAGCTTCCGCATTATATATTGGTTTTAACCAAAAGAATTTTTAAAACCGCCTATTCACCCCCTCTAGTCGGCCATCTCGATCTTACAGCAACATCCTCTTGCAGTGATTGTTTGACGATTGCACACCAGAGTTAGCAGCATTGTCAGATTCAGTCTGCCTCTTCTTATCAACACTGTCATCCTCACCTCGTAGTCCCAGCAGTTGATACATCGCATCCTCTCCCATTGCCACATCTCTGTCATCTCATTTGTTGATTCAACAATGTGATGGGTTGACCTATCCATCCTATCATTTGATGCCCACACATTGGTTGGGACCTCCTATGTATATGCTTCATGCAACATTCCAAAAAATGCCGAGCATTTGAGTTTTTTTTTAATGTGATTTTTTTAAAACTTTTTATTTCACTTCGTTGATGTTTGAAATTCTAGGTTGTTATTTGAAACTTCGACATAATTCGAATCCGAGTTTAAAACAAAAGAAAAATAAAAACCCCAAAAGGGTTGTTCGGGTCGAAAACTACCTGACTCGACATCTCCCTTTCCTTTTCCTTTTTCTCTTTTCTTTTCTCTCCTTTTCTTTTCCTTTCTTTTCTCTTTTCCTCCCAGGCACACCTACCAGCACCCCCGGTTCCTTCCTTCCTTTCTCTTCCTCACCCGACAGCACCCACACTGGAGCCATGCCACAAGTGGCGTAGCCACCACTAGTGCTACACTGGCGTCGTGCACACCACCATGTCGTCGGGTTGGCAGCCCGCTCCTGTCTCACCATCCTCGTGCCATTGGAATCGCGTCGTCACTGCGTCATCGCCTTCATCTCGTCACCATGCCGTCACCACAGTGCCGCTCGTCTGTTCCCATCGCCTCCCACCTGCCCTTTCGCATCACCGCCACTGTGGCTGGGTCACTAGGAATAGCAGCCCCGCCGAAGCCGTATGTAAGCAACGCTCAGCTTCCCTTCCCTAGCATCCTTCATTCCTCCCTCTCCTATTCGGTAGTAGAGTGAGCGAGCAGGGAGAGCTCCCTGTTCGTCTGCAATGCCACCAAACTGCTCCAGCCATCCCCACGGCGGTCATCGTCACTACCCACTCAAAAGCGCAATCGAGGTGTTCTCGCCACTCTACTACCTCCACCCACTCTCCTCTCCATTTCTCCCCCAAGCTCAAGTTGAGCACTAGCGCGCCATGCCTGCACCAGCTGCCACTCCCACCTCGCCATTCCCATCGATCTGACAAACTCCATCAACAGTCGACCACGTCACATCGTGTTCCACAACCCCATGAGCAAAAGCCCTCAACTAATTTTGGTATTCCACCACCGGTCATGTCGCATCCCTTTCCTCCCAAATATGGTCGAAAGTCGACTGCCACCGCCACCATACCCTCCCTGGTAAGCCCCTCCTCGATTCCTCTTGGATGGAGCATCCCCGGACCTCCCTCTTCCTTTCCCCACCACCCACTGAAGCTCCCTCTCCTCACAGCTCCACCGTCGCATGATCCCAGCCGCGCCGCCTCGGATCCTCACTACCAACCCACCTCGGCTCCTCCCCGCCACCATTGATAACCCCAGTGAGCTCCCCTCAACCCCCTTGTGCTCATGTGCGTGCTAGTTTCTCCCTTATCCCCCTCTAGCGTCGACACCACCTATCCTTCCTCGCGCCCAGCTGTCGTGCGCCGTCGCCCAACTGCCACCGGCAGCCCCAAGCCATGACTCCACCATCAGTGAGACCATTTTCCCCATGCCGTTCCATTTTTCTCCTCAACTGCCACTACCGTCGACTGCCTCGCTGGCGTTATGCATCGTCTGAGCCGCCCTCGACCTCCTCTATTCTGCCCCTCTGCTTTGCCTTCTCTCTGTTGTTGTGCATGTGTGAGGTATGGGAGAATGACAGTGGGCCCCCTCTATAGTCCTCTCAGTGTGTGTGTATACATGTGAATGACTGACAGTGGGCCACCACATTGTTAAGTGATTAGATTTGAAGATCTAACATGAGGATAGTTAGTTAGAGAAAAACTTATTTGGCAACTGCACTTTGATCAAACTGAATAGTAAATGATTTAGGCAAACTAGAGGTTAATTATGAACGGCATTGTAATGTAAGCAATTAGAGGTTATTTAAAATTATTAGTGTGCAATTAACATTCGATTAAAAGAGCAACCTTGAGTAGGACTCATATCAAAATATGATTGCCCCAATGACAGTGGACCCTGGCCCATTGTTATAAAAATACTAATAATAGTATACGCGAATAGTTAATTAACATCTAGAGTTAATTAGGTAGATGGGTCTACGTTAAAATGGTATAGTCATGTTTACACATACACATACACACGTGATCTAAGTGAAGGGATACGGGTAGGCTACGTTAGTTGACAATTCAAAATTCTACCACGTAAACCAGGATGCTAAGCAAGCAAGAGATCATATATCGTTACCACCACACACGCAGTGCAGTGGAAGAATATTTGGAGAAGCCTGATCCAACGTAGAGCGCGTCGATGAAGTGGTCGAAGTCGATCGTCCAGCGTAGTCAATCGTCCTCAGTAGCGATCATCTCCTCTAGCAACCAATCGAGTTCCTCACCAAGGTCGTGGATTTTTTCCTCAAGCGCAATAGCAACTGCAGTAGCACCTCTACGGTATTCACACGTCCATGTAAGGAACACCGTACGTCGGTGTGCTAGCACCAACTCGCACGAAAGAGCTCTCAGGAAGATGGTGGCTAGGGTTTCGGTAGAGCAACTCACGTCATGTCTATCTCGTTTGTCCCTCTCTCTCAACAACCTCATGCACCTCTTTATATAGAGATTATGATGGATCCTATCCGAACACGTTTGTTCCAACCTGTTAAGTGTGTAACCCATTAGGTTAATGCGTTGTCGGTTGTGACTTGGAAACTTTTTCTGATCATGAGTCATTAGCGATTCATAGCAGGACATAACGATTTTCGAATATACACAAATAACATCAGACGAACCTTAATACAATATGATCTACGATCAGGTCTTTGCCACTAATGATCAACTCATATCTGGTTGAACTCTAGGTGAGATATCATGTCATCCATGGACTGTTCAATACTTTCTCGATCAAGTGTCAGATAACTTCACATGGTCGAACTCTTCGACTACTAGTGGCATGGCCATGCACTTTCTTTATCCAACCACATAGAAGGGCCTAGAGATATCTCTCATGTTATGTTAGGAGGGGCAAATCTCATATCAGACTAGTCACATTTCTCTGTATGTTTCATAGCATACCTAAAAGCTACCTTTACAACTACCCAGTTACGGAGTAGCATTTGGTAAGCCCAAAGTGCACCCTTACACATGTAGGAAACCATGCTGATATCTGGTCTAAGGATTATACATCATCATTGCTTAAGACCAACTGATGACACATAAATTTATAACAATCTCAGCAGTGTCTCAAGGTGGGGTCAATCCAACACCATGTTCTCTAACATGTGTTCACATTATTGATTTGATATCTCCATATCCATGACCAGTGAAACATGGTCATCAATCAATACATGTGTTGGTCGATAGAGTCACTAGTGTTCCTACTAGTAACATCCGACTAGGGATACATTTAGAACGACATCATATAAGTTAAAGAGCTTCACCAACAAGTCGCATACTTGTTAATCTTTATCAATGATGATTTATTTAAGGAACATAATAACATTTATTCAATAACTCATAAATATAGATGTGATACAATCATCTCTATGATTGCCTCTAGGGCATATCACAACCTCTCACCTGGAGTTTAACCAGATATCGTGATGCAATGGGAGAACACATGAGCTAGTCATTCAGTTCGATCAGATACGGACTAGTCGTATGGAGATACGAGCTGGTCGTTGGCTGGTCGAACATGCTCACTAAGTGGTCAAAATCTGATTGTATAGAGACAAAATATGAGTTGGTCGTATAGAGATACGAGCTAGTCATTAGTGATAAGGACCTGGTCATAGGTCATATTGCATTAAGATTCGTCCGATATAATTTGTGTGTATTCGGGAATCGTTATGTCCTTTTAGGTACCACTAACGACTCGTGGTCGGAAAAGGTTTCTGAGTCACAACCGAACTACATATGAACCTATAGGGTCACACACTTAACGGGTTGGAACAAACTGATACGGATACGATTCGTCCAACGTGTTCGGATAGGATCTGTCATGGACACTATATAAGGAGATGCTTGAGGCTATTAAGGAGGTAACAGAGGAGACACACGACAAGAGTTGATGTGAGTTGCTCCAAACCCTAGACGCCATCTTCTTGAAAGAGCCTTCCCATGCGACTTCATGCTAGCACACCGGCGTACGACATTCCTGCCCTAGATGTGTGGATACCGTAGAGGTACTATTGCGATTGCTATTGCGCTCGAGGACTATCTGTGACTTTGTAAGGAAAGCAATCGATTATTGTACGAGGAAAAACAACTACGTCGGACGATCGACTACGAGGACGATCAACTATGCTAGACGATCGACCACGACCACTATATCAATGCTCTCTTCGTTGAACCAAGCTGCTCCAACTCTTCTTCCGCTGCACTACACGTCTGGTGGTAACGATCTATGATCTCTTGCTTGCATGGCATCCTGGTTTACGTGATAGATTTTTGAATTGTCATTTAGCGTAGCCTACCCGTATCCCAACAGTGGTATCAGAGCCATCCTGTATAGTTTTTGATCTAGATCGGTTGTATATACTAGATATGTGGCAGTAGCAGGGATTTTTTATCGACCGATTATCGGTTCTATCGCCCCCCCACCCGATCGAAATTCAAATCAATTCTGAAATTTGAGATTTGAATGAATTTTGTTCAAAAAAAATCCAATTTACTTGAATTTTGTTTAGTTGATGAATGTGTGAAGTAATACAAGCCCATGCTAATCTTGATACCATGCTAACTAGCCTAGTTATTAATTTTTGTTCGAATTTGATTTTTTAAAAAAAATTCAAATCCGGAAAATTCAAAAAATAAAATAAATTTTCGGCCGAAATTGGCCAAAAATTTCCGATTATCGGTAATTTCGGCCGTATCAGAGGTGCCCGGTAAAAAAAATTCCGATACGAAAATCCCTGGGCAGTAGTAGATTGGATCTGTTATTGGTCGGGTCTAGTAATCTGGATCGGTTCATGTGGATGAAACGGTCTAGGCACTGGTCAATAAGATCGATCAGAGTTCGACAATAGTAGATGGGTTTACGAGGAGGTATGACCTAAAATGACCAGATAATTTACTCGACTTGTTTGCGACTGCCTTGCATGATACTCCTACAGATTCAAATTCCGTCATCGGAGTATGCCGCAGTGCGTGGTCGTATCAAGGCAGTGATCAGATTGGTTCAGAATAGGTTTAATAATATGATTAATCTGATGATTTCTAAAGCTTGGTTACGTGAATAAGATTCATGTCCCAAAAAAGGTTTCCGATAGCGCTACCATCGACCGGTGAGGGTGTGCGCCTTGAACCACGCCTCGCTAACCGGCCACGGGACCGGCCGTGGTCGTAAGCAAATACGTTATATGGTATTATGTGTTCATGTCACCCGATAGAATTAGATTCTATGCATAACTCATTTTTGCAGGGATTGATGTGAATAGTATGGCCCATTTTGTATGTGATACATGAATGGATTTCTCATGGCCTGCGTGTCATGTTGTGAGATAGCCATCGAGCTACATATTATTGTATAACGGTCTACGTACCGACATGTGATGCTTGATATTACCATTTGTAATTCATTACTAGATCTTAGGAGTAATTGCTTAGTAGATGAATGCAGTCGGAGACTTCAAGTATGATGGTCGGAGGCTAGGAAGCATGGTGATGGAGATCGTCATGATAAGGGTCATACTATTTCACAATTTAATATGATTATCTGTGAATGTTTATTCCTATCATGCTATTTAATCATGTTTTAGCATTAGATATTTTAACATGGTAGAATAGTATCCCTCAAGAAAAATTAAGTTAATTTGATATCTTTCCAATTGCTGCGTCTGTCACAATTTTGATCGTTAATTGGTAGGTCTACCAAAGTAGAGTGTCATTAACTATCTTAATAAGATGGGGTAGGTGTCGGACACTCACATGCATAGTATTAGTTTAACTTGACAAGGCTATCAAAAGGGATTTGGGCCTTGGGGTATAGTATTGTTAGTCGCCGGGGCATGGAGATATCGCCCAACAGATAAGAGTCATATGTGATATGATTGGCAAGGGGTTGCCTACCTAAAATCTCTAGGTTTCTAACAGTGATGCCAAAGCTCACTAGGACTTAATGATTTTTTTTGGATCTTGAACTCTATATGATGTTTGAGGGAAATATGGTTTAGAACATATAGTGAGAGTATATTTTATTGACTGTCGATGATTAAGTTCGACCAGGTATGGACTGGTCGTATAGTGATACGACCAGATCTAGTCTAGTCCAGACTAGTCATATAGTGATACGACCGGGTCCAGACTAGTTGTATGGTGATACGACTGGATCCAGACTAGTCGTATAGAGATACGAGCTGGTCGTAGACTGGTAGAACACAACCACCAACATGAATGTCTAATTGAAGATCTTACATGAACATAGTGTTGAATATTTGCATATATTTCTATTGTAGATCATGGCACCTACTACTTCTTCTGCACCTACCTTTAATTTGCGATCTATTCTTGATTGGTTTCGTAATTTGAGAATTGTTCTCAAATAAGAAAAGAAGGAATATGCTCTAGAGGGTCCTCGGAAGAGAAATTACAAGAAGTACTTAGTAGAGATGAAAAAGAACAAGGGAGGTAAGACTTCCCGTTTATGTATAAATGTTATAGAAATTAATCTTACCACTTTCTCCAACCAGTTCTTGGGTATTTGATACCGGATCGGTTGCTCATATTTGGAATTCGATGCAATCACTGATAAGGAGTAGAAGTTTGACAAGAAGAGATGTTGATCTTCGTGTCAGTAATGGAGCAAGAGTTGTTGCATTAGCTATTGGCACTTTGCCATTAGCTCTACCCTCAGGATTAGTTATGGAACTATTGACACTTTGCCATTAGCTCTACCCTCAAGATTAGTTATGGAACTAAATAATTGTTATTATGTTCCAACCTTAAGCAAAAATATTATTTATGCTTCCTGTTTAGGAGCAGAAGGTTATGAGTTCAAAATAAAGAGTAATTGTTATTCAATTTATTTTGAAGATATGTTTTATGGCCATGCTCCATTTGTAGGATCGTGGGAAGGCTACGATAGCACACAAAAAATCTACAGCACCAAGGAACCTTCGCTAGTAATAGATCACGAGATTACCACTAGACGCGCCAACTCACACCTAAGTAGAGTCGATGTAGTGAGTTGATGCAGCAGTGGTCGTACTTGTTGCACGTCTTCTCCTCCTGCTCTGATGATCGTCACGAGTTGCGGATCATCCTAGTGCAGATGTTTCACAACAACACATCCAAGGTATCCACACGTACGGGGCAGGGACACCACGTACTAGAGTGCTAGCGCCAGCGGCGTGGTTGAGAAAGGCATGTCTATTAGGGTTTCAAATTCTTCAAAAGGATTACTGCACCCCTTGCCACCGCCCCTCTATTTATACGCATCCATAATGGGTCTCGAACTTGAGGCCCATTAGGAACGCGTGGTCTACAAGAATTCGGATCACCATCCAAATCAAATCCTTGCCCTTTGAGTGTGTGACCCTATAGGTTCATGTGTAATCGGTTGTGACTTGGAAACTCTTTTCCGACCAAAAGCCGTCAGTGGTACCTAGCAGCACATAACAATTCCCGAACACACACGAATATATCGAACGAACCTTAATGCAATATGATCTAAAACCAGGTCCTTATCACTTATGACCAGCTCGCACTTAGTCACGACCAGTCCATACTTAATTACGACCAGTTTGTAACTCCTTATGACCAGTTGGTGATTACGTTCGACTAGTCTATGACCAGCTTCGACCAGTCTATGACCGTATATCTCCATACGACCAACTCATATCTGGTCAAACCGAAGGACTTGCTTGTGTATTCTCCCTTTGCCTCACGATATCTGGTTGAACTCTAGGTGAGATAATTTGTCATCCATGGACTGTTCAATACTTTCTCAATCAAGTGTCGAATAACTTCATGTGGTCGACACTTCGACCACTAGTGGCATGACCATGCACTTTATTTATCCGACCACAACGAGGAGCCCAGAGACATCTCTCCTATTATGTTAGGAGGGGCAAATCCCATATCCGACCAGTCACATTCCTCCGCATGTTTCATAACATACCCGAAAGCTACCTTTATAACTACCTAGTTACGAGTAGCGCCCTAAGAGTGTTATTACACATGTAGAAAACCATGCTAATCTCAGGTCTAAGGATTATACATCATCATTACTTGAGATCAACTGATGACACATAGAATCATAACAATCTCAACAGTATCTCAAGGTGGGTCAATCCAACCCCATGTTCTCTAACATGTGTTCACATTATTGATTCGATATCTCTATATCCATGATAGGTGAAATATGATCATCAATCAATACATGTGATGGTCATAGAGTCACTGGTGTTCCAACCAGTGACATTCGACTAGGGATACTTTTAAAACGACATCATATAAGTTAATGAGTTTCACCAACAAGTCACATACCTGTTGATCCATATAACCAATGATTCATTCAAGGAACCTAATAACATTTATTCAATACCTCATAAACATAGACGTGGTACAATCATCTCTATGATTGCCTCTAGGGTATATCACCAACAATGTGAGTATAATCTTCCTATCCTTGAACTTGGACACTATCCTTTGTCACCCTAGAACTAATGGTATACATTCTAGTTACTAAGTTCATATCAAAGTGTGATGCTTAGCCTTACATAGATACATTGACATGTGGGTAATGATTTACCCCAACAACATTCAAAACTTGAAACTAGATTTGGGCAATCAAGGTTGGAGCCTGGCTGGTATGTTGAACTAGAAAAGTATTTCAAAACAAATGAAAACCAAAAATAGATTTCAACTTGGGTGGCTGGAAAGCGTGGCGGGTGCGGATAAAAGCACAACAGAGTGGGTATGGGAAGTATAGCCCAAGTCAATAAAGGATCGAGTTCTTTTATGGCCTATCGTATAAAAACAGTGCAACTACAAGTCTATAATGGGTACAACTTGGCCAACCAATTTGTTCGCCTCAGTTTGGCTTCACCATTAGTGGGTGTGTGGTGTGGATAAGGGTAAGGGAGCCACCGAACCATATGGCGCAAGTGGGATACCTCTCGGGCATGGTCCAAGGAGGTGATACCTAGTGGCTAGGGTTGCATTGAGGTGGGGCATTGTAACGGCCTTGTGATAATCATATTAGTCACACACCTATGGAAGTGTGTCAAGACAGATATTACAAGTTGATTATCTCTTGTGGGTAAAATGTACAAACTCTGCAGAGTGTAAAAACTATATGGATAGCCGTGCCCACGGTCATGGATGGTGCCGAGAACTTACTTGAATTAGTTTTTATTTTTATAAAACAATTTGTGGGTTGGATGAAAAGATGGGTTGGAGCCTAGAGATTTGAGATGACCTGGTTGAGAACCAGTGGGAAGTACGAGATGTGACTCGAGAAAGAACATGAACATGGGATGGTTGGAGCTACTCAGTGATATAGGAGGTTGGAGCCTCCACTATTATTTTACAACAAAACTCAACTTTGTTAAAACCCGTGTTAGTTAAAAATGCTAGGTCTCATGATTTGCTACTAAAAAATCTATTTCAATAAGTGGCTTTATGCAAACAAAAAAACCACAAGGCATTCCTTTGATCAACCTTGCATATTATATGGCTACATTCTGTGTGTTGGCTCGCGAGTATGGTTGTGTACTCATGCTCGCTCAATATTATTATTCAGTACGTACGAAAGAAGAAGGCTATGTGGGCGCTTATGAGCATCCTCTAAGACCGAAAATCAAGAAGGTTAAGAACTAGGTCACGGGCCCCAGTCGATTGGCTGTGGGTATATTATGAGAGTTCCACGTGTTGCACTTTAAATTACGCTTCCTCTGCTGATTCTTTAAATGTATTTGACCTATCCAGACATTCTGAAAGTCAAAAGCCGTAAGGTATATTTTATGCTTGATTATTATTATTATGCAATTGTTTTACATTTTCATGATACATGTTTGATATTCAATGATGTAACTATGAGCACTAGATACTGATCCACGGATTAGTGACGTGAACACAAAAGATTCTAAATTACAAATTTTGGGTGTGACACTTCATTTGCATCAGGTACTGCATTGGAGGTGCTTGCTGCATTGGGAGAGTTAGGCTATGACATTGTGATAACTAAATGAGTGAATCATGCTGGCGCTCAATCAATCTCTGCCTACATTCACTCCCTATGTTGTCAACAATTTCAACCTAGAGTGGCACAAATTTAACTCTCCACTGAGCCAAAAAGGCATCACACATTTGAATTGCGTTCTAAATAAACAACTCTTCTCCATTGTCCCTGTGTATGCACCACAATTGTACGTCTTGACAGTTACCTAATATGATTCTCTCACCCAACTATTGCGAGAACTCTTTAGACGTACACCCATGTGAGTCAACAATCCATTCAAAACTCATCGCTCAAATCTTGTCATCGTACCATCCAGATGCCTAGCGATATACGGGCCAACTATGAATGATATACAAACGGCTCTTTTAGGATCAATCCTACTCGAGAGGGGGAAAATGGAAATTTCGAGTTAGGGTGGTGCTACTTCGTTCTTACTTTCTTCGAACGACAAACAAAAATAGCATAGAAGCAACTAAACCGACAGGGATATCCTTCGGATACATCTCGCACTCCAAACTTGGTCAACCAGCATCCATCAACACTCCTAGGGCCCCAGATCTATCCTCGAGAAGCTCCTCCGCCACAGAACGCAGCCGGAGTTCAAGGGCCGACCTCCAATCGCCTTGGCCGCCGTTGTGCACGAGTAGGAGTGGAGCTAGGGCTACTATTTGGAGTGGATTGGGGTGGCTGACAGAGTCCGGTGGGGTTAAGGAGCCACTGAACCCAGTCGTGCCCGGTCGTTTGACCGAGGGGCACGATGGTAACTTCACATGGCCGATAATAAGGGGGAAATAAAAAACAGGGATAAATGGTGATAATGGCAAAACAATAATTGACTTTTCTACATAATGAAAAATCGTGAATTGCAATCTCTATAATAGCATAACATAGAAGTCTGTTCTATGGAGTGGAATATTCTCAATTGTCCTTTTTTCCTTCTTCTTATCTCTTCTTTTAGTGATGATGATATCCCTACTACTACCACATCTTCCAACTCTCCATGTGTGCATGAGGATGTTCATGATGCACCTAAAGGTCCAATAACTAGAGTACGAGCCAAGCTTCTCAAACAACAGGTGCAATTGTTTCTTAATAAGTTTTCTTGTATTGCTGATGAGAATGGGATACTACCTAAAAGCAATACTTTGTGCATTCTTAGGTTTAACAAATGTGAAGACTTTAGAACTGAGAGAGAGAAGAGGAAGGCCAGGACCAAAGCAATGGGAAGTACAAAGAAGATGGCAACCATACTCGATGCCAAGGCCATGGGAAAGCAAAGGAGGGGAAGGCCCATGCGGTGGAAGAGAAAAAGGTGAGAAGCCCAAGAATACAAAGCCCAAATTTTGGATATGATTTCTAAGCCCAATTCAAACCTCCCACAAGTCCAACCGAAATCAAACTCAGAATCAACTCAGAACTCAATTCGGATTCAGTTCGGGACACCCACATGGCCTGTAATAAAAAAAGTCATAACTTTCACAAACGAAGTCCGACTAGGGTGCTCTTGTGCTTGATGGAAAGCTAATTCCAAGTCCCACGCAATGGATATGGTGCTAGCCTCAAAAACATTATGGTTGTGCCACTATGATTGAAACAATGAGATGGCTATAAATTTAGATTTCCTTTTTGTGTGAGTTTGAGTCTAATACATGTAGAGATGAGTTAGAGTCAGTTTGGATGACATGTGTTGGCACTAGGGGTCAGATATACCCATGTATTTGTGCCCTTTTTGGGGAGACCACTTTAGATTGAATATAGAACAACATATTGCTTGTTTCTTTTGCCCAGTATCCATGCGAGGATTACTTGAAAGGAATTGTGCGATTGTTCTCGAATCAAGGTCGTGTTTGTTGTTCCATTGGGAATTGAGAGCATGAAAATTTATCCACTTTGTGGTTTGGTGGAGATTATCTTGGTGTATCTTGGTGAATTTCCATAGAGTTGTAAGTCCTTGCATTGGCACGGGTGAACAGCTAGTGAGATTAGTTGAGAGAAATCAATTCTCTTGGTTCCTACATCGAGAAAATCAGGGCTACCCGTATCATCTTGGTATCAGAGCACGGTTAACTTGATAGGATTACTTATCCCTAGTTTAGATTAATTTTTCATTATTGTTCTTTATTCCTAGAGTCCATAAACTGAAAATTGACATAAAAATTCTAAACCCTAGTTTCAATCTGTTATTTATTGTGTGTTTTGGTAGGTCTTAGTCCATTAGCATTTTTGTTTAGTGCTGATCTAAGTGTCCCCTTTATGTTGCTTAATTTTTGTGTCTAATAAAAAAACCTAAAATTCGTTGGTTTTGAATTCCTAAAAAAACCAGCACAAAAAATAGAGCTTAAAATCATTAATCTGTAAAGCGAACTACAATACCATGCACTACAAGAGTCGCGTGTAATAGTGACATGCGCTATAGTATGCGCGAGGAACAGTGCAAAGCAATCAACAGAAGCGCTTATGTCTTTCATCTTTTGAGACTAGCTACTGATAATTGCATCTAGGGTTGTTCTTAGAGTCAATTATACCCTGTTGAATCAAGTTGAGACTTACAAAAATGAGAGGGAAAGCAAAACCCTAGCTTTGGCTGAAAGAAAGAAAGAGAAAAAAAACAACGCATAAGAGAGAAGAAAGCCACATCATAGTAAACTTTCTTTTGGTTGCCCTAATAACCAAAGGAGAGAGTTCATGCGGTTGTAAGAGAAAGAAAAGAAATCAACCGAGTAGGGTGAGTTCCCTCAAGTCACTAATTTCAGATTGTGTAACTAATCTTTTAGAATAATCTTGTGCCCTTACATTTATATTTTGCAATTGGCTAGCATCTTTCCTAGTACTTGGTGCAAAAATGAGCTAGCTTAAATTCAATTTTAGATTTATTCTCACTAGCTCATTCATTTGTTTGCATTAAGTCACATTTATCCTTGCGTGTGCGTTCATACACTTCACTTATACCTCATGGATCAACACATAGGCAAAGTTTTCTAGCTTACATTATTAATTAGTTTTACAATAACTTAAATTTCATATTGCATAGGTTATATACTAAACCCTCTAAGCTCCTCTTAAACACCTTGTGTAGTGCATTATTTTCACTCTTGAAATTCGCTAAGTATATCACCTTTGCTAATTTATGCGGCCATGAGGTAAGAGTTTGCTGTTTTCAATTTCTTTTGGAACTGTTAACCTTCATTGTTTCGAGATAGTGAGTTAAGTGATTTCATATACAAATCTACACATACTTGTTGTTTGTGAACTAACCATGGCTGCAAATGGCAAACATGTTCAAATGGATTTTGAAGGAAATCTTGATGCACCCGCTACTTGCTTACAACAATGAGCTTTAAAACAACACTTTGATCGATCGTTGGAGATTGTGCAAGACAACCTGGGCAGGGACATCCAAGATTTGGGAGTACGATTGGATGATAATGTTCGTGCCTTGGAAGCCTCCATCAACAACTTCACCGCCTTGATGCAACATGGTGCAAGGGGTGATAATCTCAGTGTGCAAGGCACCGAGCTAAATGAAGAGCCACGTCGCATGCCACCACCTACTGCAGGTCATGTGGGACATCCACTATTTCTTGAGCATGATTTCAGCACTAGAGGTCGAGGTGGCCGATGCAACTACGGCGACGACGAAGCTTTGGCCAAGCCGAAGTTCACCATGCCTACTTTCACAAGAGGTACTGGTGTGGAGGACTATCTCACGTGGGAACTCAAGGTTGATAAGCTTTTTCGTTTGCACCGTTACATCGAAGATAAGAAGATGAAACTAGCATCATTGGCTTTTGATGGTTATGCCATGCATTGGTGGAAACAAGCAGTATGAACACGTATGGAGAGGCATGAACCACCCATTGTCACATGGAATGAGATGAAACATGAGATGTGTGGAAGGTTTGTCCCTCGTCATTACAAACATTATCTTTATGAAAAATTGCATCACTTGAAACAATGAACAAAGATGGTAGAAGAATACTACAAGGAGATGGAGCAAGCTATGATTCATGAACATGTGCGTGAACATGAAGAGAAAACCATCGCCCATTTCCTTACTGGTTTGATCTACAACATCAAGCGCATCGTCAACCATCATCCATATGAGAACATGCATGAGTTGCTACATCAAGCAAGGGAGGTTGAACGACAAGCGGTTGAAGATGTCAAGTATGCCGCCCGTACCACTCCCACACGAAGTAAGTTCATTCCTCGAGTGCAACCAAGTAAGAGCATAACCACAGGAAGCAATTCTTCATACCGTGCTGCTAGCAAGAAAGAGGAGAGTACTCCTCCCTAGGCACGCTGAAGTGCTGCCCTGCTGCAAGCGGCGCCTCATCCGTAGGCTCCACGGCAAGGAGTAGAAATATTGTGTGTTTCAAGTGCCACAGCCGTGGTCGCATGCAGAAGGATTGCCCGAACGACCAAACAATGATTTGCACTAACACGGGAGAATACGAATCAACAAGTGAAGAAGAAGCTCCTTATGCTGACTTGGCACAAAATGAGGGTAGTGAAAATGATGATGATTATGATGTGATTGTTTGCACCTCAGAATGCTTGCCTTCGATCGTTTGTGCACCCAAGGTGCTTAGTGTGCAGCCTCAAGTTGCACATGAGCAAAGATGCAATCTATTTCAGATTTGGGCAAAGGTGGGAGAAGGTAAAGCATGCAAAGTTATCATTGATGGAGAAAGTTATCACAATTTGGCCAGCAAAGAGTTGTGCAACAAGCTTAGTTTGAAGTACTTGCCGCAACCTCATCATTATCATGTGCAATGGCTAAGTGACAAAGGTGAGGTAAAAGTAATTCATATGTTGCGAGTCAAGTTTTCGATTGGCAACTATAGTGACACCATAGATTATTATGTGGTGCCTATGACGGTGTATCATTTACTTTTGGGCTGGCCATGGCAATATGATTGAGTTGTTGTTCATGACGACCAAACCAATTGCTACAAGTTTAGGTGGAACAACAAGGATATGATTTTGAAGCCACTAACTCCTGTTGAAATCATCAACCAATCCATGCAAAAGATTGAAGGGTTGAGATTGCAAATGAGAGCAAAAAGAATAGAGTGAATCCACCATCCGAGAGTGAGCGCCACAAGCCAAATATGAGTGTTAAAAAGAAGAGAGGGACATAACAAGGTAGTCATGCTAGCCACCAAAACCAAGATTAGAGAGTTGAGAGAGAATCCTAGCATGATACACTTTGTTCTTTTGTACAAAGAAACATTGATTGCAGCTAACGACTTATCCTCTCTTCCTAGTGGTGTTTCACATGTTTTGCAGGAGTACAGCAACGTGTTTCTAGAGGAGTTGCCTGCGGGTTTGCCACCCATTCGCAAGATAGAACATCAAATCGATTTGATTCCTAGAGCCTCGT
Organism: Hsuehochloa calcarea; assembly: GCA_036346395.1. Classification (NCBI taxonomy): domain Eukaryota; kingdom Viridiplantae; phylum Streptophyta; class Magnoliopsida; order Poales; family Poaceae; genus Hsuehochloa; species Hsuehochloa calcarea. The sequence continues at coordinate 13,222,375 of CM070604.1, read as the reverse complement.
TGCCCAATCGACCACCGTACTGTGCTAATCCTGAAGAAACAAGGAAATTCATAAACAAGTACAAGAGCTTCTCTCCAAAGGGTAAGTATGCCAAAGGTTAAGCCCTTGTGTTGTTCTTGTGATCTTAGTTCCTAAGAAAGATGGTTCATAGCGCATGTGAGTAGATTGTAGAGCGATTAATAACATCACTATTCAGTATTGTCACCCTATACCTCACTTAGATCTTATGCTTGATGAATTGAGTGGTGCTGTTATTTTCTCTAAAATTTATTTGCATAGTGGATATCATCAAATTAGGATGAAAGAAGGGGATGAGTGGAAGACTGTCTTTAAAACAAAATTTTTGATTATATGAGTGGTTAGTGATACCTTTTGGATTAACTAACGCCCCTAGCACGTTCATGAGGTTAATGAATCATGTTTTAAGGTACTTCATTGGTAAATTTATGGTTGTTTACTTTGATGACATTTTAATATATAGCCACAATGAATCTGCTCATATTGATCATATTAGGCAAGTACTTGGTGTTTTGCGCTCAGCTAGGTTGTTTGGTAATCCAGAAAAGTGCAACTTTTGCAAAGACAGAGTAATCTTCTTGGGATATGTTGTTTTAGCACATGGCATAGAGTAGATGAATCAAAAGTTGAATCCGTTAGACAATGGCCTACTCCCATCAATGTCAGTCAAGTTAGAAACTTCCATGGGTTGGCTAGTTTCTATATGAGATTTGTGAAGGATTTCAGTACAATAGTCGCCCCATTGAATGAGTTAACCAAGAAGGATGTTGAATTTGTGTGAGGGTAGCGCAAGAGAAGGCATTTGCTGAACTTAAGAAATGCTTAACTGAAGCCCCATTACTTGTTTTGCTTGATTTCACTAAAATATTTAAAATTGAATGTGATGCTAGTGGAATTAGTGTTGGTGGTGTTTTAATGCAAGAGGGTAGGCTGGTTGCTTTTTCAGTGAAAAATTGAATAGTGCCCAATTGAATTATCCGATCTATGATAAAGAACTTTATGCGTTAGTACGAGTTTTAGAAACTTGGCAGCATTACTTATGGCCTAAAGAGTTTGTTATTCATTCCGATCATGCAGCTTTAAAGTATTTGCATGGTCAAGCCAAACTGAACTGTCATCATACTAAATGGGTTGAATTTATTGAATCTTTTCCATATGTTGTCAAATACAAGAAAGGGAAGGATAATGTGGTTGTTGATGCTATTTCTAGGAAAAGTGTGCTTTTAACTCAATTAGAAGTACAAGTTCCTAGTGTAGAAAGTTTGGAAGAATTATATGCTTCCGATCATGAATTTTCATAACCATATTCTAAATGCGTAGATGGGAAAGGTTGGGACAAGTATCATGTGCATGATGGGTTTCTTTTTTGTGCTAACAAGCTATGTGTTCCAGATTCGTCCGTGCGTTTGTTATTGTTACAAGAATCTCATGCAGGAGGATTGATGGGACATTTTTGGAAAAGAGAAAACCTACATGATGTTGGTTTATCACTTCTATTGGCCAAGGATGAGATGTGATGTCGAAAGGTTTGTTCAGCGTTGTATCAACTGCCATAAAGCTAAATCAAAACTTAATCCACATGGTTTGTATACTCTACTTCCAGCCTAGTGCACCTTGGGAAGATATTAGCACGGACTTTGTTTTAGGATTGCCTAGGACTAAGAGAGGGAGGGACTTTGTTTTTGTATTTGTGGATAGGTTCTCTAAGATGATATATTTTATTCATTGTCATAAGAACGACGATGCGTTGCATGTAACTGACTTATTTTTCAGGAAAATGATGAGATTGCATGAAATGCCCAGAACAGTCATTTTAGATCGTGATGTCAAGTTTATGATATACTTTTGGAAGACTTTGTGGACCAACCTTGGGACAAAGTTGCTCTTTTTGATAACTTGCCACCCACAAACCGGTCGACAAACGGAGGTGGTGAACCGTACACTCTCGATGCTGCTGCGAACAATGATAAAAATATATATAAAAGAGTGGGGATTGTCTACTGCATGTGGCATTTGCTTATAACAGGGCAATGCACTCTACTACTCAATTGTGTCCATTTGAGGTGGTGTATGGCTTCAAACCGATCACGCCACTTGATTTGCAACCACTTCCATTAAAAGAACATGTAAATATGGAGGCTTCAAAGCGTGCTGATTTTGTGAAAAAAAGATCCACGAAAAGACTAAAGAGGTACTTGAAAAGAAGGTACATTCTTATACTTCCAAAGCTAACAAAACTAGAAAGAAGATATTTTTTGAACCAGGTGATTTGGTGTAGGTTCATCTTCGAAAAGAACGCTTTTCGTAGAAGCGTAAATCAAAGTTGATGCACTGTAGTGATGAACCTTTTAAAGTGTTTGCCAAGATCAATTATAATGCACATAAGATTGAGCTTCCAGGAGACGATTATGGGGTAAGTACTACTTGCAATGTTGTTTGTTTGTCACCATTTTTTTGGGCAAGAAGAAACAAAATCGAGGACAACTCCTTTTCAAGACGGGGAGGATAATGAGGACATCCCTACTACTACCACATCTTTCAACTCTCCACGTGTGCATGAAGATGTTCATGATGCACCTAAATATCCAATAACTAGAGCATGAACCAAGCTTCTCAAACAACATGTGCATTTGTTTCTTAATGAGTTTCCTTATGTTGTTGATGAGAATGGGATACTACCTAAAAGCAATACTTTGTGCATTCCCAGGTTTAACAAGTGTGAAGACTTTGGAACCGAGAGGAAGGAGAGGGAGGCCGAGGCCGAAGCAATAGAGAAGCACAAAGAAGATGGCAGCCACACTCGCTGCCAAGGCCATGGGAATGCAAAGAAGGGGAAGGCCCATGTAGTGGAAGAGCAAAAGGGGAGAAGCCCAAAAATCCAAAACCCAAGTTTTGAATACAATTTCCAAGCTCAATTCAGACCTCCCACAAGTACAACCGAAATCAAACTCAGAATCAACTCGGAACTCAATTCGGATTCGGTTCGGGACAGCCCACAGGGCCCGTAATAAAAAAAAGTCATAACTTTCACAAACGGGTCCGATTGGGGTGCACCTATGCTTGATGGAAATCTTATTCCAAGGCCCACGCAATGGATATGGTTCCAGCCTTAGAAATATTATGGTCACACCGCTATGATCAAAACAATGTGACGGCTGTAAATTTAGGTTTGCCCACGCAGAGGGAAACAATTTTTCGAAGCTCAAACAAGAATAAGGTAAGATGAGCAATCTAATATAGGTAAGTAGCAAAATATGAGGACTTACTTAAGTTTTCATCAAATATTTGATATTTTGAAGTTAAGTTTTTCAAAATATCCTACTGACGATCAAGTTAGGGGTTTCTACGGTCAATATGGCTCTGATACCAACTTTGTGAGAACATGGAGTATTTAACTTGTAATACTTAACCATCCGATTGGTTCTAGCATCACAAATCAAATATCTCACTCTCGGTGTATTGTATAACTCCTAGGAGCGGTACACATACACCTTTACAAAATTGAAAGCATCAATTCTATACACAAGTTATTACAATACTGAGTCTTCATAATTTACAACACAAAAGACATACAGAGTTCATATTACACAAATAGGGCCGACCGGATAAATAAAATGACAAAGTACCAAAACGTAGTGGAAATAACAAGCCATAAGATGACAATAAACAAAAGCCAATCGGTTGCCCTTACCCACAAGGCAACCGATCGAAAAACCGTCGAGCTGGTCATCCTGCACGAAGTCGGTCTCACAATAGTTGATCCCTACGGGATCAACCTCCTCTGAAATTGTAGCAACCAGGTTGAGTACAAAGTTGTACTCGCAAGTCTTACAAACAAAAGAATATATAGATGCATTCATGTATCAAATGAAAGGCTACTACACTAAGCAATTTTCAGCATAAAGCAGTTTTCTTTGTAATAGAGTAATAGATTGTTAAGAAATTTATCATACCTATTTTAAATGTTTAAATAACAGCAAGACAATATTTATAAACTTTGTAATAGAGTAATAGATTGTAAAGAAATTTATCAAACCTATTTTAAATGTTTAAATAACAGCGAGACAATATTTATAAATATAATTAGCATCCTAGAAGTGACTTCCCAACAGCCACCACAACATAGCACGAATTACCCATTCGTACCACCCGATTTTAAGTTTTAATGAAAATGTTATAGTCTAACTCTCGAAAGACCTTCCCAAGCGTGTCCATTACCTAGGACGAGACTATTAGAATAGTTTATAACCCTGCAGGGGTGTACAACTTTACCCACATGTCAGAACGCTCCTTTTACCAAGCTATTTAGCACACTTCCTTTGGTATGTCGGTAGAGCTAAGTCCTACGAGACGTTTTCCAATATAATACATTAACTACAAGTCACCTGTTTGGATAGAAACTCATACATTGTGTCGGAGACATCGGCCTAGCCTCAGCAACTGTCGATGCTCCTCGGTGTGGAGAACCTAGACAGGAACCCACCCCCCCACACCCAACATACAAAGAATATTTTTTAACACAACACACAACAACCTCCCGTGACTCAGAGCTAACACACGTCAAAGTACTAAGTCAAGAGAGTTCTCATATGCCCTCATGTGGAATGCACACAAAAGTAGTTGGTTCAGTGGGACGAAATGTTCGGTCCTTGTTGACCTAGGCACCAACCACATACCCGATAATCACACCATCAAACATGTGCCCAAGTCTAATTTTTTTCTTTAAGATTTAGTTTTTCTAAATACAATTACATACATGAGTACCCTGACCCAAGTATTTAATTTTTTGATATAATGACCATCGCCAAAGCGATGATCCCCACACTACTGTTCTAAGCATTTCTAAGCGACATCAACTCGTATACTTTATATATAAATGACTAGAGTCCATCCATCGGACTCAAAATCATTAGCAATAATCTAACCTAGGCTCAGTATTAATGGTAAACATTTACCTACAACTTATGCCTCTATTCGGATTAACTACTTCTAACGAAAATTAACATCAAAATAGCATGCATACATACATTTGCAAACAAGATAATCGTAATAAAAAATAATGGGAGCAATATGACCGAAGGGGGTTGTTTTCCTGGCTGAACATATTCAATTTTCTGCAGAGGATCACTCTCGTATATAATAGAATCATCGAAACCTAGTGAAAAAATCGAAAAGAACCAATAAGAACGGATAACGCCGAATAAACTCAAAAATTCAAAATCATCCTAAAATTACGAAATTTACACACAAGGTATATAATGATTTTATATAAAATTATAAATAAAAATTACTTGATTTGAATTTTGCATGCAAAAGTTATAGACTAAACAATTCTGCTGGAAAAGAACAATCACAAATTTCACTTTTGGTTACGGTTCATACGAAAACTTCCAGAGAGTTGGTGAACATGAAAATTTAATGGAATACATATCATGACATTATAAAAACAACAAAACTTGATTCACTTCATTTGGATTTAAAATGAATTCTCTACGTATTTTCAAATTTATGACATTAGTGGGCAATTAATTTGAAACCCAAATTTTTCAGTGATAGTAAAATCCTGAAAACCTATTCTACATTAAATTAAACTAACAAATGGATCTCACAAAATTTATTTCACTCCATTTGGAGTTACAGAGAAGTACTTATGCATTTTTAAAGTTTAAAAGCATTTTTCGTACAAAAAATAATACTAAACCGAAAGTAATTTTTCTAACAATATTTTCTGGAATAGAAGCATGGTTCAACCCAATTTTAGATAAAAGTACATTTGAAAATGAAGCCAACAAAATTTGAATCATCCAATTTGGACCTAAAATGAATTACTTATGAATTTTTGAAGTAATTCAATTTTTTAGTGCAAAAATAAAGCATTTTAGAATTTCTGAAAGCATTAAATACCTTTCTTACCGAGCTGAAGCTAGCCACAGTCGATGACATGTGGGGTCCACTTCATAGTATTATTTTTCATTTAATTTTTGATTTAAAATCTTACTGACATGTGGGTCCTACACGTCAGCAACTCAGCTCACGGGAATAGTGCATGGACTAAAGTCCACTCACCTAGTCCATGGTCCACCGTTCAGTGCACTGTGCACTTAGTGTGCGGGACCCACATGTCATAGATACATTAGCATTTAAGGACCAATCATCAACGCATTTAAAGAAGATTTGTCGGCAGTAATCGTTGATTATATCCTAACGACCATCATTAACTCTTAATCATCTTGCTACAGTGCTTGCCTGAACAGGACACGCGTGCATGCTCGGCATGCCCGTGAGTTTACCCGACCGCTTACGGGCGCTGTGGTCTATGCGGTGCGAGCTAAGGGTAGAAATGGATTACTTGAGTCGAGGCGAAGCTAAGGGCATTGAAGGCGAGGACGGAGACGATCTACAACGGTGGTGCGACGGCGAGGTGCGGCGGTGAGCCACGGCCAACCATGCATGTGCCACTACGGCTATGCATTAGGCAAACTAGTGCGCACATAAGAACCTAGGAGTCCTAGGAACCTAACGGAGTGCAGCGCGGAGCACAAGCTGGTCGGAGTCGAGCTGGCGTCGGAGACGGCGACGGTGGCATTGAGCTTCACCGAGGGGAGCTCGACCTGAAGAAGTAAAAGGGAAATGGGATGTCGGAGAAGCTAAAGGGTGCTAAGGGAATGGTGAAAATGCACATAATCGGTTAATGCCTCACCGTGTCCGAGACGAAGACGAAAGGGGCACTTGGGAAAACTCAAGATCCTGAGGCTCCTGTGAATGAAAGCCAAATCAAAGAAGGAGAAAGCTTAGTTGTGCTCAGGACACGCTATGACACACCTAGAGAAGAGAAAGTCTCACCGGAAACAAAGATGGCCCGGCGGAGCTTCTACGGGCATGCTCTGGACGTGCTCGGGAGCCAAAGAAGACGCTTCCGCGTTCCGGGTGCTACAAGTAGTTAGAGAGGCTGGCATCAGCACAGATGAAGACGGCGATGGTCGGAGACGAAGAGGGAGTTGAAAGCACGAAGCTTACCCGAGAGCTGAGCACAGGAGAGCCTCTTCCTCATTAGTAACCGAGAGGAGGGGTGAGATGAAAGGAGGCGGTGGAGGGGGCTATTGTTCAAGATTGAGGACGAGAATCAACACGGCGTGAGCTAGCAACGCTTCGGGATAGACTGGTGAGGGCGGTGGACGAACACCGTTGACGGAGGTGCGACAGAGCGACACAATTACGTGGAGCTTAGCTCCTGGGCTCGCCAGCGCACTGGAGAAGAAGACATGCGTGTGGGCCCGGTCGGTCGTGAGAGGGAAACCGGTCGGGCCGGACTAGATCAGTCGGTGCGTGACGACGATTAAAACCTCTATTTATTATTTAGTATATAGAGACCATACGTCTTCATGGTCGTAAACCCTAAAGCTAACGACCTCACTGGTCGTAAGAATTCCAGAGGTTACATAGTACCCAATCTGGTCGGACATGGTTCCAAACCAAGTCTCTGACCAGTCAAATGCTCACAAGGCTTTAAACTGATGTCTGGATCTACGACCAGACATATGCTTTACCATGTGACGAATGGAACATGTGCTATATATTCCATACCACGCGACGTTACGATACTGAAGTACGGTTACATGACTCATGGACATATAACCGCACGACAGTTGATACATTATCAACAGGCACCTCTCTTCAACCAGACGCGTTGCTTACCGAACAGGCATCTCCTCCAGAGACAACTGCCAACCCTTCATCAACTATATAAGGAGGAATGCGGACTGAAGATAGGAGGTCGGAACAGTGAAGATCATTTGGGAGACACCCTCAAGAGCCTCGTACTCCCGAATTAGTCTTTAGTCTAAGTTTTATACACCCTTTGTAATAGCCAGTTCAAAGTAATAAAGAGCAGTCTCACTACTTTCTAGAAGATACACGTCATTTTTCTCTTTTCATTTATATATTCATAAGATCGGCGATTTTATCGTCGACAGCTGGCGTCGTCCGTGGGGGAGAAGGCGCAAATCTTCTAAAGGAATTCTTTGCTCATCAAATCCTCGCCCATCCTTCTGTTCATGAGATCATGGCAGAAACTTGGGATGAGGAGAATTGGTTCGATATGGACGACTACTCCAACCTCGACATGGACGCCTGCATCCAGGCCATGCAGGGTGATTGGACGTCGTCCTCTTCCTCCTCCTCTGGTTCGCAAGTCGCTGACAACGCCGAAGTCGAGCGGATGGATGAGGACGCACCACTGCAACAAGTGGAGCTTCCCGAGGGACAGGACATTCCGATCAGTTCGGAGTGTCCAAAAACCTCTTCAAGCCCGGTCTTTTCGACCGGCAAAAAAGGTGATGAATTTTCAGCCCTGCAATCCGAGAGTCAAAACACTCTCGACACCATCATGGTTGATAGGTATTCACCCACGGCTTCTGGGAATTTCAGGAGCCAACCAACATCTGGTAACGGTGTCGATGAAACCCTCACCGGCCATGGGCCGAGTGGGGATGATAAAGCTCAGCACATGATCGGTAGTTCGCCGTATCAGGCTGAGTCCGCCACGGAGGCCTCAAGAGGTTCTCATCTCCGACCGGTCTCCGTCGTGGAAGTGTCTGGTAGAAGTACTACGAAGCTCTCCACTGAGTACAGTGGAAACTCTTCGGAGGATCGATGCTGGAAATACGAAGTCAATGCGATCGAAAATACTGATTGCAATGCCATGTACGGACCTACACCCGCTACCTCACCACCATGTGTTGATGGAAATGGCGCGGGCAATCAAGCACCAGCTACCAGAGGCAACAGAGCTGATGGACGTCCATCGCAATTACTGGTTCATTTCACCGAGAATGACAAGTCAAGTGCGGCCAGGCACGAGGTTAAGAGAAGTTTCGGATCTGCGAACACCAACAACCTCAATGAATCCTCCGAGACCATTCGTAACGGTATAGAATCTGCAGCGCATTCGTGATATTTTAAATAATACTGATCCTGCTTTAGCAGGAGCTCCAGGTTTTGTCCAATTGGTAGGATAAGTGTCGGAGATTCTCCAACAAACTGTACAGCGTACGGAAGAATACAGAGAATGGAGGACACCACAAAGTCAAACCATGACTTCGTCCCAGCGTTCTTCCCTCAGCGGAGGGAGACATGCGTATGTTGGGAATCAATCAATACCGCAACCTCCTCGACGTTTCCAACCAATGAGTCACGAGAGAAGGAGATTGTTCCGGACAAATACACCTCCCTCTCGTCGAGAGGGTCATTCGCTTGGTCCGAACGATCTTCGACATCGTTTGAACCAAGCAGGTGATCGAGAGCATCATAATGCTCGCGATCAGGTAGGGACGCCGGAGCCTCAGTTCTCTAATCTAAGGAACCGGTCCCCAACCGACCACAATCCGGCTCCTTTCCAAAGAAGGCATCATGAATCAGTTACAGGCTGCCGAGCTTTCACTGCAGGGCTCCAGGCTGTGCGTTGGCCTAACCGGTTTCGACCGGCCAACATGGACAAGTTCAATGGGTCTCAGAACCCGTTAGAATTTCTCCACATCTATACCACCGCCATCAGAGCGGCTGGTGGTGATGAAAACATAATGGCCAATTACCTACCTACGGTGTTAGAAGGATCTGCCCGGTCATGGTTACTTAACCAGCCAGTCGGATCAATCTACACTTGGGAACAGCTCTGCGATCTCTTAATCGTGAATTTCCAGGGTACGTACGACCGCCCAGGGAAGGAAGATGATCTACATCGGATCCGGCAGAACCCAAAAGAAACTCTCCGACATTACATCAAGAGATTCAGCCAGGTTCGTAATTCCATACCCGAGATTGCAGAATCTTCTGTAATTCAGGCATTCAAGGCAGGATTGAGGAACCGGAGGTTCACGGAGGATATAGCTATGAATCCCCCACGAACAAACGCCGGGCTATTCGATATGGCGGATAAATATGCAGCTGCTAGTGAAGCAATTGAATGGAGCGAAGCTATAGATCGAAAAGACAAAACTCCTCAATCTGGTTTAGAAGAGCCTGAGAAGAAGAATAAGAAAGTTCTCAAGAAGAAGAAGCATCACAAGACGGATGGTAAGGAGGTCTTAGCGGTCCCGGAAAAGCCTACCAAAGGTAAGAGGGACTATACCGGTCGAGGTAAAGCAAATATTCCGACCGATGGATATAAAAAGGGTAAGAAGTTGTGCCCGCTTCACCAACAGGCTGGACACATCTGTGTACCTGCCGTGTCTGGCAAAAGAAATTGGAAGATTACTATGCAGGTAAAGGCCCACTTCCTTCAATACAAGAGTTGGGGGAGGCCAGCTCCAAAAAGGATAAAGATGGCAACGAGGAGATGGAATACCAAGAACCTCAGCACACAGTCAACATGATCTTTGGAGGATCTTCATCGTACGACTCGCGACGTCATCTGAAAGCCGTGGGGCGGGAGGTCAACCTAGCAGAATCTCCGATCAGTATCAAGCATTCGAGGTGGTCGGACACTGTAATATCCTTCGGCAAAGAAGACTGCTCCGTTTCATCGACTCGACCGGGTAGGTTCCCTATTATAGTTGAGCCTACCATTAATAATTGTAAGGTCAATAGAGTCTTGATAGATGGAGGTAGTTCTTTAAATATATTATTCTCGGGAGTTTTAGAAGAAATGCAGGTTCCTAAGTCAAAGGTAAAGCCAGTAAAATATGCCTTCTATGGCATAGTCCCTGGCTCTACCGCCAAACCGATAGGACAGGTGTCCTTACCAGTTACATTCGGAAGTCCTGATAACTTCCGAACGGAAAAGATTTCGTTTGACGTGGTGGATTTTGAGACCGCCTATAACGGGATCCTTGGTCGTCCGGCTCTAGCAAAGTTTCTGATAGCCACGCATTACGGTTATCAGAGTCTACGGATGCCAAGACCAAAAGGTGTCATCATGGTTCGGGGAGATCAAAAAATGGCTTATGTTCACGATCGAAGATCTTTAGAACTGGTCGATGAGCTTCCGACTAGAAATACTGACTCTTCTACGATGCAGGTCAAGCACTCCAGACCAAAGTTGACACCCAAACCCTTCGATCAGACAAAAGAGGTGTCCCTCGACAAAGGCGTTTCTCCGAGAGACGCTAGGTTGGGAGACATCGACAGGTCAGTTCCGAAGTTACTGATCGGAGAAGGACTCAACCCTAAATAGGAAGAGTCACTCGTCTCTTTCCTCCGAGCAAATAAGGATGTTTTCGCTTGGCAAGCGTCCGACATGCCCGGAGTCTCCAGGGAAGTGATCGAGCATAGGTTAGCTCTCCAACCTGATAAAAAGCTGGTTAAGCAGAAGCTAAGGCATTTTGCACCTGACCGGAAGGAAGCAATCCAGTCAGAGATTGACAAGCTCCTTGAAGCTGGGTTTATTCGTGAAGTCCATCACTCTCAGTGGCTCGCTAATCCTGTAATGGTTAAAAAGAATAATGGGAAATGGTGAATGTGTATTGACTTTATAGATCTTAATAAAGCTTGTCCGAAGGACGATTTTCCCCTTCCTCGCATTGACCAGCTTGTAGACTCCACCTCCGGGTGCGAGTTGCTAAGCTTTTTAGATGCATATTCAGGGTACCACCAGATAAATATGAGTAAAAATGATGAGGAGAAAACTTCCTTCATCACACCATATGGCACTTACTGTTATGTTAAGATGTCTTTTGGCCTCAAGAATGTTGGTGCAACTTTTCAAATGTTAATGCAAAAAAAACTTTCAACCCCCAGGTAGGTTGGAATTTAGAAGCCTATGTAGATGACTTGGTTGTGAAAAGCATCAATTCAGGCGATCATATCCTTGACCTACAAGAAACTTTCAACAATTTGAGAAAACATAACCTCAAGTTGAATCCGGAGAAATGTGTGTTCGGGGTTTCTGCTGGAAAGCTTCTTGGTTTTCTAGTTTCGGCTAGAGGTATCGAAGCAAATCCGGCTAAGATAACATCCATCAATCAGATGCGTCCCCCGACAACAAAGAAAGAAGTACAAAAGCTAATCGGTTGTATGGCAGCGCTAAGTCGTTTCATAGCCAGGTTAGGCGAGAAGGGATTACCTTTCTTTGAACTTCTTCGGAAGCATGGGAGTTTTGAATGGACGAAAGAAGCCAACGAAGCCTTTGAAAAACTCAAAGAGTACCTTGGAAGCCCCCCGGTCTTAGTCTCTCCAAGACCGGAAGAAACACTGTTGATTTACAAAGCTACGACGCCGTAGGCGGTCAGCGGTGTACTAGTCGTAGAGCGTGAAAACGTTCAACGACCAGTATATTACGTAAGCGAAGTCTTGCATGGACCAAAGGAAAGATATCCACAGGTACAAAAGTTGCTCTATGGTCTCCTCATGTCTTCAAGGAAACTAAGACATTACTTTCAAGCCCACAAAGTGGTCGTACCTACAGGATATCCCTTAGGTCAAGTCCTTGGAAACAGGGAATCATCAGGACGAATAGCAAAATTGGCAGTTGAACTAGGGACGTTCGACCTCCATTTTATCTCACGAACAGTTATAAAGTCTCAGGCAATAGCAGAAATCATTGCTGAATGGACAAACCTAGAACCTAAGCAAGAACTCGAGTACGAGCACCACGACGAGTGGACAATGTACTTTGACGGTTCATTAATGCTTAAAGGATCGGGGGCTAGAGTTGTCTTGATATCCCCTACTGGCGAACACATTAAGTACGCCATCCAGTTTAACTTTCCTGCTACTAACAATGTAGCAGAATATGAAGGTTTGCTGGTAGGACTTCGAGCAGCTCATTCGCTCGGAATTCGCAAATTACTAGTGAAAGGTGATTCTCAACTAGTAGCGAATCAAGTAGGGAAAGAGTATCAATGCTCAAGTACCAAGACGTCGTCTTATCTGGCGGAAGTACAAAAACTCGAAAAGCATTTCTTTGGTTTTCAGATCCAACATATTCCTAGGAAGAAAAACTTTCTAGCAGATCAGTTGGCACGGATGGCCTCCACAAGGTCCACCGTCCCGCCGGGAGTTTTTCTTGAGCAACTCGATTCACCCTCGGTGATCGAGCTTTCTGAGAACATCGATGGTTCACATCAGGTCAATCCAATTGATTCTGATCACATGGATGCTCCACAGATCGGTGATGATCATGGTAGAGATTGGATGACATCGATCTACAATTATCTTCAGCATGACCTAATTCCAGAAGATAATGTAGAGGCTGATCGTATAGCACGAAAGGCCAAATCATACACTCTAATCGAATGTACCTTGTACAAACGAGGATCGCATGGAGTGTTGATGAGATGCATATCTCACTCGGATGGCATTAAGTTGCTAACCGAAATTCATGGGGGAGTCTGTGGAGCACATCATTCCTACAGAACACTGATCGGTAAAGCCTTCAGGCAAGGATACTTGCCCAACTGCCCTTCATGATGCAAAAGAGCTTGTGACGAAGTGCGTACAATGTCAGTTTCATAGCCGACTAGTACATTAGCCGTCACAAGCTCTGCAAACAATTCCTCTTTCTTGGCCTTTTGCAACCTGTGGATTAGACATTCTTGGACCTTTCCCAAGAGCACCCGGGGGCTTCGAATTCCTCTTCGTCATGATTGAAGTGAATTGAAGCCAAACCAGTTGTTAAAACTACAACTGAGGATGCTAAGAGATTCCTCACAAAAAATGTGATTACACGATTTGGTGTGCCCAGTCGTATAATCACGGACAATGGTACCCAATTTTCCAGCGGTAATTTCCAGGAATTCTGCGACAACCTGGGTATCAAAATCCATTTCGCTTTGGTTGCTTATCCGCAGAGTAACGAAGCAGTTGAGCGTGCCAATGGTATCATAATGCAGGGGGTCAAACGCCGAGTATTCGACCAGTTAATAAAACGGTCAGGAGCTTGGGTTCAAGAACTTCCTTCTGTTTTATGGGTTGTTCGTACGACGACCAGTCGTGCGACCGGTGAAACACCATTCTTTTTAGTTTATGGGGCCGAAGCCATGCTTCCTCTAGAATTAAAAATTGGTTCTGCTCGCACTGATCGTTTTAATGAAAATGATCAGGAAGAAAGACGACTCGACGATGTCAATTTCCTTGAGGAACGACGAAACCAATCCTTGTTTCGTTCGGCAATCTATCAACAAGCCATGCGAAGGTACCACAGTCGTAAGGTGCAACCTCGCAGCTTAGCTGTAGGTGATTTGGTTCTTAGAAAAATTCAGAACCAAGCAAATCGCAACAAACTTTCTTCCAAGTGGGAATGTCCTTACACTGTGGTCGAAGTCACCCGACCAGGTTCGGCACTATTAGCCATGTCAGACGGCAGGGTTTTGTCTAATTCTTGGAATATTGACCAATTGCGTAAGTTTTTCGTTTAAATTTCATTTCATTTCCATTTAGTTTAATAAATAATGAATCAATTCAAAAAGAAAGTGATGTTATTTATATGACAGAACTTAGCTCTGGTCGACTGCGGTTCATATGCTTAGGACAATGGAGATTATATGTTTTATTTTCAAAATTATGTTCTACTCTTGTTTGGCTACTGGTCGGACACGGAAAACCTCCTAGTCGAAGTCTCTCCTTTTTCGCATGTGGTTCTGCCCACTGGAAGGAGCTTCCTAGCGACGGCCCTTTTCTTACGATCCTCGCTGCCAGTCGGACTAGAGCACGAACACGTTTTGCGAAATACAATATATATATTCATTTCTCAGCAAGTTCATTCCGACCAGCGTTGAACACTACATAGAAATAAAACCACTTCTCGTTTATTATATATGTCTTTGCATGTAACTTCCTCTTATCAAGAAAAATCATTTTTTCTTCCGACCATATATTGTCTTAGTAAGTACTTTGATTACGAAAAACAGATTTACAACTAGTCGAAACCTAACACTGGTTCCGACCAAAAAAGGTTTCCTAGTATTATCACGATCAGTTTTTTCAACAATCAGTACATACTTTCAAACAATGGTTGAGACTTAAGTTCATATTATTGGCCTACTGCTTTTATAGTAAAGTTCTTCTACTATAAAGCAATCGGAAATAGGTAATATATGATAAGTCGACCGGATAAACAAAAATTCTTTTTTCATTGATAAGAGAAAGGTAAGTTTTTACATATTTTTTTGCATACTCTCTCTTTTTTACAGAATTTAAACTACTAGAGATTGCCCTCCATTAGTCACTGCTGGATGGAGATCCGACCTCCATTTCTTCTGCAACCTTGTCTCCAAGAGTTTTAACTTCCTTGATAAACTTGGTCGCCTCCTCAGGCAAGCAGTTAAAATCCTCTTCAATAGCTTGAAGATTGATAGAGGAGTCGGACGCCTTCAGTTTTGCCAAAGCAAGACTAACTCTACTAGCAATAGATTCCTTTACGGACTGGGCGTAATTATCTCTTGTAGCTTTAAGCAAGCCCTTAAGGTCCTCCAAAAGGTGACCAAGGTAATTTACCTTTTCCATTGGGTCACTTAAGGAAGGCAACGTTGATCCTGATCCCATATCAAAGATCATTTTGTTGAGTGCAGTAATTTGTTCATCAAGGTTAAACATAACTGCTGCCCCCTTGCCTTGCTCAAATTCCAAAGCTTTCTTTGCTTTGGTTAAAGCTTGATTTTGTTCTGCATATGCAAAACAAATATTAGGTTAAAAAGGTTCAGAAGAGATACTAAGTCAAGTCTACGACTAAGTTACCTTCGGCCTTCTTCCTGGATTTTTCCTGGTATTTTTCGTATCTGGTCGTCAAGTTTTCGATCACCCGGTTTTTAGCTTGAATTTCCTTTTCAAGCTTTATTCTTCTGGCTTTTTCAGCCAAAGCTTCTTCTTTTATTTTCTCCAAATCTATCAAATTTAATAAGGGAGGATGGTTAAAAGAAGAAAGGAAAGTCTTGGCAAAAGACAAATTAAGAAGAAAGTTCTTACATTCTAGTTCAGAGTGTTTTTGATCTAGATTCTTAATCCGGTCGGTTAGTCCTCCGATCGCAGCAAAATTTTCAACCATATGCTGCATGAATAGAATTTTTACTTTAAAGTTTCTTGTGAACTTCAAGAAAACTATAAGGATGGTTAAGGACACTTACTTGAATTACCACATCATTATAATCGACAAAAATCTTATCAGCATTCGCCTTTGCAAGACGATCTGACACTCTCCTCCAAGCATCATCAAGCTCCTTCTCCTCGATAAATCGAGGAGAGAAAGGGAACTTGTTAGTCTGGGAGGAGTTCCTTTCAGAAGTTGGAATCTCTTGTGGATCTGCAGAGATGCCTACCTCCGCTGACGGAGTAACAATCTCCACAGGATTCAAATCAGATTCCAATACTAAAGTAGGCTCGGGGGCTTCCCCAACCACTTCCTCCTCAGGATTGCTTGCCTGAGGAAAACCTTGATCGGAGATGCCCTCAATCACCTGACCTGCTGGAATAACCTGATCGGGAACAACTAGAACTCCAACAGGTCTCCGCAAAGAAAAGGAAGTTCAGAGTTCAAGTTCACCAAGAATATAAAAGGTATGTGTTTATGTGATAATTTCATTTACAACATACCCGGTTATCTTTTTTATCTTGGCTCTGAAGCGCTACCGCTTAAAAATGCATAGCGTTAGCTTTCTTTTCTTTTCAACCAATTTTCGATCTCGAATCGAAAGGGTTGGTTGTACCCTCTACATCCTTCAATGAACGATCGGATGTAATACTTTCAACCAGCTGGTCGAGAGTAGAATCCCTGATCGTTGGATCAGAAGGTGTAGGTTCATCGGTCACCAAAGCAGTTGTTTCAACGACTCTTGGCAAATCTTGAACAACTCTATGGGACTCAATGACTACCGCCTGATTCAACAAACAAAGTTAGGCGGGTGATGAACATATCTTTGCATCTAAGTAAAAAGTATTTCCTTCGGTTACCTACCCCTACACGATCACTAGTGATCATAAGGTTGGTCGGTTCGTCAATTGGCTCACAGGTCTCCGTGGCCTCATCAATTCTTAGACCAACCGACTACATATCAAAGAGGATTTTTAGGTAAACAACGATCGGAAAAGATTGTAAAGATAAAAAATAATTATCATGCTTACAGAAGTCTCTCGACCTCTCTTGGCATAGTCCTTTGCTAAGGTCAAAGGGAAACCAGCCTTCCCATTAGGCTCTCCAGCACATATCATTCTGATCCGGCTTCTGATTTCATCAGAAGACAAAGCTGTAACAAAAAGAGAGGTCTCAGGGTTATAAGAGCATTTGACTAGAAAGATATACTGGTCGGATTCTTACTGGAACTTACCTTCCCTAGAATCCTTGGTTGTATCGTCACGACCAATATACCAGAGCATCGAGTAAGTCTAGCCTTCAAGGGACTGATTCTCTGCATGGAGAAGTCCCTCACCACGTGCCAGGATGTCAAACCCCTAACACTCAGGAGATGGATGGCTTCAACCCATCTCCCAATTTTTCCCTCCTTCTTCGAGGAGGAACGCCATTGCGGGATCTCGATAGCCTTTTTACCGTTGTAATAAAGGTCATCGCCCTGTGTGATCTTCATATAAAACCAACTCTTCTTCCATGACGACCATGAAGACTTGGAGTACATTGGAATGTACTCATCAGCCTTCCCGTCATGGAGACGCAAGGTACACTCTCCGGGTGTACCGGTCGTCTTCTTCGCATTCACGAATCTGTAGTAGTACGAAGAGGTCTAGAGTTCTTTGGAGTTCCTGTGCGCGCGCAGAGGTAAACAAAGATGCTGAGGTTGGCTATGGCGTTTGGGGCCAGATTGATAAGTTCAACTCCATAATACTCCAAAACTTGAGAAAGAAAGGAGTGAACTGGAAGTCTGAAGCTGCATTCGATATATGCGAGAAAAACGGGAATTTCTCCATCCTCGCCACTTGGAGAATGTTCCCCAAACGATGATCTCCACGCGATCAGATTTTTGTCGGGTAATAGCCCAACCTTTTCCAGACCTTCAAGTTTCTTCTCGCTCAGATCGGAGATCGACCAGTTGGTAATAAGATCCGACATGGTGATTTCTTTCGGGTGAAGAATTCAAAGGTGGTCGGAGATGGTCTCTTGGAAAATAAAGAGGAAAGCAAAAGGCGTAGAAACCCTAACACCTAGTGCTAAGGGACCTTTTATAGCAACAACACTGTAACCGTTTCTGGGGAAAATCCAACGGACAAAAATCCCTTTTTGACCAGCGGACCAAGAGTTCCTTCAACTTCCAAGGCAGTTTCTGAACTTTAAAAATGAATACGGTCCGCCTCGAATACCATGACATTTAATGAGGGGTCTGCCCGATACAATTGCATCGGGAGTAAGCGTCTATACGACCAATTCATTTAAAAGTTCGGGGGCTAGCTGACGAGGATTAAAACCTCTATTTATTATTTAGTATATAGAGACCATATGTTTTCATGGTCGTAAACCCTAAAGCTAACGACCTCACTGGTCGTAAGAATTCCAGAGGTTACATAGTACCCAATCTGGTCGGACATGGTTCCAAACCAAGTCTCCGACCAGTCAAATACTCACAAGGCTTTGAACTGATGTCTGGATCTATGACCAGATATATGCTTTACCGTGTGACGAATGGAACATGTGCTATATATTCCATACCACACGACGTTACGATATTGAAGTACGGTTACATGACTCGTGGACATATAACCTCTCTTCAACCAGACGTGTTGCTTTCCGAACAGGCGTCTCCTCCAGAGACAACTACCAACCCTTCATGAACTATATAAGGAGGAATGCGGACTGAAGATAGGAGGGTCGGAACAGTGAAGATCATTTGGGAGACACCTTCAGGAGCCTTGTACTCCCGAATTAGTCTTTAGTCTAAGTTTTATACACTCTTTGTAATAGCCAGTTCAAAGCAATAAAGAGCAGTCTCACTACTTTCTAGAAGATACGCGCCATTTTTCTCTTTTCATTTATATATTCATAAGATCGGCGATTTGATCGTCGACAGTGCGATTAGGTGGTTAGGTCAAGTCAAGTGGCTCGGGTAGGTGGAATAGTGGTTCGGTCGGAGTCTGACTCGGGTCGGTGGAACATTGGTCTAGTCGAGTCGAGTCAAGTCAAGAGGTTCGGTCGGATCGAGTCCAACACTGTTTGGGTTCGGGTTCGAGTCAAACCAACAGTTGACTAGGAACTTAATTCAAACTCTCCACTTTGACCGGGCTAGATAAAATAGCAAATAAATTTCAAAAATTCCACAAAATTTTAGAGAGGTTCCTGGGATAACCTCATTGTTCATATTTTGTTTTCTTATTTTTAATCCTTTAACCGCAGGGTTATTGAAATGGGTTTGAATTTTCTTAAGGTTGATTTGGTTTCTAAATCTTTGGAAAAATAATATTTATTCATGATAAATATTATAAGATTAAATAAATTGATTCTCAAGGACGATCACAAATATTTATTTCTGTTTTTATTGAGAGCTTCTATTTGAGTTGTATATTTCCTTTGTTTTTAAAAATTTTAAATGCGATAATTTATGCAAATACTCTAGAAATCAAATGCATATTCAAAAGTTTTAAGAAAGTTCACCTTTTTATATATTTGAAATACAAAATCAAAATTTGGACGTTACACAGCCGACTTTCTTCTCCCTTCTCCCTTCTCCCCAAAGCCAGAAGCGCGAGGTACTTCCTGTAGCTTCCTCATTTTCTTGTTTCGGAAATGCCCCAAAAATTCAGTGCAAATTACCCGCCTCGTACCCGGTATAAAATCCGCCAACATGCCTCCCCGCTCCCCCACCCAGTCGCGCACCCTACGCGGTCGCCCCCAACCCTAGCGCGCTCGCCTGTGCTCCGCGTCAGCCCCGCCCGCCCCGCCGCCCGACCGCGCCTCCGGCGTACTGCGCCCTCGAGCTCTTCCTCCGACCGGGACCGCATGCCTTTTCCCACCTGTTGCGGGCTGCGCCTCCGGCCTACCGCGCGCCTGAGGTCTGCCTCCGACCGGGACCGCACCGTCTCCCTCCTGTGGCCGGCCGCGCGCTGCCTCTCTCCTCCATCCGGATCCGCCCCGTCGCCCTCCGGCCACCTTCCCCTACCAGATCTACCCTTCCAACGTCGAACGCATCTCCTTCGGCGGCAATTTCCGTCGACCCTCCTCCCCGGCTCTCCGTTTCTTGGAAATCTGTGCTGTTTAGGGATCTTTTCCTCGGGCCGGGCTCATTCCTCGCGCGATTTGGTTGCTCGCATTGGGTTTGAGTGTGCTTTGGAGGTGACGGATTGGGAGGCTTCTGGGTGAAGAGATGCGAACTTGTTGGATTTCATGGGTTGCATCGTCGCATCGCGTTGCTGCTTGTGGCCAGTTCTTGATCTCTTCCGTTGGTATCTTGGTTCGATTTTACTCCTTGTTACGCGTTCTTCTAATTTCACTCGAATTGTGAAGTCCAACCAAGATAGAGTTCCACTCGAATTGGTGAGTCCAATCGGAAGAGACTCCATCTCCGTGCCTTGCTCTGTATTTTTCCCCAACAGAGCAGCCACTTTCCACATGTATTTATGGCATATTGTTCATGCTTTGCTTCGCCATCTGCAATTCTGCATGGCTCATTTCGTCATCTGCTGAAGTGGTAGCCATATTTAGCTACGAGATGGTGAATCTTTCGCGGCATCGTCTCCCGGCGACGCCGTCAGCCTACATATGTCCATGTCAAAAAAATTCCCTGCAACCTATGGTTCTTACCTGGTCATATGATCCTTGCCCTGCCTTGCTCGCTGATTATTCAAAATCGCCTACATTTGTGTGTGTATGCTCTTAATCACACGATTTTAGCCCAAAAATATACAATGAATGATGTCATTGTATATTTCTCATGCATAAGGGCTCTCTGGTTTTGTATTGAAATGGATAGCCGTGAGGCTATTTCCAAAATGCATAATATGGATGCAGCTGTTTTCACATCAGTACTTACCTTGCTTGATGAATGATTTATATGATCAAGTGGCATACCCAAAGCATCACAAACACTCTGTAATTGCAACAAAAAATAGAGCTCCTGTTGAAATTCACCAGGTTCGTGCATCATATGGTACCATTGTTAAAACCAAGTCATATTAAAAAAAATTCCGCAATGAAAATCACATCAACCCATATCTGGAATGAAGAACATTGTCTCCTTTCCAATGGATGTTGATGCAGGTCCTAGACAATGGTCTCCTTGTTGATCCCCATGATTAGCATGCAATTGCAGATGCACTCTATAAACTTCTTCGGTGGTGGTTCTCAGGCTATGTGAATAGTTTCTTCTATTCTCTGAAAGAGGTGTTTAATTTTCATCACTCTTCCCTTCTTACCTCGCAAATGTCGTTCAATTATCATTTAGTTTTGTCAGTAACATGAACTGTGCATGATAAGTTCTTGGGCCGTTGCAGTTTTTGGGGTCGCATCAACTTTTCTCTTGCACAAATCTGTCCCAATTTGCATTCCAATATGCAAAAATATCTTAGTTTGTAGTGCTTCGATGCTTCATCTTTTCTCTGTCTAGTTTCTTGCACAATTTGCCTTTTATCAGTCCGAATTTGATCATGAATTGGAAATTATTTTTCTAGTACTACAGAAATGGTAATCTGGAAAAAAAAAAGTGTTACTGCAGATGTACTCGACCGAAACACATATAAACTTGATGGTGATTGAATTCATTGATTTAGATAAATGCAAATAAGAGGGGAGGTTGGCACAATCGGGAATTAATGATTAGAAATAGCTATAGGAATTCAACTTCAATGTGGAAGAAGTTTGTTGTACAGTTTTTGTTTTTCTGTGCAATAATCCTTAACCAACTGTACCTTCTTGATGGATTCAATAAGAGTCATTTTTGCAAATGTGAGTTCTTTTTTGTTTGATTTGTGCAGAGATGCCCTAGCAGTCGGTTGTACACGTCGGATATGCGATCCTGGAGAACTATGAAGAGCCAATCCAAGTCAATACAACATTTAGGAAACGTTATTGGTGTGATGTATCATAGAAAGTGAAACGTTGTAAATGTATATCAGGTTGTGGTGGACCAGGTCCTCTTTTCATTGTGATCAACTGAATGTACTAGGTTTCCATGGGTGTATGTGTTCAGTTGACGAATGTGTAGGAAATTCAATTGGTGAATGTACAGTTATTGCCTAAATTTTTCCCTTTGCTACTACAGCATCAGGTCCTGCATTTTGCTTCAGGAAGTACTTGTCAATAATCCGGACATCCATCCAATACCCACTAAGCAGCATGTTGCCATAACAGGAAATTTTCCAACTAATCTGTCAATCAGACATACACACAGCTAATTATAGTTAATTGCGATAGTCGACGTCAATGCGACCAATTTCTCTAATTCCGGTCGTGGTCGTTAAGTATCGTCACTAGTTGTCGTTTTTAAATGATGTTAATTGCATTTAGTGTCATTAATTATTGTCGACTGTCATTAGTTCTCGTTAAATGTTGTTAATTGTGTTAAACGATATCAAACAAATTGTTACTGTCTTCAAAGG
Organism: Hsuehochloa calcarea; assembly: GCA_036346395.1. Taxonomy (NCBI): domain Eukaryota; kingdom Viridiplantae; phylum Streptophyta; class Magnoliopsida; order Poales; family Poaceae; genus Hsuehochloa; species Hsuehochloa calcarea. Next base: position 13,199,896 of record CM070604.1, on the reverse strand, counting down.
TATTTCATATATTTATCATCTCGGAAGCTACAGACAATCTATAGTCAGTCAAACATCAAATCTCTTCAACCAATCGGTAGCTGCTTTTCATGAAATACAGTCATTCCAAACAGACTCTTACCAGAAAGAAACCAAACAGTATTTACAGCTTGCAGCTTCACTTGCCGCGTTGCCGCATCCAATTGTAACCTGCCGTTCTAGTTTTTCTTTTCGCCTCAACGAATAATTAACTGTAGGATTCAGGCAGTAAGCTGTTTATCCTATTCATATCTTGCATGCTTCTGACACCAATAAAATTTTCCCTAATTCGTGGTAGAGGGGTACATGTTCACGCGGCCCGGAAACCTCCTGCATTCTTGTGTTATATTGCCAAGATTCTGAATTTTTGTTTCATAGAAGAATGATTAGTGTCCAAAATGTGTCTTAGAATGCAGATCTGAAAGTTGGGGTGCTGGAGGCCTGGAATTGGTTTGGAGTGGTTGTTTAGATTTCCTAGTCCAATTTCTGTTTGCGGAAACTCATGTGCCATATATTGGAGTTGAAAACTTTGCTTATTGTGACCTACTCGCCGTCTTGTTACAGTCTGACAGACAGGATTTCTGGGACTCTGCAATGGCTGCTCGACGGATAAGAACAAAGAATGATAAGAATTCTCAGTAGGATGGAGCTGTGAGGAAGTAACTGAAGATTACGACTTTGGAGAAGGAAATTGCATGAGGCAAGCTGCTAACGAGCCGGATACAGTTGCATGAAGCATATGTCTTATCCAAGAGCAACACTTTCATATGTGTATATTCGTTGCCTACCCCTATCCATTGTGTTTGGGGCTTTGGGCATGTGCTGCTGCATTAAATAATAGGTGCAGTTGAGTCCTGTGGCATGGAACCTGTGGAATGGGATAAGAGGTCTTAGGTGTTGCTATAGTTTTCTTGGCCCATGTTGCTATAGTTTCTATTAATTGTGTTAGTGACAAGGTGAGTTCCTTGTATGATTGAATTGAAAATGGTGTCTAAACTCGACCATGGTCATCAAGATTAGTTAGTATTTCGTAAGAATGGGAGCTAGTATTCCGCTATTGTTAGGTGTGCTATTAGCATCCTTACTCGGTTTGTTAATGCCACCATACAACTGAAGAGGTTCAAGTTCATGTAATTTATATCACTGCTGTCTGCATTCATTATATGTAGGCTAAGAAGTGGCCCAGTTATGTTGTCAATTGTGGTTTGCATCATTTAAGCTTCAGTTTTAGTTTGTCCAAAGAAAACCTTATATTTATGTTTGGCAGTATCAAAGTCATTTTGATTTTTCTAAAAACAAAATCTGATGATCTCTAGGTGAATAGGTGATGGATGATGGTCTCAAGCGGGCTGATGATATAGGCATGAATTGAAAAGAGACCCAATTAGTAGGCTTCTTCATCAAACAAGAAGCTTGACTTTCGGCTGCCTAACACATGACTTGTGTCAAACAGCATGAATTCTCCCACTTGAGTTGTCAATCCAAAGAAGTTGGTATGCCTCACAACCCTATCCGATCACCTGCCCAACGGAATTAACAGTTTGATGGAGACTTGGACAGAAAGAACAGCATTACATTATATCTCAATCAAATGTATGACTAAAGCAGATCGCCACCGTTCAAAACATGCATGGTCATTTCTCCTTGCACGATGTCAGCTGATTGAAAACGAACTCTTGAGGTAGTGTCTGGGCAAGACATCGTATAGTTCTTGCAAGAATGTGGATTTCAATTTTGAGCATTTATTTTCGATCGAACGGCCTGCACACTCTGCGTGACGCAACCTTGAAATAAAATTTTCTTGACCAAACATTTTTTCCCCTGCTTCATTTCCTCTCCTGCACACAATGAAATGTATATTTATATTTCTCACTATCAAGTCCGTGTCTGTGCCTATCTGTCATGGTCTTAGGGATATATCTTCTTTTTTTAGGGCATGAAAAAGGATACACATCATATCCACATCATGCATTATCTGTCATGGTCTTAGGGATATATCTTCTTTTTTAAGGGCATGAAAAGGATACACATCATGCACGCACAAAAAAAAAACTCCTTTTATGTGGTCCCATGACTCTCCATGACCACAAGGCTTGCGTGTCTAGCATTCTTTCTGGCACTCTTAGCTGAAGATTCATCAAATTCTTGATACCTTGTGCCTAATTTCAGGTTACTTTCTCCCTTGGGTAATCCTAATCCCATTGTTGTTTCATTTCAGAAATGTAATCCTCTAAAGTTAGGTACATCACGTACACACGAGTTGAAGTATTTATTTTCTAGGGGCAATTCGCTATGTTACAATAGGACAGTCAATATCAGATCCTCGTAATATGTCACTGGTGTTTCACTGATATATATGGATTATGAGTCCATATATCAGCCTCACAATGAGTAGGATATTGTGAGTCATGTAGTTATTCAGTAAAAAAATTTCTCGTAAATTGTTCAACCTGATCGATGGATTATCTGTGCTGGCGCAGGCACTGTGAATTAGATCTAACCACAGTGCCATGTATATAGGTGATGGCTGATGAGTTGGGAGTCGTTGGGCTTACGGCCTAACTAAGGTATCTCATTGTTGTCGCTTGTTGTGTTGGAATTGGCTGTCATTGGGTCCTAGCCGAGGAAAAAAATGGGATGGGGGAGGGCCTCATGTGAGGCCCCTCCCCCATCTCCATCCATTCCCCTGTGAGACCCGGTTTATCCAGAACATAATCTTAACCATCCATTCGGTCCTAGCATCACAAAGCAGATAATCCGAGACTCGAGACATGTATACTTCCCAGAGTGCAGTATACACACCTCATCACAAAGCTCATGCATCAATTCCATTCATCCACATAGAACCGAAACACAGAATAGAACAGAAGTATTAACAATATTAAACCGAGTCATTACAAAAGAGGGGCCAACCGGCCAACAATAAAAGAGACAACAATAATTAAACAGCGGAAGCAAAAGTGCCATAAGATGGCTACAACAAAAGAGCCAATCAGTGTGCCTTTAACCCACAAGGCAACCGACCGGACCGCCAAGCTAGTCGCCAAACCCGAAGCACATCTCACAAAAGTGAGGCCCTTGGGGCTCACCTTCTTCCCTATGAAACAAAAGCGTAGGCAAAAGCGGTGAGTACTTTGAATGTACTCATAAGACTTACATGTGGAATAACAAACTGTACATATCTTGCATGCAAGCTTAATCAACAATAAGTTTGTATGTTTCATTTTAGCATAAAGCAAGTTTTCATTTGCAATAATATAATAGATTGAAAGCAATTTAACAAATCTGTTTTTAATGTTCAAATAAGCGCAAAAGACAACAATATAACAGTAGATAGGAAACAACAACAATCCTGGAAGTGACTAAACCATTAGTCACCACAACAATAGCATGAATTACCCATTCATGCCAACCATGTCAAATTTTAATTTAAAAGGTTGAAGTCTAACTCTTGCAAAACCTAACCAAGCGTGTCCATAACCTAGGACGAGGCTATTCGAATAGTTTTATCCCTGCAGGGTGTACCAACTTACCCACACGCCAGACCGCCTTTTTGCCAAGCTATTAAGCACACTTCCTTAGGTATGCTACACGCGGCTAAGTCCTACGAGACGTTTCCAATATTGTGAATTATTCATGAGCCGCCGTATGGATAGAAACCCATACGTTGTGTCGGGGTCGTGGCCCAGCCTCGGACAACTACCCCTCACGGGTAAAGCCTCGGACAACTGCGACGCCCCTCGAGGTGGAGAGTCCATCCCGAAACTCCACCACCGCACACCCAACACAAGAACACAATTCCTTTTCACACAACACACACAACGCTCCTCCTGCGACTCGGAGATAACCCACGCCAAAGTACTAAGTCAAGAGAGGTCCCATATCCCTCTCGCGTGGTTAATCGCAAAAATGCTTGGAGAGTGTGACACAAGATGTTCGGTCCTTGTTGACTTAGGCAAGACAACCACAAACCCAATAGCCCACCATCCAACCACTTGCCCAAGTCCAAATCAATTTTTCCATTTTCAATTTTGACTCTTCAAAATTAACAAAGCACAAAGTCTTTGGACATAATAGAAGAATAATAATTTTTATGTGATCAAGATCATCGACTAAGTCGATGATCGCCAAAACTACCGAACTAGGCATGGCTAAGCACAACGATTCGTATTCTACTAAGTGACAAGAGTCCATCCATCGAACTCTAATCCCGACCAAATAACCTAGGCTCAAGTAGTAGAGAATAAACAACATCCTCTGATTATGCAACTATAGGATCAACTAACCATAATTTAACACAAAGTAGCAATGCATACATACAGTTGAATTCAAAATAGTAAACTTGTAAAATAATAGGATTAACATGATCAAACTGCTTGCCTGCTTGTTGCGGGTCAAGATGTTACTGGGGATCACTCTCGGTATCAATGTGCTCTTCGGATCCTATCGAAAGAACCAAAAAGAACCAATAAGGCAAAAGAAACCGAAAAGATCCAACAGCCAACTTCAACAAAAAGCTCTCAAATTTTTACAGTAGAAAGAGCATGATTTTTATGAACTAATGCAACAAGAACCAATTGATTTGGATTCTTGATGCAAAAGATATGGCCAAAACAATTTTGCTCAGCTTTCATAAATCAAAAATGCTACTATTCATTAGCAAAATTTTATAGGGCTATACTGAGTCTGAAAACATTTTTAACTTAAAGTCTAGTTAAAAACATAACCAACAAAATTTGAATCAACAGAAAGGATTTGGAATGAATTAGTTATGCATTTTACAAGTTATCATATTTTTGGTTGACAAATAAATCCTTTCGGAAATCGAGAATTAAAGCGACGTGGCGAGCGAGGAGCGTCGATCAAAGATCCGACGGTCCGCGTCCCAGCATGCTTAACGCTGCGGGATTCACAAATCCTAAGCGCTCACCGTTGGATCTGGATCCAACGGTTCACGTGGATCGGGACGTTCGGCGGTCCGAACGTTCACACGCATAGGAGCCGTTCGATGCCGATCCAACGACGCACAACGCTCGCGCCCAAACGACCGAGGCGGTGCAGTTAGTTGACTGGGCCGAGTCAAGTGGCTCGAGCCCGAGTCTGATTCGAACCAAAGGAGCAGTGAAAACCGGATAGGGTTTGAATTTAAAGGCTGATTTTGAAAAATTATTTGGGATAGCAAACAAACTCCAAAATTTATGAAATTTTAACTGAAGCTTGCTGACTGCATGAAGAACCTTATATAAAATTTTCAAAGACTTTTATGCACTGCATTTGTCTCCAAAAATTCCAGAAGGTGATGAATTGGGGTTTGACCAAGGTTTGGCTGGCCTCAAAATTATCAAATAATTTCTAAAAATTATGAAATAATTACGAGGTGTCAAACATCAACCCTAGACCCAAGAAAAGTATTTCCAAAGGTTGGGCACAAGATTTTCCTGAAAGATATTTGTGTTGGTGTCCAAATGGCAATTTGATTTTTGATTTCACATAATTCCTTTACAAAAAATTATGGAACTGATTACAAAAATCAAGATCAGGGAAAAAGTTTTAATTTCTCCTCATTTTTATTACATTTGAAACACAAACCAATTTTGGGATGTTACACCCCCCGCCCTCCCCCAGGAAATTTCCTTCCCCTAGCCGATTCCCAAACAAGGGGAGCGGGAACCCCACATGGAACCAGCCGCATACGAAAGTATTGTTTGAGAGATGAGGAAAATACAAGGAGAAAAATAAGGCTCATGCGTATGGTTTTGCTTGCAAAATTAAGTGTATCTCTTCGGTATTTCTCATTTGTGTAGGTAACATTTTTTCCCCACATGCACAATATTTGATCCAAACTTGGTGCAACACATGCCACATCTCTTTTAAGTATTTCTCATTTTTGCAGGTAAAAGTTTTCTATTTCCATATGCATGATACTTGATCCAATCTTGATAGGGGCGTGTCTCTTAAGTATATTTCATTTCATTTTCGTATGTAACATTTTCTATTTACAATATTAGAAGTACATATTTTATGTATCCCATTGATGGTAATCTATAAATTACACTAGGGAGATTATGTAGCACATTTCATGGAGAAGTTGAACTGGCGACAGAGACTTTAAACAGTGGGGATAGATTTCTGTCGTTGGTTCAACTGACGATAGGAACTTAAGAATTTTTAAATATATCAAATGAGCTCGCAATATTATGATTTTTTTGTGTAGCCTTTCAACATAGTGTTCTTACTTGTTTAATTTTTTCATAATTTTATCCATTCTGAATGTTTCTCTAAAATTTATTTAAGGAGCATTCTAAAAATTCTAAAATTGAATGCTCCTCACATAGTGTAATTGATTGTGTAATTTTTTTTAGAAAATTAAATACTATGTGAGGAGAATTCTAAAATTGAATGCTCCTCACATAGTGTAATTGATTAAATAAATTTTAGAGAAACATTCAGAATGGATAAAATTATGAAAAAATTAAACAAGAAATAAATCTGTGTTGGGAGGCTACAAAACAAATTGCATAATGTTGCGAGCTCATTTACTATATTTAAAAATTCCTAGGTTCCGGTCGCCAGTTGAACTAGCGACATGAATCTAGCCCCACTGTTCAGGGTCCTTGTCGTTAGTTCATCTGATGATAAAGATCTATTTTTGTAATTTTTTTGGAGTGATTACTTAGTTTTGTATTTTTTTAATAAATAAATAAATATATATTTATTTAAAAAATTCACCTTGCGTGTAGGAGTGATGGAACATCTTGTATTTATGTGAGTATATTCTAGTTTAAGCACATTCAGATTCCGTTTGAAATACAAAAATTTCATGAGAAAATGTTCAGTTCCTGTAGTAATTAGAACTTTGCAAAGATAAAAGGAGAAGGGTAGAACTTGACCTTCGTGGAGGCAAGTGCTTAGAGCACTTCACACCGTGTAATTAAGCTTCTTTTCTAAACTTGCCCACTTTTTGTTTGTGCTAACCTCTTTATTAATATAAAAGACAGTTCTCCAGCATGTTTTTAACAAAATTCCCATGTCGATTTCGTGGCCAACTTTTGTACTTGGACGATGAAAAAGCCTCACCCCGTTGCATATATGTTGGCCTGTTGTCCCCCTTTGTTTGAATAGAGAGGGATTAGAATCAATCTTTTTGAATTAGAAGAGATTTTAGTTTAAATTCTGAGTCAATCTAAATAGATTGGGTCGGACCGTAATATATCTAAACAAACCCTGACGATGGCACGTGTACGTTTTTGAAACCTGGCACACGTCCAGTTGCAGCTACGAGAAACCAGAAACCCAAGTGTACGAGCTTGTGGCAACACGCACACACATGCACTCTGTTGTTCAGGCATTGGATGCATTTCAATCGATTTTATTGATCGGTGATTTCGTAGACAATTACTAAACAACTAGACTGAAACTACATTGCATTGGAATCATACACTCTTCAATTAGTCGGATCGAGGACCACAACTCCTCTTTTCTCTGCGAAGCGCAATAGGTCGATCGCCTTGCCGCAAAACAGAGATAAGTGCTTGAACAAGATCAATAGTATCATCAATAAATTCATCTCCTCGATCATCCACGTGCTCCACCGCACGCTCATATTCTCGCGCTCATCATCGATCCGCTCGTACAATATCTATGGGTAAACCGTCATTAAACATCACAGATTCATTAAACACGACACTTCGCTTATGAAGGTCTTTCTTGTTTCGTGATTCCATAGCTTATATCCTTTTACTCGTAACCATAACCAAGAAATGTACACTTAATAGCTCTAGACTCCGCTTTTCCATTATCAACATGAGCATAAGCAAGGCAACCAAAAACTCTCACTATGAATAATCGCAGATGTACCAAACCATACCTCAATGGGAGTTTTCTTGTTGAGTGGAATAGAAGGCGACTGCTGATCAAATAGCATGCGGTGTTGGCGGCGCAATCCTCGTATTGGGCTTCTTATCGTATTTTCTTCACCTTTTCTTTTCTGAAAGCTCAGTTTCACCTCTCGTTCTGCAAAAGACATAAGGTCATGGAGTTAGTTACGAGCCGCTACACCTGTAAGAAGCACAGCTTTGGATTCAATAAATTAGCGTCCGCCCCCCCCCCTCTCTCCAGTACAAGAAACATGACTGTTCATGCGTGAGCTGACTGCGTAACATACTTATACGATATCATTTCAGGATCTGAAATTTGAACTAGCATGATCGCAATTAAGGCCCCGTTATTTTACGTGGATTTTTGCAGGAACCCGTTCAATTCTAACAGGAGAAAAAGGCATACATTTATAAGGAGTGGTAAGAACGGCTCATCGAGCTTTGAGTATGAACCGGAGTCGAGTGCTTTCTAAGAGCATGTACAATAGTATGACTTCAATTGTTTGTAACTTTTGACATTTTGGACACGAGATGATGTGGATGAGAGAGGAAAGCATAGATAATTAGATAGTCTCCATGCAGTGGTCGACTGTACAGTAGTCGACTGTAACGCAAGAAAACACGATATAATCTATATCATTGTATGTACCATAACGCCTTTGGCGATCTCTTCAGATCTTGCCCGCTATTTTCAACCTGCTCGAACAACCATCCAGGACTACTAAGAGCCGGCAAATGTACAAGGTTGTACCGGTAAAAAGGGACGGCACTTGGTACCCTCAAAAGTGCACAGATGCCAGGGTGTCCTCAAATCAACGCTGCTCTCGCGTGTTTTAGATTTTGCCGACCCGGATCTTCATCAATGCCTTCCAAGGACGTGTACCCAACAGGGGCTCATTTTATGAATCTCAAAGCAAATCTCTGTGAAAACAGACTATCTCTATGGGACGTGGGCCCCACATCTCTCTCCTGGCTCCAATCCCAGCCCAGGGCTCCCTTTCCCTCCCGCCCAGCATCAATTAAAACCTCGCTGCCGAGGCCTACCTCATCTGCTTCTCCCCCTCTTCTACTCTTCTTCTTCTTCTTCTTCAATGGTAAACAAAACCGAGTAATCCAAAAGGGAGGGGAAAAGATCAAGAGGAGCAGTTAAACGAGCAGAAAAGAATCCAAAATCAAGAACACATTACCACTGCCGTCCGTCCGCCCGTCGCCAATTGATAGACTCATCATCATCAGCAGCACATATAAGCCCACCACCACCCCCTCCCTCCCCTCCACCACGTCGATCTTCCTCCTCCTCTTCTCTATTGCCTCTCCAAGAAGCCAAGAAGTTGTGTTCACGCACTCTGAGCAGAGAGAGAGAGAGAGAGAGAGCTGGGCCCCAGGCCGGCCTAGGCGGCGCCATCATGTCCGGCGGAGCGCCTGCTGCTGCTGCTGCTGCTGCTCGTCGCGGCCGTCGCCGTCTCCTCCCCGGCCAATGCCGCCGTATCCTACGACCACAAGTCCCTTGTCATCAATGGCCAGCGCCGCATCCTCGTCTCCGGCTCCATCCACTACCCGCGCAGCACCCCCGAGGTATACACAGACACACGCAACAACAAGCAAGCACAGCAGTTCAGAGTTCAGACCCGCCTGATAGAGTGATAATCCTCGCGTTTCCTCGCGCCAGATGTGGCCGGACCTGATCCAGAAGGCCAAGGACGGCGGCCTGGACGTGATACAGACCTACGTCTTCTGGAACGGCCACGAGCCGGTGCAGGGGCAGTACTACTTCAGCGACCGCTACGACCTGGTCCGGTTCGTCAAGCTCGTGAAGCAGGCCGGCCTCTACGTCCACCTCCGCATCGGCCCCTACGTCTGCGCCGAGTGGAACTTCGGGTACGTCATAATGCGATAGCAAATTGGTAATCTTGTCCTGCATTCTTGCCGCTTCTTTATTTCTTCTTTGGCTTACACGGCTGCGATCCCCTGTTGGTTGCTTTGGTTTGGATGCTGCAGTGGATTCCCTGTCTGGCTCAAGTATGTGCCCGGCATTAGCTTCAGGACGGACAATGGTCCATTCAAGGTACTGACAAGAGATGCAAACAAACAGCACGGCTTTGATTTCTTCCACTGTTGAGCAATTTGGATTTTGGGTTTGATTTCGCAATGTTTTCGACGCAGGCGGCGATGCAGACGTTCGTCGAGAAGATCGTGTCGATGATGAAGTCCGAGGGCCTCTTCGAGTGGCAGGGCGGTCCGGTCATCCTCGCGCAGGTAAAAACCCGATCTTTTTTTTTTCCACTCGAGCACATTGATCAGTCATCTTGGTTCTGCAACGTGTTGTCTTGAATGATGCATCCAATTCAGGTGGAGAACGAGTACGGGCCGATGGAGTCGGTGATGGGCAGCGGCGCGAAGCCGTACGCGAACTGGGCCGCTAAGATGGCCGTCGCCACCAACGCCGGCGTGCCGTGGGTCATGTGCAAGCAGGACGATGCCCCCGACCCCGTGGTAAATAGCCCCACTTTCTTCCTCATTTCTCACCGTAGTCGGTGGAATCGGTTGTGTTCAAGCTTGACACATAGTAAACTATAAAACACACTAATTTTGTTTGGAAACGAATAACACACTAGTGGTTTGTTTGGAGAATCAATCACTTCGGATCGGAAGGGATTTTAGTTCAAATTCCTAGTCAATCTGAATGAATTGAGTCGGATCACAGTGTATTCAAACGAACCATAATTTTGTTAACCACTTCACTTTCTCGTACCCCATGCTTTCGTTAGGACACTACCACCACCCCTCCTTTCCAGCAAAGCTGCCAACTTTGCTTGTTGGTGCCAAACAATTATCGGGATGGCTAAAAATTGTCGTATATTTTTTTGAGAGAAAACAGTCGATTTTTTGACTTTACAATTTTGTTTGGAGATTCGTGCTTCGGCCGGCAACATCGTCTTCTCGAGATTTGCTAAATAACATTCGACTAGTTTCTTTTGTCAAAATAGTCGAATTTTCATTCGTCCGATATGCTTTGAGATTTGCACTTCTTCTCATATTCTTCTCATATGATGAATTGAGTCCGAATTTATTATAATTTTTTCGGACCAAAACGGGTTCACCACATTGCCGTATTTTGTTGGTATAGAATATTATTTTTTGTCTTTGTTTTTGCTAAATATCTCAAAGTATATGTTAGATTTTGAATCATGTGATGGAAATATGAGTTATTAAGACTTTCAACAATAATTACAGTGATTAAGAATATAAATTATATATATAAATTTTTGAAAATTATGTATAATGAAGTTGTAAATGAACTAAAATTTGATTGCTTTGGGTTGAGAAAACAGTCGAATGTTGTATACACACACCCTATCTTTTTGTTCTTGTGTTGATTCTTGCCTTGCTCCATGGATGATCGATGGCGGCAGATCAACACCTGCAATGGGTTCTACTGCGACTACTTCACCCCGAACTCGAACAGCAAGCCCTCCATGTGGACCGAGGCCTGGAGCGGCTGGTAAGTTTGATGGATCAAAATTCAGATTCCATTAACACTGGAATTGTTGCTAGTCCCGTACACAACTGATTTATGTTACTGTGCATTAACGTATAAAGGTTTACGGCTTTCGGCGGGGCGGTGCCGCACCGGCCGGTGGAGGACCTGGCCTTCGCCGTGGCGAGGTTCATTCAGAAGGGCGGCTCCTTCGTGAACTACTACATGGTGAGGCACTGAGAATGGCTATCTGCCACATGGGTCACGCACTCACTTGGTCACATGAGTTGTTGTGTTATGAGATGCTTGAGTTGTCAAGGGATAGTGATATTCACATGTGCTTGCTCTTCAGTACCATGGAGGCACCAATTTTGACCGGACCGCCGGTGGCCCCTTCATCGCGACGAGCTACGATTACGACGCGCCTATCGACGAATACGGTATATATGCAATTGCTACACCTTTGTGCCAAATTTGAGTTCATGTTTTTGCTTTCGGAAATGAAAAACAGTGGTAATCGTTGCATCAAGACATTTTGCAGACATCTGCTCTGATCGTCTGAAATTAATCCATGGTATGCATTTTCAGGTCTGCTTAGGCAGCCAAAATGGGGTCACCTGAGGGACCTGCACAAGGCCATCAAGCAGGCCGAGCCCGCGCTGGTCTCCGGCGATCCGACGATCCAGAACATTGGGAACTACGAGAAGGTCGAACAATCTTGTTACATCCCTACGCAGAAGTATCCAGCAGAAGTGGCAGATTCAAACTCGCTCACAGAGTGGTCAAATTTTGTTTCAGGCGTACGTCTTCAAGTCGAGCACCGGAGCCTGCGCCGCGTTCTTGTCGAACTACCACACGAGCTCTTCTGCAAGAGTCGTGTTCAATGGCCAGCGCTACGACCTCCCGGCCTGGTCCATCAGCATCCTCCCGGACTGCAAGACCGCCGTCTACAACACCGCGACGGTGCGAAAAAACACTAAAATGAAAACAAGCCGGCACGAACGCTCAGTGGACGGCACATGCAAGAATATGTCCTGATGGACTCATCTGGCGATTGTGCAGGTGAAGGAACCGTCGTTGCCGGCGAAGATGAACCCTGTGGGAGGCTTCTCCTGGCAGTCGTACAGTGAGGCGACGAACTCGCTGGACGAGAGCGCCTTCACCAAGGACGGCCTGGTGGAGCAGCTGAGCATGACGTGGGACAAGTCGGACTACCTGTGGTACACCACATAGTGAGTGATTCACTGACCCTTGACCTGCTCCATTTGTCTCTCTGAAACCGTTTGATCTCTGCTGATATATGAAGGTTACCTTGATGTCGCAGTGTCAACATTGACTCGAGCGAGCAGTTCTTGAAGTCCGGCCAGTGGCCACAGCTCACCATATACTCTGCTGGGCACTCAATGCAGGTGTTCGTCAACGGGCAATCTTACGGTAGTAACTGAATCTCTTTTTTTCTTTTTCAGAACTACATCTTGTTGTCTATCAATTATCAAATAAAGGTGGCAGGTTTTACTGATGAATTCTTCGTGTTCGTGTCACAGGCTCTGTCAATGGCGGTTACGACAGCCCGAAGCTGACATACAGTGGGTATGTGAAGATGTGGCAGGGGAGCAACAAGATCTCCATCCTGAGTGCAGCAGTCGGCCTCCCTGTAAGTCTATTAGAAATTCAGAGTGCTATGCAAATCGAACTGTTTCACTTTAGACCATTTGTGACGTCTGCAATCTCCTGCGGGTGTGCTGCAGAATGTTGGGACCCATTTCGAGACCTGGAACGTCGGCGTTCTCGGCCCGGCGACGCTGTCCGGCCTTAACGAGGGCAAGAGAGACCTGAGCAATCAGAAATGGACATACCAGGTACACCACATTTGCTCAGACTGCTTATCTCCCCTTTGTTCATGTTATGTACGTAGGAGCATACTGATCTCGATTTCCCGGTCTCGCAGATCGGCCTGAAAGGCGAGTCGCTAGGCGTGCACTCCGTCAGTGGCAGCTCGACCGTCGAGTGGGGCAGCGCCAGTGGCAAGCAGCCACTGACATGGCACAAGGTGAGTGTCGCAGTACCATCTACAGATCTACAGTACCAGTACAGTACCATGCTACTGTTCTATTGCCATTTTACAATTCTGAACTCCTGCATATCTGTTTCTGAACCTGGACTCCTGTGATTGTCATCTCTAGGCCTACTTCAACGCGCCGGCCGGCAACGCTCCGGTGGCCCTGGACATGGGCTGCATGGGCAAGGGCCAGATCTGGGTCAACGGGCACCACGTCGGCCGGTACTGGTCGTACAAGGCCTCCGGCAACTGCGGCGGCTGCAGCTACACCGGCACGTACAGCGAGACCAAGTGCCAGAGCAACTGCGGCGACATCTCTCAGAGATGGTACGTCATTCACTTGTCTAGTAGATTTAACTCTGAACACCTACTGCCGAAAAAAAAAAACCGGATAAACGAACTGTTTATAGTGCATTAGCTGCTCCATGAATCCACTATTTGCAACAAGAAGTAGATACAGTGAATTCTTTTGTCCTGTTGGATCGAACAGCGCGGCGCGGCGCAGCACAGCAACACCAAACTGAACCTTAAATTTCTTTTGCAAAATTCAGGTACCACGTCCCGCGGTCATGGCTGAACCCGAGCGGGAACCTGCTGGTGGTACTAGAAGAGTTCGGCGGCGACTTGTCCGGCGTCACATTGATGACAAGGATGACATGAGAAAGAAAGATAGAAAGGGAAGGAAAAAGGTGATCAAATTGTGAATAATTTGCAGGAGTTGGGAGAGAAGGAAGGGCACAGTTACCAATTATTTCTTCGTCGTATCCGTACAAACATACGGCGTAGATACGGATACGATTGGTGTTCGTTATACGTACGTGCGTACGTACACAAACTAGTACAGTATTATTTATTGGAGGGGCTATGCTGTGCTGGAGTTGGCCGCCGGCACGGTTGCAGGAACTGCAACTCCGGTACGGCGGCCAGCCGGTGGACAGTCGCTATCGACTACAATTATTCTGAGCCGCTGATGGTTTTGCTCTGCAGCCTGCGCGCATCCCGAGTTCACAATGCAGAATTCCTCTTGGCTCGTGTTACTCTTTTTATTCGTGAGAAAATTTGCAACTTTGAGTTGTAAATGTGAACAATTCTGGTTGTTTATTTATTTCTATTATTATGTATGATAAGTTATTGTCTGAATGGTATAAGAGGAAATAATCATTCTTTTCTCTAATTGATGATGAGACATTGGGAAGAATAAACACAGAGCTTGTGACCTGACCTGTATAGTTTTTTTTTTTTTTGAGAAAATTGAGTATTTACCACTCTAAAGATTGGTCTTAAAGCATTTGTCATTCTAAAGATTGCAATCTAGAATTTGCCACTCTAAAGAATGATTGTTTTACTATTTACCAATTATGACCATTTTACTAATCTTCTTCCCCCTCATTTCATCTTCTTCCCACTCCACCATGGAGTACATTATTATTTTTAATTGGGTCTTGAACTCAAGACTCCATATTGAGTTGCATGCACCAACCAATTCACCCAAAAGTTTAAGCTGATGGAGAAAGACGGGCAATTCACTTATACTTCAACACCCCTCAGTTCATCTTCTTCCCACTCTACCATGGAGTACATGGCCGACTCCACCACGAAGGCCCTCGGTTGGAGCCGGAGCCCATGCCACAGGCATCCTCGCACTGCTCCCGTTCTGAGCGATCCACTGTGAGCCAAGAGCGCAGGATGGCCCCGACTCGGCGGCCAGTGGCGGCAGCAATCAGCAGCCGCTGGTAGTGTCGCTCAACTGCCTCAACAACCCCTCGCTGGAGCAGCACACCCCTTCTCCACTGTCTCCTCTGGCCGCGTGGAGTGCGTTGTCGCCGTGTTGCTCCCCTCCCTCGCCTTCTTTTCTCACGCCGCGCACCACCACCTCCGCCTGTGGTAGCTCCTGCTCTGCCTCGGCTCCCCTGATAGCACCACTGACCCCATCGCGGCCGCCGACCAAGGGCTGTAACATCCCAAAGCTCTAGGGTTTTGTTTCAAATGTATGAAAATAAATATAAATTAAAACTTTTGAATGCATCCTTGTTGTCATTTGAATTATCTAGAATTTACCTCCTTGAAATGTGGACTTCAAATTCAATTTGGTTTATTGACTAGAAGTGTTGCAATTCAAGATATTCTAGTCAAACATTGTGATCATCCTTTGAAAATATTTTTATAAATTCTTGGTCATCCTGGTAACCTCCCTGAGAAATTTCATAATCTTTAGAAATTATTTGATATTTCTTAAGGGCTGGTCAAACCTGTTGTCTCCTAGTCAAACCCCGTGTGCAGCAGCTTGTGAATTTTCTAGCGGGCAATGCACTGCATGGAAAATTCTTTAAAATTTGCAAATGGTTGATCTTAAAGTCAGGATCACTCAGTAAAAAATTTAGAATTTTTGGAGCTATGGAGCTACCTCTGGAAATTCCCAAATCATCTCAGCCCTTTTTATCCAAATCTGGAATCATTGTTCCTCAGGCTCGAACCCGAGTCAGACTCCGACCCGAGTCTCGCGTTTCGGCCCAACCAACTGACCACGCCGGTTGTGAGCCGTCCGAAGGAAACTTAGCGGTCCAGATCGCGTAACCCTTCGGCTAGGTCCAAAGCTCCCGCGCCGATTGGGGACCGTCCGATTTAGAGATCAACAACCTGGATTAAGTGGCCGATCGGACCGGCCGATCGCCCCTTTTACTTGGACCCTCCGATTGGAGATCAACGGTCTGAATTGAGTGGTCGATCGGACTGGCCGATCGCCCATTCTCTTGAGCCGTCCGATCCCGATCGAACACTCCCGACCAGCCGCCAACTTATCGTTCGTTGTCTCGCTGCAGCTGGGCCCGAGCTGTCAGCTCCTTCGTCAACCTCCCGTCGCGTCGCGCAGGAGCTGAGCTCCACGCGGCCGTTGCATGCTGCGCACGTCCGGCAATGGCGTTGCCGCACCGCCCTTGGCTACCAATGCAAGATATTTGTTCGACAGTTGGGCTTAGTGGGCCGAGTTAGTTGCTAGGCCGAGTTGGTTGATGGACCGATTGAGATTGATTTGTATTGTTGGCTGCTACAGCTGCGAACGATTTCTCCATTTCGCCATATTCGCACTATTGGCTAGGCGCGGCAGGTGGCCTAGGCGCTAGGCACCGGCACCGCCTGACTGGCGCCTAGTGCTTCTGGAACCTTGGGTTGGAGGCTGATTAGTGCTATGCAAGGGTGAAGGTAGATTATTGATGTAGGTTTCAATCACCATATACATTCTGAACTAAATCAATTAGTGAATAACTAGGATGGATGATTTAAGTACTGACAAACCATTAACAAATAAAACATAGATTTAAGTGATCTGGGATCAACATCAATTAGTGTTTAGTTTAAATAACGCATTTAGCCAAATTTTCATTTGCGACTTAGGTTAAAATCGTTAACCTTGTCAATGTTTTGACAAGCAATAGGTCAAACCTTTAACGAGAGATCGCGTAGTAAGTAAACTAACTAAAGGATAAAACTAAAGTAATCAACCCAGGTAGTTAGAACCTAAGATGATATAGTCATGTTTAGGCATATACCTACACACATGATCAAATGACCAGTAGGCTCTAGGCCATTGTTATAATAATGATAAATGATAATAACGACAATATGTCAATGACTTGTACACCCACTAATAGAGCAGTAATAAAGTAATAGATCATAGCAACATACACTTACAAGTAGGCCCTTACGAAACTGTCGAATAGGTAAAGTGACCGCTTTAGTTAACATCTAACTAGGATTGCAACATGTCACGGGCACATAGGACCTATACAATAAGTAGTAAGACTAAGCATTTAGTTAAACAATTCGCTAGTGATTAAGTTAGGCATAATCATTATACTAGGTAGTCGTGAAGGGTAGTGGTAGCTATGACCTAGCTTCATGTAATAGTCATCAAGATGATAGGGTTGATCACTAAACAAGGACTAGTAGGTAAGAGCTCGTAGGTCTTGTAGTGTCGTTATCTACTTAACTAGAAGTGGTCATTAGCAGGTACTATGGCTTAGGATCAACCTAGGCTAATAGGTCCACTTTAGTGTGTGTCGAGTCATATAAGTAGTAAGATCAAGTAAAGATCACCTCAAAGATGAAACCCAACCCCGTAGACACCCCTAATCAAGTTATAAAGTTGATGTCTAGCTAATGCTGGGAAGTTTCACCTAACTCATGGAACTTCCTTGATAAATGTAAAATGATAAAAGAAATAACTAAGTAAACCAATCCCCACATGTTGGTGAGACTTATGCCTACCCATTACGAACCCCGAACCTGTGCATAAGTCTCATCCGACTTTTATGGAACTTCCTTCATGAATAGGAACTAAGGAATCAACAAGTCAGGATCGAGTTGATCCTGTCTACCCCCATCGCTATTTGCTCCCAATAGAAGTACAAATCGTGACCCGATGGTGGATTAGAGAATCCTACCTAACAATGTGATCTCTCCCATCCAGGCAACCAATGAGGAATATTCATGTGAATATTCTCTTCATTCCGTTGGATTCGTAACTCTTGCACCAACGAACTTTCTGAGAGCCTGATCTCTCTTGCCTTAACTCCAGATCAAACAACTACTTGACCATAAGTCTAACTAGCAACCCAAAATCCCACCCTTTGGCCAAACAAATAGGGCTTGGGTGTATCTACTTTGGTATGAAGTATTTCCTTCATCAACTGCCTTGGATGTACTTTGTCTGAAATATCTTGTTCATCAACTCCACTAAGTATGATTAGTTTCATCTGGAGTACTTCCTTTTTTCAAGATACCCTTAGGTATATTTTGTTTCGTTTGAAGTACTTCATGCTTCAAACACTATTAGGTTGATTGACTTTCATGTGGTGTTTTTCTTTTGTTTTCTTGCCTTTGGATTTGTTAGATTTCATTTGGTTGCTTTTAGACGTTCTCGGGTTCAATCATACTTTGTGTAATCAGAATCAGAGGCCACGACGGAGCAACAGTTCAAGCAGGTTCAAGAACATGACCAAGGTTATTAGAACATTGAGCAATGCGAGTCAAAACTTTGATCATGTTGCACCTACTTTTGAAATACAATTATATTGTTTTAAATTATGCAGTTGCATTGCTATGATTCATACAAATATATTGACTTAGATCATAGCTAATACCTTAATGATAATTGAGTATAATGGTATACATGCTAGTTACTAAGTTTGTATCTAAGTGTCATGCTTAGCCCTACTTAGATACATTGATATGTGGGCAATGATTTGCCCCGACATCATTCAAAGCTTGAAACTGGATTTGGCAGTCAAGGTTGGAGCCTAGCTGGTATGTTGAATTAGAAAGGTATTTCAAAACAAAAGAAAACCAAAAATATATTTCGACTTGGGCGGCTAGAAAGCGTGACGGGTGCTAGTGAAGAGTACGATAGAGTGTGTATGGAGAAGTACCGCCCGAGTCAATAAATGACCGAGTTCTTGTGATGACCACTCGTGTAAAAACAATAAAACCACAAGTCTAAAATAGGTACGACCTAGCTGACTAATTTGTTCACCTTAGTGCAACTTCACTATTGGTAGGTATGTGGCGTGGGTATGGATAGGAGCCATAGGAAAACTACACGGCACAAGTGGGAGACCTCCGGGGGTATGGCCCAAGGAGGTGATACCTAGCGGGTGGGGTTGCATTGAGGTGGGGTATTGTAAAGGTCTTGCGATAATCATCTTAGTCGCACACCTATGGAAGTGTGTCAAGACGGACATTATAAGTTGATTGTCTCTTATGGATAACATGTACAAACTCAGCAGATTGTAAAAACTATCTAGAAGTCGTGCCCACGGTCATGGACGGTGTCGAGAACTTACTTGAATTAGCTTTTATTTTTATAAAGTAATTTGTGGGTGGAATGTAAAGATGGGTAGGGGCCTAGAGATTTGAGATGATCTGGTTGAGAACCAGTGGGAAGTACGAGATGTGACCCGAGAAAGAACATGAGCATTGGGTAGTTGGGACTTGGGGCTACTCAGTGGTATAGGAGGTTGGAATCTCCACTAGTATTTTACAACAAAACTCAATTTTGTTAAAACCTATGTTAATTCAAAATGCTAGGTCTTAGGATTTGCTTACTTCTTAATTAGTTCAAAATGCTAGGTTTTAGGATTTGCTTACTACTTAATCTATTTCAATAAGATGCTTTATGCAAACAAAAGAACCACAAGCCATTCCTTGATCAGCCTTGCATATTATATAACTGCATTTTGTGTGTTGACTCGCGGAGTATGGTTGTGTACTCACACTCGCTCAATATTATTATTCAGCAAGTATAAAAGAAGAAGGTTATATGGGCACTTATGAGCGTTCATCAAGACCGGAAGACAAGAAGGTCAAGGACTATGCCGCGGGTCCCAGTCGATTGCCTATGGGTATATCGTGAGGATTCCACGTGTTGCACTTTAAATTCCGCTTCCGCTGCTAATTCTTCAAAATTATTTGGTCTAGCCGGCTATTTTGAAAGTCAAAAGTTGTAAGGTATATTTACACTTTATTTGTTATTATGCAATAGCTTTACATTTTCGTGATATGTGATTGACATTCAATGATGTAACTGTGAGCACTAACTACTGATTTAGAGACTGGTGTTGTGAACACAGAAGATTCAAAATTGCAAATTTGGGGTCTGACAACGTACATAACACATAGGCGGCATGATTTCAGTTATCTTGTGCTATTATTTCAGTTGCAGAAAAGCAGAATTCATACATTCAATAGTTACTTATAACAGATACAGGTAAATCAAGCAGTTTATTCCTCTAACGAAAAATAAAAACTGACAACACAATACATAGTTTTGATGAGGACCACTTGACTTTTGCTTAGAGACGGTACACATAGTGCCTTTGGACGCGAGTCACTTGAATATCATCTTTGTAGTTTGGAACCTTGATACCTTGTCAGTGAACTTGGTAGTGGAATAGAAATTAAGGTAGTCTTGGAAACGGTATTGGCTAGGATATGTAAGCTTTGGAGCTGGGCAGATTATAGCATCGGAACCTGGGTTGTAGAATGTCGCAATAGATAGGCGGCTCCCGTTCTTATTGGGGAGTACCTGATGGGAAATGCTTTTATATATTCCATTGCTCATCACTTCAATCTGATCTCCAAGGTTTACGAAAATTCTATTGCCTTGTGTTGGTGGTATTGGGACCCATCTACCATCTTTCATGAACTCCAAACCTGGGACCAAGTCATCTTGAAATAGAAGTATGATTCCCCCAGCATCAGTGTGTCCCCGGAGTCCCATCACCCGTTCTGGATGACTACACCTGGGGTACTTTGCCACCTTGATGGCTACAGAAGGCTTAGAGAATGCTTTCTTCAAGTAATCCTTGTCCAGCCCAAGATTTTCGCTCATGACTTCTGCTAGCTGCTCGGCCAACTTGATTACTTCTTCAGCATATTTGGGAACTGTGGTACTGCATAGTTCATTGCTTTGTATTAGTATGCCTTACAAACTTAATTTGTAAGTTTTGCCAAATTACTGGAGATGACTACTGTGATTTATGGTAATAAGTTTTAGTGTAATTTACATTGCAAACTCACCGGAGCAGCTCAGGAATATCATGAACGTTTTGTTCTGGCTGATGAAGATACATGAAACTGCACTCCCAGTCAACATTTGAGGTGATCTTATCAGGACCTAGGGTTTTTGCCATGTCGGAATTGTAGAAGTTATTCTTCATGTTTTGCTCGTAGTATTTGTTCACCAGTCCCTTGATTTTGTGCATGAGATCCTCATTGATCCCATGGTTCTCAAGCTGACATACAATTATTCATGTAAGATAAAGAGTACTGAGAAACTAGAAAGGAATTTTCTTCTATCAAGATAACAATCTTATACCTTCTTACTTACCCAAAAGAAACCCCATTGTGCACAGGCATCATGGAGAAGTGAAAGTGTCTCTAACCTCTTCTCGCCACTCAGCTCGTCCATCTTTATCACTGGAATTTCCATTTCCTGGAATACTGGAGTATAGCAGTCTAACCAAATGTGTTACTCTTCTTGTGTTGATCTGCTAAAGCTACAGCAAGCTTGGTATTTATAATGGCCTAGATAGGAATGTTGGGAAATATCTTTTCCCAGATTTCAAAACATGGAGTGGTTTGAATATGAAGTAAAACCTTGCTTTCTTAGGAGGCATTTGTAAAATCCTGTCCAAATGCATTTCACTGCCCCCATGTGATTTAGCTAAGATAACTTGTCTAGTATCCTTCAAAACTCATCATCATGATGGTTGACTTATGAGTTACACATGATTGCTATTTGTTTATCCTGTTTTACTTTCATATAAAAATGAATCATAGTGACAGTCATCTTATTGAGATAACTAGTTGTCTTTAAAGATTCAACGAATCGTAGTGACAGTCATCTTATTGAGATAACTAGTTGTCTTTAAAGATTCACTTTCTTTGGATCAGTTCTGCCGCCTGAGTCGTGGTGATGATGTTACCGTGGCACAGATTGGGAGGAGTAAAATCTCAGTTTTGAGATCTTTCAGGTCAGACTAATCATGGCAGTTAGTTTGACTTTCTGATTCATTGCATGAACACCTGTATGCAGTCGATCACAAACAATTCGTTACATTTCTTGCGGATATGTAAGCCTAGATTTTCTCAGGGATTTGCTGGATCATGTTTGCAATTTTTTAAACCACACTTGTTAATTGCTGTAGAACTATATTCTAGTAGATTGATTCGTCTTTACACAACTGTTACTAAGTAAATAGTTCCTTGATCACTTATTAGTTGCATTGTTGTTGTGGAATTAGTCTCATAATTTAAGCTACTTTTGGAAAGCATAGTTGCTGTTTAGTCCCCACCTCATCAGGCCTCAGGGCACGCCTTAGGTTGCCAAAATTCTGCGTCAGCTTTGAAGTTTCCTCACTTTGATAAATTGTTTGTCCTTCTTCCTCTAATTTTTGCTACCCCATGGCGAGTTGAATGGATCTGTGACAAGGCTAAAATCCAAGGTGTTATTCATAGCGTCTCAATTTTGATGGAACGCTGTTTAAGTGTCAACCCAATCCAGCTTTCTGAGATCACCCAATCAACTAGCCCTAAAATAAGATGCATCTTTAGTCTGAATACCGTCAGCATTCTTGTTGATCCCCCTTGAGGTTCGTGTGCTTGACTCAGATAGCTAGTAGATGATCTACGACTCCATGTGTTTGACTGTGAGTGTTTGAAAACATTTTCTGTTGGCTGTGTGCTTGGAAGTAAATACCGATTAATTCGTGAGGCTGGTGCCGAACTGCCAATATGATATTCGTTCTCGGTTGCATTCGCCGCTTTCTGGTTGCTCAAAGTTGCAGAGTGGATGTGACCAGGGGCTTGGGCTGCCCAGCCCCATGCGATTCTGCCTACGGTTTTGAGGGAAATGGATCGTTCGTATTAGCGTAGGTTAACACGGAGGACTACAATGACGTATATTAGGGTATAGTTTTCATCCTACGATTTAATTAAAGTGAACTGAACGGTCTAGATTAAGAGTTGGAGTTGCAGCACTAGAGAAAACAGTAAAATCAGTGTAATATATTTTTTCCTTGCTATAGTAACTGCTCTGCTTCTACAGTGTTTTTTGTTTTCGCTATGGTATGATACAGCATGCAGTTTGGGTTTAGAATACTGTTTACATAGTATTATCTGCTGCAACTTCAGATAATTCGGATCCGGTTTTTGAGTGGGGTGGCGGTCTGGTTCGTAGGAGTGGATGGATGGATGGGGACTCCGATAGTAGTCCCAAGGTCCATCATCGGTGGGCTTGCCCACGGTTTAGTTGGAGTAGATCATGCGGTTACCCAAACTGCCATCTTGGCTGTGCTCAGTACTAGCCTAGCCTAGAGGAGGTACTAAGGTCACGAGAGGAAACCGCACTGTAATACTACTTATATTGTATCGATGTTAACTAAAGGTATTGTCTTAAATGTGTAGTTTGGATATATGAAAATTGTATGAGTAAATTTATCATGATTTTTTTAAAAATAATATTACACTTTTATAATTTAATTCGAAAATGTGATGATAACATTTATTGATAAAAGTTACACCTCGTTGACTTAAAAAAGTCAAAAATGAATTTAGAGAGGTGTTTATTTTTTTTCATTTAAAAGAAAAAGGTCTTGACCTGTAGGATGGCCCAGGTGCTTATACGGGGAAGCGCTGCTTCGTTTGGGCATTGATGCCTCTTTGGTTCTATACGCGCGTAACCGTCTTTTTTTTTTTTTTGTCGCTGCTTCGTAACCATCCAAACGTCGATTTTTTAAGCTGATAACATCATTTTCATCCGGAAATGCTATACAAGACTCGGAGAATTCTATGCACGTTTGAAGTCGGTGTTATCTCTGAAGGCCAAATTGACTTGCACATACTTCCTTCATGTTGTACCCCTCTTTGTGCTTGATCAACTCCTAAGTTCCTTATTAAAAGAATATCACATACACTAGGTAGCAGTATATTCTTATTAGAAACAGAATGCACTCCTAGAAACGAAGTTATCTGATACTTCAATTGGCATACACGAGCTCTTGTGGTTGGACCATACAAATGTATAGGTTTAGATCCATTGTGAGGAGTGTTGGTTGTATAGATGGAAGTGATGTCCTCATCATCTCCCTTTCTTGCATTTGAGTTGTCCTTGACTCAAGCTCATCTTCGGCACCCAAATATGGTTTCAAATCTGCAATGTTAAATATGGGACTAACCCTAAACTCTACAGGCATATCAAGCTTATATGTATTATCATTAATCTTAGCTAACACCTTGGATGGACCATCAACTCTAAGTATCAACTTAGACTTTCTCAATTCAGGAAATCTAACTTTATGCAAATGTAACCATATGACATCAGCAAGTTCAAAAGTTAAACTTTTTCTACCATGACTACCAGTAACCTTATACTTAGCATTCATACGCTCTATGTTTTTTAGTTCTTTCATGCAGTTTAAGGACAAATTCAGCACGCTTCTTAGCATCTAAATTTACTTTATCAGAAGTAGGAATAGACAATAAATCAATAGGAATACGATGATTAAAGCCATATACTACCTGAAAATGGCTCATCTTTATGGTAGAATACAACGATTTGTTGTAAGCAAACTCTATATGAGGTGGACATTCTTTCCACATCTTCAAGTTATTCTTCAAAATAGCAATCAACATAGTTGATAACGTGTGGTTGATAACTTCAGTTTGTCCATCCGTTTGGGGTGACAAGTAGTAGAAAACAGCAACTTGGTCCCCAATTTTGCCCAAATGGTGCACCAAAAGTGACTCAAAAACTTCGCATCCCGATCTGAAACAATGGTATTGGACACTCTATGTAGTCGAACGATCTCTCTGAAAATAAATCATCAACATTTGTAGAATTATCGCTCTTATGATAAGGTATAAAATATACCATTTTAGAAAGTCTATCCACAACAATAAAAAAATAATATCTCTCCCTTCTTTGTTCTGTGTAGTCCTAAAACAAAGTCCATTGAAATATCATCTCAAGTAACACTAGACACAAGAAGAGGTATATATAAACCATGTGGATTAAGTTGGGACTTAGCTTTATCGCATGTAGTGCAGCGAGACACGTAGCACTCAACGTTGCGCCTCATTCGGGGCCAACAGAAGTGCTCAACCAGAAAGTCTGTGTCTTCTTGACACCAAAGTGTCCCATCAATCCTCCTCCATGCGCCTCCTGTAACAACAAAAGACAAACGGAGCTAGATGAAATGCATAGTTTGTTAGCTCTAAACAAGAATCCATTACTTAACACAAATTTATTCCAGCTCTATCCCTCTGTACAATTTAGCATGTTATCTGTAAAAGTATCATCTTGAGCATAAAGTTCTTTAATTGTTTCCAAACAAAAAATTCTACAATCAAGTTGAGATAACATGGTATAACGCCTAAACAAAGCATCATCAATAACATTCTCTTTCTGTGGATATCGTGAGGATATGTGCACGATCTCAGGATGATGAGTCAATTGGCAATGGCGTTGTTGGTTTGCAAAATCTCGCCTTTTCGGGTTTGCTCCAAGGCTGTCAGGCCACAGGCGGTCTGACCGGTTGTGCCGGGCGGTCAGACCGCCCGTGGAGCAGTCCGACCGGCCATGGTGGCCGGTCCGACCGCCAAAACCAAAAGTGGGTTTTTGGAGCTGGGCCAAAAATAGGTGGTGTAGGCAAGTGAGGGGAGTCTCCTGGATGTGGTCCCATCATTTTTGGAGCTCCCAGTCAAAAGTTCTATTCGTTTGAAAATTCCAGAAGGTTTCGGAATTTTGAGTTGAAATTTCGGCTAAGTCTTTTGGACCGGTCCGACCGCCGTTGTGGGAGCGGTCCGACCGGCATGAAATCGGTCGGACCGGCCTTGTGGGGCGGTCAGACCGGCAGTCACTTGAATGAAAGCCAAGTGTTGCATTGAGTTGATTTTGAGTGTGTTATTATGTGAACTTCAATGCTTTATTGTTGTATATCGCATTGTGGAACTGACGTGGGTCAAGTTGTGAAGAACTTGTTCCTGGAAACGATTTGTTTGTCTATTCTTTGTGCGGTGGCTTGCGAGTCAACGGCGTCAGCGGTGAGTGGATCGGGACTACGCTTGGAGCCGAGGTCGAGCGATCGGGGATCTGGGTGGTCGTGTGACACAAGCATGGTGCGAATGGGCAAGATGGATCGAGCGGGTGGTTGAAGCGGTGATTGGATCAGGCGGTGCAGATATCGGTGCGAGTCTCCGGGAGGTTCCGATGGGATTCGGACAAGAGAGGCTTGGCGTCGATGAGAACCGCTGATCAACCTACAGATGGTGAAGCAGGCGATTGCTTCAAGAGTTATTTGTGTGTGGGTCCCATGTGTAAGTGTCCCAAAAAGGGAAACCCTAGCTCTCTAGTATAAATAGGAAGGGGAGAGGTGGAAAACCTAAGCAAGCATTCATTTTAGCCCCCTTCTTCTTTTTCTAGGGTTTGGAGGAGAGGAGAGGAGAACTAGGGTTTGGAGTGTGCTCCTTGTTGAGCTCTTGCCCTCCTTAGTGGAGAGGCTTTGTAAGCATCTATTGTGAATGAACAATCTTGTGATGCTTAATTGAAAGATCATTTGCTCCCTTTGTGCTCTTCTCTCTTTTGGATGTTTTTGGTGCTTCCTTGATTCAAAGGTTCATGCTTGGTCTCTTGGCCTACTTTACCTTGCTTTGTTGTGTGGGATTACTCCTAGAGTCATCTAGATCATCAAACCCCCACAAGCAAGTCTTGAATCAAGATTTTCTCAATTCTAGGGTTTGTGCACCTCTTTGGTAAAATCTCAAGAGATCGACTCTGCGAAGTGGATCGGCGGATCGTCGCTAGAAATAGGTCTCTAATATCATTAGGAAGGTGTGCTAGAAATTTGGTCAAGTTTTATTGGTTGAATCAAAAGTTGGATCAAATTTCGTTTTGGATTTGGTGGAGTTTTTGATCTTGGACTCTACCGTCCGAAAGCCCTTCAACGGCGGTTCGACCGCCCGTGTTTTCAGACCATTGGTTTCTTGGGTCGAACCGCGTCCACCGTCCGACCATTGGTTAGTTGCTTGGTCGGACCATTGGTTGACCGTCGGTCCGACCGCCCGTGGTAGCCGGTCGGACCGCCCGTGCCGATGAAGAACATTGAGTTCTTTTCACCTTTTGTGTCGTGTGCTTGAGGGTTTATCAAATCCAACACAAGGCTTCCGTTGTGTGCTCACCGAACTTCTTAGCTTCCATAGCTATAGGAGTAAAGTTTGTGTTGGTTTTGATTTAGGCGAGAAAGTTTTGAAAGCGCCTATTCACCCCCTAGTCGCCTTTCCGGTCCTACAAGTGGTATCGAGCCGGTTAGCTCTTTTCTATAGATCTTAACAGGTCTTTGGAGCCATGGCGTGACAAGTACTCAAGCAAGCCACACATTTTTGAGGAGTTGACTTTGCATCTTTGGAAGGCTCGTATGCAAGCATATATCGAGGCTCAAGGGCACGCTATTTGGCTAAAGGTGAAAAACCCTTATGTCGTGCGGTAGATGGCGATCGATCACTCGGATGTGGAGGCCAACGGCAAGGCTCGAATTATTTGATCCAAGGCCTTAGTCGATCCGAGTTTGGCGTGTTGCTCACTTGCGGTGCGCTCACGAGATCGGCGGACACTTTGTGATTATCACGAAGGGTCCATGCGATCAAGGAAGTGAGGCGAACCAGCTCAAAAGATTTACTCGAAGATCGAACAAAGGCACGGTGAGTCTTTGGATGAGTGTGGGAAGATTCTCTAAAATTCTTCATGATCTCCGTATTGTTGACTTGGTATTTTAAGTGCGAAAATGCACGCCACTTACAGGTGCTCTTGATGTGAAGATGCAGGAATGAAGATCACTTCCATCAATGACAACCTTTGTCATGAGTGAGCTTACCATGGATAAGCTCTACTCGAGGTTGAAGACGCATGAGATTGACTTTATCTCGCGTCTCCCAAGACAGAGTCGATGGCTTTAGTGGTCGACAAATCCAAGGGTTGCTCTCTGATTCTCTTGATTGTAGCTCATCCGGTTTTCATTATCGCTTTACATTTTTTGAGTGATGAGCAACTTGAGAAATTGCAGAGGATGACTTAGCCCTCCTCTCCACCAAATTCACAGAGCGTACAACAAGGTGAGAAATAGGAGGAGGAGTGGACCTATCACGTGCTTTGAATGTGGTGAGCCAAACCACATTCGCTCCAGTGCCCCAAGCTAAAGGGCAAGGAGGAGAAGGAGACACGAAGACATCCCGGAGAGGATGCAAAACCCAAGAAGACAAACTATCGAAAGTTTGTCGGTAGGGTCCTTACCGCTCTTGAGAATGTAAATATGAGCGATGTGGACTCGGAAGCGGAGGACGACGAGTGATTCTCGTGGCAAGAAGAAGGCGCATGACTTCACGGCATGTGTTTCATGGCCAAGAACGACCACGATAGCGACTCCTCCAACAATGAGGATCCTTTCGGTGATCCCGATGAGGTATGCCCTTCTATTGCCGATATGAAAAGGGCTTTGGTGCTTCTTTGATGAAATTGCATAAGCAAGTAAAAATGATTAGGAAGCGAGGACATTATGATTGATAATTTGAATCTTGAAGTTGTTAGGCTTAAATCTATCCATCCTGCGATATTTGTGATTCTGCACTAGCTTGCTTAAAGATTTGACAAGCTTGAAATCTGCTCATTCCTCTGTCACAAATCAACTAAAAGATGCTCTCGATGAACTAGAATCTTTCAAGTCTAGATCCTTGTTTAGATGTCATTCCTCTTGATGTGATTGCCATGGAAGCTATCCTTTAACTTGCTCTAAATGTGCCTTGCTAGAATTAAAATTGGATAGTTCCTTAAAAGAATTGCAAAAGTTTGATGCTAGTCACACATGCTCTCATTGTAAGGATAATAGGATTAAGATGCAAGAGATGACGAAACATTGATTTACTCTAGAGTTGCATCTTGTGAAAATTGTCCCAAGCTTACAATTGAGATTGAAGCCTTAAACAAGACCACGGAAGAAAAGGCTAAAATTGAAAGATCCATGTCTTTTCTTTGCTTCTAAAAGGTTATTGATTCTAACTCTTGTGTTTTGAATCTTGAAGTTGAAACCATGGTTAGTCGGATACAAGAGGCTTTTAGAGTCAAGTTTAAGGAAGCGATTGAATAGGATTGAGGAATCCTATTGTGTGTCTTGTGAGGCCTTCAAAGTGGAAGTGGCCCTTCTTAAGAGTAAGCGCAATGAGGTAATCAAGTCTAGCAAGTGCACTAGATGTGAGGATTTAATGAAAGAGAATGATTACCTCAAGGTGACTCTTGAGAAATTTTCAAGTGGGAAAAAGAAACTCAACATGATTCTTGATCAATCCAAGGTGGCGTGAAAAATAGTGGTCTAGGTTTCAACCCCTAGAGCATTCCAAGAAAAACCCACCTAAGATTGCTAGAGTTGTGAAGAATGGTTTGTTTGAGCTAGAACCTCCTAAGCCATCAGGGTTGTTTTCAAATCCGGTGGTTTTGCTCAAACTCTTTACGGCAAGAAAGGTGCTTTCACTCATTCATGCAGACCCTCAAAGGTCGAGTACCATTGCACCTTCTGCAAGAAAGAAGGCCATCTTGTTGAGTTACCTTAGGAGAGCAAAACTTGAGAGAAAAGAGAGGATGGCGTCCTAAGATCCATTAGAGGAGTCCCTTCTCGGATGTAGTCTCTAGAGCTAGGCGACTGTTTATCGCACCACACATAGGACTAGATTTGTAGAGAACTTTGTAGACTCTTTTGGTGGGTCTAGGCGGCATGTTGGATTAGGACATCGTGAGGAGAGACGGGTAGCACCTAGGCAGGGGAGTGTCGATCTTTTGGTAGATCGTTTGGAGAGGTCTAGGTGATTCTCATGTGCATCCTTATGATTTTGTTCTGATCATGTTTGACTATTTCTCTGCTGCTCCCGGACATCGTGCTTCTCGATCTTTGGATTCCTCGTTCATTTATCACTAACCCCAAGATCTTGAGGCACGGATGTTTTCGATTGTGCCTTTTAGGTCCGTCGTGCGAGGAAGGAGGACAAGTGGCTTGTTGACTCGGGTGTTCTCGACATATGACCGGAGATTCTAGATGGTTCTCCTCCTCACACGTGCATCCGCAATGAATTGATTACATTTGGGGATGCTTCTCTGGGACCGTGGATTGCAAAGGGCACCGTCTTGCGTCAACGACAAGTTCATGCTAAAAGACGTCGCTTTGGTAAGTAAGTGAAGTATAATCTTCTATCTGTTTCTCACCGCTTGATGAGGGTCTAGAAGTGAGGTTTAAGAGAGGTGAGTGTAGAGTTCTAGATTCCTCGGGTGAGCTTGTTTTGAGATCTCAGTTTGAGAAGATCTTACGTGCAAATTTGATATTTCTTACATTTCCAGTCCTAGATGTCTTGTAGCCTCGATTCTCATGACCTTGTTTTGTGGCATCGTAGACTTGGGCATATAGGTTTTGATCATTTGTCTAGAGTCGGTTGCAAGGACTTGATTAGAGGTTTGCCTAGGTGAAGGTCATTAGAGATCTTGTGTGCTCACCACAGACATGGTAAGATGGTGTCTCGCTTCCCACCCACCTCTTACTTTGGTAATGGTGATGGACCAGGGATGACTTCTTCACTTAGATCTGATTGGTCCTTCTAGAGTTCATCACCGGTGGGAAATGGTTTGTCTTTGGTGGTTGTGGATGATTACTCCGGTATTCATGGGTTTATTTTCTTGCTTCTAAGGATGAAGCATTTGGATTCTTTAGAGATTTGGTCTTTAGAATTCTTTGTGGATATACCGGAGCTTTGAGAGCCATTAGGAGTGATAATGGGACGAGTTCAAGAATTCTTCTTTTCTACCTTCTGCTGATAGGGGAATTGAGCATCGCTTTCTTCTCCTAGAGTTCCTCGTGAGAATGGTGTTGTAGAAAGGAAGAACAGAACCCTTGTAGAGATGGCTCGGACCATGCTAGATGAGCATTCTACTCCTAGGAGATTTTGAATGAGGCGATCTCTCTTGCTTGTTATATCTCCAATAGGGTTTTCTTGAGATCATTGTTGGGAAGACTTCTTATGAGCTTAGATTTGGTCATTCTCCCAAAGTCTCTCATTTCAAGATTTTTGGTTGCAAGTGCTTCATTCTTAAACATGGCAATCTTGATAAATTTGAGTCTAGATGTTTTGATGGCATATTTCTTGGATATCTGCTCATTCTCGTGGCTATCGTGTTTTTAATGTTGATACTAACAAAATTGTTGAGACTTGCGAAGTCACTTTTGATGAGGCTAGTCACAGTACTAGACCGATGCTTGGTACACGAGTTCTGAAACTCAAGAAAGCATCTTCGTCGATGATGATTACGAGGATGAAGACCCAAACCATCCTCCGATACTTGAGAGGGATGGAGAGCTGCTACTACTACTTGGTGTCGGTGGCACCGCCTCCTATCCCCACCGACGATCCGAGTGGCTCTGTTCCTACCTCCACAACTCATGGGGTAGAGGCCATACGCACCAGGAGCACCTCTTCGCATTCGTGACAACATCCTCTGAGCAGATGATTGGGGATCTTCAAGAGCGAGTCACTCGCTCGTGTTTATTCTCCCGATTCCCATGCACATTACGCTTTTGTCGCTTCTTTTGAACCCCGAGATATCACTCATGCTTTATCGATGCCTCTTGGGTCAATGCCATGCATGAAGAGCTTGAAAATTTTGAAAGAAACAAAGTCGGTTTTAGTTGAGCGACCTTCCGATTCTCATGTTATTGGAACAAAATGGGTTTTTAAAAATAAGCAAAGTGAGGATGGATTGGTTGTTACAATAAGGCTAGACTTGTAGCTCAAGGTTATTCAGTAGAGGGCTTAGACTTTGAGGAGACCTTTGCTCCATGTAGCTAGATTGGAGGCCATTCGCATTCTTTTAGCATTTGCAACATCCAAGGGTTTCAAGCTTTTTCAAATGGATGTTAAAAGTGCTTTCTTGAATGGCTTCATAGAAGAAGAGGTCTTTGTCAAGCAACCTCCACAGGTTTGAAAATCAAAATTCCCAAACCATGTTTTTAAACTCTCTAAAGCCTGTATGGATTGAAACAAGCTCCTAGAGCTTGGTATGTGAGCTTAAAGTTTCTTGCTTGAAAATGATTTCAAAATAGGAATGGTTGATAAAACCTTGTTCACTCTCGAGCATGGCGGTGATTTCTTGTTGGTTCAAATATATGTGGATGATATTATTTTGGTGGTTCTTCTCATGCTTTGGTGTCTATATTTTGATTCTATGAGCGGTGAATTTGAGATGAGCATGATGGGAGAGTTGACATTCTTCCTTGGTCTTCAAATCAAGCAAGCGAAAGAAGGCACCTTCGTTCACCAGTAAGTATACAAAGGACCTTCTTGGCGCTTCAATATGGGAAGCGAGAGGCCAATGTCTACTCCCATTGCTACAACCACCGTCTTTGGACCACGATGAGGATGGAGAGTCGGTGGATCGGAAGGAGTATCGCGGTATGATTGGCTCCTCCTCTATCTTACAAATACGAGGCGGACATACAATTCGCCGTATGTGCGTGCGCTCGCTTCGAGCTTCCTCGTGCTTCTCATCGTCAAGCGATCGCGATATTCGGTACCTTCAAGATACGCTTGACTTTGGACTCTGGTATTCTTCCTCTTCGGCTCTTTCGATTCGAGCATTTTCTGACGCTGATTTCGCCGGGTGTAGAGTGGATAGGAAGAGTACCTCTGGCACTTGTCATTTCTTGGGCACATCGCTTGTTTCTTGGTCTTCTAGAAAACAGTCTTACATTGCCTGATCTGGAGGCCGAGTATGTAGCTGCCGCCAGTGGCTGCTCTCAGGTTCTCTGGATTTTATCCACGCTGCGGGACTATGGGTTATCTTTGGGAAGTGTTCCTCTTTTCTGTGATAACACTTCTGCAATTAATATTGCCAAAAACCCAGTGCAACATTCTAGGACTAAACACATTGATATTCGATTTCATTTTCTGAGAGACCATGTTGAAAAAGGTGATGTTGTGCTTCATTTTGTAGAGTCTGAGCAACAGCTTGCAGATATTTTCACTAAGGCTCTTGATTCTTCTCGTTTTGCTGCTTTGCGGGGAGAGTTAGGGGTTATTAGTCCTATTGGGCTGTTTTGAGGGGGAAGTGGCTCTTTTTGCATTCATTGTATCATAATGCATGTTTAAACTCTTTTGTCTTGCATTGTATATTAAAACTAATGGAGCTTTGATTATTATCCTTGTATGACTTGTTTTCATATTCTATACCTTGTCATATCGAGTGATAGTCTGCTAGGCCTCGTTTATGGCTCTTCGTGTTTGGCTTAGCTTTTACCTTGCTAGCTTTATATCTGTGAGAAATTTGAATCAAATCATGTCTTGTTGGATCTTGTGACTAGTTTTGCTCTAGTGATCCGCTTATGATTCTCGCCATGTCTTACAAGTTGAATTGAGTCTTGAACTTATTTTGAGATGAAAAATGAGCTTTTATCTTCTCAAGTCAAGCAAAAGAAAAAAAAAAATCTACTGTGCGAAAAAGCGATCTCACCAATCCTTTCTCATGAGACGGCTTGCCATTGCACTAGGCATGAACTCAGGGGGAGTTTTGGATGACCTAGATCATTCTTTTAAGCTTATCGCTTGAGATGGTCGCGGCAAGGCTTGAGATCTAGCACAGCAAAAAAGGGAAGAGAAAGAAAAAGAAAAATTGCCCAAAAAGGGCTAAGTGCTTGAGCTTTGCTTCAAAAGAATTTTCTTAATGCTCAAAATGCCTCAATTCTTGTTTTGAGTCTCTTTTTACTTATAGACATGGCTTGACTCATTTTTGGTTGCTTTGAGTGAATCTATGATTTTGAGCAACCTTTCATGATTTTAATTCTGTTAATCTCAGATTGCTGCTATCTTGGTTTTAGCCTTGCAGTACACGTTTTGCCATGATTGAATATAGCGTCTACTCTTTATATGGCTTGGTATAATACTTGTACTGTCTTCATGAATAATAGTCGTGGCTCCTTTTTACTAAGATCAAAAATAAAGTCATTCCTTCATGCTCTTTCTTTTTCATGCATCTTGATGAATTCATTGTCAAAGGGGGAGAAAGATTGTGAAGAAAATGCTGTTGGAGCTTTTGGTTTCATACATAAAGAACACACATAAAAAAAACCCTTTTGAAAATTTGTGATCATGGTGAGTTGAGTTTCTGGGTTTTATTGCCTTTTCCTGATTTGATTTGCAATTCAAGAAGACTCAAAATGATCAAAGGTCAAATAGAAAAATTGCCTTTCATTTGGACCTAAGTGAGATTTTTGGCTACTTTCTGGAATTTAAATCCTTTTGTGCTTTCAATGCCTTATCTCACTTGCTCACACTATTCTGAAGCCAGCTTGGTCGGTTCCTAGGCTTTTTGTTGCTTATGGACCAAGTTGTGCCTTTATCACAACAATGAAGTTTTACTTTTCATTTTGAAAAACCACATTTTCTTGAAAATTGCCAATGTGTTCATCAAGGGGGAGATTGTGGATATCGTGAGGATATGTGCACGATCTCAGGATGATGAGTCAATTGGCAATGGCGTTGTTGGTTTGCAAAATCTCGCGTTTTCGGGTTTGCTCTAAAATTTGTCGAGCCACGGTGGTCGATCGGTTGTCTTGGGCGGTCAGACCGCCCGTGGAGCAGTCCGACCGGCCATGGTGGCCGGTCCGACCGCCAAAACCAAAAGTGGGTTTTTGGAGCTGGGCCAAAAATAGGTGGTGTAGGCAAGTGAGGGGAGTCTCCTGGATGTGGTCCCATCATTTTTGGAGCTCCCAGTCAAAAGTTCTATTCGTTTGAAAATTCGAAGGTTTCGGAATTTTGAGTTGAAATTTCGGCTAAGTCTTTTGGACCGGTCCGACCGCCGTTGTGGGAGCGGTTCGGCCGG
The DNA here is from genome assembly GCA_036346395.1 of Hsuehochloa calcarea. NCBI lineage: Eukaryota > Viridiplantae > Streptophyta > Magnoliopsida > Poales > Poaceae > Hsuehochloa > Hsuehochloa calcarea. The sequence goes on along the minus strand of CM070604.1, from coordinate 13,165,010 downwards.
CATGAAATCGGTCGGACCGGCCTTGTGGGGCGGTCAGACCGGCAGTCACTTGAATGAAAGCCAAGTGTTGCATTGAGTTGATTTTGAGTGTGTTATTATGTGAACTTCAATGCTTTATTGTTGTATATCGCATTGTGGGCTGCGTGGGTCAAGTTGTGAAGAACTTGTTCCGGAAGCGATTTGTTTGTCTATTCTTTGTGCGGTGGCTTGCGAGTCAGCGGCGTCAGCGGTGAGTGGATCGGGACTACGCTTGGAGAGCCGAGGTCGAGCGATCGGGGATCTGGGTGAGGTCGTGTGACACAAGCATGGTGCGAATGGGCAAGATGGATCGAGCGGGTGGTTCAAAGCAATTTGGTTGGATCGGCGGTGCGGATATCGGTGCGAGTCTCGGGAGGTTCGATGGGATTCGGACAAGAGAGGCTTGGCATCGATGAGAACCGTGATCAACCTACACGTGGTGAAGCGGCGATTGCTTCAAGAGTTATTTGTGTGTGGGTCCCATGTGTAAGTGACCCAAAAAGGGAAACCCTAGCTCTCTAGTATAAATAGGAAGGGGAGAGGTGGAAAACCTAAGCAAGCATTCATTTTAGCCCCCTTCTTCGTTTTCTAGGGTTTGGAGGAGAGGAGAGGAGAACTAGGGTTTGGAGTGTGCTCCTTGTTGAGCTCTTGCCCTCCTTGGTGGAGAGGCTTTGTAAGCATCTATTGTGAATGAACAATCTTGTGATGCTTAATTGAAAGATCATTTGCTCCCTTTGTGCTCTTCTCTCTTTTGGATATTTTTGGTGCTTCCTTGATTCAAAGGTTCATGCTTGGTCTCTTGGCCTACTTTACCTTGCTTTGTTGTGTGGGATTACTCCTAGAGTCATCTAGATCATCAAACCCCCACAAGCAAGTCTTGAATCAAGATTTTCTCAATTCTAGGGTTTGTGCACCTCTTTGGTAAAATCTCAAGAGATCGACTCTGCGAAGTGGATCTGACGGATCGTCGCTAGAAATAGGTCTCTAATATCATTAGGAAGGTGTGCTAGAAATTTGGTCAAGTTTTATTGGTTGAATCAAAAGTTGGATCAAATTTCGTTTTGGATTTGGGTGAAGTTTTTCAGTACTGGACTCTACCGGTCCGATCGGCCCTTCAACGGCGGTTCGACCGCCCGTGTTTTCAAACCGCTGGTTTGCCGGGTCGAACCGCTGTCCACCGGTCCGACCGCTGGTTAGTTGCCGGTCAGACCGCTGGTTGACCGTCGGTCCGACCGCCCGTGGTAGCCGGTCAGACCGCCCGTACCCAGTGAAGAACAGTGAGTTCTTTTCACCTTTTGTGTCGTGTGCTTGAGGGGTTTATCAAATCCAACACAAGGCTTCCGTTGTGTGCTCACTGAACTTCTTAGCTTCCATAGCTATAGGAGTAAAGTTTGTGTTGGTTTTGATTTAGGCGAGAAAGTTTTGAAAGCGCCTATTCACCCCCCCTAGTCGCCTTTCCGGTCCTACAGTCTCTAATATCCTTAGGGAGGTGTGCTCGAAATTTGGTCAAGTTTCATTGGTTGAATCAAAAGTTGGATCAAATTTTGTTTTGGATTTGGGCTTAGTTTTTGATCTTGGGTGAATCGGTTTGACCGGTTTTACAACGGCGGTCCGACCGCCCGCTTTTCAGACCGCTCGGTACTACCGGGTCGAATCGATATCCAACGGTCCAACCGCCAGTTAGTAGCCGGTCCGACCGCTGGTTAAACGTCGGTCCAACCGCCTGTCTCCAGCCGGTCTGACCGCCAGTACCCAGTCCAGAACAGTGAGTTCATTTCTCCACTTGTGTGTCGTGTGGTTGAGCGGGGTTATCGAATTCAAAGATAAGGCTTCCACTTTGTAAACTTCTTGATCTTCTTACTTTCATAGCTACAGGAGTAAAGTTCGTGTTGAATTTGATTTAGGCGAGAAAGTTGAGAAAGCGCCTATTCACCCCCCCTTTAGTCGCCTTTACGGTCCTACACTTTCCCTTTCTTGTGTTTGATAACATATGGAAACGATTTAATGAACTCTACCTATTTAGCATGTCTACGGTTCAGTTATCTGTAAAAGTATCATCTTTAGCATAAAGTTCTTTAATTGTTTCCAAACCAAAACTCTACAATCAAGTTGAGATAACATGGTATAACGCCTAGACAAAGTATCAGCAATAACATTCTCTTTCCTTTTCTTGTGTTTGATAACATATGGAAACGATTCAATGAACTCTACCTATTTAGCATGCCTACGGTTCAGTTTACTTTGACTACGAATGTGCTTTAAAGATTCATGATCTGAGTGTATAACAAACTCTTCACACCATAAATAATGCTGCCATGTTTCTAAAGTTCGAACGAGAGCAAATCATTTCTTATCATAAGTAGAATAGTTCAAACTAGGCCTACTCAATTTTTTACTAAAATAAGCAACAAGTTTACCTTCTTGTAGTAATACATCTCCAAGTCCAATTCCACTAGCATCATATTCAAGCTCGAAAGTCTTACAAAAATCAAAAGTTGGAGAAGTGACGCATTTATGAGCTTCTCTTTCAGAAGGTTGAATGATTGTTCTTGTGTAGGGCCCCAATGGAAAGGAGCACCTTTCTTGGTAAGCTCATTCAATGGTGCGGCAATGGTGCTGAAATCCTTAACGAAGCATCGATAAAATCCAGTAAGGCCATGAAAACTTCACACTTGCGTGACCGTGTTAGGAGTCGGCCAACTCTGTATAGCCTTGATCTTGACTTGATCAACTTCAATGCCCTGTGGAGTAACATCATAGCCAAGAAATGATACTCGATCGGTGCAAAATGTGCACTTCTCAATGTTACCAAATAAATTCGCATCTCGTAGAGCATTAAAAACAACACGTAAATGATCAAGATGTTCTTCAAGTGACTTTCTATATATCAATATGTCATCAAAATATACCACCATAAATTTTTCAATAAACGCACGCAAAACTTCGTTCATCAATCTCATGAAAGTACTAGGTGTATTAGTTAAACCGAAAGGCATCACTAACCACTTATATAAACTGAACTTAGTTTTGGACATTGTTTTCCATTCATCTCCTCATTTCATACGAATTTGGTGATATCCGCTACGCAAGTTAACTTTAGAAAGCACAGTAGAGCCACTTAATTCATCAAGCATATCGTCTAACCTAGGAATAGAATGACGATATCTAATGGTAATATTATTGATAGCTCTACAACCAACACACATACACCATGATCTATCTTTTTTAGAACCAAAAGTACAGGAATAACACATGGACTAAGGCTCTCGCACATGTACCCTTTGTCAAGCAAGTCTTGCACTTTACGCTGAATCTCCTTAGTCTCCTTCGGGTTTGTTCTGTATGGTGCGCAGTTGGGTAGGGAAGCTCTTGGGATGTGGATATCGTGAGGATATGTGCACGATCGCAGGATGATGAGTCAATTGGCAATGGCTTTGTTGGTTTGCAAAATCTCGCGTTTTCGGGGTTTGCTTGATCTGTCGGACCACGGCGGTCGGCCAGCGATGTTAGGCGATCGGGCCGCCCGTGGAAAGGTCCGGCCGGCGGTGGCGGTCCGGCCGTATTGCCTAAAGGTGGCTTTTGGAGCTGATCCAAAAATAGGATGTGTAGGCAAGTGAGGGGAGTCTCTTGGATGTGGTCGCATCATTTTTGGAGCTCCCAGTCAAAAGTTCTATTTTGAAAATTCCAGAAGGTTTCGGATTTTCACGATGGAATTTTGGCTAAGTCTTTTCGGGCGGTCCGACCGCCGTTGTGGAATCGGTCCGACCGGCCTGAAATCAGTCGGACCGGTGATGTGGGGCGGTCAGACCGCCGATCACTTGAAGGTGAGCCTTCTTGGCATTGATGTGTTTTGATTGTGTTTATTGTATGAACTTCAATGCTTTATTGTTGCATATTGCATTGCGGAACTAACGTGGATCAAGTTGTGAAGAACTTGTTCCCGGAGACGGTTTGTTTGTCTATTGCTGTGCAGGTGGCTTGCAGCTCAACGACGTCAACGGTAAGGTGGATCGGGACTACGCTTGGAGAGCTGAGGTCGAGCGATCATGGATGCGGGTGGTCGTTTGACTCAAGCATGGTGCGAGAATGGGCAAGATGGATCGAGCGGGTAGTTGATCACACCGTTGGATCGGCGGTGCGGAGTCGGTGCGAGTCTCTCGGAGGTTCGATGGGATTGGACGGGAGAGACATGGCGGCGTGATGAGGCGTGATCAACCTACACGTGGTGAAGCAGGCGATTGCTTCAACAGTTTGTTGTGTGTGTGGGTCCCATGTGTGAGTGGGTCCCAAAAGTGAAACCCTAGGCTTCTCCTATAAATAGAAAGGGGGAGATGTAAAACCCCTTGAAGCATTCATTTGAGCCCCTCTTCCTTTTTCTAGGGTTTGGAGAGGAGAGGAGAGGAGAAGCTAGGGTTTGGAGAGATTGTGTGTGCTCCTTGTGTGAGCTCTTGTCCTCCTTGAGGGAGTGGCTTTGTAAGCATCTTGTGGGTTCAATCAATCTTGTGATGCTTGCTTGAGAGATCATTTGTCTCCTTTGTGTTCTTCTCTCTTTTGGATGAATTTGGTGCTTCCTTGATTCAAGTGGTTAAGCTTGGTCTCTTGACCTATTTTCTCTTGCTTTAATGTGTGGGAATACTCCTAGAATTATCTAGACCATCAACCCCCACAAGCAAGTCTTGAATCAAATATTTTCATATTTCTAGGGTTTGTGCACTTCTTTGATAAAACCTTGAGAGATCGATTCTACGAAGTGGATCTGGAGGATCGTCGCTAGAAATAGGTCTCTAATATCCTTAGGGAGGTGTGCTCCATATTTTGTCAAGTTTCATTGGTTGAATCAAAAGTTGGACCAAATTTCGTTTTGGATTTGGGCATTATTTTTCAGTACTGGACTAAATCGGTCTGACCGGTTTTGCAACGGCGGTCCGACCGCCCGCTTTTTAGACCGCCCGGTAGTGGCGTGTCGAACCGATTTCCAACGGTCCGACCGCCAGTTAGTAGCCGGTCCGACCGCTCGTTAACCGTCGGTCCGACCGCTACCACAATCTGGCCGAGTCGACCGCGGTGCCAGACTAGACCAGTGAGATCATTATCCCACTTTTGTGTCGTGTGGTTGAGGGGGTTATCGAATTCAGCACAAGGCTTCCTCTGTGCGCTTACTGATCTTCTTAACTTTCATAGCTAAAGGAGTAAAGTTCGTGTTGAATTTGATTAAGGCGGAGAAATTTGAGAAAGCGCCTATTCACCCCCCCTAGTCGCCTTTGCGGTCCTACAAGTGGTATCAGAGCCGGTTAGCTCTTCTCATAGATCTTAACCGGTCTTTGGAGCCATGGCGGTCGCAGTATACAAACAGGCCACATGTTTTTGATGGAGTTGATTTTGCATATTGGAAGGCCCGAATGCAGGCCTTCATCGAGGCTCAAGGGCACGCAATTTGGCTTAAGGTGAAAAACCCTTATGTCGTGCCAGCCGATGACAATTTGATCACTCGGATGTGGAGAACAACAATGAGGGCTCGAAATTTTTTGATTCAAGGTCTTAGTCGATCTGAGTTTGAGCGTGTTGCTCATTTGCTGTCTGCTCATGAGATTGGGCGGACTCTTTGTGATTATCATGAGGGGTCCACTGCGATCAAGGAAGTGAGACAGAACCAGCTGAAGAAAGCATACTCTAAGATCGAGCAAAGGCCTGGTGAATCTTTAGATGAGTTGTGGGGAAGATTTTCCAAGATTCTTCATGATCTCCACACTGTTGATCTTATTTTCATTGAGTCTGAAAATGCACGTCAGCTGTTGGGTGCACTTGATGTGAAGGTCTGGGGGATGAAGATCACTGCCATCAATGACAACACTGTCATGAGTGAGCTTACCATGGATAAGCTTTACTCGAGGTTGAAGACGCACGAGATTGATTTTATCTCGCGTCTCCCCACGACAGAGTCGATGGCTTTAGTGGTCGACCAATCTAAGGGTAGATATTCTGATTCTTTTGATGTTAGCTCATCTGGTTTTCTTTATGCCTTTGCATTCTTTAAGCGATGAGCAACTTGAGAGACTACCTGAAGATGATTTAGCCCTCCTATCCACAAAATTCACGAGAGCTTACAACAATGTGAGAAATAGGAGGAGAGGTGGACCTATCACTTTTTTCGAGTGTGGTGAGCCAAACCATATTCGCTCTAGGTGCCCCAAGTTGAAGGGCAAGGAGGAGAAGGAGTCACATAGGCATCCTCAAGCGAGAGATGCTAAACACAAGAAGACAAACTATCGCAAGTTTGTCAGCCGGGTCCTTGAAGCTCTAGAGGATGTGAGCATGAGCGATGTGGACTCGGAGGTGGAGGACGACAAGAGTGACTCCCGCGGCAATAAGAAGGCTCGTGATTTCACGGTCATGTGTTTCATGGCTAGGAACAGCCACGACAGCGACTCCTCGAACAACGAGGATCCTTTTAGTGATCCCGATGAGGTATGCCCTTCACTTCCTGACATGAAAAGGGCTTTGGTGCTTGCTGAACAAAAACTGAATAAGCAAGCTAAACTGATTAAGAAACAGGATACTATGATTGATAATTTGAACCTAGAAGTTGTTAGGCTCAAATCCATTAATCCTGATGATTTCTGTGATTCATGCTCTAGCTTGCTTAATGAATTGTCAAGCTTAAATAATGCTCATTCCTCTGTTGAAAAACAATTGAAAGATGCTCTTGTTGAACTAGAATCTCTCAAGTCTAGTTCTGTTTGCTTGGATGCTATTCCGCTTGATGTGACTGCTTTAGACGCTATTCCGTTAACTTGCTCAAATTGTGCTTTGCTAGAATTAAAACTGGATAGCTCTTTAAAAGAATTACAAAAATTTGATGCTAGTCACACTTGCTCTCATTGTAAGAATAATCGGATTAAGATGCAAGAGATGACTGAAATAGTTGTTTATTTTAGAGCTGCCTCTTGTGAAAATTGTCCTAAGCTTATAATCGAGATTGAAGCGTTAAACAAGACTCTTGAAGAGAAAGCTAAAATTGAAAAATCCATGTCTCTTACTGCTTCCAAGAAAGTCATTGATTCTTCCTCTTGTATGTTACATGCTGTAGTTGAAACTATTGTTGGTAAGATACAAGAGTCTTTTAGAGTCAAATTTAAGGAGCAGTTAAATAGGATTGGGGAGTCCTATTGTGTGTTTTGTGAGGCCTTCAAAGTGGAAGTGGCCCTTCTTAAGAGCAAACATGTTGAGGCAATCAATTCTAAGAAGTGCTCTAATTGTGGAGATTTGGCAAAAGAGAATGATTACCTCAAAATGACTCTTGAGAAGTTTTCTAGTGAGAAAAAGAAACTCAACTTGATTCTAGACCAATCCAAGGTGAGTGTGAAAAACAGTGACATAGGTTTTAAGTTCCTAGAGCTTTCCAATAATCACCCACCTAAGGTTGCTAAAATTGTGAAAAGTGGTCTGGTTGAGTAAGAACCTTCTAAGACTTTCAAGGTTGTATCCAAAGCTGCAGGTTTTGCTCAAACTCTTTCTGGTAAGAAGGGTGCTTCTGCCTTACTAGTACAGACCCCTCAAAAGGTCAAGTACCATTGCACTTTCTGCAAGAAAGAGGGCCACACTGTTGAGTTTTGCTTCCGGAGAGCAAAGATTGAGAGGAAAGAGAGAATGAGCACTTTGAGATCCATTAGAGGAGTCATTTCACCAGCTGTAGCCTCTAGAGCCAGGCAGCCTATTCATCGTACCACATATAGGCCTAGGTTTGTAGAGAACTTTGTTGACTCTTTTGGTGGGTCCAGGCAGCATCTTGGATTAGGATATCGTGAGGAGTGACCACGGGTAGCACCTAGACAGGGGGAGTATCGATCTTTTGGTAGATCGTTTTGGAGAGGTCCAGGAGGTTCTCGTGTGCATTCTTATGATTGTGTTCCTAATCATTTTATTACTGCTTCTTCTGCTGTTCCCAGGCATCGTGCATCTCAGTACTGGACACCTAGATCTTTTATCTCAAATCCCAGTACTGAGGCATGGATGTTTTGAGGGAATTTGCTCTTTTTGCATTCATTGTATCATAATGCATTTTTCATTTCAAATGTCTTGCCTTGTATAATAAAACTTGTGGAGCTTTGAGTATTATCCTTGTATGGCTTGATTTCATACTCTATACCTTGTCATGTCAAGTGATAGTCAACTAGACTTCTTTTATGGCTCTTCGTGTTTTAGCTTAGCTTTCACCTTGCTAGCTTTATATCTGTGAGCAAATTGAATCAAATCATGTCTTGTTGAATCTTGTGACTAGTTTTGCTCTAGTGATCCTCTTATGATTCTTACCATGTCTTATAGGTTAAATTGAGTCTTGAACTTATTTTGAGATGAAAAATAAGCTTTTTAAATTCTTAAGTCAAGCAAATGAAGAATGAGATTTTCTGTGCGAAAAAACTGACCTCACCAATCTTTTCTCATGAGACGGCTTGCCATTGCACTAGGCATGAACTCAGGGGGAGTTTTGGATGACCTAGACCACTCTTTTAAGCTTATCGCTTGAGATGGTCGCGGCAAGGCTTGAGATCTAGCACAATGAAAAAAAAATCCTTTTAGGAAAATGCTCAAAATGCTAAGTGCTTGGATTTTGCTTTTATTGAACTCTTAATGCTCAAAATGCCTCAGTTCCAGTGTTGAGTCTCTTTTTACTTATAGACATGGCTTGACTCATTTTTGGTTGCTTTTAGTGAATCTATGATATTGAGCAACCTTTCATAGTTTTAATTATTTTAATCTCAGATTACTGCTATTTTGGTCTTAGCTTTGCAGTACATATTTTGCCATGATTGAATATAGCTTCTACTCTTTATATGGCTTGGTATAATTCTTGTACTGTCTACATAGATAATGGTCATGGCTCATTTTTATTAAATTTCAAAAATAAAGTCATTTCATCATACTCTTTCTTTTCCCATGCATCTTGATGAATTCATTGTCAAAGGGGGAGAAGGATTGTGAAAAATGTTGTTTTGGAGCTTTTGGTTTCATACATAAGGTTTCATATAAAAGAACTTCATAAAATAAAAAAAATGAACCTTTTGAAAACTTGTGATCATAGTGAGTTGAGTCTCTGGGTTTTATTGCCTTTTTCTGATTTTATTTGCAATTGAAGAAGACTCACAATGATCAAAGGTCAAATAGTACATTTGTCTTTCATATGGACCTAAGTGAGATTTTTGGCCACTTTCTGGAAATTGAATCATTTTGTGCCTTCATTGCTTTATCTCACTTGCTTATACTATTCTGAAGCCAGCTTGGTCGTTTCCTAGGCTTTTTCTAGCTTATGGACCAAGTTGTGCCTTTATGCGAAAACATCGAATTTTTTACTTTTCAATCTGAAAAACCACATTTCCTGTGAAGTTGCCAATGTGTTCATCAAGGGGGAGATTGTGGATATCGTGAGGATATGTGCACGATCTCAGGATGATGAGTCAATTGGCAATGTCTTTGTTGGTTTGCAAAATCTCGCATTTTCGGGTTTGCTTGATCTGTCGGACCACGATCGATCATTTGGCGATGTTAGTGATCGGACCGCCCGTGGAGAATCCGACCGCCGTGGTGGCGGTCCAACCGTATTGCCTAAAGGTGGCTTTTGGGCCGATCCAAAAATAGGATGTGTAGGCAAGTGAGAGTCTCTGGATGTGGTCGCATCATTTTGGAGCTCCGGTCAAAGTTCTATTTTGAAAATTCGAGAAGGTTTGGATTTTCACGATGGAATTTTGGCTAAGTCTTTTCGAGCGGTCCGACCACGTTGTGGAATCGGTCCGATCGGCTGAAATCGGTCGGACCGGTGATGTGGCGATCGGACCGGCGATCACTGAAGGTGAGCCTTCTTGGCATTGATGTGTTTTGATTGTATTTATTGTATGAACTTCAATGCTTTATTGTTGCATATTGCATTGCGGAACTAACGTGGATCAAGTTGTGAAGAACTTGTTCCCGGAGACTGTTTGTTTGTCTATTCTTTGTGCGGTGGCTTGCGAGTCAACGGCGTGAGCGGTAAGGTGGATCGGGACTACGCTTGGAGGCGAGGTCGGAATGATCATGGATGCGGGTGAGTCGTTTGACTCAAGCATGGTGCGAGAATGGGCAAGATGGATCGAGCAGGTAGTTCATGCAACCGGTTGGATCAGGCGGTGCGGAAGTCGGTGCGAGTCTCTGGGAGGTTCCGATGGGATTCGGACGGGAGAGACTTGGCGACGTGATGAGAGCCGCTGATCAACCTACACGTGGTGAAGCAGGTGATTGCTTCAACAGTTTGTTGTGTGTGTGGGTCCCATATGTGAGTGAGTCCCAAAAGTGAAACCCTAGGCTTCTCCTATAAATAGAAAGTGGGAGATGTAAAACCCCTTGAAGCATTCATTTGAGCCCCTCTTCCTTTTTCTAGGGTTTGGAGAGGAGAGGAGAGGAGAAGCTAGGGTTTGGAGAGATTGTGTGTGCTCCTTGTGTGAGCTCTTGTCCTCCTTGAGGGAGTGGCTTTGTAAGCATCTTGTGGGTTCAATCAATCTTGTGATGCTTGCTTGAGAGATCATTTGTCTCCTTTGTGTTCTTCTCTCTTTTGGATGAATTTGGTGCTTCCTTGATTCAAGTGGTTAAGCCTGGTCTCTTGACCTATTTTCTCTTGCTTTGATGTGTGGGAATACTCCTAGAATTATCTAGACCATCAACCCCCACAAGCAAGTCTTGAATCAAAGATTTTCATATTTCTAGGGTTTGTGTACTTCTTTGGTAAAACCTTGAGAGATCGATTCTACGAAGAGGATCTGGAGGATCGTCGCTAGAAATAGGTCTCTAATATCCTTAGGGAGGTGTGCTCCAAATTTGGTCAAGTTTCATTGGTTGAATCAAAAGTTGGACCAAATTTCGTTTTGGATTTGGGCATTGTTTTTCAGTACTGGACTAAATCGGTCGACCGGTTTTGCACAATGATCCGACCGCCGCTTTCGAACCGCCGGTAGTGGCGGGTCGAACCGATTTCAAGGTCAAGCCGCCGATTATTAGCGGTCCGACCGCTCGTTAACCGTCGGTCCGATCGCGATCTGGCCGGTCGACCGCGGTGCCTGAACTGGACCGGTGAGATCATTATCCCACTTTTGTGTCGTGTGGTTGGCGGGTTATCGAATTGACAAGGCTTCCTCTGTAAACTTATCGATCTTCTTAGCTTTCATAGCTAAAGGAGTAAAGTTCGTGTTGAATTTGATTAAGGCGGAGAAATTTGAGAAAACGCCTATTCACCCCCCTAGTCGCCTTTGCGGTCCTACATGGGATCAAGTCAATTTGATGTTCAATGCCTTTAATTGGAGGCAATCTCGGTGGTACTTCACTTGGAAATACATCATCATACTCCTGCAAAAGGTTAGCAACAACAGGAAGCAAAGAAGGAGGCATATCCTCAAATGAAAATAATGCTTCTTTGCACACTAAAGCATAGCAAACATAATTACTAGCTTCCACCTCACTAATATCAGACTTTGTAGATAGCAAAACAAAACCTTTCAATTTATTTTCACCTTTCTTAGTACTCGGTTACTTCTGCTTATGTGGTGCAATTTCTTTAACTACAATCTGATTTTCACTTTGGCTACTCTCCTCTTCTCTATTAGCTCTTTCTAATTCATCTTTTAAAATTGCTTCCGGGGACATTGGCAGCAAAGTGATTTTCTTGCCTTTAGACATGAGAGTATATTGATTAGTCCTATCATGATGCACAATGTCTTTATCATATTGCCATAGTCTGTCTAACAGTAATGAACATGCTTGCATAGGTATGACATCGCAATCAGTATAATCATGATATGAACCAATATAAAGTGAACTCTCACAATGCGAGTTACCTTCAGCTTACCACATAAATCAAACCATTGAATGTAGTAAGGACGAGGGTGTTGTTGTGTGGCCAAGTCAAGCTTATCAACCATATCAATGCTAGCCAAATTGTTGTAACTTCCTCCATCAATAATCGCACGACAAGAACGCTCATTGATCACAAATTTTATTTGAAACAAATTGTGGTGTTGATTCTTTTCAACATGCTCCATTTGAGCACTAAGGATATGCTTCACAATTATGCTAAAATGCTTATCACTTGCTTCAACTCAAAAATGTTCTCCGTCATGATCAGATTCATATTGCCCACCTGTGGGGTCAATTACAAGCAATGCATGCTCTTCATAAATATCACTAGTTGAAGTATACTCACCATCTTCTCTAACAAAGAGTGCTCACTGATTTGGGCAATCTTTCATCATGTGCCCGAAGCCTTTGCAGCAATGGCAATGTATGTCTCGCGTTCTCCCGGTGGAAGCAATGGAAGTAGAACTCTTAGCTTGTTGAATCGAAATTCATTTGCTTGCGTTGGAGGCTCGGGTAGTTGGAGTGGTGCTTGCTGGTCGCCCACGACCATAGGGGAGTGGGGGACGGCTAGGAGTGGCATGATATCAGGGGGTGACGCCCTGCCCGAGCATTGCGTCTAATTCTGCCTACCTACAAAAGAACCTCCAAAAGAGCCTTGGGAGCGAGACTGTCTTCCCTGCACTTCACGTTCAACTTTGCAAGTAGGATGGAACAAACGGGTGAAAAGAATTATAATCCTTATTATCTATAATGTCTTGAATGTCCCGGTTAAGCACTCCTAAAAATCTAGTCATTTTAGTATCTTCAATTTCTTCTAAACCACAATGTAGCAAACCAGTTTGCAATTCTTGACAGTAATCTTCTACGGTGTTACTACATTGTCTTAAACATTGTAATTTATTCAACAAATCATGGGAATAATATGAAGGCACAAATCTACGTCTCTTCATAGCATCCCAAGTTCTAGGTATATTTTGTTCATTACGGCACAATTCATTCCACTAAATAGATGCAAAATCAGTGAACCCACTTGTAGCAGCCCTAACCCTTTTATTTTCAGGAAATTCATTGCATGAAAATTTTTGGTCTACGGCCAACTCCCATGTGAGATAAGCACCAGGATCATGTTTACCAGCAAAAAGAGGCTGTCGACGATCAAATCGCCGATATTACGAGATAAATAGAGGAAAATGGCAAAGAGTTCTTAGGAGAGAATATGACTGCTCTTTGTTGCTATGAACTGGCTATTACAAGGGATGCCTTTGACTAGGCGAGAGGCTAATCCTAATTACAACTGGCGTAATGCTTGTTGTAGTGTTGCAATCCAATTGTCTGTTGATCTTCCGGATCGGCCTCTTCTGCTGCCTGCGTTCTTCTTTAAGTAGTTAACGAAGTGGTAGTAGTTACTCCTAGAAGTTGCGCCTATTGGAAGCGTCACGACTGATCGGAGCGAGGCAATGGTTGATGAAGTCTCAACCGTTCTACGGTTGTGTGCCCGTGAGATACTTAATCGCATGGTAGTTATTGTCAGTGTCTGGATTATGAAATGTCGCGTGCAATGGAACAAACATGGCATTTGTTCAATTCATCACGGTGAGAATATACCGAGTCGATCCGGATGCGGTTCATTGTTTCTCGAGCGATCATCTAGTCGGGGACTAGGTATAACCTCTGGAATCCTTACAACCACGGAGGTATAACATCTAGTCGACTTGCTACTAGTCGAGAATCGCTTTCACTAGTAATCTATGAATCCAGAGTGAGCGAAGCGCTCGAGTCCCGCTAGTAAACCTTTGTATTACGCCACGTTGTTTATAGCGGAAAGTTTTAAGCTGGATAGCGTACTTGATGTGTTCACTAGTAGGGCATATCAAGACAACTCCAGCCCCCGAGGCTTTGAGCATCAAGGAACTGTCAAAGTACATTGTCCACTCGTCATGGTGTTTGTACTCGAGCCCTTGGGTGGGTTTAGGGCTTGTCCATTCGGCAATGAATTCTGTATTGCCTGGGATTTGATTGTTGTTCATGAGATAAAATGGAGGTCGAACGCCCCAAGCTCAACCACCCATTTTGCTATTCGTCCTGATGATTCCATGTTTCCAAGGTCTTGACCCAAGGGATATCCGGTTGGTACGACCACTTTGCGGGCCTAAAAGTAATACCCTAGTTTCCTTGAAGCCATAAGGAGACCATGGAGCAGCTTTTGTATCTGTGGATATCGTTCCTTTGGTCCATGTAAGACTTCGCTTACGTAATAAACTAGACGTTGGATGTTTTCACGTTCAATGACCAGTACACCACTGACTGTTTGTGGCGTTGCAACCACATAAATCATAAATGTTTCCCCTAATCTCGGAGAGACTAAGATCGGGGCACTCATAAGGTACTTCTTAAGTTCTTCAAATGCGTCGTCTGCCTTTTTAGTCCACTCAAAATTTTCATGTTTTCGAAGGAGTTTAAAGAAAGGGAGTCCCTTCTCACCTAACTGTGCTATAAAATATCTTAGCGCTGCCATATAACAGGTTAGTTTTTGGACTTCTTTCTTTGTGGTCAGAGGGCGCATCTGATCGATGGCCAAAATTTTTGTTGGATTTGCTTCAATTCCTCTAGCCAAAACTAGGAAACCAAGAAGCTTTCCAGACGAAACTCCGAACACACACTTCTCTGGATTTAACTTAAGGTTATGTCTTCTTAAGTTATTGAAAGTCTCGTGTAGGTCAGAAATATGGTCGCCGGTGTTGATGCTCTTTACGACCAAGTCATCAACATAGACTTCCAGATTTTGACCTTTCTGAGGATTAAAGGTTTTTTTGCATCAACCTTTCGAAAGTCGCACCAGTACTTTGGAGACCAAACGACATCTTAATATAGCAGTAAGTGTCATATGGAGTGATGAAGGAAGTTTTCTTTTCATCTTCTTTACTCATGTTAATCTAGTGGTACCTTGAGTATGCATATAAAAAACTTAACAACTCACACCTGGAAGTAGAGTCTACAAGTTGATCAATGCGTGGAAGGAGAAAGTCATCATTCGGACAAACTTTATTAAGGTCTGTGAAGTCAATACACATTCGCCATTTCCTACTGGTTTTTCTAACCATTACAGGATTAGCGAGCCACTCTGGGTGGTCGACTTCACGAATAAAGTCAGCCTTGAGGAGCTTGTCGATCTCCGACTGGATTGCTTCCTTCCGATTAGGTGCGAAACACCAGAGCTTCTGCTTGACCGGTTTTTTGTCAAGCTAGAGAGCTAGCATGTGCTCGATCACCTCCCTGGGGACTCTGGGCATGTCGGACGCCTACCAGGTGAATATGTCCTGATTTGCTCGGAGGAAGGAGACGAGCGACTCTTCCTATTTGAGGTTGAGTCTGTCGAGACTAGTACCTTTTGGACAAACGCATCAGCGCTTCTGGACCTAGACAGTGTGTTGGTGCTTCCCAGAGGAGCGCTTTCGCCGAGTGGTACCTCCTTGGTCTGGTTGAAAGGCTTTGGTGCCATCTTTGGCCTGGAGTGCTTGACCTGCATGGTAGATGGATTAATTTCCCTGGTTGAAAGCTCATCGATCAGTTCTAAGGACTTCCGATCACATGCATATGCCATTTTGCGGTCTCCTCGAACCGTGATGGTACCTTTCGGTCCTGGCATCTTTAGACTATAATAACCGTAGTGTGCGGCTATCAGGAATTTTGCTAGAGCCGGACGACCGAGGATTCCGTTGTATGTGGTTTTGAAGTCGACCACATCAAACAAAATCTTTTATGTTCGGAAGTTGTCGGGCCTTTGAAGCCGTAGGGACAGCTGCCCTATTAGTTTGGTGGTAGAACCAGAAACTATGCTGTGGCAGGCATATTTAACATGTTTCACCTTTGACCTGGTGATTTGCATTTCTTCCAATGCTCCCACAAAAAAATATTTAAAGAACTACCTCCATCTAACAAGACTCAATTAACTTTATAATTGTTAATTGTAGGTTAACCTACAATAGGAAACCTACCTGGTTGGGTCGACGGGATGGGGCAGTCTTCTTTGCTGAAGGAGATTACTGTTTTGACCACTTTGATGGCTTGATGGCGATCGGGGATTCTGCAAGGTTGACCTCCCGCTCCACGGCCTTCAGGTGACGTCGTGATTCATACGAGGAGGATCCTCCGAAGATCATATCTACCGTGTGTTGCGGCTCTTGGTACTCCTTCTCTTTGCCGTTGTCTTTGTCTTTCTTAGAGCTTGGTTCTCCAAGCTCTGTTACGGAGGGGAAGGGTCCTTTACCAAAGTAGTAATCCTCTGGCTTACTTTGCCGGGCTCGGTAGTTGCACAGATCATACTCTGCTGCCTGGTGAAGTGGACACCACTTCTTATTTTTTTCTTGAAATCAATGGTCGAAGCCTTAACTTTGTTCTGACCAGAGAAATCTTTCTTGTCCTTGGTGAACTTCTCAGGGATCGCAAGAACTTCTTTGTTGGACTTGCGATTTTTCATGTTCTTGATAGACTTTTTGTTCTTCTTCTCCTGCTTCTCCAGATCTGACTGGGGATTTTTGCCTTTCCGATCAATGGATTCATACCATTCGACCGCCTCACTAGCGCTCGCATACTTGTCCGCCATGTCGAACCGTTCAACGATTGTTCGTGGAGGATTTATGGCAATATGCCCTTCTTTGAAGGCATGGATGACAGAAGATTTTGTGATCTCTGGGATGGAGTTTCGAACCTAATTTAACCTCTTGATGTATTATCGAAGAGTTTCGTTGGTCTTCTACTTCATCCGATGCATATCATCTTCCTTCCCGGGGTGGTCTTACGTCCCTTGAAAGTTGGCGATGAGCGTATCGCATAGCTGCTCCCAAGTGTAGATAGATCCGGCCTGTAAGTTAAGCAACTATGACCGGGCATACCCCTCAAGGACCGTGGGCAAGTAATTTTCCATCACTTTATCATTACCACCCGCAGCTTTGATGGCGGTAGAATAAATTTGAAGAAATTCCAACGGGTTTTGAGTCCCATTGAACTTCTCTATGTTGGCTAGTCGGAACCTATCCGGCCAACGAACAGCTTGGAGACCTACTGAGAACGCTCGGCAGCCCGTAATGGGGTCGTGGCGCCTTCTCTGAAAAAGAGACGGATTATAGTCAGTCGGGGATCGGTTCCTCAGATTTGCATATCTAGGATCTGATGTCCCAACCCGGTCATGGACGTTATGATGACATCCTCGACCGTTTACCTGGTTCAGATGATGCAAAAGGTCACTTGAATCAAGTAGTCATTCCTCTTGACGAGGAGGAGTGGCTGCTGTGAAGAGCCGTCTTCCCTCATAATTCCCTGGTCGGAATCTACGAGGGGGTCTTGGTGTTGCTCGATCCTCCTCACGAACATGTTGTCCTCAACTGAGAGAGGGGCGATGGGACGAGTTCATCGTGTGACTTTATGAATTCCTCTGTACCCGTTACATTTCTGTACGCTGCATGGTTTGTTGGAGGATATCCGACACGACTGCAAGTTTGGACATAACACAGTGTTCCGCTAAAGCACGACCTGGGTTATTCAAAATATCCCGAACTCATTGTAGGTTTTGTATCGTTATTGAAGGTCGTGGCATATTTCCACTTGCAGTGGGTGTTCGACGAGTCGAGTTATCCCTCAACCTACCGAATGACCCTGCCTGATTCCTTATCCGTGCGAGCTAGGAACATGTGAATTTACTGATGCACGTCCATCAGTTCGGTTGCCTCCGGCAGTTGGTGCTTGAGCGCCCGTGCCATTTCCACCAGCAGGTGATGGCGGGTTAACCCGTGGAGGATCGCGCATGGCATCCAGATTGGTATCTCTAATTGTGTTAACTTCTTGGTGACAACAGTGATCTTCCGAGGAACTCCCGTCATAGCTAAGGGGGAGCCTTCCAGTGCTTCTGCAAGGAGCTTCCACGATGGAGAGCGGTCGGAGATTACTACCTCTGGCGGGCTTTGTGGTGGACTCATCCTGATCCGGCGAACTGTTGATCGTATGCTAAGTTTCACCATGCCCACTTGGCCAGCGATCGGTGATAGCTTCATCGATACCATTACCAGATGTCGCTGGGCCCCTGGAATACGTAGGAGCTGTTGGCGAATACTGGTCACCCACGACAATATTGAGAGTACTTGGACTATCTGGTTGCTGCGCTGGGCTCCCATTGTCGCTTTTGCCGGTCGGATCGACCGGGCTTGCAGAGGTGTTCAGACGTTATGAACTGGTCGGAACGAGCGGTTCCTCAGAGAGCGCCAATGTTGGTGGCGGTGTATCCTCATACATCTGGTCGATTTCTCTAATGTCGTGTAGCGATCCGATTCAGCGGAGGAGGAGGATGATGACATCCGTTTTCTTGCATGGCGCGGATGTATGCGTCCATGTCGAGGTTGGAGTAGTCTTGAGTTGAACCCGTTTTCCTCATCCCAAGTTCTGCCATGTTCGCATGAGAGATGATTGGGCAAAGGAAATGGATGAGAATGCTTGAGCAAAGTAATCTTCAAGAACTCAACACCTATTGCTATGACAAAGAGTTCTTGGGAGAGAATGGGGCTGCTCTTTATTGCTATGAGGCTGACTATTACAAGGGATGCCTTTGACTAGGCGGTAGAATAATTCTAATTACAGCGAAGTGTAATGCATTATGGTGTTGTCTGTTGATCTTACGAATCGGCCTCTTACGCGCTTGCGTTCTTCTTTAAGTAGTTGTCGAAGTGGTGGTAGTTACTCTTGGAAGTGGTGCCTGTTGGAAGCGTCGCGACTGGTCGGAGCGAGACAATGGTTGATGAAGTCGCAACCGTTCTCCGGTTGTGTGCCTGTGAGACACTTAATCGTAGGATAGTTGTTGTCGATTATGCGGATTATGAAATGTTGTGTGGAATAGAACAAACATGACATGTATTCCATTCATCACCACGGTGAGAATGTACCAAGAGTCAAATCCGAATACGGTTCATTGCTTCTACGAGTAGTCATGCGGTGGGGACTAGGCACAGGACCTCATCCGACCAGGGTATCTACGATATAAATGTAACACCCTGACCCAAATTCGGCTCAATGCCCAGCCCACCGTGGGGCGGACCCGCCCACATATAGCACCTCACTTACACTTTCGTCCTCGCCGTGTAAAGGGTTAACCGGAGGTGCTACGTTTGGATCAAGCAGACATTATATACTACTACAACTCACTTGAGACAAGCAATGTGGGACTAATCCCACCACACAACTCCTCATGGGCCACACTACGAGCGGGTAGGGGTATTGCTTGCTTGAGAGATCATTTGTCTCCTTTGTGTTCTTCTCTCTTTTGGATGAATTTGGTGCTTCCTTGATTCAAGTGGTTAAGCCTGGTCTCTTGACCTATTTTCTCTTGCTTTGATGTGTGGGAATACTCCTAGAATTATCTAGACCATCAACCCCCACAAGCAAGTCTTGAATCAAAGATTTTCATATTTCTAGGTTTGTGTACTTCTTTGGTAAAACCTTGAGAGATCGATTCTAATGAAGAGGATCACGGAGGATCGTCGCTAGAAATAGGTCTCTAATATCCTTAGGGAGGTGTGCTCCAAATTTGGTCAAGTTTCATTGGTTGAATCAAAAGTTGGACCAAATTTCGTTTTGGATTTGGGCATTGTTTTTCAGTACTGGACTAAATCGGTCTGACCGGTTTTGCAACAGCGGTCCGACCGCCCGCTTTTCAGACCGCCCGGTAGTGGCGGGTCGAACCGATTTCCAAGGGTCCGACCGCCAGTTATTAGCCGGTCCGACCGCTCGTTAACCGTCGGTCCGATCGCCAGTCTACAGCCGGTCTGACCGCCAGTGCCCAGACCAGACCAGTGAGATCATTATCCCACTTTTGTGTCGTGTGGTTGAGCGGGTTATCGAATTCAGCACAAGGCTTCCTCTGTGCGCTTCCTGATCTTCTTAGCTTTCATAGCTAAAGGAGTAAAGTTCGTGTTGAATTTGATTAAGGCGGAGAAATTTGAGAAAACGCCTATTCACCCCCCTAGTCGCCTTTGCGGTCCTACATGGGATCAAGTCAATTTGATGTTCAATGCCTTTAATTGGAGGCAATCTCGGTGGTACTTCACTTGGAAATACATCATCATACTCCTGCAAAAGGTTAGCAACAACAGGAAGCAAAGAAGGAGGCATATCCTCAAATGAAAATAATGCTTCTTTGCACACTAAAGCATAGCAAACATAATTACTAGCTTCCACCTCACTAATATCAGACTTTGTAGCTAGCAAAACAAAACCTTTAAATTTATTTTCACCTTTCTTAGTACTAGGTTACTTCTGCTTATGTGGTGCAATTTCTTTAACTACAATCTGATTTTCACTTTGGCTACTCTCCTCTTCTCTATTAGCTCTTTCTAATTCATCTTTTAAAATTGCTTCCGGGGACATTGGCAGCAAAGTGATTTTCTTGCCTTTAGACATGAGAGTATATTGATTAGTCATATCATGATGCACAATGTCTTTATCATATTGCCATAGTCATGCCTAATAAGAATGAACATGCTTGCATAGGTATGACATCGCAATCAGTATAATCATGATATGAACCAATATAAAGTGAACTCTCACAATGCGAGTTACCTTCAGCTTACCACATAAATCAAACCATTGAATGTAGTAAGGACGAGGGTGTTGTTGTGTGGCCAAGTCAAGCTTATCAACCATATCAATGCTAGCCAAATTGTTGTAACTTCCTCCATCAATAATCGCACGACAAGAACGCTCATTGATCACAAATTTTATTTGAAACAAATTGTGGTGTTGATTCTTTTCAACATGCTCCATTTGAGCACTAAGGATATGCTTCACAATTATGCTAAAATGCTTATCACTTGCTTCAACTCAAAAATGTTCTCCGTCATGATCAGATTCATATTGCCCACCTGTGGGGTCAATTACAAGCAATGCATGCTCTTCATAAATATCACTAGTTGAAGTATACTCACCATCTTCTCTAACAAAGAGTGCTCACTGATTTGGGCAATCTTTCATCATGTGCCCGAAGCCTTTGCAGCAATGGCAATGTATGTCTCGCGTTCTCCCGGTGGAAGCAATGGAAGTAGAACTCTTAGCTTGTTGAATCGAAATTCATTTGCTTGCGTCGGAGGCTCGGGTAGTTGGAGTGGTGCTTGCTGGTCGCCCACGACCAGAGGGGAGTGGGGGACGGCTAGGAGTGGCATGATATCAGGGGGTGACACCCTGCCCGAGGATTGCGTCTAATTCTACCTACCTACAAAAGAACCTCCAAAAGAGCCTCGGGAGCGAGATTGTCTTCCCTGCACTTCACGTTCAACTTTGCAAGTAGGATGGAACAAACGGGTGAAAAGAATTATAATCCTTATTATCTATAATGTCCTGAATGTCCCAGTTAAGCACTCCTAAAAATCTAGTCATTTTAGTATCTTCAATTTCTTCTAAACCACAATGTAGCAAACCAGTTTGCAATTCTTGACAGTAATCTTCTACGGTGTTACTACATTGTCTTAAACATTGTAATTTATTCAACAAATCATGGGAATAATATGAAGGCACAAATCTACGTCTCTTCATAGCATCCCAAGTTCTAGGTATATTTTGTTCATTACGGCACAATTCATTCCACTAAATAGATGCAAAATCAGTGAACCCACTTGTAGCAGCCCTAACCCTTTTATTTTCAGGAAATTCATTGCATGAAAATTTTTGGTCTACGGCCAACTCCCATGTGAGATAAGCACCAGGATCATGTTTACCAGCAAAAAGAGGCTGTCGACGATCAAATCGCCGATATTACGAGATAAATAGAGGAAAATGGCAAAGAGTTCTTAGGAGAGAATATGACTGCTCTTTGTTGCTATGAACTGGCTATTACAAGGGATGCCTTTGACTAGGCAGTAGGCTAATCCTAATTACACTGAAGCGTAATGCTTGTTGTAGTGTTGCAATCCAATTGTCTGTTGATCTTCCGGATCGGCCTCTTCTGCTGCTGCGTTCTTCTTTAAGTAGTTAACGAAGTGGTAGTAGTTACTCCTAGAAGTTGCGCCTATTGGAAGCGTCACGACTGATCGGAGCGAGGCAATGGTTGATGAAGTCTCAACCGTTCTACGGTTGTGTGCCCGTGAGATACTTAATCGCATGGTAGTTATTGTCAGTGTCTGGATTATGAAATGTCGCGTGCAATGGAACAAACATGGCATTTGTTCAATTCATCACACGGTGAGGAATATACCTGGAGTCAGATCCGGATGCCAGTTCATTGTTTCTACGAGCAGTCATCTAGTCGGGGGACTAGGTATAACCTCTGGAATCCTTACAACCACGGAGGTATAACATCTAGTCGACTTGCTACTAGTCGAGAATCGCTTTTCACTAGTAATCTATGAATCCCGAGTGAACGAGCTGCTCGAGTCCTGCTAGTAAACCTTTGTATTCTGCCACGTTGTTTATAGCGGAAAGTTTTAACTGGATGACGTACTTGATGTGTTCACTAGTAGGGCATATCAAGACAACTCCAGCCCCCGAGGCTTTGAGCATCAAGGAACTGTCAAAGTACATTGTCCACTCGTCATGGTGTTTGTACTCGAGCCCTTGGGTGGGTTTAGGGCTTGTCCATTCGGCAATGAATTCTGTATTGCCTGGGATTTGATTGTTGTTCATGAGATAAAATGGAGGTCGAACGCCCCAAGCTCAACCACCCATTTTGCTATTCGTCCTGATGATTCCATGTTTCCAAGGTCTTGACCCAAGGGATATCCGGTTGGTACGACCACTTTGCGGGCCTAAAAGTAATACCCTAGTTTCCTTGAAGCCATAAGGAGACCATGGAGCAGCTTTTGTATCTGTGGATATCGTTCCTTTGGTCCATGTAAGACTTCGCTTACGTAATAAACTAGACGTTGGATGTTTTCACGTTCAATGACCGAAGACACCATCGATCGCTTGTGGCGTTGCAACCACATAAATCATAAATGTTTCCCCTAATCTCGGAGAGACTAAGATCGGGGCACTCATAAGGTACTTCTTAAGTTCTTCAAATGCGTCGTCTGCCTTTTTAGTCCACTCAAAATTTTCATGTTTTCGAAGGAGTTTAAAGAAAGGGAGTCCCTTCTCACCTAACTGTGCTATAAAATATCTTAGCGCTGCCATATAACAAGTTAGTTTTTGGACTTCTTTCTTTGTGGTCAGAGGGCGCATCTGATCGATGGCCAAAATTTTTGTTGGATTTGCTTCAATTCCTCTAGCCAAAACTAGGAAACCAAGAAGCTTTCGAGCATTTAAACTCAACACACACTTCTCTGGATTTAACTTAAGGTTATGTCTTCTTAAGTTATTGAAAGTCTCGTGTAGGTCAGAAATATGGTCGCCGGTGTTGATGCTCTTTACGACCAAGTCATCAACATAGACTTCCAGATTTTGACCTTTCTGAGGATTAAAGGTTTTTTTTTTGCATCAACCTTTCGAAAGTCGCACCAGTACTTTGGAGACCAAACGACATCTTAATATAGCAGTAAGTGTCATATGGAGTGATGAAGGAAGTTTTCTTTTCATCTTCTTTACTCATGTTAATCTAGTGGTACCTTGAGTATGCATATAAAAAACTTAACAACTCACACCTGGAAGTAGAGTCTACAAGTTGATCAATGCGTGGAAGGAGAAAGTCATCATTCGGACAAACTTTATTAAGGTCTGTGAAGTCAATACACATTCGCCATTTCCTACTGGTTTTTCTAACCATTACAGGATTAGCGAGCCACTCTGGGTGGTCGACTTCACGAATAAAGTCAGCCTTGAGGAGCTTGTCGATCTCCGACTGGATTGCTTCCTTCCGATTAGGTGCGAAACACCAGAGCTTCTGCTTGACCGGTTTTTTGTCAAGCTAGAGAGCTAGCATGTGCTCGATCACCTCCCTGGGGACTCTGGGCATGTCGGACGCCTACCGAGGAATATGTCCTGATTTGCTCGGAGGAAGGAGACGAGCGACTCTTCCTATTTGAGGTTGAGTCCTGTCCCGACTAGTACCTTTTGGACAAACGCATCAGCGCTTCTGGACCTAGACAGTGTGTTGGTGCTTCCCAGAGGAGCGCTTTCGCCGAGTGGTACCTCCTTGGTCTGGTTGAAAGGCTTTGGTGCCATCTTTGGCCTGGAGTGCTTGACCTGCATGGTAGATGGATTAATTTCCCTGGTTGAAAGCTCATCGATCAGTTCTAAGGACTTCCGATCACATGCATAAGCCATTTTGCGGTCTCCTCGAACCGTGATGGTACCTTTCGGTCCTGGCATCTTTAGACTATAATAACCGTAGTGTGCGGCTATCAGGAATTTTGCTAGAGCCGGACGACCGAGGATTCCGTTGTATGCGGTTTTGAAGTCGACCACATCAAACAAAATCTTTTATGTTCGGAAGTTGTCGGGCCTTTCGAAACCGGTAGGGACAGCTGCCCTATTAGTTTGGTGGTAGAACCAGAAACTATGCTGTGGCAGGCATATTTAACATGTTTCACCTTTGACCTGGTGATTTGCATTTCTTCCAATGCTCCCACAAAAAAATATTTAAAGAACTACCTCCATCTAACAAGACTCAATTAACTTTATAATTGTTAATTGTAGGTTAACCTACAATAGGAAACCTACCTGGTTGGGTCGACGGGATGGGGCAGTCTTCTTTGCTGAAGGAGATTACTGTTTTGACCACTTTGATGGCTTGATGGCGATCGGGGATTCTGCAAGGTTGACCTCCCGCTCCACGGCCTTCAGGTGACGTCGTGATTCATACGGGGAGGATCCTCCGAAGATCATATCTACCGTGTGTTGCGGCTCTTGGTACTCCTTCTCTTTGCCGTTGTCTTTGTCTTTCTTAGAGCTTGGTTCTCCAAGCTCTGTTACGGAGGGGAAGGGTCCTTTACCAAAGTAGTAATCCTCTGGCTTACTTTGCCAGGCTCGGTAGTTGCACAGATCATACTCTGTTGCCTGGTGAAGTGGACACCACTTCTTTTTTTTTTCTTGAAATCAATGGTCGAAGCCTTAACTTTGTTCTGACCAGAGAAATCTTTCTTGTCCTTGGTGAACTTCTCAGGGATAGCAAGAACTTCTTTGTCGGGCTTGCGATTTTTCATGTTCTTGATAGACTTCTTGTTCTTCTTCTCCTGCTTCTCCAGATCTGACTGGGATTTTTGCCTTTCCGATCAATGGATTCGTACCATTCGACCGCCTCACTAGCGGCCGCATACTTGTCCGCCATGTCGAACCGTTCAACGATTGTTCGTGGAGGATTTATGGCAATATGCCCTCCTTTGAAGGCATGGATGACAGAAGATTTTGTGATCTCTAGGATGGAGTTTCGAACCTAATTTAACCTCTTGATGTATTATCGAAGAGTTTCGTTGGTCTTCTACTTCATCCGATGCATATCATCTTCCTTCCCGGGGTGGTCTTACGTCCCTTGAAAGTTGGCGATGAGCGTATCGCATAGCTGCTCCCAAGTGTAGATAGATCCGGCCTGTAAGTTAAGCAACTATGACCGGGCAGACCCCTCAAGGACCGTGGGCAAGTAATTTTCCATCACTTTATCATTACCACCCGCAGCTTTGATGACGGTAGAATAAATTTGAAGAAATTCCAACGGGTTTTGAGTCCCATTAAACTTCTCTATGTTGGCTAGTCGGAACCTATCCGGCCAACGAACAGCTTGGAGACCTACTGAGAACGCTCGGCAACCCGTAATGGGGTCGTGGCGCCTTCTCTGAAAAAGAGACAGATTATAGTCAGTCGGGGATCGGTTCCTCAGATTTGCATATCTAGGATCCGATGTCCCAACCCGGTCATGGACGTTATGATGACATCCTCGACCGCTTACCTGGTTCAGATGATGCAAAAGGTCACTTGAATCAAGTAGTCATTCCTCTTGACGAGGAGGAGTGGCTGCTGTGAAGAGCCGTCTTCCCTCATAATTCCCTGGTCGGATTCTACGAGGGGGTCTTGGTGTTGCTCGATCCTCCCCACGAACATGTTGTCCTCAACTGAGAGAGGGGCGATGGGACGAGTTCATCGTGTGACTTTATGAATTCCTCTGTACCCGGTACATTTCTGTACGCTGCATGGTTTGTTGGAGGATATCCGACACCTGACCTGCAAGCTGGACATAACCTGGTGTTCCCGCTAAAGCACGACCTGGGTTATTCAAAATATCCCGAACTCATTGTAGGTTTTGTATCGTTATTGAAGGTCGTGGCATATTTCCACTTGCAGTGGGTGTTCGACGAGTCGAGTTATCCCTCAACCTACCGAATGACCCTGCCTGATTCCTTATCCGTGCGAGCTAGGAACATGTGAATTTACTGATGCACGTCCATCAGTTCGGTTGCCTCCGGCAGTTGGTGCTTGAGCGCCCGTGCCATTTCCACCAGCAGGTGATGGCGGGTTAACCCGTGGAGGATCGCGCATGGCATCCAGATTGGTATCTCTAATTGTGTTAACTTCTTGGTGACAACAGTGATCTTCCGAGGAACTCCCGTCATAGCTAAGGGGGAGCCTTCCAGTGCTTCTGCAAGGAGCTTCCACGATGGAGAGCGGTCGGAGATTACTACCTCTGGCGGGCTTTGTGGTGGACTCATCCTGATCCGGCGAACTGTTGATCGTATGCTAAGTTTCACCATGCCCACTTGGCCAGCGATCGGTGATAGCTTCATCGATACCATTACCAGATGTCGCTAGGACCCTGGAATACGTAGGAGCTGTTGGCGAATACTGGTCACCCACGACAATATTGAGAGTACTTGGACTATCTGGTTGCTGCGCTGGGCTCCCATTGTCGCTTTTGCCGGTCGGATCGACCGGGCTTGCAGAGGTGTTCGGACGTTATGAACTGGTCGGAACGAGCGGTTCCTCAGAGAGCGCCAATGTTGGTGGCGGTGTATCCTCATACATCTGGTCGATTTCTCTAATGTCAGCGACTGGCGATCTGGCGGAGGAGGAGGATGATGACATCCCGTTTTCTTGCATGGCGCGGATGTATGCGTCCATGTCGAGGTTGGAGTAGTCCGCCAGTTGAACCAGTTTTCCTCATCCCAAGTTCCTGCCATGTTCGCATGAGAGATGATTGGGCAAAGGAAATGGATGAGGAATGCTTGAGCAAAGTAATCTTCAAGAACTCAACACCTATTGCTATGACAAAGAGTTCTTGGGAGAGAATGGGGCTGCTCTTTATTGCTATGAACTGACTATTACAAGGGATGCCTTTGACTAGGCAGTAGAATAATTCTAATTACACTGAAGTGTAATGCCTGTTATGGTGTTGTCTGTTGATCTTCCGAATCGGCCTCTTCTGCCGCTTGCGTTCTTCTTTAAGTAGTTGTCGAAGTGGTGGTAGTTACTCTTGGAAGTGGTGCCTGTTGGAAGCGTCGCGACTGGTCGGAGCGAGACAATGGTTGATGAAGTCGCAACCGTTCTCCGGTTGTGTGCCTGTGAGACACTTAATCGTAGGATAGTTGTTGTCAGTGTCTGGATTATGAAATGTTGTGTGGAATAGAACAAACATGACATGTATTCCATTCATCACACGGTGAGGAATGTACCAAGAGTCAAATCCGAATACCAGTTCATTGCTTCTACGAGTAGTCATCTGGTCGGGGACTAGGCACAGGACCTCATCCGACCAGGGTATCTACGATATAAATGTAACACCCTGACCCAAATTCGGCTCAATGCCCAATTCCACCGTGGCGGACTACGCCCATATAGCACCTCACTTACACTTTCGTCCTCGCCGTGTAAAAGGGTTAACCGGAGGTGCTACGCTTGGATCAAGCACATTATATACTACTACAACTCACTTGAGACAAGCAATGTGGGACTAATCCCACCACACAACTCCTCATGGGCCACACTACGAGCGGTAGGGTATTACATTCACCCCCTTAAGAGCCGACCTCGGCGATACCGCATATCTGTGCAAATGCCCGAGAACCACCCCTCGGTACCGTCCGTGCGTCCCAAAGTGCGGCACATATGCCATGCCATGTGTCCACTCCGGGCCCACATGTGCCATGCGCCATATGCCCGCGCCCCTGTCCTGCACGCGCCCATGCAGCGAAGGTTGATGCTCTGATACCATCTGTAACACCCTGACCCAAATTCGGCTCAATGCCCAGCCCACCGTGGGGCGGACCCGCCCACATATAGCACCTCACTTACACTTTCGTCCTCGCTTCGTATAAAAGGGTTAACCCGGAGGTGTTACGTTTGGATCAAACAGACATTATATACTACTACAACTCACTTGAGACAAGCAATGTGGGACTAATCCCACCACACAACTCCTCATGGGCCACACTACGAGCAGGCCGGGGTATTACAATAACCTCTAAAATCCTTACGACTACGGAGGTCGTGAGCCTTAGGGGCTGCGACCATGAAGACATATGGTCTTTTATTATGTATCAAAGTGATAAATAGAGATTTTAATCCTCGTTAGAGGCATAGTGAATTTAATTTTACCAAGTGCATCATTATGATCACGTACCTCACGTGGTGGGTCTCTTCTCATACCTTGTCGATTGAAGAGTCGTTGCCAATGATCACGATCATTGTTGGGATTGAAACCACCCTTGGACTCCGTATCAGCAACCTATGGGCTCGCTTCATCTTCTACCTCATCGGACCATGAGCGAGCAGCAGATGGATTACAACGCAGTTGTGCAACACCGGTAGCAGCGGCGGCGACAGCAGGGGGTGAAATTCTATGTAGTTGCTCCACACGTGTAGCAATAGCAACAAGATCATTATTGGTGCGATCTAGAGCCCCCTCAAGACACTCTGATTCGTGATTTTAGCAAGCGTGAAAAGTGTTGCATGATTCCCTTTGTGCGAGGTGTGACAGGTGCATCCTCCTTAACGGTGGGCCTGCTATTATCCCCTTGTGACCCTGAACCTGCCATTGTTAGTATCAACAAGAAAAATACACAAGTGTATAAAAATCCCTATCAACAACTAGGCTCTAGAGGTTATAGATCGCACAATGAGAGACCATGTGAGAGGTCCTCCATTCTGAGTGATGAGTATTTGACATCGTGTTGAATAGGTTGAGAGTTGAGTTTTTAGGTTTGGGTGATTACATCTTTGAATCGGAAAATCGGAACTACCGCTGTGTATGGAGCGGAAGTTCCGATAATCGGAACTACCGGCGTGGGAAATAGGATCTTTCGATTAACCTGGGTTTTGAGTTCGGCTGAAGGAAATCGAAACTTCCGCACCTAGGGTGGCGGAGTGTCCGATAATACTGACGCTGTGTGTTCCTCTGTGACGATAATCGGATTTGAAAATCTGGAAAGGCGGATGTTCCGAAGATCGGAAGTTCCGCAATGGTAAGCGCGGAACTTCCGATAATCTGACAAGCGCGGACGTTAGAAATCGGAACTTCATTTGTGGTAAATCGCGAACTTCCGATTGTGTCGTAATCGCGAGAGAAGGATATTTTGTGATTTTGATTTTGTATGAGTTTGAGTCTTATACAAATGTTGATGCTATGATATTGTGCAATGCTATGTGATGTGTTTTTGTGCATGTTGACCGCAGGACATCGAGACGAAGTCGTGGCGAGACACGAGGTGATCGGACTAGGCGCAGGCAGCGTTGAGGTCAGAACGGTCGGATGTGTCGAAGACGGCGTGAATCTTGAGGTGGTTGTGTGTCAAGGACAACAAGGCGTACGGGAGGCTTCCAGAAGGTGCGCAAGGGGCGAAACGGGAATTTCGCAAAGCGGCACAAGTGGAGGCGGTTCCGTTCGGGTGTAGCGGGCTTAATGGGTTGGAGGCCCATTATGCAAAGGCTATAAATAGAGCTCAACTCCTGGTGTTAGGGTTAGACCTTGAGAAAGAATATTAGGGTTAGCTCTTGCTAAAGGCTTTGTTTTGCTTTTTGAGAGTTTGTTGAGTTGGAGAGTATGAACTGAAATCTCTTGTAATCATTCCTCTGTGTTTCCATCTGTAAACATTTGATTTCTATCAATGAAACTCTGAGTTTTGATTACTTGTTTATGTCCTCTTCCTTTTCTCTGTTCTTCTCTTGAATAGCTAGGGTTTTGATGTATCTTTTGATTCGTCTTATGAAATAGCGTGAAACTTGATATCTAGAGTCGTTTTGATATTGCTAATCTATCCTCAAAGTTTCATAAGCTAAGAATCTGAGAATCGTGTCTATTGTGGGTTTTGGTCTTTCTTGCCCCTTCTTCAAGAAATCTGATTTTACGTTGGTTAATGAATCTTTGTTTGTGATTCTTCTCCATGAGGTCAAGATCTTGTTTAGGATGATGTCCTGTGAAACTTGACCTGAGAAGAGCATTCAAGATTTAGTATTTTGGATTTTTGGGAAAAACCCGAGCGCACTGTTCTTCGGTCAGGACAATCAGAACTTCCGATTGTCCACAGTGAACTTCCGTGACTGAAGCGGAACTACGCGAAGCGGAACTACACGGTAGAATCAGACTTCCGATTTACGACGAAACGATCTGAAGTTTGTTTTCGTTCTCTGTTTTTGCTTCATTTTTCTTGAGATATCCAGAGGGCTTAGTAGGGTTGTTTTAAATACAGTAAAGGGGAGTTCTTAATTTTTAAGGCACCATTCACCCCCCCTCTGTTGCCATTTCGGTCCTTCAATTGGTATCAGAGCCGGTTAGCTCTTCTTTATAGATCTTAACCGGTCGGTTGAGCCATGGCAACGGACAAGTATTCCACCAAGCCTCCAGTCTTTGATGGCCTGGATTACCCTTTCTGGAAGAGCCGAATGGAAAGTTACATCCAGGCTCAGGGGTATGCCATCTGGAGAAAGGTGAAGGTGAGATTTGCAGTTCCTGCCGATGAAAACATCAATGTGGGAAACATGCCTGATGTTGAGGCAAATGCTAAGGCTAGGAACATCATCATTCAGGGTTTGAGTAGAAGTGAGTTTGATCGCATTTCTCATTTGACTTCTGCTTACGACATATGGGTGACCCTCGATGCATACCATGAGGGCACCACCCAGATTAAAACGGTTCGACAAGACCAGTTCAAGCGAGAATACAGTAAATTTGAAATGCTTGCTGGTGAATCTCTTGCCGAGTGCTTTTCGCGTTTTCACAAGATTTTGAGCAACCTCCGAGCGGTCGGTCTTACATACCCCGACTCGGATAACGCTCGATAGATGCTTTCTGCACTTGATCTTCGTGTTTGGGAGATGAAAGTGACTACCATCAAAGATAGCACGGACCTCTCGACCCTGACTCACGAGATGCGGAGGCCTCTTTCTCCTTCTATTATTTGGCCTGCCCTAGGGTTTGGGGATACCGAACTGAACTCAAATGAGGGAAAATTAGGCTTTCGGGTATTCCAACCATCTTGCAACCCGATGGGTTCGGCCAGCCCTAACACGATTGTGGAACTTGTGCTGGATAGCAAGGATTTTTGTTCGACTACAGACAAAACGATGTACTCTTTTGGGTGCTAACCGAGGGAATCAATCAGCAATTATCTAGGGTTTATGCGGATGCAAAGATGAAGCCACGCAAATGGATCACAAAGATCAAGATGCAAACTAGACAATGACCAACTAGAACTAGAAAATCAGCAACTTGACACGACAATGCAATCTATGATTCAATGATGCAAAAACTGGAAAGAACAATACAAGACACAAAGATGGTTCAGCTATAGACAAAACGATGTACTCCTTGTTTATTTCTCTGCTGAAAATTCCTTTTATGTTTTCCTGGAATAAAATCCTAAAATCTAAAATCCTAAACCTCTACTGGGCCGACCCAACTACCAGTTCTCCCCGCCCCTTCTCTCATCCACAGTCACCTATGTCGTAGCCCACACCTCAGCTCTCTCTGCCACTTCTGCCTCGCCGCATCCCGCCTCGCCATGACGTCTCTAGGCTCCCCACCGTGCGCCACAATCGCGCACTAGCTTTGCCATCTCCACGTTAACCTCCAGCGTGCATGCCCCGTTTGTTAGGAACAATCAAGTCGTGAGTTAGTGCGTGCATTAGTGTGTGCATGAGTTAGTGCGTGCGTTAGTGAGTTGGTGAGTTAGTTGCATACATGCATGAATTAGTGGGTGGTAGTGGCGTGAGTTTTGCGTATTGATGTTTGCATTAGGAGGTCAAGGGGTAATGGCACATGAATTGCTCTATCTTCAGTTACTCTTTGTTTGATAAAGTAAAAGCGAAAGAAAGAAATCTGGAAAAGCTGAGATTTTGAGCAGCACAAAAATCATCTTGTAAGTTTTTCTATGTGTGCGTCTGATTGAACCTTGTTAACCCGATCTTTTGATGAGAAGGATAAATCTCAATTGGATGATGATCAACTCTCATGATCCAGGCTACGAACGCCACACGCACGAAACCAAGCAATCACTAAACTAATCACCAAGTTGTTATCAACCGTGCCAAAGACCCGATTGACTTGATCACGAAGATCAATTCCTGCAAGCAATTGAAGAACAAACAAAAATAAGATAACAAGCAATCTGAATTGTAAATATTTGATTGAGTACAAAAGGTAGGATTCCACAGAAGTTCTTTACGGTTGTCTGGTCGACACAAGCGAAGAATAAGATTTTTCACAATGGAGAAACTAAGCAAACGAAATCCAAACCCTAAAGTGTAGCACACTTGAGTATATATGAGGAAGATGATTAGAGGGTGGTAGCCAGGGGGTGGACACACGCCCAAGGAGGTACAAGGCCCATAGGCCCAAGTGGAGGTGTAGCAGCACCCGTTTGACTCAGTCTCAGAATCAATGCCAGATTATTTTGGTGATTGTTGCACGCACAAAAAGAATTTGGAGGTGAGGTTAGATTCGTTGGAATGAGGACGAGATAAGCTTTCCATCAAGTACTCGTGCACCTTAAACGGAGTCCGTAGGCCAATTCTATGCATGTTTGAAGTCGGTGTTATTTCGAGAGGCCGAATTGACTTGCACACACTTTCCTTCATGTTGTACCCCGCCGTGTGCTTGATCAGCTCCTAAGTTCCTGATTAAAAGAATATCACATGCATTAGGTAGCAACATATTCTTATTAGAAACTAAATGCACTCCTAGAAACAAAGTTACCTAATAGTTCAATTGACGTGCACGAGCTCTTGTGATTGGACCTTACAAGTCTATATGTTCAGATCTATTGTGAGGAGTGTTGGTTGTATGGATGGAAGTGATGTCCTCGTCATGGTCTCCCCCGTGTATTGTGCGTCCATGGGAAGAATTTCTAACAATTGGTATTGGAGCCTGAGTTCTTGATCCATGTATGCCCAAGATCATGCCATGCTCTCCAGGAAGTGGCGAGGCGACATCGAGCCGCACCATTGTTACCGACGGTGGTTCGTCGAGCGTACCAGAAAGAGAAACCAGCGTCTCTCTTCAATACCCTATGCAGAGCAAAAGAAACTATGGCGCATGGAAAATCAAGATGAAGGTGTTCATGAATGCCCAAGGTGTTTGGGAAGCTGTGGTGGTCGACGACGTTGATGAGCGCCAAGATCAGATGGCCTTTGCTGCCATCTTTCAAGGAGTCATGGAGGAGACCCTCCTACTCGCCGAAAAGGACACGACGGAAGATGCGTGGGACATGCTCAAGACAATGTACGTCGACATCGATCGCGTCAAGGAAGTGTGTGTGCAGACCCTCAAGAGTGGGTTCGAGGGTTTGCGCATGAAGGAAACAAAGTCAGTGGACGACTCACCGTGAGATTGACGACTCTCATCAGCTAGATTCGTGGTTTTGGAGACAAGATGGAGGAGAGCTATGTTGTGAAGAAGCTTCTCCGTGCCATTCCGAGCAAGTACGTGGAGATTG
Source organism: Hsuehochloa calcarea (assembly GCA_036346395.1). Taxonomy (NCBI): domain Eukaryota; kingdom Viridiplantae; phylum Streptophyta; class Magnoliopsida; order Poales; family Poaceae; genus Hsuehochloa; species Hsuehochloa calcarea. The sequence goes on along the minus strand of CM070604.1, from coordinate 13,131,294 downwards.
TCTCAACAATTGACCAATTTGGGACTTGAAGACAATGATGGTGGAAGAAGCGATTGACCGTCTCAAGGCGTATGAGGAGCGTCTACGCGGTATGAGCGGCAACAACGATGTCAAACATCTTCTCCTAATCTGCGTCGAGTGGGAGGCCCAATCGGTGAAGAATATATATGGCGAGCCCGACGGCTCTAGTGGCAATGGTGGTAGAAGCCGTGTGAATCATAAATTCAATAAGGATAAAGTAAGATGCAACAACTATAGGCATTTTGCTTTCGAATGCCGCAAGAAGAAGGATGAATAGGTGCATCTCATGGAGGCAAATGCCGACGACAAACCAACACTGTTGTGAAGCCATCTTGATTAGGGGGAGATTTTTAGGAATAGTCAAGTCATGAGTTAGTGTGTGCATTAGTGCGTGCGTGAGTTAGTGCGTGTGTTAGTGAGTTAGTTGCATACATGCAGGAATTAGTGGGTGGTAGTGGTGTGAGTTTTGCACATTGATGTTTGCATTAGAAGGTCAAGGGGTAGTGGTGCATGAATAAAAGCGAAAGAAAGAAACCTAGAAAAGCTGAGATTTTGAGCAGCACAAAAATTATCTTGTAAGTTCAGTAGTTTTTCTGTGTGTGCGTCTCCCCGTGTAGTGTGCGTCCACAAGAAGAATTTCCAACATAAATCTCATCACTAGACGTGCACACTGCGCAAAGCACGCCCATCCGCGCCGCCGCCGCCGTCCTTGTCCACGGTGACGCATGTCGTGACATTACACTGCTACCACACACTAGTTTGCTCTGAGGTCGTGTTGGGACCGCGAGTCACTGGACCGATCCCTCTGTGTATTCTGAACTAGTCCCAGATCAGTAGCTAGCTCACACAGTTGCATCATCCATGTAATCGTATCCATATAACAAAATAGCAAAGAAGCAAACAAATTAATATTACTTAGCAGCAAAAAGGACCTTATGGTCAAGGTCTATAGAGTTTGTCACGCAGGGTTAAAGATAACATAGTAAACTTGCAGCAGAATAAAACAAACTCGTGGTAGCCAACCGACATGCCCACAGGCAATCGAGTGGAGAACGCGACCTAGTTCGCATCATCTTCAAAGTACTGCTCTTCATAGAACTCTGAGTTCCCTGGTTCTTCTTCGACGAATGATCAACAAATGGCGCAAAGCCGTGAGTACTTTAAATTACTCAGTAAGTCGTAGGAAATGTATGCAAATAATATTCATGCAAGGATTGAACAAGGATAGCTTTATGGCTATTATGTATAAAGCAGTATTGACAATAAATACAGTAAGTAGATTGTAAAGCACAATTTAAAAGAATAATACATAAGTAAACAAGTTCTTTTGAAATAACTAGTGAACACCTTGTTCACTTTGAACCATCAACCAAAACTAACCACTTCAATCCAAACCAACCTATTCCAATATTTTTTAAAGAAAATCTACCCTCGTGTGAAATCACTAGGCATTGTCTATTACCAGAGACACGGCTATTCGAATAGTTTTACATTTTGCAGAGGTTGTACAGCTTGACCCGCAAGATATAATCAACTTATACTGTCCGTTTAACACACTTCCGGGGTATGCGACTAAGTGATTATCACAAGGCTTTTACAAAGCTCTGTTTTAACTTGGTTCTACTCGCTAAGGATTCGTCATTCTAGGCCCTCTCTTGCGCCATTTATCAACTCATACATAACCAACTCAAACTATTGCTAATTAGTTGGCCAGGTCCACCCCATAAATAGACTTGTGGTCGTACGGTATGACCCAGAACAATAGTGCACAAAGTTAAGTCCTTAGTGACTACTCAGGCGAGGCAACCACATCCTAAAATCATCCCCTTTACTACATGATTAATCGCCTGAGTATGAAATCATTTTTGGTTCAATCCCGACCAAATGACAACTCTTGCTATGACACAACAAATTTTATCAACAGTGGCTCCGCCATAATTCCATATGTCATTAAGTCAAATTTATCATCACTGAATCAGGTGATCGAGATACCATCGCATAACGAAAGCATGACTAAGCATAATACACACCCATGTTGGCATTACAATAATGTCCAACTAAGATTACCCAACCTATGGTGTCCAAGGGTACATGTTGTTCGCAATTATTCAATGAGGCTTATCGGCAAATGGTGTCCAAGGGTACATGTTGTTCACAATTATTCAATGAGGCTTATCGGCAATTGGTAATTAACTATTTCCAAAAGCAGTTATGATAAAACTAGCAATGCATGTTGATATAAAACTATATAATTTTATAAAATGGGTATGACATGATCTAACATCCAAGAACTCTTCAGAAACATCGGAATCTATACGTGTGAAAAGAGACAAATAAATATAACAATTCCAAATAAAATCCAAAAATTATCAAACTATAACCAAAATAAAGGTACTGAATTTAGATGAATTTAGATATTTGAATCACTTGAATCGGAGCTCGAACAAGGAAGAACGGGCTCTCAGAATTTGGAAATCACATGAAATGATGAGATAAGGATGTTGGACCGAAACGACGACTAGAGGGGGTGGTGAATAGGAGCACGATCTCTTTTTCACCTTAATCAGATTCAATATGTTTTTACTCCAATAGCTATGAGAGCTATGAAGATCAAACTACAAGCATAGCGGAAGACTTGTATTGAATCCAATCGAAACCCCGAAGCAAAACAACCAAAAACACCAAAAATCAATTCATAATGAGTTCGGCGGTCAGACCTCTCAACATGGGCTTTCTGACCTCTCCATGGGCGGTCTGACCTCTCAAAGGGGGCGGTCTGACCTCCAGCGCGATAAACAGTAAAATCAGTCCAAAAACGAAATCACAAATAGGTCTAACTTTTTATCCACAACTCCAAACTTCACAAAACTTGGAACACGCCTTCTCTAGGATGTCAGGAACCTATTCCAATCAAGGATCGTAAAGATCTTTGCCCAAGTTCTGACCTTTTTCCATTTGAATAAAGGTTGCTCAAGACCGAGTTAAAACCAAAATATGATCCAAAAAATATGCTCGTGGGTTAAAGATGATCCTAGATGTATTCCCACATGTCACAGTAAGCAAGATCCAGGTCAAAAACCAAAGGAAAACCGAAGGATCAAAAAAAGCCCCAAAATCACAAAATAGAGAGCAAGAACAAGAAGATGATCATCTTGAGAAATCTTGCTTAGATTGATTTGAGATAGATGTTGGTTTCCAGCCACTCCATCATGGATGACGAATACTCAACACTTGAGCATGCAATCAATCTAACTCTCTAGAATCCTAACCTCTCCACCACCTCCCCCTAAACACAAACTAGGGTTTCTTCAAATACAAGGGTTGGAAGGTGCACAACCAGCACCCTCCCCTTTTTATAATGGAGGCTAACTTCTAGAAGGATATTCCTAGTGGGCACCCATTAAGCCCACACACAAACGGGTTTAACTCACGCACGTATTTCACAACGCCATCTTCATCTTCTCTTGACCTAAACCACTTCTTCTTGCGCCGTCTTGCGCCGCAGTTTAGCCAAAAGCCATCAAGACGGTATTTTAGTGAAGTTACCAAAATACCCCTTCTCGATCCTTCTCCAAAGACCGAGTCCAAACTTCATGAAGCAATCCCATGTTTCGCCACGTGTAGGTTGATCAACGGCTCCCTTCATGTCCACAAGTCTCTCCCATCCGGCTCCCACCGAAACCACCATGGCACTTGCATCGACCCCCGTACCGCTTGATGCAACCCGTCGCATCGAACTTCCCGTTCGGTTATCCTTGTCCATTTTGCGTCATGCTTGAGTCCATCGACTTCACATGGCATCATCGATCGTTCTGAACCTTAGCTCTCCAATCCTAGTCCTGATCATTCTCGCCGTTGACAGTCGTTGACCTCCAAGCCACCTACATAACAATAGACCAAGAAATCGATTCCCGGGACAAGTTCTTCGTAACTTGACCAACGTTAGTCAAAAAATGCATCATGCAACACATATGCACTGAAACCCATGAACTTGACCTAACCAACAAATATCGCCACCAGGATGGCCGACGAACAAGTCAAAATCGGTCAGACCGCCACCCATGGCCGGTCTGACCGCCCCCTGGCCGGTCTGACAGACCAAGTGTAGGAGAATTCCCTCTCTTGCCTACACCCTCTATTTTTGATATAGCTCTAAATTCAAAGACACTTACTGGACGGTCAGACCGCCGCCCATGGCCAGTCTGACCGCCAGCCTCTAGGTCCAAGGCCTCGCCGGTCTGACCACCAAAGGTGGCGGTCGACCACCACACGAGCCGGTCGGACCACCACCGCCGGCCGACCGCCAACTGACAAAGACTCGAACTTTGCCGAAAACGCTTGATTCGACAAATCTTTAATGTCATTGCCAATTGTAACATCATCTTAAGATCATGAGCATATCCCATTGATATCGACAAAGTATTTTTGGAATTTTTGGATTTATTTTACTTAAGTCATCCTGACATCAGTGGGGAAATTTCAAATTTCGGTCGGATTATTTTTGTATAGGAAAAAGGGGGAAAACAGTCAGCGATAACTGGGCTGCCACATGGCTCTCAGCGCTGAGGTGGCGTGACATGGCGCACACTTGGCGGCGCCACATCAGCTCGAGTGGCGGTGGTGCAGGGACCAAGGGTCGCCAGAGTTTGGCTGCACAAAGAGAGGGGAGCAAGGCAAACACAAAGCGCTCAGTCACGGCGGCGAGGCTTGACGGAGTGGCCGGCGGCAAGATTAAGAGCGGCAGTGACGAGGCTTCAGTGGGGCTCAGACGAGGATCGAGGAGACACCGTCTAGAACACAACGAGGCGAAGCTAGGGGTGGAGACGGTGGCGGCGGGGAAGCTTGGACGACGGCGCAATCGCCGGTGTAGAAGCTTGCGGCTGGCGACAAACAAACTCCAAATTTGGCTAACATAGAGGGAGAGAAGATGGGAGAATGGGGGGATGGATAGAGGAGGAAGAGAGGCGCACGGTGACAAGGTTGGCGTGGCAAGAGGGTGGCTGGAGCGGGTGTTGGGAGTTGGGGTGACGCGGTCGGCACCGAGGAAGAAGATGAATAGTGGCGATGCGGTGCTTCGGGCGCGGAGAGAGGTGGAGAGGGGGATGAGGCAGAGGTAAGGGCGAAGGAGGTTCAGCGCACGATTTTTATAATAGGGGAAGGAGGTGAGCGGCGCGGTAGGGCAAGCGGTGAGTGGAGCGGACATGAAGCGATGCACGTGGGCAACGGGGTAGGGGCATGGGCACGGGGGCGATGGTGGCGTGGGTGTGTGTGGCGTGCATGGGGAAGGCGACGTGGCATGGGTGGCGACGTGGCGCACGACGTGAGCTGCAGCGAGGCGTGGGCGGCAACCGCGCAGCAAGCACGGGGGCGGCGACGTGGCGCATGGCGTGAGCTGCAGCGAGGCGTGGGTGGCGACCATGCGACAAGCACGAAGTGGCGGCGCTGGGAAGAGGCAGGAGGGTCGACAGGCGGGCCACTTTGTCGGCGAGAGAGAGGAGAGAGAAGGGGAGAGGTGAGCTGCTGATAGGTGGGCCCCACTTGCTGGCTAGATGACAGAGAAAAAATGATTTTTTAATTTGTTTAATTCATTTAGGAATTCTAGAAATTGAAATAAATCACTAAAGCCTTTATAAAATAGCAAAAAAATCACAAAAATTATATAAAAAAAATTCTTAGAAATTCCCAAAGATTTGTTGGACTTAAATAAAGTATTTTCAACTTAATATTGGTAATTAAGTTTGCAAATAAATTATTTTAGCTTTAAAATAAATAGGGAAAACTTTTTAAAAATTCAAAAAACTGAAGAAAAATAATTAAATTTTATTTTTATCTAAAAATAAAAATTTAAGATGTTACAGGCCACATCACCGCAGCTCGCCAGCTCCTGCTTGCTTCAGACTGTCGCGCGCATCCCAAGATCCCCGTCGTCCCGAGCTCGCCATTGCATCTCTACCACATGCTTCCTGTTAGAAGTCATTGAGAGAAAACCAATAGTGCATTTATTCTGATCTTGTACATGTATATATACATGATGAAGGGGTGGCAATAAAGTAAGGGGTGCGAGTTACAAAAACTGTTTTGTACATTGGGCATAACTGTTGTGCAGTTATTCTTTATTCTTTTGTGTCACAACACTCCCCCTTGACCAATGTGTCTTCATATGATCTTCTAATTCATCATCTTTAAAAAAAATTCCTCCAAAAACCCTGTAGGAAAAATATGAGGAGAACCGATAGAATAGATATGCCATGAAAAACTCCTTTAAAACCCAGTGGGAAAATGTAAGGAGAAAAGTTGATATGGCATATATCTGTTCATATCTCCTAAAACCCCTGTGAGGAAAAGAGATATATTAATGATTACATTGTCATATTGCCTCATTAAAAACCTTGATGAGAAACTCATAAAGGAAAAGAGTACAATATTTTATCTGAACGGGTTAAGTCTTAGGAGATTTCTTCCCCTGACATCTACAAATCACGTAGTCTTCGCATACCAATTCCATGAATACATTTTTGGAATGAGGAAGTTGGTAATGACTTGGTAAATAAGTCTGCGAGGTTATCACAAGACTTCGTTTGCAGAATAGTGATTTCCCCACTCTTTTGTAATTCATGTGGGTAAAATATTTTAGGTGCAATATGTTTTGTGATATTGTTTTTTATGTAACCCATTTGCATTTGAACAACGCAAGCAGCATTATCTTCGTAGATAATGGTAGGTGATGAAATAGTACCTATATCACATGACTGTTGTATGTGATTAATCATTCTGTGAAGCCATACACATTCACGTGATGCTTCATATAATGCAATTATTTCAGAATGATTAGTGGATGTAGCCACTAGGGTCTGTTTCGAAGACTTCCAAGAGATGACTGTTCCACCGTGTAAGAACACAAAGCCTGTTTGAGATCTGGCATTACGGGGATCTGATAAATAGCCAGCATTTGTATATCCTATTAAATCCATATTTTTATTCTTTTGAAAGAATAGACCGAGATCTTTAGTGCCTTGAAGATATCTAAGGATATTCTTCACTCCTACCCAATGTCTTTTGGTTGGAGTAGCGCTGTATCTAGCAAATAGATTTACCGCAAATGCAATATCCGGCCGGGTGCAATTTGCAAGATACATAAGCGCTCCGATAGCACTGAGATATGGAACCTCAGGTCCCAATAGCTCTTCATTGACATCTTGGGGTCTAAATGGATCTTTCTCCCTGTCTAGAGATCGAACAACCATGGGGGTTTTCGATGGATATGATTTGTCCATATTGAATTTTTCTAATATTTTCTGGACATAGGCTGATTGATGCACTAGAATACTTGTATGAAGGTGCTCAAGTTGTATACCTAAGCAAAATTTGGTTTTACCCAAATCCTTCATTTCAAATTCCGTCTTAAGATGATTGCGTGCTTCATCTATATCTTGTGTGTTACCAATGATATTAAGATCATCAACATACATGATATAATGCAAAATCCTGTTGAGGATCTTTTTATGAATACACATGGGCAATCATCATTGTTGGAGTATCCCTTTTTGGTTAGGAACTCACTTAGTCGGTTGTACCACATTCTACCCGACTGTTTCAAACCGTATAAAGACTTGTTCAACTTTACACAATACATATTGCGATTTGCGCTTGATTCGTAATTAAAATTCCATCGGGAACTTTCATGTATATGTCCAATCGAGTGACTCATAAAGATATGCGATCAATGCATCCATCAACCGAAAAGCTATATGATTTTTAATCGCCAATGAGATTAAATATCGAATGTTATTCCACTCATTATCGGAGAATATATTTCATTGTAATCAATGCCGGTCTCTGCGTGAACCCTTGTGCTACAAGCCTTGCTTTGTATCTCACCACCTCATTGTTTTCATTCCGCTTATGACGAAAACCCATTTGAAACCGACAGGGAATACTTTGGGAGGTGTATGTATCACATTGGTGAATACATTTCTTTTATTGAGCGAGGCTAACTCCGCTTGAATTGCATCCTTCCATTGGTTCCACCGAGCGCTGCTTGCACTCGCCATGGTCTTAGGATCCGGATCATTTTGAAGGTTGTTTGCAATTGTTGTGGAGAAATAAATGTCGACAATTGTAGTCTTACGATCATATGATTCTCCGTAATCATTATAGTTAGTGGAAATTTCTTGACCCTGTGACTCAATGTTATTTCCCAAAACATTTGAGTCGGGTATTCGATGTCCCGTGATCGGTGATTGAGTGCACCGTTGATCCGGGTTCAAGGATCCTTTGGTGTCTATCAACTTGAGGTTGATCTGTATTTATATTCTTTTGTTTCCTTTGTCGCTTGTTAAAAGCTGTATTCGTCATTTGTGTTGTACTTCTCCCCATCTTATTTTGAACTGGGAGTTGAGTGGTATTTTTCGGTACCTCCACTCTTTCAGGCACATTTCTGGCAGGATTATAGGATTTTGTGACACCTTTATAATCAGTAAATGCATCTGGCAGATTATTTGCAATATTTTGCAAATGAATAATTTTATGAACTTGAAGTTCAGTCTCTGTAGTACGTGGGTCTGAGGCAGGAATGCCTTGAACATTCCAATTAATTTCCTGGCATTCAGTTTGGTACTTATTGTCTCCCTAATGCCGGAAATGCTCCTCATTGAATATGCAATCGCATGTATAGAGCAGAAGCAGTCCCCTGTTAGGGGTTCGAGGTATTTTATGATTGACGGTGATTTATACCCAACATAGATGCCAAGTTTCCTGTGCGGTCCCATTGAGGTACGCTGCGGTGGTGAGATCGGTACGTATGTAGCGCAACCGAACTTTCGCAGATGGGAAATATCTGGTGGATTTCCACGCACTAATTGTAGCGGGAAGTGCTATGATATGCGCTTGGGCGCAATTGTATTAAGTCGTGCTGTAAGATCGCATGACCCCAACATGATGTTGGTAAGTTGCAATTCTGTAGTAATGGTTGTGCAATGAGCTTGATTCTCTTGATAAGAGATTCTGCTAAACCATTTTGTGTATGAACATATGAACAGAGTGTTGAACTTGTATCCCAAGAGCCATACAATAATCATTGAAGGCATATGATGAAAATTCAGCAGCATTGTCCATTCGAATTGATTGAATTCGATATTCACGATGATGTGCTCGTAATTGGATGGTTTTACCAATTAACTTAGCAAATGCATGGTTTCGTGTGGATAAAAGACACATATGTGACCATCTAGTAGATGCATCAATGAGAACCATGAAGTACCTGAATGATCCACACAATGGTTGTATAGGACCACATATATCTCCTTGAATGCGTTCAAGGAATTTATGGTTCACTTTCGATTTTAAGATAAGAGGGTCTTAAAATCAATTTTCCGGTTGCACAGGAAGTGCACACAAAATCTGAGGATTCCAAAAATTTTGTTTTGAGATATGTATGACCAATAGAATTGCTAATAATTTTCCTCATCATTCCAATGCCTAGGTGGCCAAGGCGATCATGCCATGTTTGGAATGTATTAGTATTTTGGAAAATTACTTTGTATAATATGTTGAACGGATTTGATGTATGTATAGTACAATCCGGAGTTTAAAGATGGAATTTTCTCTAGTACTTGTTTGCCATATCCGTTGTTTTTGGTTAAGAGTAGATATTCCTCTTTGTTGTCACTTTGGGTTTCAATATGGAAACCATTCTGACGGATATCTCTATAACTAAGTAGGGTACGTGTTGAATCGGGATACAAGAGTGCATCCTCAATCTCCAATTGTATACCCATAGGGAGAGTGATAGAAGCGCGACCAGAGCCTACTATCGTTGCATCGCGTCCAGCGATTGTTAAAATATTTCCTTTTCTCCTTGTAAGGGTTAGGAAATATTTTGTGTCCCTAAGTATAGAGTTTGTGGTACCGCTATCCACAAGGCATAATTCCTCCTCCATTGGATTGACTCCAAAATCTATATACACAAAGAAAAGAATTTAATGAAATTCTTGAAGTAATATATAGAATACATACAAACTTTATTTTGCAATATCGAATATGTTCGATATATGATTGTAGCATACAAGCTTACAATATAGATGACAACATTATTTATATTACAACATAAAAGTACTTAGTAGCTATGGAACTAGGAGTCTAATTGAGATCTCCAAGCATGTCGTGAGAATGAAATTCTTCAAGTGTGTCCTCAGTGCACATGAGATCATCCTTCTTTGTAGAGGCACATGTGTCTTTGAGTTCTTGAATGAACTTTTGAGAACATCCGGTTTCATCATCGTTGGATGTGAGATTGAAGTGTGCTTCAAATCTCTTCTGTTGAGCATTCTTGCCTTGAGCCAAAGACTGGAGGAAGAGGTTCACAAGATGCTTCGGGGTGTGGCAATTCTTGGTAGGATGGTTGTAGCAACCACACTTTTGACAAATATCATTTTTGTCAATTTTCTTACCAAAATTGCCTTTACTTTTCTTGAATCCACTTGGTTTTTGCTTCATGGTGCGTTTGTGTTTACCTTTAAAGTTCTTTGAATGGTCTTTTGAACCATTGAACTTATTGTTATTTTGATTAACATGAACTTCAGGAAGTGGAGCAGCCCCGACGGGACGTTGCTGATTATTCTTTAAAAGAAGTTCAGCATGTTTTTCTGCCTGAAGTAAAGTATGCATAAGATCAAAATAAGTTTGGTAATTTGCAAGACGCCATTGTCTTTGTAGGACCACACGGATGGGAGCATTGTAGAGAGAGTCTTCTATTTTATCCGCATCTGTTGGTTCCTTCTCACAAAAACGCAGTTTGGAGCAAATAGTATGAAGGGCATGGTTATAGTCTCCAACTGTTTTGAAATCTTGGAGTCTAAGATGTGCCCATTCATGATTAGCCTCTGGTAAGATAAAAGCTTTCTACTGTTCATATCTATTTTTGAGGGCTATCCATAAAGTAAGTGGATTCTCCTCATACAGATATTCCGCCTTTAAATCTGGATGTATGTGATTTCGTATTATGTTTAAAACGGAATATTTCACAATATCCGGAGGAATTTGATATGCGGGAGGATTAAATATCACCCTTTCCAACCCACGTGTGGTGAGGTTGATCTTTAAGTCCATAGCCCATGTAGGGTAATTGGTACCATCGATAGCGAGTGGCTCAAAATCTTTGATAGCCATTTAAAACCTACATGAAAAGTACACCATAAATAATTAATTTACATGAGGTAAATTAATGTGGATGGTATTGTTGTAATAAAATGCAAAATATGTGGAAAACAATATGAGTATTGTATTCCAAATGAACATATATACCCAAATTAAATATAACGTGTGGTTATATTTATAATACTGTATAATCACAATATTGGTGGTGAACACCAATTTATTGTATGGCATAGAGTACAAATAAATGTAGCAAAAAGGGCTATAAATTGTGATATTATGGTATTTATGTTAGGTATAATATTTTGCAAAAAATTCCAAATTATTAAGTACAATGGTACTCATTAAATGGGAATTTTGAATTTTAATTTTGCTAAAGATAGCAAATTTAAATATGGTCGCAATGCGTATTGCAAATAAATTGCAATAAAATAATAATCCTATATATATAAATGTGAATGCACATTTATTTAAATATTTACATAATTTTCAGATCCTGTAGGGACTGAAATGCAAATTTATAATAGGAATTTATTTAAAATAAAAATTCTACAATTCCCATGAAATACAGGGGGGAAAAAGCAAAATCATGACAACCTGGGCTGAAGCCCATTTGGCCTTTTGGCCCAGGTGGGGAGGTGGTAATTAATTGGGCCAAAGCCCATTTTAGGACAACCATATATAATGGAGGGGGAGTTAGGGTTTCCCTAACTCCCCAAACCCTAGCTCATTGGAAGGCGCGCCACCCAGCCGCCATTGCCGCGCACGACCCGCCGTCACGAGGCAGCAGCCGCCGCCGCCGCCCGACCTCCTCCGCTTGCCTCAGCGCCTTGCGGCCAAGCCATGCGCCAATCGCGGCCGCCTTGCAGCCTGAGCCACGGCGCCATCGCATTGCGCCGGCGAGGCTGAATCGTCGGCCCCTTCGCCCCATCACGCCACGCCGGCGCCAGAAACCGCTGGCCGGCGCGCTTATACTCCGGCGCGTCATGCTCGATCACGCGCCGGGCGGGCGCTGAAGTCGCCGCCCCTCACGCTTCATCAAGGCTGGCGGCCGTCGCGCTGAAGTCGCTGCCCCTCCACGCCCCATCTGCATACCGGCGCGGTGCGCCGCCGCCCGGCGAGCGGCGCCATCTTGCCGGGGCGGCCGCGCCAGCCGCCGACCCATCCTTTTTTATGTGGATGAAAATTCATCCATTAGAGGATGCTTGTATGGGTGCGAGATCGGAGACCGGACGACGGTTAGCCGCTGCGGAGGCATGCGCCGGTCGCCGGTAAGGTCCATAGCGAGGGGCCTTTGCCGGTGGGCAAACGCCATGCGTCGCCCATGGACGACGATGAGCCGGCCGTGAGCCATGACCGGTGGCGATGATGGTGGTGGTTGCCGGGCGTGGTGGTGAAGGCTCCTCATGGAGAGAAGCAAGAAGAACATGCAAGTTCTTGTGCAAGGAATCAACTAAAGCGAGGATCTGCAGAAAAGTGATTTTGTGATTGTTACAAAGTGTCATTACCTCTTGTTTTCTGCTTGTGTGAGAGCAGGATGCTGATAACGTGTTAGAAGTCATTGGTTTTCTCTCAATAACTTCTAACACTTCCCTCGCCAAAAACCGACCCACGGTGCCTATAAATAGCAGGCCACAGCGCATCATATTCGCCTCACGCCCAGGTTGCCCTCCAGTGGCATTTTATCACCACTGTGGCTCCATCGTCGTCTCCAGCCACGGTGAGCCGTCATCGCCTGCTCAGACCGCTGCTAATAATTAATCAGCTAAATTCGAGCTCTACAGTGCCTCTCCGTCCAAATTTATTCTTCCTCTAGCCTCACCATGCCTCCTAGAGCAAAAGCTTAGTTGGAGGTCCACACCTGGCTATTTAAGGCCATTAGCTCGCCCACGCTGGGGGGATGGCCCAAGGGTCCTCCCCCATCATCTCCATGGCACCACCATCACCATGGATAGCTAGGAGGCCAATCCTAGTGTTCAGCCATGTGTTGGGTGCCGCTGGTGCCTCTCCATCCGCCGTCTTCGCCAGCAACGACCTCCATCGTAGGCTATCATCTCCATTGCATTAGGGAGTCCCTGGACAACACCATCTCCATTAGTATTTGCATTATTAATTAATCATTCATCTTATTGCATCATGTGTAAGACTACTAGATTGTAATACCGTTATTGCTTCCTTTGTGATATCGTTTGCAATTTTTATAGTCTGTGTCCTTGCTGTTGTAACGTACAACCCAATTTTGAATGCATTTGAAACTTTATTGAAATTTGAGGATTTTCAAAAACTATTGTTGCATTTTGTGTATTTACAAAAATTTGGGTGCATTTCAAAAGTCAAATCAAAATCCTAGCCTTAAATGGAATTAATAAAAATTTACAAGAAAAGATAAGTTCCAAAATCCCTATGAATTCAAATTTTGCAATACAAATTATCTCAAGAAAATTTCAAACATTTCTTTCTCTCTGCCCCACCCCCTCGGGCCGAAACCCATCCCGTCGTCCCAGCTTCTTTCCCCTCTCAGCACGGTTTTCCTTCCCCCGCGTGCAGCATATCAATGCTGGTATAATTTTGGTAAAATGAAGCCTAGGGCAATGATGTTGACCTCATCAGAAGCATATAAGGATTAGACCCTTGTGCTATGAGAAAAAACATAGTTCTCGCCCATCTACAGGACCAAGTCATCGTGTCGATACGCCGTGCTCCCGTTATATGGACCTATGTTTCTGGGTGATTCCAACTTCGAAGCATAAGTAGTTGTTTTGAATTGATAGATTGGTTTTAGCTGAGCTTGTTGATCTGTGATGACAACACTATATATGTTAATTACAACCTTTCTAAAACCCCCTTTTTTCTAAAGCAAAAAACTTACTTTTTGTTGAACAAATTATCTATATGCTAAGTATCAACCTGGAGCCAATACTTTTGAAATCCCTAGGATTTAAATATATACGTTTCCTATGTGGCTTGTTGAGTGCCAAAAGTACCCACTCTTTCAAATCTTCAGTAGGCGAATTGGAAAAAGAGTTCCTCGATGATGAGGACTACAAATTTTAGGGTCGCATCGATCTAAGCTTAGGGAATGCGTGTGGAGATTTTGCTGGATCTTTTGTAATGTATAAACCCAGCCAGAGGCCTACCCCTATGTAGAACTTGGTCCCTAGACCATATTTTGGTAAATAATTAAAAATCATATTACTTATTTTATCGTAAGCTTGTGCTATGTGTTGTTCTATGCGCAACTGATGAAAATCCCGAACAGTTGTGGGAATAGGGTTACACCTGGATTATTAGGGGTGTCCCCACATCGCCTGCCTCAAATCCTTCTCCTTTGTCTTCAGCGAGCGTGCCGCTGCCTCTACCGTTCCCTGATGAGTTCTCACCTCGGACAAATGACCAATCCTTCTCCTTTGACTCATATATTTTCTCTTCGACAATGGCAATGGTAGTAAACATATGGAAGATGAATGACGTGGTAGCAGTGTTCACCGACTTCGATTTTGCTCTCGACGACTAGCTTGAACGTTTCCAGTCGGTTGCCTTGTGTGTAATCACAAACCGTTTGGTTTTTGTCTATCGCCATCTTATGATTTATGTTTTCGCTGCTACTTTGGTTAATTCCTGTCATTTGACCGGTCGGCCCTACGTTTGTAATATGAACTTGTATGTTCCTTATGTTGTAAGCTTGTAGACCGAGTATTGTAATGACTTGTATGGAATGGATGCTTAATTTTTGTATGGAGTATGTGTACTGGTAAGGCTAGTTACCGGTGAAAACCGAAAATTTTGGCCCATTTCGGCCGAAATTTTCAATTTTTTTTTGAAAATTTTGCATTTTAAATTTTTTTAAAAAATCAAATTCGAATATAATTCATGTAAATTCAAAAAAAATTGGATAAATTTTATCAAACCCAAAATTTCGCCACCGATTTGAATTTCTACCTGCTACCGCCGGTAACACCGATTACCGGCGGTAACCGGCAAAATTTCACCGGTAAGTGAAGTGGGTTAGGGCAACAAGGAGGAGACGGGCCGACGAGCCTTTGGTAGCGCTGGCTTTTACGAGCTAGTTCAGTAGCATGTGACTGTGCCAGGAAACACGCAATGTGTGAGTTGCGATTGTGCTCACTCGAGTGGCGACAGCGTGGGAAGGGAGGGGAAAGGTTACGGTTAAGGTTGGGGTTGGGGTTGGGATTGGGATTGGGATTGGGGAAAACACTTCACAATCTAGCAGAGCAGGGGGTTTGATCCGACGGTACTGTTTGTTTAATCGATTCTCTCTTTTTCAAAGGAAAATTAATCGATTCTCTCTCTCTCCGTTGACACGACAACCTTATGGTCTGTGCATGCAAAAGATGATAATGTATGGTGAACCACTAAGCCGCCACCAATACGGAGTACCGAGTACATGCAGATCACCATGCCACCCCAGCCCTGATGCCTCTTCATGCTCTCCACTACGCACTACGCACTACGCAAAGTCAAACCTCTCCATTCCTTTTAAGCGCCCGGCCCGCGCCGCGCGTAGCCCCATCGGTTCAGCTCGATCATGCGGTAGCAGCACACGTACACTACCATACTTAGTCCATACGTACGCACACGCGGAGCGCACGACGCCGACCATGCAGTCCCGGGAGGAAGCGCCTGAGCCCGCCACCGTGTGCGACGAAGCGGCGGCGGAGGCATCGCGAGAGGCCACGGTAGCGGAGGACGGCGGCAAGAGCCCGGCGTCGCCGTCCATGGACAAGGAGCGGCAGATCCCCGTGGACCCCGTCTCGCTGCGCCACCTGGGCATGGTGGCCGACGAGGACGTGCCGCTCTCAGCGCCGTCCGTGCTCACGGAGCTCGTGGTGCAGTCCCCGCTCCTGCGGCCGCTCCGCCGGCCCACCTTCGTCGGCGCCAGCCTCCGGTGCTCCGCCGCCTCCTCCCCCGTCCACGGCGCCGCCGGGAAGCGGGACGAACCCGCCACACCCAGCCCCACCTCCTCCGCCGCCACCCTGCGCTCCCTCGCCCGGCAGCACTCCGTCGTGCTCGCCCACTACGTCCGTGCACCGGCCGCGGCGCCCGCGCTCTTGCGGAGCGCGTCCCGAGCTGAGGGGAGGTCCATGGCGCCGCACGACGAGCCCGTCGACACGAAGCCGCTCGTTGCGGAGGACGGCTTCACGTGCGGCGCGCTGTGCATGTTCATCCCGGGCTTCACCAAAAAGAAGCCGGCGGCCGCAGCCTCAGCGACCGTCGTGCCGAGCATGCAGAGGCAGCAGTCGGGCGCCAGGCGGCGGAGCAGCGTGTCGCTGGTGGCGTCGCTGGAGCGGTTCGAGTGCGGATCATGGAGCCCGCCGCCGCCAGCGGCGGTGCCAGTAGTGACGGCGCAAGAGGCGGACTTCGCGCTTGAGGTGGCCAAGAGCAGCTGCGCGGACGACGCGGACGCGCCGGTGAAGATGGCGTTCATGTTCGACGGCGAGCCGAGGGGGATCCTGAAGAAGTCGGCGTCGTCGCGGCAGGACTCGGCCCCCAGGGCGTCGTCGGCGTCCCAGCGGCACGTGAGGTTCTCGACGGCGACGGCGGTGTCGTGCCCGTCGTCCCCGTGCATCACGCCGCGCTTGATGAGGGCCAGGGCGGAGTTCAACGCCTTCCTGGAGGCGCAGAGCGCGTAGATAACTTTCGTTACGTGCGTGCATGTCTTTTGGTGGATTAATCTCTGCTGATTTTTTTTTTGGGCATTCCTGCGTGACAACGCTGCCAGCCACGGTAGGCCGGAAGGATTTTGTTTCCCGGCCATTGTTTTCCCGCTTCGTTCTTTGATTTTTGTTACATCTGGCGCTGGTGTCTCCATGTCCATGGTCCATAGTCCTATACTCCTATGCGATGCCATCAGCTTTGGGAGTTGATGAGATGATGGATGGATGTATTTTTACAATGGAGTTCAAAGTCA
Source organism: Hsuehochloa calcarea (assembly GCA_036346395.1). NCBI lineage: Eukaryota > Viridiplantae > Streptophyta > Magnoliopsida > Poales > Poaceae > Hsuehochloa > Hsuehochloa calcarea. The sequence continues at coordinate 13,114,193 of CM070604.1, read as the reverse complement.
TCAACGGCAATGTAATCCAAATTCCAAACCGCCGAGCGCGTCGCACCCCACACTCGCTCGCTCGCACCACCGGCCGCCGGGAGCGGGTGCAGATGGCGGCGGCACTGGAGCGCAACCTCCTCCCTGACGCGGTCACGCGGCTCCTGCTCGCGCAGCGCCTCAGCCTCGACTCCCCCAGCTGCACCACCTCCTCCTCTTCGCCCCACTGTACGTACCGGCCGCCCCAATGCAACCCGTTGGTTACTTTCTTGGCGCTGGCGGCGTCGTTGGTTTGGTGGTGCTGTCCTCTTAGGATGGATGCTCGACTTCTTGGCGAACATTTTTTTAGCGAGATGGAGGAGATTCCCTCCGATTTTTATTATTAGAAACCACACCAGGTCTATTACATAGTACTACTAAGAAAATAAAAAAGAATTGTTATATAACTTTCGAACAGTTTTTTGAAGTCAAAACTGTCACTTTTCTGCTCGTTAGATGTGTTATAATATTCGTGTTCTTGATGTGCTGTAAGAAAAAAAAATCATAATAGTCGAATTTTTATTCGTCCGATATACTTTGAAATTTGTATATTTTCTCGTCTAATGAATTGAGTCCGAATTTATTATAATTTTTTCTTTGGAACATTTCACCACATTGCCGTATTTTGTTGTTATATAATTTTATTTTTTATCAACCTCTCAAAGTATATGTGAAGAACATAATGGGTTCACCACATTGTCGTATTTTATTGGTATATAATTTTATTTTTTGTCTTTATTTTTGCACAACCTCTCAAAGTACATGTGAGATTTTGAATTATATTTAATCATATGATGCACAACCTCTTTAATACAGAAACAATATGTTTTGCTTCCCCTCTAATTTCTTTTAAGCAAATTATCTTTAGTTAATACTATCCCTCTTTTGAGATACCATAGGAATATTTTCACTTTTAATGAAAATTTAATTAGCCAAAAAAATTCCTAATGAGGGCTTGATAATTGCCAATTAGAGCCACATATAAAGACTGTACCGAAAAATTCCAAACTTATTCAAATGTCACCTGAAAACATCCTTTTGTGAGCTTAATTGTAAGTTAGAAATTTTCAACATTAACTTATTCCAAGCATGCAACTTAGTCCCAATAATAGGTCTTCGAAAAAATATATTTAAAGGAGTCGATCTCAGAATATTTGCCACTGTATCATTCTTTCTCCTCACCACATTATAAAGGCTTCGATGTTGTCCTTTCAATGGATAATATCATAACCAAATATCTTCCTAAAACCTGATTTGCACTCCATTCTTAACCTGGAATGAACCAAAGTGTAAAAATTGATCTTTAATTTTCATAAGGCCCGACCAAAAGTGGGAATTCCCAGGTTTATTAACCACCTGCGAAAGACTCATCTCACCTAAATATTTCCTTGTTAGCAAAGATTGACAAACTCCTTCTTCATTGAGCAACTTGAACAACCATTTCCCAAGTAAGTTTTTATTTTTTGTGTCTAAGTTCTGAACACCTAGACCGCCATGCTCTTTGGGCGAACACACTAAACTCCATTTAGCAAGCCTATACTTTTGTTTATGATTGTCACTCTGCAAGAAAAATCTCAATCGATAAAAGTCTAGTCTTTTGAGAACCTCTCTAGGAACCTACAAAAAGAAAATATAAACATTAACAGACTACTTAGCACCGAGTTAATAAGTACTAATCGCCCACCAACAGACATTTTTTTCTTTCCAACTGCTAAGTTTTTTCTCAAATCTATCCTCAACACCTTTGCAATCACTATTCCTTAATTTTCTAAAGTGAATGGGGATTCCTAAGTACCTGAAAGGAAAAGCGCCCAATTCACAACCAAATAACTATGTATACTGTGATACTACTTCTTTGGTAGGACCAAAAGAAAATCTCGCTTTTATGAAAATTAATCTTTAAACTCGATAATTGTTCAAATACACATAGATTAAGTTTGAGATTTGTTTGCTCGTTCTAAATCATTATTCAAGAAGAGGATCGTATCCTCAGCATACTGTAAAATTAACAACCCATCATCAATCAAGTGAGAAACTATTCCTGATAAAAGACCAACTGCTTTAGCTCTTGAAATAAAGATGGAAAGCATGTCCACAATAAGATTATAAAGAATAGGAGACATAAAATCGCTTTGCCTAAGACCCTTCTGAGTTTGGAAAAAACATCCAATATCATCATTGAATTTTATTCCCACACTCTCTCCCTTGACTAAACTTTCCACCCATAAACACCAATTAGATGAAAAGCCTTTCATCCTCAAATTTTGGAGTAAAAATGGTTATTTTACTTTATCATAAGCTTTCTCAAAATAAACCTTGAAAACTATTACATCCAAATTCTATTTATGTAACTCATAGATGATTTCATGAAGGATAACAACTCCATCAAGAATAAATCTCCCCTTCATGAACGCTAACTAGGAAGGTCTAACAATCTTTTGAGCTAATCCCATAAGTTTGTTAGTAACCACTTTAGTAAAAAAAATAAAAACTAACATTTAGAAGACAAATAGGCTTATATTGTTGTATTGGCTTATCATCCGTTTTTTTTGGGAAGCAATGTAATGATCCCAAAATTCAAGCTAAAAAGAGGTAGCAAGCAACTATGAAAATCATGAAAAATGACTAGCAAGTCATTTTTAATAATTTCCCAAAACACCTGATAAAACTCGGCCGGGAAGCTATCTAGCCCATGTGCTTTGTTATGTTCTATTTGAAAGACTGTTTCTTTTACCTCCTTTTTAGTGAAAGGTTCTGTAAGGAAATTATTTTTCGTATCCGAAACTTGAGGTATATCATTCACAAAAGCATCAATCATAGATGGTCCAAACAAACCTTTATAATAATTGGTAATATACTTTTAAATTGTACATCACCCCGAATTATCCCTTCCTCTTATTCGAGTTGAAAAATTCTTTGTCTTCTATGCTTCCCATTTGCAATCAAATGATAATAACGTGTATTTGTATCTCCTCCAAAAGAAATTTCACTTTGGACCTCGGGTACCACTTAATTTCTTCTTCTCTCAAAAGATGAGTCAATCTCTCATTATCAACTTTTTTAATATTAAGATCTTGATTAGCCAACCGCACCAACTCAGCCTTTTTATCTAGCTTATCAATTATCGAATTAAATTTTATATATTCCTTTTTATAAGTCCTAGTGGTATTTTTAGCCTAACTACAAAGATATCGTCTAAGAGATCTAACCTTGCATTGCCAAATATGTAAGGTAGAATGACCTATATTTTCCTTTTTCCACACTTCAGCCATGATCTCTCTAAATCCCTCCCTACACAACCATCCTAATTCAAATTTAAATAAAGGCTGACTTCCACTAAAAGGAGATGCTCTCGTATTTAAAAGTAACGGCATGTGATGAGACAAAGACCTTTCAAGAGCATTAACTATGACCAAAGGAAATTTACGCTCTCATTCTATATTCATTAAGACCCTATCCAGCTTTTCAAAAGTTGGATTATCTAACGAATTGGCCCAAGTATATTGTCTACCAGATGAAACTATTTCTCTTAAATCCAAATTATTAATCACAACATTAAACAAGAAAGGCCATATATACTCAAAGTTATGATTATTTTTTCACCCGAATGCCTGATGATATTAAAATCACCCCAATTAAAATAGGAAGTGATTCTTTCCTACACGCATGAAAAAGTTCATTAAAGAACTTCTCCTTGATTTGAGTTTGGGCTGCACCCTAAACAGCCACAAGAACCCATTGGAAATCATCCTGGCTGTTTTTAAAATGAAAGTTTACATAAAAAATCACCAGCATCAATAGAGCCAATATCGTAAACCCGAGGATCCACCCCTAAAAGGATACCACCCCCCCGACCAACCTTGTGGGGGAGAAAATGCCACATAAAATCCCGCCCACCACAAAGATGGTTAAGACTAGCGACTGAAAAGTCTTTTTTACAAGTTTCAAGAATGGCCACAAAATCTAAATGTTGTTCTGTAACATCCCTTTTTTCTGTTTGGGAATAGTAATCGTATTTGTCAGTTGGTTTTAAAAACTTATTTCAACTTATGTTGTATTTTCAAAATTTAGAGCTTCTACCTATAATTCAAAACCCCTCACTTCGGGTCCAGCAAATTTTCTCTCCCCAGGGCCAGCCCATCCTTCTTCTTGGGCCAACCACCTCCTCTCCCTTTTTCCCAGGCCCATCTTTCTTCTTGGGCCAACCACCTCCTCTCCCTTTTTCCCAGGCCCATCCTTCCCCTTCTGGCCCAGCCAGGCTAGTGCTCCTCCTCTGATCTTCTGCTGCCCCGTCCCATCGACCAACCCCTACGGCTCTGTCCCCTCCGCCACCTGCTCGCTTCCCGTGGACTTTGGCACCGCCCCCTCCTCATCAAGGTAGTTAGAGTCGAGATCCCGAGTCGGATCGATTTGTCTCTGGTAGGATCGAATCGTAGAATCGGCGATTCTACATATTTGTAAAAATACACATATTTAACATCTATATTATAATTTTGTATGATTCTTATAAGATTTATCACTTACTTATTACCAAAAAAGGGGCAAAACACTTCTTATCACACAACAGAAAAGCATAATGGTCTGACATGATGGGTGATATAGTTCTGAACGACAGGAGAACAACATTACCACACTGATATAATATTTTGCATGCTCCTTGTTTATTTATAGTTTTATTTTCAAAAATTAATATCAACAAATTTTGCTCTAAAACAAAATATCAGCAAAGCCCAACCTCTAAAAAAATTACAAATTTTTGTTTTGCCCTAAGTCTCCACGAGTAGGATCGACGCTGCGATTTGGATCGACAGGCTACCGTGGGTTCGTAGAATCGTAAGACTATAAGAGTAGGATCGCGATTCTAACTACCTTGCTCCTCATCACTCGTCGCCTGCGACGCTCACCTGCTCCCATCGCCTCCGCCACCTGCTTGGCCCTGAAGTCGCCGCCTCCGTCGCCTCGTCCTATCGCCTGTCTCACCGCTGCGTCAGCACCATGGCCCCATGCCTGCGCCATCTGTCCCTTTGCCGCCACCTAATCCCCTCCACCTCTATCGACCAATCCCGCCGCCAGCGCCTGCTCGTGTCGACCCCGCCACCTGCTTCGCCCGCCCAAGTCGTCGCTCCCGTCACCTCCCCGCTGCACGCGCCTGCCCCATCCTCTCCGACCAGAGCGCCCATGCCACGACTACCTCGGGACCATGTACCACCCGAGCCCCTCGACGACTCCTTTACCTTCTCGCCGGCTATAAAAGTTTGAGCCATCCCTTGCCTCCCTCATCTCCCCTTCGCTTCTGGTAAGTGCCACCAGAGAAGAGCCCGAGCATCCCCTTTCTTTGCCGAGCTCCCCCACTCTCGCTCGTGTTGCTGAGGTTGCTCGAAGCCTGAGCTCCGAGTTCAAGCCGCCGCGCACCTCCTTTCGGTTCTCGCCGCACCAGTGCAACCCCTCTTCTAACCGCGTCAATTAGTGCCCAGAGCTCCCTAGAGCGATCCCCTCACTTGAATTTAGTTTTGTGTCGCAGGAAACATCGTATTTCCTCTTCTCCTTCAGCCTCGGCCGACCCCTTCACAGCCATCTTCCTACGTCGCCGACCGCGAACTCCCCCACCACCGCCGTTCGACCTCCTCCGACCTCTCTATCGATCTTGGTAAGCTCCCTTTCTTCGTGCATGGTTCTCCTTCTTGTCCTTCTGACCACGTCTACGACTATGTCTATGACTATATCTATGACTACGTCTACGACCATGTCTACGACTACGTCCACGACCAGGTAGTCGCGTTGTCAAAACTCATTCAAACCACACTGTGTTGTCGAACTCCTTCCGACCACACCGCGTTGTCGAAACTCCTTCAGACCACACTGCGTTGACGAGCTCCTTCCGACCGCGTCGTGTAGTCGAAACTCGTTATGATCACATGTAGTTGATACCCTTTCCGACCACAAGTAGTCGATACCCTTTCCGACCACATGTAGTCGATACCCTTTACGACCACATGTAGTCGATACCCTTTCCGACCATATGTAGTCGACACCCTTTCCGATATCATGTAGTCAAAACTCCTTCTGACTACATCTTGTAGTCAAACCCCTTCCGACTACATCGTGTAGTCGATACTTCCTTCCAACTATGTCCTATAGCCGAACCTCTCTCCGACCGTGTCAACTCGAAGCTAGCAGTACTCGACACAAATAATACTCGAAGCAACAGTACTCGACAAGAACAGTACCCGAAGCCAGCGGTACTCGAAACGATCAGTACTCAAAGTCAATAGTTCTCAAAACGAACAGTACTCGGAACTAGCAGAACTCAAAGCCGGAACTTCAGAAGCTCCGTTCTCCTCCGTTATAACTCCGATTCTAGTGTTTTTTATTTCTAAATTTGTCTAAATTCAAGACCTTGCTAATGACACTAGTCTTATTTAATTAGGAGTTCATCTTATATTTATTGTGTATTTATTTATTCTCTTTGTCTGTTTATTCTTTTCCGGTGCGTTCGTCCGAATAGAGTTCGAAGACGCAAGTGATCTCCAGTTTGATCAGGCATAAGACTTTCAAGACTCTCTCACTTTCACTCCAGCGAGTCAATACTTTGATCATTTTGAACCTATATTTTACGCAAATTATATTCCTTTAAACTACCAAAATTGCATGCTTTAATTCTTTAAGCAAATATATGTAAAACATTATGGTAGTTAAATACTCATTTGATGATTAATTAATTATTACACCATCCTTTGGCAATTAAATCTATTATTCCATGTCACCCTAGTAACTATGTGGCAATAACTAGTCATAGGTTGTACTTAAGCGAGATGCTAGTCTTGCTTAAGTACCAGGGTATTAAATGCTCTAATCATCATCTCTTAAAATTATAAAATTGGATTTGGGCAGTCATAATGGGAAAATGACTGAGATGGTTGAGTTAATGTATGATGCTCCTCAAAAACCCTAATAACTGCTATTACCCCTTTTGGGCGGCTAGTATGGTGGATGGTATGATGGTGGGTGCTAATGTAGCCCAAGGAATGTTGGATTGTTGGAATGTGGTATGTACTGCCCAGATAACCCTAAGGACTTAATCCTGTGATGATCTCTCAATGTAAAACAGTACAACCACAAGTCTATAATGGTGTCGACCTGGCTAAATAATTTGTATCCGTCAGTACGAGTTGCACCAGGTAGATGGCTCACGACACCGTAAGCCTTCGCGACGATGGGTCGTGTGCACGACGAAAGTTGTTAAGATAGGCTCAAGAAGGGGTCTAGGTAAGGGTTGACGCAGGGGGAGCGTAACCCTTCTCAGGTGAAACCTTAGCGGGTGTAACAAATACTGAGGGAGGCATTGTAATGGTCTTGTGGTAATCTCCACTTGATTCACATGTATATGGAGTGTGTATATATCAAGACGATTATCTCTTGTGGGTAAAGATATACAACCTCTACAGAGTTTAAACTGTTCGAACAGTCGTGCACACGGTCAAGGGTAGGCATAAGAACTTACAAGAGTTAGTTCTATTTATAAAACTTTGTGGGTGGGATTAATATTGTGTCGGACTCACCTAGCGCGTGTTTTGGATTTTTTTTCTAGGTCGTCGTACCCAGTGATGTTATTATGTGGAGGTGACTCCACTCAAAATGTAAGCATAGGTGGAGGTAACCTTCACCGTTATAAATATTGCACGATATCTATTTAAAAAAATAAGATTTGGTCAAACTGCTAAGTCATAAGAATTTCTAAATACTATAGTTGAAAATATTACTTTAAGCAAATAAAAGAACGAGCCATCCTTCTTAAACCTTGCATGTATTATTATTGCATCTTGTGTATTGGCTGGTGAGTACGGAAGTTGTGATCATCTTCGCTCTTTCCCCCAAACCCTCAAAAGTAGGAAATCATGGAGATTATGCCTACTACGAGGACCCATAAGTTGGAAGCCCAGAAGATGATGAACAGTAGTGTAGTTCTTTTAGACTAGGTTTCGCCTCAGACTGGTTGACTCCGTTGGTGCTTGCGTGCATCCAATATTATCCAAGTCTTTAGCTAATATCGAACGCACACGGGTTTCCCTAGTCGCTTGCCTGTGAAGGGATGTGCTCTACCCCTTTTCCTTCCGCTGTCGCTACCGTTTTTATGTAATGTAATCATTTGGCATGTTTGTCCCTTATTGTAAAACTCGATTCAATGCGGTCTATGTGACTCTGATGTTTGTAATATAATATTTAGTTTGGTTTACATCGTGTATGGAATGATTCAGTGATGTATCTGTGAGTGCTATTCTACTGATCCATGGAATAGCATAGTATTTTCACAGAGGATTTAGATTTGCGGAATCCGGGTCCGACATGTTCCTTAACCACTTCACAAATATAACAATGTTAGCCAAGTCTCCCAGACCTATGCTATTCCCAAAAAGACCTTTCATTTTAACTTTAATTTGATTGGCCTATTATGAATTTTTTTCTTTTTAAACCTCTTTTTATTTGTCACTAATGTAAAATTAGAGTGGTCATCCTCCAAATCACCATCCAGATCACTGCAAAAATCATTAAGGACTGAGATATCGTTGCAATCTAGATTCTCATCCTCCATGTCCTCTACATCTACAATTCCTTTTTTAATCTTCATAATTCAAGAGTCTTAAGATTGTTAATTGAACTACCAATCTCAGCACTATCAACTCCTAAAAAATGCCAATGCTAGCAATTTTTTCAACAACTTCCTTATTAGAAAAAGACACAAATGAAATTTTATTACCAGACTTACTTGGATTATTTGGGTCAAGTTCGAGATTACGAACTTTCGCACGCCACATAGCCTTTTAGACCAAGTCTTTGTCACCGGACTGCTGCTTCTTGATGCGCTAACTCTTTCTAAGCTCCACCAGATCGACCACGTGGCTCAATGCCGGCCAAGACGCCCCATCTGGTTTTGAACCTACATCAGCCTTGACAATCGCAGAGCCATCCACCACACCTCTGTTAGACCTGGAATCAACCAACCAAAGGACTTTGCCCACCTTGCTAGCAAGAGCATCTACCTTGTCAACGAAAGGGACTGACTCGGTAGCGAATGCAGGCGAGCTTGCCGTGACAACAGAAAGGGCTAACCCAGCAGTGGGATTGCCTGGCGTGGCAGGGAATTCCCGTAACACGGCAGGAATATCCGACTCATCCTGGACCACCAAGAAAGCTTCCGTGACAGAGCAAATACCTGAAACAACTTTTGTATCATTTTCCTGATCTGAGGGTAAACAAACTTTGGCATCGGCCAAGCTCTGACCCTGGGTGTTCAAGATGGTCGTACCATCCCCTCGAGCAACAGTCTCAAACACTTTTCTGACCGCTCTCGGTGTAACCCAGATGGTATTCTATGCCAAGAGACCCAAGGTAGTCCCCTTAGCAATTGAGGTAGACTGACCCATGTGGTTAGCACGAGCAGTCGATTTAGAATCTGAATTATTCTTCAATCTCTTAGCATCTCTGTCTTCCATCTCCACATCTTTGCCTCTGCTCGATTTGTCCTCCCCCTTATGATCCTCTCTTCGATCAATGTCTTCGTCAACAACTTCCACCGCTGCTTCTTCAACTTTGAAAAAAAAATCATAGACAAACTTACCAATCACAATCTCTATACTAGAAAGTATAGCCTCTATGTCCAACACTCCTACCAGCATACGTACCAAATCATTTTGTGTACTTTTTCCATATCCACTCTCATTGTAGTGCCAATGATTGACCCTATAACACAAAGGCTCGAAAGTTACATACTTCATAAGGCACTCCTAGAACCTAAACCCACACCTTCTGAAGCTGATACTTATGTGTGGGTTTTAGATTCCATTATGTGAAATGCAACACCACCTTAAGCTCCTTCATATGCACTTAGCCAATGGCCGCCATGTGAAGCATATCAAGTCTAGTTGGAAAATGTATCGAAAACACATTTCCCCCCTGAATCTCCACTTTTGGCTGCCAATTCATTGGAATTAATCTTCTCAGCTTAGTAATAAGAAGGTCTTCAGATAGATGATCACTTGTGACCTGAACCAACCCCATCTTATTGGTCTGTTTCTTCAACTTCTTCATCCCAGCTATTGGGATGTGATAAAATCCCAATCCATCAGCACCGAACCCACACAGATTAGAAATAGGTCTCGTCAGTAGCGACAACGGACACTTATTTGCCAAATGATCATTGCCCTGACAAATATCACACATTAAATTTGCTTTGCAATTGGCAACTCCATGCCCCTTCCCCACTGATAGATTTGATATAATTTGGTCTTGCTGCACTCCAACCACGATGGAAAAACCTACGAAACCAAGGCAACCCTTTCTTTCGGGCCTAATCCGATGTGTTCAAAGGGGCTACCGAGTCCATCCCATTGACCGCAGAACCAGACTGATCTAGAAGGTGCGACAAATCCAGCGAGATTGCCGAGCCATTCCAAATGAGCCACTGTCAACGAAGGCAAAATGCGCGGCGGCGGAACAGGCCCCTTCCAGGGCCGACCACTACCAGAACCCTACCCGATACGGTCCGGCAAAATCCCCACCTCGCGGAGCTCGGCGGAGAGTACCCCGCAGCAATGGCATCACCATAAAAGCAAATCCTTTGATTTCTTCGAAGAGGACCCTTGGCCAGAGCCAACTCTACCTCCAACCTGCAAAAATCTACGAAAACTAGATGAGATGGAAGATTGAGCTCCAATACCTTTAGAAGATATCGCAACGTCCTTGGCAGGTTCGGTCGGCCAATGAACGGCCTTCGATTCCATTGCCACCTCCGCCAAAATGGTATCCGATGAAGAACCGCCCTCTTGCAACTGCCAAAACCTTGATCCAATCGCCGCGCTTACTGATGGACCTGCGAAAAAGGCACCAGGACCTCACCGGCGTCGACAACTCCGACGTCGGCTTCAGAAATATCCAACGCCGGTTTCAGTTTACCGCTATTGTCTGATTCACTACAGTCCCCCGCCATCGATTCGCTGATTCAGTGAATAAAGCGGGGTTGTGAGGCTTGATCAATTGTCTGCCACAAGGATGAGGCCATATAGATATGGGTATGGTATGTCTCTAGTACTCAGCGATGAATATATACAAATGTCATCTCATCAGTGCAGTACATCTCAGATGGCTCCAGAAGCATTGATCCATAGCCATACATATTCATTATAGCTCCAATGAAGACCAACCAGTGGCAAATGTCTTGCTGTCTATATAGTACCTGCTTGGAGGCGCTGTCCCAGGAGGAGTTTAGGTTGCTTAATGTAGGTCGTCGTATACTTCTTAGCAAGTAGCTCTCAAAAGGCTGTATTGGATCGCTGTTTTGGTCAGGGCTTACACCATTGGCCGTCAGCTGTAAAAAACATTTTCTTTCTTAATGAAATGATACGCAAATCTTTTGCATGTTATTGGAAAAAAAAAATAGTACTTACTACCAGTAGTACAAGTTATTTTTGCTCTGCTATTAGTTTCTTCTGGGTCAGATTCCTCTGTCTGTAAATATATTGACGCATGTAAAACTTGGTTTGTGATGCAGCTCTTGAAGAGATGCCCATTGCGATTGAAACCGACAAAGATAAAACCCAGCACTATGAGCTGCCAACCACATTTTTCAAGCTAGTACTTGGAAGAAATCTAAAATACAGATTTGTGCTGCACTGGATGCATAATAGCTAGTGCCAAGTTTTTTTGGTATGACTGGTTTCTGAGAGGCAAATGATTAGCTAATGCAGTGAGATAGTCACTTTGTTGAACCGAAACGGCGATTAGAGGGGTGGGAGGGTGAATAGGAGCACGATCTTTTTTTTATAAAGATCTGTTGGAATTAATACGGGTTTGGCCCAATTTTAACTCTAATTAATTCCTGGAAAATCTCAAAGGCTCATGTGCACGTGCTAAAACTGTTTAGTCCCACATGGAGTATTAGTGGGGAGTTACACCACTTTATAAGGTGGATCGTGGTAACCCCCTTGTGGAATTGGAGAGAGTCAACACACGCGCGCGCTCGCTCGCTCGCTCGCTCGCCGAGCCGTGCCGAGCCGAGCCGTGCGTGTGCGTGTGCGTGTGCGCGCGTACTAGTGGATTTAACAAACGGACTGGTAGTAACGGTTCAGTTACTAGTGACTGGTGTAACTTGCTCTCCATTTCTCTTTTCACTCCACGCGACTGAGACAGACTCTTGCTCTCCACGTTTTGCTGCTTTCTCTGGCGATCTCCATCCCGGCGAGGCTCGTGTACGGTCAAACCGGGAGAGCAGGCCTCCGGAACCCCGTCCTTGAAGGCTTACGCGAGCGAGGACGAATAAAGTTTTTGGGGAGCGTTCGCGCGACTGCTCGCTGCTTCGTCATCATCCGATCTTCTGCTTCATCTACATCAACTACACGACTACATCCACTACGCCATGGCGAACGACAATCTCGTCAACTCTTCTCCTGCTGCTGCTCCTTCAACTGGTTATGGGTATATCAATCTAATCCTTGTACTATGTTTATCTTTAATTTATGTTATTGTTTTGAACACTGAGATAGAAATGCTAGTTTCTGTTCTGTTATAAATTGGTATGACTATGGTGTTCATGTTTATCTGTCTTATGCAAAAGGCTAGAATATTGTTCATGATTCATCTAGTATATTTCTGGATTAAAGTAATTCAAAAAATGCTTATATATTCAACAAGATCGGATTCAACACGATTTTCTCTCCAATAGCTACGAGAGCTATGAAGGTCAATATCAAAGCACAGCAGAACTCTTGTATTGAATCCAATCCAAACCCCGGAGTAAAACTACCAAAATCAACAAATGCTAAAGTCCTAAGTGTTGGGCAGTCTGACTTCTATGTCAATGGCGGTCGGACTGGTCACCTTGAGCGGTCGGACCGGTCACCTTGGGCGGTCTGACGTCCAGCCTGATGAACAATGAAATCAGCTAGAAAAATGAAGTTGCAAATAGGTGTAACTTTTGATCTACAACTCCAAACTCGATGAAACTTGGAACACACCTTCTCTAGGATATTAGGAACCTATTCCAATCAAAGATCGTGAAGATCCTTGGCAAAGTTCCAACATTTTCCCGTTTGAGTGAATGATGGTTCAAAGCCGAGTCAAAACGAAAACTAGATCCAAAACATTGCTCGTGGGTTAGAGATGATCAAGATGATTCTAGATGAGTTCCCACAAGTCACAGCAAGCAAGATTGGGGGCAGAAACCAACAAAAAACTTGTGAATCAAAGAAAACCACAAAATCACAAAAAGAGAGAAAGAACGAAAAGAGACTCATCTCAAGAAAACTTGCATAGATTAATTTGTGATTGTTGCTGGTTTACAGCCACTCCGACACGGAGGACAAAACTCAATATATGAGCACACAATCAATCTCCTCTTCAAGAGTCCTAACCTCTCCACTCCCTAATCTTAAAAACAAAACTAGGGTTTCCAAAATAAGTAAAAGGATTAGAGGAGGTGCACAACACCCTCCCATATTTATAGTGGAGGCTAACCTTCTAGAAGAGTTTCCTATTGGGCACCCGTTAAGCCCACACACAAACGGGTTTAACTCACGCACGCATTTTAAAGCGCCGTCTTCATCTTCTCTTAACCTAAACCGCTTCTCCTTACGTCGTCTTGCGCCGCGGTTTAGACAAAAGCAATCAAGGTGGTATTTTAGTGATATTACCAAAATACCCCTTCTTTATCCTTCTCCAAAGACCAAGTCCAATCTTCATGAAGCAGTTCCATACTTCGCCACGTGTAGGTTGATCAACGGCTCTCATCATGTCGGCAAGTCTCTCCCATCCGGCTCCCACCGAAACCACCATGGCACTTACACCGACCCCCGCGCCACTTGATGCAACCCGTTGCACCAAATTTCCCTTTCGGTCATCCTTGTCCATTTTGTGCCACACTCGAATACAATGACTTCACCCGGCACCATTGATCATTCTGAACCTCAACTCTCAAGCCTAGTCCCGATCATCATCGCCGTTGACCGTCGTAGATCTCCAAGCAACCTGCACAACAATAGACCAAGAAATCGATTTCGAAAACAAGTTCTTCGTAACTTGACCCACATTAGTCAAAACATGCATCATGCAACACATATGCACTGAAACCCATGAACTTAACTAAACAACTAAGTATCGCCGCTACGAAAGCCAACGAATCAAGTGGAAATCGGTCAGACTGCCATTCAATGGCCGGTCTGATCGCCCTCTGGCCGGTGGCCGGTCAGACCGCCCAGAAGGGACTTAGCCGATTTTTAACCCCTGAAAACCGAAAGCTCTCTTGAAATTTCAAACGAATAGAACTTTTGACTGGAGACTCCAAAAATTATGAGACCAAGGCATTAGAATCTCCACCCTTGCATACACCCTCTATTTTTGGCCCAGCTCAAAACTCCAATAAAAATAATGGCCGGTCCGACCGCCGCCCACGGCCGGTCCGATCGCCATCGGGTCGGTCACGACCACCGAGGTGGCGGTCGGACCTCCATCGCGATTCGACCACCGCCCACGGCCATCCGAGCCATCGGTCGGTCGACCGCCAGGTGGCGGTCGACGCCATCGGCGGTCGACCGCCAATGACTTGATAGAACTGAATTGTTGTCGAAAACGCGTGAATCGATAAACCTTCAACGACATTGCCAATCTGTAACATCATCCTATGATCATGAGCATATCCCCATGATATCCACAATCTCCCCCTTGATGAACATATTGGCAATTTTTTAAAAATGTAAGTTTTAAGGTTTGAAAAGTAAACTACTCACGTTTTCGCACAAAGGCACAACTTGGTCCAAGAGCAAGAGAAAGCAATGGAAATGACCAAGTTGGCTTCAGATTAGTATAGCCAAGCGAGATAAGTCAAAAGAAAGCAAGAAAGCTTCAATTTCCACAGAAGAGTCAAAAATCTCACTTAAGGTCTATATGAAAGAACAATTGTTCAAATTGACATTTGATCATTGTGAGGTTCCAAGAATTGCAATTCAAGTTCAGAAATGGCAACAAGATCATAAGAATGCAAATTACAAGCTCCTCCTCACTTTGATCATCATTTTTCCAGAAATTTTTATTTTCTCCATTTTCTCCAAATAGCTCCCCTTTTAACATTTTTGATACTTCTTCTCCCCCTTTGACAATTAAGTCATCAAGGAATCACGTCTTTCTCTCATCCAGAGATAATAAATGCAAATATGAGGAAGAAGCATAAGAAAAAGCATGCATGAAATACAATGGAGTGACTTTATTTTTTGAAGTTTGCATATTTTGGTACAAGAAGCTTTGAAAATGTTGGACCGAAAAGGCGACTAGAGGGGGGGGGGGTGAATAGGAGCACGCTCACTTTTTCAACCACGATTAGATTCAACACAAATTTCACTCCAATAGCTATAGAAGCTATGAAGATCGATATACCAAGATCAATGGAAGACTAGGATTGAATCCAATCAAAACCCGAAGCAAAACAACCAAAACAACGAAACTTAATTTCCTAAGAGTAGGGCGGTCTGACCTCTACTCAGGGGCGGTCTGACCTCTCCAAGGGGCGGTCCGACCTCTAGCTAGGGCGGTCTGACCTCCAGCCGATGAACAGTGAAATCAGCCCGAAAAACGAAGTTGCAAATAGGTCTAACTTTTGATCTACAACTCCAAACTTCATGAAACTTGGAACACACCTTCTCTAGGATGTCGAGAACCTATTCCAATCGAAGATCATGGAGATCCATGGAAAAGTTCGACATTTTCAGTTTGAGAGATGGATGGTTCAAAACCGAGTCAAAGCGAAAACGTGACCCAAAAACTTGCTCGTGGGTGATTGATGATCAAGATGATCTTAGATGTGTTCCCACATGTCACAGCAAGCTATATCATGTAAAGAAATCAATCAAAAACATGCGAATCAAAGAAGGACTCAAAATCACCAAATAGAGAGAAGAAGGGCAAAGAGACACATCTTTGATCAAAGCTTTCTTTGGATTGATTGATAGGGTTTGGGTTTCTGACCACTCCATCAATGGAGGACAAAACTCAATCCAAGAGCACAAGATCAAATCAAAACTCTCTAGAACCCTAACCTCCACTAATCCTCTCCTAAGCCAAAACTAGGGTTTCAATAAGAATAAAAGAGTTGAAGGGTGCAGCCACCTCCTCCTCTATTTATAGTGGAGACTTAGACCTTCTAGAAGATTAACTCAAATGGGCTCCGTTAAGGCCCAACACAAGCGGGTCACACACGCACGTATTTTAAAGCGCCGTCTACAACACCTCTTAACCTAAACCGCTTCTCTTGCGCCGTCTTGCGCCGTGGGTAGGCAAAAGGTCACCAAGGTGATATTTGGTAAGATTACCAAAATACCCCTTCTCGGTCCTTCTCAAGACCGAGTCCATCTTCATGAAGCACTTCGCATGCTCATACGTGTAGGTTGATCAACGGCTCTCTCCATGTCGGCAAGTCTCTCCCATCCGGCTCCCACCGAAACCACCATGGCACTTGCACCGACTCGCGCGCGCTTGATCAAACCGATCGCACCGAATCGCCTGTTCGGTCATCATTATCCATTCTGCCATACTTGATTTCATTGACCTCACCCAAAGATCGTCGATCGTTACGGACCTAAGCTCTCAAGCCTCGTCCGATCATCCTCGCCGTTGACCGTCGTTGACCACCAAGCAACTTTGCACAACAATAGACAAGCAAATCGAAGCCGGAACAAGTTCTTCGCAACTTGACCCACGTTAGTCAAAACATGCATCATGCAACACATATGCTGAAACTCATGACTTTGACCTAACCAATGAGCAACGCCGCCACGAAGGCGACATTCGATGATGATCGGTCGATCCGCCCCTCGGGGCGGTCGACCATTGGCCTTGCGATCGGACCGCGCCCAAAGGCGGTCCGACCGCCGTAGGACTTAGCCAATTTTCAACCCCGAAAATCCGAAACCTCTGGAAACTTTAAACCAATAGAACTTTTCTTGAGACTCCAAAATTATGGGAGCAAGAACAATGGGATCCCTCACTTGCCTACACCCTCTATTTTTGGCCCGGCTGTTTGACCACTTTTGGTCACGGCCGGTCCGACCGGCGCACATGGCGATCCGATCGATTTGGGACCGGTCGGACCGCCGTGCTATGGCGGTCGGACCGCCCTATCGAAAGTCGAGCAGTCTTTGAAACTTTGTCGAAAACCCGTGAAACGACAAACCATTAACGCCATTGCCAATTGTCACATCATCCTAAGATCTGGAGCATATCCCATGATATCCACAATCTCCCCTTGATGAACACATTGGCAATAATCCGAAAAATATAATTTGGAGGTTTGAAAAGTAAAATACTTTCGTTTTGACAAAGGCACAACTTGGTCCATAAGCAAGAAAAAGCAATGGAAATGACCAAGCGGCATCGAATAGAATAGGCAAGTGAGATAAGGCAAAGGAAAGCATAAAACTTTAATTTCGAGAAAAGTCAAAATCTCACTTAAGGTCCATATGAAAGAACAATTGTTCAATTGACCTTTGATCATTGTGAGGAGTAACAAATGCAATTCAAGTTCAGAAGAGTCAATAAGACAATAAGAATGCAATTCAAAAACTCCCCCTCACTATGATCCTCGGATTTCAGAAAATTTCAAATTCTCTAACTTTCTCCCCTTTGTATAAACTTCTCCCCAACATTAAAATATCTTCTCCCCCTTTGACAATGGAGTCATCAAGGAATCACGCCTTCCTCTCATCCAGAGATAGCAATTTGCAGAATGAAGAAAGAAGCAAAAAGAAGAAGTATGCATGAAGTGCAATTGAGTGGCTTCATTTTTGTATTTTTCAATTTTTGATTACAAGAAGCTTTGGAGATTACCCAAAAGAACTAGCTAGCATTTCTAATATTGCACAAACAACATATCAAGCTGTGAGATTGCTAGCAAGATCATGGTAAGACATATATATCAAAGCTAAGCACCAAGGCTCACAAGTAAAGCAATAGATTTGATCAATTTAAGCAACGCTTCAAATTCAGCAAGTTCATCAACAGGGATCCTAAAGTGAAATTAGTCATGTCAAAATGTCAAAGTGAGATCAAAAATCTAACAAAGACCACATTTAAGAGTCAATCAAGTCCCGTATTGAATCATTTTGCTCAATCTTTTGTAAACGCCCATTTGTCAATATTTTTCTCATTTGCATTGAATATTGAAGTTGACTAATGATCTAACTTAGTGACAAGATCCCGGACTAGGAGCCATCCACAAACTCATCCTAAGCTTGACCGAAGTTGATTAAAAGTATATCTTAGTAAAGAAGATCTGGACTAGGAGCCATCCACAACCTCTTTCTAAGCTTCTACCGGCGACAAATCTTGAGGTTCATGTCATTTTGACAAGCAATCCCCATGAGATCGTGCGGTTCATCAAACTATCTCCAAGTTCATGTCATTTGACAAGCAGTCTCGTAAGAGTAGTTTGGCACATTTTAAACATAAGACAATCTTGATTTTTCATTTTCACAAGAGCAGTTTTTAGAATCTCAAGAACACAAAAGCTCAAGTAATGGTCAATTTTAGATCAAAGAGTTAACAAAGCAATTCTGACAGGGCCAATGTCACAAGAGGAGCACTAATTGCGCAACTCGCTAAAACATCCACAAATTGCAATTTCTTAGTTTGAGTTGTTTAAAAGGTTCTAGCTCATATAGCAAAGACTTAGCTACACATGTAAAAGCATGATAATTCTAGCAAGTCAAAGAACTAGACATGGCATTGAGCAAGAATTGAAATACTAAAGCTCCAAAGGGTAATAGGCAAAGCTTCATCAATTTTAAAAGATAAGCAGAAAAACTTATATTACAATGCATCTTTTTGGATTTTTCAAACCACTTGAAGTATTTTACATATGAATGCAATATGATACAATGCGATGCAATAAAAAGCCTAAAAACCTAAAAAGTTCAAAAAGATCAACAAGTTCAGAAAAAGAACAATAAAAGCTCAAAAGAACAAGGTAAGATCAGAAAAGATCGAACTCCCCCTCAAACCAACCCATAGGGATAAATTACCCCTAACTCACTTCTCAAGGTGGCAAACCTAGTTGGGTCTAAAGGTTTGGTGAGGATATCAGCCAGTTGAGCCTCGGACTCCACGAAGTGTAGCACAATATCACCCTTCTCGACATGGTCTCTAAGGAAGTGATAGCGAATGTCTATGTGCTTGGTCCTAGAGTGTTGCACAGGGTTCTTAGCAATGTTAATAGCGAAGTGTTATCACCAGAAAAGAGGAACACTAGCAAAATTTAACCCGTAGTCCTTAAGAGTGGATACCATCCACAAAATCGACTACTGACAACTAGCGGCGCTACATACTCGACCTCGTGATGGATTGTGCAACAGAGGATGCTTCCTAGAAGACCAAGAAACAAGAGAAGTGCCTAGGAAGTGACAAGTGCAGAGGTACTCTTCCTATCAAGCGAAACGACCCATAAAATCGAAATCGAAAACCCCGAATGGATAAAGAAGAAGAACAGAGTACCAAATGCCATCTTGGAGGGTAGAGTGTAAATACCGAATATGCGCTTAATCGCTTGGCGATGGGAAGTTCTCGAGGCGCTGAAACCTCGCGCAGAGACGGTGTGAAGTGGATGTCGGTCTTGATGCCGTCAGTGCAGGAGGGAGCCGATCATCTTTGCGGTACTCGCGTTGATCCACGGCTTCTCCTTCCTCATCTGGATCCAGCGATCGAAGTCGCCATGGGAGTGGCGATCGACTGCGATCACCATGTCGAGCGTTTGGCGGATCCTTAGTATACTTCGTCGATGGATGAAGATCCCTTCCTTACATTGCTTGATTTGAAGCCCAGAAAGTAATTGAGCTCTCCCATCATGCTCATCTCAAATTCCACGGACATAGTCTCGGAAAAGCTAGAAACAAGAGCATGAGAAGAACCACCAAAGATAATATCATCAACGTAAATCTGAGCAAGTAAGAAATCATTGCCACGCCTAAGAATGAACAAGGTCTTGTCTACCTTACCCATCTCAAAATCATTCTTAAGCAAGAAGGTCTTAAGTCTATCATACCGTGCTCTAGGGGCTTGTTTAAGACCATACAAGGCTTTGGATAGCTTGAAGACATGATGTGGGTTCTTGGGATTCTCAAAGCACAGGGGTTGCCTAACATAAACCTCCTCCTCTATAAAACCATTCGAGAAAGGCACTCTTAACATCCATCGATATAATCTAAAGCCCTTAGAGGCGACAAATGCAAGAAGAATGCGAATAGCTTCTAGTCTAGCAACAGAGCAAAGGTCTCATCAAAATCTAACCCCTCAACTTGGCTAAAACCACGAGCTACTAACCTAGCCTTGTTTCTAACCACGAACCATCCTCATTTTGTTTGTTTTTGAAGACCAGTGAGTTCCTATAACATTATGACCACTAGGAGGTTCTACTAGGTTCCAAACCTTATTCCTCTCAAAATTCTCTAACTCCTCATGCATGGCATTAACCCAACTTGAATCGGATAAAGCATGTGATATATCGCGGGGTTCAAAAGAAGCTACAAAAGCGAGAATGAGAATAGAGGTTTGGATCATGATACAGGAGCGAGTGACTCGTTCATGGATATTACCTATCATCGATCCGGCGGATCTTTGCT
Source organism: Hsuehochloa calcarea (assembly GCA_036346395.1). Classification (NCBI taxonomy): domain Eukaryota; kingdom Viridiplantae; phylum Streptophyta; class Magnoliopsida; order Poales; family Poaceae; genus Hsuehochloa; species Hsuehochloa calcarea. The sequence continues at coordinate 13,093,527 of CM070604.1, read as the reverse complement.
TTTGAATGTGAAGTGGCGCACCGGAGAAGAAAGTACCTCTTCGACCTCATGTATCTGCGATGATGAAGATCGGCGTGAGTGCCTCAAGCCAAGGCGAAGTAGTCACGGCGGGTTCTTGTGCGAGAATAGGAATGTCAACAATGAAGCAGTGGAAGAGTATCATCGAGTCCATCATCATCTTCCTCTACAAAATACTCTCTGTCACTGTATCACTGAAATATCGATCTAGCTCGGGGCTAGTCTCATCAAAAGTGACATTGCATGTCTCTGAACGAGTTAGTTTCAAAGATTAAAACTCGAAAACCCTTGAATGAGCGGGATAACCCGAAATAAACCATCAAAAGTTCTTGACTCAAATTTATCTAGATTTCTGTCTTGAGAATAAAACACTTGGATCCAAAGACTCGAAAGTGCGAGACAGAGGGTTTTCTACAAAAGCGAAGCTCATAAGGAGTCTTGCCCAAAGGCGGTCTCAAAAGACACGATTTGCAATATGGCAAGCGGTAGAAATAGCTTGACCCAAAACCTCCTCGAGTGCTATACTCATCTAGCATTGTCCTAGCCATCTCAACTAGAGTCCTGTTCTTCCTTTCCACAACGCCATTTTGTTGAGGGACGTGTGGGAGGAGAACCGATGCTCAATTCCACGCTCGGCACAAAGGAAGCAAAGATGCATTCTTGAACTCCGTGCCATTGTCACTGCGGATCGCTCTCAAGGCACTTGGAAGTTCGAAGCCAAGCGAAGAACAAGATCATGATAATGATCAAAAGCTTCATCCTTGAGTGAGAAAGAACACCCAAGTGTATCTAGAAAAATCATCGACTATGACAAGAATGTACCATTTTCCACCAATCGGCCGAACCTAAGCGGGACCAGCGGTATCCATATGAAGCAACTGTCGGTCCGTCGGTCATGACCATAGTCAGCGATGGGTGTGGCGGCAACTTGCTTGCCATGCCTACGAGGCGCACATCTGACATCCTTGGCGGCTTTGAGTTTAGGCAAACCTCTCATGAGCTCAAGGTTGCTAACTCGCGTCGATGATCAAAACCAATGTGCCCCAAACAGCGGTGCCAAAGCGAACTCGAGAAGAAGAAGAAGAAATTAAGCACTTGAGAGAACCAACAAGAGATTGGAAAAATCAGCTCCAAAGATCCTAGCAACTCTAGTAATCCCAAAACAAGCTCACCAATTTGAATCAAGCACTCGACAAGCATTTTCTTAAATCTAGTCTCATAGCCATCATCAAGAAGTTGAGAGACGAAAGCAAATTAAACCTTAGCTTGTCCACAAGGGCGGCGTCCTTGAGGATGAACTTGTCGTTCACCACGATCGATCCGTTCCTTCAATCCGCCCTTGCCTATCATCTCCAAAGTGATGAATTCATCACCGTCGACCGCGTGAAGGAGGTGAACCATCTTGAGTCTCGGTCATGTGGCGTGAGCAGTGGTCGACGAACCACGTGTCCTTCCTCTTTCGCGGTAATCCACGAAAATCAAGGCATTAGAAGAACAATGTGTCTCAATCTTGGGGTTAGTTAAACAAGACTTGGGAACCCGATCTTTGAGACACATGTCTGCAGTAGTATGCAAAGCGAAGTGCTATCCTTGATTAAGTTTGAAGTTACATTATGAGCAATGGTTACTTTAACATAAGAGTTATCTGTCTAGGAACATGATGATGAGCATGTGACACAAATCCTAAACCAGGTTTCCTCTTTTCTACATTACCATGTCTCATAAAAGCTCTAGGTTGATTGAGTGAAATTCTAGCAAAATTTTTCTTATCATTTTTCAACCTCATGTGAACTCAACCAAATGTCCATTCTTCTTGCAATAGGTGCAATGGTACTTGATACCACCGGGGAGAAGCACCCTTTGACTTAACGAAGTTTGGGCAAAACCATGATTTAAAAGTAGTTTTTGCGGGTTGGGTTTTAAATTCAACTAACCCATTTTCCAAGACTTGAGTTACTTGGGGCTTAGAATTATCTTGGACGAGTTGTATCCTAATCCTTGCTTCTTATAAGGAGTCTTAGATTTGTCCGAATCATGTTTAATTGTTTCTTACCTTTAGAAAATTTTTCTAAGGTATCCTTAAGATAAGCATTTTCTTTTCAAGATTAACACATGACTCACAAGTTTTGCCTTTAATAGCTCTAGCATATTTTTCCTTATATAAAGCAATTTCAAGTTTAAGAGCGGGACATGAAGCACATGTAGAAGACTCAATCTTGTTCTTAAGCTTGGCATATTTAGCTCTAAGCGCTTCTAAGATATCTTTAACTTCATGTTCGCGTTCAATGCAAAAGAGCAAAGGCTAGGATCAATAACACGAGGAGCAACCAACTTGCTTTGGAATCTAAGCATTTTTCACAAGGAGCAGATTTAACCTCAACTAACTCGGTCCTAGCATTTTCATTGTTGCAAAGCAATATCATGAGCGATTGCGGTTTAGCAAATTACGAGTGTAGAGCATGGCGGGAAGAACATTCATCGATTCAAGAGTCTTAGTATTTGCAAGTTCTAAAGTCAAATTATCTACTTGAGACTCTAAGTCCTTGTTCTTAGCCATGATATACTCTAACGCCTTATCTGGCTCATGAGTTGCTCAAAGATAGTTTCGCATCTATCGGAAAGGACATCATAGGAGAGAGTACCTCATCGTCGTCGGCGTCGTGAGTCGGCCATGAAGCAAGCCGGTGAAGTCCTTGGCCTTCCCTTCTTCTTGTCTTGAGGATCTCCTCCTCCTTGTCATCCTCGCTCCGGAGTCCACATCGCAAGGATTGTTCCCCAAAAGCGGCAAGAACCGGTGAGTGCCTTTGTGAGCTTAGCGACATCAAATCTTGATTTGTTCCATTGAGGCTTCTTCAAGTTGGCTTTCCTTCCTTGTGGTTGCTCTTTCCTTTCAACTTGGGGCGGTTGCGGATGTGGTCGCTCACCACACTCATAGCAAGTCACGGACCTCCTCTCTTTTGTTTCTCATATTGTTATAGGCCCGTGTTGCTTTTCTCGACTATGAGGGCTAACTCGGCCTCGGAAGACTCTCAAACTCCTCTTCATGGATTGCGGATAAACCGACAGCGAAAATCCGAAGAAGACTCGGAAGACCCATCGAAGCTCTCTTGGCGGGTGCGCTACCAAGGCCATATTTTCCTTCTTGGGATGATCAATCCTCTTGATCTCATGAGTCTTAAGCTTGCTATAGAGCAGCTCAAAAGTCGGATCGAGAGGTTGGCGTTCTCCTCAATGGCGGTAGCCTTTATCTCCCACTCCTTGGTGTTGATTGCGGCCAAGAGGTGGGTGGCATTTTCAGGCCGAGAATATTCAATTCCAACGACCTTCATCGATTAATCACTTTGTTGAAGCGGTGAAAATGTCATCGATGCTCTCTCGGGGCGCATCTCGAATTTGTTATATTCACGCTTATAGGTATCGCGTACTTTCTTGATTTGGGACGAACCCTCATGGTAGGTTTCGAGGTGTTCCAAATCTCGTCTTGTGATCTCAAGATTGCAAATTCGATCATACTCCTGTCTACCAAGCCCACCATACAAGAGGTTCTTTGCCTTATTGTTGTTAGCCAAGAGGGTGTTGAAGCCGGCGTAACAACCGGGAAGAACAGCGGGGCTCGAACAACCTCCCATATAGCTTGTCCTTCGCTCTCAAGGAAGACTGCATGCGATTCTTCCAATAGGCATAATCGTGCCCATCGAAGATATGCGGCTTGGTGGAGTACTTATCCATCGCCAAGTTCGGTGACCGGTTAAGATCAAGATTGAACTAACAGGGCTCGATACCACTTGTTGGACCGAAAAGGCGACTAGAGGGGGTGAATAGAACACGCTCACTTTTTCAACCACGATTAGATTCAACACAAATTTCACTCCAATAGCTATAGAAGCTATGAAGATCGATATACCGATCTGTGGAAGACTAGGATTGAATCAATCAAAACCCGAAGCAAAACAACCAAAAACAACGAAACTTAATTTCCTAAGAGTAGGGCGGTCGACCTCTACTCGGGCGGTCGACCTCTCCAAGGGGCGGTCCGACCTCTAGCTAGGCGGTCGACCTCCGGTAGATGAGCAGTGAAATCGGCCAAAAACGAAGTTGCAAATAGGTCTAACTTTTGATCTACAACTCCAAACTTCATGAAACTTGGAACACACCTTCTCTAGGATGTCGGGAACCTATTCAATCGAAGATCATGGAGATCCATGGAAAAGTTCGACATTTTTCAGTTTGAGAGATGGATGGTTCAAAACAGAGTCAAAGCAAAACGTGACCCAAAAACTTGCTCGTGGGTGATTGATGATCAAGATGATCTTAGATGTGTTCCCACATGTCACGACAAGCTATATCATGTAAAGAAATCAATCAAAAACATGCGAATCAAAGAAAGACTCAAAATCACCAAATAGAGAGAAGAAGGGCAAAGAGACACATCTTTGATCAAAGCTTTCTTTGGATTGATTGATAGGGTTTGGGTTTGACCACTCCATCAATGGAGGACAAAGCTCAATCCAAGAGCACAAGATCAAATCAAAACTCTCTAGAACCCTAACCTCCACTAATCCTCTCCCTAAGCCAAAACTAGGGTTTCAATAATGATAAAAGAGTTGAAGGGGGTGCAGCCACCTCCCTCCTCTATTTATAGTGGAGACTTAGACCTTCTAGAAGATTAACTCAAATGGGCTCCCGTTAAGGCCCAACACAAGCGGGTCACACTGCACGCATTTTAAAGCGCCGTCTACAACACCTCTTAACCTAAACCGCTTCTCTTGCGCCGTCTTGCGCCGTGGGTAGGCAAAAGGTCACCAAGGTGATATTTGGTAAGATTACCAAAATACCCCTTCTCGGTCCTTCTCCGAAGACCGAGTCCATCTTCGCGAAGCACTTCGCATGCTCATACGTGTAGGTTGATCAGCGGCTCTCTCCATGTCGGCAAGTCTCTCCCATCCGGCTCCACCGAAACCACCATGGCACTTGCACCGACTCGCGCAGCTTGATCAAACCGATCGCCGCCGGCTGCGATTCGGTCATCATTATCCATACATGCCATACTTGATTTCATTGACCTCACCCGGCGCCGTCGATCGTTACGGACCTAAGCTCTCCAAGCCTCGTCCGATCATCCTCGCCGTTGACCGTCGTTGACCACCAAGCAACTTTGCACAACAATAGACAAGCAAATCGAAGCAGGAACAAGTTCTTCGCAACTTGACCCACGTTAGTCAAAACATGCATCATGCAACACATATGCTTTGAAACTCATGACTTTGACCTAACCAATGAACAACGCCGCCACGAAGGCGACATTCGATGACGATCGGTCGGACCGCCCCTCGGGGCGGTCGACCGGCCGGCTACCTGCGGTCGGACCGCCGGCCAAAGGCCGGTCTGACCGCCCGTAAGGACTTAGCCAATTTTCAACCCATGAAAATCCGAAACCTCTGAAACTTTAAACCAATAGAACTTTTCTTGGAGACTCCAAAATTATGGGAGCAAGAACAATGGGATCCCCACTTGCCTACACCCTCTATTTTTGGCCCGACTGTTTGACCACTTTTGGTCACGGCCGGTCCGACCGGCGCACATGGCCGATCCGACCGATTTGGGACCGGTCGGACCGCCGTGCTATGGCGGTCGGACCGCCCTATCGAAAGTCGAGCGATCTTTGAAACTTTGTCGAAAACCCGTGAAACGACAAACCATTAACGCCATTGCCAATTGTCACATCATCCTAAGATCTGGAGCATATCCCCATTATATCCACAATCTCCCCCTTGATGAACACATTGGCAATAATCCAGAAAATATAATTTGGAGGTTTGAAAAGTAAAATACTTTCGTTTTAGCACAAAGGCACAACTTGGTCCATAAGCAAGAAAAAGCAATGGAAATGACCAAGTGGCATCGAATAGAATAGGCAAGTGAGATAAGGCAAAAGAAAGCATAAAAACTTTGATTTCGAGAAAAGTCAAAAATCTCACTTAAGGTCCATATGAAAGAACAATTGTTCAATTGACCTTTGATCATTGTGAGGAGTAATAAATGCAATTTAAGTTCAGAAGAGTCAATAAGACAATAAGAATGCAATTCAAAAACTCCCCCTCACTATGATCCTCGGATTTCAGAAAATTTCAAATTCTCAACTTTCTCCCTTTGTATAAACTTCTCCCCAACATTAAAATATCTTCTCCCCTTTGACAATGGAGTCATCAAGGAATCACGCCTTCCTCTCATCCGAGATAGCAATTTGCGAATGAAGAAAGAAGCAAAAAGAAGAAGTATGCATGAAGTGCAATGGAGTGGCTTCATTTTTGTATTTTTCAATTTTTGATTACAAGAAGCTTTGGAGATTACCCAAAAGAACTAGCTAGCATTTCTAATATTGCACAAACAACATATCAAGCTGTGATGCTAGCAAGATCATGGTAAGACATATATATCAAAGCTAAGCACCAAGGCTCAAAAGTAAAGCAATAGATTTGATCAATTTAAGCAACGCTTCAAATTGACAAGTTCATCAACGAGGATCCTAAAGTGAAATTGGCCATGTCAAAATGTCAAAGTGAGATCAAAAATCTAACAAAGACCACATTAAGAGTCAATCAAGTCCGTATTGAATCATTTTGCTCAATCTTTTATAAACGCCCATTTGTCAATATTTTTCTCATTTGCATTGAATATTGAAGTTGACTAATGATCTAACTTAGTGACAAGATCTGGACTAGGAGCCATCCACAAACTCATCCTAAGCTTCGACCAAAGTTGATTAAAGGTATATCTTAGTAAAGAAGATCTGGACTAGGAGCCATCCACAAACTCTTTCTAAGCTTCTACAGGCGACAAATCTTGAGGTTCATGTCATTTTGACAAGCAATCCCCATGAGATCGTCGGTTCATCAAACTATCTCCAAGTTCATGTCATTTGACAAGCGGTCTCGTAAGAATAGTTTGGCACATTTTAAGCATAAGACAATCTTGATTTTCATTTTCACAAGAGCAGTTTTAGAATCTCAAGAACACAAAAGCTCAAGTAATGGTCAATTTTAGATCAAAGAGTTAACAAAGCAATTACAGCGGGGCCAATGTCACAAGAGGAGCACTAATTGCGCAACTCGCTAAAACATCCACAAATTGCAATTTCTTAGTTTGAGTTGTTTAAAAGTTCTAGCTCATATAGCAAAGACTTAGCTACACATGTAAAAGCATGATAATTCTAGCAAGTCAAAGAACTAGACATGGCATTGAGCAAGAATTGAAATACTAAAGCTCCAAAGGGTAATAGGCAAAGCTTCATCAATTTTAAAAGATAAGCGAGAAAATTTATATTACAATGCATCTTTTGGATTTTCAAACCACTTGAAGTATTTTACATATGAATGCAATATGATACAATGCGATGCAATAAAAAGCCTAAAACCTAAAAAGTTCAAAAGATCAACAAGTTCGAAAAAGAACAATAAAAGATCAAAAGAACAAGGTAAGATCGGAAAAGATCGAACTCCCCTCAAACCAACCCATAGGGATAAATTACCCTAACTCACTTCTCAAGGTGGCAAACCTAGTTGGGTCTAAAGGTTTGGTGAGGATATCGACCGATTGAGCCTCGGACTCCACGAAGTGTAGCACAATATCACCCTTCTCGACATGGTCTCTAAGGAAGTGATAGCGAATGTCTATGTGCTTGGTCCTAGAGTGTTGCACGGGGTTCTTAGCAATGTTAATAGCGAAGTGTTATCACGAAAAGAGGAACACTAGCAAAATTTAACCCGTAGTCCTTAAGAGTGGATACCATCCACAAAATCGACTCTGACAACTAGCGGCAGACTACATACTCGACCTCGTGATGGGTTGTGCAGCAGGACCGCTTCCTAGAAGACCAAGAAACAAGAGAAGTGCCTAGGAAGTGACAAGTGCAGAGGTACTCTTCCTATCAAGCCGACGACCCATAAAATCGAAATCGAAAACCCCGAATGGATAAAGAAGAAGAACAGAGTACCAAATGCCATCTTGGAGGGTAGAGTGTAAATACACGAATATGCGCTTAAGCGCTTGGCGATGGGAAGTTCTCGAGGCGCTGAAACCTCGCGAGGCGGTGTGAAGTGGATGTCGGTCTTGATGCCGTCAGTGCGGGAGGGAGCCGATCATCTTTGCGGTACTCGCGTTGATCCACGGCTTCTCCTTCCTCATCTGGATCCAGCGATCGAAATCGCCATGGGAGTGGCGATCGACTTGCGATCACCCATGTCGAGCGTTTGGCGGATCCTTAGTATACTTCGTCGATGGATGAAGATCCCTTCCTTACATTGCTTGATTTGAAGCCCAGAAAGTAATTGAGCTCTCCCATCATGCTCATCTCAAATTCCTGGACATAGTCTCGGAAAAGCTAGAAACAAGAGCATGAGAAGAACCACCAAAGATAATATCATCAACGTAAATCTGAGCAAGTAAGAAATCATTGCCACGCCTAAGAATGAACAAGGTCTTGTCTACCTTACCCATCTCAAAATCATTCTTAAGCAAGAAGGTCTTAAGTCTATCATACCGGGCTCTAGGGGCTTGTTTAAGACCATACAAGGCTTTGGATAGCTTGAAGACATGATGTGGGTTCTTGGGATTCTCAAAGCACAGGGGTTGCCTAACATAAACCTCCTCCTCTATAAAACCATTCGAAAGGCACTCTTAACATCCATCGATATAATCTAAAGCCCTTAGAGGCACAAATGCAAGAAGAATGCGAATAGCTTCTAGTCTAGCAGCAGGAGCAAAGGTCTCATCAAAATCTAACCCCTCAACTTGGCTAAAACCACGAGCTACTAACCTAGCCTTGTTTCTAACCACGAACCATCCTCATTTTGTTTGTTTTTGAAGACCAGTGAGTTCCTATAACATTATGACCACTAGGAGGTTCTACTAGGTTCCAAACCTTATTCCTCTCAAAATTCTCTAACTCCTCATGCATGGCATTGACCCAACTTGAATCGGATAAAGCATGTGATATATCGCGGGGTTCAAAAGAAGCTACAAAAGCGAGAATGAGAATAGAGGTTTGGATCATGATACAGGCGAGTGACTCGTTCATGGATATTACCTATCATCGATCCGGCGGATCTTTGCTTTTGAATGTGAAGTGGCGCTTTGGAGAAGAAAGTACCTCTTCGACCTCATGATCTGCGATGATGAAGATCGCAAAGTGCCTCAAGCGAAGGCGAAGTAGTCACGGCGGGTTCTTGTGCGAGAATAGGAATGTCAACGGCGCGGTGGAAGAGTATCATCGAGTCCATCATCATCTTCCTCTACAAATATACTCTCATCACTGTGTATCACAGAAATATCGATCTAGCTCGAGGCTAGTCTCATCAAAAGTGACATTGCATGTCTCTGAACGAGTTAGTTTGACATTAAAACTCGAAAACCCTTGAATGAGCGGGATAACCCGAAATAAACCATCAAAAGTTCTTGACTCAAATTTATCTAGATTTCTGTCTTGAGAATAAAACACTTGGATCCAAAGACTCGAAAGTGCGAGACGAGGGTTTTCTACAAAAGCGAAGCTCATAAGGAGTCTTGCCCAAAGCGGTCTCAAAAGACACGATTTGCAATATGGCAAGCGGTAGAAATAGCTTGACCCAAAACCTCCTCAGTGCTATACTCATCTAGCATTGTCCTAGCCATCTCAACTAGAGTCCTGTTCTTCCTTTCCACAACGCCATTTTGTTGAGGGGCGTGTGGGAGGAGAAGCGATGCTCAATTCCGCTTCGGCACAAAAGGAAGCAAAGATGCATTCTTGAACTCCGTGCCATTGTCACTGCGGATCGCTCTCAAGGCACTTGGAAGTTCGAAGCCAAGCGAAGAACAAGATCATGATAATGATCAAAAGCTTCATCCTTGAAGTGAGAAAGAACACCCAAGTGTATCTAGAAAAATCATCGACTATGACAAGAATGTACCATTTTCCACCAATGGCCGAACCTAAGCGGGACCAACGGTATCCATATGAAGCAAGCTCCCGGTCAAGTCGGTCATGACCATAGTCAGCGATGGGTGTGGCGGCAACTTGCTTGCCATGCCTACTGAGCGCATATCTGACATCCTTGCGGCTTTGAGTTTAGGCAAACCTCTCATGAGCTCAAGGTTGCTAACTCGCGTCGATGATCAAAACCAATGTGCCCCAAGCAGCGGTGCCAAAGCGAACTTCGGAAGAAGAAGATGAAATTAAGCACTTGAGAGAACCGGCAAGAGATTGGAAAAATCGGCTCCAAAGATCCTAGCAACTCTAGTAATCCCAAAACAAGCTCACCAAATGAATCAAGCACTCGACAAGCATTTTTCTTAAATCTAGTCTCATAGCCATCATCAAGAAGTTGAGAGGCGAAAGCAAATTAAACCTTAGCTTGTCCACAAGGCGGCGTCCTTGAGGATGAACTTGTCGTTCACCCCGATCGATCCGTTCCTTCAATCCGCCCTTGCCTATCATCTCCAAAGGTGATGAATTCATCACCGTCGACCGCGTGAAGGAGGTGAACCATCTTGAGTCTCGGTCATGTGGCGTGAGCAGTAGAGTCGACGAACCACGTGTCCTTCCTCTTTCGCGGTAATCCACGAAAATCAAGGCACGGAAGAACAATGTGTCTCAATCTCAAGTTAGTTAAACAAGACTTGGGAACCCGATCTTGAGACACATGTCTGCAGTAGTATGCAAAGCGAAGTGCTATCCTTGATTAAGTTTGAAGTTACATTATGAGCAATGGTTACTTTAACATAAGAGTTATCTGTCTAGGAACATGATGATGAGCATGTGACACAAATCCTAAACCAGGTTTCCTCTTTTCTACATTACCATGTCTCATAAAAGCTCTAGGTTGATTGAGTGAAATTCTAGCAAAATTTTCTTATCATTTTCAACCTCATGTGAGAACTCAACAAAATGTCCATTCTTCTTGCAATAGGTGCAATGGTACTTGATACCACCGGGAGAAGCACCCTTTGACTTAACGAAGTTTGGGCAAAACCATGATTTAAAAGTAGTTTTTGCAGGTTGGGTTTTAAATTCAACTAACCCATTTTCCAAGACTTGAGTTACTTGGGGCTTAGAATTATCTTGGATGAGTTGTATCCTAATCCTTGCTTCTTATAAGGAGTCTTAGATTTGTCGAAATCATGTTTAATTGTTTCTTACCTTTAGAAAATTTTTCTAAGGTATCCTTAAGATAAGCATTTTCTTTTCAAGATTAACACATGACTCACAAGTTTTGCCTTTAATAGCTCTAGCATATTTTTCCTTATATAAAGCAATTTCAAGTTTAAGAGCGGGACATGAAGCACATGTAGAAGACTCAATCTTGTTCTTAAGCTTGGCATATTTAGCTCTAATCGCTTCTAAGATATCTTTAACTTCATGTTCGCGTTCAATGCAAAAGAGCAAAGGCTAGGATCAACGACACGAGAGCAACCAACTTGCTGGAATCTAAGCATTTTTCACAAGGAGCAGATTTAACCTCAACTAACTCGGTCCTAGCATTTTCAAGTTGTTGCAAAGCAATATCATGAAGCGGATTGCGGTTTAGCAAATTACGAGTGTAGAGCATGGCGGGAAGAACATTCATCGATTCAAGAGTCTTAGTATTTGCAAGTTCTAAAGTCAAATTATCTACTTGAGACTCTAAGTCCTTGTTCTTAGCCATGATATACTCTAACGCCTTATCTGGCTCATGAGTTGCTCAAAGATAGTTTCGCATCTATCGGAAAGGACATCATAGGAGAGAGGTACCTCATCGTCGTCGGCGTCGTGAGTCGGCCATGAAGCAAGCGCCGTGAAGTCCTTGGCCTTCCCTTCTTCTTGTCTTGAGGATCTCCTCCTCCTTGTCATCCTCGCTCCGAGTCCACATCGCAAGTTGTTCCCCAAAGCGGCAAGAACCGGTGAGTGCCTTTGTGAGCTTAGCGACATCAAATCTTGATTTGTTCCATTGAGGCTTCTTCAAGTGGCTTTCCTTCCTTGTGGTTGCTCTTTCCTTTCAACTTGGGGCGGTTGCGGATGTGATTAAGCTCACCACACTCATAGCAAGTCACGGGACCTCCTCTCTTTTGTTTCTCATATTGTTATAGGCCCGTGTGGCTTTTACGACTATGAGGGCTAACTCGGCCTCGGAAGACTCTCAAACTCCTCTTCATGGATTGCGAGATAAACCGACAGCGAAAATCCGAAGAAGACTCGGAAGACCCATCGAAGCTCTCTTGGCGGAGTGCGCTACCAAGGCCATATTTTCCTTCTTGGGATGATCAATCCTCTTGATCTCATGAGTCTTAAGCTTGCTATAGAGCAGCTCAAAGTCGGATCGAGAGAGGTTGGCGTTCTCCTCAATGGCGGTAGCCTTTATCTCCCACTCCTTGGTGTTGATTGCGGCCAAGAGGTGGGTGGCATTCAGGTGAGAATATTCAATTCCAACGACCTTCATCGATTAATCACTTTGTTGAAGCGATGAAAATGTCATCGATGCTCTCTCGGGGCGCATCTCGAATTTGTTATATTCACGCTTATAGGTATGCGCGTACTTTCTTGATTTGGGACGAACCCTCATGGTAGGTTTGAGGTGTTCCAAATCTCGTCTGCGATCTCAAGATTGCAAATTCGATCATACTCCACATCTACCAAGCCCACCATACAAGAGGTTCTTTGCCTTATTGTTGTTAGCCAAGAGAAATTTGTTGAAGCGGCGTAACAACCGGGAAGAACGGCGGGGCTCGAACAACCTCCCATATAGCTTGTCCTTCGCTCTCAAGGAAGACTCGCATGCGATTCTTCCAATAGGCATAATCGTGCCCATCGAAGATATGCGGCTTGGTGGAGTACTTATCCATCGCCAAGTTCGGTGACCGGTTAAGATCAAGATTGAACTAACAGGCTCGATACCACTTGTTGGACCGAAAAGGCGACTAGAGGGGGTGAATAGAGCACGCTCACTTTTTCAACCACGATTAGATTCAACACAAATTTCACTCCAATAGCTATAGAAGCTATGAAGATCGATATACCAATCTGTGGAAGACTAGGATTGAATCAATCAAAACCCGAAGCAAAACAACCAAAAACAACGAAACTTAATTTCCTAAGAGTAGGGCGGTCGACCTCTACTCGGTGGGCGGTCGACCTCTCAAGGGGCGGTCCGACCTCTAGCTAGGGCGGTCGACCTCGGTAGATGAACAATGAAATCGGCCAAAAAGCGAAGTTGCAAATAGGTCTAACTTTTGATCTACAACTCCAAACTTCATGAAACTTGGAACACACCTTCTCTAGGATGTCAGAACCTATTCAATCGAAGATCATGGAGATCCATGGAAAAGTTACGACATTTTTCAGTTTGAGAGATGGATGGTTCAAAACCAGAGTCAAAGCAAACGTGACCCAAAAACTTGCTCGTGGGTGATTGATGATCAAGATGATCTTAGATGTGTTCCCACATGTCACAGCAAGCTATATCATGTAAAGAAATCAATCAAAAACATGCGAATCAAAGAAAGACTCAAAATCACCAAATAGAGAGAAGAAGGGCAAAGAGACACATCTTTGATCAAAGCTTTCTTTGGATTGATTGATAGGGTTTGGGTTCTGACCACTCCATCAATGGAGGACAAAGCTCAATCCAAGAGCACAAGATCAAATCAAAACTCTCTAGAACCCTAACCTCCACTAATCCTCTCCTAAGCCAAAACTAGGGTTTCAATAAGAATAAAAGAGTTGAAGGGGTGCAGCCACCTCCTCCTCTATTTATAGTGGAGACTTAGACCTTCTAGAAGATTAACTCAAATGGGCTCCGTTAAGGCCCAACACAAGCGGGTCACACACATGCGCATTTTAAAGCGCCGTCTACAACACCTCTTAACCTAAACCGCTTCTCTTGCGCCGTCTTGCGCCGTGGGTAGGCAAAGGTCACCAAGGTGATATTTGGTAAGATTACCAAAATACCCTTCTCGGTCCTTCTCAGAAGACCGAGTCCATCTTCATGCACTTCGCATGCTCATACGTGTAGGTTGATCAGCGGCTCTCTCCATGTCGGCAAGTCTCTCCCATCCGGCTCCACCGAAACCACCATGGCACTTGCACCGACTCCTGCGCCGCTTGTCAAACCGATCGCCGAATCGCCTGTTCGGTCATCATTATCCATACATGCCATACTTGATTTCATTGACCTCACCCAAACGATCGTCGATCGTTACGGACCTAAGCTCTCAAGCCTCGTCCGATCATCCTCGCCGTTGACCGTCGTTGACCACCAAGCAACTTTGCACAACAATAGACAAGCAAATCGAAGCAGGAACAAGTTCTTCGCAACTTGACCCACGTTAGTCAAAACATGCATCATGCAACACATATGCCTTTGAAACTCATGACTTTGACCTAACCAATGAGCAACGCCGCCACGAAGGCGACATTCGATGTGATCGGTCGGACCGCCCCTCGGGCGGTCGATCGGCTGCCTTGCCGGTCGGACCGCCGGCCAAAGGCGTCCGACCGCCGTAAGGACTTAGCCAATTTTCAACCCCGAAAATCCGAAACCTCTGGAAACTTTAAACCAATAGAACTTTTCTTGGAGACTCCAAAAATTATGGGAGCAAGAACAATGGGATCCCTCACTTGCCTACACCCTCTATTTTTGGCCCGACTGTTTGACCACTTTTGGTCACGGCCGGTCCGACCCGGCGCACATGGCGGTCCGACCGATTTGGGACCGGTCGGACCGCCGTGCTATGGCGGTCGGACCGCCCGTCCGAAAGTCGAATAATCTTTGAAACTTTGTCGAAAACCCGTGAAACGACAAACCATTAACGCCATTGCCAATTGTCACATCATCCTAAGATCTGGAGCATATCCCCATGATATCCACAGAAAACTACCCAAAAGAACAAGCTGGCATTTCTATAATCACACAATACATATCAGGCCTGAAAGCGCTAGCAAGATCATGTTAAGACATATATATCAAAGCTAAGCTAGAAGGCTCAAAGTAAAAGCGATGAATTGTAACAATTTAAGCAAAACTTCAAAACTAGCAAGTTCATCAACAGAGATCCTAAAGTGATAATGGCCATGTCAGGATGTCAATGTGAGATCAAGAAGCTAACAATGACCATCCTGGAGACAAAAAAATCCGGAATTGAATCATTTTGCTCAAAGAACTTCAGTCACCCATTTTTTACAATAGTTTTTCATTTGCAATGAATATTGATGTTAATTAAAAGTCTATCTTAGTGAGGAAGATCCTGGACTAGGAGCCATCCACAAACTCTTCCTAAACTTCAACCAAGGTAATTAAGGGCCTATCTTAGTGAAGAAAATACTGGACTAGGAGCCATCCACAATCTCTTCCTAAGCTTCAACCAGGGCGACAAATCTTGAGGCACATGTCAATTTTGACAAGCAATCCCCATGAGATCGTTTGGATCATCAAACTATCTCCAAGTTCATGTCTTTGACAAGCAGTCTCGTGAGAATAGTTTGGCACAGATTTTGAAATTTGATTTTTCAATTTGCATAAGAGCAGTTTTAGATTCGCAAGGGAACAAAAAGCTCAAGAGATGTTCAATCCTAGATTCAAGAGCTAACCAAGCAATTTTGACAAAGCCAATATCACACGAGAATCACTAATTGTGCAACTAGCTAAAAGATCCACAAATTATAATTTTTAGTTCAAGTTGTCTTAAAGTTCTAACTCATTTAGCAAAGACTGAGCTACACATGTGAAAGTATGATAATTCTAGTGAAGGACCGAAATGGCAACAGAGGGGGGTGAATGGTGCCTTAAAATTAAGAACTCCCCTTTACTGTATTTAAAACAAACCTACAAAGCCCTCTGGAAATCTCAAGAAGAATGAAGCAAAATCAGAGAACGAAAACAAGCTTGATGCATTACATCGAAATCGGAAGCTTTGATTCTACCCGTGATAGTTCCGCACTCCGGTAGTTCGGGTTCGATCACGGAAGTTCCGCCAATGATAATTCATATTGGACAATCGGAAGTTCGATTGTCCCGACCAAGAACAAGTCGCTCGGGTTTTTCCCAAAAATCCAAAATACTAAATCTTGAATGCTCTTCTCAGGTCAAGTTTCACAGGACATCATCCTAAACAACATCTTGACCTCATGGAGAAGAATCGCAAACAAAGATTCATTAATCAAGGCAAAATCGGATTTCTTGAAGAAGGGACAAGAAAGACCAAAAACCACAATAGACAAGATTCTCAGATTCTTAGCTCATGAAACATTGAGGATATATTAGCAATAGCAATACGACTCTAGTTATCAAGTTTCATGCCTTCTTATAAGACGAATCAAGAGTTTCATCAAAAACCCTAGCTATTCATGAGAAGAACAGAGAGAAGAGAGAGGGCATAAACAAGTAATCAAAACCTCAGAGTTTCATTGATAGAAATCAAACGATTACAGAGGGAAACACAGAGGAATGATTACATAAGATTTCAGTTCATCCTCTCCAACTCAACAAACTCTCAAAAAGCAAAACAAACTCTTTTGCTAAAGCAAACCCTAATTTTCTCTCTCAAAAAGTCTAACCCTAACACCAGGGGTTCACCTCTATTTATAGCCCTTGGCTAATGGGCCTCCAACCCATTAAGCCCGCTACACCCGAACGGAACCGCCTCCACTTGTGCCGCTTTGCGAAAAGACCGTTTCTCCCCTTGCACACCTTCTGGAAGCCTCCCGTTCACCTTGCTGTCCTTGACTCGCAACCACCTCAAGATTCACGCCGTCTTCGACACATCCCGACCGTTCTGACCTCAACGCCGCCTGCGCCTAGTCCGATCACCTCGTGTCTCGCAACGACTTCGTCTCGATGTCCTGCAGTCAACACAGACAAAAACACATCACATAGCATTGCACAATATCATAGCATCAACATTTGTACAAGACTCAAACTCATACAAACTCAAAATCACAAATTATACTTCTCTGCACAGTTCTGGACACAATCGGAAGTTCCGCACTTACCACAGCGGAAGTTCCGATTTCCAGAACATCCGCGCTTGTCAGGATTATCGGAAGTTCCGTGCTTACCATTGCGGAACTTCCGATTATCGGAACGTCCGCACTCCCAGATTTTCAATTCCGATTTTCATCACAGAGGAATACTCACGTCAATATTATCGGACAAACCGCGACCCCAGGTGCGGAAGTTCCGATTACTTCAACCGAACACAATTCCCAGATTAATCGGAAGTTCCTTTTTCCAACGTCGGTAGTTTCGATTATCGGAACTTCCGCTACATACACAGCGGTAGTTCCGATTATCCTGATTCAGCACAGAAACAGTACAAACAGAGAGACTCAACTCTCAACCCATTCAACAAGCTGTCAAATACTCATCACTCACAGTGGAGGACCTCTCACATGGTCTCTCATCTAGCAAGTCAAAGAACTAGACATGATATTGAGCAAAAATTGAAATACTAAAGCTCAAGAGGGTAATAAGCAAAGCTTCATCAATTCAAAAGATAAGCAGTAAGGTTTATATTACAATGCATCTTTTTGAGATTTTCATATGAATGCAATATAATACAATGAGATGCAAGAAAAACCTAAAAGCTTAAAAAGTTCAGAAAATCAACAAGTTTAGAAAAGAACAAGGAAAGATTAGATGAACAAGGAAAGTTCAGAAAAGAACCAACTCCCCCTCAAACCAACCCATAAGGGTAAATTACCCCTAACTCACTTCTCAAAGTGGCAAACCTAGTTGGGTCTAAAGGCATAGTGAGGATATCAGCTAACTGAGCCTCGGACTCCACAAAATGTAGCACAATATCACCCTTCTCTACATGGTCTCTAAGGAAGTGATAGCGAATGTCTATGTGCTTGGTCCTTGAGTGTTGCACAGGGTTCTTAGCAATATTAATGGCAGAAGTGTTATCACAGAGAAGAGGAACACTAGCAAAAGATAACACATATTCCTTAAGAGTGGACACCATCCACAAAATCTAACTACAACAACTAGCAACAGCTACATACTCAGCTTCTGCAGTGGATTGAGCAACAGAGGACTACTTCCTAGAAGACCAAGAGACAAGAGAAGTGCCTAAGAACTGACAAGTGCCTGAGGTACTCTTCCTATCTAACCGACAACCCGCAAAATCAGAATCAGAAAACTCCCAAAATGGACAAAGAAGAAGAGTAGGAATACCAAATGCCATACTGAAGGGTAGAGTAAAGGTACCTGAAGATGCACTTGATGGCTTGGCGATGTGAAGTCCTCGGAGACACCTGAAACCTCGCGCAGAGGCAGACCGTGAAGTGTTTGTCCGGTCTTGAGGCCGTCAGATACATGAGGGAGCCGATCATGCTGCGGTACTCGCATTGATCCACGGCTTCTCCTTCCTCGTCTGGATCCAAAATAGTTGAAGTTGCCATGGGAGTAGCGATCGGCTTACAGTCACCCATATCGAAGCGTTTGAGCAGATCCTTAGTGTACTTCATCTAATGGATGAAGATCCCTTCTTTGCACTGCTTGATTTGAAGCTCCAGAAAGTAGTTGAGCTCCCCCATCGTACTCATCTCAAATTCCCTGGATATGGTCTCAGAAAAACTAGAAACAAGAGCATGAGAAGAACCACCAAAGATAATATCATCTACATAAATCTGAACAAGCAGGAAGTCATTGCCATACCTAAGAATGAATAGATTCTTATCCACCTTACCCATCTCAAAATTATTCTTAAGCAAGAAGGTCTTAAGTCTATCATACCAGGTTCTGGGGGCTTGTTTAATACCATACAAAGCTTTGGATAGCTTGAAAACATAATATGGATACTTGGAATTCTCAAAGCCCAAGGGTTGCCTAACATACACTTCCTCCTCTATGTAACCATTCAGAAAAGCACTCTTAACATCCATCTGATGCAGCCTAAAACCCTTAGATGCAGCAAAAGCAAGCAGAATGCGAATCACTTCTAATCTAGCAACAGGAGCAAATGTTTCATCAAAGTCTAACCCCTCTACTTGGCTGAAACACTGAGCTACCAATCTAGCCTTGTTTCTAACCACAAAACCATCCTCACTTTGTTTATTTTTGAACACCCGATGGGTTCCTATCACATTATGAACACTAGGAGATTCTACTAGGTTCCAGACCTTGTTCCTCTCAAAATTCTCTAACTCCTCATGCATGGCATTAACCCAGCTCGAATCAAACAATGCATGTGATATATCGTGGGGTTCAAAAGAGGCAACAAAAGCAAAATGGGAGTAGAGTCTCGGATCATGATATCTAGAGCGAGTGACTCGCTCTTGAAGCTGACCGATCATCTGATCCGGAGGGTGACTCTTCTGGATGTGAAGTGGAGCGCCCGGGGGTGATAGTGTTTCTTCGACCTCCGCAGGTACTACTAATGATGAAGATGCAGCAGGAGCCTCAAATGAAGGTCAAGTAGTCGCAGCAGGTTCTTGTGCTGGAATGAGAGCCTCAACAATAGCAGGTGGAAGACAAGTATCAACTCCATCCTCATCTTCCTCCACAAAGATGCTCTCTGTAACCTATGAATCACATGAAACATCGGATCGAGCTCCAGGGCTAGTCTCAACAAAAGTGGCATTGCATGTCTCCTGGACAATATTAGTTTCAACATTAAAGACCCGAAAACCCCTCGAATGTGCAGGATAACCTAGAAATAAACCATCAGAAGTTCTTGATTCAAATTTATCTAGATTTCATGTCTTCAGAATAAAACACTTGGCTCCAAAAACTCAAAAATGATAAACAAAGAGTTTTCTACCAAACCAAAGCTCATAAGGAGTCTTGCCCAAAGAAGGTCTCAAGAAGACACGATTTGCAATATGGCAAGCTGTAGCAATAGATTCGCCCAAAACCTCCTCGGTGTGCTATACTCATCTAGCATCGTCCTAGCCATCTCGACTAAGGTCATGTTCTTCATTTCCACCACGCTATTTTTTTGAGGGACGTGTGGAGAAGAGAATTGATGCTCAACACCACGCTCAGCACAGAAAGAGACAAACGAGGCATTTTGAGGGACGTGTGGAGAAGAGAATTGATGCTCAACACCACGCTCAGCACAGAAAGAGACAAACGATGCATTCTTGAACTCCGTGTCATTGTCACTGCGGATCGCTCTCAAGACACTAGAAAGTTCAGAAGCCAAACGAAGAACAAGGTCATGATAATGACCAAAAGCTTCATCCTTCGAAGTAAGAAAGAACACCCAAGTATATCTCGAAAAATCATCAACTATGACAAGGATATACCATTTGCCACCGACTGACCGAACCCGAGCAGGACCAACAGTATCCATATGAAGCAACTGTCCCGGTCCGTCAGTCATGACTATAGTCACTGATGGGTGTGAGGCGGCAACTTGCTTTCCATACCTACAGGGCGCACATACAACATCCTTGATAGCTTTGAGTTTGGGCAAACCTCTCATGAGATCAATGTTGCTAACTCACGTCAGATGATCAAAACCAATGTGCACCAATCGTCGGTGCCAAAGCTAGAAATCAGAAGAAGATGCAAGCAAACATTTGAGAGTTCCAGCAAGAGATTCAGAGAAATCAGCTCCAAAGATTATACCAACTCTAGAAATCCCAAAAACAAACTCACCAGCAGAATCAAGCACACAGCAAGTATTTTTCTTAAATCTAGTCTCATACCATCATCAAGAAGCTGTGAGATAGAAAGCAGATTGTACCTTAGCTTATCCACAAGAGCAACGTCCTTTAGGATGAATTTGTCGTTCACCCCGATCGATCTCGTCCCTTCAATCCGCCCTTGTGTATCATCTCCAAAGGTGATGAAGTCATCACCTGTCGCTCGCGTGAAGGAGGTGAACCATTTTGAATCTCCGGTCATGTGGCGTGAACACCCGGATTCGACGAACCACGTGTTCTTCCCCCTTCCACGGCGATCCTGAAAATCAAGGCATGGAAGAACGATGTGTCTCAATACTGGGGATAGTTAAATATGACTTGGGAACCCAGTACTGAGACACATGTCTGCGAGTAGTATGCAAAGCAGAAGTTCTATCCTTGATTCTATTTGAAGTTCTATCATGAGCAATGGTCACATGGACATGGGAAGCATCATGTCTAGGAACATGATAATAAGAAGTATGAGAAACAAATCCTACACCAGGTTTATTTATTTTTCAAAATGACCATGTCTCATGACGGCTTTAGGTTGATGAGATGAATTTCTAACAAACTTTTTCCTATTATTTTTTAACATACGCCAACAGAACTCAACCAAATGCCCATCCTTCTTTCAATAGGTGCAATGGTACTTGATACCACTGGGAGAAGCACCCTTTGACTTAACAGATGGTTGGGCAAAACCTGCAGATTTAAAAATTATTTTTGCGGGTTAGGTTTTGAATTCAACTAATCTATTTTCCAAGACTTGAGTAACTTTTGGCTTTGAATTGTCTTGGATAGAGTTGTATCATAACCATTGCTTCTTGTAAGGAGTTTTAGACTTATCCAGAATCATGTTTAATTGTTTCTTACCTTTAGAGAATTTTTCTAAGGTATCCTTAAGATAATCATTTTCTTTTTCAAGATTAAAACATGATTCACAAGTTTTACCCTTAATGGCTCTAGCATACTCTCCTTATATAAAGTAACTTTAAGCTTAAGGGTTTCGCATGAAATACAAGTAGCAGAATCAATTCTATCCTTAATCTTAGCAAACTTAGCTCTAACAGCATCTACTATATCTTTTACTTCATGTTCACGTTCAATGCAGAAAGAGCAAAGGCTAGAATCAACATTACAAGAAGTAACAAAATTACTAGATTCTAAGCATTTTTCACAAGGAGCAAATTTAACTTCAATTAGCTCAGTTCTAGCATTTTCAAGTTGGTGCAAAGCGACATCATGAGCAGTTTGCAATTTAGTAATTTCAGAATGTAACGCATGGCAGGATGAACATTCATCGTCGTCAAGACTCTTAGCGTTCACAAGTTCTAATTTTAGATTATCAATTTGTGACTCTAAATCCTTGTTCCTAACCATAGTAAACTCTAAAGCTTCATCCTAACTAATCAGTTGCTCATACATGGTTTCACATCAATCAAATAGAATGTCATAAGATGGAGGTACCTCATTGATGTCATCGACGTTGACAGAGTCGGTCATGAAGCACATACCGGTGAAGTCCTTAGCCTTCCCTTTCTTCTTGTCTTGAGGGATCTCCTCTTTGTCCTCTTCGCTTCCGGAGTCCACATCGCTCAAGGATTGGTCTCCAAAAGCGGCAAGGACCCGGTGAGCGGCCTTCATAAGCTTGGCAGTATCAAACTTAGGCTTGTTCCCATGAGGCTTCCTCCAAGCTGCCTTCACCTCCTTGTGGTTGCTCTTTCCTTTCAGCTTGGGGCAATTAGCCTGAATATATGATTGAGCTCTCCACACTCATAGCAAGTCGCAGGCCACCTCTCTTTTTGTTTCTCACATTATTATAGGCACGTGTGAATTTTTTGGCTAGAAGGGCTAATTCAGACTCAGGGATACTCTCAAGTTCCTCTTCATGGATAGTAGATAAACAAGCTAGAGAAAATCCAGAAGAAGACTCAAAAAAACAATCAGAAGATTTCTTGAGATGCTCTGCTACCAAAGCCATATTTTCCTTCTTGGGATGGTCAACTCTTTTAATAGGTCTTGAGTTTGCTATAAAGCAACTCCAAAGTAAGACTCGAAATGTTGGTGTTATCCTCAATGGTGGTAGCCTTCATCTCCAACTCCTTGGTATTGATTGCAGCCAAGAGGTGGGTGACATTCTCAGATTGAGAATATTCAATATCAACCGCTCTCAGCTGGTTGAGCACCTTGTTGAAGTGAGTAAAGACGTCATCGATGCTCTCTCCAAGACGCATCTCGAACTTGTTATACTCTCGCTTAAAGACCGTCTGACGCACTTGCTTGATCTGGGACAAACCTTCATGGTAGGTTTCGAGAATGTTCCAGATCTCGTGCGTGGTCTCAAGGTGGCAGATTCTATCATACTTCTGTCTACCAAGTTCGGCTTATAGGAGGTTCTTTGCCTTATGGTTGTTAGCCAAGAGGGCTGCTGAAGCCGGCGTAGCAACTTTGGGCAAAACGAGCGGAGCTCGAACAACCTCTCATACGGCTTGTCCTTCGCTCTAGAGGTAGACACGCATGCGATTCTTTCAATAGGCATAGTCGAGCCTATAAAAGACGTGCGGCTTTGTGGAGTACTTCTCCATCGCCAAGTTTAGTGACCGGTTAAGATCAAGATTGAACTAACCGGTCTATGATACCACTTGTTGGACCGAAACGGCGACTAGAGGGGGGGTGAATAGGAGCACGATCTCTTTTTTTACAAAGATCGGATTCAACATGATTTTATCTCCAATAGCTATGAGAGCTATGAAGATCAATATCTAAGCACAGCAGAAGTCTTGTATTGAATCCAATCCAAACCCCGGAGCAAAACTACCAAAATCAATAAAGGCTAAAATCATAAGTGTTGGGCGGTCTGACCTCTATATCAATGTTGGTCGTACCGGTCACCTTGAATGGTCGGACCGGTCACCTTGGGCGGTCTCACCTCCAGCCTGATGAACAGTGAAATCAGCCCAAAAAACAAAGTTGTAAATAGGTGTAACTTTTGATCTACAACTCCAAACTCGATGAAACTTAGAACACACCTTCTCTAGGATATTAGAAACCTATTCCAATCAAAGATCATGAAGATCCTTGGCAAAGTTCCGACCTTTCCCGTTTGAGTGAAGGATGGTTCAAAATCGAATCAAAACGAAAACTAGATCCAAAATCTTGCTCGTGGGTTAGAGATGATCAAGATGATCCTAAATGAGTTCCTACATGTCACAGCAAGCAAGATTGGGGGCAGAAACCAACAGAAAACTTGTGAATCAAAGAAAGCCACAAAATCACAAAATAGAGAGCAAGAACGAAAAGATACTCATCTCAAGAAAACTTGCATAGATTGATTTGTGATTGTTGCTGGTTTATAGCCACTCCAACACGGAGGACAAAACTCAATACATGATCACAAAATCAATCTCCTCTTAAAGAATCATAACCTCTCCACTCCCTAATCTCAAAAACAAAACTAGGGTTTTCAAAATAAGAAAAAGTATTAGAGGAGGTGCACAGCACCCTCCCATATTTATAGTGGAGGCTAACCTTCTAGAAGAGTTTCTTATTGGGCACCCGTTAAACCCACACACAAACGGGTTTAACTCACGCATGCATTTTAAAGCGTCATCTTCATCTTCTCTTAACCTAAACCACTTCTCATTGCGTCACCTTGCGCCGCGGTTTAGCCAAAAGCAATCAAGGCTGTATTTTAGTGATATTACCCAAATATCCCTTCTCGATCCTTCTCCAAAGACTATCGAGTCCAATCTTCATGAAGCAGTTCCATGCTTCGCCACGTGTAGGTTGATCAACGGCTCTCATCATGTCGGCAAGTCTCTCCCATCCAGCTCCCACCGAAACCACCATGGCACTTGCACCGACCCCCGCGCCGCTTGATGCAACCCGTCGCACCGATTTTCCGTTCGGACATACTTATCCGTTTTGCGCCACGCTCGAATCCAATGACTTCACCTAGCACCATTGATCGTTCTGAACCTCAGCTCTCAAGCCTAGTCCCAATCATCCTTGCCGTTGACCGTCGTAGATCTCCAAGCAACCTGCACAACAATAGACCAAGAAATCGATTCCAGAAACAAGTTCTTCGCAACTTGACCCACGTTAGTCAAAACATGCATCATGCAACACATATGCACTAAAACCCATGAACTTAACTCAACAACCAAGTATCGTCGCTACGAAAGCCGACGAATCAAGTGGAAATCGGTCAGATTGTCATTCAATGGCCGGTCTGACCGCCCTCTGGCCGATCTGACCGCCCAGAAGGGACTTAGCCGATTTTCAACCCTTGAAAACCGAAAGCTCTCTGGAAATTTCAAACGAATAGAACTTTTGACTGGAGACTCCAAAAATTACGAGACCAAGTGCATTAGAATCCCCTCTCTTGCCTACACCCTCTATTTTTGGCCCAGCTCAAAACTCCAATAAAAATAATGGCCGGTCCGACCGCCGCTCATAATCTTAGGATGATGTTACAATTGACAATGTCATAGAAGGAAATTTCAATTCGAATAGAACAATTGACCGAGACTCCAAAATTACGAGACCAAGTGCATTAGAATCCTTCTTGACATTGTCACCTCTATTTTCATTCTAAGATCATGAGCATATCTTCATGATATCCACACACTTTGGTATATTAATTCACATATGTACATTGATTTTTAGGATGATGTTACTTCAATTCGAGCACCTAGAAGATAGAAGTTTAAATTGATGGAATTGTATTGTGAGAGGGCACAGCTACAAGATGGCCAAAGTCGGACCGGCCAATGACGGTCCGCAAAACTGAATTGTTGCCGAAAACACGTGAATGGACAAACTTTCTATGACATTGTCAATTGTAACATCATTCTAAGATCATGAGCATATCTCCATGATATCCACACACTTTGGTATATTAATTCACATATGTACATTGATTTTTCAGTTCATGTTACTTCCCCGATGATTCGAGCACCCTAGAAGATGCTGAAGTTTCAATTGATGGAATTGTATTGTGAGAGGGCACAGCTACAAGATGGCCAAAGCATCCTTGATGTTGGATGTGGCTGTGGATCCCTCTCTATGGCACTGCAGTATTACAGGGATATGCAACTCAACGACACAAAAGACTTTCGTAGAAGAGCTGTGTAGGTAAGTGCAATGGTTTTGTTCGTTCAAAAAAGTTCGATGATTTTAGTGCTGAGGGGGTCTGATGAGTTCATTCTGTTACCATGTACGTAGTAGAAATTGTATGTTCCGTATGGCCCTTTTAAATGGGCATTGCAACCTATTGATGACTCTGCAATTTGATTTCATTCCAATGCTCTAAAAAGCGGTAAGCGGTATTCGTTCGGTCACCCTACCTTGTAACAATTATATGGTAATCGGCCTTGTAATTACCTTACTTTAAATTTATAGATTTATATACACACTCATACTGTCATAACAAGATATCTAATGCATCATTTTTTTGTGTGTGTGTGAATATAGGCTTCAAAACAAAGCTATTGTCAATAATGACAGGTAAGAGATACAATTTCACAACAGCAAAAGATACAATTCACTAATTCAGCAGAGAGCAGAGAGACAGAAAAGAGCCAAAAAGGCTCCGAACAGATGTGGAAGGAGATGGAACTGTTCTTTTTGGGCCGACCACAAGTGGACTGAGTAATAAAGCCAGTTGCTAGTGTTTTTCAAATACTTCATACTTACCCCTAATATTCGGTCTGGTATACAGTATTCGGTCCGAATATCCGCATAACCGGCCGTTTAATCTGGTAAATACGTTAACTAACTCTTTCTGCAATATTCCACTGGGGAAGGGACCTGGTCCTGTTATTCGGCCGAATATTAGGCCTATCGGACCATTTTTTGGAATATTATTTCATTTTCATCACGTAGTTATATTACTTCTTTAATTTGTAGTTATTTCAAATAGTGATGTTCCACTACCACATGAGCCTACAATACGATTAACTCATGACGTCCTCAATGTTCTTTTTTATCTATGTTCTATGCCCTTAGCTCCGGTGTTAACAGAAATGATCTTCCACATGCACAAATCTTTGCTAGATATGCACATAGATTTTCTAGTGTCATTGGGCCCAGTGATTTTCATTTTCCCTGCATTAAATACTCTGTGTATGCCACTTCATATTTGTTACAGGGAAAATGAGCTATCAAATGTTGAAATAATTGTGGCGGACAACAGCAAGTTTGAGATGGAGCGTTCTTTTGACAGGATGGTATTGTAACATCCTAAATTTTACTTTTTTCGGAAATTTATTTTAAAGTAATTAATTCAAAGTGTTGGATTTTTTTTGGGAGTTTTTGCATTCATTTAAATTCCAAATCTGTAATTCAAATCTAAATTCCATCTTCAAATCCAATTCGATTGTCTCAATTCAAATTTTGTCGTCAAAGATTAAAATCCGTAAAACTTCCTGGGCTGAAATCCAATTCTTTCGTTTCTTGGCCTATTTCTTTTTTCCTTCCTTCTTTTTCCTTTCCTCTTTCTTGTCTCAGCTCTTGCTCTGGCCGCACCCGAGCCACGCCTGAGCCAGCACCGCCTGTGTTCGCCATTGTCACGCCAGCCAGCGCCTGGCTGCGCGTCACGCCGCCATGCATGTCCAACGTGTGCCCGCGTCGCCCGCGCGCGCCCTGCCCATGTTGTGCGCCTGTGCATCCACGATGTCTTCAATTCAAGTCATCACCACGCACGATCAATGCTTCGTTGCCACAGTCACTCAATTGCATGTCTGTTTCTTTCGTTTCCATTCCGAGCAATAATGTCGCCGGCAATGCCGCTCATCGATTCAAACACCGTCTGAGGCTATAAATTGGAGCACCGGCACCCCTTCTACCCCGTTCGCACCCCCTCTAAATCCCATATCCACCAGAACTCTGACATCGACGTATTTCCTGTTTTTCCCGAGCGCCGACCACCACACCCGAATTGTGTTTCCATCAATCCTGTAAGAATTTTGTTGTCGCAACTGTGTCACGGCGTGTTCCCAAGCTCGGTTAGTGTTTCTCCTCAATCAATTTCACTTTTTGTACGTACGTCACCGGAATTTCGTTGTCGAATCTCTCTAGGCCGAAATCGACTCTGTCAATCGATCTTCTTCTCCGGTGAGTATTTTGTCGAATCGATCGCGTCATCACGTGTTCCCAGTCATCCTCCACCTTCCCCCCCACCCCCGCTCAATTCGTCCAATTTCTCACCGTGAAGTGCCGCCGCCATCATCGCCACCCTTTTGCCCCCGTCACCACCCCTTTGCCGCCGCCGGTCACCGTGGAGCCGCCACTCCGACCATCCTCCGACCTCCCGACCCCTCCTACAACATCCCCATGACCAAGATCAGCCCATGCTCTCGCTAAATCCCCCGGGACGCCGCCCCATCGCCGGCGCCAGCATCTACCTGTGTGTCGTCGCCTCGCTCCACCGTTGGCTCCGTCGTCGCCTCCCATAGCCTCCCCGACCCCGTGGAGTTCCATTTTGGTGGTTTCTGGCCGCCGCCACCCTGCCCCTCGCCGGCGCCGCCACTGTGTGCCTCCTCCTTCCTCTATTCTGCTCTGGAAGCTCTCTGTATTTTGTTATTTGGCTCAATGACATGTAGGTCCCTCTAATCAGTGACTTCTTCTTTCATCTCATTTCTTCCTTTTATGTCTCCTCCTTCCTCTATTCTGCTCTGGAAGCTCTCTGTATTTTGTTATTTGGCTCAATGACATGTAGGTCCCTCTAATCAGTGACTTCTTCTTTCATCTCATTTCTTCCTTTTTATATCTCACTAGCAAAATGGGCCATAGATGTCATATACCAAAATTGCTCTACACCGTAAATTTCATAACAATAAAATCCAGAGAATATTCCCTCTCCTTCCAATTCTCATGAATTTAAATTTCTGATAAATCTTTCAGGTGTTCGTTCTCCTTCATACGAACTTCGATTCCGTCGATTTTTGTTCCTAAATTCTTATAACTTCATTATATACCTTCTAGTATTTATTTTATAGTTATTAGATTTTATTTATTTTCTATTATTTATTTTGGTTCGATTCACGTGTGTAGAATCTGACACCACCGACACTAGTTTGGACCAACCGGAAGCATTAACCTCCAACATCGACGAATGCGAGTCTCCTTTGAACATTATTGTAATACCCCAGAAATTGATCGGTAATTAGAGATTCAGTCGGAGGAGTAAAATGCAAAGAAAGGAATAGAAATTCAAAGAAAAAGAGGGGGTTTTGGCATTTTTACGACAACCTGGGCCACAGGCTGCGGCCCAGGCGGCCCAAGAGGGGGGAGGCCGGCCAAGGGGAGGGGGAGGCGCCCCCAACCCTAGCCGCCTCCCCCACTCCCTCCTCTCCCCCTAGAGCCGCCACCTCCATTCCCCTCCTCCCCGTTGTTCCTTGCTGCTCCTTGACGGCGTCTCGCTGCTGCGGAGATCCCCGGTGTCGCCCCCAAGCTCTCCCCCGAAGCCGTCTCCTTCCAAAGGCGCCGCCGACCGTTCGCCGGCGATCTTGTGGCCGGTCTTGGAGAGGGAAGGGAGGAGAAGGGAGGGAGGTTCTTGGGGGGTGGATTCACGTCTCCCTGCAGATCTTCAATGGTAACGAATGCTTTTAGTGGTAGTTTGATTCGATTTTATTGCTTAATGGTGGATTAGATCTAAATCGGTTTCTGTTCTGGAGATTCCAGAACGCATCCGTCTCCTTGCGCGGCCAGTTTCGACCCTTTAGAGGCCGAATCTCGGGTCGACGTCTCCTAGAGATATGTTCCTTGTTTCGTTAGCTTTCTTTTGGCACTGAGATCACGAGATTCCACCCAGTAGTTTAGGAGTTATGAATTTTTAACCGCACACTGCTCTGTCTGTCAGAAATTTTGGAGACTGTGGTTGATCTTAAGTTTTGTTCTAGATAGAGCCAGATTCAGGGAGGCCACCCAAATAGGTTTTTGAAGATAATTTCTCCATGATTCCATATTGATAAAGATCATCTCCATAGGATCTATAGACTGAAAGTTACAAGCTTTTCTTTACGACTGTTCTGAAATCTGGACAGGTTTCTGTCGGTGTCTTCCTGGGCAGATTAGTCCTCTGTTTTGGCCGAATCAGAGGATCCCGCCAACTAAAGTTTCATAGCCTGGTTCGTTAGGATTAGCTGAGTACTGGTTTCAGGTCTTTAGGAGTTACAGATAATTAATGGTGAATTTTATCGTACAACTGCCAGTAGAGTAGTAATCTGGTCTTTTGGGTGAAGTTGTCAAATTGAACCCTTGGTTGTGTGGGTTGGTTAGAGGGTATGATAGGGCACGTGTAGATACGTCATACCTTGTTATTCTTATTCCGTGTAAATACTTGTGTAGGCGGTGAGGCGGTGGGTGGAAGGACACCTTCGTTGCTTCCTAGTACGTCGCAAAGACTAAGACAAGTCTTGTTTGTTAATTTGTGTTGTTTTCAAAGGAATGCATGATGATGTGTTGAATATATGATTGTTCTTGCGTTGTGCTCACGATGTGGATAGATTTCAATATTTATGTTTCTTGTGATACATGATTCATTCCATTCATGCATGCTTCGTTTCCGTCCACGGGAGTGGAAATTTGATTAAGTCCCATCAATCCAATATGGGCATATGAGACCCACCATTCCAATGTGGGCAGTGTTGACCACCATTCCAATGTGGCAACTCGGACACCCGTATGAAACTTTCTTCATACGGTGATTGGGTCCCCGTACTTTGTGAAGTACGGGCTTAAGTGAACACCGACGGCTGTATCACTCGCTATACCGGTATATGCAGTTGAGAGGTCCATTTTTCATTCCATGTATGCATTCATACTGTGCAGTTTCACAGATTCGTGGAAGATATGTTCTACTGTCTTGATTAATGATTTGTTCCTTTGTACACTGTGAGATTGATGTGGTGCTTGCTGAGTTTTGACTCACTCTTGTTTTCCTGTGTCTATTTTTTTAGGTGATCCATGATGATATAGTTGCTAGCGGGAGGGTGTAGTCCAAGCACGTTTCACACACCCCAAAGATTCACATATTTATAAAGATGTTTTGCTAAGTTATTTGGTTAAAGAGTCGAACTGTAATTTTTAACTCCTTGGTTATATTCTGTGGTTGAACGGTTAAATACTTTTCGTTACTTCGTCTTGACTATTTAATTTTGGAGTAAATTGATTATTAGTTCCGCAATTGAAGTGTATGATGAAACTTTTGGTAGCATCTTGGCTTCCGAATAGCCAGGGTGTTACAGTTGGTATCAGAGCAGGCTTTAGGTCCGTGGTTAGTAGAAAAGTATTAAAATGACACACTGTGCATAGTAGGTGGGGTTTGGGAAATCCATTGCTTTCGCATTTCGAGTGATTTGGTTCATTATGTAGTACTGTGTAGAAATATTTCTATACTATCTCTCATGTTTTTAATCTGTGACATGATGTGGTATCCTATATCTATGAATTATTCTATGATTGTCATGAGATGATCCTATATATTCATAATTGATTGCATTAGCTATGCGTATCGGTAGCGGACGTTGAGCAGTTGAGTTCGTGGTTGTTGTCCTAGGTTTTGCCAGGCTACACCACTGTTCGTGGTATGAGAGTAGAGAAGTTCTTACCCATGTTCCATAGTTCTGTGTTGAGCCTGAGCTCATTGTTGAAGTTGTTGTCTTTCTCAAACTCGTATTTGGTTTTTTTTTGTTGTAGTTTCTTGTAGTTCGTGAATTTCTTTTGAAAGGTGGGTTATAATGAGGTGGGCAAGCTCCAATAGGCTTCTGATCGTTCTTTGAAACAGTTATTGTACTTTCGACTATTGTGATATTACTGCTCCGCGTGAGCATAGTTAAAATTGCAAGATTTATCTTTTCACGTAAGTTATGCTTTACCCCTGTTGGAAAATTTTAACTTATTTGTTCGCTTGGAATTTCGGGCGTTGGAAGATTTCTTTTGCAAAGTTCTTTATTAAGTGTGCATTGGCCTTGCATATTTCTTATGGATTACTTTAGAAAGTCGTTCTCTTCCTTGAATTCTGAATTTGAGAAGCTCTTGTCTGGTGGTGGTTGATAAATTTCTCTTGGGTTCCTGATGCATGGTAGATGAGTTTCATTGGGTCTTTAATGGTTCACTGAAACCATTGTTGTTTTCGATTGTTGAGTTGCTTTTACTACTGGTGATTTTCGTCAATTGGTAATATTGCTAATTTCATAGTTGTTCCTTCTTTCTCATTGGGAAAGAGCAACTCAATTACTCGTTTGATAGTTTGAATGTTGAGAGTTTTCTGCTGCAAGTTCGTTAAAACAAGAACGCGTTTGGCTCCATGAATTTCTTTTGGATCATTCCGCATGTTGAAGTTTAATGCATTTTTTTTGAAGAAAAATGTTAAAACCCTTTTGTGGTGTTGTGTCAGAGGTTTGTTTAAGCTTTGCGGTTTTCGTACTAGGTTTCTTTTCGAGAACAATCCCATTTAATGCTGGGGATTTCTAAGCCACACTTTGTCTTGTTTCCTTTAGAAGGTTTATTGATAGAATAGTAATGTAAATTGATTGTTACCAGAAACGTATGTTATTGCTCTTAATGAAATATTCAGTAATGTGAGGATAATGTTGATTCTTTTATAGAGAAAGAAGTTTGACCGCCTTTCTTGATGTTTCTACAATGATCTAATTTCAAGTTTTGTGTTCATGACCTTTTGGGGGATTCAAGTTTTATATGGTGAACGAAGTTGCCGCGTAAAATGATTTGTTGCAAAGTTATAATGGTCCTTCGTTGAAGTGAGCGCTTTGATCTTGAATGTTCGTTGTTCTTATTTGTTAAGGTCTGACATTCTCTTCTTGTGAGGCTTATGCTTTTATCTGCGGACTCCACTTATGTACTATGAGTTCTGTGCTTAATTGATTTTTCCCCTTTTGGCCCTGTGTTCATTGCGAATCGTAAATGAATGTTTAGTTAGTGAACATCGTTTCCATTTGTTTCTTCTTTTGAAAAAGAATCAACTCATTCTTTTCACGTGGATCTTTCGAAGTGTTTACTAATTGTTGTTGTGAGATTGATGTTAATAGTTGTAGTAAGTTGATCGCCTTTGGTGATATCGTTCAAATGAAAACATTTCAAGTTTAGCTTTCGTGGTACTTTGGAGCTCTTGAATCATTTGGTAGCTAAAATTATTTTTGAGTAAATTGAGGTATTGAAGTTATCCTATTGTTTCTTCAGAGATTTTGTGTGATTTAGTCCTAAAGGCCCTTGGTTTGAGTTCGCAAAGTGAGGTTGCAATCAAAGAAAAATTTTGTCAATTTCGTCGAGAATCCGTTTGCTTTCCGTGAAGTACTGAAAAGAAAAGAAATATGTTACGAGTGTTATGGCTGAGGTCATTTGGATCTCATATTTCAGGAGTAGATGAACTGTTCCGAACAAATTGAGCATATTGAATAATTTTATTGGTTCTTGAGTAGTTCGGTGGGTTGGACTAAAGAACTTACCTTGTTCTATGTGGCAAGGTGTTATTAGCTCAAGGGCTAAGGGCTAAATGCTATGTTAAAGAAAGAAGTGCGGTAGAAGTATTTGAGAATGTGAGTCAAATTTTGTAACATGTGGTTATTTGAATCTTGCCAAGACTTTCTGCTCTTTCTGTTCATGAGATGTCGAGTTTCAACCGTAATGTCATTTTCCTTATTAGTTGTTACTTGTTAATTCTTTTTTTTGAGGGAGGTGTGCCCTCAGCTGTGAGTTCACCTTTTATTTCTTTTAAGTTCCTCCTTACTGGATTCTTTCTTTTGGTTTCGTGCTCGCTGTGAGGAGCAACGCTTTTCTGTGTGACGAAGCTTGTCCTTATTTGCCTCTTTCTTTTGAGAAAAACCCAGCAAATTTTGTTACAAAGTTTTGCAACGCGTATATTGGCCTCTGTTTGGTGGTGGCTAAGTTTTGACAGTGGTGATATTTTGCTATCAGGTTATTGGAGGAGTAGTAGTATGTGAATTGGTTTTGATCTGTATCTCTTGGAGGAAAATTTGATTCACAGGGAATGTTTGGTTTCAAAGTAGATCCGAATAGTGTTATGGCTGAGTAGAACCTATGGTATAGTGAAATTCCAGAACTTTAGTTCATGTTGAAAGGTCGAGGATTATCGAAGGTATGGAAACCTTGATTAATTTTATAGAGTAACGCAATTGGATAGTATTGTGAGATTGTGTGGGTGATTTCGGATGATGTCAATGAG
Source organism: Hsuehochloa calcarea (assembly GCA_036346395.1). Taxonomy (NCBI): domain Eukaryota; kingdom Viridiplantae; phylum Streptophyta; class Magnoliopsida; order Poales; family Poaceae; genus Hsuehochloa; species Hsuehochloa calcarea. The sequence continues at coordinate 13,059,661 of CM070604.1, read as the reverse complement.
TGAGGATGTTAGAATTGTAGGAATGTTAGATATTTAATTTGATGATTTCACTATCTGTTATAAAAAAATTATTGTAGAGGTTTTGGAAGTTAGATCTGGACTTTGCATTCTTATGCTAGACCTTTGGTCACACAATGATTAGGTGTAGAGAAAGTGGAATAATGGAGTTTCCTGAACAGTAGAATGATAATTGATAGAACCCTTCTGATGTAGTACATGATTGTGCGGGTTAAGGATTCTGAGTTGTTGTTCTTGGAAATTGGAGGAAATGTGATGGTGTGGAACCTATTCTGTGGTGCCTTGAACGCCTTCTATTAAATCGATTTTGGTTACTAGAATGAATTATCTAGAGTATTCAGTGGATTCAATTTAGCCTCTCCACAATTGTGTGGATGCTGTCCTTCGGTTTGATCATAATTTGAGGATGTTTAACTAAGAGGTTTAAACGCAGGTGGTATGCGATGAATTCGAATTTCAAGGTTCGAGAGAATTTTTATTCCTAGAAGAGAGAAATCGAGGAAAATGATGTTTCATCGGATAATGAGGCGTTTTCTTGATTCTCGTTTGAGTTTTGTATTGTTGACCAGTGTTTTCTGCAATTTGAGTCGCCGTGGTGTGGGCATGTTTGATTCCTTCCAATTCTGATAAACCACAAGAAGTGTTTGGTTTTAGCATTCGAATGATTTCTCCTCTGGTTGCCGTGGTGTTCATTTGTAAACTGCCTATTTAAAAAAAAAACCAAAGATTTGTTTCTGAGATGAATTGTCAAATTTGGGATTTAATCTTTTAGCGGAGATTTAGGATTACATGGTTGCGATAAGGACTCTCTATTTCCAATTGGATTCTCTTCGTTCCCGAAACTTGCAGAAATTGGGAAGTTAACATATCGTTTTGTCCGTCTCGGGTTCATTCGCGAAGTACACAACGTCTGTTGTGTTGGGCTGAGTGAGCAGCTGAGCCATTCAAAGTTTGAGATTTAGTAAAAGACGTTGACCGTCAAGTAAGGTCTTACCTTCGATCCTCTTCTAATGAGTGAACCTAGAATGTTCAGGTTGAGCGTTAGGTCAGTCATCGTTTTACGTTTTTGTGGTGATTTCTCTAGTCCGAGAGAGAGGCCACTTCAGGGCTAGAGTCTCGCATGTGCGAGTAGTATTTAAACTTGTTCGTTTTTGATATGTGCTAATTCGTTGATTGCAATTCCGTGATATTTTTAATCATGTATTCGTTTCGTTGGTAGAATTCGGGGTCGAATTCTGTTAAGGGGGGTAGAATGTAATACCCCGGAAATAGATCGGTAATTAGAGATTCAGTCGGATGAGTAAAATGCAAAGAAAGGAATAGAAATTCTAAGAAAAAGAGGAGGGTTTTTGCATTTTTACGACAACCTGGGCCGCAGGCTGCGGCCCAGGCGGCCCAAGAGAGGGGAGGCCGGCCAAGGGGGCCGGCCAAGGGGAGGGGGGAGGCGCCCCCAACCCTAGCCGCCTCCCCCACTCCCTCCTCTCCCCCTAGAGCCGCCACCTCCATTCCCCTCCTCCCCGTTGTTCCTTGCTGCTCCTTGACGGCGTCTCGCTGCTGCGGAGATCCCCGGTGTCGCCCCCAAGCTCTCCCCCGAAGCCGTCTCCTTCCAACGGCGCCGCCGACCGTTCGCCGGCGATCTTGTGGCCGGTCTTGGAGAGGGAAGGGAGAAGAAGGGAGGGAGGTTCTTGGGGGGTGGATCCACGTCTCCCTGCAGATCTTCAATGGTAACGAATGCTTTTAGTGGTAGTTTGATTCGATTTTATTGCTTAATGGTGGATTAGATCTAAATCGGTTTCTGTTCTGGAGATTCCAGAACGCATCCGTCTCCTTGCGCGGCCAGTTTCGACCCTTTAGAGGCCGAATCTCGGGTCGACGTCTCCTAGAGATATGTTCCTTGTTTCGTTAGCTTTCTTTTGGCACCGAGATCACGAGATTCCACCCAGTAGTTTAGGAGTTATGAATTTTTAACCGCACACTGCTCTGTCTGTCAGAAATTTTGGAGACTGTTGGTTGCTCTTAAGTTTTGTTCTAGATAGAGCCAGATTTAGGGAGGCCACCCAAATAGGTTTTTGAAAATAATTTCTCCATGATTCCAGATTGATAAAGATCATCTCCATAGGATCTATAGACTGAAAGTTACAAGCTTTTCTTTACGACTGTTCTGAAATCTGGACAGGTTTCTGTCGGTGTCTTCCTGGGCAGATTAGTCCTCTGTTTTGGCCGAATCAGAGGATCCCGCCAACTAAAGTTTCATAGCCTGGTTCGTTAGGATTAGCTGAGTACTGGTTTCAGGTCTTTAGGAGTTACAAATAATTAATGGTGAATTTTATCGTACAACTGCCAGTAGAGTAGTAATCTGGTCTTTTGGGTGAAGTTGTCAAATTGAACCCTTGGTTGTGTGGGTTGGTTAGAGGGTATGATAGGGCACGTGTAGATACGTCATACCTTGTTATTCTTATTCCGTGTAAATACTTGTGTAGGCGGTGAGGCGGTGGGTGGAAGGACACCTTCGTTGCTTCCTAGTACGTCGCAGCACGGAAGACAAGTACTGTTTGTTAATTTGTGTTGTTTTCAAAGGAATGCATGATGATGTGTTGAATATATGATTGTTCTTGCGTTGTGCTCACGATGTGGATAGATTTCAATATTTATGTTTCTTGTGATACATGATTCATTCCATTCATGCATGCTTCGTTTCCGTCCACGGGAGTGGAAATTTGATTAAGTCCCATCAATCCAATATGGGCATATGAGACCCACCATTCCAATGTGGGCAGTGTTGACCACCATTCCAATGTGGCAACTCGGACACCCGTATGAAACGTTCTTCATACGGTGATTGGGTCCCCGTACTTTGTGAAGTACGGGCTTAAGTGAACACCGACGGGTGTATCACTCGCTATCCCCAGATATGCGATTGAGAGGTCCATTTTTCATTCCATGTATGCATTCATACTGTGCAGTTTCACAGATTCGTGGAAGATATGTTCTACTATCTTGATTAATGATTTGTTCCTTTGTACACTGTGAGATTGATGTGGTGCTTGCTGAGTTTCGACTCACTCTTGTTTTCCTGTGTCTATTTTTTTAGGTGATCCATGATGATATAGTTGCTAGCGGGAGGGTGTAGTCCAAGCACGTTTCACACACCCCAAAGATTCACATATTTATAAAGATGTTTTGCTAAGTTATTTGGTTAAAGAGTCGAACTGTAATTTTTAACTCCTTGGTTATATTCTGTGGTTGAACGGTTAAATACTTTTCGTTACTTCGTCTTGACTATTTAATTTTGGAGCAAATTGATTATTAGTTTCGCAATTGAAGTGTATGATGAAACTTTTGGTAGCATCTTGGCTTCTGAATAGCCAGGGTGTTACAATTATGTACCTAAGATTTTTAAATATTATTTTTAGTTTTAAATTATTACACATTGCTATTTCATGTAAAATGATGAGTTCCAGTTGTAGGTTTAGTTAAACCTAAATTTGTTAATGTCTTCATTTAATTATTGTTATCCTATACCTCCGTAACCCTAGTATAGTAACTCTGCAATATTGATTACAACATTGTGGAATAGTTAAACACGGTAGAATTGCTTAGATATGCTTTTCGGTCTTGATCACCTTTGGGAGGAAACTATTAGTACCTTTTATGCAAAAAAAAAATATTGAGAAATATATGGCAATAGGTATTTGTCGTTGATTTATAAAATAAAATAAAATAGTGAAAATATGTTTTAGATTTGGGCAGATGGTAAGTCCAGGTGGGTGTAGCTAGAACACGAGAACTTGTATTGTGTAAAGTTCCGCCGAAGTCATATTAAGAACCGACGCTTGTGACTATACAAACTGAGCACTACCGTACAACCACATATCCTAAATGGGAAGGATCAGACCAACTAATTTACTATGTTCTAGCATTATGCCCGCAAGCTGTAGTTGTTAAGTGTTCCTCTTTGGGATTATGCAGACAATGGTAATTGACGTCCATGTCTGTTGGGGTTTACTTCGGGCGATGGTAACAGACATCCATGTCCGAGCAGGTTATCCCCTACAACGGTGGGCTCTAGGTCGATGGTAAATGATGTCCATGACTTGGGGCTAAGTTAATCGAGCGGGTTGGTGTTAGAGTTTGGTATCGTAACGATCTTGTGATAATCGCTTAGTCGCACGCCCAAAGAAGCGTGTCATAGCCGACATTATAAGTCGATTATCTCGTATGGGTCAAGCTATACAACCTCTGCAGAGTGTAAAACTATTCGAATGGCCATGCCCACGGCCAAGGGTGTGCAATGTGTGTTTTCACATGGTAGATTTTGATTTTAATTTCAAAAGAGTGAATTTTGGGAACTTAGGAGTAGTTAGAACTCTCGAGTATATATTCTGGCAGCTAGTGACAGTTGGGCAGCTAGAGTCCTATCCTTTGAACCTTTGCGGCTAGAGCCTTGATATTAGTAATTGGTAGCTAGAATCTCCACTAGTGATATAATTAGTTTAATTATTGAAGCTATTTTTTGGTCAAATGTGCTTTATAAAAGATGTTTAAATTTAAAAAATTGCTTTGTGCAAAAGAACCATATAATCTCCACTTGTTAAAGCTATGCATATGCGTTTTTTCCAAGACTCACGGAGTACTTTATGTACTCACATGCTACACTCAAAATAAATCTCAGAAACCTTCAATGATGCCGAGAACGACTACGACTTCTACACCCTCGGGTTTGACGAAGGACATTCGGGGTACTAGGCCGTGCTCCCTAGTCGAATGCCAGTGAATAATTTGATGGGTCATCACTCGGAGTTTATCATTTGTTATTTCCGCTGCTGTTAGACTTGAGGTCTTGTGACCTTTATTGTATCAAGTGGCCTTAAGGCCGATACTTTGTTGTTAATTTTATGTTGAATCGTGATTCAAACTTGTTATCAAGATTGTATCCATTGTATGCACTAGCTACTAATCAGGGATTGATGCAAAAATACACAGAGGATTCGGATTCAGAAATCCGGTCCCAACACATATCCATAGAGATGTTTGAGGTGTAACTTAATTTGGTGTTTTCTGCAAACGAGTGTTTGTAATGGACCTGTTGTGCAGCACATGAAAACTACTAGGCTTCTTAAGAAGATATCCAGGTGGATGAAAGAGGACAGAGTATTATTTGTTCACTACTTCTGCCACAAAACATTTGCATATCACTGAGGTACATTAATAATTCTGCATTTTCACTGGCCATTTGGTCTCAGCTTCATCTAAAATAGCTTTCCCGTTGAATGGATCATGCTGCCACCTGTTGTAGCTGTAGCTGTATTTGTGTTTAGCTGACGTACTGCATATTTAAAATCTAAACAGCTGATAGATTCCGAGTGAAGTTAAGTTCTTAATGTCTGATCCTTGCTGATAGTCATAGGAGTTCCTTGTGACAAAGTTATTAATTACTAACCCTCTCCAGTCTTGTAGGAAGTAACTCTTATTCGCTTCTGTAAAACGAAATAATTTTTATTTATAGTTATCCTCTGAATCATGACCTCGCATTTTCAACAGGACAACAATGATGATGATTGGATCACGGGGTATTTCTTCACTGGAGGAACAATGCCATCAGCAAACCTCCTTCTCTACTTTCAGGTTAGTTTCTAACCAATCGAACATTTTTATACTTCGATTACTGCCCTTCTGCAACTAGTCAAATATGAAAATTGGTTGGCTGGCTATTCATATTTACTGATTATATTTTTTGCATTTGCAGGAAGATGTATATGTGGCCAATCATTGGCTTGTCAGAGGCACACATTATGCTAGAACTAGGTATATCTTCCCAAGTTTATAAAGCATCCAAGCCTAGTACTCCATGCATTCTAATATGATTTAAATTTTTTTATTAGTTGCTATTTATAGTAAATTAATAGGGAGGAAATCCTAAATACATTTCAGATCGTGATCTTAGAGTCAAAAAATGATATGCAATGAACTGTGAAGTAATGGTTTGGAGGGATCCGAATCCTATACATCACCTCACAGAGCCACTGTGTGAATAGTGTTTTTGTGAGAATGTGAACACTATTCTGCAGTGACTGTAGCAATAGTGTAGTAATCGCCGTAACGATTGATATGGACCTTTGATTTTCGATCAGACGGTGGAGATCACTCCTAATGCTACTACCCTGTAGATCCTCTGCATTGACTATTTCAATGAAGAGTATCCTTTTCCTGGTTGGAGGGTTTATCGTTTGCATTTTGCTACTGGCGTAAACCAGGGGCAGATCCAACAGGGGGGCTTCATCAGGCTGAAGCCTACCCTCCACTGATGCCTGTGAACACCCCCCAGTCCAACCTTCGGCTCCCTGGACCCTGGCTACCATGGTTGCGACGCTGCGCCAAACAAGAAGAAGAAGTTCGAACTTCGAAGCAGAGCAACCGAGAGGGATGGCCAGACGGGAACAAAAGCATGTGGGCTGGGCCTTGCCCTTGACGAAGCAGCGAAACCCAATCCTAACTCACATCCCCCACTGGTCCCACACGGCAGTCCCACGACCCCCACCTCAGTGCCTCACGTCCCCTGTTCCCATTCCAAAATCCCCAATCAATTCCCCAATTTTTCTAGCGAGGCAATGAGAAGCCGGAAGCCTAGAAGCGCACCTGAGTCCTGACCTGAGGGCAGAGAGAGTTGGGGCGGCCGGGCGGAGGCTAGCGCCGGGGAGCCACTGGGCCACTGGGGTCCGTGTCGCCATGTCACTCGGCATTCAGTGAGTAGATCTAGGCCGTGGACGGTAGGCGTGCCGCGTGCGTGACCCCTAAGGCTGAGCCGGTGAGGAGGCGAGGGGCGGGGCCGGGGGCGGTAGGCCGACGCCGAGGACTGGTAGGCTGAATGGGCGACTCCGCGACTGGGAGTCTGGGACTGGCCGAGGGAGCCAGGGAGGTAAAGGAGAGATTAAGACAAGAAGACAACTTGTGCCGGTTTGGACCGTTTCTTCTTTCCAGAATACAACAGTCGTTTTGAGCTTGGTCTTGGTCAATCCATACTTGATACTTCCATAGTAAGCTTTTCCTTTAACCTTGTGTCCTTATCTTTGTCTACAGATAGAAAAGAATCTAGACTCTGGAGCTGTGGAGACAGGAGAGGTGGGCTCATGGGCTACTAATCTGTTGAGTGTTGACAGCTCAATGCTCACTGTTGTGCCTAACAACCTAAGTAGTATGATTCTTTTATCTTGAATGTTCGTGATCATTTAAGTACAATGTGCTATTGTATCATTAATTTTTCTAATTTTGATGTATAGGTGGTTATCCACTGAAACCATATTTATATGTTTTGGGGATGCACTTTCCATTAGCAAGGTACATCCATTGTATAATCTTTTTTTTGCATTGTTTTGCTTTTATTCATGTATGAATTTGATTGCACAAGAATATAAGACTATATTTATTTTAAATTAGTTTAGTCATTTAAGACTTTAAGCCTACCCTTTATTTTCATCCTGGATTCGTCACTGGCGTAAACCAAGGTACATTGACTATTGAAGTTATACAATAATAACAGGACAAAATGTTTTACATGAAATGTCCGGCAATGGATGCGGTCCAGCTTAATCTGTAAATAAATCCAGCATATTGTATGTTAATTGACCTATTTGAATTGGATACTTGTATTATTTTTCCTTGTAGTGGGAGTGGCTTAAACGTATGGACAAGAACATCACTTCCAAAAGGCCAATCTTTCAGAAAACTTATGGAAAGGAATCAACTACCAAATGGATGGCTAATTGGCGGACATTCTTCATCTCAGTCGCTGAACTTTTTGGATACAACAATGGTGACGATTGGATGGTTGCGCATTACTTGTTCCGGAAGAAGTAGAAGTTGTTGCTCGCCATTTCTGGAGCAAAGTATAATCGCTTGTATCTAGTAAGGTGCTCTGCAAGGTTTTTTCCCAATAAAATCACGAATCATGGTTCTTTTTCCTTTTCTTTTTGAGACGCGAATCATGGTTCTGGTACTTTATTTCGGACGTTTGTCAATCTGTATCGCATATTCTGGTCATTTAGATGTTTTATGAAGAGTTTACAGTTTCCAAGATCAACAAAAAACACATTTGTATCTTGAAATAGGTATGGCTCGAGAACTTAAGACACAGATCATTATGGCTATCAGCTCGTGTCAACACCTGGGACACTGACATGTGTGATCTTGGGAGAACAGATTTATCCTGACATAAATCTGGATGCAAAGGCCAGAGAGCTCTGATGGATCGTGTGATCCTGGAAGGTGTCTGAACCTTGTTTCCACCCCTGGCATTAAACTAGGATTAACATATTTCTTTTTGGTTTAAATACACACGTCGGGCCGGGGCTATATCAAGAGATCGAACACACTGGAGTAGTAGCTCATCAATATATATGGTTGCTCAAGAACACACTGAACATCATACATAGAACTCAAAATAGAATGTTTCGGCTGCCACCAAACCATACATTAGCATTTAGGTGGAATTGAATTCAGTAGTTGTTTCAAGTCTTTGAATAACAAGGAGGCATTTAGTCTGAACCTTCTCTGAATGTGACCATTCTTAAGCCAGCAAAACCAGTTACCTACAAAACTACCTCTTCCTGCTACTATGGTAGACAGCTATCTCCTCTTTGTTTACAGTGGAACTTAAAATCATAACTAATCAAATTATATACAACCACAGACATAGTAGTTATCTCATGCCTTCATCAAGATGACTGTGACTTCCATTGCTGTATCGCCACATGCAAGGAATGGTTGGGAATTATGGATAAATTTGGAAGCCTCTGTTTCGTAACTGGGGATATCTTGTGTTTCTTGAGCCAAGATTTTATTGCCATGTGCTCATAGGTATGCCCATCAGCAGCAACATAAGGATCGTCCATCACCTCCTGTGTCAAAATTATTTGTTAAGCTAGAGCGACAGTTGGAACCGGTGCGGTCAAGTACCTAGCGAATTTTACCTGCAATATAGGGCAGATGAAGTGGCTTGGTGCGACTATGTTTGGACTTCTTAACTTGGGAGAAGCAGTAACCCTGATCAGAATATCTTCGAGCTCTGGCAGCACCTCCGACTCAAGATTAGGCCTGTCCCTGCATTTTAATGCTGTACATTGCAATCCCAGTTTTGCCAACATCTCTGCCTCAGCAATTGGCCAATCAGTTTGAGACTTGTCGAGAATATCAGAAAATGTTCCTTTATCAATCGCCTCTTCTGCGCTAAGTATTAGCCCATGTGGACGTTTGCCAGTTAGTAGTTGAAGAATGATAATCCCCAAAGCATAAAGATCTGATTTTGGTCGGACTGTCCCAGTTAATTGGTACTCGGGATCCATGTAGTACAGTGTACCGGCAATGGCAGTGTCTCTGTACTCTGTAAGCCCTTCTGGCACAAGATCCGATATGAGCTTTGCAAAACCTACGTCGCCAATTTTGCCTACATAATTCTTGTCCAGCAAGATATTCCCAGGCTTCAGGTCACGATGGACAATGGGCTCCGGTTTCGTTCCATGCAAGAAAGCAAGCCCACGAGCCACCTCAAAGATAATTTGGAATCGCAGAAACCAATGAAGTGGTCGGTGCCCTTTATTGTTAATAAGTTGATCTTCTAGACTTCCATTCTCCATGTATTCATATACGAGACATCCAATTTCAGGACAAAAACCAAGCAACAAAACCAAGTTGGGATGGTGAAGTTGGCTGAGAATCTCCACCTGCATGATGTCACAAAATCCAACCATCTAATGAATTCCTCGTCAACAACCAAAAATATATACAATGTTATTTATGTTCCCTTTATGTCTATGGCTCTATGGACCACATAAAAACTGATCTGAAATGTAAGTTCACAAAAAAGGCAGAAAAAAAATCCTCTATGAAATTTCAGTAACTGCCAAAAGAAGTCATTAGTTAGGTTAATGAGAAAATTAGAAAAGCATAAATGAGTGTACCTCTATCAAGAACTCATCGATCTTGTCACTGGAATCTTGCTGAATAACCTTGACAGCGACTTCAGTGTGATCAAGGGTGCACCTGTATACATTCCCATAGCCTCCCTCACCGATCTTCTTTGCATCAGAAAAGTTATCGGTGGCAAGGTATATTTCATGTCTCGAGTACCGTCTGCAACTTTTGCCTGTCGACGAAAGAGTATCCACAACCTTGCGAGTGAATGACTCTTTCGCCATCTCAACTTCTCTAACAGCTTCTAAATGTTTGGTCTTCTCATCTGCAACCGCCTGTTTCAACATTTCCTCCCTCTGTACTGCATCTTGCACCTTCTTTTTCTCTCCACTACACTCGTTAGGAAGTACCTGGATCTGAAACATACGAATCAAATGGAGAAGAACTAAGTAAAGCCTTCCTTCAAAAGGGGGAAAACCCGAATGAAAGCTTAATGTATGGGTAGTAGCATCCAACTCAGGAGACTAGTTTCATCCTTCTAACCAGAAGATGGTTCAAGTGTGAATAAGAATGTGCCATATAATGAATCGAAATAAATAATCAAATAATATTTTTAATGCGCCAAATAGTGGCAGTAACGCAAGATACACAACAATCATTACAAGAACTTAACCTTAGCTTGGGTGAGATCTTCACAAGTTTTATCATACATCACTAACCTTTTTCTTAGCGTGTATGAGATCTTCACAAACTTTGTCATACATCATTAATGTATCCTGCAACTCCTTCCTCAGTTTTGCTACTTCATCTATAGGCTGGGACTGCAAATCAAGCCAACAAAACAAAATCAGCATTCTAAAATTGCACGCTAGCTCAATATTGTCAGAAATTATGTGAATGCATCTGGAAGCCACATTAGTCAGAATATTCTCAAGGCTGGAAAACAGATCTGACCTCGTCAACTGAGCTTAAGGAAACATAAGGAACTTCCTTCAATTGGCCAATAGCATCAAAATCTTTGTTCCCTTCTCTCCCTGGTGTCTTTCGACCTAAGCTTCCTAAAAGGCCTCTTCCATGACTTACTAAACTTTTACCAGCATTCGTAGAAGTGGTAAGAGAACTGCAGGCTTGAGAGCACGAGCCAGAATTAGTATCTCCAGAAGATTTTGGTGTGTCATCCTCAGGGTGGTCATGCAAGGATTGTTTGTCTTGCAACCAGCTCCTCTGTATTTGGGCAAATGCTTTATGACTAATTGACTGAATCCCTACACAAGTGTTTGACTCTGTAAAAACATTTCTTTAAGACAAAATGAGTGTCGCACCATTGCGTAAACAAAGTAACAAAGGAAGAGAAATTAGTCAAAACATACTGCCTGTTCGAGTCTGATTCGCAAATTTTATAGTTAATCTGCGCCGGGACACAATGAATACATTGCAGGAACATGGCATAGCTTTCAGGACAGTAGCGGGCACATCTCGGAGCCGTAATATCCTGAGAAAGCAACAGCGATATCATTTACCAACAGTATATTTAGCAAAAGCGGCTATAAACCAAGGTGGCAATGTGGCAAAAACTCAGTACATAAAAAGATATACTCATCAATTTTGGTTATGCATTTGAAGTTGAAAAATGGTAAAATTACGGAAAAAATGAATAAGAGTTTTTATTCATCCCTCAAGTAATATATATTAATGCAGTTATGGTATTGCATGGCAGGAATTCTACAGATTCAGGAAACAACAAGCACAACAGTGCACTGATGGCAGTGGCGTGAGGAGAGGAGTCGGCTAGGGTTCCAAGCCCCTTTTTTACAGGTGGCATTTGGTGGGTAATTTTCACGAACTTCTAGTGGCAAAATAGGTATATTGATCCCACAAAAAACCCGAAAAGCACGTTTCCATTGGCTTTTGGCTTTTAGTTATGTGCTGGCTTTGGCTTTCTCCAAAATCATCTTCGAAGCAAACCCGTTGGGGGCTTCCGGCTTCCCCCCCCCAAACAGGGCCTAAGAAGAGACGAGAGAACTTGAAGCCCTTAATATGTTAGGAGTTGGAACAACGTCAATAGCTAACAGCCAAAGAAAAAAAGATTAGCTAAAAAGTACAGTACCAAAAAGAAGTCTACTAGACTACCACAAACAATAAACAGAAACCAACTGCTGCTCATGGCATTCGCATCTGGCATCTACTATTTTGTTTTAGAAACATTTTTGAGAGATGAGGTAGACAGCATGTGCATCATTTTGAGCTACTGCAAACCTTAGAAAAGAGGACAAGAACAAAGTTAAGGCTGAGACTTTATGTGGAAAACAACCCGAAAATGGACCCTTTTCTCCATACCCTTCGCAAAGGCAGTAAGCTCGAAACTCCCCCACCAACTGTTTCCTAAGATATGAGACCATTGGGACCAAATAGTGCATGAACTTCTATACTATAAACCAAAACCAGCTGCATATGCAGACAATCTTACGTAGTACATAACAGGGACAGATCAGCATCAACAGGACTATTGTTGTTGTTGCTAATCTCACCAAGATACACTTTGCAAGCCAAGTTAGTCCTAATATATCGAAAACATAAGTGAGAAAAAGAGGTTCAGTCTCAAATAAAAATGGAAGTTTAATCAAGATATATGTAGGTGCATGCATCTATCGCCTTCTTTCATGACCAAATGCGTAGCTTGACAGAATGACTGAATGAGACACATCATTCTCACCATCCCCAAAAGGGACTCCCCTTTATGCCCCCAACTATCTACCTTTCTGTTTTCATTTTGGGGAAGAACTAAACAAGTAACAACAACAATCCCCTATTCCCTATCACATCGTCGTTGGGTTCTCAAAAGCGAAACTCTAGCCTTTTTCGTGATTCGAAAAGGGGATTAATTTTTTTTTAAAAAAAAATCGTACCTCCGGAACCAGCTCAAGGAGGCGGATCCGAGCACCAGGTTGCGGACGCCGGACTCCGTTGTGTACCTCACCAGCGCCTCCGCGACGCTGTCCCCCTCCAGAACCACCGTCTCCACCTGCACGCTCGAATTGAAACACGAATCAATCGATCGATCGAAACAACGGAGCTAGTAGCGCGGCGAAACTGCGGGGAGAAGATGTGGAAGAGCGGACTGACGCTTCTGCGGCCGCAGAGGCGGCGGAAGGGGAGGAAGACCTCCTGCGCGCGCGCCCTCCGGTCCTGCGCGTACATCTCCACAACTTCCGCTTCCATCCCCTCCACCGGCACCCTCTCCCCCGCTGCACCACGCGGCCACACCACAAGGCAAAGGAACAAAAAACATCAGTTCGCTGCTGATTCGCACCACCGCGCGAGCCGAATCGAAGAGGAGGAGACCAAGAGAAGCAGCGAGCTTACAGGGGGAGGGGACGAAGGAGACGGGCGGGATGACGTGGACGAGCGCCACGCGGCCGGGCGCGGGGGCGAGGTTGGCGGCGGCCCACCTGGCCGCGCGGCGGCTGCCACGGCCGTCCCCGCGCACAGCTACCGCGACCTCGCCGCCGGCTACAGAGGAGGAGGCCATGCGGCGCGCGCGCGGCTCTAACGAACCGTCGTCTAGAGCGGCGGAGGCGGAGGCGGAGGCGGAGGACGAGGACTCGAGGAGGTGGCTGAGTCAACTAACCACTCGACAGCAGCGCTGGAAGCGACGGGGAAGTAACGACCGTGTTTCTTTCATGCGTGAGAGCCCGAGCGCGAGGCAGTCTGTGAGTAGGACGTTTGGACTGTGACGTGGACGTGTGACCCACATGTGGCCTGCCACCTGTAGGGTGTGGGCCGGGGCAAGCGAGGATTTGAGAAAAAAAGGAATTTTCGGGGTGGTTGCGTTCGCTGGTTCCGGGTATCATGCACAGTGCATCTACAACGCATAAACACAGGAACTTTACCATCTGATTAAAAAAAATGTTTAAATCTGTAGCTGCAGTATTTTTACTACAGTATTTTATATATTTCGCTGTTGCTGTATTATTGCTACAGTCAGTGTCACATACTGTTTTCATCTCGCAAAAAATATTGTCCATGCCGTATTCCTCTAGTACAATTTTAGCACGTGTAGTTTTTGTTTATGGCCTAACATTTGTAGGCAAACTCCTGATCTAATTTGAACGGTGGAGATTTCATATATACTTTCCTTCCCCCTAATTGTGCCTGTCACAGTTCATTGTCTTCACCTCTCTCTTTAAGACACCAGACGCCACCATCGGGTTCACCGTTTATCATAGATCACACCATCACCAGCGATTTTATTGAGCCCTTGACCTTATACTGATCCTAGGTCGATGATGGACCAGTATTGTGTGGTAGTTAGTGAATGGTGCATAACAAGGAATCACCATCAGTGGTGGATCCGACTGGGGACAAAGTGGGGTAGAGCACTCCCTACGGTCGGTCGGACTATGAATACCCTCGTAGCACCCCTGCCCCCCCCCCAATTCATTGGGCGATATAGCTTTAAAGTTCCCTTGTATGGCATGTGTCAAACCAAGTGCTGGTTGTTGCTTTTTGGGCCAACTCGCCAAGCCAACCAAACCCAACTATCTCGTTCTGACTATGTTCTCTCTTCCCACCAGGTATCGAGTTCCACTCTAAATCCTAACCAATTCCCCAATACCCATCATGGAGAACCCTAACGACTACCGCCACGACGGACGTGCGGGCATGGGCTTAGGTGTGTTGAGTGGCTCGCACATGCATGAGGCAGCGACAACCGGGTGGCGCTATGTGGTAGAAGCTTGTGTCCAAATAAAAGTTTAAAAAATCAATGTAAATTTGAGTTTTGGGTCAAAAGCACTGGCCAGCTAGCCTACAATAGCGCCAGCAATCGGGCATGTAGGTAACGTGCAACTAGGTAGGCAGACGGCGGCGGCCCGTTAGCACCCTTTAAATTTTAGTCCTTGATTCGTCACTAATTACGTCACCGAGCGACTATGGGAGTGTGTAAGATCGAGGTGGCCGACTAGAGGGGGGTGAATAGGCGGTTTTAAAAACTTTATCGGGCTAAACCAATATATAAATGCGGAAGCTAATGGCCAATTGGTTTTGCACAATTAAAACCTAAATCAACTAGGCTCAACTAAGTGCACCGACAATATGAACACAATACAATATGAGCAATCATACAAGATATATAAGCAATTAAAGCAAGAATGTAAATTGCTCAAAGTAAAGCACAAGTAAAAACAAGATGGACACAATTATGTTTTACCGTGGTGTTCGGAGACTTGCCGGTCTCCCCTAATCCACGTTGAGGTAAGCCCAACCCGCGTTGGACCGGCTCCTCAAATGAGCACACACCTCCGAGGTAAGTCCAACACTTGGACCGGTTCCAAACCGAACCAACACCTCGCTCAACTATGGTTGCTCTTCCTCCACTCCGGAGATGGCGAGCACCAAACCACTCACAACCGTCGGGCCTTCTCACAAGCTTCTTGAGAAGGTCACCGAGCACGACGCCTCCACGCCGTCTAGGTGTCGGCAAACACCAAGAGTAACAAATCCAAACTTTCACTTGAACTAATCAAGTGTCAACGCTCACGTGGATACACAATCCACTACCTAAGGCAACACATGCACTTAGGGTTTACTTTCTAATCTCACCAAGTGCAACACATGCACAAAAGAGAATAGAGGTTTGCTCTTAGCTCAAGAGGCTCACAAAGAGTTCACAATAGTTCTAAGCAACTTCAAAGAACCTCCCACAATGGCCAAGGTGGCTATATATAGCCCACACACAAGAACTAGCCGTTGGGAGACAAATCCCTGAAAAATCAGGACAATCGGAAGTTCCGCCGTACAAATGCCGGAACTACCGCAGGAGAGAGAAAAGGCACCGTAACGGCTATGTCAGACGAGAAAACTAGCCGCTTGATTTTAGTCCGAACTACCGCCAACTAAATATCGGAAGTTCGATTCTTCTAAGTTCCGCTCAACACATAGCGGAACTACTGCACCTCAATTTTGGCTAAGTCCCCAAAATGGTGCTTCTCGAAAAAACCAACCACGGATTTGAGCATCCGATAAATCGGAAGTTCCGCTCAATACACTCGGAACTTCCGCACTTGGAAAATCGGCTAAGTCCCTAAACCGACCGCTCTCTGGAAAAATCAAGCCGGAAAATCGGATTTTCAAAGTGCGGAACTTCCGCCGTTAAACTACCGGAACTTCCGATTTTCCTGATAGAAGTCAGAAATGGCTTTTTCAACAACTTCAATTGCAAAACACATTTGCTAATTGACCAGCCATGCCTACAAGAGTCACAAGCAAGATTCCCAACAAGTTGCAAAACACATTTGCCAACTTTTGGAATCATACCACAAGGAAAAGGTACATGGACTTACACCATTTGCAAAACGATTTGCAAACTTAAGTCACATGCTACAAGGGTTGAATGCATGAGCATCGGCTATTTGCAAAACACATTCGCAAATAATAGCTCCATGCATAGATGAGCTAGAGCAAATATAATGAGCTATCAACACATGACTAACTCAACCTACTAGTCAAGATTCCTCTTAATAGTACGGCAAACCTATACTAGCAATCCGGTCTATCAACCAAACACCGAGACCGGTAAAGACTAGGAACACATCCTTAGCCCTAGCTAGTCATACCTTTGCCTTGCATCTTCTTGAAGCTTGATGACGACATCAACACTTCAAGTCCGGTCCTTGACTTTGACAATCATCAACTTATGATGATTTCTTCACTTCGGGATATTGTCTTGATCATCATCAACGCATGATGATTTCTTCATCCCGATTCTTCACTTGCATCAACGCATGATGCAATCCTTCACTTGACCTCCATCAACACATGATGGGTCTTCTCTTGTCTTGATGATCAACTCATGATCATCTCTTCTTGATAAGCATCAACTCATGATGCATCATTCACGCCTAAGCTCTTGACTTGATGATCAACTCATGATCATCCCAAGTCTTCATCATCCCGAACATAACCTATATATCCAACTCATGAAAGATGTTAGTTCCACAATGTGATCATCACTAATTACCACATCATACCATTAACTCATAATGGTGGGACAAGATACCTCAATCTTTCCCTCTTTGGTAATTGATGATAACCACTTAAATTCTCATAAATTTAATGATGATAAATGAGAGAACAATTGAGTATATAAACTACACAAGTTATATATACTCTAACATGAGTATACAAGAACTACACAAGTTCTATATACTGTAACATGAGTATATACTGAACTACACAAGTTTTGTATACTCAAAGGTTTTGTTTCAACGTAAAGATCCTTAGTATATGTGGAAAATGGAATATGGATCAATACTAATGAAACCACAAAGTATAGGATAAAACTCCCCCTAAATGTGTGCATACACAAATGTGTAATGAGGTCATATGCACATATTCAAGTTTAACTTAAGGTTGAGTTCAATCCTATATTTTGGATCCGAGAAATGCAACATTATATAAATTGAGATGTCGATTGCATACCTCGTTGTGTTTCACCTTTATCCAAATGAGACTACACAAAGATAATACTTGATAAAGGAGTTAGTCTCATATTTGGATTTGTCATTAATCACCAAAACAATCCATTAACTCATAATGGCGGGTCTAGATCTTTCAATCTCCCCCTTTTTGGTGATTGATGACAAATCCATTATCAATAACAACATTTGGATATTCATAGACATAAGATAAGAATTTAAACTAATGAACTATGTCTATGCATCATGTGAGGTGAAACATAAAGCATAATACAAAATGCATGTGAAAGCATTCTCCCCCTTACACATCTAATGCATGCATTTTCCCTCTTTTGGCATGTCTAAACAAATCAAACATCCAAATGAAGAATATTGATAAAAACATTCTCCCCCTTTTGGCATTAATCACTAAAAAGGACACAAAGTGAGGTTTGCAAATCGATACCACTTGCAAATATCGAGGTTGGTCACAAAAAGTATGAATTGAACTTATATATGACCAAAAGAGATTTTGTTCTCAAGATATGAGAGGAGAAACAAAGATAGGTTATAAACCTATTGATCATAACATTTTCCCTTTTTAAATCAGAATATTGAGAACCACTTGAAATGATACGATTTGAAATGATATTTGAAATACATTCAAATAATCTCCTTCTTTCAAGTCTTCTCAAGAACATTTTCAAATTCCAAAACGAGAAGATCAAAGATGGCCAATACTGAAAATATGTGGAAGCAAGCTCAGAAAAATATGAAATTAATCATGGAGCTAGTGCTGGCATATACACACAATTTTCATTTTGGGAGGCTTAACCAAATGTCAACCAATTTAAAGATATGAAAATCACAAAATTTCATAAAACTGAAAAATTCAGATTTTCGATTTTGACAATTCATTAGAGCCTCAAAAGACAATTGAGAAAATGGGTAAAATGGTTCCAATAAATTTGAGAAAAAAAGTTTTTAACATAGAACCACTATAGAGGATCATCTTTCATTATTATAGCTTCCTCTAATTGTGAACCCATTTAAAGATACAAAATTCATAAATCTGCTCAAAACCATGCACAAATCTGAAATTTCAGCTTTTGAGCAAAGAGAGAAAGAGTCAAAACTTTTTCAATTCAAGTCGAAATACTTTCAAATTTGGCAGAATTTCTCTTGTAAGGAGGGACATCCACGACAGGAGATAAAAAGATATAATCAACCACAAACATTTTCATTCATAATCACATCTCATCCACATCTCATGCAAAATAAAAATCATGACATAAAAACATGTTCTCACACAGAGTAGCATAAGATAGCATAGCCAAAATGAAAGTCATACAACCAAGTAGTCATAAGATATTACAATTTTGCATACAAGGTCTAATGACCTAAATAAACAAACGACTACTGCTCAGCAGGAGGGTCTTGAGGATGATCGACTGGAGGAGCAGCAGGAGGAGCAACAGGATGACCACCAGGAGGAGAGCGAAAGCGACGCCATCCCATAGCAGTGGAGGAAACTGTTCGGCGAATCTGGCTGAAAGCGCGTCAAGACTAGCAGAGTAGGCTTCGAGTCTGGAAGTGGTTGCTGCCTCAAACGCATCCAGTCTAGAGGTGGTCGCTGCCTGGAAGGTATCCTGGGATGCTCTCATCTCCAACAAGGTGGCATAAATCTGATCCATAGTGGCTATACCTTGTGGAGGAGCAAAGAAGAAGCGGCAAAGAAGGCAGGAGGTGCGGCTTGTACTTCACTGAGCACGCCTAAGATTGGCGTGAATAGGAGGACCTTCTCTTGGTTTATAGGCTTTATGTGTCAAGGTAAAGCTCCATTATATCCAGTTTGTTTAACGATCAAAGCCATAATGTAAGGTGCAAAGTTTATTCTCTTGACTCGATCATTCTTTGTTCCAGCTATCTCCCTTATGATGACATCCACAACATCAAACTTTCTACCATGCATGATGCATTCCAATATATTCCAAACATGTCCTCTAATGGCATCATAATTCCCACTCTTAGGTAACATGGTATGATTGATGATCCTATTTACCAAGCTGGGAATAGGGAGAAGTCCTGTGATCTTACCAGGGATAAATCTCTGTGTGGTGTCATAAAATTCAGTCCAGGCTGAAATAGGGAGAACTGTTCCATCATAAATTTTCTCATATTCGCTTGACTGGATATTCAATGCATGTTCAAAAGCACGCTTCGTGCAAGAATACCTCACGCCTCTGTCATCCAGTGAGTGAGAAAATCTAGAGGAATGCATCTTGTGGCATAGAACTCGACGGATGATCTCATCACAATAATTGCATTTTATTGCCACAAAGTTGTGAATCCGGCTCATTGAAAGAGCTGTAAGTACCCTCATATCTGTCAAGTCCGTTGAGATAGGACCAATTGATGTACTTGTGATCGAGAAATGGTTTGGATGGTCCATAAAAGAGATCATAGACTTGCCTTTGAAATTTGGTATGGAAACGAGGGTCATCAACATTTCTCGGAAGTGAGTATTGATCTTTATCCCTGAGAATAGTGTAGTCATCTGCTGTGAGTCCTTTAAGATCAATTTCCATTTCTTCCGGTTCACCTAACTCCTCATCAGATTCATATTCAGATTCTTCTCCTGATGCACTTTCTTCTGAATTTTCAGATTCTTCCTCATTTCTTGAAGAGGATGCGCCAGCATCTGAATAGTGCTTCGGGACTGCCATCTTCATACTCGGCATCTTCAAGAACAACAATGGATGAAGTGTCAAAGATTGAATCAAAAGAAGATGAAATTCTCAGGTTCTGTCAGGACAATCGGAAGCTCCGCAAGTTTAACGCCGGAACTACCGCTAGCGGAAGTTCCGCGCTCTTAACAGCGGAAGTTCCGATTTTCCTGGCCGACTCTAGGGCAATGATAAATTTTGATTTTTCAGTATTTTGATGGATTGAGTCCATGGAATCGATGCATAAACATCATACAATACTGAATCAACTAATTTGCCCAAGAATCTACCACAGATTTCATCGACATTTCATTTTCCCCCAAAATCTTAACCTAGGGTTCATAAGAGGTGAAAATCCAAAAAGAAATTGGAGATACCTTGAGGAATGGAGTGATTGAACCCTGGAGAAGCAATTTGTTGGTTGAGTTTTGAAAAAAAAAAAACGAAGAGGGATCAAAGAGTTTCGGTGGAGTATTTGGAGAAGAGAGGGCTCGGAGAGAAGATCATACCGAGGAGTTAAGGAAACGGAGGAACCGCAGGAATTAAATGCTCTCGCCACCGGAAAGCGGAAGTTCCGCATTTCAAAGGCGGAAGTTCCGCGTAGCGGAAGTTCCGCGCTTGGAGTGCCGGAAGCTCGATTTTCCCGACGCTTGGAAGAGAGTCGAAACGAAGCTCCGCAAATCAACAATGACGTTCGGAAACGGAAGTTCCGCATAGAATGCCTAAGTTCCGATTATCCCGACACTTCAGAAAGATCTTGGAATTTGATTTTTATGCAAATGATCCCTAGTTTTGCACTCAAATAAATATCATTCGTGATCATTGTACATTAAAAGACTAATGTCTATCCAAGAAAATAATTTTTATGAATTTAGTTTTGATTTTGCAAATGAATCCTCATTTTCATGAAATTAATCAAAACAACTCAAAGAGAATATTTTGTTGATTTTAAAGCATCCAATTTTATGTATGAGTCATAAATGCCATTTTGAACCTTTTCATAAGAATAGTTTTGGTTCATATGGAAAAACTCACTTAAGTGCTAGAAAGTGACCACTTAGGTCAAAGTAGGATTTTGGACGAATTTCAAAATCAAATAACCTTTTCTAGGTTGGTCTTTTGGAAATTCTTTGAATACCAAAAATGTTTAGAATAACCAACTCTAGGATTTTTATTTTGACAAGATTTTCAAATTCCTTTTAGAATAGATTTTACACGAAAATCTAGTTTATGTCAAAAACAAGATACCATAATGTAAGATTTTGGACATAAACTTATTTTCACTTAAAATAGGTTTTTCTAAAGCCAAAACCTTTGGTAAATCTTTGAAAAGCATTTGTATACCTTTTGCAACTAGTTTTTCAAAGAATTACTAATAATTATGAAATTTTGACTTTTGGCTAAAAGGCTCATTTTGAAAAACAATACTAGCACTTAATCAATTTGGGCACACTTAGGGATGTGAAATACATGACTATGATTTAGCACTCCCCCTTAATGTGCCACATCCATATTGCTCAAGAGATTAATAAAGAACATTATGAACATAGAGCAAGAACACCCTTTTTAAAATAATTTTCATGAAATGCAACCTACACAAGGCATAAGGGGCTAGATACTTCAATGTAAATACTTGTTACCGAGATGGCATTGGTTCTTGATGTGAAACGATTATCCTCAAACTTGGCTCCAATTTGATATGTGATTACATCCGTCTTTATATGAATAAGCCAAGTCTCCAATGCCTCTCCAAGTACCTATTAAGCATTTGAGCGTATTTTGGTACCCAAAACTAGGTTGGGTCCACGAATGTTAGTCACAATAGATTTGGGCACCCAAATGGCCCTAGCATTAGTTTTATGTGTACTAACTATTCTAGCAAACACATTGCCATTAATATCCTTCCTAAGCAAATATTGATCATTATAAATAATGGGCTTAGGAGTGATACCTTTGGGACAATCCTTACTCATATGTCCCTTTTCCCGGCAATTGTAGCAAGTTCGAAGTTTGTATTCATCTTTTACCTTCTTTACTTGCTCCTTGCGGTTCGCCTCTTCTTTGATGACAATTTCTTGTCATTCACTTTGTTTGGGCACACCGAGGCTAAGTGGCCCTTTCCATTGCATCCATGGCACTTGACATTCTTCGTGTGTCTTGCATTGTGCCTAGTCTTGCTTGTCTCCTTCTTCTTAGGAGTGAAGCCAATTCCACTCTTATCTTGCAAGCGTCTTTGCTTGCTCAATATATCGTCAAGAGTGGCCTTCCTTTTAGGCCTCTTTCCAAGTCATTCTTTAATTTGTTGACTTGGGCCTTGAGCTCTTTGTTTTCCTCTACAATGTTAGTCTTGCAAGATATCGAGGAAATAGGAGTATCCATTTTAGAGCAACAAGGCATATCAATTAAATCATCACAAGAGGTGGATATGCTAACTTTAGATGAAATGCAAGATGTAGGAACTATGCATGGCATATCATCTAATAACTTGCATGTAATGCCTATATCCACCTTGGACTTATTAAGATCCTTGAGAAGGAGAGTCTCATGAGCTTCTTTTAGCTCTTCATAAGAATCCTTGAGAGAAAGAAATTCTTTCTTCAAGACTTTGAATTTTGACTTCTCCTTGCCAAGATATTCATTTAAGTCTTCTAACATTTCCGTCAACTCATCATAGGTGGGTTCTTCATTTTCGTTTACCTCATCATTACCTTTAGCCATGAAGCAATGAGTTGATGTGGAGGGAGTTGTGGACTCATCATTATTGGAGCTAGAAGATGAACATTCTTCTTCCGATGTCCACTCCTGTGTGCAATCATCACTAGTAGGTGTGGACATTTCATATTTATCTTGAAAATGTGTCCACATAGCATGAGCGCTCTCAAGATTGCACGCTTCATCAAACATCTCTACACTCAAAGCACTAAATAAACCGTTAATTGCTTGAGCGTCGAGATGTAAGCTTTTCTCTTCCTCAATTGTTGGAGCAAGATGATCCAATGGAGGAGAAAAGCCAACATCTACAATCCGCCATATTTTTGGACTCATGGCCCGAAAATAACAAGACATGCGGATTTTCCAATGAGCATAATTTGTGCCATCAAATAGAGGTGCTTCACCTAGGTGCACTAAATCTCTAGTTGCCATCCTTTACTCTCTAGACGGTTAAGTCTAATAAATGAGAGACCAAGCTCTGATACCACTTGTAAGATCGAGGTGGCCGACTAGAGGGGGGTGAATAGGCGGTTTTAAAAACTTTATCTGCTAAACCAATATATAAATGCGAAGCTAATGGCCAATTGGTTTTGCACAATTAAAACCTAAATCAACTAGGCTCAACTAAGTGCACCGACAATATGAACACAATACAATATGAGCAATCATACAAGATATATAAGCAATTAAAGCAAGAATGTAAATTGCTCAAAGTAAAGCACAAGTAAAAACAAGATGGACACAATTATGTTTTACCGTGGTGTTCGGAGACTTGCCGGTCTCCCCTAATCCACGTTGAGGTAAGCCCAACCCGCGTTGGACCGGCTCCTCAAATGAGCACACACCTCCGAGTAAGTCCAACACTTGGACCGGTTCCAAACCGAACCAACACCTCGCTCAACTATGGTTGCTCTTCCTCCACTCCTGGAGATGGCGAGCACCAAACCACTCACAACCGTCGGGCCTTCTCACAAGCTTCTTGAGAAGGTCACCGAGCACGACGCCTCCACGCCGTCTAGGTGTCGGCAAACACCAAGAGTAACAAATCCAAACTTTCACTTGAACTAATCAAGTGTCAACGCCACGTGGATACACAATCCACTACCTAAGGCAACACATGCACTTAGGGTTTACTTTCTAATCTCACCAAGTGCAACACATGCACAAAAGAGAATAGAGGTTTGCTCTTAGCTCAAGAGGCTCACAAAGAGTTCACAATAGTTCTAAGCAACTTCAAAACCTCCCACAATGGCCAAGGTGGCTATATATAGCCCACACACAAGAACTAGCCGTTGGGAGACAAATCCTGAAAAATCAGACAATCGGAAGTTCCGCCGTACAAATGCCTAACTCTGCCGCAGAGAGAGAAAAGGCACCGTGAACGGCTATGTCGACGAGAAAACTAGCCGCTTGATTTTAGTCCGAACTACCGCCAACTAAATATCGGAAGTTCCGATTCTTGAAGTTCCGCTCAACACATAGCGGAACTACCGCACTCAATTTTGGCTAAGTCCCCAAAATGGTGCTTCTCTCGAAAAAACCAACCGCGGATTTGAGCATCCGATAAATCGGAAGTTCCGCTCAATACACTCCGGAACTTCCGCACTTGGAAAATCGGCTAAGTCCCTAAACCGACCGCTCTCTGGAAAAATCAAGCCGCGGAAAATCGGACTGTCCGGGGTGCGGAACTTCCGCCGTTAAACTACCGGAACTTCCGATTTTCCTGACAGAAGTCAGAAATGGCTTTTTCAACAACTTCAATTGCAAAACACATTTGCTAATTGACAAGCCATGCCTACAAGAGTCACAAGCAAGATTCCCAACAAGTTGCAAAACACATTTGCCAACTTTTGGAATCATACCACAAGGAAAAAGGTACATGGACTTACACCATTTGCAAAACGCATTTGCAAACTTAAGTCACATGCTACAAGGGTTGAATGCATGAGCATCGGCTATTTGCAAAACACATTCGCAAATAATAGCTCCATGCATAGATGAGCTAGAGCAAATATAATGAGCTATCAACACATGACTAACTCAACCTACTAGTCAAGATTCCTCTTAATAGTACGGCAAACCTATACTAGCAATCCGGTCTATCAACCAAACACCGAGACCGGTAAAAGACTAGGAACACATCCTTAGCCCTAGCTAGTCATACCTTTGCCTTGCATCTTCTTGAAGCTTGATGACGCACATCAACACTTCAAGTCCGGGTCCTTGACTTTGACAATCATCAACTTATGATGATTTCTTCACTTCGGGATATTGTCTTGATCATCATCAACGCATGATGATTTCTTCATCCCGATTCTTCACTTGCATCAACGCATGATGCAATCCTTCACTTGACCTCCATCAACACATGATGGGTCTTCTCTTGTCTTGATGATCAACTCATGATCATCTCTTCTTGATAAGCATCAACTCATGATGCATCATTCACGCCAAGCTCTTGACTTGATGATCAACTCATGATCATCCCAAGTCTTCATCATCCTGGAACATAACCTATATATCCAACTCATGAAAGATGTTAGTTCCACAATGTGATCATCACTAATTACCACATCATACCATTAACTCATAATGGTGGGACAAGATACCTCAATCTTTCCCTCTTTGGTAATTGATGATAACCACTTAAATTCTCATAAATTTAATGATGATAAATGAGAGAACAATTGAGTATATAAACTACACAAGTTATATATACTCTAACATGAGTATACAAGAACTACACAAGTTCTATATACTCGTAACATGAGTATATACGAACTACACAAGTTTTGTATACTCAAAGGTTTTGTTTCAACGTAAAGATCCTTAGTATATGTGGAAAATGGAATATGGATCAATACTAATGAAACCACAAAGTATAGGATAAAACTCCCCCTAAATGTGTGCATACACAAATGTGTAATGAGGTCATATGCACATATTCAAGTTTAACTTAAGGTTGAGTTCAATCCTATATTTTGGATCCGAGAAATGCAACATTATATAAATTGAGATGTCGATTGCATACCTCGTTGTGTTTCACCTTTATCCAAATGAGACTACACAAAGATAATACTTGATAAAGGAGTTAGTCTCATATTTGGATTTGTCATTAATCACCAAAACAATCCATTAACTCATAATGGCGGGTCTAGATCTTTCAGAGTGGCAAACCGACAATGATATGTAGCTATTGCAATAGACTACAGCACACCCCGGATGGGTAGGGGTGGGGATAGAACTAGCCCGTGTGTAACTCTTGCCACGCAACATAGGCCCCAAATTGAAGATCAACGATAAAAGTTGAGAACAAAACAGGCTAGTGGTTGTCCTTAGTGGAAGAAATCGACGGGGCACGTGGTTTCATATATAAGAAGAATTTCCCAGGTGTAACAGACACGAGACAAGAACAATGGTAGAAGTCTAGAAGCATTGACCACTGTGAGCCTCTCTTGTGGTTGCGATTTTGCTTTGCTAGGGTTTCGGATTCCCGAATCAAGCACAACGTTTTAGTGTTTTGGATTTTAGACATGTGTTGAGCACGAAATTTGAAATATGATTTTTTTTTCAGTTCATTTTTCTGAAATAGTTGTACACATTACATAATAATACATCTAAAACTTTCTAATCCATTCAATTATTGATCTACTAGTTTTATTTATTGGCCTACCATTGTTTCAAATTACACACACACACAAGGTAGGCAGCCGAATTTGTTCCTCTCTTTCTCCCCTTCTCTGCTACGGACGGGACAGTGTTTCGCTAGCTTCCTCTCTCTCTCTCTCCTCCCCTCCATTCCCTCCCTCTCTCTCTTTTTTGGATTAAAAGTGAATTTCACTGAATTTTTTCACGCTTTATAGGGGGCTCATGTCGCCATCCAAATAGTGACAGGAGATGCGTGGTCTCGGTCGCTATTTGAAACGACGATTTGCTTCTCTGTCGTTATTTCAAATGTCGACATAGATGTGGACTACTGTTTGGTTGACGACATACCTCCTATCGTCAATTCAACCGGTGATAGGAAACTCAATTTTGTAATTTTATTAAATGGATATTTATTTATGTAATGGTATTGAAATAATGTATTATTTAAAAAAACGTATTTTCGTTGTCCCCAAAAGACACGAGACTCTTGACACCCACATCGTATAATTTCTATAGCTATGTATAAATGATTCCACCTCACTTGTAAATAGTACAAGAAACAACTACTCAGATGCACATGCACACATCTCTAAGAACCAAGGTCCACCTGTCAGCCCCACCCTCTCCCTCTTTCTCTTCTAGCACATTTGTCCTCTCTCAAAGGCAACGTCTTGCAGGAGACACTGCTATCATCTCGCTTTCTTAGTTACCTACCACTTTAGCCTTTTTGTTTACTTGGTATGTTGTATACATTGCTTACATCACTTATTGGATGTGTCTTTATTATAAAAGGTAATTTTCTCGGTTACATTATAAAGATATCATAAATTAGAAAATAGCATCGATGTGTTACTAACATGTGGTTCCATAACCTACTTGTTATTCTCACATTAAATATTACTTTTAAATTTATACATTATTATAATGTTACTCAGCAAATTTTTCCTTATTATAATCCACACCATCCCATTAAATTGATTCGTGGGAATGGAGGCGGCCGAGGGCCGTGGACTTGACGTCAAAGTCCCACTCATCATCTGTCAGTGACTATTGATTTCCATGTGTACGCGTCCCCGAGAGCGACCGATGGGCGGGACCGGAATGGCCGGAGAGACTAAACCAAAACCAGAGCATTAAGCTAGGTTAACTGGTCATGATTGCATGACTGCAACCATACTTGAGTAGTATACAGTATATGCAGGCGAGTGTTGTAACGAAGGTAGATTCTTTCTTCTGAAGTTTATTTAGATAGGCAGGGATTAAAATCAACCCATTCGGATTGAAAACGATTTTAGTTTAAATTTTAAGTCAACTTGAAGGGATTGAGTTGGATTATAATCTATCCAAACAAACTCTTAATGAGATCGGAAGCACTAACATTCTCAAAGGAGTGAGCACTCAGGTGAATCCAATCCTAGGAATCGATCCCGAGCAGCTGAGAGACAACCGATCTACGCTCAGTTCTGGATAGATTCTGGGATTGACGCCTGGATCGGAGTAGCAACTGCTACCGGCAGAAAGCATGAACTCAGCAGCGTCGCTCGGCGATCTCCATGCGAAGCTGTGGGACTTTCCGAGCCTTGGCCTCGCGAGATCGCATAGCCAAATTCATGGTAGTGGTGTGCGCGGCACATGAACGCTGGAGACTCTTAGTCAAAGCAAGTGTTGAATTGCAGAGGGAAACAAATGCATGGCATTGAAAGGTCGGTACCCTGCCCTGCCCTGCCCTGCCCTGCAGAAGGTAGAAGGTCACACCGCCTTGGTCGACGACTCTTGTCTCTTATATTTCAACTCCCAAATTTAAGGGGAGCCACCAGATCGTTTCAAAATATTCAGCCAACCTTCTCTGGAATACAGTACTATCTTTTCTTTCTTTGTTTGTTTTTTTAAAAAAATGGCCAGCGTTCACTGGCACGTCACTTCTTGTAGACTCCTATTTTATTGTAACATCTTAGTGTTAAAACTATCTTAATGAGAATCGAACATTGTCGACGATCAAATTGTCGATCTTATAAATATATAAAAAACAGGAAAATATATCATATCTCATGGAATGGAATGAGACCACTCTTTATTGCTATGAACTGGCTATTACAAGAAATGACTGTCTTCAGACAGAAGGCTAATCCTAATTACATTGAAATGCAATGCTTGCTATGGGAATTGACGGCTAATCTTCTCAATTGCCTTCAATCTCGCCCTCTCTCTCCATCTTCTGCGGCCCTCCTTAAGTGGTAAATGAAGTGGTGGCAGTTATCCTCTAGAGAGACGCCTGTTAGGAAGTGACGCGTCTGGTCGGAGAGAGGTGTCAGTTGACAGGGTATCAACTATTGTGCGGTTATATGTCTGTGAGACATTCAACCGTAGTCCAGTGTTTTAGAATTATATAACGTCACGTGGTATGCAATATACAGCTGTGGATATCATGAGGATATACTCCAGATCTTAGGATGATGTGACAATTGGCAATGGCGTTAATGGTTTATCGTTTCACGTGTTTTCGGCAAAGAAACAGTGTTGTCAGGCTTCAGGCGGTCTGAGTGGCCTAAGCGGCGGTCTGACCGGCCTAAGATCCGTCCGACCGGCCTAAGCGGCGGTCGGACCGGCAATGTCAGAAAGTGGTGTTTTGGGCTGGGCCAAAAATAGAGGTAGCATGCAACAGAGGGGATTCTATTGCACTTGGTCTCATAATTTTTGGAGTCTCCAGTCAAAAGTTCTATTGGATTGAAAATTCCAGTAGGTTTCGGTTTTCCAGAGAGAAAATTTGGTTAAGTCTTGGGCGGTCTGACCGGTTTTCACTTGGGTCGTCGCCCGTCATGGCGGCGATATTCGGTTGTTAGGCCAAAGTCACGAGTTTCAAGGCATATATGTTGCATGATGCATATTTTGACTAATATGGGTCAAGTTGTGAAGAACTTGTTCCCAAATTCGGTTTACTTGTCTATTGTTGTGCAGGTTGCTTAGTGGTCAGCGACGGTCAACGGCGAGGATGATCGGGACTAGGCTTGGAGAGCTGAGGTCCAGAACGATCGACGATGCCGGGTGAGGTCAATGGACTCAAGCGTGGTGCAAGATGGACAAGAGTGACCTATTGGCTAATCCGAGGCACAAGATGGCGCAAGGTGTAGCTAGTTAGCTCAAAGGGAACTAAAGACGGTGCATTAAAATACGTGCGTAAGTGTCCCGTTTGTTTTGGGCCTTAACGGGAGCCCAATTGAGTCAAACTTCTAGAAGGTCTAAGCATCCACTATAAATAGGAGAGGGAGGTGGCTGCACCTTCTCTTTGTCTCTTTTGCTATTTTTGTAAACCCTAATTTTCTTAGGGAGAGCTTTTGTGGAGGCTAGGGTTCTTGATAGTTTGATGTGATTTTCGTGCTCTTGGATTGAGCATTATCCTCCATTGATGGAGAGGCTATAAGCCCATATCATATCAATCAATCAAAGAAAAGTTTGATCAATGTTTTGTCTCATTGCGCTCTTTCGCTATATTTGATGATTTTGAGTCTTTATTTGATCCGTGAGCTTTTGATTGAATTCTTCACATGATCTAGCTTATTGTAACATGTGGGAACCTATCTAGGATCACAAATTTTTCGATCAAGTTTTCGTTTTGACCCGGTTTTGAACCCTTCTTCAATCAAACGGAAAATGGTCCTTATTCTTCCAAGAATTATCACAATCTTCTATTGGAATAGATTCCTAATATCATAGAGAAGGTGTTTTCCAAGTTTTATCAAGTTTGGAGTTATAGATCAAAAGTTTCATCTATTTGCAACTTCGTCATGGGGTTTGTTTGATCTGCATTACGGAGGCCGGTGATCGACCGGCGAGTTACCGGTCGATCCGGCGAGCAATCGGTCCGACCGCCATAAATACAATGATCGACCGGTGAGTGCATTGATTTGCTTTAATCTTTGTTGATTTCGTCATTTTGCTAAGGGGTTTATATTGGATTCAATATTAGTCTTCTGTTGTACTGATATACTGATATTCATAGCTTCCATAGCTACTGGAGTGAAATTTGTGTTGAATCCATTATTTGTGAAAAAGTGAGCGTGCTCCTATTCACCCCTCCTCTAGTCGCCTTTTCGGTCCAACAACAGCACATGTTCCATTCATCACACGGTAAGGATATATCTAGATTCTGATCCAGATGATACTAGTGCGTAGCCTTACGAGCGATCAACTGGTCGGGGACAAGGTACAGGACCTTGTCCGACCAGGGTATTTATTGTGTAACCTCTGGAATCCTTACGACCAGTGATTAGGAGTTACGACCACGAAGTCGTGTGGTCTTCCCTTATGTATTAAAATAATACATCGAGGTTTTAATCCTCGTCAGCTAGCTCCCGAACTTTAAATGGATGTGTCGTGTGAAAACACGTTCCTCCGATGAAATCGTATCGGGCAGACCCCCATTAAATGTCGTGACATTCGAAGTGGTCTGTATTCATTTTAAAGTTAAGAAACTGCCTTGGGGCTTGAGAAACTTTTCTATCCGTTGGTCAAAAAAGTTTTTGTCCATTGGATTTCTCCCGGATGTGGTTACATGATTGTGGCTATAAAAATCCCTTTGCACTGGGTGTTAGGGTTTTTACGCCTCTGTTTTCCTCTTCTGATTGTGTGAAGATAAATCGCATCCGACCACTTTTGTCTTACTCATCCAAAAATAAATCGCCATGTCGGATCTCATCACCAACTGGTCGATCTCCGATTTGAGTGAGAAAAAATTAGAGGGTTTGGAGAAGGTTGGACTACTGCCCGACAGAAGTCTGATCCCTTGGAGATCAGCTATCGGGGAGCATTCTCCAAGCGGCGAAGATGGAGAAATTCTAGTTTTTCTTGCATACATCGAATGCGGTTTCAGACTCCCAGTTCACCCTTTATTTCTCAAGTTTTAGAGTATTATGGGGTGGAACTGATCAATCTGGCCCCCAACGCATCGCCAATCTCAGCATCTTCATCTACCTCTGCGAAGTGTACTTGGAAATTCCAGCAACTCTGGACTTTTTCAAGTACTACTACAGAATGGCGAACACGAAGAAAACGACCAGCACACCTGGAAAGTGTACTTTGCACCTCCACGACGGAAAGGCTGATGAGTACATTCCCATATACTCAAAATCTTCATGGTCATCGTGTAGGAAGAGCTGGTTTTACATGAAGATTACTCAACAAGACGGCATTTACTACAACGGTAAAAAAGTGGTCGAGAATCCACGATGACGCTCCTCCTCGAAGGAGGGAAAAGTAGGGAGATGGGTTGAAGTCATCCGTCTCCTTAATGTCGGGCTTTAACCTCCTAGCATGTGGTGAGAGATTTCTCCATGCAGAGAATTAGTCCCTTGGAGGCTAGAGCTCATGCGATGCTTTGGTACATTGGTCGTGACGATGCGACCAAAGACTCCAGGGAAGGTAAATCCCAAAAGAATCCGACCAGTTTGTTTAAATTGATTGATTACTTTTATAACTCTAAGATCTCTCTTTTGTTGCAACCTTATCTTCTGATGAGGTCAGAAGTAGGATCAGAATGATCTGCGCTGGAGAGCACGGCGACAAGGCTGGCTTCCCTCTGATCCTAGCGGTTGTTACCGCAAAATAAAGAGCTGAGAGACTTCGGGTAAGTATATCAATCACTTTTCATCTTTCTAATAATTTCCGATCGATTTTTACCCAAAATCCTCTTTGACATGCAGTCAATCGAACTTAGGATTGATGAGACCACTGAAACATGTGAGCCAATTGACGATCCGACCAATCATCCAATCTCTAGAGATAGTGACCGCGTAGAGGTAGGTAACCGAACAGAAATATTATTATTAGATGAAGCAAGTTCATCACCGGACTAACTTTTCTTGTTAATCTAGGTGGTAATCGTTGAGTCTCATACAATCGCTCAAGACTTACCAGTTGCGGATGAAGCAACTGTTTTGGAGACCAACAAATCTACACCTTTTGATCCAGCGATCAGAGATATTATTCTCGAACAGCTGGTCGAGAATATTATTTCTGAACCTTTGTTGGAGAGTGCAGAGGGTGCAACCAACCCTACCAGTTCGGAACTGGTAAAATCGGTTGAAAAGAAAAAGGAAGGCGAGCGTTATGGACTTCAAGCCGGCGCGCTTCAAAGTCAAGACCAAGAAAGCAATCAAGTATGTATAAATGAATTAGCCATATAAATGCATACCTGAATTGCGTCTTTGGTAAACTTGAACTCTTGAACTTCTTTTATTTCCTTTGTACAGATCTTCTGGAGTTCCAGTCATTTCCGACCAGTCCATTCCGGAAGATCGGGTGATCGAGGGCATGTCCGACCAGAGCTTTCCTCGGGTTAGAATCCCTGAGGAGGAAGTAGTTAGGAGAGTCCCCGAGCAAGCTTCAATGCCGGAACCTGATTTGGATCCCATGGTGATTATTACTCCATCAGCGGAGGTAGGAATCCCTGCAGACAACCAACATGTTCTGACTTCTGCAAGCAACCCTTCCCAAACTGACAAGTTTCCTTTTTCTCGTTGATTTATCGAGGATAAGGAGCTTGATGAAGTTTGGGGGAGAACATCAGATCGTCAAGCCGAGATGAGTCCTGATAAAAATTTTGACGATTATAATGACATGGCAATTCGGGTAAGTGTCTACAACTATTTCGTGGCTCCTTTTAAGTTTATAGGAGACTTAAAGAAAAAATGATATCTATGTAGCATATGGTTGAGAACTTCGCTGTGGTCGGAGGACTGACTCAGCGGATAAAGATCTTAGAGCAAAAACACCACGAATTAGAAAGTAAGAACTTTCTTCTTAACTTGTTTTTCTTCCTTATGACTCTGTTATTCTCTTTTAATTATTCTCCCTTATCATTTTTGATAGATTTGGAAAAATAAAATAAAATAAGAAGCTATGGCCAAAGAAGCCAAAATAACAAAGTTCGAGGAGGAATGCCAAGCTAAGGACCGGTCGATCGCATACTTGACGACCAGAAATAAAGAGATTTTGGAGATTTTCGGAAAGAAGATCGAAGGTAACTTAGTCGTAGACTTGACTTAGTATCTCTTCTAATCATCCTTTCCTAACGCTCGTTTTGCTTACGCAGAACAAAACCAAGTGCTAACCAGAGCAAAGAAAGCTCTGTAATTTGAGCAAGATAAGGAGGCAGCTCTTATGCTTAATCTCGATGAGAAAATCACTTCACTCAATAAAATGATTTTTGATATAGGATCAGGATCGAGCTTGCCCTCCCTAAGAGATCCAACGGAAAAGGTGACTTACCTGCGCCATCTTCTGGAGGATTTTAAGTGCCTGCTCAAGACTACTAGAGAGAATTATGCCCGGTCCATGAAAGAATCGATTGGCAGCGGAGTTAGTTTCGCTCTGGCGAAAGTGAAGGCTTCTGACCTCTCCACCAATATTCAAGCCATTGAGGAGGATTTCAATTGCTTGCCTGAAGAGGCGACCAAGTTTCTCAAGGGAGTAAGACCTCTTGGAGACAAGGTTGCAGAAGAAATGGAGGTCGGATCTCCCCTAAGTAGTGATTAGTTGGGCGATCTCAAGTAGAAATAGAATGTAAAGTTATATGAAAAATGCAAAACTTACCTTTTTCTTATCAATGGATTCTCTTGTTCGTCTGGTCGACTTATGAATATTCATATATTACCTAGCCCCCGACTGTTTTATAGTAGCAGAACTTTACTATATAAGCAGTAGGTCAAGAATATGAACTTAAGTCTCAACCATTGTTTGAAAGTATGTACTGATTGTGTGAAGAACTGATCGTAATAATACTAGTAAACCTTTTTGGTCGGAACCAATGCCAGGTTTTAGCTAGTTGTAAATCTGTTCCTCATAATCGAAGTACTTACTAAGACAATGTATGGTCAGAAGAAAGGACTTTCCTTGATAAGAAAATTTGAATGGAAGGATGCACAAAAATAAACGACAAGTGGTTTTATTTTTATTTAATACTCAATGCTGGTCGGAAGGAACTGATAAGAAAAGAAGATATAAAATATATTTTGCAATACGTGCTTATGCTCTGGTCCGACTGGCAGCGAGGATCGTGGGAAAAGGTCCATCGCTAGGAAGCTCCTTCCAGTGGGCGAGACCACGTGCGAAAAAGGAGAGACTTCGACTAGGAGGTTTTTCGTGTCCCGACCAGTAGCCAAACGAGAGTAGAACAAAATTTTAAAATAAAAATATAATCTCCATAATCTTTTGCATATGAACCGCTAGTCGACCAGAGTTGGGTAAAAACATATAAATAACATCACTCGCCAAGAGAATTTAATGGATTAAATGACCCTTTAAATTTAAAAGAAATGAAAAAAAAGGAAACTAAACAAAGAACTTACGCAGCTGATCAAAATTCTAAGAATTAGACAAAACCTTCCCATCTGACACAGCTAATCGTACCGAGCCTGGTCGGGTGACTTCGACCACAGTGTATAGACCTTCCCACTTGGGAGAAAGCTTATTGCGATTTGCTTGGCTCTGAATTTTTCTAAGAACCATATCACCTACAGCTAAGCTGCGAGATTGCACCTTACGACTATGGTACCTTCTCATGGCTTGTTGATAGATTGCCGAACGTATTAAGGCTTGGTTTTGTCATTCTTCAAGAAAATTGATATCGTCGAGTCGTTGTTCCTCTTGATCGTTTACATTGAAACAATCGGTTCGAGCAGAGCCAATTTTCAGTTCTGGAGGAAGCATGGCTTCAGCACCATAAACTAAAAAGAATGATGTTTCACCGGTCGCACGACTGGTCGTGGTTCGAACGGCCCATAAAACAGAGGGAAGTTCTTGAACCCAAGCTCCTGACCGTTTTATCAACTGGTCGAACACTCAGCTTTAACCCCTGCATTATGATACTATTGGCACGCTCAACTGCTCCATTGCTCTGTGGATGAGCAACAGAAGCGAAATGGACATTGATTCCAAGCTCATCGCAGAATTCCTGAAAACTGCCAGCTGAAAACTGAGTACCATTATCTGTGATTATACGACTAGGTACACCAAATCGCGTGATCATATTTTTGTGAGAAATCTCTTACCGGCCTTAGTTGTAGTTTTGACAACTGGCTCGGTTTCAATTCATTTTGTGAATGTGTCAATCATGACGAAAAGGAATTCGAAGCCCCCGGGTGCTCTTGGGAAGGGTCCTAGAATATCTAGTCCCCAAGTTGCGAAAGGCCAAGAAAGAGGAATTATTTGCAAAGTTTGTGCCGGCTGATGTACTTATCGGCTATGAAACTGACATTATACGCACTTCGTCACGAGCTCTTTTGCATCATGAAGGGCAGTTGGCCAATAGTATCCTTGCCTAAAGGTTTTACCGACCAATGTTCTGTAGGAATGATGTGCTCCATAGACTCCTCTATGAATTTCGATTAGCAACTTAATGCCATCCGATTGAGATATGCATCTCATCAACACTGCATGAGATCCTCGTTTATACAAGCTACGTTCAATTAGAGTGTATGATTTGGCTTTTCGTGCCATACGATAAGCCTCTACATCATCTTCTGGAATTAGGTCATGCTGAAAATAATTGTAGATCGATGTCATCCAATCTCTACCCTGATCGTCACCGATCTGTGGAGCATGTATGTCATCAGAATCAATTTGTATGACCTGATCTGAATCATTGATGTTCTCGGAATGCTCGACCATCGAGGGTGAATCAAGTTGCTCGAGAAAAACTTCAGGCGGGACGGTGGACCTGGTTGAGGCCATTCGTGCCAACTGGTTTGCTAGAAAGTTTTCCTTTCTAGGAATATGTTGGATCTGAAAACCGAAGAAGTGCTTTTCGAGTTTCTGTACTTCTGCCAGATAAGATGACATCTTGGTACTCGAGCATTGATACTATTTCCCCACTTGATTCGCTACTAGTTGATAATCGTCTTTCACTAGTAATTTGTGAATCCCGAGTGAATGAACTCCTTGAAGTCCCGCCAGTAAACTTTCGTATTCTGCTACATTGTTTGTAGCAGGAAAGTTGAACTGGATGGCGTACCTGAGGTGTTCGCCAATAGGAGATATCAAGACGACTCCAACCCCCGATCCTTTGAGCATTAAAGAACCATCAAAGTACATTGTCCACTCCTCGTGGTGTTTGTACTCTAGTTCCTGCTTGAGTTCAGGGTTTGTCCATTCGGCAAAGAATTCTGCTATTATTTGGGACTTTATTGATGTTCTTGAGATAAAATGGAGGTCGAACGTCCCTAGTTCAACCGCCCATTTTGCTATACGTCCTGATGATTCCCTATTTCCAAGGACTTGACCAAGGGGATATCCGGTAGGCGCAACCACCTTTGTGGGCTTGAAAGTAATGCTTTAGTTTCCTTGAAGCCATAAGGAGATCATAGAGAAACTTTGGTCCATGTGGGTATCTTTCCTTTGGTCCATGTAAGACTTCGCTTACGTAATATACTGGTCGTTGGACGTTTTCACATTCTACGACCAGTACACTACTGACAGCCTGTGGTGTTGCAGCCACGTAAATCAGCAATTTCTCTTCCGGTCTCGGAGAGACTAAGACCGGGGCACTCATAAGGTACTCTTTAAGCTTTTCAAATGCATCGTTTGCTTCCTTTGTCCACTCGAAACTTCCATGCTTCCGGAGAAGTTTGAAGAAAGGTAATCCTTTTTCACCCAACCTTGCTATGAAACGGCTTAGCGCTGTCATACAGCCGGTTAGTTTCTGAACTTCTTTCTTTGTGGTCGGAGGTCGCATCTGGTTGATGGCCGATATCTTCCTAGGATTTGCTTCGATACCCCTAGCCGAAACTAGAAAACCGAGAAGTTTTCCAACGGAAACTCCAAATACACATTTCTCCGGATTCAACTTAAGGTTATGTTTTCTCAAGTTATTGAAAGTCTTTTGTAAGTCGAGAACATTATCGCCAGCGTTGATGCTCTTTACAACTAAATCATCAACATAGGCTTCCAGATTTCGACCTATCTGTGGACTAAAGGTTTTTTGCATAAACCTTTGAAAGGTTGCACCAGCGTTTTTGAGACCAAAAGATATCTTAACATAATGGTAAGTGCCATATGGAGTGATGAAGGAATTTTTTTCCTCATCTTCTTTACTCATATTAATATGGCGGTACCCTGAATACGCATCTAAAAAACTTAATAACTCACACCCGGAGGTGGAGTCTACGAGCTGATCGATGCGGGGAAGGGGAAAGACATCCTTTAGACAAGCCTTATTAAGATCTGTAAAGTCAATACACATTCGCCACTTCCCATTACTCTTTCTAACCATTACAGGGTTAGCGAGCCACTAAGGATGATTGACCTCACGAATAAATACAGCCTTTAGGAGCTTTTCAATTTCGGACTGGATCGCCTCCTTTTGGTCAGGCGCAAAATATCGTAGCTTCTGTTTGACCGGTTTTTTTTTGTCAGGATGGAGGGCTAGCCTGTGCTCAATCACCACCTTGGGGACTCCGGGCATGTCGGACGCCTGCCAGACGAATACGTGGCTCTTCCTATTTGTGGTTGAGCACTTCTCCGACCAGCACGTTGGAGAAACCCATCAATGTTTCCTGACCCACGTGGCGACTTGGCGCTTCCTGGAGAAATGCCTCTGCCGAGTGGTACCTCATTTGTCTGGTCGGATGGTTTTGGTGTCATCTTCGGTTTGGAGTGCTTGACCTGCATTTCAGATGAGTTAGTTGTTCTGGTCGGGAGTTCATCGACCAGTTCTAAAGACTTCTGATCACATGGATAAGCCATTTTTTAATCTCCTTGAACCATGATGACTCCTTTTGGTCCTAGCATCTTCAAACTCTGATAACCGTAGTGCGTGGCTATCAGAAACCTTGCTAAAGCCGGACGACCAAGGATTCCGTTATACGAGGTTTCAAAATCAACCACATCAAACGAAATCTTTTCCGTTCGGAAGTTGTCAGGACTCCCGAACGTAACCGGTAAGGATACTTGTCCTATCGGTTTTGTGGTAGAACCTAGAACTATGCCGTGGAAAGCACACTTCACAGGTTTTACCTTAGATCTGGGGACCTGCATTTCTTCTAATGCTCCCGCAAATAAAATATTCAAGGAATTACCACCATCTATCAAGATTCGATTAACTCTACAATTGTTAATGGTAGGTTCAACGATAATAGGGAACCTACCTGGTCGAGTTGACGAGATGGTGCAGTCCTCTTTGCTGAAGGAGATTACTGTGTCCGACCACCTTGATGGTTTGATGGCAGTCGCTGACTCTGCAAGGTTGACCTCTCGCTCCACAGCTTTTAGGTGACATCGTGAGTCGTACGAGGAAGATCCTCTAAAGATCATGTTAATCGTATGTTGAGGCTCCTAGTAGTCCATCTCTTCGTCGCCATCTTTGTCCTTTTTGGAACTTGCTTCCCCAAGCTCCTGTATGGAGGGAAGTGGGCCTTTACCTGTATAATAATCTTCCAATTTCTTTTGCCAGGTTCGACAAGTGCGCAAATAATGCCCTGCCTGCTGGTGAAGTGGACACTATTTCTTGCTCTTTTAATATCCACCGGTCGGAATCTTTGCCTTACCTCGACCGGTAAGTCCTTCTTGCCTTTGGTGACCTTATCGGGGACCGTAAGGACTTCCTTATCCTGGGGCTTGCGGTGTTTCTTCTTCTTGAGAGTCTTCTTGTACTTCTTCTTTGACTCCTCCAAGATAGATCGAGAGACTTTATCTTTTCGAACAATGGCCTCGCTCCACTCAACCGCCTCATTAGCGGCTGCGTATTTGTCAGCCATGTTGAAAAGTTCGGCGGTCGATCGTGGAGGATTCATAACGATATCCTCCGTAAATCGTCGATTCCTTCAACCTGCTTTGAAGGTTTGAATCACAAAAGACTCTGCAATCTCCGGTATTGAATTACGAACCTGGCTAAACCTTTTAATATATTGACAAAGTGTCTCTTTTGGTTATTGCCGGATCCGATGGAGGTCATCCTCCTTTCCAGGGTGATCGTACGTGCCTTGGAAATTTACAATTAGGAGGTAGCAGAGTTGCTCCCAAGTATATATTGATTCGACCGGTTGGTTGAGCAACCATGATCGGGCGGATCCCTCAAGTACCGTAGGTAAGTAGTTAGCTATCACATTCTCGTCACCACTAGCGGCTCTGATGGCGGTAGTGTAGATTTCAAGAAATTCTAACGGGTTCTGGGTCCCGTTGAATTTGTCTATGTTGGCCGGTCGGAACCTGTTGGG
Source organism: Hsuehochloa calcarea (assembly GCA_036346395.1). Lineage (NCBI taxonomy): Eukaryota > Viridiplantae > Streptophyta > Magnoliopsida > Poales > Poaceae > Hsuehochloa > Hsuehochloa calcarea. The sequence continues at coordinate 13,019,992 of CM070604.1, read as the reverse complement.
CCAACGCACAGCTTGGAGTCCTGCAGAGAAAGTTCGACAGCCTGTGATTGACTCATGGCATCTACTTTGGAGCAGCGCCGGATTGTAGTCGGTCGGAGACCAGTTTCTCAGGTTGGAATACCGGGGCTCCGGTGTTCTGACTTGGTCGTGGGCACTAAGACGACACCTCCGATCACCTGCTCGGCCCAGGCGACGCCGAAGATCGTCAGGGCCAAGCAGTTGATCCTCTCGACGAGGGGAAGGAGTGGCTGTCTGAAACATCCTTCTTCCCTCATGACTCCTTGGTCGGAATCGTCGAGAAGGTCTTGGCATCGGTTGATCCCTAACTTGACCATGCTGCCCTCTACTAAGAGAGGAGCGTTGGGATGAAGTTATGGTTTGACTTCGTGATATCCTTTGTTCCCGGTATACTTCTGTACGTTGCATGGTTCGCTGAAGGATCTTTGATACCTGTTCTGCCAATTGGACAAAACCTGAAGCACATGGTAGAGCTGGATCAGTGTTATTTAAAATATTCTGAACACGCTGCAGGTTCTGTACCGTTACCGAAGGTCTTGGAGGATTTACAGTAGTTGTAGGAGTTCGTAGATCTGAACTTCCCCCCCGACCTTGTGCCTGGCCCTATCCGACCCATCATCCTTGGTGGGGTAGAACCAGGTGAATTAACTGACGGATGTCTATCCGTTCTGTTACCTCTGGCTTCTGGTGTTTGATGGCCCGTACCATCTCCATTAATATGTGGTAGCGAGGGAGTGTATACAGGACCGTACACGGTATTTTGATCTCGTATTTCCGATCGCATTAACCTCATGCTTCTAACAGCGATCTTCTGAAGAGCTTCCACTGTAACCAGTGGAGAGTCTTTCAGTGCTTCTACTAGATGCTTCCACGATGGAGACCGGTCGGAGATAAGCACCTCCTGAGGCCTTCGGGGCAGACTCGGTCTGACCCGGCGGATTGTCGATCGTACGCTGAGCCTTATCATTCCCACTAGGCCTGTAACCGGTGGGAGTTTCATCGACACCGTTACCAGATGTCGGCTAACTCCTGAAATTTCCAGAAGTCGTCGGTGAGTACCTGTCAGCCATGATTGTATCGATAGTATATTGATTCTCAAATAGCGGGGTTGAAGTTCCGTCACCTTTTTCACCGGTCGGAAGGACCGGGTTTGGAGAGGTTTTTAGACATTCCGAGCTGGTAGGAGTAACATGTCTCTCCAGAAGTGCCACTTGTCGTAGCGGTGTATCTTCATCCATCCATTCGATTCCGCTGTTATCAGCAATGTGCGAACCAGCGGAGGAGGAAGATGATGACATCCCGTTCTCTTGCATGGCATGGATACATTCGTCCATGTCGAGATGGGAGTAGGCATCCAAATCGAACCAGTTCTCATCGTCCCAAGTTCCTGTCATAGTTGTATATATGATTATGAAGGATGGGCAAGGATTTGCTCAAGCGAAGAATTTCTTCAGGAAATTTGCGCCTTCTTCACCACGGATGGCGCCAGCTGTTGACGATCAAATCGCCGATCTCATGAATATATAAAAAACAGAGAAAAATGGATCGTATCTCCTGGAATGGAATGTGATCACTTTTATATTGCTATGAACTAGCTATTACAAGGAATTCATGTCTTCAGACAGAAGGCTAATCCTAATTACACTGGAATGTAATGCTTGCTATGGGAATCGACTGCTAATCTTCTCAATTGCCTTCAATCTCGCCCTCTCTCTCCATCTTCCGCGGCCCTCCTTAAGTAGTTAATGAAGCGGTGGCAGTTATCCTCTAGAGAGACGCCTGTTAGGAAGTGACGCGTCAGTCGAGAGAGAGTGCCGATTGACGGTATCAATCACAGTGCGGTTATATGTCTGTGAGACATTCAACCGTAGTCCGGTGTCTTAGAACTATGTAACGTCGCGTGGTATTGAATATACAGCACATGTTCCATTCATCACACGGTAAGGATATATCTGGATTCTGATCCAGATGATACCAATTCGTAATCTTACGAGCGATCAACTGGTCGGGGACTAGGTACAGGACCTTATTCGACTATGATATTTATTGTGTAACCTCTGGAATCCTTACGACCAGTGAAGTCGTTAGCCTTAAGAGTTACAACCACAAAATCGTATGATCTTTTCTTATATATTAAAATAATACATCGAGATTTTAATCATCGTCAAATATATAACCTCGAGGTCATCTAGCATACACTTTTTAAGCAGAAACCGAGTACTAGTATACACATGGACGCTGGTTACTGGAGATTCTAGTTGATTGTCTTAACGAGAATCGAACAATTTAACACCTCTCTCTCTCTCTCTCTCTCTCTCTTTCTTTCTCCGTCTCTCCCTCCAGTCTCCGGCTCCGTCTCCGTCTCCGTCTCCGTCTACTGCCTTCATTTGCATTTGTGGTCTACGTTCAGCTCCGGCCAGTGAAGGGAAGCAGAAATGTTTCTAGAACATTAATCTAGCCTTTTTCTGACATATCATAGGTCTATCTTGTCTACCTTGAAGGCAAATTCGATTTTGATGGGAATCAAACCTGTCACCTCTCAAAACTCAACCACTGAGATGCCATTTGATCGTCCAGACTAGAGCATGCCAAATTGGACATTGTGAGGACCAACGGTGACACGGCTGACAGGACTTGTCTGCTGAGTCCTGTGCTTATGGGTCTGCTAGTGTGGCGCAATCCATCGTGAATTCCGCTAATTTGGGAAATAAAATCAAAATTGTTGGCTCACATTCATGTTTCAACGTAACTTACCTACGTAACTCTTGCTCACCCAGGAAAAAAATGCGTTCAGCCACCGATATATTTAATGTTACAAAGGGGAGACTAGTGTCCAAACGTAAGTCTTCCATCGTACGCTCGTCCTTACTATTGGATCTAACTTAAAAAGATCGATCTCAATAATCCGATCTAGCGTAATAAAAATTAGTAATACGTGAATTATTTAGTAAGTCTGTAACAAATACTCATCTGATGAACTAAAATATATTGTGTTACAACACTGCAGCATTCACTCTCAAGAAGCAAAAAAAAATCATAGCAATCGTAACAACAATGATGCACCATCTAGCAAACTCACTGCAATAGAAAAAATCTAGTGTAACAAATATGCAACTCAACTACAACAACAAAAATTTCTTATGCAACAAATCCGCAACCCAACTACAACAAAATTCCTCTTGCTACAACATTTGAGAAGACATATTGCAACAAAATGAAACATCTCACACAACAATTTGAGAAAGTTGTTGCAACAAATCCATAAAATGATTGCAACAAATTCAAATAATTCTCCAAAAATACACGCGTACTGTAACATCCCAAAAATTTCTAAATGCGAAAATATGAGATTTTAAAAACTTTTTGTATGATTATATGTTGCCATCATTTTTGTTTGTATTTTTAAGAATTATTTGAATTGCATTTTCTCTTTTGTCGACACAAGTGGTGTAAGTTAGAAAACCCTAAACACAAAAACCCTAGAAATAAAAACCCTAAGCATAAACCCTAAAGACAGGAACCTAGAAACAAAGACCCTAATATCAGAAATTATAAAAGAAAAATAAATCTAAGGTATTGCTCTTTTAAAATATTATTTGTAGGTAAACCCTAAAAGTCGAAAGCATAAAATTCAAAACCTAATACTCTAAGTGCTCAAAGTATAATTAGAATTATCTAGCAAATATCATATTTTTATCTATCATCGCATTAGAATTTCTTAAAAACAAATATCAGAATTTTAGCAAACCTAAAACTCTGTTATTTTGCCTTTTTCCAATTTTCCCTTAGCCTATTCTTTTTCTTCTCCTTCTTATTTCTCTAGCCGAACCATGTTGCCACCAGACCAATTCGGTCAAACTCTAGCGTAGCACACGGTTTCTCTCCCCGAGCAAACCAAAGCAGCTTCGTCACTCTCTCTCCCCGACGTCTACACACTCTGAGCATCGCTCCACGTCACAGCCATGCATGTGCATGCTGTCGCTCAAGACATCTCTCAGCGTCGCCCCACCCGTCGAGTCTGCTGCCAACCCTACAATTCCATTGCCAACTCCTCCAGAGGCCAGTAATGAGCTCGTGCCGAGAGCAATGCTGGCTCTGTTGCAATCTCCACCCTCTCGACTATAAATAGCAACCCATTGCCTCTCTGCATTATCTCCTCGCCACCCTAATCCTTATTCCACCTTCTCCATCCTTCTACCGAGCCCGAGCTCAAGGTAAAGCTCAAGCTCCAACTTCGGCTGTCAAGCCACCTCATTGTTGTCGGCGCTCCGGTAACCCCCAAGCCTCGCCAACCTCGTCACCACATGTTACGAACCACCATCAACATTTGCCCTAAACTAATTATGTGTTTCGTTCATAGGAACTCGCCGTACTCTTTCTTCCTCGGCTCCGGCCAGTAGAGCCAAAACAATCAAATCATTCTTTCCCATGAGCTAGACATCGATTCGTTCCTCCCTGGCCATAGCTTTACCTCCTTGAAGCTTTCCCAGGGGTTGATTGTTCCCCATTTTGCGCAGAACCTTGTTGCCACTTGGAGCTTCCCTCGTCGCCAAACCACCTCCAGCCACCTCTGTCACTTCGCATCATTCTGGTATACTCCTAGTACATGCTGGATACTCGTGCATACTTTGGTTGTTTGGAAGCATCGTCGAACAGCGAAGTCGCCACAACCCCGAGCTTCACTGCCGCCAAAGGTCACCGCACCGCCGCTATAGGCCGCTGGAGCCTCACCACTGGTACCAGTAGGATCTCCTAGACGTAGGGGTTCCATTTTTGTCCTTAACTAGCGCCGCCGTGCCCTCTACCATCGGCGACAAGCGTGAGCCGAGAGCTCCCCGGTGTGTCTCTGCTTGTGTGGAGCTGACACTCACTGTAGCTAGGTGATTAATTTATTAAATCTGTGTCTTAGCGCTAATCATTGAATAGATCCTAGTTTAAATGCCGTTTGTTTCGATGGCGTGTGGGCCCGAGCCCATTAGTGCACAGTGGATTTTGGGTCCATGGACTGGTGGACCGAAAGCATAGACTCTAGTCCATACACTATTTCCCAAGTCGTGTCTATAATAGTGGGTCCCACTCGTCAGAAAATATTTTCTTTAATAATTAAAAGAAAATAAATCAAAAGAAATAGAAAAGGGCGCAGGTCCCAAATGTCAATGAGAGAGAGAATCTCTCACTTTTCTTTTTCTAGGATTTAAACTTCGGAGAACACGTTCTTTCTAATTTTAACTCCGAATTAAGTGATTTTTGTTTCTAAATTTGTCTAAATTCAAACTCTACCTACCCAAACCGAAAACACCCAATTTGGAGTTCAATTGATTTTTTTAATGCAATTTGAATTCTTTTGTGCTTATTCGAACTTTGGTTATTTTGCATATATAGAATTTGAAGCCTCCGAAGACCTTCAAGTCGATTAAGAACAATATCAGCAGTACCTAGAGCAAGGCGAGTCAATACTTTGATAATTTTGCACCTACTTTTGAAATACAATTATATTATTTTAAATTATGAAATTGCATTGCTATGATTTATCTAAATATGTTGGTCTAAGTTTATAGTTAATACCTTAATGATAATTGTGTATAAATTCAAGGACGTTATCCTTGTCACCCTAGATTAATGGGATACCTAATAGCCACTAATTATATACTTAAACGTCATACTTAGCTTTACGTAGTATCATGGTCATGTGGGCAATAAATTGCCCGACATCACTTAACCATTTGAAAATAAGATTGAGCAGTCAAGGCTGGAGTTTGGCTGATATGTTGAGCTAGAAGAGTATTTTTAAACAAAAGAAAACCAAAAACAGATTTCGACTCGGGTGACTAGAAAGAGTGGTGGGTGCCGAGGGCACGACAGGATGGGTATGTGGATGTACCGCCCGAGTCAATTAAGTATCCAGATCTTGTGATGATCTCTCATGTAAAAACAGTGCAACCACAAGTCTATAATACGACCTGGCTGATTAATTTGTTTGCCTCAGCGTTGCTTTCATCATCCCGCTCATGTGGCATGTATTATAGTCTTAGTCGGCAACCACTCCGGGGTGGCACGACTGTAATACATTAGGAAACTACTACGACGTAAAAGGGAGCTACGGGGTGTGGCATGCACTACAGCCTTAGTGGACAACCACCCGGAGAATAGAAGTACAAAGGGTGGCGCGACTGTATTGCATTAAGAAACCACCTCTGTACCTAACCCTAGCAGATGGGGTTGCGTTGGGTAGAGCATTGTAAATGCTTTGTGATAGTCAACTTAGTCGCACACCTATGAAAGTGTGTCATGGACAATATAAGTTGATTTTGTGAGTAAAGTGTACAAACTCTGCGAGTAATAAAACTTTCTAGATAGTGTGCTCACGATCATGAGCGGTGCCGAGAACTTACTTGAAGTAGCTTTCATTTTAATAAAATGATTTGTGGGTGTGATGAGATGGTGAGTGGAAGCCCAATGGTTGGAAAGATTGGGTTGAAGCCCCAAAAGTTGAGATGGCCTGGTCGAGAACCAGTGGTAAGTACGGGATATAACTCGAGCATTGGGTGAACAGAGCCACTCAATGATATAAAGATTGAAACCTCCACTAGTACTTTATAATAAAACTCAGTTTATGAAAACCTGTGTTAGTTAAAAATGATAAGTATCAAGAATTGCTACTATATAATATAATTCCAACTTAGCTTTGTGCAAATAAAAGAACCATCAACCTCCATTAATTAGCCTTGCATATATAATAATTGCATTATGTGTTGGCTCACGAGTGCAGTTGTGTACTCAGACTCACTTAATATAATCTTTCAGACCCATTTAATCAAGACCCATATGCCTACCACTTGCATCTAGACGAGATGATAGAGAAGCATAGACTGGGCCCGGTCATACAGCCTGTGTTGTAATATAGTGTTTTTGTACAATGAGTGCGATGTATGTGAATGATCCAAAGATGTATATGTATATGCTATCTACTAATCCAAAGAATAACACATTTTATAAAAAGATTTCAAATTCCAAATTTAGCGTCTGACATGTACATTTAAAGATAACACCATGAAGACTTGAGATGAAAGAAGTGGACACGGAACAGGATGCTAAACAGCTGAAGAGTAGATTGCAAACGATAATGGCAGTTTTGTAGTGATGCCGGTTAATATTCTTGGTCCAGAAAGTGCTCCCACAAGCATGAGCACACACTTGCACAACAGGGACTGATTACAGTTACAGGGGCGTTTACATTTTTGTCCCCAATGGTTTGGCAACTTTGGTTGTAATGCAAAGTTTATACTCGGTACAGCCAGTAAACGAGGATTCTACAGTCAATCGTCATTGACACATTGTTATTCACAATCGCGAAAAGTGCAGTTCTTACTTCTTGCCCTTTGGACTTTGGAGCTATAAGCTAATTCTAAAACAGCAACTAGAATACTCTGGTAAACTCGAGAAATATGGAAGGAAAGCTGAATGAACTGCTATTTTTCTTATGCCTAGCTCCTGCAATGATAAGCATCCTTATCGATCAACTGAAGTCTTCAGTCTCTGAACCTCAGCTAAGAGGGAAGAATTAATCTCACAAGCATCTTTCAAGATTTCAAATCTTCTGCCAAGTTCATCACTGCGTTGGGAATCCTGCGCAATGCCTTGCAGTACAAAACTCTGGAGCATAGCCTGTTGGACAGAATTTTCCAAACACCAAGGATGGGGCATGATTAAGAATTCTAGGAATTGCAGAATAAGGAGTTCATGTTCTTGAAAACCTGAGAGAACACATACCTCGTGATGCCGCTTCTGGGCATAGCACCGGATAAGCAACTTAACCAGCTTATTTCGCACATTGACAGAACCACTGCACTGGAACACAAAGCCAGAAAGGTGATGCCTCGCTAGTGTGAAAGACATAGTATCCCTCTGAGCAGCTTTGTCAAGGACACCAGATGTCCATGATTTCGCATAAGCCTCCAAAATTCTTTCATCATCCTACAAATTTAATGGAAAAAGTATGAAACAGTGAAGCCATCATTGTTTAATCACAGAGAAGCAGCTAACTAAGTAAATGGGGACAATCATACAAAACCATGGCATGCAGGTCATACATGTACAGAAAACAAATAATTGGCAGAAAATATTATACATTTTGTACTCTTTGCATAGTCTAGGCTGTGCAATGTGCAAACCAAAAAGGAGTTCAAAGTATACAGCTAAACGTTGAAGCCATCCAGAAGAGAAGCATAAAAGAAACTAAAGGAACGGTACCTCAAGAGGCTCCAAGTATCCCTGGACGTTACCAATGCAATTGTCTTGTGGAGGCAACAGTTCAAGCACATAAGCATTAGACAACGCATTCCAGGCTGCAAGCCGAACTGTAGGCTCAACACTTCGATGCAAATAAATGGCCACTTGCCGACCAAAAATAACATCTCCATATGAGACAGCTGCAAATTGATCAACAAGGCTCTCAACAAAAGTAGTATAGCTAGCATGAATTTTCTCCTGGAATCTGAGAATTTCATGATTACTAATCACTTTTGATTCTTCTACAGTGGCCACAGATCCTACAACCTCATATTTCTTGACAGAGTGAGATCTATAATATTTCTGGCATAACGTGTCCAGATGCAGGCCATACAATTCTTGCAAAGCATGAAAAATATCCCTACTTCTGTCTTCTTGAAGCAAGTCCATGTTAGTGCGGACAGAGGCAGAAAGTGCATGCATCTTCCAAACCAAAGGAACATGAAGGCATGGAGCAGCTGAAATGGCTTCCAGACCTAAAAGAAAGATAAGACCAGCTCTTGAAACATCAACAGCATAGTTGGCTGATGTTGACAGGGTGCCTTTTGGACCATCAATGCAGCAGACTGCACTTAGAATCCAATGTACAGGAAGAGGCAGTCTCTGATGTGCCCATTCTACAACTAACATACTGTAAGGTGGATTTACAGCTTCTGCTAACTCTGTTTCTTCTTGAATCGTCTCCAACGTCTCTGGCATTTTTGGCACATTAACGCCACTATTATTTCTTGCATATTTTTCTGAATTCTTCTTCTTGATAGTCAACCACCTGGATCTGAAATGTGAATTCAGCACACTGCTAAAATGCAGATATTCATTTTCAGTTATGTCCCACTCAAAAGTTTTTGGTAATTTCATGTGAGAAGCAATACAATGTATGGAAGATTTGAGACACTTCAGAATTGAAGGTTGGAAGAGGACATCAAAGGCTTTCTCCAATGTAGAGATCCGATCAGGTCCTGCAATCAAAGATACACCGAGGACAGAACTGATTATCTCTGAAGCTGTGGCAACTGGATTAGTCAGATTATCTGAGTTCACGCCTCTATTGAGGGTCACAAAACCTTCCGGCACTTCAGAAAATATTTTGATTAACTCTAAGACCAACTGTGAATCCAGTTGTGCAAGTAGGCATTTTAGAGACCAAAACCCTCCACCACACGTCCCCCAGCCAAACCCAACACCAGGAGCTGGTCCTCCTCTACCAAACATCTCTATGTTTTGTAATACAGACCACTGAGAGGAAATCATTGGCAACAGCGAAGTTAGCAAGTCCAACAAGTCGTTATGCCATAAACTGGAAATGCCCTCTCCTAATATCTTGCCAGCAATCCCTGATTTAGATTCTTTGAGATGCTCGGAACAATTTGTTGTAGCTCTCCGGATTACTCTGTCAACAGAGAAGGATAGCTGCACTAATCTTTCAAGGCAACTTATGGAAGACAATGATGCATCAATATTACCCTGAGACCTCATATAACAAAGCCTCTGAATCAATGATACACCATGGAAAGATAGATGTTCCTCATGTCCAACAGTATCAGTACCCGAGAAGCTGAAAAACCCATTAGTAATTATGCCCAGGCCAATTTTGGGGACAAAGTCTGGTATCCAAGGCAAGCAATAATTTTTGCCATCAGGAGTGCCATCTGGTGAAATTCTTTCTAATATCGAATTAAGCATGCCTAGCACAGAAGAAACCACCAAGACCAAGCAGCTTCCCTCTAGTATATGCTTTGGATTCTTATTACTCTGCCCATTGATTAGTGAACACACATAGGGAATATCATTCAGACATAACCAAGGTAGTGCCAAATCTACCATTGGAACTACATGGCTCCAAGACCATGCCTCAACATAACTGTCAGAAACTCCCATATCTTGCTTGCCAAGCTGCTCCACTGAATGAAGAAGCGGCAGCCTTTGTGCCAGAGCTCCTAATACAAGATATGACTCTCTTGCAATGGAACTAAACTCGGAAAGAACATTGCTTTCACTTAGCTTCTGAAACATTGGAGGGCTGAGCCACAGGCACAAAACAGGAAAGAAGTCTGTGAAGTGCGCTATGCAAAACCCGTAAGAAATACAGGTTCTCCAAAACCGCAGCTGCTCAACCATCATTGCTGAACTAAGCTTGCATTGTTCCTTTCCAGATCTTATCCAATCCTCAATGGTATAAGCCTTTCCGTACCAGTGCCACATTGCCTGCTGAAAAACTCCTTGATTCACAAAATTCAAGCATGTTTGTCTATTGTATTTGGACAAAACCTAAGAAAAAGGAACAAATGACTTTAGATGCTAATAAAAAGACCTTCTGTTTGACAGAAATAGAAGCAATAAAGGAAAACGATGGTTGTCGCATATATTTTTTAGTATAAGCAATCTCAACTACCAATAGATTTAATATGTTCATGGTGTTTATCATCTCATCATAACAATGGGACAACCAAAGGACAGAGATAAGTCATAAAAGATGAAAAACTCCAAATAGTTTCTGTCTCAGTACATGCATTGTGGAAGGGGGTGTGACTGATTGAGATAAGGTGCAATTATGATTAATACAATGGATGTGTATTTATATATCAGAAACTGTGAACAAAGAGGAAGGAAACCTCATGATAATATAGTCGGTTGCTAGCTCTAGTTGCCACTAAGGACCTTGTCCAAGAATCAGCTATGACAAGTGACAACTGATACAAAGTGTTAAGGCACTTGCATCCAAAAGGAAACCATTTGAAACAAAATCACAATTAACCTGGGAGAAGCATAACTAGATCGACTGATCAACAAATGGTAAGCAAGGATGACAAACAAAGAAACACTGTATTAGCAACAATCTGTGCCTTCAGGAACTAATCAACATCAACAAAAATACACAATGTCAATCTAAGATGTCAGTTATCTATCATTATCATGTTGCTCCTATAAATCTATAATACGAGATTGTCTATAGCACCAAAGATTACCTTCAAGAGAGTAACCCCTTTAATCTGTGAGGAGTGAATTTCCATTGACCCTTGCTTGATCAATAGCTTAAGAACACTTTGAACAAGCCTCGGACAATTCAAGATAGCATCAGCAGATTGTAGAGAGTGTCTAGCTAATGCCACAAGAATTGAAACAAGATATTCTTCTAGAATTTGAGCTGGGTCCATCTGAATCAACAAAGAAATACAAGTTGAATTAAGATCCTTATTCACGAGCAGGGATCGCATTACCGGTCCCGGGGCATTTCCCGCCGGCCAGCCGGGAACGGTAACCGCGCCGTTACCGGAAAAACCGGATAAAAATCGTTTGAATTTGATTAAAAACCAGCCGAATTTCAAAATTTGAAATTTGAACTTGCAAAACCCGAGAAAACCAGCCGGGATTTCTAATCCCGGTCCCCGGCCGGTAACCGGCGGTTACCGGCCGGGATTTTATTCCCTGTTCACGAGCATCCCTTTTCCACTGTAGAAAATAAAATGAGACAAATAGTTGAAACAAAGGTTACTGGCAAATTAACAAAAGTGCAATACAAAGCTACCACTATAAAACAAACAGTCAAGCTAGTACAGGTATCATGGGTGAATAGCACAAGCAAGTAAAACAAGGGGAAAGCCCAGAAGCCAGGCAATTCGTTCCAAAGGATAGCAAGATATTGGATGATAGAAAACAATGATGATCAATGATGAGTTAAAACTATGAGACACCTAGAACTTCCATATGGCATATAGCTCCACGAAATCCAAAGGATGTTGCTAAAAAATTCAAAGGTTAAACACAATTAGTGGTATTGTCCTTGTCACTTGTCAGATATCAAATTATCATGATTTGACCAGGGTAAAAAAATACTAGTGGAAACCAGCTGGTTCCTGCCGGGAACCAGAATCCTGGTGAGGAACAGGAGGTGCAATGACAACAAAGTAAGGAGGTATTTCACTGCTATTTTAAGTTTTTAACAGAATATAGATGACAAGTACTACCAGAGATTAAAAAAACTGGCCGGTTACCGCCGGTAACCGGTGGGGGACCGGGAATGGAAAAACCAGCCGGTTTTTCCCAGTTTAGCAAATTCAAATTCCAGTTTTCAAATTTCGGCTGGTTTTTAAGCAAATTCAAACGAATTTCATCCGGATTTTTTCCACGTAAATCCGGTAACCAGCCGGTTACCGTTTCCGGCCAGCGACCGGGAAAGTGTCCGGTTCCGGTTTTTTTAACCCTGAGTACCACTGTACTATACAAGAATGAAGAAACACAAAATTTGGGGCGGACATGGAGAGAAAAGGTGAGTAAATTAAGCTAATCTGAAAACATGAGGGAACTGGCCAGCTCCCAGCCACCAGTTTGAGTCTGGGATTTTATAAAAAATGAAGAAAAGAACAAAAGAATGTTAACCATGAATGAGATGTGATAATTCAGCCAAGAACTTTTGAATAACTTTCAACATTGTTCAATAAACTTGAATCGGACACTACTTGTCACTGGCACAATTAAAACAATGGCTACAACTGTAACTAACAGACAAGATGGTGTTTGTTGAGATAATTTGGAACCAATGGTTATGCTATGTAGTACTAAATAAAAGAAAGCACAAAGTTCTATGTAACTTAAGTCTATAGGATTGTGAAAGAAACACGCCAGATAGGAGTAAAAAAAAGTAAAAGCTGACCTCCAAAAGGAAGCAGATACGGGAAGTATTCCCATCCTAACAAGACCAGCAGCAACATCTTGTCCAGACAAAACAACATCATCTTGAATGGTATGTTTCTCATCACCTTCCTCGTCGTTTTCACCATAATGTGGGAGTATATTGGATGGTTTTGTGTTGTATTTCCAAAATACCCCTTCAAGAAAACCCCCGTCCAGGTCAGGTTTGCTACGAAAAACAGGAGCTGTGCAGATATCTTTCCCCTGATCTGCTACTTTCTGCAGAGGGGAGATGAACCAAATAAGACTCAAATCTACAATGAAAATAGACTAGACAATAACAGGCATAGTTACCTCTGAAAATTCGAAATATGTCTCATTCATGTCATAGGTCAGCATAACATTAATAACTTTAGCACAAGTCAAAACTACAGAATCATGGTTATCATCCAATGCCATCCTGCAAATAGTTCAGTTAATGACAGAAATGTAGAATAAATAATAGGAAAGAAAAACATATGGCACAACAAGGTCTCAAATTGGTGCCTTTGACATACAGAAATGCAGTGCATAACATTTAGATGCTACATTTGCCAACTGTTTTTTGTGTGAATTTTCCACTATGATTTTCCAGGATTTGAACCCCTGACCTGTGGGTTGTGAGCCTTAAAATGACTGCACAATCCAATAGCTCCCACCCTCTCAAAAAAAAACCCAGATAGCAACTAGGTAGTCATAGCTCTTTTAGTATATAACTTTACCAACAAAACCCCTAAGAGGAAACATCAAATATGAGAAGAAAAAAACATAATAAGGCTAGGGGATATATGTTAACATCTTCTTGCAAGTGATAACAGATAACTGATGGATGAATGACCTTAAGCTGTTAATGCTTACCCTCTAACATGACGAACTAAGAAGCCCAATTGTTGAAGCATGCTTTCAACTTTCAAGCATACATGCAGCCATTTAAAATATCAAGATAAAGGAACTAAGCATATCTGCGAGGTTGATGATAAATTTACCTGGCTATACTTGATAGAATTAACTAGTATATTTCAGTTCAGCTCTCTTCACTATGATAAACTAAGAAACTATTGAATGGCAATAAGCAAACCCAAATTAAACTTATTAGTTCAGAAATGAATAGTTTACCTTAGAGAGAGAACTAACTCTGGTTCAGGCCCAAGGGCGTATGCCCAAACTGCTTGCCAATCATCAACCTTGTCAGCACAATTCATTTCTTTAACATTATCAATTAGATCCATCTTATGCAGGTTATGCAATGCCCTGTTCAGAGTAGAAGCAAGAAGCTGCAGTGCAAGTACGCGCTGCCCAGGAACCTACAATTTGAACATTGAAACTGAATCACATTGCATTTCTAGAGCTTGCAAGATTTTTGGGTCACACTCTAAAAAATGATGCAAAAATATGAAGTGGTTCTTCGTAATCTAAGGTTTGTGATTTCAATGAAGCAGGGGACACTTACTACCCGCCCCACACACCCACCACCCCCAAGGCCCCAACCAACCAAAATACAACAGGCATCTTGAACTTGGTCTGTGTCATATACCGATGATTACAATTACTAGTTTAGTAGCTAGTGCCTAGCAATTCTGGAGGAACCAATTTACTGAATAGCCTCACCTAGCCCATTTAGCATGTCATGCTGTGACATATGCATCCAACATACAAAGTACAATTAAAGTAAAGTTCAACTGACTATCCAACTGGATGTGGAATGAATTTAGCATCATGCAAATCTTGAAAATGCAAATCTTGCAAGAACTACCCATACTTAGATAAAAGTTTGATAAAGCTGCTTTATTAAAGCTACCACACAATCAATTATGCATGATGTGATGGCCTCAAAAAAGAAAGAAATCCATATATATGCAAATGGTCATATTGCTAAAAATATGAAACTGAGGACAACCAAATGATATATAATTTTTGCCCATCCACCGTCTGGTTAAGTTACATAAAACAAACCATGCTCCTGGTAAGTGCCACTGCCTCATTGATTGTGTAGCCAACAGCTGCAGGATCTCCCTCTGTTCGAAGGAAATCACGGTCAGCTACGCTTTCTGCATGTGTCTTCTTGCCTATAAGAGAGAAAGACAGGTTGTCATACCATCACAATAGAAGCTTAAGTAACTCAAGAGTAAAAAAGAAATAGTGTACCATCTTGTTGCTCCTGAAAAGATTTAAACCCCAAGATATCTCCATCCAATGCGAACCTACACAACCTGATCCGCTCCACTCTCTCACTCCATGCCTTCCAAGAGTGTCCACGATGCTCAGCAGGCATCAACCAATCGCCTGGCATAGTCCTTGCGGTCTTCCCTGACCTTGAAATTTCCCCACCTTTGTCCTTCCCCCCACCTTTCCTGCCCCCAGACCTCTCCTTCCCCCGCTGTCTCAGCATCTCCACCAATGTCGGGTCCATCCTATTCAAAATATCTGCCTGTGCCTCTGCGATCTCCCCTGCTGACATCCCTGCCAACCTAGCCATGTTCTCTGAATTAATCTCTGCTGCAAGTGATGGCTCCCCACCATCCAATTGCATACCCTCTCCTCGCAATTCCACAACCCCAGCCCCACCCGCCTTCATCGAATCATCCCTCACATCAACCTGTTTCATCGGTTTCCTTGACACTGCATCAGAAACTGAAGCCACAACACCCAATTGTCCCCTCCCATTTCCACTGTCCAGTAGTATGCCATCTCCCCCCAATCCCTTCTCCCCCGCCGCACCACCCACCTTTGAAGTCACAACCCTGGGATCAATTTTTTGTGCACTTTGTTTTGTCGGCTGCAACGGTTTCGCCTGCCTCCGCTTGGGGGGAGCATCGTCGGCAACGAACTCTCGCCACCGACTGAAATCCACGCCCTTCCTCTCCTTCCTCCTAATCGGGCCAGCCGAGGCGGCTGCGGGCTGGTAGTCCGTCTCGTCCACGTCCATCCCGTCCTCCTCGTCCCCCTCCGCCTTGCCAGCATCCTTCGCCGCGGGATTCCAGTGCTGCGGAAGAGCAGTTAGTCAGTCGGAGAGTATAATCAAGCACTAGCCGAAGCGAACAGGAGCGGGTTAGTGGGTTTAGGGCTAGGGTTTCGAGGGGGGTGGGGCGGCGGCTTACGGGGCCGTGGGAGCGGTGGCGAGCGACGGGGAAAGGGAGGACGGTGGGGCGGGGCGCGGAGGAGGGCGCGGCGGCGGAGAAGCCCTTCTCGACGATGGCGCCGACGAGGTGGGACGGAAGCGCCGCCGCCGCCGCGGCGGAGGGAGGCGGCGCGGGGTCGAAGGGCTCCTCCACGACCTTGCGGCGCGCGGGGCGGGCGGCGGGCTGGTGCTTCCGCTTCGTTGCGTCGTCCATTGTGGGGTTTGGGGTTGGTGTGTGCTGGAGCGCTGCGCGGTGATCGGCGAGGAGGGTTTAAGCGAGAGGGATTGGTTTGGTTTGCTTCGTTTTCTTGTGGGTGCTGTCTGCGGCTCGATCGCCCGCGTGCCTTCGGTGCTCACCGATACCGATGGCTTACGCAAGTCAAGTACCGAAGGCTTACGCAAGCAAGAAAGTAGGGTGGTATCAAGTATCGGTGCTATCGAGTTTTTTTAAAAAAACTTGATATAGTTTTAATTTAATATTATTTTATTTATAGTTTAGAATTATTTTTGAATTGATCTGACGAGTCGAGTCAAGCTAGATCAAAATCCGATCAAAATCCTATTTTAATTTCTAACCAAATAATGAACGTAACTAGAGCAATTTTAAACCGAGCCAACAAATCCACTAGTGAACTTTTTTTCCACCCCTAGGTCAAAGCTTCATAATCTTTTTTAGATTTTATCACTCTTTGTTGTTTTCAAATATGAATCTGGTGAAATTTTTAGAGTAAATTACAATATGATGACTGTGATGTGTTTTATGTCATGATATGCTTATATATGCCTGTCATCTAGAGCTTTTTAGTAGAGGGGGCTAAGCCAAACTTGCATAACTAAAACATTGCAACATTTTTAATGTAGATGTCACACACCATATTTACCAACCTGCAGACGGTGTAGCTATAATACAGTTTTGGCTACCAACTTCTATTGTACTATATTTTATAAATCTAAAAAGATAAATTATTATAAAATATACTTTTTCAAAGACAAATGCAGAAGTTAGATATTTAATAGTTGTTGAGATTATTAAATTGCATTAACAACCCCCCACTGAAAAGTATAACATAGACTTGACATTTTGGTCTCTGGCATATATCTAGTGCAAACCAAGATTTAGGAGCAGTCACGCAAATCACTTTGGCTCGAGCAATGAACCAATATGGGAAAACGTTTTAAAACAATATGAATGTAATTCTTAATTTAGAATATATCCGTGAAATACTCAACAATCTGTAAATTTGAAAGAATTCAACGAAAATGGAAAAGGACTTATACATATCAAAATTTTCCTCTTTATTCCAACTCATGTTGAGTTTGGACTTTAAAATTTAAAGGGTGATGTAATACTCCACATACTATTTCAAATTCGTCGGTAACCCTTTTTTTGGCGTTCAAACCAAAATAGTTTCTAGCGTATAACTTTTTTTCTGCTCTGGTGTGCAATCGACAATCAAAAGATTGTAGAAACTATAGTGCTTCAGGACAATATAATTTTCTATTTATCGTACCGCAAGCCGCAACTTTTAACATAATATTTTCGTTAATCAATAACATTACTACAACCATTCATCACTAAAAATACTACAACTACGAATCTTAGATAAACCACTTTAGTTACTTCAATATTTCGTTAGATTTTCTACTTTAAAACGTGAATTTTTTTCTCCAATCCTGTGAGAATTAAACTGTTTTCTACGAAAATCCGACGAGATTCCTGCAAAATTTCTGCGCCCCAAACGGCCCAAAGTAAAATGCATGCAAATACAGCAATCATACGAAGATTCAGACATCCCCTCTACGAAACATCCTGTCTTTCTCTATCTCTACACCTGGAAAGTACGCCTCCCCTACCTTTCTTCCCATAAACAACTCATAAAAATATTCTTAGAAGGACCAAATCACCAAACCAAAGCCGAAAGCCAAAACCAAAACAAATACCTGGACAGCGAGGAAAAAAAAATCTTCCTATACAACGAGCAAACACGCGAGGTGAGAGAAAAAATGGAGGCATGAGCAGGAGCAGCTCCTCCTCCCTCTACCTCTCCAGCTCCTTCCCCGATCCCCTCGAAACCCTAGCGGCCCCGTCCCCCTCCTCGCTGGCGGGACCCTAGCTCAGCGGAGGCGGCGGCGGCGGAAGCGGAGGCGGAGGGTAGGGAAGCGGCGTGCAGCGACGATGCCGTCGCACGCGGATCTGGACCAGCAGATCTCGCAGCTGCGGGAGTGCAAGTTCCTTCCGGAGGCGGAGGTGAAGGGGCTGTGCGAGCAGGCGAAGGCGATCCTCATGGAGGAGTGGAACGTGCAGCCGGTCCGCTGCCCCGTCACCGTCTGCGGCGACATCCACGGCCAGTTCTACGACCTCATCGAGCTCTTCCGCATCGGCGGCGACGCCCCCGACACCAACTACCTCTTCATGGGCGACTACGTCGGTAGGTTCCCCCGCTGCTTTGGTCTTCTTCCCCTCACGCCCCACGTGTTTGGTTCCGGTCGATCTGTGGATTCGGCGATGTTTTTCTATCTGACACGTAGAGAGCGTGAGGGAGTGGTGAATTCGCTAGATCCTGCTGCGGTGTTCGGGCTTGGGGGGTTGGAGCCGGTGTGGTGGGGTTGCTGATAGATCGGTTATGTGATCATACTTTTTCTAACTGTTGCTTCATATATCGCTAGAATTGTTTCACGATGCTATCTTTTGTTCCGTTGATTACATGAGTAGATGCTGCTCTGGATTAGGTATGTTAACTGCGTATAAATTTATGTGGAGTAGGAGTTGCTATTTACCATATTTTTCTGATGGACAGGAATGGATATCCTTGAAGCCTTGGGGTGCTTATCCCTTGTAGTGATAGTGGGCTTAGATAATTGAAGCGATGTTTTTGTTGCTTATTTATAAAGTTCGAAGGTTGCCCGGAAAACCGAAAGTGTGCATGAACTTTGAATTTAAATGGAATATATTGTTTGTTCTCGACTGGTAGACCAACAAATAAGGAATTTGTCTTTATTATTGTCTGCTTGGTTCTGCTACTGTATTGGTTACGCTAATCTTACACGACAAGCATTCTCAAAATTGATGCCAGCATGGCTAAATGTTGTAAGAATCACAACCATGCGTCTAGTGCACACGCTTCTGATGTATTAATATGAAATTTGTATGCATCTCAACACAAATATGAATCAGACAAACAAGACACCATTCAATTAAACTTTGTTGGGGCTTAGATGGTTAGATATGTCACTTACCAGTACTGTGTGGTTTATTAGAACATGCGGCAGCAAATACTATTTTTCAGTCAAGTTGTTGAGTGACCTGCTTTTCTTTCTATCTATAATTTATTTGGCTTTGGATCATGTTTATTTTTTTTTTAATGGTAGTTGGATTGATTTTATGAGCATTTTCTGCAGACCGTGGCTACTATTCAGTGGAGACTGTTTCATTATTAGTGGCTCTAAAAGTCCGCTATAGAGACAGAATCACGATATTGAGAGGAAATCATGAGAGCAGACAAATCACTCAAGTGTGAGTTTCTATTCCTTTAATCTGAAAAAACCTTACAGCAGTTGCCAATTGCTAATTTCAGCATAGTACTTCTGTATTGCAATTATTGCAAAGCATATGGCCATTATATAGTTAGAAACGGATTGTTTCCAGGACAGGAGTACTTTGTGGTACAAAAGTTACTAACATGTTTCTGCTGTTAGAAGATTAGGACATGTGTTATCTCAGTACCTCCTGGCCGTGAGTTTTTACTATTTCGTAATACTCAAGCTACAAAAACATATTGGCCTTCTTTCCTTTAATTTACTTGGCTGGTTCTATTCATGATGCTTGTCTAAATCTAAATGTATCACGTCTGTGCTGAAACTCAACAGGGTGCTTGCATTTTTGAATTAGCATATTTTTTTGGACTGTATTTGTGGTCACCTAATTGCTGGAAGGTTGAAGCAATTTATGACACAAAATTTATATATTTGAATTTGATTGTTGCGTTGTTACCTTGAACTTCATGACCTTGTATCCCTTAGATCTTTCAACATTCAACTTGTATAAGTTTAAAATATCCACTGACAAGGGTGACATAGTGGCATCATGCCAAGTATCCTAGTTGGAGAATGAGGATATGTTGAAATGGCATGCATTTTGTCAGACAGAGATTCCCATAGGTACTAATTGATGATGTTGATCTGTCATGTATAGATCCATTTTTAAAGATAGTTTAGGGCCTTTTTTTTCTTCTTCTTTGCTAACCTTAAGCTTGCGCAGTTAGCTAGCTTATTGAGGCTTTAGCTTATAAAATTTTTCAACTAGCCTCAGCTTGTAGCGCTAATGGACTTAGGTTTACAAGATAAGCCAGAAAAGCTCCACCTTTTAGGCCTAGACTCACCTTTGGAAAGCCCATAAGCTGAAGATTATGATAGGCAACCGGCCCTTATCTTGGGATGGAAATGGATGCTCATGAAACTCAAAAGTGAAAACTCTATCCACAGTTCACATCTGAATGGATGTGGAGGTAGAGTAACCATCTGAAGCAGATTCTAATGTTGAATTTGGACATAGATAGATTCTCAAGTTTTGCAGTTCCAGATCTACTGGTTGCCTATTTTTAGTGGATATGTGTGCATATAACTGCAGAAATATTATAGTTTGTAGGGCCCTAGAACCCTCAGGGTAATTCCCTCTCTTATCTGCATTTGGATGTAACCCAATGGTCATCATGAACGCCCTCTTTCCACACATTCTTTGTAATTTTGCATGTTCCTTAACATATTTGATGTTTGCTCTCATTCAGAATTTACAGTTGCTCTTAGGGGGAATTATTCCGTTGGCTTGAAAATTTTGCATCCCAAATTATGAATATATAGAGTTTTGGGAGAATCCAATTTACTAAATTAAATAATGCAAATTAAACCTAGTTGATCTAATGAAATTCCAGTTTGTTTCTTTGGCAAGTAGTCATTAGTTCACACAATGATCAATATGGTAATAGATAAATCAAACAGATCCCTAGCTCTAAAAAGCACAGCAGCAAATCTCTCAACTTTGCTATGATGTGGGAATGCTGCACAACACATCTGATGGACTCAGCCTAGCTTCTCCGCGATATCGCGAATTTGCTATGCAATGGAGGCCAAAAGCTTGGAATCTCGATGGGAGGAGCAGCAGCCGATAGGGCAGGGCTGTATGAAATGGTTTCCATCAAATGGGACAAACTAATAATGTACATTTTGGGGTATTTGGTTGGTTCGGGCTCCAAATGTTCCACAACTGACTGAACTCCGAAGTCCAAACTTCTGAATACCATGGGAAAAAGCCTGAAGGCGATTTGTTGTGTGAACTGACTGTCCGAAATGGCATAAACCATTAGCATCCCTAGTTGCACTTAATCAAAATGTCATGCAACAAAAACATATTTGTTTCTCTTGGACTCTCAACAGCAAGGTATCTAGTTTTAACTGCAGTATATGTATAGGTTAGTTTGGCCCAAGTGACCCATCTAGTATAGGGTTGGCCTATGTGGCCCATGATGTTTTGTATATATATACCTCATTGCTTATGGAATAAAGTGTGCTCATTGTAGTTTTTATCTTTAACATGATATCATGATAGGCTTAAGGCTGCTTGACCCGGTTCCCTTTATGTATGTAATTCTGCTTACACTTTCAGAATCATGAAATAGTGGTGACACTAGTATTATTTAATTTTGACATTGTAAAATTCTGTAAGTCATGCTAGGACCCACATCAACAGTTTTGATGTTTTATTCTATTCTTGAAATGTATCGCAAATATCCATCGAATACCCATGTCCAAATTTAAT
The DNA here is from genome assembly GCA_036346395.1 of Hsuehochloa calcarea. NCBI lineage: Eukaryota > Viridiplantae > Streptophyta > Magnoliopsida > Poales > Poaceae > Hsuehochloa > Hsuehochloa calcarea. The sequence continues at coordinate 12,998,087 of CM070604.1, read as the reverse complement.
GTATGTATCTGTCTCTCAATTCTATTCATTCATCTCTAATGCATGATATCTGTAAAATGATTCCTGCCTGCAATCACATCCCGATGGGGTGTCCTGCTCCATTACCGTTCCCTATGTTTAGTGAATGGTGACGGTTAAGTACTGGTGCTATAAGTTATGAATTGTATCTTGAAGGTTACTATAATTTTGTGGAAAGAACTAGAGAGGCTGAAGATACATACCTGTTTTAGGGCAGTTATTGGCTTAGTGAAATGCTAAATGCAGGTGCAGTAACCTCTTCACCATTTATTCTTAATTAATTGCTCTTTTCTTATATAAGTATCACTACAGAATAAAGACCTGCTCATTTTCTGTCACTATATAAATCTAGCATCTTCAATTTCGTCTGTTATGTATGTATATTTGAACAATATTAGTTGGGGGAAGTATCCAGTGGAAACCCTTCTTTGGGTTTTCATATGTTAACTCCCAAATAGGCCGTTGCATGAGATTTGTTATCTAAGTATAGCTGCAGAATAAAGATCTGTTCCTTTCCTTTTGTCACAATATAAATCTAGCATCTTCAATTTCATCTGCTATATTCTTATATTTGAACAAAATTAGTCGGGGGAAGTATCCAGTGGAAACCCTTCTTCGGGTTTTCACATGTTTAAGTCCCACACGTGACATTGCATGAGATTTGGATGAACGAGATATTCAGATTTAGGTGGGCTTGATGGCCATTTTTTTGTGTGTGAATACACGCCTCACAGATAAAAATCATTTACAAGGGTTCCTAGCTCCTGAGTCCATCCCTAATCTAATATAATGGCCCAGGTGTAAGTTTAGAGGTTAGCAGCCAAAGAAGGGTTGGTGATTTGCACTGGATAGTTTCCCTAGAATATGCGGAATTATGTGGCATAACTTAACGCTAGCGACTGCCGTAAACCCTCTATAAAAATTGAGTAATGGTTGGTTTGTGTTTGAAGATGGATATTCCAAGAAAATATCTACTTTATAATGGTCATATCATGGCATGAAGTTTACTTTGACTGAGGTGTTCTGTTGCAACTTGCAATGGGCTACTTTGTGAAATGCAATCACACCTGTAGTGCTAGGATGTCCTTGACATGGAGTATTTGGCTACAGGTATGGATTCTATGATGAATGCTTAAGGAAGTACGGAAATGCAAATGTTTGGAAGTACTTCACGGACTTGTTTGATTATTTGCCTCTCACAGCTCTTATAGAAAACCAGGTTTGTTCTTTTCACCAAATGGTTGGCCTATTAATATGGACACAGAATTTAGTTTCATGTATACCTGATGAAAGAGGAAAGTTCCATTTTGCAGATCTTTTGCCTGCATGGTGGTCTCTCTCCGTCATTGGATACACTGGATAATATTCGTGCTCTCGATCGCATACAAGAGGTACGCAACATTTTACCACGAGTCCATGACCTCTGAACTAGACAACTAGTGCCTAATTGTGGGTCATTTTACACCTGAAGTCCGTCGATTTGAGACTACTCCATAGGCATCCTCCTCATGAACTGGAGATAAGGCTTGTGTTTTTTGGGGAAGACTCATGACAGCTTGAGAATAGAATCGGATGTGTTAAATCACTGAAGCTATATGTAGAGATAACAGATCAGGTCCTAAGAACTTATATAGTTCTATTTAGCTATATGTGTAGGGTTAGTAAGGAAGAAGTGTATGCAGATCCCCTTTTTGGCATTGGATGTGATTGAATCATTTACCTTGCTGCAGAGCCACAGGGCATTCTTAACAAAAACATTGATCTCATATGATAAATTTTTATTGATATACAATAAGTATTCTGAGGAAAGATTAGCTGATAACTTGATATACAAGGGTTGGTCTAAGAAGTTACAGTAATGTTGTTTTCTGATGTATAATTGGATGTTTTACCAAGATGCAGTCGATACTGGGGGAAAAGAACTCAGAATTTATGCAGACTAGAAGATCGAGATTCCAGAATTATTTGCTTCTTAACTAGTTGCGGTTATATGGTTTTCTTCTAGTTTATGATTGGACGAACATCCTGCAAGACAAAACTGAATATCATTGACACTATTTTCCAGTTCTGCATGATATTTAACTTGCTAGTTCAGTTTTAGTGAGACATAAGACTTCAAATTGAAACCTGCAATATGTTTGCTATCCAATTTCTTGGTACAGATTATTGTTCTTACATTACACGAACTACAGTTGACCCTTATTGGGCCTTTGGGTATAAGAATTGTCCTTGTGTAGAAAGATGCATACTGTAGTCTGCAGACTTTGTTCACTCTTGATTGATATTTTCGCCCTGTTCTCAAATGGTTGTAGGTCCCTCATGAAGGACCCATGTGTGATCTTTTGTGGTCTGACCCGGATGACCGATGTGGGTGGGGAATTTCACCAAGAGGGGCAGGATACACATTTGGGCAAGATATTGCACAGCAATTCAACCATACAAATGGACTTAGCCTTATTTCAAGGGCCCATCAACTTGTGATGGAAGGTTACAATTGGTGCCAGGTTGGTATCCAGTGTGTTAGATTTCAATCATCCTATCATTTTAAAATTCAGGATAAACCATTTTGATAAACTTTTTGGGACTCCTAATTATCAGATAAGATTTCTCGCTGCTTTAACCAAGGGATACTGAATCTAGTGATCGTTTAATGTGAGATAATACCTGAACTTCTTTTCGTTTTAGAAGTTTAATAGCCTGTTCAACTCTCTAGTGAACTGTTAAAAAATGATGACACTACTTTCAACATTTAGTTGTTGTTTGGATCAGCTGGATTAGAAATGAGTTTTCAGAAAACAGGTTTTAGTGGGATTTTTAGGAAAACCGGTTTTAAGTTATTATGTTATTGAGGGTTTGTAGATTACTTTGTTTGGATCAGAAAAACTAAAACGACTTTTCAGAAATACAGTGTTTGGTTAAGATTATAACACAATGCATGTTTAAGAAGAATGCTGAATCTTCCATTTCCTATTCTGGTGAGCTAGCAAGTCAACTAGCTCGTCATTGGGGCATCCCTTCTCTCTGCCATTGAATCATCCAGCACGTCATTTGCAAACCGTCCGATCTAGCCATTTCCCAATCCATCATCCAATCCCCCTCTCACACGCTTTCCCCATTCTCTTCCCCTCTCTCCACGCCTCACAAGATCCACCAACTATTCATCTTCTTCCCCAGTCCCGACAGCTGCAAGCTTGAGCGAGGGCAGCAGCAGGTGCGATCAAGGTGCAGCGGCACCAACTTGGGCGAGCTAGGGGGCGGCACGCTAGAGTGAGGCCTAATTTGTCGTCCCCACGCTAGAGCGCTGCCGGTCAATTCGTTCTCGGCGCCGGCAGACGACATGCTCCGCAGCCCCAACAGCTCCGGGCCACATCCTCGTCGTCATTGCCGCAGGTGAGCTCTAGCTGTGCTTCCAGATCCGCAGAATACCATCCTTATTTGTGTTTGGTCGAACAAATCAATTGGACGAAACAATTCATTGCAGCGTTTGCAGAAAGATTTATGTTTCCTTGCAAGAGATATGTGATTTTCTAGAGGTGTTAATTCTTGAATTGACGTGGATGTTTTGATCTTTTGTTGTTGCATTGCTTTGGTCAGCCACAGTTCTTCAATCCCGAGCTGGAGGGAGAAGCTTCCGTTGGTCCTCGACGCGGACGACATCACGTACGCTGCGGCCTTCCTGAAGAGCAGGTTCTCGGCGCGTGAGCGGATGGCTGAAGTGATACGTGCGCTAGTGAACGGGAGAATAGCGAGATGTGGTGGGCTGTTGGGAACGAGGACAGACAGTGGAAACTCGTTTTCAGAAGAAGAAAAACGGCGCCTACTGGTTTTTTATAAAAACCTGAAATTCTAGTTTTAAAGAAAACATGTTTTTGTTATCCACGGAGTTAGTTGTGGTAACCAAACAGAGTTCTCCTAAAATCCGGCTAAAACCAGTTTAAGGAAATCTAGTTTTCACAAAATTCGAGATCCAAACAAGACCTTAAGATAGGATAAACAGATGATTTTTTTTTTTTTGAAAGATTGACAGGAGCTAAACAAATGATTTATCTATGTATTAGATACTACCTCCGATTCCAAATATAAGTTGTTTTATAATCTGTGCCGATCAAGCATTTTTAGGTTTGACCATCAATATATAAATAATTACCTAGATTGACAACATGAAATTGGTATTACTAGATTCATCATGAGATATATTTTCATAGTGATAGAAAATTGATGATCAAAACATCACATTAGAGACTATGTTAATGTTCAAAACGACTTATATTTGGAATCAGAGGGAGTAATATACAACATGAAAGGAAAAAAAAAAAGATAAGGTGCAGTGCTACAGTTATGAATTATGGGAATGTTTTTTTTTGCCAAAAGAGTGATGATATCATGAAAAGGGTAATTGCTGATTGTTTATCTAGAAGACTTGTGAGACAATTCTCTAAGAGGCAGAGAGCAGAACTTTGCTTGATTGGATGTCTTTTCTTAATTAGTTTTGTACATAGAATTTTCCCTTGACATCATGGGCATTTGACCACCAAATGGGAAATTTTTCTCACGGTAAACTTGAATAATTGCTTTGCCTTATGTTGATTGTCATGCAGGAAAAGAACGTTGTCACAGTGTTCAGTGCGCCAAACTACTGTTACCGTTGCGGTAACATGGCTGCAATTCTTGAAATTGGTGAGAATATGGATCAGAACTTCCTCCAATTCGATCCAGCGCCACGGCAAATCGAGCCGGACACAACACGCAAGACCCCCGACTACTTTTTGTAATCGCAATGTTGACTTTCTTTAACTTACTGCCGTTGATGCTCCTCTCGACCGCAGAAGCATCTGGATCTTTAGATCTGTCCTTAGAAAATGTGTCCCCATGAGCCAAGTTGTACCCTTCTCATTCTTTTGTTTGGAGATTTTGTTGCTGCTTCTCAGAACTTCATAGAACATGTTAAAAGTGCATGGCATTGGGATTTTTTTTTTTGGTTTGTTGTGCCTCCATTTTGTATTATTCCGAGACAGAGAAGGGAAGCAACCATAGAAATGTCTCGTAATATATTTTCTGGTCTCCAGAAGATGCATGGCCCATGATGTCCGTCCCATCTGTATTCTCGAACGTATTGTAACTAGTCGTCCAGTTCTGTTGTCTCGTGGTGTATTTTGTGTGAGTTGGTCGTGCTTTCAGTTTCAGCTCAGTGAAGATGTCTAAATAACGTTGCGATACGCTATGACGCAATCAAGCGTCCGGCACAAATCCAACCGAAAACAGGACGTATATTGCTAAACAAAAGAGACAAATTTTAGTGAATATCCAGCCGAAAACAGGAAGCATCCGGCACAAATCCAACCGAAAACAGGCTAGGATAAACAAAAAAATACAAATTTCAGTTAATAGCACCTTTATCATTTATACCGGATATCATTTTCAGCAGGATCTATCTTTTTTTTTCCATGTGTAGATTGAATTTATATTTGAAATTTTGTGGCATGATAAATTGATTGTGTTAACGTTGTCAAAATTGTTCGGAAATTTGCATGATCATTTGCATCGTGTTTTGAATATGCATATGTATGCACTGAAAATTAGGATGCACTATATTTTCCCACTGGCACATATCATAGACAAAAAAAAGCTAGAAATTCTAGAGAGAGAAATTAGTGATAGGTGTTAGTGAAAGAAGAACGCCATCAAGTTGTAGTGTGCATGATTTGAACGTCACTTTACAGAAAGAAATCTATCTCTATAAACATCACTTATAAAAGAATCGAGAGGAAGCATTAGGCAGCAATTGCCACCTTCAAAAGGCCACTTGTTAATTGTTACCATACAGGCACATGTGCACTTGCGCCGGGCTCAATGGGCAGGAGTCGTTGTGGTCCTTCCGTTTTGCTAATTTGATATTAGCCTCACCAATTCTTTAGTGAGGACGTCTGGTCGTGATATGTGGCGGCTTCGCTTTCCTTCCCCAAATTTCCTTATCCTTCACATGCTCTCTCGCCAAGACACGTGGTGGCATCCCCTTCCCCCCTTTCCTCTTTTCCAACCAATTTTTTCTCAATCGAAAGTTTCCGGTTAAATCAGAAGTTCTTTGAATTGAAAGTTTTTAAGCCGAAAGTTTTTGAGCTAAAAGTTTTCATTCATCTAAAAGTTTCGAATCAAATCTTTCTATGTTAAGCAGGTGGGGAAGGAAAGGTGAAGGGAGGGACACCATGTGGCGGCACTTGGATGTGCCCTCAATCAAAGGTTGGTGTAGGTTTCTGCAAAGTAGACATCCTCGTGATCTTTTTGGCGTGCAAATCAAGATCGGTTGGCTCCTCAAATTACTAAAACAAAAGTGTGCGCCACATCTCTATGGCTTTGGCTAACTTTGTGTTAGTAGTAAGGTGCTCGTGCGTTGTAACGGATCCTAAATAAATCATACCACATGTTCTCGAAATCACTAAAGAACAAACCGAAGTAATTCTTCATATAAAGAATGTAAAACTGATCCAATCAAAGTTTCCTTATTGAAATGACTCAATGAAAAAACCACTTTTTTAAAGTAATCAACAGATTCCTGTAAAAAAAAGGAAAACATACATGCTTATGAAACAACCATCAATGGGAAAATGGAGCCTGAGATTATTCATCATAGTAGTAACTTTCCCCGATCTAATACTCTAAAAATTAGTGTATGAACTTCTAATAGATTCCCGATTCATGTGGTTAATTAGATTTCAAGGAACTTTGAAGGAAAAAATATATTTGAAATTCTCTTGGCCAATGTTAGCACCTTCCTGATTGCTATCTGTTGGACCGAAAAGGCGACTAGAGGGGGGGGGGTTGAATAGGAGCACACTAACTTTTTCACAAATAATTGATTCAATAATATTTCACTCCAGTAGCTATGGAAGCTATGAAGATCAGTATATCAGTACAACGGAAGACTAATATTGAATCCAATTTAAAACCCCTAAGCAATACGACAAAAACAACAAAGATTGAAATAATTCAATGCACTGGCGGTCTGACCTCTGGCCTTGGGCGGTCTGACCGATTCCCTAGCGGTCTGACCTCTGACCTTGGGCGGTCTGACCGATTCCCTCTAGAACAGAAAAACAACCCCGATGACGAAGATGAAAATAGATGAAACTTTTGATCTAATAATCCAAACTTGATGAAACTTAGAACACACCTTCTCTATGATATCAGGAAGCTATTCCAATCAAAGATTGTGATAATTCTTGGAAGAATAGCGATGCTTTTCGATTTGATTGAAGAGAGGTTCAAAACCGGATCAAAACAAAAACTAGGTCAAAACTCTTGCTCGTGGGTAATTGATGATCAATATGATCCTAGATAGATTCCCACACGTCACAGCAAGCTAGATCACGTGAAGAAACCAAGCAAAAACTCACGCATCAAAGAAAGACCCAAAATCATCAAATAGAGAGAAAGAACGCAATGAGGCAAGACGTGATCAAACTTTCTCTAGATTGATTTGATATGATATGGGCTTACAACCTCTCCATCAATGGAGGACAATGCTCAATACAAGAGCACAAAAATCACATCAAACATCAAGAACCCTAGCATCCACAAAATCTCTCCCTAAGAAAATTAGGGTTTACAAGAATTGCAAAAGAGACGAAGAGGTGGTGCAGCCACCACCCTCTCCTATTTATAGTGGAGGCTTAGACCTTATAGAAGTTTGATCCTATTGGGCTCCCGTTAAGGCCCAAAACAAACGGGACATATACGCACGTATTTTAAAGCGTCGTCTTTATCTCTTCTTGACCTAACTAGCTACACCTTGCGCCATCTTGCGCCTCGGATTAGCTAATAGGTCACCCTTGTCCATCTTGCACCACGCTTGAGTACATTGACCTCACCCGGCATCGTCGATCGTTCTGGACCTCAGCTCTCCAAGCCTAGTCTCGATCATCCTCACCATTGACCGTCGTTGACCACCAAGCAACCTGCACAACAATAGACAAGTCAACCGAATTTGAAAACAAGTTCTTCACAACTTGACCCATGTTAGTCAAAACATGCATCATGCACCATATATGCCCTGAAACTCATGACTTTGAACTAACACACGAATATCGCCGCCACACCGGGCGACGAACAAAGTGAAAACCGGTCAGACCTCCCCCAAGGGCCGGTCAGACCGCCAGCTGGGACTTAGCCGTTTTTCCTATCTGGAAATCCGAAACCTACTGGAAATTTTAAACCAATAGAACTTTTGACTGGTGACTCCAAAAATTATGAGACCAAGTGCAATAGAATCCCCTCTCTTGCCTACACACTCTATTTTTGGCCCAGCTCAAAATAACATTTTTTAAGTTCACCGGTCCGACCGCCGCCTATGACCGGTCCGACCGATTTGGGACCGGCTCGATCACCACGCTACGACCGGTCGGATCCGACATCGCTTGCGACGATTCTCAAACTTGTCGAAAACACATGAAACGACAAGCCGTAAACGACATTGCCAATTGTCACATCATCCTAAGATCTGGAGAATATCCCCATGATATCCACAATCTCCCCCTTGATGAACACATTGGCAATAATCCAGAAAATGTAATATAGAGATTTGAAAAGTAAAATACTTTCATTTTCGCACAAAGGCACAACTTGGTCCACAAGCAAGAAAAAGCAATAAAAATGACCAAACTGGCATCAGGATAGCATAGGCAAGTGAGATAAGGCAAAAAGAAAGCATAAAAACTTTGATTTCCAGAAAAAAGTCAAAAATCTCACTTAAGGTCCATATGAAAGAACAATTGTTCAAATAACCTATGATCATTGTGAGGATTAATAAATACAATTCAAGTTCAGAAGAATCAATACGACAATAAGAATGCAATTCAAAAACTCCCTTCACTAAGATCCACAGATTTCAGAAAAAGTGAAATTTTCAATTTCTCCCCCTTTTTTATCATTGTTATATATCTTCTCCCCCTTTGTACAACAATGATATATCTTCTCCCAACATTGAAATATCCATCTTCTCCAAACATCTTCTTTCCCCCTATGTACATCATTAACACATTTTAACACATCTTCTCCCCCTTTGACAATGGAGTCATCAAGGAATCACACCTTCCTCTCATCCAGAGATAACAAATGCAGAATGAAGAAAGAAGCATAAGGAGTATGCATGAAATGCAATGGAGTGACTTTATTTTTGTATTTTTCAATTTTTTGATTACACGAAGCTTTGGAGATTACTCAAAAGAACAAGCCAACATTTCTAATATTGCACAAACAGCATATCAAGCCTAACAACGCTAGCAAGATCATGATAAGACATATATATCAAAGCTAAGCACGAAGGCTCAAAAGTAAAACAGTAGATTTGATCAATTTAAGCAAAGCTTCAAATTCAGCAAGTTCATCAACAGAGATCCTAAAGTGAAACTGGCCATGTCAAAATATCAAAGTGAGATAAAAAATCTAACAAAGACCACATTAAGAGTCAATCAGGTCCTGTATTGAATCATTTTGCTCAAATTTCTCAAAAGCCCATTTGTCAACAGTTTTCTCGTTTGCACTGAATATTGAAGTTGAATAATGATCTAACTTAGTGACAAGATCCTGGACTAGGAGCCATCCACAAACTCATCCTAAGCTTCAACCAGAAGTTAATTAAAAGTATATCTTAGTGAAGAAGATCCTGGACTAGGAGCCATCCACAAACTCTCCTAAGCTTCAACCAGGGCGACAAATCTTGAGGTTCATGTCATTTCTGATAAGCAGTCCACATGAGATCGTCTGGATCATCAAACAATCTCCAAGTTCATGTCTTTGACAAGCAGTCTCGTAAGAATAATTTGGCATAATTTAAGCATAAGACAATATTGATTTTTCATCTTTCACAAGAGCACTTTTAGAATCTCAAGTAATGATCAATTTTAGATTCAAGAGCTAACAAAGCAATTCTGACAGGGCCAATATCACAAAAGGAGCACTAATTGCGCAACTAGCTAAAACATCCATAAATTGTAATTTTTAGTTCGAGTTGTTTTAGAGTTCTAGCTCATACAACAAAGATTTATATGTATATGTGAAAGCATGATAATTCTAGCAAGTCAAAGAACTAGACATGGCATTGAGCAAGAATTGAAATACTAAAGCTCCAAAGGGTAATAGGCAAATCTTCATCAATTTTAAAAGATCAGTAGAAAAACTTATATTACAATGCATCTTTTTGGATACCACTTATTGGGTTTTTCATACCACTTGTTGGATTTTTCATATGAATGTAATATGATACAATGAGATGCAGTAAAAGCCTAAAAAACCTAAAAAGTTCAAAAAGATCAATAAGTTCAGAAAAAGAACAAGAAAAGATCAAAAGAACAAGGTAAGATTAGAAAAGATCGAACTCCCCCTCGAACCAACCCATAGGGATAAATTACCCCTAATTCGCTTCTCAAGGTGGCAAACCTAGTTGGGTCTAAAGGCTTGGTGAGGATATCAACCAGTTGAGCTTCGGACTCCACAAAGTGTAGCACAATATCACCTTTTTCAACATGTCTCTAAGGAAGTGATAGCGAATATCTATGTGCTTGGTCCTGGAGTGTTGCACAGGATTTTTGGCAATGTTAATAGCAGAAGTGTTATCACAGAAAAGAGGAGCACTAGCAAAATTTAACCCATAATCCTTAAGAGTGGTTACCATCCATAAAATCGACTACAAAGAACTAGCAAAGCTACATATTCACTTTCAAAGATGGATTGTGCAATGTAAGACTGCTTCCTAGAACACCAAGATACAAGAGAAGTGCCTAGGAAGTGACAAGTGCCTAAGGTACTCTTCCTATCAAGCCGACAGCCCGTAAAATCAGAATCAGAAAACCCCCGAATGGACAAAGATGACGAACAGGAATACCAAATGCCATACAGAAGGGTAGAGTGTAAATACCTGAATATGCGCTTAACGGCTTGGCGATGGGAAGTCCTCGGAGACGCCTGAAACCTCGCACGCAGGCGGTCGTGAAGTGGATGTCCGGTCTCGAGGTCATCAGTATGTAAGGAACCGATCATGCTGCGGTACTCGCGTTGATCCACGGCTTCTCCTTCCTCATCTGGATCCAAAATAGTCGAAGTTGCCATGGGAGTGGAGATTGGCTTCCAGTCACCCATGTCGAAACGTTTAAGCAAGTCCTTAGTGTACTTCGTCTGATGGATGAAGATCCTTTCCTTGCATTGCTTAATTTGAAGTCCCAAAAAGTAATTGAGCTCTCCCATCATACTCATCTCAAATTCCTTGGATATAGTCTCAGAAAAGCTGGAAACAAGAGCATTAGAAGAACCACCAAAGATAATATTATCAACATAAATTTGAGCAAGCAGGAAGTCATTACCACGCCTAAGAATGAATAAAATCTTGTCTACCTTACCCATCTCAAAGTCATTCTTAAGCAGGAAGGTCTTAAGTCTATCATACCAGGCTCTAGGGGCTTGCTTAAGACCATACAAGGCTTTGGATAGCTTGAACACATAATTCGGGTACTTGGGATTCGCAAAGCCCGGGGGTTGCCTAGCATAAACTTTCTCACCAATAAAACCATTTAAAAAGATACTTTTAACATCCATCTGCTATAATCTAAAACCCTTAGATGCAGCAAATGCAAGTAAAATACGAATGACTTCTAGTCTAGCAACAGGAGTAAAAGTCTCATCAAAATCCAACCCCTCAACTTGGCTAAAACCCTGAGCTACCAACCTAGCCTTGTTTCTAATTACAGAACAATCCTCATTTTGTTTGTTTTTGAAAACCCAGCGGGTTCCTATAACATTATGGCCACTGGGAGGTTCTACTAGGTTCCAAACTTTATTTCTCTCAAAATTCTCAAACTCCTCATGCATGTCATTAACCCAGCTAGAATCCGATAAAGCATGTGATATATCGCGGGGTTCAAAAGAAGCAACAAATGCAGAGTGAGAATAGAGATTTGGATCATGATACCTGGAGCGAGTGACTCGCTCATGGAGATTACCAATTATCTGATCCGGAGGGTGCTGCCTTTGAATGTGAAGTGGTGCACCCGGAGAGGAAAGCATCTCTTCAACCTCCGCAGGTACTGCTGATGATGAAGATGCAGCAGGAGCCTCATCTGAAGGCGAAATAGTCACAACAGGTTCTTGTGCTGGAATAGGAGCATCAACAGCAGCAGATGGAAGAACATCAAATCCTTCATCATCTTCCTCTATAAATATGCTCTCTGTCACTTGTGTATCACCTGAAATATCTGATCTAGCTCCAGGGCTAGTTTCATCAAAAGTGACATTGCATGTCTCCTGAATAAGGTTAGTTTCAGCATTAAAAACTCTAAAACCCCTCGAATGTGTAGGATAACCCAGAAATAAACCATCAAAAGTTTTAGACTCAAATTTATCTAGGTTACCTGTTTTGAGAATAAAACACTTGGATCCAAAGACTCGAAAGTGCGAGACAGAGTGTTTTCTACCAAATCGAAGCTCATAAGCAGTCTTGGCCAAAGAAGGTCTCACAAAGACACGATTAGCAATATGGCAAGCAGTAGAAACAGGTTCGGCCCAAAATCTCCTCGGTGTGCTATACTCATCTAGCATCGTCCTAGCCATATCGACCAGAGTCCTGTTCTTTCTTTCCACAACGCTATTTTGTTGAGGGACGTGTGGAGAAGAGAACTGATGCTCAATACCACGCTCAGCACAAAAAGAAGCAAATGAGGCATTCTTGAACTCCGTGCCATTGTCACTGCGGATCGCTCTCAAGGCACCCGGAAGTTCAGAAGCCAAACGAAGAACCAGATCATGATAAAACTCAAAAGCTTCATCCTTCAAAGCAAGAAAGTACACCCAAATGTATCTAGAAAAATCATCGACTATGATAAGAATGTACCATTTTCCACGAACTGACCGAACTCTAGCAGGACCAACAGTATTCATATGAAGCAATTGTCCCGGTCCGTCAGTCATGACCATAGTCACTGAAGGGTGTGAGGCGGCCACTTATTTGCCATGCCTACAGAGCGCACAAATAGCATCTTTGACGGCTTTGAGTTTGGGCAAACCTCTCATAAGCTCAAAGTTGCTAACTCGCGTCAGATGATCAAAACCAATGTGCCCCAAACGATGGTGCCAAAGCCAGAACTCAGAAGAAGATGAAATCAAGCATTTGAGAGAACCAACAAGAGATTCAGAAAAATCAGCTCCAAAAATCCTAACAACTCTAGTAATTTCAAAAACAAGCTCACCAGTTGAATCAAGCACCCGACAAGCATTTTTCTTAAATATAGTCTCATAGCCATCATCAAGAAGTTGAGACACAGAAAGCAAATTAAACCTTAGCTTGTCCACAAGGGCGACATCCTTGAGAATGAAACTGTCGTTCACCCAGATCGATCTCGTTCCTTCAATTTGCCCTTGTTTATCATCTCCAAAGGTGATGAAATCATCACCTGTCGACCGCGTGAAAGAGGTGAACCATTTTAATTCTCCGGTCATGTGGCGTGAACAGCTGGAGTCGACGAACCACGTGTCCTTCCTCTTTCCGTGGTAGTCCTGAAAATCAAGGAACAGAAGAACGATGTGTCTTAATACTGGGGTTAGTTAAACAAGACTTAGGAACCCAGTACTGAGACACATGTCTGCGAGTAGTATGCAAAGCAGAAGTGTTATCCTTGATTTTATTTAAGGTTCTGTTACGAGCAATGGTTAAAGTAACATGAGAGTTATCCTGTCTAGGAACATGATGATGAGCATGTGATACAAATCCTAAACCAGGTTTCTTCTTTGCTATGTTACCATGTCTCACAGAAGCTCTAGGTTGATTAGATGAAGTTCTAGCAAAATTTTTCTTATCATTTTTCAACCTACGCCAACAGAACTCAATCAAATGCCCATCCTTTTTACAATAGGTGCAATGATACTTTATACCACTAGAAGAAGCACCCTTAGACTTAACATATGGCTAGGCAATACCTACAGACTTGAGTAATTTTTGCAGGTTGTGTTTTAAATTCAATTAACCCCTTTTCCAAGACTTGAGTAACTTTTGGGTTAGAATTATTTTGAACATGATTGTATCCTAATCCTTGCTTCTTATAAGGAGTTTTAGACTTGTCCAGAATCATGTTTAATTGTTTCTTACCTTTAGATAATTTTTCTAAGGTATCATTAAGATAAGCATTTCCATCTTTAAGATTAACACATGATTCACAGGTTTTACCTTTAATGACTCTAGCATATTTCTCCTTATATAAAGCAGTTTCAAGTTTAAGGGCAGGACATGAAGCACATGTAGAAGACTCAATATTGTCCTTAAGCTTGGCATATTTAGCTCAAGCTGCTTCTAAGATATCTTTGACTTCATGTTCGTGTTCTAAGCAGAAAGTGCAAAGGCTAGAATCAACAGCTCCAGAAACAACTAACTTGCTAGACTCTAAGCATTTTTCACATGGAGTAGATTTAACCTCAACTAGCTCAGTCCTAACATTTTCAAGTTGTTGCAAGGCAATATTATGAGCAGATTGCAGTTTAGCAAATTCTGAATACAAAGCATGACAAGATGAACATTCATCAAATTCAAGACTCTTAGCATTCTCAAGTTCTAGAGTCAAGTTACCTATTTGAGACTCTAAATCCTTGTTCCTAGCCATGACATATTCTAAAGCCTTATCCTGACTCATAAGTTGCTCAAACATAGATTCACATCTATCAGAAAGGATATCATAGGAAGGAGGTACCTCATTGTTGTCGTCATCAACGGAGTCGGCCATGAAGCACAAGCCGGTGAAGTCCTTGGCCTTCCCTTTCTTCTTGTTTTCAGGGATCTCCTCCTCGCTCCCGGAGTCCACATCGCTTAATGATTGATCCTCAAAAGCGGTAAGCACCCGGTGAGCGGCCTTCGTCAGCTTGCCAGTATCAAACCTTGAGTTGTTCCATCGAGGTTTCTTCCAAGCTGGCTTTCCCTCCTTATGGTTACTCTTACCTTTCAGCTTGGGTCAATTTGCCCGAATATGATTGAGCTCACCACACTCATAGCAAGTCACGGGACCTCCTATTTTTCTGTTTCTCATATTGTTGTAGGCCCGTGTGACCATTTTGACTATGAGGGCCAACTCAGCCCTAGGGAGACTCTCAAACTCCTCTTCATGGAATGTACATAAACCTGCAAGCGAAAATTCAGAAGAAAACTCAAAAGACCCATCAGATGCTCTCTTGAGCGGGTCTGCTACCAAAGCCATATTTTCCTTCTTGGGATGATCAATCCTCTTGATCTCATGAGTCTTGAGCTTGCTATAGAGTAGCTCCAAAGTCAGATCAGAAAGGTTTACATTCTCCTCAATGGCTGTAGCCTTTATCTCCCATTCCTTGGTGTTGATTGCAGCCAAGAGATGGGTAGCATTTTCAGATTGAGAATATTCAATACTGACAGCTTTCATCTGATTTATCACTTTATTAAAGCGACTGAAAATGTCATCGATGCTCTCTCCAGGACGCATCTCGAATTTGTTGTATTCACGCTTATAGACTGTTTGGCGTACTTTCTTGACTTGGGACGAACCCTCATAGTAAGTTTCGAGTGTGTTCCAAATCTCATGCGTAGTCTCAAGATTGCAAATCCAATCATACTCCTGTCTCCCAAGCCCGCCATACAAGAGATTTTTAGCCTTATTGTTGTTAGCCAAAAGGGCTTCTGAAGCCGGCGTAGCAACTTCGGGCACAACGAGCGGGACTCGAACAACCTCCCATATAGCATGTCTTTCGCTCTCAAGGAAGACTCGCATGTGATTCTTCCAATAGGCATAGTCGTGCCCATCGAAGATATGCGGCTTTGTAGAGTATCTATCCATCGCCAAGTTCAGTGACCGGTTAAGATCAAGATTGAACTAACCGGGCTCTGATACCACTTGTTGGACCGAAAAGACGACTAGAGGGGGGGTGAATAGGAGCACGCTCACTTTTTCACAAATAATTGATTCAATAATATTTCACTCCATTAGCTATGGAAGCTATGAAGATATATCTGTATAGCAGAAGACAAATATTGAATCCAATTTAAAACCCCTAAGGAATACGACAAAAACAACAAAGATTGAAACAATTCAATGCATCAAGGGTCGACCTCGACCTTGGGCGGTCTCGACCGATTCTCACTGTGATCGACCTAACTAGCTACACCTTGCGCCATCTTGCGCCTCGGATTAGCTAATAGGTCACCCTTGTCCATCTTGCACCACACTTGAGTACATTGACCTCACCCGGCATCGTCGATCGTTCTGGACCTCAGCTCTCCAAGCCTAGTCCTGATCATCCTCACCGTTGACCGTCGTTGACCACCAAGCAACCTGCACAATAATAGACAAGTAAGTCGAATTTGGGAACAAGTTGTTCACAACTTGACCCATGTTAGTCAAAATATGCATCATGCACCATATAGGCCCTGAAACTCATGACTTTGACCTAACACACAAATATTGCCGCCACACCGGGCGACAAACAAAGTGAAAATCGGTCAGACCGCCCCGTGGCGGTCGACCGCCCCTATCGGCCACCTATGGCCGGCCGATCATTCATTGGACTTAGCCGTTTTTCCTCTCTGGAAAACCGAAACCTACTGAAAATTTTAAACCAATAGAACTTTTGACTGGAGACTCCAAAAATTATGAAACCAAGTGCAATAGAATCCCCTCTTGTCTACACACTTATTTTTGGCCCAGCTCAAAATAACATTTTTTAAGTTCACCGGTCTGACCGCCGCCTATGGCCGGTCGGATTAATTTGGGACCGGTCTAACCGCCACGATACGACCGGTCAGACCGGTTACTGCCTGATAGTTCTGAAACTTGTCGAAAACACATGAAACGACAAGCCGTAAACGTCATCGCCAATTGTCACATCATCCTAAGATCTGGAGCATATCCCCATGATATCCACACTATCAAAATTGTAGACATTCATAAAAATCAGCTGATGCGCCACCCATAGATTACATTATGAAGTCATTGCGGTGTATAAGACCTAAGTGCATATGACAATAGAACGAATGTGCTCAACAGAAATTGATCAAAGTACAAAACAACAACCGGTAGTTTGAACGCATATGGAACCGCATACCAGTTTGATCTTGGCTCATGTGTCACTTCCTGTGAGATGCAATAAACATAGATAAGTAACTTGCTTCAAGGGGGAAAAATAGGTTTCCGTTGACATTTCTCGATCCTAGTATTAATCACCTTGAATTATAGCTAAGTGTATTATATAGAATCAGAAGGAAGAAATTACCTTAGTTTTCCAAAAACTGAATGATAGACCGATTGGATGCATCGGCACTACACATGCCTCTACTCTTGCTTGCCCCGCTGCTCATTGTTAAGTGTCAGTTGAAGCTAACAACATAGTCAACGGTCAACACCCACATTCAAAACCCAAGGAAAAAAGTCAAAATACAAACATGAATAATCTGAACAAAGACAATAATAATTTAAATGTATCGGCAGCTATGAACAAAAATATTATGAAGACAAAGGGAGTAGAGATTCATACCCTCTAAAACCACTTTAATTTTTTAGATAGTTGAGACATTTCACCAAGCATCGGGCAAGAATTCTAGCAAGACACACATTAAACACCTCAAACATGCGTCAGTAGTGTTGAAATAAATTTGTAGACCAGAACACAACACTTGCTGCACGCGTCAAAAGAAAATATAGATCTGTTGTCCCTAATTACCTCAGTAGAAGCACACATCCATATCATCCGTGCCCAAGCACCATTTGTATGTAGCATGCATACGGAGCAAAATCAAAAGAAAATTAATGGATCAAAATGTAATGACCTTGTAGATCAAAAGCAGAGAAAGGTTGTAGGACCGGAAAGACGACTAGAGGGGGTGAATAGACGCTTTCTTGATTTTCGCCTTAATCAAATTTAACACGAACTTTCTTCAATAGCTATGAGAGCTAAGAAGATTAGTAAATGCACAGAGGAAGCCTTGTGCTGAGTCCGATCAACCCGTAAGCAAAAGACCCATAATATGGAGATACAACTCACTGGGCGGTCAGACCGGTGGCCAAATGGCGGTCTGACCGCCGTTGTGGAATCGGTTTGACCGATTTTGTCCAGAACCACTGCAGACCACCCGAAACCAAAACAAAAATCGGTCTAACTTTTGATTTACCAGATGAAACTTGTCCAAATTTGGAACACACCTCCCTAAGGATATCTGGAATCTATTCCTAGCAACGATCGTCCAGATCTATGTCAAAGGTTTGACCTTTTTAAGTTTTACCAAAGGAGGGTTCAAAACCTAGCAAAACGAAAAACTTGATCCAAATCTTGCTCGTAGGGGATTGATAATCTAGATGGTCCTAGGAGTATTCCCACACATCATAGCAAGGTAAAAGAGGTCAAGAGATCAACAAAAAACAACCGGATCAAGGAAGCACCAAAATCATCAAAAGAGAGAGGAAAACACAAGAGGCCTCATCTTTGAACAAGCATCTATAGATTGATTCAAGATGCTGCTTGTTAAAGCCACTCCCTCAAGGAGGACAAGAGCTCAATCCAAGAGCACACACACAAATCACCTCTCTAGAACCTAGCCTCTTCTCTCTTCTCCAAACCCTAACCCAAACTAGGGTTTTTGTAAATGGAGTGCTTGGGGGCTGTTTTCCAACCCCCCCCCTCTATTTATAGTGAGGCCTAAGTGCTAGAGGAGTTCACCTAATGTGCTCCCGTTAAGGCCCAATACAAACGGGACACATACACACGTATTACAGTGGAAGCAACTGCCTGCTTCGCCACGTGTAGGTTGATCAGCGGCTCTCATCATGTCGGCAAGTCTCTCCCGTCCGAATCCCATCGGAACCTCCAAGGCACTTGCACCGACCCCACGCCGCTTGATCCAACCAGCTGCAACAAACTGCTCGTTCGAACCTTCTTGTCCATTCTGTGCCATGCTTGAGTCACACGACTTCACTCGGCATCCATGGTCATTCTGGACCTCAGCTCTCCAAGCTTAGTCCCGATCCATCTCGTCGTTGACCTGCAAGCCACCTGCACAGCAATAGACCAAGAAATCGTTTCCGAAAACAAGTTCTTCACAACTTGACCCACGTTAGCTCAACCATGCAATATGCAACATTAAAGCATTGAAACTCATGCACTAGATATAATCAAAACACAACGCCGCCAAGATGGCCAACGAACAAGTGGAAACCGGTCTGACCTCCTGTCGAACCCGGGAACGAAGGATCCCGAATTCTCTGTGTTCATACACTAGTCCAGGATTTCCAGTGTACACAGTCACAAAAATGTTATCACAAATATATCCAGCGTGTATATTAATAAGCATAGAGTTTATTACAACTGGGCCCGGAGGCCAAATAAAACATTAAGCGGAAGCAAAATATAATGGTAAGCCACACGATACGCCACAGCAATCGTCTGAGGTCGCCGCTAATCGCCCCGCTCCTCACCTTCGGATAGCAGCTTCTCCTAATAATAATATTCAAAGAGAGTGAGCACTACAATCGTGCTCGCAAATTACACCCAATACGAATTTAGAATGCATGCATAAGTCATTCAAAGGAAGGTTGTATGGTTTATTTGCATAAATCAAGATTTTTGGTTTAAATAGTTATACTAAGTTTCAAGGCACATTTTCATTACATAGCTAAAATCGATTTAAAATTGATCATTTTATAGTGGATAACCTCCATATGAAACATGGTGAAGGATACCCTCCTATCACAAGGCTACCCGCCTAAATTTACCACAAGGATTAACCATCCTCAAATCATGTCCAAAGTTATTTTAAAACCAAAACAAATCTAACTTAGAGTGGCTTTGCTCAGCATGTCCATGACCGTGGACACGGCTATTCGAATAGATTTACACTCTGCAGAGGTGGTACAACTTTACCCACACGAGATAATTTGCCCGTTATGTCGGCCAATGCACGCTTCCTTAGGCGTGTGACTAGGCAATTATCACAAGGCGTTTCCAATGCATTACCTCAATACCAATATACCCGCTAAGGTTTCACTTCCATTAGGCTAACCACCTGCCGGAAACCCCCTCTTGCGCCAAGTGGGAATAAAGTCTAACCGACACCCACACAACAAAAATGGCATAAACAATAATGAGGTAATACAAATTATTAAGCCTGGTTCTGCCCATACAGAACATGTGGTAGTACGGTGGAGCTTTTGCAAGATGCGGTTCAAAGGCCGGTCCTTAATCTACTTGGGCAACTTTCAATAAAAACCACGGTCTCGGCCCTAACTGACAGGCCTGCATAAACTCGCACCCACTAACGGTCCAAGTTTGCCCAAGTACAAACCATTTTCTTTTATTTTTTATAATTTTTAAAGACATTTG
The DNA here is from genome assembly GCA_036346395.1 of Hsuehochloa calcarea. Taxonomy (NCBI): domain Eukaryota; kingdom Viridiplantae; phylum Streptophyta; class Magnoliopsida; order Poales; family Poaceae; genus Hsuehochloa; species Hsuehochloa calcarea. The sequence continues at coordinate 12,977,708 of CM070604.1, read as the reverse complement.
CAAAAGTCCACCATGACAAAGTAATGTCATAGGCTTTTTATCAATTTATGAAATTTTGGCTAAATTCTCCCAAAGTCAAATATTTCATGGTTTAAGCATTTGCTATGCAGATATTTATTTTTAAATTCATTTGACTAAGGTTACAAGGAATTGATAATACAACAATCAAATTTGGCTATACAAAGGAATTGGAATAATTAAATATTTAAAATAGGAATTTAAAATAATTAAATACAATTATGCATGCAATACTAATTTAAAACATAAATTAAATAATTTTAAATATTGGGGGCAAAATGGTCAATGGTATAACTTGCCTTGTTCAAATTCCTGGTATTCTACTTCTTCAATAGGGTCAAGCTCTCCGGAGTCGTCAAAATCTATACGCGAAAATATTCCAAATTCAAACAGAATTCAAATGAACACAAATAAATTCAAATGAAAATTCAAATTAACTCCAAATTAAATAATTTTGGTTTAGTTAGCTAGATCTTGATTTTATACAAATTTAGAAATTTGAATCACCTAAATCGGAGTTTGTATGAAGAAATACGAGCTCCTGGAAGTTTAAAACCTAAATTAAATCCTAAAATCAGAATTTCCGATTTTCCCGAATTAAATTTCTAAAGGAAATTCTATTTATTGCGCCACCGACGCCGAGAGTATCGTGTGCATCGAGATCGACATGTGGGCCCGCACAGATGGATCGAGTCCACAATGAGGCCCAAGTCCACGGTGGACTCGGTGCACGCAATAAAGGCGAAGGGCGCGCTTTTTTGGCGCGCTACCGCACGGCACCACGCTGGCGCCGACTTGGCCGCCACGCACGCAAAACGGTGAGGTGGCGCCGAGGTGGCTGACCACGCCGGCCGCCGGAGAGGGGAGGCGCCGAAACCGAGGGTGCAGCGCGCGCAGGCGCGCGGCGAGCTCGGCCGGCGCGCAAAAGGTTCAGGGGATGATGCTGAGTGTGATGCGCTACCTGGCGACGCGAGGGCGTGGCCGGAAGATGGTCGGCGACGGCGAGAGGCGGCGGCGAGGTTCGGTCGTTGGCGGCGAAGGAGCTCGGCGACGCCCGAGGGTGCGGAGGTGCGCACTCAAACCGCGGTCTTGAGGCGGTTACAATGAAGTTATGGACGGGGTAATGGCCGAGACGAGCGCGGTGAACTGAGCGAATCGAATGCGTATGAATGCGAGGAAAGAGAGGGAGGAATCACGGGCTTGATGAGCTCCAGCGAGCGGTAATGGCGGCGAGAGCGACGGCGCGCGAGGGGAGAAGAAGGGGCGGGAAGAAGATGTCAGGTAAAGGGCCCACCCACGAGACAGAGCGGAAGAGAGGCGCGCAAGCGATTGATTGTCGGCCGTCCGATTTTGATCGGACGGCCGTGTTACTTCAAGCTGGGGAGAGTTGGGCGAGACGCGCCTGATGCTGGTCGGGCTTCGCCCAAGATCAGAAAGGTAGAATTTTAAATTCTTTTTCAATTGATTTAATTCCGAAATTCAAATAGGCTTTAGAAAATAGTAAATGAAGTCCAAAATTTTGAGAAAATTCACGAAATTCTATGAGGCATTCTCGACTTAAATAAATTAATTCCAACTTTTAGTTGGTAATAGATTTTGCACATAAATTCTTTTAGCCTTAATATACTTTAGGAAAAGTTTTTAAAATTCCAAAATCCACAAAAATTAAAAAGTCTTATTTTTAATCAAATTGAAATTTTGGGTCATTATAAACCTACCCTTTAAAGGGAATCTCGACCAGAGATTCGGACTTGGTCCGAAAAGGTAGGGATACTCGGCTCTCAAAACTTCTTCTCGCTCCTGTATCTTCTTCTTCAATGATTGCTCCATCAACCTTACAAGAACGAATGACTTTGCTTCGGTGACGCGCTCGCCACATCGAGAATCTTGATTGGTTGTTCCACATAGGTGAGATCTTCCTCAAGATCGATGCTCTCAGCGGTGTTTCTTCCATTGGTACTCGAGACATTTCTTTAATCGATACATGGAAGACATTGTGAACAAATGACAGAGATGCCGTAGTTCCAATCGATAAGCAACTTCACCTCTTTTGCCAAAATCTTATAGGTCCGACAAATCAAAAGTGCGAGTTTTCCTTTAGTCTCGAATCTCTTCACTCCTGAGTGGAGTTACCTCGAGATAGACAAAATCTCCCATCTCAAGGATAGTTCTCTCCTACGATTATCTAGATAACTCTTTGTCGGGTTTGAGCTACTTTCAGACGCTCTCTTATTGCTTTTACCTTACTTTCACTTTCTTTTATCAATTTCGATCCAAGAATTGGTGTTCTCCTACTTGATCCCAAAGGAGAGGGTTCTACACTTTCTACCATACAATGCTTCAAATGGCGACATCTCGTAGGCTAGCTTGAAAGTCGTTGTTGTAGGAAAATTCTGCATAGGGTAAATTCTTATCCCACTTCTTCCATAATCTATAGCACAAGCTCAAGCATGTCTTCTAGGACCTGATTTACACGCTCACCCGCCATCTGCTTGGGGATGATATGTCAGGTTTGAAGTTGAGTCTGTTCCCAAAGCTTCATGTAGACTCGCCAAAATTTTGAAGTGAATCGCGAACCTCTCGCGTACACAATTTTCTTGGGTATACCATGTAGACAGACGATCCTCGCCATGTACAATTCGCTAACTTATTGCTTCGTAAGTGGTCTTGATCGGAATAAAATGAGCCACTTTTGTTAATCGGTCAATTATTACCCAAATGGAATCACAACTGATTGGGTCCTAGGTAGTCCGGTGATAAAATCCATACCAATCTCCTCCCATTTCCACTCGGGAATTGGTAATGGTTGCAATAATCCGCAGTCTCTCGATGCTCGCCTTAACACGACATACATCACAACGCAACAAACTCAGCGATCTCTCGCTTCATACTTGACCCACCAATACTTTTCCTTCGGATCCCGTACATCTTGGTACTCCCGGATGGATAGAGTAAGGTGATTCATGAGCTTCTTTCGTAATCGCTTGTCCGTTTCATGATGATTAGGTACATGATGCGTTGCCAAACCATACTGCGCCCTCGCTAAATCTTCGAAAAATCTCGGGCTTTGCCTCTTCTCATGTTCTTCATAATTTCTTTGATGTCTTCGCCTTCTAGCTGTTTTTCTCGATCCGACTTTGTATGGTTGGTTGGACTTCCACCGTGTTGATACACCTTGATCGACAATTTCAGATTCGGATGCTTTAGTTCTTCATACAACTCGTTGATTTTCTTGAACTAACACCGTGTTGCAAGATGCCTTCCTACTCGAGCATCTGCTACCACGCTGGCTTTACCCGGTGATAATGAATTCCAAGGTCATAATCCTTTATCGGCTCTAACCATCTTCTTTGCCCGAGATTAAGATCCGATCGGGTGAAGATATATTTCGACTCTTATGATCTGTGAAAATCTCACAATGTTACCAATGAGATAATGCCGCCGATTTTCAAAGCATGCACAATTGCCGCTAACTCTAAATCATGAGTTGGATAATTTCCTTCATGTGGCCTTAATCGACGAGATGCATAAGCCACGACCTTTCCTTCTCGCATCAAGACACATCCTAGTTCTCTGGCGGATGCGCCACGTAAAACTTCAAAATCCTTACGATATCCGTAAAACTAGCACTGGTGCAGAGACTAGTCTTTTCTTCAGCTCTTGAAAACTATGTTCACAAGCACTTGTCCATTCAAATTTCTTTTCCTTCTTCAGAAGTTGAGTCATGGGTTTGGCGATCTTGGAGAAACTTTCAATGAATCTGCGGTAATACCCAGCTAATCCGAGAAAACTTCTCACTTCTGTGACAGACTTGGGTTGCTTCCAATCCATTACAGCTTCAACCTTTGAGGGTCTCTCGCAACTCCTCCTGCGACACAATGTGTCCAAGAAAAGCCACTTGACTGAGCCAAAATTCACTTTTGCTAAGTTTGGCATAAAGCTGGTGTTCTCGGAGTTTGTCCAAAATAATTCTGAGATGTTTTTCATGCTCTTCCACATCTCTTGAGTAGATGAGAATATCATCTATGAATACCACCACAAACTTATCTAGGAATTCCATGAACACTTTGTTCATCATATTCATGAAATAAGCAGGGGCATTTGTTAGTCCAAATGACATCACTGTGAACTCATACAGTCCATATCTTGTGGTGAAGGCTGTCTTCGGAATATCTTCCGGTCTAATTTTTAACTGATGGTAGCCTGACCTCAAATCAATCTTGGAGAAAATACTGGCTCCTTTAAGTTGATCAAACAGATCATCTATCCTAGGTAACGGGTACTTATTTTTGATTGTTACCTCGTTGAGTGATCTATAGTCCACACACATTCTCATACTATTGTCTTTCTTTTTGACAAATAGTACTGGAGCTCCCCAAGGCGATGAACTTGGTTGAATGTAACCTTTACTCTGTAGTTCTTCGATCTGCTTCTTCAACTCTGCTAGATCATTGGCCGGCATTCTGTAGGGTCGCTTCGAAATTGGAGCAGTCCCTGGGACTAAGTCAATTAAGAACATTATGTCCCGGTCCGGTGGCATACTAGGTAAGTCCTCCGGAAAAACATCTGGATATTCTTGTACCACGGTATATCTTCCAGTTTTACTTCCTTTAAACTGGTCAAGATAGGACTTCTTTCCGTAGAAGTCTTGGGTTGGAACTCTACTGAAATCCCTTGTTCATTGGTGAGGTTGATAGATCTACTAGCACAATCTATCCTACCTTGATTTTTGGCAAGCCAGTCCATTCCAAGAATTACGTCCAATCCTTGCGAACGCAAGACTATTAAGTTTGCCGAGAAAGTTACTCCAGAGATTTCAAAGGTAAGATTTGGGCAAAAGAAACTAGCCCTCATTTCTGAGCCCGGGGAATGGATTAACATGGGCTTAACTAAGGGGGAGATAGATAACCCATACTTTTCCACAAACTTATTTGACACAAAAGAATGCGAAGCTCCGGAATCAAATAAAACGATGCTGTATCTGAGTTGACAAGGAACGTACTCAAGAACAACATCCGTGTCTTGCATAGGCTTCCTCTGCGGTGACGTGATTCACACGCCCTTCATGAACCGACCACCGGTCTTGAGGGACCGCCGAGACCAAACTCCGGAGTTGGCTTGACGGGGTGATAATCACGCTTCTTGGGACACTTATTGGCATAGTGACCCAACTCGTTGCAATGAAAGCAAGTGATTCTCGCCGTGGAAATAGCCGCCTCACTGAATCGACCTCCGTGTGAACTACTACGAATCCGGAAGTATTTGGGCGCGAATCGAGCCGGAACTCTTGGTGTAGTAGATCGAATCTCCCACGCCGAGGTGGTGAGATCGAGAGAAACGAGGCTTGGGCATCCTCCCGAGTTAAACTTCGAGCCGCCATCCTCCGCTTGCGATTCTCCATTTCTTGATGTTTACCTTCCCGGCGATGGCCTTATTTACCAATCACAAAGTCGGTAAAATCTCGAGAAATCAAACGAACAGAGAGTTCGCTATTTAACCCTTCCGTAAATCGCTCTTGCTGCCTTCATCTCTCGCTACATCCTCGGGGCATAGCGAGCAAGTTGGTTAAACTTATGCAGATACTCGCCGATCGAACGGTTTCCTTGGCGAGCGAGCGAAACTCCTTCTTTTCAAAGTAATCATGCCGATGGAATGTGAGATCGGCGAAAGCTTGCATGAACTCATCCCAAGTGATTTCTGGGCATTAGCATGGGACATGCTGAAATTATCCCACCATTCGATGCGGACCCATCAACCGATGAGAGGCAAACAAAACTCTCTCACGATCGTGCATTGAGCAATATCCAGCTTCTTTCCAATGACCCTCGAGCCAATCATCTGCGGCCCATGGGTTCCGTGCTACTAGAAAACGCTATGGACGATCCTCATGAACTCGACAAAGTCACCTTTATGGGAGGTGGAGGAGCATGATAGGTCACGACGCTTGGGTATTCTCGTTGTTGTGAAGGGATCGGGCTAGCAACTCAATCGATGAGTCCGGCCATCATTTGGCGCCACCAGAGCTTCAGCTTGGAGGAGGTGGTGGTCGTTGAACTGGTTTTCTTGATAATCCGCATTCTCATTTCCTTGCCCTCCGCACCGACACTTCCGGCAAGGGTGGTCACCATCTGATGAACTCTTCACAGATTAGACAAGAGAGACAGGAATTATAAGAGTATAGATCTAAATTAGCCCAAATTCAACAAACACAAGGCAAGAACATTTCGGCAAAATAATTTATTTTTATTTTATTAATTCATTATGGCTACTACAAAGGTTTTGTAGCTCATAATTCGCAACTAAAGGAAAAATTTAAGGTCAAATCTATGGTGTTATTGGGGTATAATCTGCTCACTAGAACTAGCCTCGCCTTCCTTGTAGGAGGCCGCTTCTTTTCTGCGATCTTCAACTTTTCTTCTGCATCTTGTAATTTTACTTGCAGGAGAGACAGCTCATCTAGTGTATTCCCGTAGGCATAATCCATGGCTCTGGCCAGATCCACCTGATGAGTGAGATCGGGACGCCTTCATCTCTAGTTGAGCGAAAAGCACCGCCATGCCGGGTTGGGATGTGCATTGGGTAATAGTGGAACCCAAAGGCCGTTGAGGCGGTGATCGAGATGTAGCGAAGTCTGCGGGTTGCTTCCTGGTCAGATCCTCGATGCCTTCGGCGAAGGTGTCTCGTCGCATTGGGGCATCAAGACGTGGAAGTCTGTGTTCGGCGATAGATTGGAGTAGAGGATCACCTCTACTCTCCACCGCTCTCGATTTCCCACCTTATACTTGTATCCTTGATACGCCGGTCTTTCTTCAAAGTCCAAGTGCCGCATCATCTTCCGAGAGAATGGCGCCCAATGACCAAAGAAGACTCCATGGGAAATGGCATTCTAACTTCACCATCTACAATTTTTGAAAAGGAGATGAGTTAGTAAATAATTTTTCAAGAGAAAAGTTGAGGAATGACTCCAGAAGACCAAGGTATTTTTAATTTTCAAAATAAATCCTTAAGGGTTTGATTTCCTTCTAGGTCACGACCTACAGTCGATATGGCTTTGATACCACTTTTGTCGAACCCGGAAACGAAGGATCCCGAATTCTCTATGTTCATACACTAGTCCAGGATTTCCAGTGTACACAGTCACAAAAATGTTATCACAAATATATCCAAATGTGTATATTAATAAGCATAGAGTTTATTACAACTGGGCCCGGAGGCCAAATAAAACATTAAGCGGAAGCAAAATATAATGGTAAGCCACACGATACGCCACAGGCAATCGTCTGGAGGTCGCTGCCTAATCGTCCTGCTCCTCACCTTCGGGATAGCAGTCTTCTCCTGAATAATAATATTCAGCAAGAGTGAGCACTACAACTGTGCTCGCAAATTACACCCAATACAGAATTTAGAATGCATGCATAAGTCATTCAAAGGAAGGTTGTATGGTTTATTTGCATAAATCAGCATTTTTGGTTTAAATAGTTATACTAAGTTTCAAGGCACATTTTCATTACATAGCTAAAATCAGATTTAAAATTGATCATTTTATAGTGGATAACCTCCATATGAAACATGGTGAAGGATACCCTCCTATCACAAGGCTACCCGCCCAAATTTACCACAAGGATTAACCATCCTCAAATCATGTCCAAAGTTATTTTAAAACCAAAACAAATCTAACTTAGAGTGGCTTTGCTCAGCATGTCCATGACCGTGGACACGGCTATTCGAATAGATTTACACTCTGCAGAGGTGGTACAACTTTACCCACACGAGATAATTTGCCTGTTATGTCGGCCAATGCACGCTTCCTTAGGCGTGTGACTAGGCAATTATCACAAGGCGTTTCCAATGCATTACCTCAATACCAATATGCCCGCTAAGGTTTCACTTCCATTAGGCTAACCACCGCGGAAACCCCTCTTGCGCCAAGTGGGAATAAAGTCTAACCGACACCCACACAACAAAAATGGCATAAACAATAATGAGGTAATACAAATTATTAAGCCCGGTTCTCGCCCATACTGTAACATGTGGTAGTACGGTGGAGCTTTTGCAAGATGCGCTCAAAGGCCGGTCCTTAATCTACTTGGGCAACTTTCAATAAAAACCCGGGTCTCGGCCCTAACTGAGACAGTGCCTGCATAAACTCGCACTCCACCAACGGTCCAAGTTTGCCCAAGTACAAACCATTTTCTTTTATTTTTATAATTTTCAAAGACATTTGCAAAAGTCCACCATGACAAAGCAATGTCATAGGCTTTTTATCAATTTATGAAATTTTGGCTAAATTCTCCCAAAGTCAAATATTTCATGGTCTAAGCATTTGCTATGCAGATATTTATTTTTAAATTCATTTGACTAAGGTTACAAGGAATTGATAATACAACAATCAAATTTGGCTATACAAAGGAATTGGAATAATTAAATATTTAAAACAGGAATTTAAAATAATTAAATACAATTATGCATGCAATACTAATTTAAAACAGAAATTAAATAATTTTAAATATTGGGGGCAAAATGGTCAATGGTATAACTTGCCTTGTTCAAATTCCTGGTATTCTACTTCTTCAAAATGGTCAATGGTTTAACTTGCCTTGTTCAAATGAACACAAATAAATTCAAATGAAAATTCAAATTAACTCCAAATTAAATAATTTTGGTTTAGTTAGCTAGATCTTGATTTTATACAAATTTAGAAATTTGAATCACCTAAATCAAGTTTGTATGAAGAAATACGAGCTCTGGAAGTTTAAAACCTAAATTAAATCCTAAAATCGAATTTCCGATTTTCCAATTAAATTTCTAAAGGAAATTTATTTATTGCGCCACCGACGCCAGCAGATCTTGTGCCGAGATCGACATGTGGGCCCGCAAAGATGGATCGAGTCCACAATGCAGGCGCAAGTCCACGGTGGACTCGGTGCACGCAATAAAGGGCGAAGAGGCATTGTCTTGGCTGCTGCTTCAAGGCAAGCAGCCCACGCTGCGCCGACTTGGCCGCCACGCACGCCGAAAATGGTGAGGTGGCGCCGAGGTGGTCGACCACGCGGCACGGAGAGGGAGGCGCCGGAACCGAGGTGCAGCGCACGGCGCGCGGCGAGCTCCGGCTGGCGCGCAAAGGTTCAGGGATGATGCCGAGTGTGATGCGCCACTGGCGACGCGAGGGCGTGGCGGAAGATGGTCGGCGACGGCGAGAGGCGGCGAGGTTCGGCCGTTAGCGGCGAAGGAGCTCGGCGACGCCCGAGGGCGCGGAGGTGCGCACCAAGTCCGCGGTGGCCGAGGCGGCTGGTGCGGCCGAGGCGGCCGGAGGTTCACCGGTGGCGGCGCTTAGAGGCAATGGAGCACAGCTCGGCCGAGAGAGAGAGACCAAATCACGGGCGATTGGGGCGAGGAGGCGAGGAGCTGGGGCAAAAGCTTGAGGGAGGAGAGGCGCACCCGGTGCTCCCTTTATAGGGCGAGGGCGAGGCCGGAGATGAAGATCGTGGCGAGGTGGCAACGGCCATTTGCGAGGTGAGGGCGGCGTTAAATGAAGTTATGGACGGGGTAATGGCCGAGACGAGCGCGGGTGAACGGCCGAACCGAATGCGATGAATGCGAGGAAAGAGAGGAGGAATCACGGGCTTGATGAGCTCCAGCGAGCGGTAATGGCGGCGAGAGCGACGGCGCGCTGGGAGAAGAAGGGGCGGGAAGAAGATGTCAGGCAGCGGGCCCACCCGCCGCAAGAGACAGAGCGGAAGAGAGGCGCGGGCGGATTGATTGCTCGGCCGTCCGATTTTGATCGGACGGCCCACGCATTACAGCTGGGAGAGTTGGGCGAGACGCCAGACAAGGCCGGGCTTCGCCCAAGATCAGAAAGTGAAGAATTTTAAATTCTTTTTCAATTGATTTAATTCCAGAAATTCAAATAGGCTTTAGAAAATAGTAAATGAAGTCCAAAAATTTTGAGAAAATTCACAGAAATTCTATGAGGCATTCTGGACTTAAATAAATTAATTCCAACTTTTAGTTGGTAATAGAATTTGCACATAAATTCTTTTAGCCTTAATATACTTTAGGGAAAAGTTTTTAAAAATTCCAGAAAATCCACAAAAATTAAAAAAGTCTTATTTTTAACTGAAATTGAAATTTTGGGCTGTTACACCTCCATACCTGGCCGGTCTGACCGATCCCCAACCGGTCAGACCAATTTTTATGAGCCGGTCAGACCGCCTGAAAAGACTTAGCCAAAATTTCACGTGAAAATCCGAGAACTCTATGGAATTTTCAAATGAATATAACTTTTGACTGGAAGCTCCAAAAAATATGATACCACATGCAGTAGACTCCCCTCTCTTGCCTACATACTCTATTTTTGGCCTAGCTCCAAACCCACTCAAAAGTCTCGACGGTCCGATCGCCCGAGTCACGGTCGGATCGCCACACTACGGCCCGACTCGTCCGTGCGTCTTTTGGCCCGACCGCCGAGGTCTAAACAAAGATGAAGCTTTTCTAAAAACGCGAGATTCGGCAAACCAACAACGTCATTGCCAATTGACTCATCATCCTAAGATCATGCACATATCCCCACGATATCCACAATCTCCCCCTTGATGAACACATTGGCAATCTCCCAGAAAATGTAAAAAACTCGCAGTTTTCGCATAAAAGCACAACTTGGTCCATAAGCAAGAGAAAGCCTAGGAAATAACCAAGCTGGCTTCAGAGTAGTATAGGTAAGTGAGATAAGGCAAACAGAGCACAAAAAGTTTTAATTTCCAGAGAGTAGCCAAAAATCTCACTTAGGTTCATATGAAAGAACAATTGTTCTATTTGACCTTTGATCATTGTGAGTTTTCTAGAATTACAAATAAAAATAAAAAAGGCAATAAAACCAAGAGAATGCAATGTAGTTCCCACTCACTATGATCACCAATTTTAAAAAAATTCATTTTCCCCCATGACTCCAAAAAGCTCTAAAACAACATTTTTACCAATCTTTCTCCCCCTTTGACAATGAATTCATCAAGGTGCATGGAAGAAGATAGAGCATGAAGGAATGGTTATTTTTTTTCAATATTTTGTTTTTGAAGTTAAGCTAAAGGAGCTTTAAAGATTATCCATGAAGACAGTACAAGTATTACACCAAGCCATACTATGTGAAGAAGCTATGTTCAATCATGGCAAAACATGTACATCAAAGCTAAGACCGAAAAGCAATAATCTGAGATTGAATAAACTAAAAGCATGACAAGTTACTCAAAATCATAGTTTCACTAAAGGTATCCAGAAATGAGTCAAGTCATGTCTATAAGCCATACTAAGTCAATGTAGAGCATTATGAGTTCAATTAAGAAACAAGATGTTCAAGCATTTAGCACTTTGAGCATTTTGATAAAAAAGATTGATTTTATCTTAGTAAAGCAAGTCCTGGACTAGGAGCCATCCACAACTGCCTCCTAAGCTTCAACCAATTGACATTTTTGTTTCCTTAGCAATGTGCTAGATCTCAAGCTTGCCGCGACCATCTCAAACATGAAGCTTAAAAGAGTGGTCTAGGTCATCCAAAACTCCCCCTGAGTTCATGCCTAGTGCAATGGCAAGCAGTCTCATGAGAAACAATTGGTGAGATCAATTTTTTCGCACAGAAAAGCTTATTTTTCATTTGCTTGACTTAAGGATTAACATAGCTCAATTTTCAGCTCAAAAAGTTGAAGACTCAGTTTATCCTATAAGACATGGCAAGAATCATGAAAGGATCACTCAGGCAAAACTGGTCACAAGATCCAACAAGTCATGTTTTGATTCAATTCGCTCACAGATATTAAAGCTTGCATGCCAAAGGCTAAGCTAAACACGAAAAGCCATCAAGGAACTCTAGCAGACTAGCACAAGACATGGCATGGTATAAAATAGGAAAACAAACCATACAAGGATAATAGTCAAAGCTCCACAAGTTTATATTACAATGCAAGATGTACGAATTGTAAAATGCATTATGATACAATGAATGCAAAAGAGCAAACTCCCCCTCAAAACAGGCCAAGAGGACTAATAACCCCTAACTCTCCCCGCAAGGTAGCAAAACGAGAAGAATCAAGAGTTTTAGTGAAAATATCCGCAACATGTTGCTCAGACTCAACAAAGTGAAGCATAACATCACCCTTCTCAACATGGTCTCTAAGAAAATGATATCGAATGTCAATGTGCTTAGTCCTAGAATGTTGTACTGGGTTTTTGGCAATGTTTATAGCAGAAGTGTTGTAACAGAAAATAGGAACACTACCCAAAAATAACCCATAGTCCCGAAGAGTAGATATGATCCAGAGAACCTGAGAGCAACTACTGGCAGCAGCTACATACTCGGCCTCGGCCGTGGACTGTGCAACAGAAGACTATTTTTTAGAAGACCAAGAGATAAGAGATGTGCCTAAGAAATGACAAGTGCCAGAAGTACTCTTCCTATCCACTCTACACCCCGCAAAATCAGCATCAGAAAATGCCTGAATAGAGAGAGCAGAAGAAGAAGAATACCAGAGTCCAAAGTCAAAAGTATCTTGGAGGTACCTGAAGATGCGGCGTACTGCTTGACGATGAGAAGCACGAGGGGAAGTCTGAAAGCGAGCGCACAGACACACTGCAAATTATATGTCTGGCCTCAACACAGTGAGGTAGAGGTGGGAGCCTATCATACTGTGGTACTTCTTTTGGTCCACGGGCTCTCCATCCTCATTAGGGTCCAGCACGGTGGTTGTTGCAATGGGAGTAGACATTGGTCTACTACTTCCCATGTCGAAGCGCTGAAGAAGGTCCTTTGTGTACTTACTTTGGTGAATGAAGGTGTTTTCTTTCAGTTGCTTGACTTGAAGACCAAGGAAGAAGGTCAATTCTCCCATCATGCTCATCTTGAACTCCCTGCTCACAGAATCTGAAAATCTGGACACCAAAGCATGAGAGGAACCACCGAATATGATATCATCCACATAAATCCGAACCAATAAGAAATCACTGTCATGCCTGAGAGTGAACAAGGTTTTATCAACCATTCCCATTTTGAAATCATTTTCAAGCAAGAAACTCTTAAGCCGATCATACCAAGCTCTAAGAGCTTGCTTCAATCCATACAAACCTTTTGAGAGTTTAAAAACATGGTTTGGGAACTTATGATTTTCAAAACCAGGAGGTTGCTTGACAAAGACCTCTTCTTCTATGAAACCATTTAAAAAATCACTTTTAACATCCATTTGAAAAAGCTTGAAACTCTTAGATGAGGCAAATGCTAGCAAAATACGAATGGCTTCTAATCTAGCTACAGGAGCAGAGGTCTTTTCAAAGTCTAAGCCTTCTACCTGGGAATAACCTTGAGCTACAAGTCTAGCCTTATTGCGAACAACCAACCCATCCTCACTTTGCTTATTTTTAAAAATCCATTTTGTCCCAATAACATGAGAATCAGAAGGAGGCTCAATTAAGGTGCATACTTTGTTTCTTTCAAAATTTTCAAGCTCTTCATGTATAGCATTGACCCAAGAGGTATGAGATAAAGCATGGGTGATATCTCGGGGTTCAAAAGAGGCGACAAAAATAGAATGTGCATGAGAATCAGGAGAAATAAACCTGGAGCGAGTGACTCGCTCTTGAAGATCCCCAATCATCTGCTCAGGTTGATGCCGTCGCTGAATGTGAAGAGGAGCTCCTGGTGCAGAAGTAGCCTCTACCCCATGAGTTGTGGAGATAGGAACAGAGCCACTCAGATCGTCGGTGAATATAGGAGGAGGCTGCTGTAAGGTCGAGGTGGCCGACTAGAGGGGGTGAATAGGCGGTTTTTAAAAACTCTATCGGGCTAAACCAATTAATAATGCGGAAGCTAATAACAATTGATTTTGCACAATTAAAACCTAAATCCACTAGGCTCAACTAAGTGCACCAACAATACAAGAGAGCAATCAAACAATGATATATAAGCAATTAAAGCATGTAATGTAAATTACTTAAAGTAAAGCACAAGTAAAAACAAGATGGACACAATTATGTTTTACCGTGGTGGTCGGAGACTTGCCGGTCTCCCCTAATCCACGTTGAGGTAAGCCCAACCACGTTGGACCGGCTCCACTAATTAAGCCAACACCTCCGAGGTAAGTCCAACACTTGGACCGGTTCCAAACCGAACCAACACCTCGCTCCACTAAGGTTGCTCTTCCTCCACTCCGGAGATGGCGAGCACCACACCACTCACAAACACGCCGGGTCTTCTCACAAGCTTCTTGAGAAGATCACGCAAGACGACGCCTCCACGCCGTCTAGGTGTCGGCAAACACCAAGAGTAACAAGTCTAAACTTTCACTTGAACTAATCAAGTGTCAACGCTCACGTGGATATACAGTCCACTTCCTAAGGCAACACATGCACTTAGGGTTTGCTCTCTAATCTCACCAAGTGCAACACATGCACAAAAGAGAATAGAGGCTTGCTCTTAGCTCAAGAAACTCAACAATGACTCTAGCACACAGCGAGCAACATCAGCACCCTCTCCCAACCAGCCAAGGCTCATATTTATAGCCCACACACAAAAACTAGCCGTTGGGAGAAGATTCTCTCAAATCAGCACAGGGCCGGTCTGACCACCAACCAATGGCCGGTCGGACCGCCCCATGCGCCAACGGCTAGAAAAATAGACGTTGGGCCTTCGTCGGCCGGACCGCCATGCAATCCGTCGGCCGACCTCCGCCAAATCGGTCGACCGCCCGTCCGGGCGGTCCGACCACCCGCTGTAAATTTGGCTAAGTCCCACAAAGGAGCTCTCGAAAAAATGTTTCGCCGATCTCGAACTTGATAAGCATCAACTCATTATGCATCCTTTAGACCAAGTTTGACTTGATGATCAACTCATGATCATCCCATGTCTTCATCATCCTGGAACATAACCTATTCATCCAACTCATAGAAAATGTTAGTTCCACAATATGATTATCATTAATTACCACACCATACCATTAGCTCATAATGGTGGGACAAGATACCTCAATCTTTTCCTCTTTGGTAATTGATGATAACCACTTAATTACTCATAAATTGAATGTTGATAAATGAGAGAACAAATTGAGTATATATCAACTACACATGTTATATATATACTCTAACTTAAGTATACAAGAACTACACATGTTCTATATACTCATAACATGAGTATACAAGAACTACGTAAGTTTTGTATACTCAAACGGATTTGTTTCAAAGTAAAGATCCCAAATATATGTGGAGAATAGAATATGGATCAATACTAATGAAACCACAAAGTATAGAATGAAACTCCCCCTAAATGTGTGCATACACAAATGTGTAATAAGATCATATGCACATATTCAAGTTTGACTTATGGTTGAGTTCAATCCTATATTTTGGATCCGAGGAATACGACATTATATAAAAGTACAAGTTGAAAGCATACCCCGTTGATTTTCACCTTTATATCCAAATGAGACTATACACTAGATATAACAGTAGAGTTGTTAGTCTCACAATTGGATTTATCATTAATCACCAAAACACTCCATTAACTCATAATGGCGGGTCTAGATCTTTCAATCTCCCCCTTTTTGGTGATTGATGACAAATCATTTATCAATAATAACATTTGGATATTAATAGACATAACATAGGAATTTAAGCAAATGAACTATGTCTATGTACGCCATGAGGTGAAATTACAAGCATTAAATAATATGCATAAAAAATATGCTTGTAAAACAATACATTTTCCTATAAAAGTGTTCTCCTTCTTTTGGTATAAATAAAATAACAAAGGAGAGAAAATACAAATCATCCAAAGGAGAATATATTGATCATCCAAATAAGGGGACATTGATACCACTTGAAATAATTCAAATAAGGGACATTGATATCACTTGTGGAACATTGATACCACTTGAAATAATTCAAATAAGGGACATTGATATCACTTGTGGAACATTGGTACCAAACTTTGATACCACTTGTAGGGCATTGATGCCACTTGAAATATTTTTCCCCTTTTTGACATAATAAAAATCCAAATGATAAAGATCCAAATGGGGATATATATTGGTAACATTGAAAATATTCTCCCCCTTTTGGCATTAAACACCAAAAAGATCAAACCCAATTTAAAGTCAAGAGAGAAGTTTTTGCAAAGTAAAGAACTTGGCAATTGAAATCATTTTTCTTCTTTAAACACCACTTGAAATATTCTCTTCTTTTGACACCACTTGATTTTGTAAGATTGAAAAAAAAATTGAGGTGGGTTCAAAAGAGAGATCTTTTCAATTTTGAAGAGCTTGGTCACAAAGAATATAGAATTGATACTTATGACCAATGGAAATATTGTTCTCAATAAACAATTTTCACAAAGCATATTGGGAAGAACATTGAAATTCATGCTTGTATTTTGTGGATATCGTGAGGATATGTGCACGATCTCAGGATGATGAGTCAATTGGCAATGGCGCCATTGGTTTGCAAATTCTCGCTGGTTTGTTCCAAGGTCGCAAAGCACCAAGCGTCTCGACCGGTTGTGCAGGCGGCGGATCGCCGGGAGCAACCCGACCGCCATGGTGGCCGGTCCGACCGCTGTTTTAAAAGTTAGGTTTTTGAGCCGGGCCAAAATAGGTTGTGTAGGCAAGTGAGGGAGTCTCCCGGATGTGGTCCCATAATTTTGAGCTCCCAACAAAAGTTCTATTCGATTGAAATTTCCGTAAGGTTTCGAATTTCTCGCTTGAATTTTGGCTAAGTCTTTGGACCGTCCGACCGCTGCTAGGGAGCGGTCCGACCGCATGAATCGGCCGGACCGCCCCGTGACTGCTGGCCGACCGGCAATACTTGGAGGTGAGCCAAGTGTTGCATTGAGTTTGTTCTGAGTGTGTTATTCTATGAACTTCAATGCTTTATTGATGTATATTGCATTGCGGAACCGACGGGGTCAAGTTGTGAAGAACTTGTTCCTAAACGGTTTGTTTGTCTATTGTCAGGTGTGGCTTGCGTGTCAACGACGCTAACGGTGAGTGGATCGACTACGCTTGGAGAGCCGAGGTCCGTAACGATCGTGATACCGTGAGGTTGTGTGACTCAAGCATGGTGCGAATGGACAAGATGGATCGAACGGTGGTTCAAACAATTTGGTTGGATCAAAGTGTGCGGATATCGGTGCGTAGTCTCGGGAGGTTCCGGGGATTCGGACAGGAGAGGCTTGGCGACGCGATGAGAACCGCTGATCAACCTACACGTGGTGAAGCAGGCGATTGCTTCAAGTGTTATTTGTGTGTGGGTCCCATGTGTAAGAGACCCAAAAAGGGAAACCCTAGCTCTCTAGTATAAATAGGAAGGGGAGAGGTGGAAAACCAAGCAAGCATTCATTTAGCCCCCTTCTTCCTTTTTCTAGGGTTTGGAGGAGAGGAGAGGAAAACTAGGGTTTGGAGTGTGCTCCTTGTTGAGCTCTTGCCCTCCTTGGTGGAGAGGCTTTGTAAGCATCTATTGTGGATGATCAATCTTGTGATGCTTAATTGAAAGATCAATTGCTCCCTTTGTGTTCTTCTCTCTTTTGGATGTTTTTGATGCTTCCTTGATTCAAAGGTTCATGCTTGGTCTCTTGGCCTACTCTACCTTGCTTTGATGTGTGGGATTACTTAGAGTCATCTAGATCATCAAACCCCACAAGCAAGTCTTGAATCAAGATTTTCCTTTTCTAGGGTTTGAGCACTTCTTGATAAAATCTCGAGAGATCGATTCTCGCAAGTGGATCTGACGGATCGTCGCTAGAAATAGGTCTCTAATATCATTAGGAGGTGTGCTAGAAATTTGGTCAAGTTTCATTGGTTGAATCAAAAGTTGGATCAAATTTCGTTTTGGTTTTGGGTGGAGTTTTCAAGATCGACTCTACCGTCCGACTGCCTTTCAACGGCGGTTCGACCGCCTGTATTCGCATCACCGGTTTGGCGGGTCGAATCACGGCCCACCGTCCGATCACCGTTAGTTGTCGGCCGATCATTGATCACCGCCGGTCCGATCACCGTGGTAGCCGGGCCGATCGCCTGCCTGTGTCCAAAGTGAAGAACATTGAGTTCTTTTCTCCTTTTGTGTCATGTGCTTGAGGGGTTTATCAAATTCAACACAAGGCTTCCGCTAGTGCTCACCGAACTTCTTAGCTTCCATAGCTAAAGGAGTAAAGTTCGTGTTGGTTTTGATTTAGGTGAGAAAGTTTTGAAAGCGCCTATTCACCCCCCTAGTCGCTTTCCTGGTCCTACACTTCTCCCTTTGGCATTAAACACCAAAAAGATCAAACCCAATTTAAAGTCAAGAGAGAAGTTTTTGCAAAGTAAAGAACTTGGCAATTGAAATCATTTTTCTTCTTTAAACACCACTTGAAATATTCTCTTCTTTTGACACCACTTGATTTTGTAAGATTGAAAAAAAAATTGAGGTGGGTTCAAAAGAGAGATCTTTTCAATTTTGAAGAGCTTGGTCACAAAGAATATAGAATTGATACTTATGACCAATGGAAATATTGTTCTCAATAAACAATTTTCACAAAGCATATTGGGAAGAACATTGAAATTCATGCTTGTATTTTTATAAAAATTTGACAAAATTTCCTTTGTAAACATTATTACAAAGATAACAAAATATCATAAGTCATACAACCATGCATAAAAAGATATTACAATTGTTTTCCATTACAAGGTCTAATGACCTAAATATAACTGAAGCTACTGATCAGTAGGAGGAGCTTGTGATGAAGACTGATGTTGATCTCCCTGCTGAGAGGAGTAGGGCCGACGCAGACCACGTCCCTGGCGATGATAGACCATGGGCTGAGATGCCAGGAATTGCGCACGCAAGTCTGAGACTAAAGCATCTAGGGTATAAAATCTGGAGGTAGCGGCTGCCTGAATCTCATCCAGTCTAGTGTATGTAGCCGCCTGAAATGCCTCCTGGGATGTGCGCATCTGATCCATGCTCAGCTGTAGGTGAAGAATCGCGGCTAGGACAGGGTCTTGCTCCTGAGAACCCTGAGAAGAGGAGCCCTGTCCCTGATACTGAGTAGGAGGAGGAGGAGGAGGAGGCATCTGAGCTGGCACCTGAGGAGCAGGAGGAGGAGCGTCCCTGGGTCTGTATCCTTTATGCTCTATATCACAGGGAACATTGAATACAATTCTGCTCTTGATTAGCTTCATTATGTAGGGGGCATAATAAATACTTTTGGACTTATCTCCCTTGGAGGTGTCAATTTCTCTGAAAATAAGATCCATGACATCAAAGCGAGTGTCCTCCATTATATATTGTATCACATTCCATGCCCTCTCATGGATTTCATCATTGTTCCCACTCCTAGGGAAGAATGATGATCTCATGATCCTGTTGATTATACTAGGGAGGGGAAGGAGTCCGGTTACCTTACCACAGGAATGATGAGTATTCTGATCATAAAATTCATCTACTTGAGTAAGATTTAGGGTTTCCTGCAGGTGGATCCTTACACCCCTTGACTCCCTCAATCCTAGGGCCTCCATGAACTGCTCTCTTGTAGTTTTTATCTTTCTATGGCCAGTCATCCAAGTTAGGTTGTCGTAATCCGGAGACACGAAAACCGTTGCATAAAATTGTCTGATGACCTTGGAGTGAAAGCTGCAGTTCAGAGAAACCAAGGAATCCAAACCTACATGTCTAAAAAGTCTGAAAAGTCCATTGTAGGTTGGATTTTGTGCCAGGTAGTTCCATTTAACAAATCTGTGATTGTCAAATTTCTTCTTTGCATAGATGATCTGGAAGACATCTTGCTGGAACTTTGTATGGAACATACCCATTGTTGCGCATCAAATTGAAATTGATCAATATGTCTCAGGATTGTATATTGCTCACTACGAATTCTGGAGACATCAAGACCAATAAACTGTGATTCATCGGGAGCATCCTCATCATCATCCTCCTCCTCAACGTCATTACCAGCTGACCCTTCATAGTCATTATCGCTGCTGTTGTTGTTTTCTGAACCCGATTCTTCAGCTTCTTCCATGTGATCATCTTCAAAAACATCTTCAATCGGATTCTTCCCTCTAGAAGATGAAGGAGAAGGAGGGGGTCCACCCGATCGTTTGGCCACACGCTTGTTCGGCATGGCTCCTGGGAATAGATATTAAGGATTAATCAAGGAATTATCAAGAATAAAGTTATGAATATACAATGGTGCCATTTTGACATGCTCTCTAGACACAAGGTCTCGATCACGCCATGGCCGGCCGGATCGCCATAGAGGCCGGTCCGATCGCTGCTGTGGCGCCGGCTGCATCACGGGTTACCGTAACTGAGAACAAGAATTTTGTGATTTTCACAAATTTTCATCATTCATACAATGGCATCAAGTACATTCATTTATCTATTCACAAGCGACTTACAAACAGAATTTGCTATAGAGATTGAATGGAATAATAGGATTTGACAACAAACCCTCGAAATTTGAGGCAAATTGACAATGTGATAATAATACAAGTAGATTAGTAGGCTTACTGGCTCCAAAGGAGAGGAGAATCACTAAGGATGATTCCTTGAAGGATTGGAGAGCCACAAAGCTGAAACTTGTAAGTTTCTCCCTCACCTAGGGTTCCAAATGAGGGTGAGATTTGGCAACCATTCCATAAACTAATTGGAGGGAATGGAGGAGGAGACAAGGGAGAGCAAAATGGTACCTTGAATCCCCAAATGGATGGCTAGAGGAGGAGATCCGGAGAGGAGTTGCTGCTGGCGGCCTGAGGGAGAAGAGAAGACAGAGGCACGGTTTGGGGAGAATGAGGAAGTGAGAGAAGAGCTCTCGGGTGAAGGGTTATTATACCTTTCACGCAAAACCGGTCTGACCTCCAGGCCAATGCCGGTTGGACCGGTGGGGATGCCGGTCGGACCCCAGATGGTGGCCGGTCGGACGATTACTCGAATCGACAAATGATTCAAATAAGAGAGAGAGAAGAGATATATTTGTTGTATAGGCTCCAAATTTTTATACACTCAATCAAGCAAACATTTTTGGAGCATTTCCAACTTATATGGCCCTTGAAAATCCATATCTAAAATAGTTTTACAAAATAAGTTTTTCGTTTTCGTAAATGAAATCAAGTTTTCATGCAATTTCACCAAAAGATCCAATTTGAGCAAAAGATCGAATTTAAAGCAGCTAATTTCATGTATGAGTCATAAATACCATTATGAATATATTCATATACAGAATTTTGATTCATATGGCAAAACTCACATAAGTGCTAGAAAGTGACCACTTTGGTCAAAGAAGGATTTTGGATGAATTTCAAAACCAAATATCTTTTGCTAGGTTGGTGTTTTGAAAATCTTTTGAATACCAAAAATGTTTATAATAACCAACTCTAGGACTTTTCTTTTGTCAAGATTTTTCAGATTCCTTTTAGAATAGATTTTATACAAAAATCTAGTTTATGTCAAAAATAAGATACTATAATGTAGGATTTTGGCTTGAAATGCATTTTTACTTAAAATAGGTTTTTCTAAAGCCAAAACCTTTTGAGAAACATTTGAAAAACATTTGTATACATCTTGCAACTAGTTTTTCAAAGAATTACTAATAGTTATCAAAATTTTGACTTTTGGCTAAAAGGCTTAATTTTGAAAATCAATACTAGCACTTAATTTATTTGGGCACATCTAGGAATGTGATATACATGATAATGATTTAGCACTCCCCCTTAATGTGCCACTACCATCTTGCTCAAGATATTAATAATGAACATTATGAACATAGAGCAAGAACACCCCTTTTAAAATGATTTTCATGAAATGCAACCTACACAAGGCATAAGGGGCTAGATACTTCAATATAAGTACTTGTTACCGTAAGGGCATTGGTTCTTGATATGAAGTGATAATCCTCAAGCTTGGCTCTAATTTTGATATATGATGAAATTCATCTTTATATGAATAAGCCAAGCCTCCAATACCTCTCCAAGTACCTATTAAGCATTAAAGCGCATTTTGGTACCCAAAACTTGGTTGGGTCCACGAATGTTAGTCACAATAGATTTGGGCACCCAAATGGCCCTCACAATAGTTTTAGGTGAACTAACATTCCTAGCAAACACATTGCCATTAATATCCTTCCTAAGCAAATAATGATCATTATAAATAATGGGCTTAGGAGTGATACCTTTGGGACAATCCTTACTAAGATGTCCCTTTTCCCGGCAATTATAGCAAGTTCGATATTGATGTTCATCTTTTGCCGTCTTTACTTGCTTCTTGCCGGTTTGCCTCTTCGTTGAATGTCTAGTCTTGACATCCACTTGATTTGGGCACACCGAGGCAAAGTGGCCCTTCTTGTTGCAACCAAGGCACTTGACATTCTTCGTGTGTCTTGCATTGTGCCTTGTCTTGCTATTATCCTTTTTCTTAAGAGTGAAGCCAATTCCGCTCTTATCTTGCAAGTGTCTTTGCTTGCTCAATATATCGTCAGGAGTGGCCTTCCCTTTTAATCCTCTTTCCAAGTCATTTTTCAATTTTGTGACTTGGGCCTTGAGCTCTTTGTTTTCCTCTACAATGTTAGTATCATAAGATATCGAGGAAATAGGAGCATCTACTTTTGAGCAACAAGGCATATCAATTAAATCATCACAAGAGGTGGATATGCTAACCTTAGATGAAATGCAAGAGGTAGGAACTATGCATGGCATATCATCTAATAACTTGCATGTAATACCTATATCCACCTTGGACTTATTGAGATCCTTGAGAAGGAGAGTCTCATGAGCTTCTTTTAGCTCTTCATAAGAATCCTTGAGAGAAAGAAATTCTTTCTTCAAGACTTTGAATTTTGACTTCTCCTTGCCAAGATATTCATTTAAGTCTTCTAACATTTCCATCAACTCATCATAGGTAGGTTCTTCATTTTCGTTTACCTCATCATTACCTTTAGCCATGAAGCATTGAGTTGATGTGGAGGGAGTTGTGAACTCATCACTATCGGAGCTAGAAGTTGAACATTCTTCTTCCGATGTCCACTATTGTGTGCAATCATCACTAGTAGATGTGGACATCTCATATTTATCTTGAAAATGTGTCCACATAGCATGAGCGCTCTAAAGATTGCACACTTCATCAAACATCTCTACACTCAAAGCACTAAATAAACCGTTAATTGCTTGAGCGTCGAGATGTAAGCATTTCTCTTCCTCAATTGTTGGAGCAAGTTGATCCAATGGAGGAGAAAAGCCAACATCTACAATCCACCATATTTTTGGACTAATGGCCCTAAAATAACAAGACATGCAGATTTTTCAATGTGCATAATTTGTGCCATCAAAATGTGGTGCTTCACCTAAGTGCACAATTTCTCTAGTCGCCATCCTTTACTCTCTAGACGGTTAAGTCTAATAAATGAGAGACCAAGCTCTGATACCACTTGTAAGGTCGAGGTGGCCGACTAGAGGGGGGTGAATAGACGGTTTTTAAAAACTCTATCGGGCTAAACCAATTAATAATGCGGAAGCTAATAACAATTGATTTTGCACAATTAAAACCTAAATCCACTAGACTCAACTAAGTGCACCAACAATACAAGAGAGCAATCAAACAATGATATATAAGCAATTAAAGCATGTAATGTAAATTGCTCAAAGTAAAGCACAAGTAAAAACAAGATGGACACAATTATGTTTTACCGTGGTGGTCGGAGACTTGCCGGTCTCCCCTAATCCACGTTGAGGTAAGCCCAACCACGTTGGACCGGCTCCACTAATTAAGCCAACACCTCCGAGGTAAGTCCAACACTTGGACCGGTTCCAAACCGAACCAACACCTCGCTCCACTAAGGTTGCTCTTCCTCCACTCCGGAGATGGCGAGCACCACACCACTCACAAACACGCCGGGTCTTCTCACAAGCTTCTTGAGAAGATCACCGCACACGACGCCTCCACGCCGTCTAGGTGTCGGCAAACACCAAGAGTAACAAGTCTAAACTTTCACTTGAACTAATCAAGTGTCAACGCTCACATGGATACACAATCCACTACCCAAGGCAACACATGCACTTAGGGTTTGCTCTCTAATCTCACCAAGTGCAACACATGCACAAAAGAGAATAGAGGTTTGCTCTTAGCTCAAGAAACTCAACAATGACTCTAGCACACACCAAAGAACATCAAGACCTCTCCCAACCGCCAAGGCTCATATTTATAGCCCACACACAAAAACTAGCCGCTGGGAGAAGATTCTCTCAATCAAGATAGGTCGGTCCGATCACCAACCAATGGCCGGCCGGATCGCCCCATGCGCCAACGGCTAGAAAATAGCCGTTGGGCCTTTTCGCGGCCGGACCGCCATGCATCGGCCGGTCGACTCCGCCAAATCGGTCGATCGCCTCGGCCGGTCGGTCCGACCGCTCCGCTGTAAATTTGGCTAAGTCCCACAAAGGGAGCTTTCTGGAAAAAACGTTCCGCTCGATCTCCGGAAGTTCCTTTTTTACAACGGCGGAACTTCCGCACAGAGAAACCATACAGAGAGAAATCGGTCGGACCTCCAGTAGCACACCGGTTGGACCGATTTGCCACCGGTCCGACGTGTGACCACCGCCATCCGACGGCAATCTACGTAACCAAACCCAATTGCTCCACTTCAAATGGCAAAACACATTCGCTCATTTGAATGCAATTTTCGACAAGGTTTCAAAGATGATATTCTCAGTAGGTTACAAAATACATTTGCTAACCCTTAGAATATTCATCACAAGGAATAAGGTACATGGACTTACACCATTTGCAAAACGCATTTGTAAACTTAAGTCACATGCTACAAGGGTTATGCATGAGCCTTGATTATTTGCAAAACACATTCGCAAATAAATAGCATCATGCCTAGAAGAGCTAGAGCAAACACAATGAGCTATCAACACATGACTAACTCAAATTACTAGTTAAGACCCCTCTTAATAGTACGGCAACCTATACTAGCAATCCGGTCTTTCAACCAAACACCAAGACCGGTAAAAGACTAGGAACACATCCTTAGCCCTAGCTAGTCATATCTTTGCCTTGCATCTTCTTGAAGCTTGATGACGCACATCAACACTTCAAATCCGGGTCATTAACTCGATAATCATCAACGCATGATGATCCTTTGCTTGACCTCCATCAACACATGATGGGTCTTCTCTTGTCTTGACAATCAACTCATGATCATCTCTTCTTGATAAGCATCAACTCATTATGCATCCTTTACACCAAGCTCTTGACTTGATGATCAACTCATGATCATCCCAAGTCTTCATCATCCTGGAACATAACCTATTCATCCAACTCATGGAAAATGTTAGTTCCACAATTTGATTATCATTAATTACCACACCATACCATTAACTCATAATAGTGGGACAAGATACCTCAATCTTTCCCTCTTTGGTAATTGATGATAACCACTTAATTACTCATAAATTGAATGTTGATAAATGAGAGAACAAATTGAGTATATATCAACTACACAAGTTATATATATACTCTAACTTAAGTATACAAGAACTACACAAGTTCTATATACTCATAACATGAGTATACAAGAACTACGCAAGTTTTGTATACTCAAACGGATTTATTTCAAAGTAAAGATCCCAAATATATGTGGAGAATGGAATATGGATCAATACTAATGAAACCACAAAGTATAGAATGAAACTCCCCCTAGATGTGTGCATACACAAATGTGTAATAAGATCATATGCACATATCCAAGTTTGACTTATGGTTGAGTTCAATCCTATATTTTGGATCCGAGGAATACGACATTATATAAAAGTACAAGTTGAAAGCATACCTCGTTGATTTTCACCTTTATATCCAAATGAGACTATACACTAGATATAACAATAGAGTTGTTAGTCTCACAATTGGATTTGTCATTAATCACCAAAACACTCCATTAACTCATAATGGAGGGTCTAGATCTTTCAGCTGCTCAGCTGAAGCTGGAGTAGTGGGAGCAGGCTCTCCAACCATCTCAGATGTGACTGGAGGATGGATTGAGTCCTCATCCTCAGAGTCATCGTCGACGAAGATGCTTTCTCGAATGTCAGGAACCAGTGTACCTGTAGCATCGGGTCTAGTACCAGGACTAGCCTCATCAAAAGTGACTTCGCAAGTCTCAAAATTTTTGTTAGTGTCAAAATTAAATACACGATAGCCACGAGAATGAGCAGGATATCCAAGAAATATGTCATCAGAACATCTGGATTCAAATTTATCAAGGTTGCCATGTTTAAGAATGAAGCACTTGCAACCAAAAATCTTGAAATGAGAGACTTTGGGCTTGTGATCAAATCTAAGCTCAAAAGAAGTCTTGTCAATCACAGATCTCAAGAAAACCCTATTAGAGATATAACAAGCAGTAGAGATCGCCTCAGCCCGAAACCTTCTAGGTGTGGAATGTTCATCTAACATGATCCGAGCCATCTCTACAAGGGTCATGTTCTTCCTCTCTACAACACCATTCTGCTAGGAAAATCTTGGAGATGAAAACTGGTGCTCAATTCCCCTATCAGGGCAGAAAGTAGAAAAGGATGAATTCTTGAATTCTGTCCCATTGTCACTCCTAATGGCTCTCAAAGCTCCAGGAAGATCAACAGCAAGTCTTAGGACCAATTCTCTAAAGAAGCCAAAAGCCTCGTACTTAGAAGCTAGAAAATAAACCCATGAATATCTGGAGTAATCATCCACAATCACCAGCACATACCATTTCCCACCGGCTGACTGAACTCTAGAAGGACCTACAAAGTTGTCTAAGTGCGTGTCGCCCCGCCCATCACCATCTCTAAGGTAAGAGGTGGATGAGAAGCAGAAATCATCTTACCATGTCTACAGGGTGAGCACACAAGATTTCTAACAACCTTTAGCCTAGGCAAACCTCTAATCAACTCCTTGCAACTGACTCTAGTCAAGTGGTCAAAGCCTATATGCCCAAGTCTACGATGCTACAAGACAAGATCATGAGAATAAGAAGCTACAAGACATCTAGGACTAGAAGCAGAGGAGATACTAAAATTAGCACAAAAGATCTTCTCAAACCTAGAGATCTCAAAAACAAGCTCACCTGAGGAATCTAGAACTCTACACTCACCACTTTTAAACCTTACTTCTAGACCCTCATGAAGCAGCTTGAGAAATAGATAGTAGGTTATACCTCAGCTTACTTACCAAAGCAACGTCCTTAAGCATGAACTTGTTGTTGACGCGCACAGTACCCTTGGCTGTCACGGTCCCAGTAGTAGCATCCCCAAAGGTAATCAATTCATTGCCAGATGCACGTGTGAGGGAGGAGAACCATCTAGAATCTCTAGTCATGTGTCGAGAACACCCGGAGTCAACAAGCCATATGTCCTCCTTCCTCGCACGACGGACCTAAAAAGCACAAGCAGAAAATATATGTGCCTCAGTACTGGGGTTAGTGATAAAAGATCTAGAAATCCAGTACTGAGACGCACGATGCCTGGGAACAACAGTAGAAGCAGCGGTAAAATGATTAGGAACACAATCATAAGCATGCACACGAGAACCACCTAGACCTCTCCGAAACGACCTACCAAAAGATCGATACTCCCCCTGTCAAGATGCTACCCGTGGTTTCTCCTCACGATATCCTAAACCAGAATGCTTCCTAGACCCACCAAAAGAGTCAATAAAGTTCTCTACGAACCTAGACCTATGTGTAGTACGAGAATCAGGCTGCCTGGCTCTAAAGACTACAGCAGGTGAAGGAACTCCTCTAATGGTTCTCAAAGCGCTCATTCTCTCTTTTCTCTCAATCTTGACTCTATGGAATCAGAACTTAACAATGTGGCCATCTTTTTGCAGAAAGTGCAATGGTACTTGACCTTTTGAGGGGTCTGTACAGATGAAGCAGAAGCACCTGTCTTGCTGGAAAGAGTTTGATCAAAACCTGCAGATCTAAAGGCAACCTTAGATTGCTTAGAGGGTTATACCTTAAAAAGGCCACTCTTAGCAACTCTTGTAATTTTAGGTGGATGGTTCTTAGAATGCTCTAGGGAATTAAAACATAGGCCACTATTTTTCATACTCACTTTAGATTGGTCAAGAATCATGTTGAGGTTCTTCTTCCCACTAGAAAACCTCTCAAGAGTCACTTTGAGGTAATCATTCTCTTTGGCTAAATCCTCATATCTAGTGCACTTTCTTGACTTGATTACCTCAGTATGCTTACTCTTAAGAAGAGCTACTTCAACTTTTAAAGCTTCACAAGACACACAATAGGAATCCCTAATCCTATTCAACTGCTCCTTAAATTTAACTCTAAAAGCCTCTTATATCTTACCAAAAATAATTTCAACTTCAGCATGCAAGACACAACAGGTAGAGTCAATGACTTTCTTGGAAGCAGTAATAGACATAGATTTTTCAATTTTAACCTTTTCTTCTAGAGTCTTGTTTAAAGCTTCAATTTCAGTTGTGAGCTTTGGACAATTTTCACATGATGCAGATTTAGAGTACATAACCATTTCTGTCATCTATTTCATTTTAATCCTACTATTCTTACAATGAGAGTAACTATGATTAGCATCAAATTTCTGCAATTCTTTCATAGCGCTATCCAATTTTAATTCAAGCAAGGCACAATTAGAGCAAGATAAAGGGATATCACTTAAAGCAGTCTCATCAAGAGAAATAGCATTCATGCAAACAGAACTAGACTTGAGAGATTCTATTTCATCCACAGCATCTTTCAATTGATTCACAATAGAGGAATGAACATATTTTAAGCTTGTCAATTCATTAAGCAAGCTAGAGCAGGAATCACACACATCATCAGGATTAATGGATTTGAGCCTAACAACTACTAGGTTCAAATTATCAATCATAGTGTCCTGTTTCTTAATCAACTTAGCTTGCTTATGTAATTTCTTTTCAGCAAGAACCAAAGCTCGTTTCATATCAGCAAGCGAAGGGCATACCTCATCGGGATTGCTGAAGGGATCATCGTCATTAGAGGAGTCGATGTCGTGGCTGCCCTTGGCCATGAAACACATGCCGGTGAAGTCCTGAGCCTTCTTCTTGCCACGGGAGTCATCCTCGTCGTCCTCCATCTCTGAGTCCATATCGCTCATGTTAACATTCTCAAGAGCGGCAAGGACTGGGCTGACAAACTTGCGATAGCTTGTCTTCTTGGTTTTAGCATCCCTCGCTTGAGGATGCCTCCGAGAGTCCTTCTCCTCCTTACCCTTCTGCTTGGGGCACCTGGAGCGAATGTGGTTTGGCTCACCACACTCAAAGCATGTGATAGGGCCACCTCTCCTTCTGTTCTCACCTTGTTGTATGCTCTCGTGAATTTAGTGGAAAGGAGGGCTAAATCATCATCAAGTAGTTTCTCCAATTGCTCATCGCTCAAAGAATGCAAAGCTGATAAAGAAAAACCAGATGAGCTTAAATCCAAAGAATCAGATGAACTACCCTTAGATGAGTCGACCACTAAAGCCATCGACTATGTATTGGGGAGACACGAGATGAAATCAATCTCATGCGTCTTCAACTTCGAGTATAGCTTATCCATGGTAAACTCACTTATGACAGTGTTGTCATTGATGGATATGATCTTCATTCTCCAGACCTTCACATCAACAGCACCCAAAAGCTGGCGTGCATTCTCAGACTCAGAGAAAACAAGGTCAATAGCTCGAAGATCATGAAGAATCTTAGAGAACCTTCCCCATAGCTCATCTAAAGACTCACCAGGCCTTTGCTCGATCTTAGAGTATATTTTCTTGAGTTGGTTCTGTCTCACTTCCTTGATCGCAGTGGAGCCCTCGTGGTAATCACAGAGAGTCCGCTAGATCTCATGAGCAGACCTCAAATGAGCAACATGCTCAAACTCAGATCGGCTAAGTCCTTGGATCAAAAAAATTTGAGCCTTGCTATTGGCCTCCACATCTGGAGTGATCACATCGTCATCGACTGGCACGACATAAGGATTTTTTACCTTAAGCCAAATTGCGTGCCCTTGAGCCTCGTTGTAGGCCTACATACTGGCCTTCCAGTAAGCAAAATCGACTCCATCGAAAATATGTGGTTTGGTCGAATATTTGTCAGTCACCATGGCTCCAAAGACCGGTTAAGTTCTATGAGAAGAGCTAACCGGGCTCGATACCACTTGTAGGACCGGAAAGGCGACTAGAGATGGGTGAATAGACGTTTTCTTGATTTTCGTCTTAATCAAATTCAACACGAACTTTTCTTCAATAGCAATGAGAGCTAAGAAGATTAGTAAATGCACAGAAGAAGCCTTGTGCTGAATCCGATCAACCCCTAAGCAAAAGACGCATAATATGGAGATACAACTAACTGGAGCGGTCAGACCGGTGGCCAAGTGGCGGTCTGACTGCCTGGCGGTCCGACCGATTTTGTCCAGAACCACCGCAGACCACCTGAAACCAAAATGAAAATCGGTCTAACTTTTGATTTACTCGATGAAACTTGACCAAATTTGAAACACACGTCCCTAAAGATATCTGGAACCTATTCCTAGCAACGATCGTCCAGATCCACGTCAAAGTTTTGAATTTTTTAAGTTTTACCAAAGGAGGGTTCAAAACCTAGCAAAACAAAAAACTTGATCCAAATCTTGCTCGTGGGGGATTGATGATCTAGATGGTCATAAGAGTATTCCCACACATCATAGCAAGGTAAAAGAGGTCAAGAGATCAACCAAAAATAACCGGATCAAGGAAGCACCAAAATCATCAAAAAAGAGAGGAAAACACAAGAGGCCTCATCTTTGAACAAGCATCCATATATTGATTCAAGATGTTGCTTGTTAAAGCCACTCCCTCAAGGAGGACAAGAGCTCAATCCAAGAGCACACACACAAATCACCTCTCTAGAACCTAGCATCTCCTCTCCTCTCCAAACCCTAACCCAAACTAGAGTTTTTGCAAATGGAGTGCTTGGGGTTGTTTTCCAACCCCCCTCTATTTATAGTAAGTCCTAAGTGCTAGAGGAGTTCACCTAATGGGCTCCCGTTAGGTCCAATACAAACGGGACACATACACACGCATTACAGTTGAAGCAAAGTCTCTCCCGTCCGAATCCCATCGGAACCTCCAAGGCACTTGCACCGACCACCGCGTCGCTTGATCCAACCAGCTGCAACAAACTGCCCGTTCGAACCATCTTGTCCATTCTGTGCCATGCTTGAGTCACACGACTTCACTCGGCATGCATGATCGTTCTGGATCTCAGCTCTCCAAGCTTAGTCCCGATCCACCTCGTCGTTACCGTCGTCGATCTGCAAGCCATCTGCACAGCAATAGACCAAGAAATCATTTTCAGGAACAAGTTCTTCACAATTTGGCCCACGTTAGCTCAACCATTCAATATGCAACATTAAAACATTGAAACTCATGCACTAGACATAATCAAAACACAACGCCGCCAAGATGGCCGATGAACAAGTGGAAACCAGTCTGACCTTCATACCTGGCCGGTCTGACCGATCCCCAACCGGTCAGACCGATTTTTATGAGCCGGTCAGACCGCCCGAAAAAACTTAGCCAAAATTCCACCTGGAAATCCGAGAACTCTATGAAATTTTCAAATGAATATAACTTTTGACTGAAAGCTCCAAAAAAATTGAGACTACATGTAGGAGACTCCCCTCTCTTGCCTACATACTCTATTTTTGGCATAGCTCCAAACTCACTCAAAAGTCCCGGCCGGTTAGACCGCCCGAGCTGCTGGTTGGACTGCCACACGGCTGGTCTGACCACCCGTGCTGCCGGTTTGACCACTTGAGGTCTGAACAGCATGAAGCTTTTCTGAAAACGCGAGATTCGGCAGACCAACAACGTCATTGTCAATTGACTAATCATCCTAAGATCATGTACATATCTCCATGATATCCACAAAGGCAAAAGGATGAGGAGACACATTGAGAAAGAGAGAGTTAAGGACATGCTATAGGATTGGATCATTGGACACATGCCGTGGTGAGCGCGAGGAAGGGCGATACCCATGGAAATGCTGCACACGGCGGTGCTGCGGCGCGGTCCGGGCATGGGACGACGGTGATGAGCACCCATGTAGCGAGGTGTAGCACGCATCCCATGGCATACATATACGCCGTAAGGCCCGCCTTGCGGCCCTCCTCGTATGCCCACCGTGCGGCCAGGCCAAACCCAATGGCCTGCAGCCGCCGCACCATCGATTGAAAGAGGAGGAGCTAAGAGTTGCGGCGCGGGGCAGGGGGGGTGGGACGCGCTCGGCCAGAGGAGCGGTTGCGGTGGGAGGCGAGGAAGGAGGCGATGCCACCTCCTCCCTGGGCGGTCGTGGCGTTGTCAATGAGGAGGGACAAGCGGTTCGAGTGCACCTTCCACGCGCGGTGGAGCTGTCCATCGTGGATTTCCCCAGGCACAAGCAACACGGATGTCACGATGCCAGAGAGGTGCTCCCAGCGACGCACTTAGCCACCGCTCGAGATCTGGAACCGCCTCGCCGCTCGAGATCCATTGCCACCACCGAGAAGCATCACCTCAACCCACGCCACCTGTCGCCCGCCCTGTCGGCCATTGAAGCCATCTAGAGCCACCACCCGAAGTTGCATAAGATGATGGGAAGCTGGCGTTAGGATCCCAGCGCCGCCAACAACAACGACAACCTCGACGCCGGGATCATAGTGCCACGGCGACGTCTACACCGGCCCCGTGCCTCCGCTTGCGACACTGGGAGCGGCAGATCTGGAATCACCTCGCCGGTCGAGATTTGGAACCGACGTCGCAGCTTCAGATCCGGAGGCTATCATCGCCAATCAACCTCGCCGCGGCGGCCAAAGTGTTCTCCATTTCCAACGGAAATAAAAGAAGAAGCAAAGTTCTACTTTTCGCACTCGGTCGTCGCCGAGTCCGCTTTGCTTAGCAAAGGCAGGATCGCATCATCAGTGGCGATAAGTGGATGCTTTTGTTTTACTCGTCCTTCCGTTTCGTAGGAAGCCGCAGCGAAATTCCGGAACACTCAGTTCGAGTCCAAACTACTACAAACAATAATATATACCCTACTTTCATCCATGAATTGTTAAGGATTTTTTTAAGTACACATGTGTGCATACCTGTTTAACGGTTCACACTAGGATCCAATAATAGCGCGCATTTCTGATCACAGGAAAGATGAACTGTAATTAATGCTGCATCTTGTGAGAAAGATAGTCACGCAAAACAAATCTTGATTGATTAGTTGATGAGGGTACAAGGATATATATATCCAGCTGGGATATTCTCCATACGTGATTTATGGAAATAGTTATCAAAAGGAGAATATCCCG
Organism: Hsuehochloa calcarea; assembly: GCA_036346395.1. Taxonomy (NCBI): domain Eukaryota; kingdom Viridiplantae; phylum Streptophyta; class Magnoliopsida; order Poales; family Poaceae; genus Hsuehochloa; species Hsuehochloa calcarea. The sequence continues at coordinate 12,944,362 of CM070604.1, read as the reverse complement.
CGGAGATCGACTCGTATACGTGAAGGTCCCGGGACGGGATATTCTCCATACGTGATTTATGGAAATAGTTATCAAAAGGAGAATATCCCGCGGAGATCGACTCGTATATGTGAAGGTCCCGGGGAGGTTGACTTGTATACGTGAAGGTCAGTACATCTGTCTAACACGCCCCCGCAATCAGAGCATTGGAGGAACGGACGTTCAGACTGGATCGAAACTCGGTGAAGACAGAGGACGGAAGACCCTTAGTGAAGATGTCGGCGTACTGGGAGGACGTCGGAACGTGAAGGACGCGGACATCTCCCATGGCAACGCACTCCCGAACGAAGTGAAGATCAATTTTCACATGTTTGGTGCGCTGATGCTGTACGGGGTTGGTGGAGAGATACACCGCACTCACATTGTCACAGTAGACAAGAGTGGCTCGGCGAAGTGGACTGTGGAGCTCGTGAAGAAGCTGGCGTAGCTAAGAAGCCTCGGCCACATCATTGACCACAGCATGGTACTCAGCCACAGCACTGGAGCGGGACACGGTGTTTTGTCGCTTCGAGAACCAGGAAACAAGATTGTCACCAAGGAACACATCATAGCCAGAAGTAGACTTGCGTGTGTCGGGACAGCCGGCCCAATCAGCATCAGAGTATACCACCAAATCATGCTGCGGAGAGCGCTGTAGAGTAAGCCCAAGGTTGAGCGTGCCACGAAGGTACCGTAGAATGTGCTTCACAACAGCAAGGTGAGGTTCCCGGGGATCGTGCATGTGAAGGCAGACTTGCTGAACCGCGTAGGAGATGTCCGGACGGGTAAAAGTGAGGTATCAGAAGCTCCAAGAAGGCTCCGAATCGAGAGGATCGCCACGTGGGGCCAAGAAGCCGAGACCTTCGGGTTGGTATCCACAGGTGTGTTGCATGGCTTGCACTCGGACATACCAGCACGGTCCAGAATATCCAATGTGTACTGGCGCTGAGAGAGAAAGAGACCACCAGGACGACGCTACACAGAGATACCCAAGAAGTGGTGGAGCTCCCCAAGATCCTTCATGGAAAATTCACTTTGCAGTGCATTGATAGTCCGACGGAGTAACACAACAGACGAGGCTGTCAGAACTATGTCGTCCACATAGAGTAGCAAGTAAACAGTGTCAGCTCCACGACGGTACACAAAGAGAGATGTATCCGTCTTGGTCTCGACAAACCCAAGTGTCAACAAGTATGAGCCGAGCCGACTGTACCAAGCTCGGGGCACCTGCTTAAGTCCATAAAGAGACCTGTTCAGGCGACATACAAAGTCCGGATGTGATGAATCCACAAAACACGCTAGTTGTGAGCAGTAGACTGTTTCAGTGAGGTGACCATGAAGGAACGCATTCTTGACGTCGAGCTGATGGATGGGCTAGTCCTGAGAGAGAGCCAAGGACAGAACACAACGCATAATGGAAGGCTTGACGACAGGAATGAAAGTCTCATCAAAGTCGATGCTCGGACGTTGAGTGAAACCCCGAAGAACCCAACGAGCCTTGTACCTGTCAAGAGTGCCGTCAGAAGTGAGCTTGTGCTTGAAAATCCATATACCAGTGACCACATTCGCCCTGGGCGGTCGGGGAACGAGGTCCCAAGTATTGTTGGACAGCAATGCCACATACTCGTCCTCCATGGCAGCCCGCCAATGTGGATCGGCCAAGGCGGACCGATATGTCTTGGGCAGCAGGGAGAGGGCCACAACATTTAAGTTGAGCCGCTCGACTGGCTGTCGGAAGCCGCGCTTGCCACGGGTGACCATGGCATGAGAGTTGGCGGTCGGCGGGACGAGCACCGCACCGCGGGAAAAGCCACCGTAGGTGCGACCTGGGCCACCGGAGGCGCGGCAGGGGCCGCGGCAGAGCCGCGAGGGGGCCGCGGAGCCATGGCAACCGCGGAAGGGCTCGGCTAGCCGCTGCGGTGACACGGCGGGCGCTGGGAGGCCGTGATCGCCACGCTGCGCACGGATGCGGGCGGGCGACGGAGAGGCCGCGGCGGCGCAAGAGGCATCAGGCAAGAAAGCCGCCGGGCGCGAGGGTCACGTCTCCAGGGGCAGCCCTGATGCCAGGCGCGGTGTGTGCGTAAGCATGCGCACTTGAGGGGGTACCTGTAGAGGAAAACAACCGCGCAGCCCAATGGGAACGGGCGCGGTCTCATCATCAAGTAAAAAATCAAAATCGTTAGTGGTCACATGTTTATTCAACTCGGCAAAGGGGAATGATGCCTCGTCAAAGGTAACATGCCGGGAAATGATGACTCGGTTGGAAGTGAGGTCAAGACACCGGTAACCTTTGTGGTTGGAGGAATAACCTAGGAAGACGCACAAGGTGGAACGTGGGGAGAGTTTATGAGGTGCAGTGGCTGAGAGGTTGGGATAACATGTGGAGTCGAACACGCGAAGATGAGTATAGGTGGGGTGACGGCCATGAAGGGCTAAGAAAGGATTAGAAGAGCAAGCGTCTTGGTGGGAAGACGATTGATGAGGTATGTGGCGGTGTGGAAGGCCTCGACCCAATAGGATGGGGTGGACTGGCCTGGAACAACAGGGAGCGCACAATGTTGTTGATGGAACGGATAATGCGTTCAGCCTTGCCGTTCTGGGGGGAGGTGTAAGGACATGACATGCGAAGGTGGACGCCATGGGTCAGGAAGAAAGTGTGAGCGCTAGAGTTGTCAAACTCACGACCGTTGTCACATTGGACGTTCTTGATCGTGGTTTTGAATTGTGTAGCCACATAAGATAAGAAGTGAGAGATAGTGGAAAATGTGTCAGACTTAAGACGAAGAGGAAACGACCAAAGAAAATGCGAGCAATCATCAAGTATGACCAAGTAATATTTATAACCAGACACACTGACGACGGGTGATGTCCAAAGGTCACAATGAACTAAATCAAAAATCTTGAGAGCTCTAGATTGTGAAGTAGCAAAAGGTAAGCAGACATGACGGCCAAGTTGACAAGCATGGCAAAGAGCGTCACTGGCACTTTTATGACAAGAGATGGTGGACATATTAGCTAATGTGGAGAGGGCATCGTGACCGGGATGACCAAGATGACGATGCCACAAGGAAGCTGGGGCTCCGGCGACAAAGTCACAGGGTGTGGGGAGTGACGCTGGTAGACGTAGAGGATAGAGCGGCCCGGAGCTATTGCACCTGATGATCACATTCTTGGACCGAAGATCCTTCACAGAAAGGCTAGCAGGGTCAAACTCTATGGAACAATTATTATCGGTAGTAAACTGGCGAACAGATATAAGATTTTTGATAATGTGTGGTGCAACCAAAACATTAGTAAGATGGAAAGGACCAGGAAAGACGGTAGAGCCAGTGGAGGTAATGGGCAGCAAAGACCCATTACCGACAACAACTGATGAAGGAGTGATTGACCGTGGTGGATGAGTCAAGGAGAGGTTACCGGCGTCCGAGGTCATGTGCGAGGAAGCAGCAGAGTCCATATACCAGTCGTTGGTGGCGGGTGGAGTCAGCAACATGGTACTGAAAGCGTTCGCCAATAACTGCTGATCCCAAGAGCCGAGGCCCGACATCGGCGTCCACCCGGGTGTCAGAGCCTCCTGTGGACCAGGTGTCGGCACGGGTGGGTAGGGGAGCTGCGGGAGGGGCGCCAGTGCTGGGCCGTAGGGCGCGGTCATGCTTTAGGGCGCGGTGGGCAGGGGCACGGTTGCCAGCATCGCATGTTGGGGAGGCGCGCCCCTTGGAGCATGCGGTTGCTGCCCGCCTAGAGCGCGTGGCTGACCCAGCCACATCTGAATTGTGCCAGTCCAGGGATTATAAAAGGAGGGCCAGGGCGCGGTGTTGACACTGGATGAGCCTGTCGCCGGAGGCCTTGCCATCGCCATTGCCGCAGCGGCGACGACGGCTGGAATTGCCGAAGCCTCCGGAGGAGTTGCCCTGGAAGGGGCGGGTGCGCGACCCCCGGATATCCCGCCGGTGTGTCCGGACGATGCACCATACTGAACGCCCCCAGTTTGTGTGCCCCCACGAGGGCAGGCGGGGTGGCAGCGATGAAAGCGGTGGCAGAGGATTACCGGTTTGCCATCGTCAGTTCCTCGAGTAGGAGGTCGGAGCGAACCTTGAGAAACAACGAACGGACGCTGGCGTTTGAGCAAGGCAGCCATATAAGAGAACTTGTCGTTCAACCCGCGAAGGACGGCGAGAACGAGAGTTCGATCACACACGGGCTCACCGAGGGCTCCAAGGGCGTCGGCCATGCTTTTCAGCTTCCGGCAGTAATCTAACACGGAGAGGTCGCCTTGGACGAACTAGCGAAACTCCGCGTCAAGGAACAGGCGCGAGTCTCCTGATTGCCAAGGAATTGTTCTTGTAGGCTGAGCCAGATGAGCCGGGCAGTGGCGCCGGGTGACATGAGGATCTCCACGAGCTCGGTAGAGATAATGCCATACATCCATGAGCGAACGACGAAGTCCATCTGGTACCAATCAGGGAGGTCGGGGTGGACGTCGTCGGTGAGGACGTGGTCGGTGAGGGAGAATTTGCCGAGCGTGAGGAGCAAGTGCTCGCGCCAGTTGCAGTAATGCGGGGAGGCGAGGTCCAGAACAATAGGCACGAGGGCCTTAATATTCTGAATCGCCGCAGCCTAGGCGTGAAGGTTGGAGAGGGCCGCCGCCTCGTGAAGAACTAGCGCCTGGTGGACTTGGCGGGCGTGGGCGGCCTCTACTCCCGAGCGGCGGCGGCATCGCGGGCGGCCTCGCACTCCCGAGCGACGGCGACATCGCGCTCACGAGCGACGGTGAAATTGCGGTCGAGGGTGGCGGCGGCGTCATCTGCCATGGCGGAGAGGCGATGGGTGCCCTCATGAGCGGCGGTGGCCTCGTGCTCACGAGCGATGGCGGCGGCGGCAAAGATCGCGGCAGGCGGCTGAGGCCTCGCGCACGAGCGACGGCAGCGGCGATCGTGGGCGAGGGCGGCGAGGCCTCGCGCCAAAGAATGCGGCGCCGTTATCGGGCATGGCGGAGAGGCGGCGGGTGGTTATGGTTTGGCGGAAGCGTGGTCGGTTGAGAAGTAACCGGCCTGATACCATGTGAGAAAGATAGTGTGGATATCGTGGGGATATGTGCATGATCTTAGAATGATGAGTCAATTGGCAATGGCGTTGTTGGTTTGCAAAATCTCACATTTTCATAAACGCTCCTGTGTTGTCAGGTTACAGACGGTCCGACCGGCCAAGCCGCCGGTCAGACCGGCCGTGTGGCAGTCTGACCGGCAGGCATTGCCGGTCCGACCGGCCACAGTTGATGATGGATTTTGGGGCAAGGCCAAAAATAGGTTGTGAAGGCATGAGAGGGGAGTCTCCTGGATGTGGTCACATAATTTTTGGAGCTCCCAGTCAAAAGTTCTATTCATTTAAAAATTCCAGAGAGTTTCGGATTTTCAAGTTAAAAATTTGGCTAAGTCATTTGGAGCGGTCGGACCGGCGTTATGAAATCGGTCGGACCGGCGTGAAATCTGTCCAACCGGTGGGTATGGCTGTCAGACCGGCTTCCACTTGAACTTCGGCCACTTTGGCATGTTGTGTTTTGATGGTGTCTATTGTATGAGTGTCAATACTTTAATGTTGAATATTGCATTGTTGAGCTAATGTGGGTTAAGTTGTGAAGAACTTATTCCCGAGACGATTTCATTGTCTATTGCTGTGCAGGTGGCTTGCAGGTCAACGACGTCAACGGTGAGGAGGATCGGGACTAACCTTGAAGAGCTGAGGTCTAGAACGATCATGGATACCGAGTGGAGTCGTGTGACTCAACCATGGTGCAGAATGGACAAGATGGTTCGAACGGGCAGTTCGTTGCAGCTGGTTGGATCAAGCAGCGCGGGAATCGGTGCAAGTGTCTTGAAGGTTCCGATGGGATTCGGACAGGAGAGACTTGACGACATGATGAGAGCAGCTGATCAACAGAGGAAACTTTGTTGGAAACTCTCAATGTTCAGGAAGATTTGACCTATCGCGAGCACCCTGTTCGCATACTCGATGAGGCTGAACGAAGAACAAAGAATAGAACCATCAGATTCCTTAAAGTTCAGTGGTCGAACCATTATGAGGATGAGGCTACTTGGGAAAGGGAAGATCGTCTCTGTGCAAACTATCCATCTTTCTTTACAGAGTGGGCCAAATCTCGGGACGAGATTTTTGTAAGGGGGGAGGTTTTGTAACATCCCAAATGTGGATTTGTGTTTCAAATATATAAAAATGAGGAGAAATTAAAACTTTTCTCATATCTGGATATTTTTGACCAGTTCCATGATTCTTGTACAGGGATTGTGGAAAAATCAAAATCAAAATCCTCAATTGACTCCAATCAAAAATCTCCTTGGCAAAAATCTTATGCCAAACCTCTGTGAATATTTTTCCTGAGTTCTAGGGAGGCTTGGTAACACTTCTGAATTATTTCATGATTTTTAGAAATTATTTGATAATTTTGGAGGCAAGTCAAAGCTTGGTCAAACCCTAACTCCAACCTTCTGGAATTTCTGGAGAAGAATGCAATGCATGAAAATATCTAGAAATTTTATGTAAGGTTAATCTTTAAGTCAGCAACCTCCAGTTAAAATTTCATAATTTTTGGAGCTGGTTTGCTACCTTAAGAAAATCCTCCAAAAATCAGCTGTTAATTCAAACCCTAGCTGGTTTTCACTGTTCCTTGGGTTCAAGTCAGACTCGGGCTCGAGCCTCTTGACTTGGTTCAATCAACTAACTGCACCGCCACGGTCGATCGTGTGCGAGCGTTGTGGATCGTCGGATCGGCATCGAACGGCCCACGATCGCGTGAACGTTCGGACCATCCGAACGCGGCGATTCATGTGTACCGTAGGATTCTAGATCGATAGCTCAGATTCGCGTGAACGTTCGGACCGTCCGAATGCATCGCGCACTGTGCCGTAGGATCCAGATTGACGGCCTGGATCGAGTGAACGTTCAGATCGTTCCAATCGTCCTTTCTCATTTGAACCGTTCGATTTAAATCCAACGGTGGCCACGTCGTCTCCTTCCTCACGTCTGAGCAAGCGTGCAGTTGAGTCAAAGCCATGGCGTGCGCAGAACTGGAGCAGTGTTGGGTCACCTCAATGACCACCTTTAAACGGCTCTCTCTGCTAGCATTAATTGCCCATCGTGCACCGCCCTCAAATGTCCATAGCTCAACTGCTCCCGTCGCTCTCAAGGGCTCCCATGGCAGGTTTGACCCGAGAGGGTTTATTGCCGTTGCCCTCTGCCTTCTCAGCTATTTAAGCTCCACTGCTTCCTATTTGGCTTCCTTTAGCATTTCCGCAACTCTAGCTAGCACCTCAGTGCTTGTTTGAGCTTGATTCACCCGAAACTGTTTCGGCCGCCATTGTCGAGTTTCAAGCTTACGGTGAAGGCGGTACAACAGTGGCTCTCTCTTTCTATTTTTTGCTCCATCTGCTCCCTCTTTAATCACTTGAGCTTAACCCTCGCTTAATTTCACTTATCTTCCTCAGGGCTTGGCTGAATTGGAGATTCACCATTTTCGGCCGAAAGCACCATTTTTCGTCACCGGAGCAGCTCCAACCTCTTCTGTGCCTCTCCCGTGCTAAGGTCCACATTAGTATTTAGATACTTGGCACACGCTTACTTGGACCGCAGCGGGGCTTCTTTGCATTTTTCGTTTTTCGGCCATTTTGTCACCTCTGTAAACTCCGGCTTGCCGGCGTTCTAGACCGCCGCAGCCGCAGTGAATGGTCCCATTGTGTGCGCAAAACTATTGCGGATCCATTTTGGGCCTCAGCTTGCGTCGTCGTGACCAGAGTCGCCGGCGGTGAGCCTCCTTTCGCCGTCGTTTTGTCGGACAAAACTGGGCGCAAGCTTTTGAACGTAGTTCTCTGTGGACCGTAGATCTTTAGATCTACGACTCAGGATCGCGTGAACGTTCAATCGCTCGAACGCTTTGATCTATAGACCGTTGGATCCAAGATCAACGGTCCCGATTCGAGTAAACGTTCGGACCGTCCGAACGGTTTGATCCGCATGGATCGTTGGATCCAAGATCGACGGTTCCAGTTCGCGTGAATGTTCGGACCGCCCGAACGCTTCGATCCACATGAACCGTTGGATCCAAATCCAACGGTGAACATATGAACCGCGTGGGCCGCTCGCGCGTTGTCCCGTGAACTTGGACCGATGGATCCAAGATCAACGATCCAAGTTTGTCCACGTGGTTTTAATTTCGGATTTTCCCGAAAGGATTATTTGTTAACTGAAAAATGAAATCAACTTGTAAAATGCATAACTATTTCATTTTAATTCCTTTTCAGCTGATTCAAATTTTGTTAGTTATGTTTTTAACTAAACTTTAATCTAAAAATGATTCTAACCTCATTTTAGCTACAGAAATTTTTGCGAAGATTTTTAGTTGTAATGAATAGTAGCATTTGGGATTTATAAGGCTGAGCAGATTTGTTTTGCTCATACCTTTTGCATTAAGAATCCAAATCAATTGGTTCTTATTTCTAAATTCCTTATAAATTATGCTCTTGCTGCTGTAAACTTTTCAAAGCTTTCGGAGAAAGTTTGCTGTTGAGTCTTTGTGTTTTCTTAGTTCTTATCGGTTCTTTTTCGCTTTCTCGTTAGGTTCCGAAGAGCACATTGATAACCTAAGTGATCCTCAGCAACATATTGAACAGTAGCAACCAAGCAAGTAGTTTGATCATGTTAATCCCAGTATTTTTCAAGTCTAATATATTGTTTGCAACTTGTATGTATGCATTTCTATGTTGTGTTAAAATTGTGATTAGTGGATCCTATAGTTGCATAATCTGTAGGAATTGATTATCCTCTACTACCTGAGCCTAGGTTATTTGCTGTGATTGGAGTTCGTTGGATGAGCTCTTGTCACTTAGTAGATTGCGATTTGAAATTGCTTAGAAATGCTTAGTTTCGGTAGTAATAGGCGATCATCGATTTAGTCGATGATCTTGATCACACAAATCTAATTATTATTCCATTATGTCCAGCACTTGTGCTTTGTTACTTTGTAAAGTCAAAAACTGAAAATAAAATTATTTTATACTTGGGCACAATGGTATGTTGGTGTGATCTTTTGGTATGAATGGAATGGTGTCTAAGTCATCAAGGACCAAGTTACTTGTGTCACTAAGCCAAGCGCTTTTGCGTGCTAACCACATGAGAGGGATATGGGACCTCTCTTGACTTAGTACTTTGGCGTGTGTTATCTCCGAGTCGCAGGAGGGGGTTGTGTGTGTTGTATGAAAAAGGATCTGTGTTAATGTGTTGGGTGTGCGGTGATGGAGATTCCGGGCAGGTTCTCCACCTCGAGGGACGTCGTAGTTGTCCAAGGCTTTACCCGTGAGGGGTAATTGACCGAGGCTTTACGATGATTCTGACACAACCTATGGGTTTCTATCCAAACGGGCGACTCGCAGTTAATACACAATATTAGAAATGTCTCGTAGGGCTTAGCCGTGCCGGCATAACTAAGAAAGTGTGCTTAATAGCTTGGCAAAAAGGCGGTCTGACGTGTGGGTACATTGGTACACCCCTGCAGGGATAAAACTATTCAAATAGCCTCGTCCTAAGTTATGGACATGCTTGGTAAGGTCGTGCAAGAACTAGACTACAACCTTTTTATTAAAACTTGACATGGTTGGTCTGAATGGGTAATTCATGCTACTGTTGTGGTGACTAGTGGTTAGTGTTGGACCGAAAAGGAGACTAGAGGGGGGGTGAATAGGAGCACGCTCACTTTTTCACAAAATATGAATTCAACACAATTTCACTCCAATAGCTATGATGAAGCTATGAAGATCAATATATCAAGACAAATGGAAGACTAGTATTGAATCCAATTAAAACCCCTAAGCAATGTGATAAAATCAAAGAATCAAAACTAACAGAGATCGGCGGTCGATCACATTATATCGGCGGTCCGACCGGTACCAAATCGGTCTGACCTCTGGTGTGGGGCGGTCGGACCGGCACCAAAATCGGTCTGACCTCTGGTGTGGGGCGGTCCGACGGCAGCACCGTAACAATAAAATCACCGATGATGAAGTTGCAATTAGGTCTAACTTTTGATTCTCAACTCCAAACTTCACGAAACTTTGCACACACCTTCTATGATATTAAGGACCTATTCCAATCAACAATTATGATAATTCTTGGACGAACAAAGATCTTTTATGATCTGATTGAAGAAGGTGCAAAACCGCAAAAGTAAAAACTAGATCCAATCGCTTGCTCGTGGGTGATTGATGATCAAATTGATCCTAGATGGGTTCCCACACATCACAAAGTAACTAATCCACGTGAAAGAATCAATCACAAACTCGCGGATCAAAGAAAGCCCTAAAAACACGAAATTAAAAGCAAGAACGAAAAGAGACTTATCTCAAGCAAACCTTGCATAGATTGATTTCGTGATTGATGCTGGATTACATCCACACCATCATGGATCAGTGGACAATCAAGGATCACGAAATTCTCCTCAAACCATGAAAAGCCCTAGCCTCCACCTCAACTCCCCCTAAGCCAATTAGGGTTTTGCAAGCAACAAAAGAGGTGAAAAATAGCGAGGGTGAGGGGTGCAGCCACCACCTCCTCCTATTTATAGTGGAGGCCTAGAACTCCTAGGGTTTGACTCAATTGGGCTCCCGTTAAGGCCCACTAACAAACGGGTCACACACGCACGCTTCGCAAAGCGCCGTCTTTAACCTTTTGACCTAAACCGCTTCACCATGCACCATGGATTTGCCAATAGGTCATCCTTGTCCATCTTGTGTCACGCTTGAGTCGTTGACCTCACCCGCATCGCCGATCGCTCGACCTCAACTCTTCAAGTCTAGTCCCGATTCTCCTCGCCGCTGACCGTCGTTGACCACCAAGCAACTCGCACAACCACGCATAAGCAAACACGAATTCGGAACAAGTTCTTCACAACTTGACCCATGTTAGTCAAAACATGCATCATGCAAATCATATGCCATGAAACCAATGACTTTGACCTAACAAAACAACATCGCCACGGTTGGCCGACGCTCAAGTAGAAACCGGCTCGATCGCTCCAGTGAGCGGTCGGACCGCTTTGGCGGCCGGACCGCTCCTCGTGAGTCGGTCGGACCGCCTTGGGACTTAGCCGAAATTCAACCCCGAAAATCCAAACCTTCGGAAACTTTAAACCAATAGAACTTTTATCGAGACTCCAAAATCATGAGACCAAGTGCATTGGGATCCCTCACTTGCCTACAACACCTATTTTTGGCCCAAATTTGTTTTGGCCACTTTGGTCATCGCCGTCCGACCACCCCACATGGCCGGTCCGATCGATATGGGACCGGTCGGACCGCGTGCAAGGACCGGTCGGACCACCCCGCCCAATAAGCTCAGAACTTTGTCAAAAACACGTGAAACGACAAACCGTAAACGCCATTGCCAATTGTCACATCATCCTAAGATCCGAACATATCCCCATGAAATCCACAATCTCCCCTTGATGAACACATTGGCAATTATACGTAAAATGTAAGTAAGAGGTTTGAAAACGAGTTGACTCAGCAGCTTTTAGCACAAAGGCACAACTTGGTCCATAAGCAAGAAAAAGCAATGAACATGACCAAGCCGCATCGTAATAGTATAGGCATGTGAGACAAGGCAAAAGAAAGCATAAAACTTTGATTTCGAAAAGGGTCAAAATTCTCACATAAGGTCCATATGAAAGAATAATTGTTCAATTGACCTATGATCATTGTGAGTATAAAGAATGCAATTCAAGTTCGTAATATTCAATAAGACAATAAGAATGCAACTCAAGAACTCCCCTCACTATGATCCTCAATTTTCAAATTTTCGATTTCTCCCTTTGTACAAACTTCTCCCCAACAAAGAAATATATTCTCATTAACACATCTTCTCTTCTCATTTAACACATCTTCTCCCTTTGACAATGGATTCATCAAGGAATCACGCCTTCCTCTCATCCAGAGATAACAAATATAGAATAAAGAAAGAAGCATAAACAAAAGAAGCATAAAGAGGAATATGCATGAAGTGCAATGGAGTGGCTTCATTTTTTTGTATTTTCAATTTTGATTACAAGAAGCTTTGGAGATTACCCAAAAGAACAAGCTAGTATCTTTAATATTGCACAAACAAAGATATCAAGCTGATAAATACTAGCAAGATCATGGTAAGACATATATATCAAAGCTAAGCACAAAGGTCCAAAAGTAAAGCAAGAGATTTGATCAATTTAAGCAACGCTCAAATTCAAAGAAGTTCATCAACAGGATCCTAAAGTGAAATTGGCCATGTCAAAATGTCAAAGTGAGATCGAAAATCTAACAAAGACCACATTAAGAGTCAATCAAGTCCCGTATTGAATCATTTTGCTCAATATTTTGTAAACGCCATTTGTCAACATTTTTCTCATTTGCATTGAATATTGAAGTTGACTAATGATCTAACTTAGTGACAAGATCCTGGACTAGGAGCCATCCACAAACTCATCCTAAGCTTCACCAAAAGTTGATTAAAGGTATATCTTAGTAAAGAAGATCCCGGACTAGGAGCCATCCACAAACTCTTTCTAAGCTTCTACCGGCGACAAATCTTGAGGTTCATGTCATTTCGACAAGCAATCCCCATGAGATCGTCTCGTTCATCAAACTATCTCCAAGTTCATGTCATTTGACAAGCCCTCGTAAGAATAGTTTGGCACAATTTAAGCATAAGACAATCTTGATTTTCATTTTCACATGAGCAGCTTTAGAATCTCAAGAACACAAAAGCTCAAGTAATGGTCAATTTTAGATCAAAGAGCTAACAAAGCAATTCACAGGCCAATGTCACAAGAGGAGCACTAATTGCGCAACTCGCTAAAACATCCACAAATTGCAATTTCTTAGTTTGAGTTGTTTAAAAGGTTCTAGCTCATATAGCAAAGACTTAGCTACACATGTAAAAGCATGATAATTCTAGCAAGTCAAAGAACTAGACATGACATTGAGCAAGAATTGAAATACAAAAGCTCTAAAGGGTAATAGGCAAAGCTTCATCAATTTTAAAAATAAGGTAAAATCTTATATTACAATGCATCTTTTTGGATTTTTCATACCACTTGTTGGAGTTTTCATATGAATGCAATATAACACACTGAGATGCAATTAAAAAGCATAAAAACTTAAAAAGTTCAAAAAGATCACTAAGTTCAGAAAAAGAACAATAAAAGATCAAAAGAACAAGGAAAGATCGAAAAAGATCAAACTCCCCTCAAACCAACCCATAGAGATAAATTACTCCTAACTCGCTTCTCAAGGTGGCAAACCTAGTTGGGTCTAAAGATTTGGTGAGGATAAAACAAAAGACAAAAGAAGTGTCTAGTAGGTGACAAGCGCCTGAGGTACTCTTCCTATCTAGCCGACACCCCGCATAATCGGGATAAGAAAGACCCCGAATGGACAAGGATAAAGAACAGAATATCAAATGCCATACAAAGAGAGTAGAGTGTAAGTACACGAATAAGAGCTTAACGGCCGGCGATGGGAAGTTCTCGGAGATGCTTGAGACCCGTCGACCGCGTGAAGGAGGTGAACCATCTTGAGTCTCCTAATATGACGTGAACAATGGAGTCGACAAAGCACGTGCCCTTCCTCTTTCCGCGGCAATCTCGAAAAATCAAGGCATTGAAGAACGATGTGTCTCGACATCAAGTTAGTTAAACAAGACTTGGGAACCCAAAGATCTTTGACACACGCTCTGCGAGTAGTATGCAAAGCAAAAGTGTTATCCTTGATTTCATCTAAAATTCATTATGAGCAATGTTTAAGTTAACATGGAATTAAATCGTCAGGCTGGCTCGACGGCGTTGTCTTTGGCGGTCGATCGGCGACCAAATCGGTCGACCGATGACCACCAATGGCCGACTGCAAATCAAGAACATGAGAATTAGAATATGTAGAAACATAATGATTAGCATGTGAGAAAATCCTAATCCCGGTTTATTCCTTTCAAGTGTTACCATGTCTCATAAAGCTCTAGGTTGCCCGAATGAAATTCTATCAAGATTGTTTCTATCATTTTTCATCCTACGCCAACAGAATTCAATCAAATGCCCACCTTTCTTGCAATAAGTGCAATGGTACTTGGTACCACTAGAAGAAGCACCATTTGAATTAAGACAAGGTTGAGCAAAACCTGCAGATTTAAAAGATGTTTTTGCAGGTTGGGTTTTGAATTCAATTAAACCTTTTTCCAAGACTTGCATGACTTTTGGGTTTGAATTGTCTTGAAAAGAATTGAATCATAAACCTTGCTTCTTATAAGGAGTTTTAGACTTGTCAAGAATCATGTTTAATTATTTCTTACCTTTAGAAAATTTCTCTAATGTATCATGAAGGTAAGCATTTTCTTTTCTCAAGTTAACACAAGCATCACAAGTTTTATCCATAGATTTCTCCTTATACAAATCAATTTTAAGCTTAAGAGCGGAACATGAAGCACAAGTAGTATTTTCAATATTGTCCTTAAGCTTAGCATATTTGACTCTAGCAGCTTCTAAGATATCTTTGATTTCACGTTCTTTTTCTAAGCATGAAGTGCAAGGGCTAGAATCAATCACATCAGAAGCAATCAACTTGCTAGACTCTAAGCATTTTTCACAAGGAGCAGATTTAATTTCAATTAGCTCGGTTCTAGCATTTTCAAGTTGTTGTAAAGCAATATTATGAGCAGATTGTAAATTGGTAATTTCTGAATGCATAGCATGACAGGATAAACATTCATTGGGTTCAAGACTCTTAACATTTGTAAGTTCTAGTTTCAGTTTACCAATTTTTGACTCTAGTTTCTTATTTTTAGTCATGACAAATTCTAGCGCTTCATCTTGACTAAGCACTTGCTCAACTATAGAATCATATTTAGCAGAAAGCTCATCATAAGAGAGGGATACCTTATCATCATCAATGTCGTCGGTGTCAGCCATGAAGCACATACCAGTGAAGTCTTTGGCCTTCCCTTTCTTTTCCTCTTCGCTCCCGGAGTCCACATCACTAACAGATTGCTCTCCAAAAGCGGCAAGGACCCGGTGAGCGGCCTTTATGAGCTTGACAGCATCATACTCAGAGTTGTTCTCATGAGGCTTCTTCCAAGTCGCTTCTTCTCCTCCCCATGCTTACCCTTACCTTTTAGCTTGGGGCAATTGGCGGATGTGGTAAAGCTCTCCACACTCATAGCAAGTAACAGGACCACCTCTCTTTTTATTTCTCACATTGTTGTAAGCCCTTGTGAATTTTTTAGCTAAAAGGGCTAACTCAACCTCAGGGATATTCTCAAGCTCCTCTTCATGAATTGTAGATAAACAAGCAAATGAAAATCCAGAAGAAGATTCAAAAGAGTCATCAAAAGCCTTTTGAGAGGATCGCTACCAAAGCTAAATTATCTTTATTTGGATGATCAACTCTTTTAATTTCATGAGTCTTGAGTTTACTATAAAGCAATTCTAAAGTAAGACTTGAAAGATCAACATTCTCTTCTATAGCAGTAGCTTTCATCTCCCACTCCTTGGTGTTGATTGCAGCCAAGAGGTGGGTGGCATTTTCAGATTGAGAATATTCAATATCAACAGCTTTCATTTGATTAATCACTTTATTGAAACGACTGAAAATGTCATCGATGCTCTCTCAGACGCATCTCAAATTTGTTATAATCACGCTTATAGATTGTTTGGCGCACTTTCTTAATTTGGGACGAACCCTCATGATATGTTTCGAGAGTGTTCCAAATCTCGTGCGCAGTCGTAAAATTGCAAATCCTATCATATTCTTGTCTACCAAGCGCACCATATAAAAGATTCTTGGCCTTGTTGTTGTTAGCCAAAAGAACCACACAAGCAGGAGTTTCAACCTCAGGAATAATGAGCGGGGATCGAACAACGTCCCACATAGCTTGTCCCTCGCTCTCAAGGAATACTCGCATACGATTCTTCCAATAGGCATAGTCTTGTCCATTCAACATATGCGGTTTTGTAGAGAATCTATCCATCGCCAAAGTTCAGTGACCGGTTAAGATCAAGATTGAACTAACCGGGCTCTGATACCACTTGTTGGACCGAAAAGGCGACTAGAGGGGGGGTGAATAGGAGCACGCTCACTTTTTCACAAAATATGAATTCAACATAATTTCACTCCAATAGCTATGATGAAGCTATGAAGATCAATATATCAGTACGGCGGAAGACTAGTATTGAATCCAATTAAAACCCCTAAGCAATGTGATAAAAATCAGCAAGAATCAAAACTAACAGATGGCCGGTCGGCCATTGTTATCTTGGCAATCCCGACTCGCACCAAATCGGTCGACCTCTGGTGTGGGGCGGTCGGACCGCACCAAAATCGGTCGACCTCTCGGTGTGGGCGGTCCGACCGGAGCTCGTAACACAGTAAATCACCCGATGACGGTTGCAATTAGGTCTAACTTTGATTCTCAACTCCAAACTTCACGAAACTTTGCACACACCTTCTCTATGATATTAAGGACCTATTCCAATCAACAATTATGATAATTCTTGGACGAACAAAGAGCTTTTATGATCTGATTGAAGAAGGGTGCAAAACCGGGCAAAAGTAAAAACTAGATCCAATCGCTTGCTCGTGGGTGATTGATGATCAAATTGATCCTAGATGGGTTCCCACACATCACAGCAAACTAATCCACGTGAAAGAATCAATCACAAACTCGCGGATCAAAGAAAGCCCTAAAAACACGAAATTGAAAGCAAGAACGAAAAGAGACTTATCTCAAGCAAACCTTGCATAGATTGATTTCGTGATTGATGCTGGATTACATCCACACCATCATGGATCAGTGGACAATCAAGGATCACGAAATTCTCCTCAAACCATGAAAAGCCCTAGCCTCCACCTCAACTCCCCCTAAGCCAATTAGGGTTTTGCAAGCAACAAAAGAGGTGAAAAATAGCGAGGGTGAGGGGTGCAGCCACCACCTCCTTCTATTTATAGTGGAGGCCTAGAACTCCTAGGGTTTGACTCAATTGGGCTCCGTTAAGGCCCACTAACAAGCGGGTCACACACGCACGCTTCATGGCGCCGTCTTTAACCTTTTGACCTAAACCGCTTCACCATGCACCATGGATTTGCCAATAGGTCATCCTTGTCCATCTTGTGTCACGCTTGAGTCGTTGACCTCACCCGGCATCGTCGATCGTTCTGGACCTCAACTCTTCAAGTCTAGTCCCGATTCTCCTCGCCGTTGACCGTCGTTGACCACCAAGCAACTGCACAACCACGCACAAGCAAACACGAATTCGGGAACAAGTTCTTCACAACTTGACCCATGTTAGTCAAAACATGCATCATGCAAATCATATGCCATGAAACCAATGACTTTGACCTAACAAAACAACATCGCCACGGTTGGTCGACGTTCAAGAAACCGGTCCGACCGCTCCAGGTGAGCGGCCGGACCGCCTTTGGCCGGTCGGACCGCTCCACAATGAGCGGTCGGACCGCCTTGGGACATAGCCGAAATTCAACCCGAAAATCCGAAACCTTCTGGAAACTTTAAACCAATAGAACTTTTTACTAGAGACTCCAAAAATCATGAGACCAAGTGCATTGGGATCCCCTCACTTGCCTACAACACCTATTTTTGGCCCAGCTTGTTTTGGCCACTTTGGTCATCGCCGGTCCGACCGCCCCACATGGCCGGTCCGACCGATATGGGACCGGTCGGACCGCCGTGCAAGGACCGGTCGGACCGCCCCGGCCAAGAAGCCCTGTAACTTTGTCGAAAACACGTGAAACGACAAACCGTAAACGCCATTGCCAATTGTCACATCATCCTAAGATCTGGAACATATCCCCATGAAATCCACAGTTAGTCACTTCCAGGATGTTGTTGTCATCTATTTATTGTTATATTGTTGTCATCTGTTATTTGAACATTAAAAATAGATTTGTCAACTTGCTTTTAAAAATGTATTACATTTTGCAAATAAAGATTGCTTTGTGCTGAAAATGAGACATACAGCCTCCACTTAAATAAGCTTGCATGTAGCATATGTATAGGTCTGTTATTCTACACGTAAGTCTTGCGGAGTACAAATTTTTTTGTACTTATTTGCTTTGCTTAACTATTTGTTGCAGAGGATGAAGGTGAGCCTCGAGGGCCTCATTTCTGTGAAATGTGCTGCGGGTTCGACGACTAGCTTGGCGGTCCGGTCGGTTACCTTGTGGGATAAAGGCACATTGATTGGCTCTTCTGTTTATGGCCATCTTATGGCACTTTTGCTTCCACTGTTTAATTAATTTTTGCTTACTATTTGGTCGGTCGGCCTCTCTTTTGCAATAACTATTCTTTATTTATATTAACTTCCGGTTTATTACTGTGCTTTGGTTCTATGTGAATGAATGGAATTGATGCATGACATTTTGTAAAGAGGTGTTTATACTGCATTTCTGGGAAGTATACATGTCTCGAGTCTCGGTTTGTTTGATTTGTGATGCTAGGACTTAATGGATGGTTAAGCATTACAAGCCTGATAAACCGGGGTCCCACAATGTGTTTCATGGCCAAGAACAGCCACGACACTGACTCCTCCAATGACGAGGATCCCTTCAGCGATCCCGATGAGGTATGTCCTTCGCTTGCTGATATGAAACGGGCTTTGGTTCTGGCTGAACAAAAACTGCATAAGCAAGCTAAAATAATTAAGAAACATGACACTATGATTGATAATTTGAACCTAGAAGTTGTTAGGCTCAAATCCATTAATCCTGATGATATTTGTGATTCCTACTCTAGCTTGCTTAATGAATTGACAAGCTTAAAATCTGCTCATTCCTCTGTTGTGAATCAATTGAAAGATGCTTTGGATGAAATAGAATCTCTCAAGTCTAGTCCTGTTTGCATGAATGTTATTTCTCTTGATGAGACTGCTTTAGATGCTATCCCTTTATCTTGCTCTAAATGTGCCTTGCTTGAATTAAAATTGGATAGTGCTATGAAAGGATTACAGAAATTTGATGCTAATCATACTTGCTCTCATTGTAAGAATAATAGTATTAAAATGAAAGAGATGACAGAAATGGTTATGTACTCTAGATCTGCATCATGTGAAAACTGTCCTAAGCTCACAATTGAAATTGAAACTCTAAACAAGACTCTAGAAGAAAAAGCTAAAATTGAAAAATCCATGTCTTTTACTGCTTCTAAGAAAGTTATTGACTTTGTCTCTTGTGTCGTGAATGCTGAAGTTGAAACAATTGTTGGTAAGATACAAGAGGCTTTTAGAGTTAAATTTAAGGAGCAGTTGAATAGGATTAAGGATTCCTATTGTGTGTCTTGTGAGGCTTTGAAAGTGGAAGTGGTTCTTCTTAAGAGTAACCATGATGAGGCAATCAAGTCAAGAAAGTGCACTAGATGTGAGAATTTAGCCAAAGAGAACGATTACCTCAAAATGCCTCTTGAGAGGCTTACTAGTGGAAAAAAGAAACTCAACATGATTATTAACCAATCCAAAGTGAGTGTGAAAAATAGTGGCCTAGGTTTTAATTCCCTAGAGCATTCCAAGAACTATCCACCTAAGATTGCAAGAGTTGTTCAGAGTGGTCTGTTTGAGGTAGAACCCCCTAAGCCATCTAAGGTTATTTTTAAATCTGCAGGTTTTGCCCAAACCACTTCTAGCAAGAAATGTGCTTCTGTTTCATCAGTACAGACCCCTCAAAAGGTCAAGTACCATTGCACTTTCTGCAAGAAAGATGGCCATACTGTTGAGTTCTGCTTCCGGAGAGCAAAGATTGAGAGAAAAGATAGAATGAGCACTTTGAGAACCATTAGAGGAGTCCCTTCACCTGCTGTAGTCTCTAGAGCCAGGCAGCCTGTTTTTCGTACTACATATAGGCCTAGGTTTGTAGAGAACTTTGTTGACTCTTTTGGTGGGTCAAGGCAGCGATCTGGTTTAGGATATCGTGAGGAGAGACCACGGATAGCATCTAAACAGGGGGAGTATCGATCTTTTAGTAGATCGTTTCGGAGAGGTCTAGGTGGTTCTCGTGTGCATTCTTATGATTTTATTCCTAATCATTTTTCTGCTGGTTCTATTGTTGTTCCCAAGCATCGTGCATCTCAGTACTGGATTCCTAGATCTTTTATCACTAACCCCAGTACTGAGGCACAGATGTTTTCTGCTTGTGCTTTTTAGGTCCGTCGTGCGAGGAAGGAGGACATATGGCTTGTTGACTCCGGGTATTCTCGACATATGACCGGAGATTCTAGATGGTTCTCCTCCCTCACACGTGCATCCAGCAATGAATTGATTACTTTTGGGGATGCTTCTTCCGGGACCGTGACAGCCAAGGGCACTGTGCACGTCAACAACAAGTTCATGCTTAAAGACGTCGCTTTGGTAAGTAAGCTGAGGCATAATCTGCTATCTGTTTCTCAGCTGCTTGATGAGGGTCTAGAAGTAAGGTTTAAAAGTGGTGAGTGTAGAGTTCTAGATTCCTCGGGTGGGTTTGTTTTTGAGATCTCCAGGTTTGAGAATATCTTTTGTGCAAATTTCAGTATTTCTTCAGCTTCCAGTCCTGGATGTCTTGTAGCCTCTAATTCTCATGATCTTGTTTTGTGGCATCGTAGACTTGGGTATATAGGCTTTGATCATCTGTCTAGAGTCAGTTGTAAGTTTTTGATTAGAGGTTTGCCTAGGCTGAAGGCTATTAGAGATCTTGTGTGCTCGCCCTATAGACATGGTAAGATGGTGTCTGCTTCCCATCCACCTCTTACCTTGGTGATGACTGTTGGACCAGGACAGCTTCTGCACTTAGACACTGTTGGTCCATCTAGAGTTCAGTCAGCTGGTGTGAAATGGTATATGCTGGTGATTGTAGATGATTTCTCCAGGTATTCATGGGTTTATTTTCTGGTTTCTAAGGACGAGGCTTTTGGCTTCTTTAGAGAATTGGTCCTTAGACATGCTGTTGATATTCCTGGAGCTTTGAGAGCCATTAGGAGTGACAATGGGACAGAATTCAAGAATTCTTCCTTTTCTACCTTCTGCTCTGATAGGGGAATTGAGCACCAGTTTTCTTCCCCTAGAGTTCCCAGCAGAATGGTGTTGTAGAGAGGAAGAACATGACCCTTGTAGAGATGGCTCAGACCATGTTAGGTGATCATTCTACTCCTAGGAGATTTTGGGCTGAGGCGATCTCTACTACTTGTTATATCTCTAATAGGGTTTTCTTGAGATCTATGATTGGGAAGACTTCTTTTGAGCTTAGATTTGGTCATTCACCCAAAGTATCTCATTTCAAGATTTTTGGTTGCAAGTGCTTCATTCTTAAACATGAAAACCTTGATAAATTTGAGTCTAGATGTTCTGATGGCATATTTCTTGGTTATCCTGCTCATTCTCGTTGCTATCGTGTATTTAATGTTGACACTAACAAAATTGTTGAGACTTGTGAAGTCACTTTTGATGAGGCTAGTCTTGGTACTAGACCCGATGCTACAGGTACACAGGTTCCTAAAATTCAAGAAACAATCTTCGTTGATGATGACTCTGAGGATGAGGACCCGATACATCATCCAGTCACTTCTGAGAGGGTTGGAGAGCCTGCTACTACTACTCCAGTTTTAGCTGAGCAGCCTCATCCTATCTTCACCAACGAGCTGAGTGGCTCTTTTCCTACCTCCACAGCTCGTGAGGTGGAGGCCACTTCTGCACCAGGAGCTCCTCTTCATATTCAGTGACTGCATCCACCTGAGCAGATGATTGGGGATCTTCAAGAGCGAGTCACTCGCTCCAGGTTTATTTCTTCTGATTCTCATGCACATTCTGCTTTTGTCGCTTCTTTTGAATCCCGGGATATCACTCATGCTTTATCTGATGCCTCTTGGGTCAATGCCATTCATGAAGAGCTTGAAAATTTTGAAAGAAACAAAGTCTGGACCTTAGTTGAGCCTCCTTGTAATTCTTATTTTATTGGAACAAAATGGATTTTTAAAATAAGCAAAGTGAGGATGGATTGGTTGTTCGCAATAAGGCTGGACTTGTAGCTCAAGGTTATTCCCAGGTAGAAGGCTTAGACTTTGAAGAAACCTTTGCTCCTATAGGTAGATTGGAAGCCATTCGCATTTTACTAGCATTTGCAACAACCAAGGGTTTTAAGCTTTTTTAAATAGATGTTAAAAGTGTTTTCTTAAATGGTTTCATAGAAGAAGAGGTCTTTGTCAAGCAACCACCTGGTTTTGAAAATCATAAGTTCCCAAACCATATTTTTAAACTCTCCAAAGCCTTGTATGGATTGAAGCAAGCTCCTAGAGCTTGGTATGATAGGCTTAAGAGTTTTTTGCTTGAAAATGATTTCAAAATAGGAATGGTTGATAAAACCTTGTTCACTCTCAAGCATGGCAGTGATTTCTTATTGGTTCAGATTTATGTGGATGATATCATATTCCGTGGTTCTTCTCATGCTTTGGTGTCCAGATTTTTAGATTCTATGAGTAGTGAGTTCGAGATGAGCATGATGGGAGAGTTGACATTTTTCCTTGGTCTTCAAGTCAAACAACAGAAAGAAGGCACCTTCATTCACCAGAGTAAGTACACAGAGGACCTTCTTCGGCGCTTCAATATGGGAAGCAGTAGGCCAATGTCTATTCTCATTGCCACAACCACCGTGCTGGACCCTGATGAGGATGGAGAGCCCGTGGACCAGAAGGAGTACCGCAGTATGATTGGCTCCCTCCTCTACCTCACAGCGTCGAGGCCGGACATACAGGCCGGACATACAATTTTCTGTATGTCTGTGCGCTCGCTTTCATACTTCCCATCGTGCTTCTCATCGTCAAGCAGTACGTCGCATCTTCAGGTACCTTCAAGATACTCTTGACTTTGGACTCTGGTATTCTTCTTCTTCTGCTCTCTCTATTCGAGCATTTTATGATCCTGATTTTGCGAGGTGTAGAGTGCATAGGAAGAGTACTTCTGGCACGTGTCATTTCTTAAGCACATCCCTTATCTCTTGGTCTTCTACAAAACAGTCTTCTGTTACACAGTCCACAGCCGAGGCCGAGTATGTAGCTGCAGCCAGTGGTTGCTCTAGGTTCTCTGGATCTTATCCACGCTGCGTGACTATGGGTTATTTTTGGGGAGTGTTCCTCTTTTCTGTGACAACACTACTACCATAAACATTGCCAAAAACCCAGTGCAACATTCTAGGACTAAGCACATTGATATTCGATACCATTTTCTGAGAGACCATATTGTGAAGGGTGATGTTGTGCTTCACTTTGTAGAGTCTGAGCAGCAGCTTGCAGATATTTTCACTAAAGCGCTTGATTCTTCTCATTTTGCTACTTTGCAGGGAGAATTAGGGGTTATTAGTCCTTTTGGGCTGTTTTGAGAGGGAGTTTGCTCTTTTTGCATTCATTGTATCATAATGCATTTTAAAATTCGAATATCTTGCATTGTATTATAAACTTGTGGAGCTTTGATTATTATCCTTGTATGGCATGTTTTCATACTTTATACCATGCCATATCTTGTGCTAGTCAGATAGGATTCTTTTATGACTCTTCTTGTTTAGCTTAGTTTTTTGGCCCTGCTAGCTTTATATCTGTGAGCAAATTGAATCAAATCATGTTTAGTTGGATCTTGTGACTAGTTTTGCTTTAGTGATCCTCTCATGATTCATGCCATGTCATATAGGTTAAATTGAGTCTTGAACTGAGTTTGAGCTATAAAACGAGCTTTGTTAATTCTTAAGTCAAGCAAATGAAGGATGAGTTTTTCTGTGCGAAAAAACTGATCTCACCAATTCTTTCTCATGAGACTGCTTGCCATTGCACTAGGCATGAACTCAGGGGGAGTTTTGGATGACCTAGACCATTCTTTTAAGCTTCATGCTTGAGATGGTCGCGGCAAGGCTTGAGATCTAGCACAGTGCTATAAAAAAATTATTTTCAGCAAAATGCTCAAAATGTTAAGTGCTTGAATAAATTGTTTCATATTTGAACTCTTAATGCTCAAAATGCCTCAGTTTCTGGTCTCCATTTTACTTATAGACATGGCTTGACTCATTTTTGGATACCTTGGTGAAACTATGATTTTGAGCAACTTATCATGGCATCAATTCATTCAATCTCAGATTATTGCTATTTTGGTCTTAGCTTTGCTTTACATGTTTTACCATGATTGAACATAGCTTCTTCACTTAATATAGCTTGGTGTAATACTTGTACTGTCTTCATGGATAATCTTCATGGCTCCTTTTGCTAAAGTTCAAAAATAAAAAAAAATTAAAAAAAAACTAGCCATTCCTTCATGCTCTATCTTTTTCCTTGAATCTTGATGAATTCATTGTCAAAGGGGGAGAAAGATTAGAGAAAATGTGGTTTTTAGAGCTTTTTAGAGTCATAAAGGGGAAATTGAATTTTTTGGAATTGGTGATCATAGTGAGTGGGAACTTATATCTAAATTGCATTCTCTTGGTCTTATTGCTTTGTCTGATTGTATTGGCAATTCTAGAAGACTCACAATGATTAAAGGTCAAATAGAACAAGTGTTCTTTCATATGGACCGAAGTGAGATTTTTGGCTATTCTCTGAAAATTGAAACTTTTTGTACTCTCGTTGCCTTATGTCACTTGCCTGTGCTATTCTGAAGCCAGCTTGGTCATTTCCTAAGTTTTCTCTTGCTTGTGGACCAAGTTGTGCCTTTGTGCGAAAACAGCGAGTTTTTTATTTTTTAAACCACAAACTTACATTTTCTGGGAAATTACCAATATGTTCATCAAGGGGGAGATTGTGGATATCGTGGGGATATGTGCATGATCTTAGAATGATGAGTCAATTGGCAATGGCGTTATTGGTTTGCAAAATCTCGCGTTTTCGGAAACGCTCCTATCTTTGTCGAGATTCTGAGCGGTCCGATCGGCCAAGCCGCCGGTCGAGCCGTGATAGGGCGATCAACCGTGAGCATTGCCGGTCCGACCGGCCACAGTTGATGATGGATTTTGGGGCTAGGCAAAAAAATAGGTTGTGAAGGCATGAGAGGGGAGTCTCCTGGATGTGGTCACATAATTTTTGGAGCTCCCAATCAAAAGTTCTATTCATTTGAAAATTCCAGAGAGTTTCGGATTTTCAAGTTAAAAATTTGGCTAAGTCATTCGGAGCGGTCGGACCGGCGTTATGAAATCGGTCGGACCGGCGTGAAATCGGTCCGACCGGTGGTATGGCAGTCAGACCGGCTTCCACTTGAACTTTTGCCACTTTGGCATTGTTGTGTTTTGATGGTGTCTATTGTATGAGTGTCAATGCTTTAATGTTGCATATTGCATTGTTGAGCTAAAGGGGCCAAGTTGTGAAGAACTTGCTCCCGGAGACTATTTCTTTGTCTATTGTTGTGCAGGTGGCTTGCAGGTCAACGACGTCAACGGTGAGGAGGATCGGGACTAAGCTTGGAGAGCTGAGGTCCAGAACGATCATAGATGCCGAGTGGAGTCGTGTGACTCAAGCATGGTGCAGAATGGACAAGATGGTTCGAACGGGCAGTTCGTTGTAGCTGGTTGGATCAAGCGGCGCGGGAGTCGGTGCAAGTGTCTTGAAGGTTCCGATGGGATTCGGACGGGAGACACTTGCCGACATGATGAGCCGCTGGTCAACCTACACATGGTGAAGCAGGCGATTGTTTCAACAGATTTGTGTGTGTGTGTGTTCCATCTGTATTGGGCCTTAATGGGAGCCCACTAGAAACCCTAGGCCTTCCTATAAATAGAAGGGGGGGAGTTGGAAAAACCCCCCAAGCATTCATTTGAGAAAACCCTAAGTTTTATAGGGTTTGGAGAGGAGAGGTGAGGCTTGGGTTTAGAGAGAGATTTGTTTGTGTGCTCTTTGATTGAGCACTTGTCCTCCTTGAGGGAGTGGCTTTGACAAGCAACATCTTGAATCAATCGATCTATGGATGTTTGTTCAATGATGAAGTCTCATATGTTTTCTTCCCTCTTTTGATGATTTTGGTGCTTCCTTGATCCGGTTGTTTTTAGTTGGTCTCTTGACCTCATTTACCTTGCTATGATGTGTAGGAATACTCCTAGAACCATCTAAATCTTCAATCCCCCGCAAGCAAGTTTTGGATCAAGTTTTTCATATTTCTAGGTTTTGGTCACTCATTTGGTAAAACCTAAAAAGATCAACTCTTTGTTGTGGATCTGACGATCGTCGCTACGAATAGGTCCCATATATCCTTAGGGAGGTGTGCTCCAAATTTGGTCAAATTTCATCGGTTGAATCAAAAGTTGGATCAATTTTTATTTTGATTTCGAGTGGTCTGCAGTGGCTCTGGACTAAATCGGTCCGACCGATTTCTCTACGGCGGTCCGACCACCGATCATTCTGACTGCCAATTGGTCCCCGGTCAGACCGCTAGCTTTTCAGACCGCCATTTTGCCGACGGTCAGACCGGTCCAGCGAGATCAATTCTCCATTGTTGAATCTTGTGTTTAAGGGGGAAATCGGATTCAGCACAAGGCTTCCTCTGTGCATTTACTGATCTTCTTGACTTTCATAGCTATTGAAGAAAAGTGCGTGTTGAATTTGATTAAAGTCAAAAATTAAGAAAGCGTCTATTCACCCCCTCCCTAGTCGTCTTTCCGGTCCTACAGATAGTCACGCAAAACAAATCTTGATTGATTAGTTGGTGAGGGTACAAGGATATATATATCCGGCTGAGATATTCTCCATACGTGATTTATGAAAATAGTTATCAAAAGGAGAATATCCCGGGGAGATCGACTCGTATATGTGAAGGTCCCAGAGAGATCGACTCGTATACGTGCACATCTGTTGGAAACTTGCAACTTGTGTGCTCATCATGGCACGCTGTTATAGGAGCATTCTTAGTTTAGTTGGGTCCTATAACAGCGCACATTTCAGATCGTTTGAAAGATCATCTCGAATGCTGTAGCAACCATGGATGCACACTCTACCTCTCTTCTCCTCCTCCTCGCTTTGATTCATCTGCTTTCGCACATCTCAGCTCGTGATTCCCTCTTGCCAGGCTCTTCTCTCTCAGTAGAGCACAGCTCCGATGTGCCCCATTCACCAGATGGCACTTTCACCTGTGGCTTCTACAACATTTCCCCCCAATGCCTCCACCTTCTCCATTTGGTTCTCCCAACTCATCTGAAAAAACTGTCGTTTGGTGCGCAAATCTTCTCCATCCTGTGTACACCTGGCGATCCAAAGTCAAGTTAAATGTCGACGGAAGCATGGTTCTACAAGGTTACAACGTCCAGATTGTGTGGACCAACAATGTGAGTTCTTCAAATGCCGAACAGGTTCAAGCTCAGCTCCTGGACACTGGGAACCTCATTGTGAAGGGCAAAGGTGATGACATTCCGTTGCAAAGCTTTGATTCTCCTAGTGATACCTTGTTACCACACTCAGAGCATTACTGCAGCTAAAAAGCTGGCATCTACTAATAGGTGTTGGAATTGCAACTTGTATTCAATATGAGGCCAACGGGCCGGTATATATACACAAAGTACAGGTGGTGAATATGCAAAGAACCCCTCATAACAATGGGGAATAACAACCTATACATATATCTAACACCCCCCCCCTCAAACTCATGGTGGATCAACAACACTGAGTTTGGAGAGGTAGAAGTCGTGCTGTGCTCGAGTCTGGGCCTTTGTGAAGAAATCCGCTATCCAAGCTCAAGGCACATCTTGAAGAGCAATAACCTGATCATGCACACAAGACCTCATGAAGGAAGCATCAACACCAATATGCTTGGTGAGCTCATGCTTCACGTGGTCACGAACATCTTGATAGCACTGTCTTTCGACAAGAGAGAGTCGGTGTAATGTAAACACCAAAATCCTCAAGTAACCACCGTAGCCAAGTAATCTCTGGCATCAAGAGAGCCATAGCTCGCAACTCGGCCTCTGCACTCAAGCGGGACAACTGCAGTCTGTTTCTTCGTCTTCTAGGCAATAAGCGAACCACCAAGAAAAACACGATGAAGCGAGAGATAGACCGCGATCGGAGGATCGCTGGCCCAAGTAACATCCGAATAAGCTGAAGTCAATTGAGCCGGGCGTGGAAAGAAGAGATGGCGAGAGATAGTCCCACGAAGGTATCGCGAGAACTTCAAGAAGGTGGTGTAGTGGACTCGGTGGGAGCGAAACAAACCGACTCGGAATGTGAATCGGATAAGTGATATCTGGACGAGTAATGACAAGGTAGACAAGACTCCCAACAAGATGGCGATAGCGAGTCGGATCAGAAAGAGGCTCGCCATCAGTGGGTCAGAGGTGAACATTGAGCTCCATAGGAGTCTCAACAGGACGCTGATCAGTGAGGGAGGCGCGAACAAGAAGATCCTGAATATACTTCTCTTGGGACATAAAGAAACCATCTGGAGTAGAAGTAACCTCAATCCCAAGGAAGTAACGAAGAGGACCAAGATCCGACATAAGGAACTGCTCACTAAGACGAGCCTTGACAAAGGCAATGTACTCAGAATCATCTCCGGTAATGATCATATCATCAACATACAGAAGAAGAAGAGTCCGACCACGAGACGAGGTGTGGACAAAGAGCGCAGGATCATGATCACTTGTCAAAAACCAGCAGCAGTGACCACAGAGGAGAAGCGCTCAAACCAAGCACGAGGGGCTTGCTTAAGGCCATAGAGAGAGCGACGAAGGCGACAAACCATGCCCTCAGGAATAGAATACCCGGTGGCGGATGCATGTAGACCTCCTCACGCAACTCGCCATTAAGAAAGGCATTCTTGACATCAAGTTGAGAAACAGACCAGTTGGCGACCAGACGCCACCGAAAGAAGAGTGCGGACGTGGTCATGTGGGCCACAGGAGCAAAAGTCTCGTCGTAGTCACGACCATGCTCCTACTGAAAACCACGAGCAACAAGACGCGCCTTATAGCGCTCAAGAGAGCCATCGAGGCGAGTCTTAATCTTATAGACCCACTTACATGTGATGGGACGAGAATGAGATGGAAAAGGAACAAGATCCCAAGTACCAGTACGCTCGAGGGCAGCAATCTCCTCGGCCATGGCATGCTGCCACTCAGGATGAGTAATGATCCCCGTGAGGAGGTAGGCTCACAAGTAGCCGCACCAAAGAAAGGCAAAAGCAGGCGGGGGGCGAATCGATGGCGATCGCGAGAGCGTAGCGAGGAGAAGACGGCCCATCGGGGAAGATGAAGCATCAAAGAAGATGAAACATCGGAGAAGTGGGCTCATCTGGAAGATCCTCAATCGAGGTCGGCGAGTGTAGACGAGTGTAGTGGGGGCTGAGGAGCCGCAGGAGACGGCAAAGTGGCGACAATGGCGAGGGCGTCGCCGTCGGCGTGGAGGTCGAAGCGGCGTCGGGCTGGATCGGTGACGAGCGGAGCGCGGGAGGTCGGCGGCTTCAGCGGTGGCGGCGGAGCGGAGGCCGGCGGCTTGCTCGCGTGTCGGGATGGATTGGCGGCACACCGAGACGGCAGCGGCTTCGCATTAGGGTGGCGACCGACCGGGAGACAACGGGCGCGGCTTCGGCGGCGGCTTCCCAGTCCACGGGTGATGAGGCGGCGGCCTTGGAGGCGGTGCGCAAGAAGAGGCCGGCGGTGGCGGCTAGAGCGAGGATGCTGCGGCGGCGAGTGCTAGGGCAGAGGAGGAGGCGGCGGCGGGCGGGTTGTGTGGAAGAGAATAGGTAACCTAATCCTCGTCCCAGCGCGTCATCGACATCAAGCTCGGAGACATCGTCGGCCGACGCGCCTCCTCCTCGACGGCGACCGCTCAAGATCGACGATCGGCGCCACCGGCGAGTCTGGCGGTGACCAAGAACCCGGCGGCAGCGTCTACTCGGGTCCACGTGTAGCGGCGAGATCGAGGCCGTCGTCGCCGCCACCGGCGTGCACACCTTCTTCGGCAAGGCGCGCACCTCGTCGACACCACCAACCAGGTCGGCCACTTCCGGAAGGTGCTCAAGGCCGCCGGCAACTTCGCATCGCTGCCATCGCCTTCGGCATGGTCGCCGAGATCATCGTCATGTACTGCCGTCAGCACCGCCGCTATCGCGGCGGCATCGACAACCTCCTCGTGCTACTCATCGGCGGCATCCCCATCGCCATGCCCACCGTGCTGTCCGTCACCATGGCCATCGGCTCCCACCGGCTCTCGAAGCAGGGCGCCATCACCAAGCGCATGACAGCCGTCGAGGAGATGGCTAGCATGGACGTGCTCTGCAGCGACAAGACGGCACGCTCACCCTCAACAGGCTCAGCGTCGACCGCGACCTCATCGAGATCTTCACCAAGGGCGTCGACAAGGGCCAGGTCCTCCTGCTCGCCGTCAGGGCCTCGAGGGTCGAGAACCAGGACGCCATCGATGCCGCCATGGTCGGCATGCTCGCCGACCCCAAGGAGGCCAGGGCCGGCATCAGGCAGGTTCACTTCCTCCCCTTCAACCCTGTCGACAAGCGTACCGCCCTCACCTACGTCGACCTCGCCGACGGCACCTGGCACCGCGCCAGCAAGGGCGCTCCAGAGCAGATTTTGGCCCTCTGCAATTGCAGAGAGGATGTCAAGAACAAGGTGCACGCCGTGATCGACAAGTTCGCCGACCGCGGTCTTCGATCCCTCGCAGTCGCAAGACAGGAAGTGCCGGAGAAGAGCAAGGACAGCCCAGGAGGGCCGTGGGAGTTCGTCGGCCTTCTGCCCCTCCTTGACCCTCCGAGGCACGACAGCGCCGAGACCATCAGGCGGGCGCTCAGTCTCGGCGTCAATGTCAAGATGATCACTGGTGATCAGCTTGCCATTGCCAAGGAGACCGGCAGAAGGCTCGGCATGGGCACGAACATGTACCCCTCATCAGCTCTGCTCGGGCAGAACAAAGATGAAACCATTGCTTCGGTCCCCGTCGATGATCTGGTCGAGAAGGCTGACGGCTT
This sequence comes from Hsuehochloa calcarea, assembly GCA_036346395.1. NCBI lineage: Eukaryota > Viridiplantae > Streptophyta > Magnoliopsida > Poales > Poaceae > Hsuehochloa > Hsuehochloa calcarea. The sequence goes on along the minus strand of CM070604.1, from coordinate 12,913,359 downwards.
CGCCGGCGTCTTCCCCGAGCACAAGTACGATATCGTCAAGAAACTGCAGGAGATGAAGCACATCTGCGGGATGACTGGGGACGGCGTGAACGACGCGCCTGCGCTGAAGAAGGCCGACATCGGGATCGCCGTCGCCGATGCTACCGATGCGGCCAGGAGTGCCTCCGACATTGTGCTTACCGAACCTGGGCTCAGCGTCATCATCAGTGCTGTGCTCACTAGCCGATCCATCTTCCAGAGGATGAAGAACTACACTATTTACGCGGTTTCGATAACAATTCGTATTGTGCTCGGCTTCATGCTGATTGCCCTAATCTGGAAGTTCGACTTCTCGCCGTTCATGATCCTGGTCATTGCCATTCTGAACGACGGTACAATCATGACGATCTCCAAGGACAGAGTGAAGCCATCCCCTCACCCAGACAGCTGGAAGCTGAGAGAGATTTTCATCACCGGCATCGTGTTCGGCACCTACCTGGCCGTGATGACTGTGATATTCTTCTGGGCCATGAGGAGCACCGACCTCTTCACTAACACGTTCCACGTGAGCTCGCTAAGGGACAACGAGGGCGCGATGATGTCTGCCCTGTACCTGCAAGTGAGCATCATCAGCCAGGCCCTGATATTCGTGACCCGGTCGCGCAGCTGGTGCTTCCTAGAACGGCCCGGGTTCTGGCTGTTCTCCGCGTTCGTCCTTGCGCAGATCGTTGCCACTTTGCTGGCGGTGTACGCAAACTTTGGGTTTGCACGTATCCGGGGCATCGGGTGGGGTTGGGCCGGGGTGATCTGGCTCTACAGTATCGTCACCTTCGTCCCCCTCGACTGGTTCAAGTTCGGCATCCGCTACCTGCTGAGCGGCAGGGCATGGGACAACCTCTTCGACCACAAGATTGCCTTCACCACGAAGAAGGACTACGGCAGGGAGGAGCGCGAGGCGCAGTGGGCGACGGCGCAGCGGACGCTCCACGGCCTCCCGACGGGCGAGATCGCCGGCATCCTCAACGAGAGGAGCAGCTACAGCGAGCTATCGGAGATCGCCGAGCAGGCCAAGCGCCGAGCAGAGGTTGCGAGGCTGCGTGAGCTGAACACGCTCAAGGGCCAGATGGAGTCGACGGTGAGGCTCAAGGGGATCGACATCGACACGATACAGCACCACTACACCGTGTGATTGTACGTCGCTTCGTGCTCGCTGCGGATTTTCAGGAGCAGCACCGAGCGAACGTCGTCGTCTCTAATTTTATTTTATAGCTAGATTTGAGGTCGGAGCCGTCTAGGTCGAGCGGGTTGCCAATGGCTCAAGGCCTGGTTTATGTTCTCAGTGCTCTGATACCATGTTGGAATTGCAACTTGTATTCAATATGAGGCCAACGGGCTGGTATATATACACAAAGTACAGGTGGTGAATATGCAAAGAACCCATCATAACAATGGGGAATAACAACCTATACATATATCTAACAATAGGTTGCTTGTTCCTGGCCGCTACAGCTTCCATTTTGATGATCAATACCTACTTTCACTGTTTTGTGATGACTACGAGACGAATACCTCTTTTATCTACTGGCCAAATCCAGCTATTAATATCTGGGCAAAGCTAAGAATGCCGTTTAACAGCTCCACCACTGGGGTTCTTGACAGCTTGGGGCATTTCCTTGCAAGTGATAATGCAACCTTTAGGGCCGCTGATTGGGGTCCTGGGATTATGAGACGACTAACACTAGATTATGACGGCAATCTCAGGCTGCGTAGTTTGAATAAGGCAGACAGAACATGGTCAGTCACATGGATGGCATTTCCTCATCTCTGCAGCGTACGTGGCTTGTGTGGTGGGAATGGAATATGTGTATATACGCCAGAGCCTGCTTGTGCGTGAGGCTGCAGCCCAAAGATCAACATTAGTTGTGATGAGCAGAAGGTGAAATTTGTTGAGCTACCCAACACCGATTTCTTAGGGAACGATCTAAGTATTCATCATTTTGTTTCTCTTGATTCTTGCAAGAAAATATGCTGGCGTGACTGCAATTGCAAGGGGTTCGCGTACAGGCAAGGAATTGGTGATTGCTTTCCCAAGTTTGATCTTGTTGGTGGTGTAAGCCTACAGCATGGTACTGGTAGCATCTACCTCAAGCTTCCTAAGGGCGTAGAAGTGTCGGGGTCCTCAATTCCCCAGTCACAATTTTTTGGTCCTAAATATGGGCCTAACTGTAGTACATCAAACAGCTATTCCATAGCAGATTTCTTGGATGCGCTTAAGAGCGGTCAGTGTGTATTCGAAGTATTTGTACTTCTATGGGTTCTGATCAGCGATATTTCTTGCGGAGATAACGTTTATTTTATTGGGGTGGCTTATTTTGAGAAGGGAGGGCAAACAATTAAGAGGAGTTTGGCCAGCTGAGGCTGGGTATGAAATGATAACCAACCATTTTCGCAGATACTGTTGAAATTGTGATCCGAATTCCTTTATCTGGAAGAGTTCGAATCAATCTCCATATTAGCGGATACGTATCCGACTTGGACTCTACGTCCTTTACCCTATATATACCCCCTTGTATGCCTCATATGAAGCACGCCGTTTCATTGTAATCCCGAGCGACTTGTAATCCCTCCACATATAGTGATCATCGCGGTTGGCGCCGTGGTTTTTCCCCGCAGGTTTTCCACGTAAATTCGTGTCTCGCTTTTGCCTATTTTTCTAACAAGTGGTATCGAGCACAGGAGACTTTAGAGGGCTCGGAGATCTGAAGAAAAATAAAGATCGGTTTTGGCCGCCGTCTACGCATCGCCTCGGGCTTCGCCTGCCGTCGCCTCGTTAGCGCTTTGCGTCGTCTTTCGGCGATCAACGCTCGTCCCAGGCGGAAGCTTCGTCATCCGTGCGATCGCTCCTCCTCGCCTCGGTCAAGCGGCGCCTGCAGTCATCCTTCGATCCGTGTGTCAAGTCGCCAACGCCTTCGGCAAGCAAAAGAAGCAGTCCTTGATTCGTGCGCTGAACAGAGCCGCGCCTTATTCTTTTTGCTTCTCCTCAGCCCGTGCGTGTGCTCTGATTTCTCTACATGCACACGGCATCCGGGGCAAGTCCATAAACAGAAGCTCAGGTTCCAAACAAAAAAGGGTATTCCTTCTTTAATCACTGATCGAGAGCACAGGTTAAAGGTTAGCACTTCCCTGTTTTTGCTAATCATCAAGTTCACGTGTTCTTTTGGGGACAGAGAGATATATACACATATATATATATTTTTGCTTTTTTCCACCGAGGAAAGTTCGGATCAAATAGATCTATTTTTTTATAATCTTTCTGCTAAGCCCACACGAGAAGCACCAGGAGATTTAAAGTTTTTTGGTTTCGCGTACACAAAAGGTGTACCGAGTCAGTCGTGATTTTTGCTAGGTTTACACAGATCAGTACTAGCAAATTTCAGGTTTTATTCCTCATGGCGACTTTGAAGTATGATCTTCCACTCCTGGCTCGAGACACAAGATTCTCGCTGTGGCAAGTAAAGATGAGGGCTGTGTTGGCACAGATGGATTTGGATGATGCATTGGAAGGTTTTGATAAACAATCTATCGAATGGACCGCAGATGAGAAGCGCAAAGACCGTAAGGCTTTATCTCAAATTCACCTACATCTATCAAATGATATTTTGCAGGATGTTTTGAAGCAGAAGACATCTGCTGCATTATGGCTGAAGCTTGAACAAATCTGCATGACAAAGGATCTCACCAGTAAGATGCATCTCAAGCAGAAATTGTACTCTCATAAATTGCAAGAAGGAGGATCTGTGCTTGATCATCTTTCGGTGTTTAAGGAGATCGTTACCGACCTAGAGTCGATGGAGGTAAAATATGATGATGAGGATTTGGGTCTTATTCTTTTGTGTTCACTGCCTAGTTCCTTTTCAAATTTCAGAGATACCATATTATATAGTAGAGATACTCTCACTCTTAATGAAGTTTATGAAGCTTTGCATGCAAAGGAGAAGATGAAACATATGGTACCTTCTGAAAATTCAAGCTCGCAAGGAGCGAGCTTGTTTATTAAGTGGCGAGCAAAAGGAGAAGAACTCAAACAATGGATTCGAGGTAAAGTCCAAACGGCTATAAGAGCCGATCAACATCAAGAGGCAAATACAAGTCGTGCAAATATTGCAAGAAAAGTGGGCACGACATCTCCAATGAATCTTTGGAAGTCGCAAAATAAAGAAAAGAGAGTGGCTACTATAAGCCAAAAGGTAAACCAGATGATGAAGGTAAAGCCTCTCTTGTTCTTGATGATAGTCCTAATGGAGAAATTCTTGTTGCCTTTCTTTGGATGTGCTAAGACCAATGATGAATGGATTCTTGATTCGCACCTGCACTTTTCATATGTGCCCTAATAGGGATTGGTTTGCCACCTATGAATCTATTGAAGGTGGTTACTGTCTTTGATGGGTGATAACTCATCTTGTAAGGTTCTGAGAATTGGTTGATTCAGATCAAGATGTTTGATGGTATTGTCGAACTTTGTGAGATGTGAGGCACATTCAGTTTGAAAAGGAACCTCATCTCTTTGAGTACTCTTGATACTAAAGGGTACAAGTATTCAGGTGAAGGTGGAGTTTTAAAGGTATCAAAATGCTCTCTTGTTGTGATGAAAGCTGATATTAAATCTGCCAATCTGTACCATCTGCAAGGTACTACAATATCAGGTAATGTTGCTGCAATCTCAAGTTCATTATCTGATTCTGATGCTACTAATCTTTGGCATATGCGCCTTGGACATATGAGTGAGCTTGGTTTGGCAGAATTGAGCAAGAGAGGACTTCTTGATGGACATAACATCAGCAAGTTGAAATTTTGTGAGCATTGTGTGTTTGGCAAACACAAGAGGGTGAGATTTAATACTTCAGTTCATACTACTGAAGGTATTTTGGATTATGTGCATTCGATTTATGGGGACCATCTCAAAGACATCGCTAGGCGGTGCTAATTATATGTTGACAATTATTGATGATTACTCTAGAAGAGTGTGGCCTTATTTCTTGAAGCATAAATCACAAGCATTTTCAGCATTTAAAGAGTGGAAGACTATGGTTGAAAGACAAATGTAAAAGAAGGTAAAGAAACTTCAGACCGATAATGGTATGGAATTACATTACGATGAATTTGAATCATATTGCAAGATCAAGGCATTGTTAGGCATTACACCGCTTCTGGTACTCCTCAACAAAGCGGTGTGGTGAGCGTATGAAACAGGACCATTATTTCCAAAGCCCGTTGCATGTTGTCTAATGCGAGTTTGCATAGGCGTTTTGAAGTGAAGCCGCTTCCACTGCTTGCTATCTTATTAATCGGTCTCCCAATATTGCAATTGAAAAAAAGACTCCAATTGAGGTATGGTCTGGTTCACCAGCAAATTATTCAGAATTGAAAGTATTTGGTTGCATTGCTTATGCTCATGTTGATAATGGAAAATTAGAGCCTAGAGCTGTTAAGTGCATCTTTCTTGGTTATAAATCTGGTGTCAAAGGATACAAGTTGTGGAATCCTGTAACACGTAAGGTTGTGATTAGCAGAAACGTTGTCTTTAATGAATCTGCTATGCTTCATGATAAACTGCCTACTATTGTTCCTGTTGAGAGTAAACAGAATTCAAGTGTTCAGGTGGATCATCTTATTGGTTCAGATAACACATCAGATAAGGAAAATATTGTTGTTCATGATGCACCTATTGTTGAGAATCCTCCTATTTGTGAGCAGTCACCACAACGGTCCATTGCAGTTGACAGACCTAGGAGGGAGATTAATCCACCCAAGAGATTAATTGAAGAAGCTAATATTGTTGCTTATGCTTTGAGTGTGGCAGAAGAAATTGAAGGTAATGCAGAACCTTCGTCATATTCTGAGGCTATTGATTCCACTGATTGTAATAAGTGGATAACCGCTATGCATGATGAGATGGAGTCACTTGAAAAGAATGGTACTTGGGAACTAGTGAAATTACCAAAGGAGAAGAAGCCTGTTCATTGCAAGTGGGTTTTCAAAAGAAAAGAAGGTATTTCTCCCATGAACCAAAGAAGGTATAAAGCAAGGTTGGTTGCTAAAGGCTATAGCCGATTCGGTATTGACTTTAATGATGTCTTTTCCCGGTTGTGAAGCATAGTTCTATTCGCACTTTACTCAAGATTGTTGCTATGCATGATTATGAACTTGAGCAATTGGATGTTAAAACTGCATTCTTACATGGGGAGTTGGAAGAAGACATTTATATGGACCAACCTGAGGGTTTTGTTATTCCTGGAAAAGAACACCTTGTTTGTAGGTTAAAGAAATCTCTTTATGGCTTGAAGCAATCTCCTAGGCAATGGTACAAGAGATTTGACTCTTTATGATCTCTCATAATTTTAAGCGATCGATTATGATAGCTGTGTTTATTTAAAAGCATCAATGGTTCAAATATTTATTTGCTTCTCTATGTTGATGATATGTTGATTCTTTGCAAAAGATAAGTCGAAATAGCAAAGCCGAAAGCACAGTTGAGTAAGGAATTTGAGATGAAAGACTTAGGTGCGGCAAGGAAAATTCTTGGCATGGAGATTATTAGAGAGAGGAAATCTGGCAAGTTATACCTTAGTCAGCAAGGTTATATTGAGAAAGTTCTTCGTCGCTTTAATATGCATGATGCAAAACCGGTGAGTACTCCATTAGCTTCACATTTGATTATCTTGACTTTATGTCCCGAGTCGATTATGATATTGAGTACATGTCTAGAGTTCCATATTCGGTCAGATTGGTTCTCTTATGTATGCCATGGTTTGTTCTCGTCTGATTTATCTCATGCATTGAGTGTTGTCAGTAGATACATGGCTAATCCTGGAAAAGAGCATTGGAAAGCAGTTCAATGGATTTTCAGATATCTGCGTGGTACTTCTAATGCTCGTTTGCAGTTTGGAAATTCTAGAGATAAACTTGTTGGGTATGTTGACTCGATTATCTTTGGCGATTTGGACAAAGGAGATCTCTCACAGTTATGTTTTCACTATTGGTGGTTGTCTTTGTTATTTGGAAGGCAAGTTTGCAAGCTCATGTTGCCTTATCTACCATCAAGCGAGAATATATGGCTATTTCAAGCTTGTAAAGAAGCCATTTGGTTGAGAGGTTTGTACACTGAGCTTTGTGAAGAAAATTCTTGCACTACCATATTTTGTGATAGTCAGAGTGCTATATGCCTTACAAAGGATCAGATGTTCCATGAGAGAACAAAGCACATTGATGTGAGATATCACTTTATTCGAGGTGTCATTGCTCAAGGTGATGTCAAGGTGTGCAAGATAAGTACTCATGATAATCCAAATTGATATGATGACGGCTTAGTTCCTATTTCTAAGTTTGAGCTTTGCTCAAGCTTAGTTGGTATTACAGTTTAGTCCTAGAGACTAATTGGCGCACGGTGATTCTTTATCTTATTTGTGGAGATATTATGGTGATTGAAGATCCTTCATTATTGCTACAAGAGGAAATTCGTCTCAAGGTGGAGATTGTTGAAATTGTGATCCGAATTCCTTTATCTGGAAGAGTTCGAATCAATCTCCATATTAGCGGATACGTATCCGACTTGGACTCTACGTCCTTTACCCTATATATACCCCCTTGTATGCCTCATATGAAGCACGCCGTTTCATTGTAATCCCGAGCGACTTGTAATCCCTCCACATATAGTGATCATCGCCGGTTGGCGCCCGTGGTTTTTTCCCGCAAGGGTTTTCCACGTAAAATTCGTGTCTCGCTTTTGCCCTATTTTTCTAACAGATACACCTGCAGAGAGTTGGTCACAGCTACTCGAAAGTTTCAGGATGAGCTTGGAAGGGGAGCATCAGGCATTGTATACAAGGGGTCTTGAAAGACAATAGGGCAGTACCTGTGAAAATGTTGGCAGACATAAACCAAGGCGAAGAAGAATTCCAGCACGAACTAAGTGTGATTGGTGTTGGATTTAATCTTGTTAATAGTATGTTTTTAGTAGAAGTCCGAGTCAGTAGTTGTTTGATTGAGTTTTTGGAGTCGGTTTCGGCCTGGGAAGCTTTGGCCTGGATTGTGTGTGTGTATAAAAAGGGACTGGTAACCATGTAAAGAGATGTGGGGTTGAGAGAAATAAGAAAAGCAAAAGGGGAGAATAGCTCCCGAAAGAAATCGTTCTGCTCTCGCGTGGTGTTTCATTTTGCTTTGGCGTTTGTTGTCTCAACGGGAGGAAAGAGAGGCGAAAGGGCGCTGCTAGGGAGGCGAATAGGTGAAGAGAAGAAACACAAAAGGTGCTTCACTGCTGCTGTTTTTTTTTCAAAGAAGTGCCACACATGAAAAAAGCTAGTGAGGGCTTGGGGATTCTGTTCTGATGATCCTCATAGGATATTGGTTTCAGAATACGTGAAGAATGGCTCGTTGGATAACATCTTGTTTGGTGGTGAGGGCTCGCAGATCTTACTTGAATGGAAGCAAATATTTAACATTGCTCTAGGGGTGGCAAAAGGATTGGCATATCTTCATCATGAATGCTTAAGAGTTAGAGTGGGTCATCCACTGTGACATGAAGCCTGAAAATATACTGCTCGATGACAACATGGAGCCAAAGATTGCTGACTTTGGCCTTGCAAAGCTCCTGAACAGAGGAGGATCCAATATAAACGTATCGCGGATCCGAGGAACAAGAGGTTATTTAGCGCCTGAATGGGTTTCTAGTCTCCCGGTAACAGCAAAGGTTGATGTCTACAGCTTCGGAGTGGTGCTTCTAGAATTACTCGAGGGAGCTCGTGTTTCAGAATTGGTAAAGAATGAGGATGCGGAGGTGGAAATGGAAATGGTCCTTGGAAGGGTCATTAGGATGCTTGCAGAGGATTTCACCGGCGAGTTCCCGTCGCCGGTACGTTGTGCATGCCTTTGAGTCGGCTACGAGGATAAGCAAAAACCACTACAAAACAGGCTATAGAACACGCCTCATCACAGACGGTCCCAAGACGAACTGTCTATGATATGAATCTATCACAGACGGTTTGTAAATACATCCATCTATGAAGTATCACAGACGATTTTGACCACAAATCGTCTGTGATGTGAAGTATCACAGACGGTTCTGCGTAAGAACCGTCTATGATACTTCACAGACGATTCTTATTACAAACCGACTGTAATAAGAACCGTCTATGATAGGTACATATTACAGACGGTTTATAAGAAAAATCGTTTGTGATATGTTGATATTATATAATACCTGGTCCCGACAGAACTCTGCCCATTCCCATTTGCGCCACCACCCTGCTGCCTCCTCCCCCATTGCTCCACCCCTGCTGCCTCCTCCACTGTGCCAACTTGAAGAGAAGGAAGGGAAGAAAGGAGGCAGAGAGGAAAAGAAATGGAGGAGAGGAGGAAGAAATGGATGAGATCTCGCTGGATATTCGTCGTGAGCTCTGAGGGTAACGATCTGTACATAACTATTTATATTTGCTCTAGGTTAATCACTAATAAATTTTAGTATGTTTGGTTAATAGTTAGAATACTTGCAGTTTATTAATATAATTTAATACTAATTTGTTACGTGCGTAGTGTAGATGGACCAAAATTGGATGTACGTTGAGAACCATATGAGTGAAGAGTATATTAATGACGTGTTTACTTTTAGAAGAGCCGCCGAGCAGGATATGTTGAAAAATGAGATAAAATTTATGTATTGTCCATGCATTGATTGTGGTAATCTGAAAATGTTTGACAACCCGGCGCAGATCGAAGCTCACTTGTTTCGAATGGGTTTCAAAAAAGTGTATACATGTTGGACCAGTCACGGTGAAGAGCAGATCATACATGAAGTTAATAATGACGACATCGCCGAGGAAGTCAACGATATGTCAGATGTAGACTGTGCTTTTGATGAGGATAGGTCGCATGATGACAATCTGGATCAGATACTACGCGATGCAGAAGGGAACTATAATGAGAGAGAATTTTGTAAATTCTAGGGTTTAATGGAGGACTCGGGGAAACATTTGTTCCCTGGCTGCAAGCCGGAATACACAGCGTTGTCAACCGTGCTTGAACTACTGAGATTGAAGGTAAGCAATGGTTGGTCCAACAAGAGTTTCACGGCGTTGTTCGGTCTCCTAGCGGACATCCTTCCGGAGAGAAACGTGTTGCCCAGCACTACCTACCAAGCCAAGAAAGTTCTTTGTCCATTGGGAATGGAAGTAGAAAGAATACATGCATGTCCGAACGATTGTATCCTCTACCGTAAAGAGTATGCATACATGCATTATTGTCCCGTGTGCAAAGCATCCCGATACAAGCATAAGAATACTGCTAAGGTGAAGTAAGGACCTCCTGCTAAGATGTTGTGGTATCTGTCTGTGATCCCACATTTGAAGCTTTTATTTGCGAATCGAAAGGAGACAAGATTGATGCGTTGGCACTCAGAGGAGCGTAAGAAGGATGGAAAGTTAAAACACCCTGCTGATTCTGCCTAGTGGAGAAACTTCGATCGGAGCTTCGAAGAGTTCGGTGCAGAACCAAGGAACATAAGGTTAGGGTTGAGTACAGATAGAATGAATCCATTTGGTAACATGAGCTACTGACATAGTATCTGGCCCATGAATCTATGTATTTACAAACTTTCTCCTTAGCTGTGTATGAAGAGAAAATACATTTTGATGTTACTACTTATCCAAGGGCCGAAGCAACCTGGGAACGATATTGATGTGTGCGTAGCACCATTGCTGGAAGATCTTGTGACACTGTGGAACGAAGGGGTACAAGTATGGGATGCGTACAAACGAGAAAACTTCACTTTACGCGTCATGTTGTTCTGCACCATCAATGATTTTCCTTCCTTTGGTAACTTGTCGGGGTTCAATACAAAAGGAGCCAAAGCTTGTCCGCACTGCTTAGATGGTACTGAGAGTGTATGGCTGAACAACTCGCGTAAAACTGTGTATATGCGTCACCGTAGGTTCTTCACAGGATTCACCCATACCGCAAGATGAAGAAATAATTCAACAGAAATAAGGAGGACGGTTCAGCTCCAATGACTTTTAGAGGGAAAGAGGTCTATGATATGGTTAAGGATATCGATGTTGTGCTTGAGAAGGGACGTAAATTAAGGACCCATCAGAAAAACATCTGGAAGAAGTGGTTAATTTTTTAGAACTTGCCTTATTAGGAGCACTTAGAAGTTCACCACTGCATCGACGTCACGCACGTGGAGAAGAATAAATGTGATAGCTTGATTGGTCTCTTACTGAACATTAGTGGCAAAACAAAGGATGTTGTTAACACACGACGTGACTTGGTTGATATGAACATAAGGACCGAGTTAGCACCAAAAGAGACCGATAAAGGACGAACATACCTTCCCCTAACTTGTTACACTTTGTCCAAGGCCGAGAGATATGAACTGTGCGTAAACTTGCATGGTGTGAAAGTTCCGTCCGGTTACTCCGCCGATATTAAGAAACTTGTTTCCATGGAATATTTGAAATTATTTGGTATGAAGTCTCATGATTGTCATGTGCTGATGACACAAATGCTTCTTGTTGCAATTAGGAGTATCTTGTCGAACAAGATCCGAGTGGCAATCTTTAGGCTGTGTTATTTCTTTAACTCAATTGCTCAGAAGATCATCGATCCTGAAGGACTAAATGCTCTACAGGCCGAGGTGGTAATGACTATATGTCATCTTGAGATGTATTTCCCTTCGTCATTTTTCGATATCATAGTCCATCTCATTGTTCACCTTGTGAAAGAGATAAAGATATACGGCCCTGTGTTCCTACGTCATATGTACCGTTCGAGAGATACATGGGAATTCTCAACTCCTACGTACGGAATCGATCTCGGCCGAAGGGCAGCATCATCGAAGGTTATGCAACCGAAGAGGTCATTGAGTTCTGCGTCAACTACATGGCTCAGGTGGAACCGATAGGTGTGCCTCTATCTCGTCATGAGGGGAGACTGGAGGGTATCGGGACCATCGGAAGGAAAGCAATCACTCCCGATTTAGATACGTATGCGCAAGCCCATTTGACGTGCTGCTCCCCGACCCCGACGCCCCAAGGTTAGACTTTAAGTTGCGTAAGTATGAGTGTATGACAGTAGATCCATTGGATTAGGTTGGTAGTAAGATGTTCAATATTGTAGATGAGTATATATATACATTTGATTAGCAAGCCAGTTAGCATGGATTTGCTTAGGTAAGTTGATGGCTAATGGGGATTGTTAGTAAGTGTTTTACAGAGTAAGATGTTCAATATTGTAGATGAGTATATATATACATTTGATTAGCAAGACAAATTTGGTTAGAAATTTGTAGTAGGTTGTCATCATCTAATGAGCAAAAGCATGGATAATTGAGTCGGTTCATCTAGTGAGCAAAGACAGGTTTGGTTAGAATCCTCTATATGGTTATTGATTGCTCCTATGTAGCAACTTTAGAGTTGTCAATTTTTATTTTGTCGAAAAGTAGGAATAAAATGTGCTCAACGTTAGACTTTAAGTTGTGTAACCCTACTACTGCCGTTCAAGAGTGCTTGTTAATAAATATATTAACATGGCATATTTATAAGAAAATACCTCAAATTTTCTATGATTTTTTTAAATGTTACATATATCTGATGTTGTTTGCTGAGTAAGACTTCTTTATCAAATGCAATCCATGGCATTGTAAGTAGTCATTATTATTTTTTGGTATTATATTTGTATGTTTCTTTAAATATTATGGATATCAACTTGCAATCCATGAAATTTTAGTTCATTGCGTATGTAACTTATATAGATAGCAAGTAAGTGAGATAGCAGAGGGACCGTCTTCGCCGCCGTCATCGACGTCACCGAATGCGTCTGGATCTCCGATCAAAGTGGTACATAAGCGAGATGGTAGATGAATATCGAAATTGCCCGCGGGCTAAATGACTTTCACAGAGGTCAGTGACGCTGGGATCCCTCTGAGTCCCAAGAAAGCAACGGCGAGATTTCGGACCATCTGCAATGTACTTGGAAGGGAACGGGTCCCCATCACCATACCAAGCTGGAAGTCTCTGACAGATGTAGAGAGAGACCAGCTGTGGATTGAAATTTCAGGCTTGTTTGTTATCCCAGAAGCAGACCAGGCACGCATACAACGGCAGACGTTGCTCGCAATGGGACATGCATGGAGGACGTTCAAGAACACGCTTGTCACGAAGTACGTGAACACGGGTCAGACGCCCTTCACGAAGTATCATTTCTTATCGCGCGATATATGGGACGCCTTTGTACGGATGAAGACGACGACCGAATTTCAGGAGTAAAGTACGGCGCACAAAGCTCTCCAGGCACAAAACACTCACCCCCACAAACTCGGCACCGCTGGGTACGCTAGTAAAACCATGCAATGGGCGGCGGAGGACGAGAGCGCTACAATACCATTTGCTGATATCTCAGATGAGCGCGCTCGAGCCTGGTTAAGAGCGAGAGCTTCAGCCACGGCTTCGGGCGGCATCTCTTTCACAAACCCGGCAGACGAGGTAGTGTCCCAACGTCTGGTAAATATGTCGAACTACGTAGTTGTTAATAAATCCATAACTTCATAGTGTCTATAATAATATGATGACCTCTTGCAGGAAGCATTGACTTCCGCATGTTCTGAAGGTTCCTTCGAAGCGGATAGGGAGAAGGATCTACTATCTACGGCCCTGAGAAATAAGGAGCACCCGGGTTACACACGAGGCGTTGGGTTTTACGTACATTGGAGGGATGGATTCCGACACGTACAGGAGTTGAAAGAGATCCAAGGACGAGCACGACGCTTGGTTGGAACAAGTGCTTGCTGAAAAATTTCAGGGACAGATAACAAGATTGCAGGAGCAAATAAATCAACTCCTGAACCAGTCGCAAGCCGCCCCGTTTTTTTAGGAGCCAGTCCTCCTCAACATCGGAGTAGCGTCGCGTCCACACATAATTCTGGATATGACGACGTCCAATTACTTATCAACGACATCAAGGTAATGTACATCTCTGGAATGCTCCAAAGATAGACCTATAGAACGTCTTAGCTAATTGCGTATCGTTTTGTAGGAGCCGACGCCCTGCAAACTCCAAGCGAGGATGGTGGGGTCCATTCCTATTGAGACTGGGCGGGGAATGGTGCATCCATACCAGGAAGGGGCAGTGTAGCACGGTGCCCAGCTGGCGCAGGGTTACGCCAGGGTCCAGGTAGATATGGTACATGAAAATTTCATGGCCATCCCGCCGGAGATTCACCCGAACGAAGGCATCAGAATACTAGGGGATGCCATGCACACTTTTACCCAGTATCCCAAGAAGGACATTGCCCTGGACCCTGCGGTGCCGCAATCTCAACACGATCATGCCTCTCTATCAGGACCATCGATGACTCCACCTCATCCTTCGATTCAGAAGGCCGCCTCATCAGTTCCCGTGGAGAATAAGCTGAAGGAACAAGAAAATCGTGTCACCGTATCAGTTCCTGAGTCGTCTCATGGGAAGATGTGCCGTAGGCAACTTAAGGCCAAATCGAAATCGAAGAACATTAAGGTGTCTCCCAAGCCCGGAAAATACTCCCTCGGAAGTCCATTAGCCCCCGACACAGTGCTAGCACGCGCTGGAGTAGCTTGTCAGTCTTTGCATGTCTGGTACATGCAAAAGACCCAACAGAAGTGATGCGATACTGGAATAACCTCAAATACACAAAGGAGTATTTCTTTCATGAGCCGGGCCACTTCGTCGTGGGTTTCGATGACTTATTCGACCTATTCAACCTTGCTACCCTCGACGCCCCACTTCTACGATGCTGCACACTGTAAGTGTGTACAATCAAGTTTTACACTCACGTAATACTGATAAATATCACAACTCATTGCTTATGTATATATACATGATGAAACATGTCCAACGACAGAACGAATAGGTGGGTTTCCTCGACCCACATGTCATCTCTGAGCAAACCATCAACGAAGACGCATCCTACGTTGTCCAATACATAATGACAGGATTGCTTGCTCAGGACGATAAAGACTACATAATGGTGTCGTACAATCAGAAGTAAGTGCTTCACTATTTGCTATACAAATTTTATTTGTACTTTATACACAGCACAAATTTTGGTTTATGACTATAGTGACATACATGAGTAAGTTCCACTAGATCTTATTAGTCCTTATACCAAAGTGGAACAAGGTAATATACCTTGATTCCCTACTAAACAAAAAATCATACTGAAAGAAATACTCGACAGGTATGCTCATGTCCTCCATACATAACTCTATTGTAGTCTTCCTTCTTTTAAAATGGCCAATGATAACTTTTTGAAATCATGCAGGTCGTTTATCAACTATGTTGCAAAGGGAGTGCTATACAAAGGATCTAGCGCCACACTACAACACAGGATGCGATTTCCAGTACGTGCTACAACGCAATAATGATATATCATACTTCGTAATAATGTGATTCGAATTGACTGTACCTACATATGTAATTCTATTTTTGCAGTGTCGCCAGTAAAAATAAGATCACCTATGTGCATTCTACGTTTGCCATCATATACGGCAATTGGTTAGTGCTAAGATGAAGGATCCCGAGGTTTGCTAATCTCGTAATAATTATTTTCTAAATATAAACTTAAAATATATATACTTACTACTTTACTAATGCTAGCGACAGGATATGACCATAGATTTAGATGCACTCGCTATGAAAGAGGTATCGAAGGTTCGAGGGACACTCTGCGCCTTCATCAAGATGGAGATCGTTAACGCCAACGGAGAGTTTCACTCCGTCGACACCGCTGAATGGCCTTAAAAATATTGATTCAATTGTAATTGATCATTTTGAGTAGTTGTAATTCAATTGTAAATCTAACGACAATATATACTTGAACATAATTTTTTGTAATTGATTTTGAGTTTCAAATAATCACTTTTAGTTGTGACAACAATTGATTCATCTGTGTGATGTATCTGATTTATGCTAGCTTACTAGTTTTCAGAGGGTATGGCTAGCAATTTCAAAGGCTAGCCAAAAATAAATAATAATTATTATTATGTATAAATGAACTATCACAGACAGTTTTTAGTTGGAACCGTCTGTAAAACTTTTTACAGACGGTTTCAACCAACAACCGTATGTGATACACGTATATCACAGACATATTTATTTACAAACCGTCTGTGATATCTTATATATCACAGCCGACTCTATTTAAAAACCGTCTGTGATACGTAAAATATCACAGATGGTTTGTAAATAGAATCACCTATGATACACTACGTATCACAGACAGTTCTTAATTGAAATCGTATATAATAGTGTCCCTTCACAGACAGTTTCAACTAAAAACAGTCTGTGTTGAGTCTTATCACAGATGGTTCAAAGACCATATGTGATACATAAAAATTCAAACGGTTTAAAAACTATCTGTGATGACGATTTCAAACCGTCTGTGACGTACTTTTATGTATGAGTGAAATCTGTGGAATATTCGTGACCGATACGGGAACATCTGTGATACATAAAAATTCAAACGGTTTAAAAATTATCTGTGATCCATGACGTACTTTTATGTATGAGTGAAATCCGTGGGATATTCGTGACCGCCCCGGCATCTTCCATTTGTATATAGGCTGGTCAAGAGTTCAGAATACGCGGGAGGCGAGCTCGTTCTGGCTCTCCTCGGCTCTACGCTAGCTCTCTCAGATCTCGTCTGCGGAAATACTCCGCGGTTTCCACGAAGTTTCGTCGCCCGACAAATTCGCCTCATCGATCGAGTCAGCCAGCGTCCTTCACCACTGGCTCGGCCGCTGGGTGTATTATGAGCGGGGGGCTCTGCTGACTGCGGGGCGGCCGATCGTCGAGGTCCAGCTTTTTCTCCGATGGAAGATGCCGGCGACGACGGTATCATCTATTGCCTCTCCATTCCCCTGACCTTATAGCTACACCCTCCACTTTTCGAGGCAGAAAATCCATTTCTGAAGCGTATGGCCTATCTTTATTTACAAGGCCTGATACTTTGAATGATTAAGACTTTCCAAAGTTGAAACAGAGATGGGCAAACATTTGATTCGGTAAATAAAACCACGTAAAAACTGAGTTCGATCGACGGTTGTACATTCTTTGTTCACAAACATGTTTTCGAGGCTGCCGGTTGTTTTTTCCTATACAAAGTCGTCAAGCGGTTTCTCGTGGCTTACGGTGCTCGGCTTCGCCTTCCTGACCTTCAACTCGGTCACGGCGATCCACTGGTCGGACGGCGACGTGTAAGCGGTGAGCTTCGTGTCCTTCTCGTACGTCGACCTCGTCCTGCTCTTCTGCTGCCTGAGTCAGTTCGCCAAGGCGGATCCCAACTCGCCGGCGAGAGAGAAGCTGAAGGTGGCCCTTTGGGTCCTAGCGACTATGCTGACGGTTGTTTTTTCTTACAAGGTCGCGGCGATCGTGCCCCTGCCGGTGCAAGTGCTGGTTTGGGCCATGACCGTCCTCGGAGGCTCCTACGCCTTCTTTTTGCACCAAGAAGGCAAGGTAAGTGTGCCAATTGCCATAGGAGAGCTCATTACCATCCTTTCTGCATCTTCCCGGTGCAGGCCTATAGGTGGCGAGCATCTCAAGTTCTTGACTATTTGGCGTCTCGTCACTCTGGAGGGATCTTCCTCTGAGAATCCTTCCTTACCAGTGGCGGATGTTAGGAATAATTAAGGTGTGCTGTTAGTGTATTACATGTGTAAGTGCGTGCGTTTGTATGCGTGCATTAGTGTTTGCATTAGAGCAGTCGGGTTGTGATGTGTTAGTGTGCTGTTAGTGTGTGTTACATGCGTGAGTGTATGTGTTGCATATGTGCATTAATGCTTGCATTAAAGCAGTGGGTTAGTGGGGTCATAGTGTATGTTGATGAGCTATTTAGCCTCATTGACGTTGTTATTTTTCAGTTGAGCCAAACATAAAAGAGAGAAGAAAAGTAGCGCTAGACAGTTGTAGTGCTACGCAAAATCTTTTGTGTGTTCTTCCTCTCTGTGAATTTGTCTCCCTCATCCGTGAAAGTGTGCCTCCACGGGTATAATTTCCAACAGCGGAGGCATGAAAAAAATCTTGCATGGGTAAGTCTTTGGTTTGTGTGGACCAGGGATTCAACCTTCAGCGCTTGGCTAGGCCAAACCGTCACCGTGGAGCGGCCAATGGCCTCCCAGCGGCGCAGGTGCTACAGCATAGGGCCTGCGCGTCGCGGTCTTCTCCTTGGCTCCTTCCCAAGTCCCAACTCTATCTATCATCTGTCGCCGCCTTGCCGTTGCTCATCAAATTGCTCGTGGCCGTCGTCGCCTGGAGTCCACTAGCACGAGATTGGGAGCGATGGGAATGGGAGGAGGCGAAGCACACAACACACTTATCAATTTGTGCAAATAATTCAGTATAGATGCAAAGAATAACTCACGTTGCCTGTGTGTTCTTATTAGGCGGCCTAAAATGAAACCACGGCTCCTCACATGCTGCACAAACCCATGAGCGCGGCCCAACCACCGCTGGAGTCGTCTTCGACCACTAGAATTACCGTCGTTCGGGCAAAACAGCCATGGATCCTCAATCCATGGGATAGGTGTCTCCATGGGGGGTTTAGGGGTTAGCTAGATCAAAGCCTCAGCGAGCTCCACCACCATGCCCACGTCGAGCTCCACCACCGCGCTCTCGGCTCTCCCTTGCCAATCCCCGCTGCCGCCTCCCTCCATCCCAACCCCAGCACTTGTTCAATCGAAGTGGTTTGTTTGTCATGTTCCATTTTTTAAGCAGTGGTAGTTAAGCTGCCAGAACCTGTGGCCAAATAAGAACTAGGCTCAATATGGTACAATTGAGTGATAAAGATGGTAGATAGTGAGAGATGAATGGATGTATGCATGTATTTGAATTATGGTGAGATGAATGGATGATTCTTAGTTGTAAGCATGTAACAGAAAGTTTATTTCATTGTTGAGGGTGTAACCTGTAAGGCTGTAAGGTTGTACAACTTTGTAATGGATGAGAACAAGTTGTGTTGTGTCAAATTGAATTTGACTTGTCTCAGATTAGATGAATAGAGTGTGACTTGTGAAATGAAATCTTGATATGATCTCTGTGAATAGTACCAGGTGATTGCATTGAAATATTTGCTTCTTTGTCCCCAGCAATTGCATTCAAATACTTGCTTCTCCGTGAATAGTGTCAGGTGATTGCAATCGGCAAGAACAATATCATTTACATGCATGACTTCCAAAATTTTCATCCATGCACTACTTTGTGTAAAAAGGAGCATGCACTCCTTGTGTTTGTAGCATCAACAGCAACTTATACCGAGCAGTAGAAACAACAGGCTGATGATGTAGAAACTTTGCATCACCTAATGCCGTAGTAATGCCTAGTAGTAGCAGCACCTAGCATCTTTTCCATCCATACATTCATTTCTCATTTCAATTCACAAAAAAATCTGCATGAAAAAACTCACAAAAAAACTTTCACAGCTTCAACACACACATTCAAATTTCACGATTCAAGCTAGAAACATCAACGAATCAAAACTATTTCATCCATATAGGTTGTCTGTTATACTCCGGTCTTTTTAGATATACATCTCTGATAGATGTCGAGATTTACAATTTATTTAGATATGCCATGTTACACACACGCATGACGCATGCTCATACGAGCGAAATCTATTTTGTTTCATATGTACACTTGTACGTATCGTCATATTTATAAATCCCATACAAAATAAGTTTACATACATGCTTAAAAAGGTCATTTGAATTCTAAAGGGAAATTCAGACTTTTTATTCTTCACACACAACTCAATAAACTAACATCCTATAAAAAAATCACATTACTAAACACCAAAGTTTGGCTTAAAAGCTAACGGGTTTATAAGCTGATTAAGCCAAAATGCTGACTTTAAGCTACAAGCCAAAAAGCCTAAGGCCCCATTTGTTTCAGCTTCAGCTTTCGGCTTTGTTGGACCGAAAAGGCGACTAGAGGGGAGGTGAATAGGAGCACGCTCACACTTTTTCACAAATAATGGATTCAATACAAATTTCACTCCAGTAGCTATGGAAGCTATGAAGATCAGTATATCAGTACAGCGGAAGACTAATATTAAATTCAATAAAAACCCCTAAGCAATACTACAAAAGATCAAACACAAGATAACAAATCTCGATTAGCTTCTTTGGTCGAACCATTGGCTCAAGGGCGGTCGGACCGATTACTGTCGGTCCGACCGGTGATCTTGGGCTTGGGTCGACCACCGGACTCGAAATGTATCAACAACCCGATGACGAAGTTGCAAATAGATGAAACTTTTGATCTACAACTCCAAACTTGATGAAACTTGGAACACACCTTCTCTATGATATCAGGAAGCTATTCCAATCGAAGATTGTGATAATTCTTGAAGGAATAAAGATCATTTTCCATTTGATTGAAGAAGGGTTCAAAACCGGGTCCAAAGCGAAAACTTGATTCAAGATCTTGTTCGTGGGTGATTGATGATCAAGATGATCCTAGATAGGTTCCCACATATCACAGCAAGCTAGATCACGTGAAGAATTCAATCAAAAACTCGCTGATCAAAGAAAGACTCAAAATCATCAAATATAGAGGAAGAACGCAATGAGACAAAACATTGATCAAACTTTCCTTTGATTGACTGATATGATATTGGCTTACAGCCTCTCCATCAATGGAGGACAATGCTCAATTCAAGAGCACAAAAATCACATCAAACTATCAAGAACCCTAGCCTACACAAAAGCTCTCCCTAAGAAAATTAGGGTTTACAAAAATAGCAAAAGAGACGAAGAGATGGTGCAGCCACCACCCTTCCCTATTTATAGTGGAGGCTTAGACCTTCTAGAAGTTTAACTCTATTGTGCTCCCGTTAAGGCCCAAAACAAACGGGACACTTACACACGTATTTTAATGCGCCATCTTTATCTCCCCTTGACCTAACTAGCTACACCTTGCACCATCTTGTGCCTCGGATTTGCCAATAGATCACATTTGTCCATCTTGCACCACGCTTGAGTACAGTGACCTCACTCGGCATCGTCGATCGTTCTGGACCTCAGCTCTCCAAGCCTAGTCCCGATCATCCTCACCGTTGACCGTCGTTGACCACCAAGCAACTGCACAACAATAGACAAGTAAACCGAATTTGGGAATAAGTTCTTCACAACTTGACCCATGTTAGTCAAAACATGCATCATGCAACATATATGCCCTAAAACTCATGATTTTGACCTAACAACCGAATATCGCCGCCACGACGGGCGACGATCCAAGTGAAAACCGATCAGACCGCCCCTAGGGCCGGTCTGACCGCCAGCTATTAGCCGGTCAGACCGCCAGTAATGACTTAGCCGATTTTCAACCTCTGAAAATTGAAACCTACTGAAATTTCAAACCAATAGAACTTTTGACTGGAGACTCCAAAAATTATGAGACCAAGTGCAATAGAATCCCCTCTGTTGCCTGCTACCTCTATTTTTGGCCCAGCTCAATCCAACACTTTTTGACATTACCGGTCTGATTGCCGCTTAGGGTCGGTCAGACCGATCTTGGACCGGCTCGATCACGCCGCCGGTCGGCCATTGAGACCGACGATCTGAAACTTTACCGAAAACACGTGAAACGATAAACCATTAACGCCATTGCCAATTGTCACATCATCCTAAGATCTGGAGCATATCTCCATGATATCCACAGGCTTTACTTGGAAAAGTCAGAAGCCAAACGAAACAACCGGCTTTTCGCAGCTGCTTTTCGCTGAAGCCACTTCCGATCCCAACACACGGAAGCCGGAAGTCGCCTACGAGGAGCTTCCGTAGCTTCTCGCAAACGTCAGTACCAAATACCCCTGAAGTTCGAAGGTAATTACCCGCCGAATGGCACTGCATAAAAGCCCCGTCCCCCAGCCCGTCTGCCGGCTAGCTCGGCTCCCTCCTTCCCTGCTCGCCCACCTACCTCCTCCCCTACCCGCCTCCTCCTCCTTCCCTAGCGCTGTCCTCCCCGGCTCCCTCCTCCCACACCGCTACGCCGCCACCTGCAACTCCCTCCTCCCTTGCGCTCACACAGCCCAGATCTATATCTGGATTTGGATCTTGCCCGCCACCGCCCTCCTCCACCTCCTTCCTCCTCCTCCGGCGACGACCCACCTCCCTCTTCCTCGCGCTGGCCCGGCCACCAGCTTCCTCCGTCGACCTCGCCATCCAAGTCCCTATCCTCCCCGGTTCCCTCCTCCCGAGCCGCCACTGCTGCCTCCCCCCTCCTCCTCCCGAGCCGCCCTCTCCCTCCTCCCCCCCCCCCAGTCGCCGCTCTCCTGTCGGTTGCAATTCTTTCCATTGTTCATTGGTCAGTATGTTGAATTTAGTCTGATATCTTAGTAGTTACTAGTATTGCTTGAAGTTTCATTGTTCATTGGTCAGTATGTTGAATTTAGTTCATTGTGCTAGTTGACAAGAACATCGGACAAGGACACTAGTGTCTTTCCATTGTTCATCGGTCATAGTATTTAGTTTGGTATTGTTTAGTAGATATCTGAAGTATATAAAAAAGTTAGCTCCTTTGTTATTCTCCAAACTAATTATGATTTAGTTGAATTCAGACTAATTATGATTTTGTTGAATCCAGGCATGTGAGCATGGGTGCTGAGAAATGGCTTGATATGGAGCTATGGAACTCGCCTGCAGGATGTTTCCATGCTTTGAAAAGGCGTGGTTATCGCACTGCAACAACTTGTTTGGGAACTGATTCGGTAGTCTTTCATTCTTATGCATATTATCTTTTCAGTTTTCTTGCGACATGAATGCACTTTATGAAATCTATAAACTGCATTTTCAGTGACTTACGTAGACAGGATGCATTTAATGTGGAAAACATTGCTGTCAAACTTTGAATTGTGCAGATAGTGTAGAAGCCTTGAATTTGTAGTAGATCAGTGGTACGCGGTCCAACCATCCATAGCAACCAGTTTTGTTGACAGTCGATTGCGGAATGGTTGTCATCATTATCTATTTGAGGTTATGCAGTATATAAATTGGAGTAGATCGCTGGTGAATCGAAATTGAGGATATATTTTGCTGTCTCAACTAAACATTCTAGAAGACTTTAGTAACTTAATTCTGCCTTTTGTAGGCTTGTCAAATTACATTTTCACGTTCTTAAGCAGAACTATCCTGCTGTCAAGGAGCAATATTCAGATTGTATTTCGTACAAACTTGCTGTTCTTGTACTCGGCATTTGGACATGTCACTTTTCTTATAAAACTGAGATCCTGTATTTGCTTGTTTTTGTGTACCTGTGCGCGGGTAGGTGCTTAACACTACCATACTGTCCCAAGTCCAAAAAAAAATAGTGGGGCATAAATTAGTCAAAATTTGTAATAAACAAACAACATATCATATCCTATTGTAATAATTATCTAATGCAATAGTTACTATTGTATTTATTTATGTAATAATTATTTACTACAATAATTATAGTCATTTGCGGTTTATTGTGTTATTTACGGTAATTGTAGTTAATTGCGTTAATTGCGGTAGATGTTGTTAATTGTAGTTACTACTGTATTTATTTATGTAATAATTATCATTAATTGTGTTAATTGTTGTTAGTCGCAGTAGTTGTCGTTAATTGTGGTTTATTGCGCTAATTGTGCTAAATTGTGGTATATTATGTTAATTGTTGTCAAATGCGATCAATTGCGATAGTCGTCGTCAAATGGGACCAATTGCGCTAATTGCCGTAGTCGTCATTAATTATCATAAAATGTCTGAAATTGCGGTATTTATTGTCAATTGTTTTAGTTGTTCATTGTCTTAAAATTCCATTAATTGTGTTTAGCGACGTTAATTATTGTCTACTATCGTTAGTTCTCGTTAAATGTTGTTAATTGCGTTAAACAGTATCAAACAAGCTGTTACTGTCCTCAAAGGTATTTCAGACATTTTCCATATCAGAAGTTGCAGTCACCTTACCTAAAAGTCAAACACCAAACTTCTTCAGCCCAGCTGTTCAACCCAAAATCGAAAACCTGCAGCCGAAAGCCGCTTTTTAGAAAAACCCAACCATTTCAAATAGACCCTAAGCCTGAACAAATAGAGCCTATGTGTCTTCTGTGATGGCTGCAATAATAATATTTCGCGTCGCATGTCCTTGAACGGTTCTATTCTACCTGTGAAATAGTGGAATTTCCTAGATAAACAAGTTTTTTTCCCCGAGGGATATTAACACTCTAGCAAAACAAGTTGGGTAGTGACCAGTGGCAACAATTGCATTGATCATTCAGCCGGGTGATAGAGATTGACTAGCAGCGTTGATGATTGTGGCAGGTTAACTTGGGAGTTTTCGGTTGATAAGAAATACGCGGAGACAAAATTATGGGTTTTGGTCTGGCCCAGTCTAGGCCGGCTGGCAGTTTAATTAGTAGAATAGCAGGAGTACTATTTTGAGTTTTTCACGCATGAACGTGTCCGTGGGTGCAAAATGAAGAACACTCCCACCTTCGTTAGGATTTTTGTACGTGGTTAATCCGGTATGGAATTAGGTATGAAGTGCGGCAGCTAGTTGTGCACACTTTGGTCGTCCATCGATACACGTGGCGATACTGATGTTGATATATATACACACCATCGATACAAGCTGGCGATACTGATGTTGATATATATGGTTGTTCTCTTTTTCTTGTGAACATGCATAATAGTACGGCAGGCCGCCCTCAGCATGCGTAGACTCTGGAGAGCTGCTCTCCACGGACATGGAGCTGACGTGAACCACTGGATAAGTTTGCATGCGTCGTCAAAACAACTCATTTTGATTTCAGCAACGTCTAACAAATCCAGTCGCTAGTCGGGACGCGTGCACGAGTACGTCTTACCGGCAGTCAGCGCCGCTGCATCACGAGGATTTGGACTCGGAGAAAAACTAATGCTGCCTGCGTAGTACTAGTCCCTCCGTCTGCTCGGTTTCGGTCTCGGTTTCCAGCCCGAAGAGTGTAGAATGCCTCAGAAGCACATTGCAGTGTGGCTTGGCGTCCGGCGAAATTGACGGGTGAAGCGATGCTTGCTGTCAAGTATTTCGGGCCTCCCGTGGTCACAGCTGACACCTTTGTCTGGGATTTCCGCGGAAGATTCCTCCTTGCGTTGCTTCCACGCAACTTCTGAAGGAAGACTGTAGACTATTAGTTGATAATTCAAAAAATATACTATGTAAATCAGAGCGTCGTGTAAACAAGTAATCACAGATTGTTACCATCAGACGCGTAATACAATGAAAGAAGTCTTGGAGCAGTCTAGTCTAACGAAGAGCGCGTCGATGTAGTAGTGGTAATCGATCGTTTCACGTAGTCAATCGTCTAATGTAGTCGATCGTTCTCATAGTCGATTGCCCTCGTAACAACTAATCGAGTTTATCGTAAAGGTCGCAGATCGTTCTTTAGCGCAACAGCAATCACAGTAGTGCCTCTACGGTTTCAACACGACATGCTCATGTATTCTTTCTTTACCTCACGATATCTGGTTGAACTCCGGACGAGATATCATGTTATTCATGGACTGTTCAAATACTTTCTCGATCAAGTGTCGAATAACTTTAGGTAGTTGATCTTTTCGATCGCCAGTGGTATGATCATGCATTTTCTTTATCTGACCACATCGAGGGGCTTAGAGATATCTCACCTGTTATATTATAAGGGAAAATTTTCATATCCGACAAGTCACATTCCTCCGTATGTTTAACAACATACTCGAAAGTTACCTTTACTACTATTCAGTTACAGAGTAGCGTTTGGTAATTCCAAAGTGTATTATTACATATGTAGAAAATTATGTTGATCTCAGGTCTACAGATTATACATCATTATTGCTTGAGACCAACTGATGACACATGAAATCATAACAATCTTAGTAGTGTCTCAAGGTTGGTTAATCCAACACCATGTTCTCTAACATGTGTTCACATTATTGATTCGATATCCCTATATCCATGATCGGTGAAACATAATAATCAATCAATACATATGCTGGCCGATAAGATTACTGGTGTGCTGACCAATGACATCAGATTAGGGATACATTTAGAATGATATCATCATAAGTTAAAGAGTTTCACCAACAAGTCATATATTTATTAATCTTTATAACTGATGATCCATTCAAGAAACAAAATAATACTTATTCAATAATTTATAAATATAAACGTGATACCATCATATTTATAATTACCTATAAAATATTTATAATTAACCTATAGGATATATCACCAACAAATTCAACCTCCCCGATTTAAGAACACGACAACGACAGCCGTGCAGTCCGAGGACCCCTTCAGGCGCGTCAAAAACAAATTCGGAAAGTCCCTTTAATCCGACGGAAGACGAAATTCATGCTCATCATATATCGGCCAAAGTCCCCTCGAGCAGCTCAGTCCTCCAACGAGCGTTCGGACGGGGGCCCGACTCCCTCCTCCCTGCCAACTGAGCAGCTCACTTCCCGTGAGCTCGGGAAATCGAACTCGAGGGCTCGTTACCCCTCTCATCTGCGTCCTGCATCGCTACTCTGATCTCTCTATTATATTTGATACTGGCCGGCGAGAGCGTGTGGTGGGCACGCATGACTACCCGACGAAGATCATGGCGGAGCAACAGAGAGAAGCGCCCCTGCTGCAGCGTCCAGGCAACCCCGGCGACGGCAGCTTCTCGTGGCTGACGGTGCTCGGATTCGCCTTCCTGACCTTCAACTCGGCCATGGCGATCTACAGGTCGGACGGCGAAGTGTACGCGGTGGCCTTCGTGGCCTTCCCGTACGTCGATCTTGTCCTGCTTTTCTACTGCCTGAGGCAGTTCGAGAAGGCGGAAGCCAACTCGCCGGCGAGAGAGAAGCTGAAGGTCGCCGTCTGGGTACTCACGACCCTGCTGACGGGACGCGTGCACGAGTACGTCTTTACCAGCAGTCTGCGCCGCTGCATCAGGAGGATTTGGACCTGGAGAAAAACTAGTCCTGCTTGCGAAGTAGTATTTTCTCCGTCTGCTCGGTCTCGGTCTCGTTCTCGCTCGGTTTCGGTTTCGGTTTCGGTTTCCAGCCCGAAGAATAGAGTAGAATGCTTCAGAAGCAGATTGCAGTGTGGCTTGGCGTCCGGCGAAATTGACGCGTGAAGCCGATGCTTGCTGCCGAATAATATTTTGGCCTTTCTCGTGGTCACACCTTGCACCTTTGCCTGGGATTTTCGTGAAGATTCCTCCTTGCGTTGCTTCCACGCAAATTCCAGCCCCCTACCCCCGCTATGCGTTGATTTAAGAACACGACAACGACTGCCGCACAGTCCGAGGGACCGACAACGACAAAGCATCTACGACATATCATTTTTTTACCGGAAGATAGACACATCAGTGTTTTGATAGATAGACACATCAGCCGCACTCTCTCTTCTTAATAATAAACTAAAAAACAAATAGTCCGACGGATGATGCGAAATTCGTGCCCATCGTCGTCATATACACCTTCGACTTCACGAGCTGCGGAAATCCCCAAGGGCTGGTTCACCCTCTCACCTGCTCCCTGCATCGCTTCTCTGATATCCCTGTACTGATATTGGCCGGCAAGAGCGTGTGGTGGACACGTGTCATGACTACTAAGCCGACGAAGATCATGGCGGAGCAACAGCGAGAAGCGCCCTTGCTGCAGCGTCCAGCCAACCCCGACGACGGCAGTTTCTCGTGGCTGACGGTGCTCGGATTCGCCTTCCTGACCTTCAACTCGGCCATGGCGATCTACAGGTCGGACGGCGAACTGTACGCGGTGGTCTTCGTGGCCTTCTCGTACGTCGATCTTGTCCTGCTCTTCTACTGCCTGAAGCAGTTCGAGAAGGCGGAAACCAACTCGCCGGCGAGAGAGAAGCTGAAGGTCGCAGTCTGGGTACTCACGGCACTGCTGACGGTTGTTTTTTCCTACAAAGTCGCGTCCATCATGCCGCTCCCGGTGCAAGTGCTGGTTTGGGCCATGGCCGGCGCCACTGTTCTTGGAGGCTTCTACTTATTCTTTCTGCACCGAGAAGGCAAGGTAAGTAGCCCGTGTTTCCAGTTCAGACTGACCCTGTTTCCTGTTCATAATGTCGGATCGGTTCGGTTCGGTTCGGTTCTAACTCGGGTTCGGACTGGGACGGCGGGTCCCATATCAGACTTGGGGCGGGCCGAACTTGTTCGGGCTGGCTATTCATAGTTTTCGGCCGGTTCTAACTCGGGCTGGGGCTGGCGAGCCCAAATTCTAGGGAAGAGGTGCTAGAACGCCGTTCTACCCTTAAGGCTCCTCAAGATTTGAAACCTAGCAACACTTAGCAATTTTAGCTCCCAATTTCCAAACTAAAGCTTCCCTTCTCTTCCCCACCAATTCCTCCCTCGCCACACCTTGCTGCCATGGCTGCCTACCAAGAAGCAAGCCGCGGCCAGGACCCCTCCGCCGTGCTCGTCCTGCCTCGAAGTTCACGCGGGCGCTGGGCGTGGTAGGGGTCCTGACCGCCTACATCGGCGCCGCCGCGTGGATTGCAGGCTCACGGCCACGAGCTCGAGTGCTGCCTCGGCCTCAAGGCGTCTTTGCCGCAGGCAGGGCGGAGGTCTGGGCCGCGTTCTGGGTGGCCGGCGACGTCCGCACACGCCTAACCACCGGGAGTGACGAGAGAGGGAGGGAGATTGGAGCAGAAGATAGAGAGGAAAATTTTGAGGAGCTGACTGCTCGACAACCATGGAGAAGACATGGTGAAGAGTATAAGCTTTGAGAGTAGGATGCATCCGAGCGGACACGGATATCATTAATCTTATATCCTATTTTACATTAGAATTGGAGTCAAATAATGATAATATCGGATAATACGAATACGAATGTGGATAATTTTGATCATGAATTACGGTGCAAATACATGTAGAATTGAATGTAGATAGTCTCGATCATGAATATTTAATCGGATATTTCGCGAAAACAAAAATCACATGTCACACATGTAAAAAGATCATTCATACTAAGTACGGCACATGTAAGAACAGTGGCGCCGCTGCAGCCACCGACATGTGCGTCCTCGTGGCCGACTCAGAAAAAGGATGCCTCCTATAGTGAATGCGCTGATCCATACACATTCCATAACCCATACGAACCTATGGGTTGAACTCACTCCTAAAGCTCCTAAAGCACTATCCGCTTTGATTGCACTCCTATTTAAGAGTTGTGAAACTACGCCGCAAAATCCGAGGATGGCTCTTGAAGGATGAAAGTTTTAGTCCCTGCCTCGTAGAAAAAATTTCCATCAAAAGTCCTAGGTAGACTTGTCCAAATTGGCTGTGCCTGCCGGCCCGACCTGAAGTACGATACTGTTGGCTCGGTTTCGACGCGTACGACTCGATACCCAAACGGGTCGTGCCGGCCCCGCTTAACGCATCATGTCGTGCTTGGATCGTAACCTCGGCTCGCTAGTCCAGCCCAGCACACATAGTACCGTGGCTGGCACAACAACGTACGGCGAAAGAGGAGGCAACGACAGCTCGTCGGCTCTCGCAGCGGCAGGCGAGGAGGAGGCAGCGACAAAGGAACATGGGAGGGAAGTCGACACCCGTTTTTCTAGATGAGCTAAGCGGGTTGACCTAGACTCATCGGACTAACTGTGCTTGGGCCGTCACGACACGACCCGTGTGCTTCGCGTGTTGTGCCTGAATCGGCGACTGAGTCCACATGCCAGCACGATACGACTCGTTTAGCATGCTGGGCCAGTCGAGCCTTGTCTAAATGGGCTTGGTCAAGGCCGCCCGTTTGGACACCTCTAGTCCCATGCCCAGTTTAATGCGGGGTTCCAGCTTAACGCGAGTTCGGGCTTGGCTGCATTGATACTAGTGCTTGATTGTCAGTTCAAACAAAAAAAAAGTATTCACTCTAAATTCTCAAGGACGTTGTTTTGCCATCACTAGTTAGTTTCTATGGGCTACTTGCTACATTTGTTTTGGACGGACTAGTTTCTTTGGTAACTTTTATATATATAAAATCAGTAGCAGAAAACGCATGTATGAAATTGTATTTTCGTACTCCATTTTGGATCCATATGTTATGTGACTAGATGGCTATATAATATATTTATGAAAAATATATGGGTGACACTTGTCAAAAGTACGCAACTATGAAACCACACGATAAAAGACGGGTACTGTTACATGACATCGTAGCAACATTTACATTACAAAACATCAAATATCCGTCGCCATCTCGATCGAGGCCACATTTGAGAGTCGGCGTGGCTCTTCGTTTGCGGGAGAGGGGCAAGCCTCCAAGAGGCGTTTGCCCTGGTTGGAAATGTTCCGTCGGATCGAACAAGATCAAATAAGGGTACTTTTGGATGTTTTTTATTTTTGAAAGTAAGGTGAAAGTCAACTGCATCATTTTATACAGGAAACAACTTTCTCATGTCATCTAACAAGACCAACTTTCTCAGCATTATTTTCAAAATTATATGTATGTCATAATGTCATCTGTTCTCAAAGGGAGAAAAAAAGTTGAAAAAAAAAGTTTTTTTTTTCAAGGTGTGGAGTAAAACATTCAAAACTTTGACTATTGATATTTTTAAAAATATTTAGGTTAAATACATAGATTCGTCTCCTAAAGTACTTTTATAATATTATAATTTATTAGATTTTATAAATACATTACAATAGCAATAAGTGGTTAAAGTTTTATTTTTAGGAGCATGTCAATATCCGAAACAACTTTTTTATTTTTATTTTATTTACTGGTTGGAGTAATTTGATCCCAAACGGAGTATCACCGAGGTGTCACTCATGCGCCTGCGCCCAGCTTCAACAAGAGAGAATATTAAACGGAAATGGGGAGGAGAGAAACGCCAGCAGGTAAGTCCTTTTCTCCATCTTCTTCCAGATAGATATTTTTTATTCCCTTAATTAGCCGCCAAAACATTTCTGGTTTCCAATATAACGTTTCATCCCCTAATTCAATCCTAAATTGTGCAGGTGCTCGAGCTGCAGACGACATGCGTACGCCTCGGTTTTCCGTTTGGGAAACCAAATGTTATGTCCATCAAAATCTACGTACATCGGTGCAAACCAAATGTTATGTCCATCCAAATCTACAGTGGTGCAAACTAAATCTAAAAAGAAAAGAAAAGAAAAATGTTCAAAAGAAGAAAAGAAAAGCTGCCAAAGAAAGAAAAAAAGTCACGGCTCCGCATCAACGTACTGCGCCGTACGACTAACCCGGCCGCGAGGCTATGTCCGCGGCCGCGAAGCTATGTCTCGTCTGACTAGATGACATTTCTCTAGATTGGTCGTGCAGTTCAGACTTCAGACTGCTCCGTCTAGAGACAATCAATCCTTCCTTCCGGAGGCTCGTAATCTGGAGTACGTTTGACAAGTCTATATACGGCTGATCGACAACAACAATTAACAAGGTTTTATTCCGACTTTTGTTTCTTTCTTCTTTGGGTTTTGTTATATATTTTTACTCGGATAAATTTTTTGATACACACACGTGCAAAACTAACACATGAAGTCGAAGGAAGTTGTTGGATTTTAAGAGAAGTTTTGAGGTTACGCGAAGATGTTGCGAAAGTGATTTGAGTTGGTGAGTTCTACTAGTGATGATTAAAGCTTTTTTTTTTATATAAAAAACATGGTATTCAAAAGAAGTGGACAGCATCTTGCATTGATCGATACAGTGGCGTCACTGAAAGATAGAATCGGACAAGGTTGACATGGCAAATCCAATGCTGAAAGAGGAAGGGAAGTAGTGGTGGGCATTGGTCCGGGTCGCACGACCAGGTTCTACCGTGCTTCGGGCCGTATCGTGTTGTGCCGGCCCACCTTGCCTCTGGTCAGGCCTAGGCACAACCCAAAGCTCACCGTACCGGGATCGTGCCGTGCCGGTCCAAGCCCAGCACTAATTAACTATAGACGCATGGGAAGACGACAGTCGTCGTTGTCGCCCATGAAAACAAAGACATCAGTGCACCATCTATGCCTGCTCCCCGTCGCCATGGTCTCCTCCTGGACGCCGATGAAGAACTCCGCCTACCTTGGATGCGCCGTGCGCTTGCGAAGGGGGTGAGAAGGACGACGACGAGGAGGTAGCTAGAGGGAGGGTGGAGGGCGGGGACGCGTGGGGAGGGAGAGGGAGGGCGGCGGCACGTGGGGAGGGAGGTGGAGAGGGAGGGAGGGGCGGCCAGCGGTGCGTGGGGAGGAAGGGCGACGATCAGTGGCGCGCGGGGAGGGAGGCGGTTGGAGCTGGAGGGAGGCGAATAAGTGAATGCGATTGTGGATTGGGAATTTGGGAGCGGAGACTCGGGGAAAAGGGTTGGGAATGTGGGCTGGGAGGGATGTTGGGTCAGAGAAGAGAAGGGAGTGATTGGTTGGGCTAGGCCGATGTGGGAGAGTGATTGGGTTAGGCCGAGGGAGGGATTATGCTATAATAGGAAGGTCGGGTTTATTTCGTGTCGTTCCAGCCTAAGCACGGCCCAACTGACCGTGTCGTGCTGTGCCGCCCAACAATCCGTATTCTTAGGCCCAGCCCGGCCCGCCGTTCGTGCCGTGCTGGTCCGCCCATTACGTGTCGTGCCGTACCGTACCGTGCTTAAATCGTGCCGTGCCGATCGGGTTTCGGACCGACCCAAAAAAGCACCACCAAGTTAGAGGGAAAGGTATGCCTGATAATTTTCGGATAGAAGTTATCGATCGAACAGCTTCTATTATGGACCAAGACTAATTTTTGGGCAGAAGATGTTATTAATAGTACAACATACAGTTTCTGATATGGACCAGTTCTGACTTCTGAGAGGGACTTCCAAAACCAAGTGAAGTCAGACAAAAGCAGTTCTGAAAGGGGCAATCGTAACTTAAAAACCAAACTAAAGTCTTTACCTCTTGGTCGGTGGCAGGTGATGGAAAAGTTTGGTTTGCATCCTGGTTGGTGTACGCTGCAAAAAAGGAATTGTAGGCCTGGTCTGGTTCCAAACATGGGTTTAGGTTTGGTCAGGAGATCAGTTTTGCTTGCTTCCAAGGAGAAGTAGCAAAACTTGAGCCCGGCATATTTTTGGCACGCGCGTTCAAGAAAATCGTTGGATAACGGATTTGATAGTGAAAGCATAATTTGCTTTCGATCAAAATAAAGATGATAGAAACAAAAACTGACATCATTTTTTTTGGGGGCATGCTATAGGCTAATGAAGCACCCGCTTCAAATTTTTAAGCATTAATATGCAACTAATTAGGTGGTTTAGAATATCTTTTATACGATAACTAGATGGCACATTTATTTTTTCTATGGCCTTGATTATCTTCTCTTTCAGTTTTTAAATTACAAAGCAACACACACACACACACACAAGTACTAAAATCCAATCGTTGCTACAATTCGTCTTAATCAGGGTCCACCAATATTAAGGGCTAGATGTTCTGCATTTTTTCTTGTGAGAAAGTCTAGTATATTTCTTTTTTTTTTCTTCAAAAACATCCATCGTCGGCTATAGTTAAACTTTAATTAGAGTCCATCTAATCAAGGATCGGACGTTTTTTTTTTCTAGCATATTTATCAGTAACTTTATAATGATAATTTACTGTATCTCATGTTTTGTCGTATTTTAGTAGAAACGGCTCATCTTACTCTTTATGCTAATCTTGACCACGCTATTTAATTTGTTGAATAAACATAACAGAGAAGCTCTACTGTTGTTTTGCAGGACGGCTAATGAACCGTGGCAAAATTTTGTAGGGATGGCCCCGTCCTAACTTCCGTCGCACATGAAATCAAGGTAGTACATGTGTTCTTTCGGAAAAAGGCACGTTTTCGATAGGCCTAATTTGCATCAAAATTTGCTACCCCATATGGATGAATTCTTTCCTCACGGGTCGCCGCCCTCACCTTGCGACCACCGGTTGCTGATGCAACTATTGCTTCCTCCATCACATGACTTCGCATCAGCAGCAGCCGTTGCTGGCGACCACCCATTGCTTCCAACACCACCGCCACGGAAAGCCAACCTCGACCTCTGCTGCCTCCATGGTGGTTGCTTCCAACACCACCGCCACGGAAAGCCAACCTCGACCTCTGCTGCCGCCATGGTGGTCACCAGCGACGGCTGCTGCTGACCCATTGCTTCCAACACCACCGCCACAGAAAGCCAACCTCGACCTCTGCTGCTGATGGTGAGGAGGCAATAGTTGCAGGAGGCAATAGTTGCAGCAGCAACTGGTGGTCGCGAGGTGAGGGCGGCACCTGTGAGGAAAGAATTTATTCATAGGGGTTGGCAAATCTTGATGCAGGTTAATCCTGCCCAAAACGTGGCTATTTTTTAGAAAGAGAACATGGACCCTAAAAAAATTAAAAAAAAAACAGGACAAAATCCAACGAAGAACTTCCTACGGAATGAAAACATAATAAAGTTTTGTGACCTGAGCCGCTTGTGCAACGCTCTCTCAAAACTTTCATATGTTTCCGCTCTGTAGGGAGTTTTCCATTGAGTTTTTGCCCCTTGTGGCCATGGGTAGTGAAGTTGGGATGGGGTTCTCCCTGTGAAATGCTTGTCACGGAATCGGTTGGAGTCTGCTTGTCCGCTTGTTCTTTCAAGCCTTATGTTTAGGATCTAAATAAATAAACTCACCTGTGTGTGGGTAGTACGTTATCTATGTATAATTATCAAGTGTCATGTAAACAACAGGGTGTATTAAGGCGATACATTCAGACCAGCGCGTCGTATGACTTCTCCGTTATCTTTGGTAATAAAATATGAGTTTTACCCGTTTGGGGAAAAAAATCAAGTACCTGGCACCCTTTAAAAGTTGTATGGCAATGAGATGTCATGAAATCCATGCTGTCTGAGCGTGATAGATTTGGCAATTGGAGACACCTTTGGTATCGGCACTTGACCACGTTGGTCGCGGTCAACGTAGATTCTTTTCTAACGCTTTAGTCAGACATTCTTTGGCTGGTTTGCTCGCTGGTCGTATATCTCTACTACTTAAAAGAAAAAATTAGCGATAGTCTGTTCTTCCACTATCAATCACGTCCGTCAAATCAAACATCAACCAACGGTTCGGATTAACTCACAGCAAGCATTAAACCCTTAAAATTTGAACTTATGAATGACACTAGGGAGATTGGTGAGCTGTAACAATATATTCCATGCCAAAAATAATTTTTCGATGCAACGCACGGGCACATGACTAGTATATTATTATATTCCATTTGACAAAAAAGTAACCATATTCCGCGATTGCAACTGCTATTATTATACACTTGCACTCTACACTAGATCACTCCCACAACAATGGCAATGACTTACTACCCCTTGATGACCCCGGTGTTTCAGTAGTTGAGCGTGCTGAGCACACACATCACCCAGTAGAACCTCTCCAGGTGGTAGTTGTTCAGGCTCGCCCCCTGTGGCCACGCCTGGTGCCCGCCGCGCCCGTCCACGCCATTCACCGCCGTCACCATCATAGAGCTCATGTAGTACCCTAGCGCTAGCGACGCCCACGACAACGACGCCGCGGATGCGATCCTCGCCAAAGCTTTCTTCAAGAAGAAATCCAAAGAGCCGCCAACGTGAACAGTCCGTCGACCCGTGAGCGGTGCGGAATGCGAGCCAGAAGAAGGTGATGGGCAGTGGCTTTCCCGTGGAGTCGAGCATTGTAACGCCCCATTTTTCGGTAATGATATTTGTGGCTTCAACCGCTTCCTTGGTGGTAACATAATTGATTTTGCCTTGAGTTTGTTCTGTTATTAGTCTTCTTTCTCCCGAAATTTGTCCTGTTACCTCCTTTGTTAGCTTGTAGTTTTGGTGGCGTCTTGTTGATCTGTGATTGGCTCCTTTCTTGAGCTTTGGCTACTTCTGGTGACATATTTTTCATCGAGCATTGAAGTTTGAAATAACCTGGTAGTCCACAGTGGTAATAGTTCGAAGATTTTTGTGGACATTCCTTTGTGGTGATTTCCTCCACATGTGTAACACTGAATGGTGGTTGGTTGACTCATGTTGTATTGCAGTCTTGAAATTGGATTGGTACATGGTCTTTGTTGAAATTGCACTGGCGGTGCTGTTATCATTTTTCTTTTGGGTATACTTGATGAATGTGTCATCTACATTGCTCTTATTTTCCGAAGTCATGTAATTCTCTTCTGGCTTCTTCGGATATTAGCAGTTTATTTACCATAGATGACATATCACTAAAGTCAAGGGCTGAAATGTGGAATTTCAGTGGCTTCTGTAATCTCTTTGAAATTTTTTCTATTTTTTTTGGCTTCTGTATCCACATCTTGTGGGGCGTACAGTGACAATTGGTTAAATTAGTGTAGATATTCTGTCACTGTACGCCCCCCTTGCCTGAGAGCAAGAAACTCTCAGCGTTTAGCAGCAATTGTGCCTAAGGGAACATGTGCTTTAAGGAATACTTCCTTAAATTCTATCCAAGGTATGTCCCTATCTAGATGAAGTGTTTGGTGGTTCATCCACCATGGTGCGGCCTGTCCTTATAATTGATGAGAAGCAAATAAAGTCTTCTCTTTGTTATTGCATTCTATGGTATTCAATTTTCTTTCAACATCTCGTATACAGTCGTCGATTGCTAAAGGGTCTGGAGATACTTAGAATAATGGGGGTCTTGTTTTCTAGAAGTCCGCCCATCTGAATCGTGAGGTTGCTCCCCCATAATTGGCTCCTGGGTATTGTGTAGCTGATGGCTTGGTGGCAATTTGTTATAGAGTCTGCATATTGTTCCATCATTCTAGTTTGATTCTGTTCTGCCTCGTATCTGTTTCTTTCCATCATGGCCATTACTTCTGCCATGCTTGACTGGTGATCCCCTGAGTTGGTGTCATTTTGGTGATTGTTGTGATTTCTTGTTCTTATTCCTGACATCTTGGGAATGTATTTCTGCTGCGGTTTTGACCGAACACAAAAAGATAAGTAAGATCCAGACTTTTAAGTTAAGCAGAGACATAACAAGGTAAGGATTAAGACGAAAAGAAGGAATTGAGTTTTGACAAGGATGATATACCGATATTGGTAGAAAAACAAATTATCAATAATTAACATAACTCTTTCATTTATTTATACGAGTTGTATACGTACTACTTAGAGTACATAGTACAACTTGTTTTACAACCAAAATATCGTCTAAATAAATTTAGG
Organism: Hsuehochloa calcarea; assembly: GCA_036346395.1. NCBI lineage: Eukaryota > Viridiplantae > Streptophyta > Magnoliopsida > Poales > Poaceae > Hsuehochloa > Hsuehochloa calcarea. Next base: position 12,876,186 of record CM070604.1, on the reverse strand, counting down.
TTTAGTCTATTTAACATTATTCTAACGCACTTTGAACACTAACTCTTCCACACCGCAATCTCTGTCGAAAAGTTGGAATTAGTTAAGAAGGAGATAAACCTTTTATAAAAGCAAACCGATATTTTAGAAATCTAGGTTAGATAAGATATCATTAGGGAGGGAAAGAGACAACAATAATACTTATAGTTTTATTTTCAGAGATCCTTTTATAGTTTTTGAAATTAACATTTTTGAAAGTATTCATTTCCTAATTCCTATAACCAACCTAAGGTCTCAACCTATGGTCAAGCTTAGCTCTGATACCACTTTGTAAAGCCCTACTTTTCTGGGGTCGTCAGACCTTTCTCAACCACTCAGGATGTGTAGTTGTGAAGTAAGTAGCATTTCAAGCAAGCTTTCGATTACAATAGAAACCAAACTTTATTACACAAGGATAAGGCTTAACATCCAGTTTTAACAATAACACGGACATTCAAGCCCAAAGTTAATATAATACATGAGAAAATAACTTTCAACCACAGACACACTTGAGTGTGGTCGAGACCTAATTATAGTAATCATCCTCATCCGGAGGTCCACCAAAATCTTCCCATTAAGATTCTCAGGATTTTCATAGGTTTTCTCTGTAGTTGATATTACAAGAATGAGTACACAACCGTACCCAGCAAGCCACATGGAAAAGCTAAATAATTACATGCAAAGAGCTCAATGGATTGCTTAGGGTTCACGATATCGGTATATGTGGATGCATTTGTAGTGATACGGTAGGCTACCCTAGCTGGCAATTAAAATTTTTACCACGTAAACTAGGATGCCATGCAAGTAAGAGACCATAGATCGTTACCACCAGATGCGCAATGCAGCAAAAGAAGAGTTGGAGCAGCCTGATCCAACGTAGGGTGCATCGATTAAGTGGTCGAAGTCGATTATCCAGCGTAGTCAATCGTCCTCGGTGGCGATCGTCTCCTGTAGCAACCAATCAAGTCCTTGACAAGGTTGTGGATCATCCTCATGCGCAAAAGCAACCGCATTAGCGCCTCTACGGTATCCACACATCCGGGAAGGAACACCGTACGCTAGTGTGCTAGCACCAACTAACACGGTAGGGCTCTTAGGAAGATGGTGGTTAGGGTTTCGGTAGAGCAACTCACGTTACGTCTATCTCGTGTCTTCTTCCCACCACCTCATGCATCTCCATATATAGAGCACACGACGGATCCTATCCGAACACGTTTGTTCCAACCTGTTAAGTGTGTGACCCGTTAGGTTCATGCGTTGTCGGTTGTGACTCAGAAATCTTTTCCGATCACGAGTCGTTTAGCGGTTCCTATCAGGACATAACGATTCGAATACACACAAATAATATCGGACGAACCTTAATGCAATGTGATCTACGACCAGGTCCTTGTCACTAACGACCAGCTCGTATCTCTATACGACTAAATCATATTTAGTCTCAACTGGTTTGTAACTCCTTACGACCAGGTTTCGACCACTTAGTGATTATATTCGACTAGTCAACGACTAGGTCGTATATCCATACAACTAGTCCATATCTGATCTAACTAAACGACCTGCTTGTGTATTCTCCCTTTGCCTCACGATACCTGGTTGAACTTCAGGTGAGATATTATGTCATAAATGAATTGTTCAATACTTTCTCGATCAAGTGTGGGATAACCTCACGTGGTCGAACTCTTCGACCACTGGTGGTATGACCATGCACTTTCTTTATTCGACCATATCAGGGGGCCCAAAGAGATCTCTCCTGTTATGTTAGGAGGTAAATCTCATATCTAACAGTCACATTCCTCTGCAAGTTTCATAGCATACTTGGAAACTACCTTTATAATTATCTAGTTACATAGTAGCGTTTGGTAACCCCAAAGTGCACTCTTACACATGTAGGAAACCATGCTTATCTTAGGTCTAAGGATTGTGCATTAGCATTGCTTGAGAGCAATTGATGACACATGAAATCATAACAATCTTAGCAGTGTCTCAAGGTAGGTCAATCTAACACCATGTTCTCTACATGTGTTCACATTATTGATTTGATATCCCTATATCCATGACCGTGAAATATGATCATCAATCAATACATGTGTTGGTTGATAGAGTTACTAGTGTTCCGACCAGTGACATCCGACTAGGGATATATTTAGAACGACATCATATAATTTAAAAAGCTTCACCAACAAGTCACATACTTGTTAATCTTTATCAATGATGATTCATTCAAGGAACATAATAACATTTATTTAATAACTCATAAATATAGATGTGATACAATCATCTCTATAATTGCCTCTAGGGCATATCACCAATAGTCTCCCACTTGCACTAGAGTCAATCAAATATGTATCGAATGCTCATAGCTCTTGTGTGCACCTCATACTTAGATTGCGGGAGAGACTTTGTCAATGGATCAATAACATTCAAATCCGTGTACACTTTACATATCTTCACATCACCTCTCTCAATGATCTCACGAATAATGTGATATCGTCGAAGTATGTGCTTGGACTTTTGATGCGATCTGGCCTCCTTAGCTTGTGCAATTGCTAAACTATTACCACAATAGAGATCCATTGGACTAGGAAGCACTAGCAACCACACCTAGTTCACTAATGAACTTTCTAATCCATACATCCTCTTTTGCTTCCTTATAAGTTTTAGGCTCATCATTATTCAATAATAAAACGTAATGCTCATACTTTATAGGCAATTGATGTGGCCTTTTTGATCTACGTGGGGCTGATACCTCATCTACAAGTTCTACAATAATTTATTCATCCTGTAGAGGTTCAGTAGGAGTTAAAACATTTTCAGATGTTTCCTGAATTTCTTCGAGTTGCACCTTACTCCCACTGACTCCTTTAGAAATAAACTCTTTCTCTAAGAAGACACCATTGTAGGCAACAAACACTTTGCTATCATCCTGATTATTGTCGATGATCGAGTCGCTGATCTTACAAAATAAAACATAGAAAAATAGCAAAGAGTTCTTGGGAGAGAATGTGATTGCTCTTTATTGCTATGAACATGATCCTTTACAGGGGGTGCCTTCGATAAGGCGGTGAACTAATCCTAATTACACTAAGCGTAATGCTTGTTACGCTATTGAATTCGAGTTGAAACATGAATCTAGTGTTGATTGCGATGCTTCAACCCTATGCCCTTGTTCCTTCGTGCTCTGTCTTTAAATAACCAATGAAGAGGTGGTAGTTATTCTTGGAGAAGACGTCTGTTAGAAGTGACACGTCTGGTCGGAGGGACAGTTGTTGTTAATGAAATAGTAACTGATCGTCGGTTAGTGTCTGTGAGACTCAATCTTATGGTAGTTATTGTTAGTGTCTTAGGACCATGAATTGACGCGTAGTATGGAACAAATATAACATGTGTTCCATTAGTCACACGGTAAGAATATACTTGGATTTTGATCCAGATACCAGTTTAAGGCTTCTACGAGCAGTCATCTGGTCAGGGACTGGGTACATGACCTCATCCGACTAGGGTACCCACAAGTAACACCTAGAATCCTTACAACCATGGGAGTCATTAGCCTCAGGGGGTTACGACCACGAAGACGTATGCTCTTTTAATTATGTATTAAAGTAATACACATAGATTTTAATTTTCATCAGCTAGCCTCCAAACTTTAAAATGAATTGGTCATGTGAACCCCCGATGAGAAGTTGTATTGGCCAGACCCTCATTTAATGTTGTGACAAACAAGGTGGTCTGCGTTCACTTTAAACTTGAGAAACTGCCTTGGGAATCGAAGAGTGAAAGTATCTGGGTCCTCATAGTTTGTTTTGGTAGTTAATGTCAATATTATGTTAAAGGACTAACATGTGTGCTAAGATGTGTTAAAGGTTAAATCCCGATGATTGTTTGGTGATAAGGTTATTGGCAATGCTAATGTGGTAAAAGATCGACATGGATCAAGACTAAGGTACTGTATAGCCTAAGGATCTCTTTGTAGTATTTTACCGATCTCGGTGTTCGGAGAAAAGATCGGATTTATAGGATAAGTGCCATACTATTAAGAGGGATCATAACTAGTAGCTTGAGAGACTAGTTTTGTGCCATAATGATCAACTAGGGTTCATGCATTGTCTTGATTTGATCTTCTGGTAAACTATTTTTGAAAATTGGTATCACCGCTGTTGATAAGTGGTACTACCGCAAGTCGGTAGTACCAATATTTATATGGCGGTGCGTATTTTCCAGAGAGCATGTTTATTGAATGTTTTGAACCTCTCTGATAATCGGAACGATCGCATTTGAACTACGGTACTACCGCAGCTCGGTAGTACCAAAATATAGATGGCAGTATGTAAAATACAGAGAGTGTATTTTCATGTGTTTTGATCCTATCTGAAAATCGGAATGACCGCACTTCAACCTCGGTCCTACCGCAGGTCGGTAGTACCAATATTTATACGGTGGTACAAAATATTACATAGAGTGTGTTTTTGGGAGTTTTGATCTCCCTTTAGAATCGGTATGACTGCAAATTCTTGTGCGGTACTACCAGAGTGTGGTAGTACTGATATTTACACGGCGGTATGTTTTTTCTCCGAGAATGTGTTTTTTTGAGAAATCTTGAGCTCTGGAAAATAGTAACTCAATTCTAGCTGAGCGGTACTACCGTAGTACCGATTTCTTGTTGGCGTTAGTACCACAACTTTATGTGTAACGGCTAGTTTAGAGTATGAAATGCCACTGTTTCGACCGTTGAGCCAAAAATCGGTAGTACCGGATTTCAACAGCGGTACTACCGTAAATCCGGATTTTTTCAGGATAGTAGTTGTAACGGCTAGATTTATGATTGGGGGCTATAAATACACCCAACATGCACCAAGCCTAGTACCTTTGGCCATGTTGAATACATTTGAGGCTTTGATGCTCTCTCTTCAACTCATTTGCATTGAATTCACATTTTGAGGTAGTTGAGAGCTATTCAAGTGCATTGCATCATTAATTGATCTCTTTGGCACTTGATTGTCTTCAAGAGAGCGCTACGATTTGTTACTCTTAGTGCTTGCCGGCACCTAGACGGCTTGGAGAAGATGTTGTGTGGTGATCACTTCAAAGAAGCTTGTGAAGTGACCCGGTAAGGGTTTGTGATTGGTGTTGTGCTCACCAACTCGGAGCGGAGGAAGAGCAACTCTAGTGATCGAGGATTGAGACTTAATTCGTGTAGTTGGTTTGATTCGTTCAAGCTTCCTCAACGTGGACTAGTGAAGACCGGCAAGTCTTCGATACCAACGGCAAAAATATCATTGTCTCTATTGTGGTTTATTTCTTGTCTTTACTCTTTCGCATTTACAATTCTAGAATTTTACTTGTGTAGAATTGTCTATCTATAATTGTATTTAGTTTTGACAAGTTCTTAATTATGTTAAAAGGCTTAGTAGTTTTTACATTATATTTGTGTTAGAAAGCTTTGTCTAGACAATCGTGTTTAAAATTGTTACTTAGTAGAAGAATTTTAAAAACCTCCTATTCACCCTCTCTAGTCGGTTATCCTTGATCCTACAAGTGGCATGAGAGCCCACTCTATCGAATTTTAGACTTAACTATTTAGGAGAGAAAGGATGGCTAGTGAGGGAATGTGCTAGGCTCCTTTATTTGATGTATCAAATTATGCTTGTTGAAAAATTAGAATTTCTATTTTTTACATGCCATGAGCCCAAGCATATGGAGAATTCTTAGTGATGGTTTCGTTATGGCACTTGATCCTACACACCCAACGGATCTTGAGGAACGAAACTCCCACCTCAATGCTCAAGCGATGAACACTCTATTAGGAGCTTTAAAGGCGGATAAGTTCAATCTAGTGAGCAATCTTGAAACCGCTTATGAGATATGGACTACGCTATCAGAAATTCATGAGGGCACATCTACGGTTAAAGAAGCCAAATTGCATAGGCATCGGATCAAATATGAGATATTTACAATGTTGCCTCATGAAAACATCACCAAGATGTATTCTAGACTCAACAACATTGTAAATGAACTAAAATGTCTTGGCACTAACTTGCTTGATGTTGATATTGTGCGCAAGATGCTTAGGGCTCTACCCGATAAATATGAGATGTTGGTGACGCTATTTCTCAACTCTCCCGAGTTGCTAAGTATGACGCCAACCGGACTTTTGGGCAACCTCATAACAAATGAGTTGTACAAGAAAGACAAGGAAGTGCTTTTGGAGTCATCTTCCTCAAAGAAAAAGATTACCGCTTTCAAGGCTAAACCGGAATCAAGTGATGAAGAGGATGAAGAATAAGACCCCAAAGAATAATTTACTCTTCTTATGAGGAGAATGAAGAAATTCATGAGAAGACACCCATATCGAAGCTTTAACTTTGATAGGAGCAAGAAAGGGCAATATTCGTTGCTATGAGTGTGATGAGAAGGGCACATTGCCTCTCATAGCCCTAACAAGAAGGATGATAAGGGCAAGTCCTCAAAGAAGAAAGAATACATTGGCAAGAAGAAGCTTATTAAGAAGCTTCACAAAGGTGGTAAAAATGAAGCTGACATCGGAGAATGGGACTCAAGTGAAGAGTATTCCGACTCCGACTCCGACAATGACAAATCCTCCAAGACAAGAGGACTTGTCAGCATCATCATCAAGGAAGCGCCGTCACTATTCTCCACTCTTGCATGCCTCATGGCAAAAGGAGATAAGGTAAAATCTATTAATGATAATGAACCTTCATATGATGAATTAATAGATATGCTTGAAGATTTGAATGAATTTCTTGGAAAAGAGAAGTCAAAATTTAAGGTCTTGAAGAAAGAATATATCTCTCTAAAATATTCTTATGAGGAGTTAAAGGAGGCTCATGACTCTCTTCTTCTAAAATATATTAAAAAATCTCATTTGAATGTTGGAATTACTTGCAATTTAATGAATGAGATGCATAGAGTAGAAGTTGCTTCAAATTCTATATCTATGTCAAGCACTTCTACATCATGTGATGACTTGTTATATATGCCAATATGTTCTAAAATTGATTCAATTGTTAATATGGCTAATACATGTGATCCATTGCTCGTTGTTGAAAATCGTGAATTAAAAGAACAAGTCATAAAATTGAGCAAAAGTTTGGAAAGATGCTTCAAGGGAAAAGCAACTCTTGACAAGCTATTAAGAGAGCAAAGATGCTCATTCAACAAGAAAGGACTTGGGTTTATTCCCAAGAAAGGTAAGAAGCCAATTTACAAGGTTTGTAAAAGAAAATAGAAAATATTACAAAAATTATCTTAGCGTTGGTCATTTACAAAATGCATGCTCTATTGGTAATGCTAAGTCTTATAGCACTTATCATTCATACTACATGCTTAGAAAACATGTTTATTTACAAAAACTTCTTTGGGTTGGCTTGGCATAGAAGGTCATCTCATGTTGGTATGATTCAACTTAAAAAGCTTTTCAAACATGATTTAGTTGTTGGCTTGAAAGATATGAAGTTTGAGAAGAATAGAATTTGTAGTGCTTGTCAAGCCGGAAAACAAATAGCAAATTCTCATCCTTCCAAAAGTATCATGTCAACTTCTAGGTCATTGGAACTCTTACATATGGATTTGTTTGGGCCAAGAATTGTAACAACCCAAAATTTCAATTTCAGTTGAAAATAAGACTTTAATAATTTTTGTGGATTTTCTGGAAATTTTTTTTAAAAACTTTTCCTTAAAGTATCTTAAAGCTAAAAAAAATTATGTGCAAAATCTATTACCAACTAAAAGTTAGAATTATTTTATTTAAATCCAGAATGCCTCATAGAATTTCTGTGAATTTTCTCAAAAATTTTGGACTTCATTTACTATTTTCTAAAGCCTATTTGAATTTCTGGAATTAAATCAATTGAAAAAGTTTTAAAAATCCATTTGCAAGATCTTGGGCGCGACCCAAACCTTTGTCATGCGATCTCGACCCATTTCTCCCCACGCTGAAATGCTTGGCCGTCCGTCAAATCGGACGACCAGACATCAACCCATCCGCGCCTCTCTCCTTTCTCTCTCTGCCGACGAATTGGCCCCACCGGCGTCTTCTTCCTCCTGCTTTCTTCCCGTCGCCGTCGCTCTCGCCGCCATTACCGCGCCTCGAGCTCCGTCTTCTCCGTGATTCCTCCTCTTTACTCCGCATTTGCGCTGTTCAAGTTGCGAATTCTTTGCGCGTTCATTCCGCTTTACCCCTTCATTTCGCCCGTGCGCCCCGCCTCTCTCGCGCCGCCATTCTTGCCGCCGCGACTTCCGCCTCCGGCCTCCTTCGCCCTATAAAAAGCCGCTCCGGCCGCGCATTCTCTCCGCATTCCATTCCACCTACTCCAGTAACCTCACTCGCTCTCTCGCCAAGCAATTGGAGTTTTCCCTCGGTGGCGTAGCTCCTCCGCCGCCCCTAGCGCCGCCTCCGTGCCTCTCCTCCACCGGCTCCGCCACCATCAACTTGCATCGCGCGATCCTCGTCGCGCCTCCACGTTACTGAAGATCCGGAGCCCTTCGCCGCCGTCGGCCAAGCACGCGCCGCTTTTTCACATCGCCGACAACCTTGAGCCTCGCCTTGCCGCCGCCAGTGGCGCCCTCGAACGGCGTCCTCCCTCTATCTTTTGCACTCACCGGAGCTCGCCGTGCCGCCGTTCGCGGTACCATTGGAACCCGGCGCTTCCCTCTCGGCGCCGGCGTGGTCGACCACCTCGGCGCCACCTCATCGTTTTTAGCGTGCGTGGCGGCCAAGTCGGCGCCAGCGTGGTACCCGGCCATGCGCGCCTTTCGCCATTATTGTGTGCCGAGTCCACCGTGGACTTGCGCCTCGCTGTGGACTCGATCCATCTGTATTCGGGCCCACAAGTCGATCTCGTGAATAAGATCACGGCTGGCGCATGCTTGCGCAATAATTGGATTTTTTCTTTAGAAATTTAATTCGGGAATTAGGAAATTCTGATTTTAGGATTTAATTTAGGTTTTAAACTTCCAGGAGCTCGTATTTCTTCATACAAACTCCGATTTAGGTGATTCAAATTTCTAAATTTGTATAAAATCAAGATCTAGCTAACTAAACCAAAATTATTTAATTTGGAGTTAATTTGTATTTTCATTTTGAAGGATCGAAATGGCAACAGAGGGGGGGGGTGAATGGTGCAATAAAAATTAAGAACTCCCCTTTACTGTATTTAAATTAAATCTACAAAGCCCTCTGGATCTCTTAAGAAGAGTGAAGCAAAATCGAGAGAATGAAAACAAACTTGATCGTTACATCGAAATCGGAAGGTCCGATTCTACCCGTGATGAGTTCCGCACTCCGTGGTTCCGGATGCATGCGGAAGTTCCGCTGCTGATAATCCGCCGTGGACAATCGGAAGTCGACCAAGAAACGATGCGCTTCGGGTTTTCCAAAATCCAAAGACTAAATCTTGAATGCTCTTCTCGGTCAAGTTTCACGGACATCATCCTAAACACCATCTTGACCTTATGGAGAAGAATCGCAAACAAAGATTCAATAATCAAGTCAAAAACGGATTTCTTGAAGAAGGGGCAAGAAAGACCAAAACCCGAAATAGACACGATTCTCTGATTCCTAGTTCATGAAACTTTGAGGATACATTAGCAATATCAAAACGAATCTAGATATCAAGTTTCATGCTATTTCATAGGACGAATCAAAAGATACATAAAAACCCTAAATATTCAACATGAAGGGAATAAAGAGAGGCATAGACAAGTAATCAAAACTCGAGTTTCATTGATAGAAGCCAAGAGATTACAGGAGGAAACACAGAGGAATGATTACAAGGATTTTCGGTTCATTCTCTCCAAACCAACAAAAACTCAAAAAAGCAAAACAAAACCTTTTGCTAGAGCTAACCCTAATTTTCTCTCTCAAAGTCTAACCCTAACAACAGGGGTTGAGCTCTATTTATAGCCTTTGCTTAATGGGCCTCCAACCCGTTAAGCCCTTCTGATACGAACGGAACCGCTCCACTTGTGCCGCTTTGCGAAAATACCGTTTCGCCCCTTGCGCACCTTCCGAAGCCTCCGTGCGCCTTGCTTTGTCCTTGACACGCAACCACCTCAAGATTCACGCCGTCTTGACACATCCCGACCGTTCGACCTCAACGCCGCTGCGCCTAGTCCGATCACCTCGTGTCTCGCCACGACTTCGTCTCGATGTCCTGCGATCAACACGAGACAAAAAACACATCACATAGCATTGCACAATATCATAGCATCAACATTTGTATAATACTCAAACTCATACAAAATCAAAATCACAAATTATCCTTCTACTGCACAAGCCGGTCACAATCGGAAGTTCGCGCACTTACCACGTGGTAGTTCCGATTTACGAACGTCCGCGCTTGTCGAGATTATCGGAAGTTCGCGCTTAACAACTGCGGAACTTAGATCTTCTAACATCCGCCTTTCAGTTTTCAAATCCGATTACCATCTCAGAGGAAACTTAACACGAGTATTTATCGGACACTCCGCTACCTCATGTGCGGAAGTTCCGATTTTCTTCAGCCGAACTCAAAACCCAGGTTAATCGGAAGTTCCTATTTCCAACGCCGGTAGTTTCGATTATCGGAACTTCCGCTCTATACGGTAGTAGTTCCGATTTCCTGATTCACCAGAAGCAGTCAAACCTAAACACTCAACTCTCAACCTATTCAACACAATGTCAAATACTCATCACTCGAAATGGAGGACCTCTCACATGGTCTCTCAATCTCCCCTTGATGAGTATATTGACAATCACCAAAAAAAGCATAAGATGAGTTTGAGTTTAAAATCAACCAAGGTCTAAACAAGAGTAGATAAGCTCACGACCAAGTTGACAAAGAGAAAGACTTGAGATGAGATGAAAGAGCAATATGAAAGAGCAATTTTCGCATAAAACTCTCAAGGCTTTTCTCCAGAAGGCTTTTGTGGATTTCATGGGGATATGCTCCGGATCTTAGGATGATGTGACAATTGGCAATGGCGTTTACGGTTTGTCGTTTCACGCGTTTTCGACAAAGTTACATGCTTCTTTGCTCGAGGCGGTCCGACCGGTCCTTGCACGCGATCCGACCGGTCCCATATCGGTCGGACCAGCCATCCGAATGATCGGACGGCGATGACCAAAAGTGTTCAAATCAGTGGGCCAAAAATAGGTGTTGTAGACAAGTAAGGGGATCCCAATGCACTTGGTCTCATGATTTTGGAGCCTCGGTGAAAAGTTCTATTGGTTTAAAGTTTCCGAAGGTTTGGATTTTGGGAGCTTGAATTTGGCTAAGTCCTAAGGGCGGTCCGACCGCTCACGAGGAGCGGTCCGGCCGCCATGGGGCGGTCGGCCACCGGCTCACTGGGCGGTCGGGCCGTGCTTCTGAACGTCGACCAACCGTGGCGATGTTGTTTTGTTAGCTCAAAGTCATTGGTTTCATGTCATATGATTTGCATGATGCATGTTTTGACTAACATGGGTCAAGTTGTGAAGAACTTGTTCCCGAATCGTGTTTTCTTATGCGTGGTTGTGCGGTAGCTTGGTGGTCAACGACGGTCAGCGGCGAGGAGAATCGGGACTAGACTTGAAGAGTTGAGGTCGAGCGATCGGCGATGCGGGTGAGTCAACGACTCAAGCGTGACACAAGATGGACAAGGGTGACCTATTGGCGAATCCATGACGCATGGTGAAGCGGTTTAGGTCAAAGGTTAAAGACGGCGCTTCGCGAAGCGTGCGTGTGTGACCCGTTTGTTAGTGGGCCTTAACGGGAGCCCAATTAAGTCAAACCCTAAGAGTTTTAGGCCTCCACTATAAATAGGAGGAGATGGTGGCTGCACCTCTCTCTCTCGCCTTTTATGTTTTCAAAACCCTAATTGTCTTTAGGGGAGTTGAGGTGGAGGCAAGGGCTCTTGATGGTTTGTGGAGAATTTCGTGATCTTTGATTGTCCACTGATCCATGATGGTGTGGATGTAATCCAGCAACAATCACGAAATCAATCTATGCAAGGTTTGCTTGAGATAAGTCTCTTTTCGTTCTTGCTTTCAATTTGGTGATTTTAGGGCTTTCTTTGATCCGCGAGTTTGTGATTGATTCTTTCACGTGAATTAGCTTGCTGTGATATGTGTGAATCTATCTAGCATCATCTTGATCATCAATCTCTCACGAACAAGCTTTAGGATCAAGTTTTCGTTCTTGCGGTTTTAGACCTTCATTAATCAATTGACAATTGCTCAAGATCGTTCCAAGAATTATCATAATATTCGATTGGAATAGGTCCTCAATAGCATATAGAAGGTGTGTGCAAAGTTTCATAAAGATTGGAGTTGAGAATCAAAAGTTTCACCTAATTGCAACCGTCATCGGTGATTTTCTTTATTGCGGATCGGTTACGGTCGGCGGTCGGACCGCCGTCATCACCGGTCGGACCGATTTTGGAGCGGTCCGACCGCCAAAGACTTCGCCGGTCGGACCGCGCGACAATCGGTCCGACCGGTTGAGTATAACGGTCGAACCGCCCGTCTTTGTGAGTCTTAGTAATCTTAGTTGATTTTGTTATATTGCTTAGGGTTTAATTGAATTCAATATTAGTCTTCCATTTGTCTTGGTATATTGATCTTCATAGCTTTCTAATAGCTCTTGGAGTTAAATTGTATTGAGTTCATAATTTGTGAAAAAGTGGCGTGCTCCTATTCACCCCCTCTAGTCGCCTTTACGGTCCAACAAGTGGTATCGAGCCGGTTAGTTCAATCTTGATCTTAACAGGTCCTTTGAACTTTGGCGATGGATAAGTTTTCTACTAAACCGCATATCTTGATGGGCATGACTATGCCTATTGGAAGAATCGTATGCGCGTCTTTCTTGAGCGAGGACAAGCTATTTGGGATGTTGTTAGAGCCCATTGGTTATTCACGAAATTGCTACACACTTCGAAATTCTTTTGGCTAACAACAATAAGGCTAAGAATCTTTTATATGGTGCACTTGGTAGACAAGAATATGATAGAATTTGCAATCTTTCAATCTGCGCATGAAATTTGGAACACTCTCGAAACATATCATGAGGTTCGTCCCAAATCAAAAAGGTCGTCAAGCTGTTTACAAGCGTGAGTACAATAAATTCGAGATCGTCTGGAGAGAGCATCGATGACATTTTCGATCGCTTTAATAAAGTAATTAATCAAATGAAAATCGTTGATATTGAATATTCTCAATCTGAAAATGCCACCCATCTCTTGGCTGCAATCAACACCAAGGAGTGGGAGATGAAAGCTCTTGCTATAGAAGAAAATGTTGATCTTTCAAGTCTTACTTTAGAATTGCTTTATAGTAAACTCAAGACTCATGAAATTAAAAGAGTTGATCATCCTAAGAAAGATAATTTAGCTTTGGTAGCGAGATCCTCTCAAAAGGTTTTGATGACTCTTGTGAATCTTCTTACGGATTTTCATTTGCTTGTTTATCTGCTATTCATGAAGAGGAGCTTGAAAGTATTCTGAAACGAGTTAGCTCTTCTAGCTAAGAAATTCACACGGCCTACAATAATGTGAGAAACAAAAGAGAGGTGGTCGGTAACATGCTATGAATGTGGTGAGCTCAATCATATCAGACAAATTGCCCCAAGTTGAAAGGTAAGAGCAATCATAAGGAAGGAAAGCCGACTTGGAAGAAGCCTCCTTCAACAAATCAAGGTATGAGGCAAATAAGCTTGTGAAGGTGCTCACCGGTCCTTGCCGCTTTTGAGGATCAATCCTTGAGCGATGTGGATCTACCGGGAGTGAGGAGGACAAGGAGGAGGAGATCCTCAAGGTAAAAGAAAGGGAAGGCCAAAGACTTCACGGCATGTGCTTCATGGGCGACACGGAGGACATTGATGATAATGAGGTATCTTTTACTTATGATGAGCTTTACGCTAAATATGATTCTATAGTTGAGCAATTGCTTAGTCAAGATGAAGCGCTTGAATTTGTTATGACAAAAATAAGAAATTAGAGTCAAAGATTAGCAAACCGAAAGTAGAGCTTAAAGCTGCTAAGACTCTTGAACACGATGAATGTTTATCTTGTCATGCTATGCATTCGAAATTACCAAGTTACAATCTGCTCATAATATTTGTGTACAACAACTTGAGAATGCTAAATCTGAACTAAATGAAATTAAAAGTGCTCCTTGTGAAAAATGTTTAGAATCTAGTAAATTAATTGCTTTTGATGTATTTGATTCTAGCCCTTGCACTTCATGCTTAGAAAAGAGCGTGAAATCAAAGATATCTTAGAAGTCGCTAGAGTCAAATATGCTAAGCTTAAGGACAATTTTGAAAATACTACTTGTGCTTCATGTTCCACTCTTAAGCTTGAAATTGCTTTGTATAAGGAAAATCTATGGATAAAACTTGTGATGCTTGTGTTAACTTGAGAAAAGAAAATGCTTACCTTCATGATACATTAGAGAATTTTCTAAAGGTAAGAAACAATTAAACATGATTCTTGACAAATCTAAAACTCCTTATAAGAAGCAAGGTTTAGGATTCAATTCTTTTCAAGACAATTCAAACCCAAAAGTCATTCAAGTCTTGGAAAAGGTTTAATTGAATTCAAAACTCAACTTTGCAAAACATCTTTTAAATCTGCGGGCTTTGCCCAACCTTGTATTAATTCAAATGGTGCCTCTTCTAGTGGTACCAAGTACCATTGCACTTATTGCAAAAAGGTGGACATTTGATTGAATCTTTGTTGGCGTAGGTTGAAAAATGATAGGAAAAATTTTGATAGAATTTCATTCATGCAACCTAGAGCTTCTATGAGACATGGTAACACCGAAAAGAATAAACACGGATTAGGATTTTCTCTCATGCAAATCATTATGTTTCTAGACATCTTAATTCTAATGTGTATCGATTTGGCGGTCGACCATTGGTGATCACCGGTCGACCGTTTTGGTCACCGATCGACCGCCAAGACCTCAAGCGGTCGAGACCGCCCATGGACGATCTAAGTCCCATGTTAAGTTAAACATTGCTCATAATCGAATGTTAGATGAAATCAAGGATAGTACTTACGGTTTGTATACTCCTTGCGAGGCGTGTGTCTCGATCTTTGGATTCCTAAATCTTGTTTATCTAACCCGATGTTGAGACACATCGTTCTTTGTTCCTTGATTTTCGGGATTACCGCGGAAAGGGGAAGAACACGTGGTTCGTTGACTCGGATGTTCACGCCACATGACCGGAAACTCAAAATGGTTCACCTCTTTCACGCGGCAACGGTGGTGACTTCATCACCTTTGGAGATGATACACAAGGGCGAATTGAAGGAGCAGGATCAATTAGGGTAAACAATAAATTCATTCTAAAGGATGTCGCTCTTGTGGACAAGCTTAGGTATAATCTCCTTTCCGTATCTCGACTTCTTGATGATGGCTATGAGGTATTTTTAAGAAAAATGCTTGTCGTGTGCTTGATTCTCTTGGTGAGCTTGTGTTTGGAATCTCTAGAGTTGGTAGAATTTTTGGGTGATTTTTGAATCTCTTCTTTGGATCTCTTAAATGTTTGCTTACATCTTCTTGATTTACGGCTTTGGCATCGACGTTTGGGGCACATTGGTTTTGATCATCGACACGAGTTAGCAACCTTGATCTCATGAGAGGTTTGCCCAAACTCAAAGTTGTCAAGGATCTTTGTATGTGCGCCACAGTAGGCATGGCAAACAAGTTGCCGCCTCACACCCTTCTGTGACTATGGTTATGGTAGCGGACCGGGCGGTTACTTCATATGGATCTTGTTGGTCTGCTAGAGTCCGTCGATCGGTGGAAAATGGTATATTCTTGTCATAGTCGATGATCTTTCTAGATATACTTGGGTGTTCTTTCTTACTTCAAAGGATGAAGCTTTTGGTTATTTTCATGATCTTGTTCTTCGTTTGGCTTGAGCTTCTGGTGCCTTGAGAGCGATTCGCGATGATAATGGCACGGAGTTCAAAAATGCTTCTTTGCTTCTTTTGTCTTGGCGTGGTATTGAGCATCAGTTCTCCTCTCCACGTCCCTCAACAAAATGGCGTGGTGGAAAGGAAGAATAGGACCTTAGTCGAAATGGCTAGGAGCCTAGGACGATGCTAGATGAGTATAGCACACCTAGGAGATTTTGGGCGAAGCTATTGCTCTTGCTTGCCATATTGCCAATCGTGTCTTTTGAGACCTTCTTTAGGCAAGACTCCTTATGAGCTTCGTTTTGGTAGAAAACCCTCTGTTTCGCATTTTGAGTTTTGGATCAAAATGTTTTATTCTTAAGGCAGGCAATTTAGATAAATTTGAATCAAGAACTTTCGATGGGATATTTACAGGTTATCCCGCTCATTCGAGGGTTTTCGGGTTTTTAATCTTGAGACTAACATTATTCAGAGACTTGTAATGTCACTTTTGATGAGACTAGCCACAGAGCTAGATCAATTGCTCTGAGATGATTCTGGTGTGAGAGAGTATTTTTGTGGAGGAAGATGAGGGCGAAGCAAATGTCATTCCCTCATCTGCTGCTGTAGAGGCACCCATATTGATACAAGAACACCTTTCGTCTACTTCACCTTGATTGAGGCTCTGCTGCATCTTCATCATCAGCAGATACTGCGGAGGTCGAAGAAACGATATCTCACCCGGCGCTCCGCTTCGCATTCAGAGACGAAGATCCTCGGAGCAGATAATAGGTAATCTACATGGCGAGTCACTCGCTCGGTATAATGATCCAAATCTCTACTCTCATTCGGCTTTTGTTGCTTCGTTTGAACCCCGCGATATATCACATGCTTTATCGATTCTAGTGGGTAAATGCCATGCATGAGGAGTTAGAAAATTTTGAAAGAAACAAAGTTTGGAACCTAGTAGAACCTCCTAGTGGTCATAATGTTATAGGAACCCGTTGGGTGTTTAAGAATAAACAAGGTGAGGATGGTTACGTGGTTAGAAATAAGGCAGATTGGTAGCTCGGGGTTTGACCAAGTTGAGGGTTATATTTTGATGAGACATTTGCTCTGTTGCTAGACTAGAAGCCATTCGCATTACCTTGCATTTGCTGCATCAAAAGGTTTTAAATTATATCGGATGGATGTTAAAAGTGCCTTTTAAATGGTTTCATAGATGAGGAAGTGTATGTTAAGCAACCTCCACGGTTTTGAGGATCCTAAATATCCAAATCGTGTTTTCAAGCTATCTAAAGCATTGTATGGTCTTAAACAAGCCCCTAGAGCACAGTATGATAGACTTAAGACCTTCTTGCTCAAAAATAATTTTGAGATGGGTAAAGTGGATAAAACCCTATTCATTCTTAGGCGTGACAATGACTTCTGCTTGCTCAAATTTATGTGGATGATATTATCTTTGGTGGTTCCTCTAATGCTCTTGTTTCGACTTTTACGACACTATGTCTAGGGAATTTGAGATGAGTATGATGGGAGAGCTTAATTACTTTTGGGACTTCAAATCAAGCAATGCAAGGAAGGAACTTTCATCCATCGACGAAGTACACTAAAGATCTTCTCAAGCGCTTCAACATGGGTGATGCAAGCCAATTTCCACTCCCATGGCAACTTCAATTGTTTTGGATCGGATGAGGAAGGAGAAGTCGTGGATCAGCGAGTCTGCATGACATGATCGGCTCCTTACGTATTTGTGACCTCGAGACCGGACATTCACTTCACGGTATGCCTTTGTGCAAGATTTGAGCGTCTCAGAGAACTTCCCATCGCCAAGCCGTTAAGCGCATATTCGGTATTTACACTCTACCCTCTTATATGGCATTTGGTATTCTGCTCTTGACTTTGTCCATTAGAGGTTTTGATTCGATTTTGCGGTGTCGGTTAGATAGGAAGAGTACCTCGAGCACTGTCACTTTCTAGGCACGTCTCTTGTATCTTGGTCTTCTAAGCGGTCTTACATTGCACAATCCATTCTTGAGGCGGAGTATGTTCTTCTTTGCTAGTTCTTTGTGCTTGATTTTGTGGATAGCGTCCACTTTGAAAGATTATGGGTTAAACTTTGCTAGTGTTCCTCTTTTACGTGATAACATACGCTATTAATATTGCTAAAAACCGATGCAACATTCTAGGACTAAGCACATAGACATTCGCTTTCACTTCCTTAAAGATCATGTTGAAAAAGGTGATATTGTGATGCACTTTGTAGAGTCAGAAGCTCAATTGGCGATATTCTTACCAAGCCTTTAGATCAAACCAGATTTTCCTCCTTAAGAAGTGAGTTAGGGTAATTTATCCTTATGGGTTGGTTTGAGGGGAGTTTGATCTTTTCTTATCTTTCCTTGTTCTTTTGATCTTTTATTGTTCTTTTTACGAACTTAGTGATCTTTTTGAATTTTTAGGTTTTTATGCTTTTTATTGCATCTCATTGTATCATATTGCATTCATATGAAAAATACAACAAGTGGTTACAACAAGTGGTATGAAAAATCCAAAAAGATGCATTGTAATATAAGATTTACTGCTTATCTTATAAAATTGATGAAGCTTTGCCTATTACCCTTTGGAGCTGTTGTATTTCAATTCTTGCTCAATGTCATGTCTAGTTCTTTGACTTGCTAGAATTATCATGCTTTTACATGTGTAGCTAAGTCTTTGCTATATGAGCTAGAACCTTTTAAACAACTCAAACTAAGAAATTGCAATTTGTGGATGTTTTAGCGAGTTGCGTAATTAGTGCTCCTCTTGTGACATTGGCCCTGTCAGAATTGCTTTGTTAAGCTCTTTGATCTAAAATTATCCATTACTTGAGCTTTTGTGTTCTTGAGATTCTAAAAACTGCTCTTGTGAAAAATGAAAATCAAGATTGTCTTATGCTTAAATTGTGCCAAACTATTCTTACGAGGCCTTGTCAAATGACATGAACTTGGAGATAGTTTGATGAACGAACGATCTCATGGGGACCGCTTGTCGAAATGACATGAACCTCAAGATTTGTCGCCCGGTAGAAGCTTAGAAAGAGTTTGTGGATGGCTCCTAGTCCAGGATCTTCTTTACTAAGATATACCTTTAATCAACTTTTGGTGAAGCTTAGGATGAGTTTGTGGATGGCTCCTAGTCCGAGGATCTTGTCACTAAGTTAGATCATTAGTCAACTTCAATATTCAATGCAAATGAGAAAAATGTTGACAAATGGGCGTTTACAAAATATTGAGCAAAATGATTCAATACGGGACTTGATTGACTCTTCTTGTGGTCTTTGTTAGATTTTTGATCTCACTTTGACATTTGACATGGCCAATTTCACTTTAGGATCCTGTTGATGAACTTCTTTGAATTTGAGCGTTGCTTAAATTGATCACATCTCTTGCTTTACTTTTGAGCCTTTGTGCTTAGCTTTGATATATATGTCTTACCATGATCTTGCTAGCGTTGTCGGGCTTGATATCTTTGTTTGTGCAATATTCGAGATACTAGCTTGTTCTTTTGGGTAATCTCCAAAGCTTCTTGTAATCAAAATTGATAAATACAAAAATTGAAGCCACTCCATTGCACTTCATGCATATTCCTCTTTATGCTTCTTTTGTTTACCTTCTTTCTTTATTCTCTATTTGTTATCCTGGATGAGAGGAAGGCGTGATTCCTTGATGAATCCATTGTCAAAGGGGAGAAGATGTGTTAAATGAAAAGATATTTCTTTGGGAGATGATGTGTAATATTTCTTTGCTACTCTTATTTGGAGAAGATGTGTTAATGAGAAGATTGGGGAGAAGTTTATACAAAGGGGAAACGAAAATTTGAAATTTGATGATCATAGTGAGGGGAGTTCTTGAGTTGCATTCTTTTATACTCACAATGATCATAGGTCAATTGAACAATTGTTTATTCATTTGGACCTCATGTGAGAATTTTGACCCGTTTACGAAATTAAAGTTTTATGCTTATTTTTGCTTTGTCTCACATACCTATACTATTCTGATGCCAGCTTGGTCATTTTCATTGCTTTTTCTTGCTTATGGACCAAGTTGTGCCTTTGTGCGAAAACTGCGAGTAAACTCGTTTTCAAACCTCTTACTTACATTTTCTGGATAATTGCCAATGTGTTCATCAAGGGGGAGATTGTGGATTTCATGGGGATATGCTCCAGATCTTAGGATGATGTGACAATTGGCAATGGCGTTTACGGTTTGTCGTTTCACGCGTTTTCGACAAAGTTCTGAGCTTCTTGCTCGAGGCGGTCCGGCCGGGTCCTTGCAATGATCGTCCGGTCGGTCCCATATCGGTCGGACCAAGCCATCCGAGGCGATCGGACGGCGATGACCAAAAGTGTTCAAATCGAGTGGGCCAAAAATAGGTGTTGTAGACAAGTAAGGGATCCCAATGCACTTGGTCTCATGATTTTGGAGCCTCGGTGAAAAGTTCTATTGGTTTAAAGTTTCCGAAGGTTTGGATTTTGGGAGCTTGAATTTGGCTAAGTCTAAGGCGGTCCGGCCGCTCACGAGGAGCGGTCCGACCGCCATGGGCGATCGGCCGGCTCACTGGGCGGTCGGGCCGTTAACTACTTGAACGTCGACCAACCGTGGCGATGTTGTTTTGTTAGCTCAAAGTCATTGGTTTCATGTCATATGATTTGCATGATGCATGTTTTGACTAACATGGGTCAAGTTGTGAAGAACTTGTTCCCGAATCGTGTTTTCTTATGCGTGGTTGTGCGGTAGCTTGGTGGTCAACGGCGGTCAGCGGCGAGGAGAATCGGGACTAGACTTGAAGAGTTGAGGTCGAGCGATCGGCGATGCGGGTGAGTCAACGACTCAAGCGTGACACAAGATGGACAAGGGTGACCTATTGGCGAATCCATGGCGCATGGTGAAGCGGTTTAGGTCAAAGGTTAAAGACGGCGCCGCTTGAAGCGTGCGTGTGTGACCCGTTTGTTAGTGGGCCTTAACGGAGCCCAATTAAGTCAAACCCTAAGAGTTTTAGGCCTCCACTATAAATAGGAGGAGATGGTGGCTGCACCTCTCTCTCTCGCTTTTTATGTTTCAAAACCCTAATTGTCTTTAGGGAGTTGAGGTGGAGGCAAGGGCTCTTGATGGTTTGTGGAGAATTTCGTGATCTTTGATTGTCCAGCGATCCATGATGGTGTGGATGTAATCCGGCAACAATCACGAAATCAATCTATGCAAGGTTTGCTTGAGATAAGTCTCTTTTCGTTCTTGCTTTCAATTTGGTGATTTTAGGGCTTTCTTTGATCCATGAGTTTGTGATTGATTCTTTCACGTGAATTAGCTTGCTTTGTGATATGTGTGAATCTATCTAGCATCATCTTGATCATCAATCTCTCACGAACAAACTTTAGGATCAAGTTTTCGTTCTTGCGGTTTTAGACCTTACATTAATCAATTGACAATTGCTCAAGATCGTTCCAAGAATTATCATAATATTCGATTGGAATAGGTCCTCAATAGCATATAGAAGGTGTGTGCAAAGTTTCATAAAGATTGGAGTTGAGAATCAAAAGTTTCACCTAATTGCAACCGTCATCGGGCTGATTTTCTTGTTGCGGATCGGTTACGAGTCGGCCGGTCGGACCGCCCGTCATCACCGGTCGAGACCGATTTTGGGCGGTCCGACCGCCAAAGACTAACGCCGGTCGATCCGCCCGACAATCGGTCCGACCGGTTGAGTATAACGATCGACCGCCCGTCTTTGTGAGTCTTAGTAATCTTAGTTGATTTTGTTATATTGCTTAGGGGTTTAATTGAATTCAATATTAGTCTTCCATTTGTCTTGGTATATTGATCTTCATAGCTTTCTAATAGCTACTGGAGTTAAACTGTATTGAGTTCATAATTTGTGAAAAAGTGAGCGTGCTCCTATTCACCCCCCCCTCTAGTCGCCTTTACGGTCCAACAGCTTTTTCTCTCCAAAAATTACTTGAGATGAGATGAAAGAGCAATATGAAAGAGCAATTTTCGCATAAAACTCTCAAGGCTTTTCTCCAGAAGGCTTTTTCTCTCCAAAAATTCTCCCCCTTTGGCAATAAAATCATCAAGATGTAGAAAAGGGAGGAAAAGGCTATATGATGTTCATTTTAAGCATTAAGAGCCATGTAGATTATCCAAAATGACTATTAGAGAATTACACCAAGCCATAACACAGAAGAATGCTATCAAGATCATGACAATTGATGTATAGAATAGCTAAGACAGAAAATCAATAATCTGATTAATGATCCAATTCTTTAGCAAGTCAATTAAACCAAGATTGCAGTCTAGCTAAAGGTATCCAAGGATGATACAAGCCATGTCAAATAATCTAAGTTGAACCAAGAAGACTCATATCGAACAGTTTAGAGTGCTACCAGTTGAAGAAAGACTCATTTTATCCAGAACTTAGTCTTTTTAATGATAAGCAATTTTAGCACATTTTTTTAAAGGCTTTTTATGGTTTTATCTCAGTAAAGCAAGCTCTGGACTAGGTGCCATCCACAACTGCCTCCTGAGCTTCAACCATTTTTCAAATTGTAACCATGTGCTAGATCCCAAGCCTTATAAGACCACTCCAAGCAACAGACTTAAGGAGGTGATCTTATGTCATCCAAGGCTCCCCTTGAGTTCATGCCTAGTGCAATGGCAAGCAGTCTCATGAGAAAGATTTGGTGAGATCAGTTTTTTCGCACAAAAGAGATCATTTTTGCTTTTGAAGTTCTTCGACCAGCGATTTAAAGATAAGTCAAGTTTCTTAACAAACTGACATAGCTTACTTAAAAGTTCAAAGGAGATACAAGACTCAACTCAGCCTACTTGACATGGCGAAAATCATAAAAGGATAGCTTCAACCAGACTAGTCTCAAGAGCTATCATGACAAGATTGTAATTCAAGTTTAGCATTTTTAATCACCTTAGCATGACAAAGACTAAGCTACACATAAAAAGTCATGATAGATCTAGCAGTTTAGCATAAATCATGGCAAGATGTAAAACAGTGAAAACAGATCATAAGGGATAATAAACAAGGCTCCATTTGATTATAATGCAATGCATGATGAAATGCACGAAAATCCAGATTCCCTTCAGAATGAGATGCATCTTTTAATTACAGGTTGAGTTATGTAATAATTAAGAACTGGAAAAACCAGGATGAACTCCCCCTGAACCAAAAGAACAAAAACGAGAATCTGATAAGAGAAACAGAAAAGACAGTCCTTTAGAGCATAGAAAAGATATAGAGAAAACTATCGCTCAGACAGGTTCTTATCTACCCCATATGATTCTAGGACTATCAGCTGAACAACTCATACACCAAGGAGCAAACACTGTCCCTGTCTACCCAAGGGTGGCCGGACCCCTGCTAGAACCTATAAGAAGTGAGTAAGCTCTACTTAGAGAAGAAAGAGACAACTAATAAGCAGCATCCTAGAAGCACAAGATAAGAAATAGCAGTCAAAGCAATTTGGCAAGAGAACCACTCTCACCTATGCTGAAAGGACTTCGACCCAAAATATTAAAAGAAATGCAACCAGAAAGGAGTAATAGTATAAATATAATATAATATTATACAGTAGTAGCACATAGCTCCCCTCACAGCAATCAGTAAGGACAAACCACCCAAGCTCTCCCCGCAGGTGGCAACCGAAAGTCTTGTCGGAGGCTTAGTGAAGATATCGATGGCCGGTGCTCACTCTCCTGGCTGAGCACAATGTCACCCTTCTCTACATGGTCTCGAAGAAAGTGGTATCGATGTCAATATGCTTGGTCCGTGAATGTTGCCTTTGGGTTCTTGGCAATGCAAATCGCGGACGTGTTATCACAAAAGAGTGGAACACGATCGATAGATAACCCAAAATCTGAAGGTCAAGACCATCCAAAGCACTTGGCTCACGACAATCGGCTGCGACAACGTGCTCGGCCTCTGCGGTGGGTATGCAACACCGGATTGCTTCCTTGACGACCGGAGACAAGAGAAGTGCCAATGAATTGGCAAGTGCGGAAGTGCTCTTCCTATCTATCCTCTGACCAAATAAATCGCATCGGAGAAGGCTCTAAGAGATAGACAAGAAGAGGAAGAGTACGGATACCATAGTCAATGGTAGCTCGAAGGTACCGAAAGATGCGCTTCACCGCTTTGACGGTGAGATCTGCGAGAGAAGCTCAAAACGAGCACAAAGACACACAGAGAAATGTATGTACGGTCTCGAGGTTTGTGAGGTACAAGAGAGAGCCTATCATGCTCTGAACTCCTTTTGGTCAAGCTGGTTCGCGTCTTCATCCGGATCGAGCATTTGTAGATGCCATCGGAGTTGATCTTGGCTTTCCATCATTCATGTCGAAGCGCTTGGAGGTCTCGAGTGTATTTGCCTTGATGAAGAAAAGTACCCTCCGAGTCTGTTTGATTTGGAAGCCAAGGAAGAAGCTCAACTCGCCCATCATGCTCATCTCGAATTCGAGCTCATAACATCGAGCGAGACACGAGAGTATGTGAGGAGCCGCCAAAGATGATGTCGTCCACATAGATCCGGGCGAGCAAAGATCGGTGCCAAGGCGGCGGATGAACAAGGTCTTGTCAATTTTACCCATCTCAAAACCATGACTCGTGAGATAGGACTTAAGCCTCTCATACCAAGCTCGGGAGCTGCTTGAGTCCATACAAAGCTTTGGAAAGCTTTGTAGACATGGTTAGGGTATTTGGGGTTCTCGAAACGGAGGTCAGTCGACATAGACTTCTTCCTCAATAAGGCCATTGAGGAAGGCACTCTTGACATCCATCTGGTAAAGCTTGAAACATTTAGAGGTCGCAAAGGCAAGCGAGATTCTAATGGCTTCAAGTCTAGCTACTGAGGGCAAAGGTCTCTTGAAATCTAGACCCTCAACTTGAGAATACCCACGAGCTACCAAACCTAGCCTTGCTTGAATGACTAACCCATCTTCACTTTGTTTGTTTTGAACACCCATTTAGTCCCAATGATATTGTGACCTTGAGGGGCTCAACAAGGACGGACCTTGTTTCTTTCAAAGTTTTCCAACTCCTCATGCATAGCGTTTGTCCAAGACTCGTCGGATAGAGCATGACAAGCGTCTTTGGGCTCAAATGAAGTGACGAAGGCAGAATGGAGACAGAAAAGAGACAAGCCAGCTTTGGAACGTGTGACACGCTCGAAGAGGTCTCCAATGATCTGCTCTCGAAGGATGGTCCTTTTGAATGTGTCTTGGAGGTCCAGGTGAGATGAAGAAGTGGCCTCTACCTCATTAGCGAGATGAGATAGGAGCAGAGCCACTAGCTTGGAAGAGCGAGAAGGTAAGGTGATCTCCTCGAGGTGCGAGTGGAAGAAGGCACCTCAAGAGGAGGAGGAAGAACTGGATCAGGTAGACAACCCTCATCTCCGTCTTCCTCTTCGTCCACAAATATGGATTCAGACTGCTCTAAAGAACCTGAGATATCAGGCCTAGTCCCCGGACTGGCCTCATCGAAGGTCACTTCCTGAGTTTCTACCATTTTACTAGACTCAGATTCCACTCTATAGGCACGAGAAGAAGTCGAGTAACCCGAAAGATCCCATCACAAGATCGTGACTCGAACTTATCTAGGTTCCCGGACTTGAGAATAAAACACTTGCATCCAAACACACGAAAATGCGAGGCGGCTGGGTTTTCGCCCATATCTCAACTCATAAGAAGTGCGATGCAAGAGTGCAGAAGAAAAACTCTATTAGAAACATGACAAGCGATAGCAATTGCCTCATTAAAACTTCCTAGGTGTAGAGTACTCATCAAGCATCGTCACAGCCATCTCGACCAAGGTGCGGTTCTTCCTCTCCACAACGCCATTTTGTTGGGGGCGTATGGAGCGAGGCGGTGCTCTACACTGTCTCACCACAAAACTCTCAAAGTAGGAATTCTTGAACTCGGTGCCATTATCGGTCGAATTGCTCGTAATGCACCAGGAGCTCAACAGAAAGCCTACTAAAAGACCACAAAAAGAGTAAACGTCTCATCCTTGAGGCTAAGAAAAACACCCAAGAGTACCTCGAGAAGTCATCGACCACTACAAGAATATACCACTTCCCTCCTGCCGATCAAGATTTGGACCAAGCTGTATCCATATGGGCGGTTGTCACGTGCACTAGTCATTGTCCTTTGTGGATGGAGAGTGAGAAGCGGCAACCATCTTGCCGTGTCGGCATGGAGAGCAAACCGGATCCTTGACCATCTTGAGTTTTGGCAAACCACGAATGAGATCGTGGCGGCGACTCGTGTCAAATGATCAAAACCTATATGACCTAGTCTCCTATGCGGAAAGGTCAAATCACGGGATTCAAAAGCAATTAAACACCGGAGAGGATCACGGAAGACTCGGAAAAATCAGCACGAAAGATCCTCCCATATCGAGAAATCCATAAACTAGGCTACAGAAGAATCAAGAATTTTGCAATTGTTTTCTTAAAGCTCACCTCGAAACCGTCATCGGTGGTGAGAGGCGAAAGCGATTATCTGCGGCTTACTTACTAAGGCAACATCTTTTAAAATAAAAGAATCATTAATGCTCACAGTACCTTTAGCGATGGCGCGCCCAAAAGAAGCATCTCGAAGGTGATCGTCTCATCACCTCGAGCACGGGCTAGGGAAGAAAACCAACGAGTCTCGGTCATATGGCGAGAACACCCGAGTCTACAATCCAAACCTTTGCCTTCGGCCCGTGACCACGAGTCAAGCAGAGTAAAGTCTCGATCTTGGGGTGAATCAGCGATGATTTAGGCACCCAATCTTGAGTAACACGTCGAGCAGATGAAGTAGTCAAGTAAGACCGACCTCTATCTACCCTCGCCCTCGTCGCTCAACAAGTCGGATGGTGCAGTGCGGACACTGAAGTCATTCTTTGAATCCATTGCTATGGAAGAGCGAGTCGAAATGCGCAACATCTCGATCACGCCGTGGTAGCCATCTCGAAAGGAAGCGAGATCTACCCTCAAGCGACGAAGTCACGATCAAAGGGAGCATGAGGGCGAAAATCGAAAACTCGGAAAAACCAAGTCCTCGATCTTGCCTAAATCACCAACAGATCAAACCTAGACCTCATGTTGGTCTTAGGTGCATTCATGGTGCAGGGTGACCATGAATGCGCCTAAAAGAATCAACATGGTCTCTACGCGATCTTGGCGCGCTGAAGCAATGATCAACCAAATGTCCATCCTTCCGGCGAAAGTGCAATGATACTTCGCCTTGAGAAGCGAAGTGCGAGTGGAATCACCTTCTTTGTCGAGAGATCCTTTGAACAAAACCCGCTGATTTAAAATTGACTTTCTCGATCCCGGGCTTAGTTTTGATCACACACAGTGCTATGGTTACGAGCACGGCGGTGGATGCTTCCTCATATCCTCATGAAAATCATATCCTAGACCTTGATTAAATTTACAAATCTTGGATTTGTCTAGAATGAGATTTAGCTTCTTCTTGCCTCCTACAAATTTCTCAAGAGTGTTCATAAGATATTGACACTCCACGAAAAGAGAGGTGCAAGAAGAGCGAGAGGAAGAAGGAATGCAGAAGATAAGGGAGTAGATGAAGAACCAACGGCATAGGAAAGATTGGCTTGTGCATGCACGGTAGACTTTTGAGGGCGATCCTATTGCTAGCGATTGGTTCACGTTGCTAGGCGTCTCTACCAAACCCTTAGACTTCTTCCCAAAGACACACAATACAAGCGAGAAGATTGTGTTTCTAGAAAGTCCTTAGTTAGCTTCATACATTTTTCATCCAAGGCAACCAAATCACATTTTAGTTTATTACATTGATTGCATGGTGAGCTAACAAGATCCTTAGAAGCATCTTGAGCCGCTTTGTTATTGTGATCAATCATTTCTTGGGCCGCTTGAATCTGATTCTAGTTCAAAGATTAACTTAGGGCGATTTAGGCAAGAAACAATAGGCTCTAGTAGCGCAGACTTGAAATTGACAAGTTTGTGATCTGCCTGCTTTAGGTTCATCTTGAGTTTATTACAATTTTCACAAGTCTCGAGCGGATCGAGCAACATGGTATAAAGACCTCTAAATGAATTGTCCTTAACCTCACATGAGGTGCAAGCGATAGCCTCAACAAGAGTAGATGAAGGAGGTGCTACTCTACTCATCTCTAATTCAACAAGAAGGCTAATGTTCTCTACTTTAATCATGTCAAGTTCGGAGGACACACTATCATGCAAGGTCCTTAGTTTTTCCATGTCATCAAGCAAAGCACAACATGTGTCACAATCATCACGGGAGGGAGCGGATGTAAGTAAAGAAAGCTCCGTGATAGTCTAGCTACTTCCTTCTCCAACTCAAAGACACTTAGTCCTAGACTTAGCATGAAATCTACCTAGCTTAAGAAAAGCATCATTAAGCTGGTCATAAGTGGGACTAACCTCATCTGAGTCTGAGTCTGCACCATTGTCGCTCGATTCGCCTCGAGGGCCATGAAGCACATCTTAGGAGAAGTTGCCGTCGTCCTTGGGATCATGATCGTCCTTCCCATCATCGTCCTCCACCCCTCCACCTCGGCGGTGTCCAGTTCGTCGAGGCGGTGAGGGCCGCGATGGAACAACTTCTTTGCCTTCCCAAAGTTGCGAACTTCTTCTTGCCTTGGTCAGTCTTTGAGGGCTTCGTGTTGCGGTTCTTGTCGATGTAGTCGTTCTTGCTCGGACCGCCATAGTCACCTTTGCCCTTCCCAAGCTTGGGACGGTTGCTCGGATGTGGTTGGGGCCACCACACTCGAAACAAATCACAGGACCTCCTCTTTTTCCATCCCTCCTCCTCTTGTAAGCATGGGAAAACTTCCGAGCTAGGAGGGCTAGTTGTTCATCCTCAAGTCGCTCTAGCGATCATCGGTTATGTCACGAGAGCAGCGACTAGGAGAACCCACGTGTCGACTCGAAAGAAGATCCGGAAGTGGGATCGGTGACTAAAGCCATCGATTGTGACTTCGACCTTGAGAGACAATGTCAATCTCGTGAGTCTTGAGGCGAGTAAAGCGCATCAAGAGTCGGTCGAGAGGTCCGTGCTATCTTTGATGGTAGTCACTTTCATCTCCCAAACACGAAGATCAAGTGCGAAAAGCATCATCGGCGTTATCCGAGTCGGGGTATGTAAGACCGACCGCTCGGAGGTTGCTCAAAATCTTGTGAAAACACGAAAAGCACTCGTCAAGAGATTCACCAAGCAAGCATCTCAAATTTCTCAGATTCACGCTTGAACTGGTCTTGTCGAACCGTCTTAATCTGGTGGTGCCCTCATGGTATGCATCGAGGTCACCCGGATGTCGTGAGCGTAAGTCAAATGAGAAATGCGATCAAACTCACTTCTACTCAAACCCTGAATGATGATGTTCCTAGCCTTAGCATTGGCCTCAACATCAGGCATGTTTCCCGCATTGATGTTTTCATCGGCGGAGGCGCAAATCTCACTTTCACCTTTCTCCGGATGGCATACCCCGAGCACGGATGTATGTTTCCATTCGGCTCTTCGGAAGGGTAATCCATGCCATCAAAGACTGGAGGCTTGGTGGAATACTTGTCCGTTGCCATGGCTCAATCGGCCAGGTTAAGATCTATAAAGAAGAGCTAACCGCTCGATACCAATTGAAGGATCGAAATGGCAGCGAGAGGGGGTGAATGGTGCAATAAAAATTAAGAACTCCCCTTTACTGTATTTAAATTAAATCTACAAAGCACTCTGGATCTCTTAAGAAGAGTGAAGCAAAATCAGAGAATGAAAACAAACTTGGATATTACGTCAGAAATCGGAAGGTCCGATTCTACCCGTGATAGTTCCGCACTCCGTAGTTCCGGATCATGCGGAAGTTCCGCTGCGATAGTTCGTAGTGGACAATCGGAAGTTCGATTGTCTGACCAGAACGGTCGCTCGGGTTTTCCAAAAATCCAAAAGACTAAATCTTGAATGCTCTTCTCAGGTCAAGTTTCACAGGACATCATCCTAAACACCATCTTGACCTTATGGAGAAGAATCGCAAACAAAGATTCAATAATCAAGTCAAAAACGGATTTCTTGAAGAAGGGGCAAGAAAGACCAAAACCCGAAATAGACACGATTCTCTGATTCCTAGTTCATGAAACTTTGAGGATACATTAGCAATATCAAAACGAATCTAGATATCAAGTTTCATGCTATTTCATAGGACGAATCAAAAGATACATAAAAACCCTAAATATTCAACATGAAGGGAATAAAGAGAGGCATAGACAAGTAATCAAAAACTCAGAGTTTCATTGATAGAAGCCAAGAGATTACAGAGGAAACACAGAGGAATGATTACAAGGATTTTCGGTTCATTCTCTCCAAACCAACAAAAACTCAAAAAAGCAAAACAAAACCTTTTGCTAGAGCTAACCCTAATTTTCTCTCTCAAAGTCTAACCCTAACAACAGGGGTTGAGCTCTATTTATAGCCTTTGCTTAATGGGCCTCCAACCCGTTAAGCCCGCTACACCGAACGGAACCGCCTCCACTTGTGCCGCTTTGCGAAAATACCGTTTCGCCCCTTGCGCACCTTCTGGAAGCCTCCCGTACGCCTTGCTGTCCTTGACACGCAACCACCTCAAGATTCACGCCGTCTTCGACACATCCCGACCGTTCTGACCTCAACGCCGCCTGCGCCTAGTCCGATCACCTCGTGTCTCGCCACGACTTCGTCTCGATGTCCTGCAGTCAACACATACAAAATCACATCACATAGCATTGCACAATATCATAGCATCAACATTTGTATAATACTCAAACTCATACAAAATCAAAATCACAAATTATCCTTCTCGCCTGCGATTCGGTCACAATCGGAAGTTCCGCACTTACCACAGCGGTAGTTCCGATTTTCGGAACGTCCGCACTTGTCAGGATTATCGGAAGTTCCGCGCTTAACACTGCGGAACTTCCGATCTTCGGAACATCCGCCTTTCCAGATTTTCAAATCCGATTACCATCTCAGAGGAAACTTAACACCAGTATTTATCGAACACTCCGCTACCTCATGTGCGGAAGTTCCGATTTTCTTCAGCCGAACTCAAAACCCAGGTTAATCGGAAGTTCCTATTTCCAACGCCAGTAGTTAGATTATCGGACTTCCGCTCTATACACGGTAGTTCCGATTTCCACGATTCAACCTGAAGCAGTCCAAACCTAAACACTCAACTCTCAACCTATTCAACACAATGTCAAATACTCATCACTCAGAATGGAGGACCTCTCACATGGTCTCTCACATTTGAATTTATTTGAGTTCTTTTGAATTTTGTTTGAATTTGGATTATTTTCGCGTATAGATTTTGACGACTCCGGAAAGCTTGACCCTATTGAAGAAGTAGAATACCAAGATTTTGAACAAGACAAGTTACACCATTGACCATTTTGCCCCCAATATTTAAAATTATTTAATTTCTGTTTTAAATTATTATTGCATGCATAATTGTATTTAATTATTTTAAATTCCTGTTTTAAATATTTAATTATTCCAATTCGTTTGTATAGCCAAATTTGATTGTTGTATTATCAATTCCTTGTAACCTTAGTCAAATGAATTTAAAAATAAATATATGCTTAGCAAATGCTTAGACCATGAAATATCTGATTTTGGTAGAATTTAGCCAAAACTTTATAAATTGATAAAAAGCCTATGACATTGCTTTGTCATGGTGGACTTTTGCAAATGTCTTTGAAAATTATAAAAATAAGAGAAAATGGTTTGTACTTGGGCAAACATGGACCGTTGGTGGGTGCAGGTTTATGCACGGGCTCGTCTGGTTAGCACTGAGACCCAGGGTTTTTATTGAAAGTTGCCCAAGTAGGTTAAGGACCGGTCTTTGAGCCGCATCTTGAAAAAGCTCCACCGTACTACCACATGTTCTGTATGGGCAGAACCAGGCTTAATAATTTGTCTTACCTCATTATTGTTTATGCCATTTTTTTGTTGTGTGGGTGTCGGATAGACTTTATTCCCACTTGGCGCAAGAGGGGGTTTCCGGCAGGTGGTTTGCCTAATGGAAGTGAAACCTTAGCGGGCATATTGGTATTGAGGTAATGCATTGGAAACACCTTGTGATAATTGCCCAGTCACACGCCTAAGGAAGCTTGTATTGGCCGACATAACGGGCAAATTATCTCGTGTGGGTAAAGTTGTACCCCTCTGCAGAGTGTAAATCTATTCGAATAGCCGTGTCCACGGTTATGGACATCTTGAGCAAAGCCACTCTAAGTTAGATTTGTTTTGGTTTTAAAATAACTTTGGACATGATTTGAGGATGGTTAATCCTTGTGGTAAAATTGGGCGGGTAGCCTTGTGATAGGAGGGTATCCTTCACCATGTTTCATATGGAGGTTATCCACTATAAAATGATGAACTTCAAATTTGATTTTAGCTATGGAATAAAAATATGCCTTGAAACTTAGTATAAATATTTAAACCAAAAAGGTGATTTACATAAATAAACCCTATAACCTTCCTTTGAATAACTTATGCATGCATTCTAAATTACGTATTGGGTGTAATTTGCGAGCACGATTGTAGTGCTCACTCTTCTGAATATTATTATTCAGAGAAGACTTCTATCCGTAGGTGAGGAGCGGGGCGATTAGGCGTGACCTCGGGCGATTGCATGTGGCGTATCGTGTGGCTTACCATTATATTTTGCTTCCGCTTAATGTTTTATTTGGCCTCCGGCCCCAGTTGTAATAAACTCTATGCTTATTAAATAAACGCGCTGGATATGTTTGTGATAACATTTTTGTGACTGTGTACACTGGAAATCCTGGACTAGTGTATGAACACAGAGAATTCGGGATCCTTCGTTCCCGGGTTCGACAAGAATCTATAAGAGTATCGGGGGTAATAGATATTGTTTACTCATTGTGGATGATTACTCTAGATATACATGGTTATTCTTCCTAGATAACAAAGCCAAAACCTCCAGAATTTTTAAAAGTTTTACAAAAAGGGCTCAAAATGAACTTGATTTCAAAATTAAGAAAATCCGTAGTGATGATGGTTCCAATTCAAGAACACTAAAATTGAATAGTTTTACTGATGAAATTAGAATAAAACATGAATTTTCTACAACCTACACTCTGGAGCAAAATAGAGTTGTAGAAAGGAAAAATCGAACATTAATTGAAATGACTAGGACAATGCTTGATGAATATAATACTTTTGATAGTTTTTGGGCGGAAG
Organism: Hsuehochloa calcarea; assembly: GCA_036346395.1. Lineage (NCBI taxonomy): Eukaryota > Viridiplantae > Streptophyta > Magnoliopsida > Poales > Poaceae > Hsuehochloa > Hsuehochloa calcarea. Next base: position 12,843,025 of record CM070604.1, on the reverse strand, counting down.
CAATCAATACCGCTTGTCATGCCATAAATCGTCTCTATTTACATCGTCTTTTGAGAAAGACTTCTTATGAGCTTCTTGTTGGAAGAAAACCAAATATTTTACATTTTCGTGTATTTAGTTTCAAATGTTATATTTGAGAAAATGTGTTCGTCTTTCAAAATTTGCAAGTCGATGTGATGTTAGTTTTGCTTTGATATTCATCAAATAGCAAAGCTTATCGTGTCTTTAACAAAAATATCAGTTTGGTTGAAGAAAGACATGGTGTTCAATTTGATGAAACTAGTGGCTCTCAATAAGAGCATGATGATTTGGATGATGTAGAAAGTAAAGCTTTAAGGGAATCAGTGAAGAATAAACAAGTTAGAGACATCAAGCCAAAAAAAGATGCAAATGACCCATCATCTTCCACTCAAGTCGAACTTCCCACATCTTTCACAACAAATCAAATTGAAATTGATGAAGAGGATATCAAGGAAGATGATCAACCATCAACCTACCACTAGGAATTCATAATGCAATAGCCAAAGATCATCCAATAGATCAAATATTAGGTGATGCAAGTAAGGGTGTTCAAACTTGATCTCGTGTCACTTCTTTTTGTCAATATTACTCTTTTGTCTCTTCTCTTGAGCCAAAACATGTAGATGAAGCATTCAATGATCTGGATTGGGTAACTACCATGCACGAAGAACTCAATAACTTCATTCGAATGATGTTTGGACATTGGTGGTGAGACCTAAAGAACACAACGTCATTGGTACAAAATGGGTCTTTAGGAACAAGCAAGATGAAAATAGAATAGTTGTAAGAAACTAAGCAAGATTAGTCACTCAAGGATTCTCTCAAGTCGAAGGTTTGGATTTTGGTGAAACATTCGCTTCCGTAGCTAGACTTGAGTCAATTCGGATATTACTTGCTTTTGCATCAAGATTTGATATTAAATTATTTCAAATGGATGTCAAAAGTGTTTTTCTAAATGAAAAAATATTTGAACTTATTTTCATTGAGTAACCATCTGGTTTTGAAGATACTAAGAATCCTAATCATGTCTATAAACTCTCCAAGGCGCTCTATGGTCTTAAACATGCTCTTATAGCATAGTATGAACGCCTTAGAGATTTTCTAGTTTCAAAAGGATTCAAAATTGACAAAATTGACTCAACTTTGTTTACAAAAGTCTTAAATGATAATTTCTTTGTTTGCCAAATTTATGTTGATGATATTATATTTGGATCTACAAATTAAGATTTTTGCAAGGAATTTGGTGATACGATGCTCAGAGAATTTGAAATATTGATAATCGGAGAGCTTAGCTATTTTCTTGGACTTCAAATCAAGCAACTCAAGGATGGAACCTTTGTAAGCCAAAGATTTGATCAAGAAATTTGGCATTAAAGATGGAAAGCCTATCATGACTCCCATGGCAACCAATTGTCATCCCGACCTTAACGAGGGAGGTAAACTGTGTGTTTAAAGCTTTATTAATCTATGATTGGTAATTTGCTTTATCTTAACGCATCTCCCAATATTATGTTTAGTGTTTGCATGTGTGCACGATTTTAAGTATCACCAAAAGAGTGCCATTTTGTGGCCGTAAAAAGAATTCTAAGATATTTAAAGCATTCCTCTAGCATTGGCTTGTGGTATCCCAAACGTGCAAAATTTGATTTAATTGGATATTCGGATACCGATTATGCGGGTTAGAAAGTGGATAAAAAACACCTCGGGTAGTTGTCAATTCTTAGGAAGATCCTTAGTGTCATTATCATCCAAGAAACAAAATTTCTGTAGCCCTATCCACCGCCAAAGCCGAACATGTCTCTGTGGAAAGTTGTTGTGCTCAATTGCTATAGATGACACAAACTTTGATGTATTATGGATTAAAAATTGAAAATATACCTCTTTTGTGTGACAATGATAGTGTCGTGAAGATTGCAAATAATCCGGTCCAACACTCAAGAACCAAGCATATAGATATCTGACGTCATTTCTTGAGATATCATGTGGGCAAAGGAGATATCAAAATTAGCCATATAAGGACCGATGACCAATTAGCTGATATCTTTACCAAAACATTAGATGCAAGCCGCTTTTGTAACACCCTGGCTATTCGGAAGCCAAGATGTCACGCAAAACTATCAAACTACTAAGAATAACATTAAAGCTGGATTATACAGATTCAATCAACAATAATTTCTAAAGAATGACAATAAACGATCACGATTCATGGAAAGAATGGATAAGCAGATATAATACCACGAGCAGTCAAGCAATACCAAAGTTGGATTATTACAAATCTGGAAATTTATTTAACAAGTTGGCTTGACTGAAAGGTAATAATAATTATTTTGATTGGATAAAAGTGAAGTGCAGTGTGCCGAACTACCCCACCAAATCACCTTCTTCTCCTCAATTACCTAATTAAAACATACAAAGCAAGGGTGAGTCGAAGACTCAGCAAGTACATACAAGAATAATCAAACATAGAGTGGACAACACAATCCAGTTGAATTACGAACAAATCTTGGAACATATATATGATTGAATGGAATGAATACATGAATGGATGGAATGAAAGAATGCATTGAAGGAATGGACTAATCACGACTTATCTGGGTATAGCGAGTGATACACCGTCGGTGTTCACTTAAGCCCGTACTTCACAAAGTACGGGGACCCAATCACCGTATGAAGAACGTTTCATACGGGTGTCCAAGTTGCCACATTGGAATGGTGGTCAACACTACCCACATTGGAATTGTGGGTTTTCAAATGCCCATCTTTGGAATTGATGGGTCTTTCAAATGCCCATCTTGGAATTGATGGGACTTACCAAAAGAATCCACTTAGTGGTCATAATGAATTTTATGAATGAATATGATGATTTCTCATGGTATGAATGAATAACACACATTAGTGGAAAAGACACATGGCATTCAACAACATGTGTAAACAAGTATGAGTATGCATTCCCACACAACATAATATATCAAGGATGCCACACAAGTTAGTTGCATGTAATGGAATGCAACAACTGAAATGAATGCTAATTCTTTAATCACAAGAATCATCTTCTTGAAATGAAATAAACATCAGGATCGATAGAAAAAGGCATTCACAATTTATCCTAACATCAAGCAAACAATTGGAAACATCACCAAACAACATATGGTACTTGCCTTCCGCGATGTGACGTAATAGGAGGACACGAAGATGCCCCTCCACTCACCGCCTCACCGCCTACACAAATGTATAATCGAAATAAGAATAACAAGGCATGACATTGCTACAAGAGCCCTTCCATCCCCTCTATCTCTCCCACCCAAACAACGGGATCAATTTTACCAAGTTTACCCAACAGCCCGATTACCGCTAAACTGGTAGCGATACTAGAAAAATCACCATTCATTATCTGTAACTCCAAAAGACCTGAAACCAGTACTCACTGAATCTTAACAGATCAGGATACAAGACATTAGTTGGTGGAGTCCCCTGATTCGGCCAAAACAAAGGGCTAATTAATAGCTAAACACAACCCATCTACGTCTGTCCAGAATACAGATCAGAGATAAAGAAAATGGCGTAACTTTCAACCTATTGATCCAATGAGAATGATTCTTATCAGCTTGGAAAGATAATTTTAAGGGCTAAAATAACTTAGTTGGGTGAAGGTTCTGATTCGGCCCCTAATTTGAACAAAACTGAGGGACAAACCTACTGACCTCAGTTTTCAGACAGACCGGACAGTTCGTAATCAAAAATTCATATCTCCCAAAATACAGATCGGATTTTTCTGATCTCGGTGCCAAAAGAAAGCTAACGTTCCTGGAATAAAACTCTAGAAGGGAAAAACCCCAGATTCGGCCTCTACAGTAGTCTAAACAATAGATGAAAATACTAACAATTATCTGCCCAAAATTCAAAACAGTGGTAAAGAAAATATCATAACTTTCATTATACAGATCCAATGGAGATGATCTTTATCAGCTTTCAAAGATAATTTAAAGGGCTACAATAACTTATTTGGGTGGAGGTTCTGGAAATGCCTCTAACTAAATCAAAACCTAGGATCAAGCCGACAGATCTTTCTCGTCAGACAGACAGAACAGCGCGCACTAAAAAAATCATATCTCCTAAACCGTAAGGCGGAATCACGTGATCGCGGTGGCTATGGAAAGCTAAGAACAATACCTACAACTTTCTAATAGATGGACAGGACAGAAAACTAACGCATCTTACCCACAATCGACGTACAAGGCGGTGCACAGCAAGGGGGAAGGGGGGCGGCGGCTCCAAAGGGGGGAGGGGGAGAGAAATGTAGAGTTTAGGGTTTGGGGGGTGGGAACCCCCCCTCTTATGGCCAGCCACCACATGGCCCCTCTGGGCCGTGGCGAGCCCAGTTGCCGTGAAATCACGAAAACCCCGGTGAAAAGATGATTACGGTTTTCGATTAGCTCCTCTTAGAAACTTTTTCTAATAAGCCGAATCACCTTCGGGGTATTACATTCTACCCCCCTTAATGGAATTCGACCTCGAATTCTAACCGGCAACTAATACCAGAACGAATTTCCAAGGAGTTGAATTCAACGGATTTAACATGTACCAGAAACAAACGGGTCTGGATACTGCTCGCGCATGCGAGACTCTATCTCCCAAGTAGCCTCTCTCTCGGAATAGAGAAACCACAAAGCAAAGATGTGAAGCGACGTCTGACCTAACAATCAACTTGAACTTTCTAGGTACACTCATCAGAAGAGGATCGAAGGTAAGACCTTACTCGATGGTTAACGTGTTTAACTTAATCTCAAACTTTGAATGGTCCTGCTGCTCTCTCAGCACCAGCACGCACCTTACGTTGCGTACTTCGCGTATGTACCCGTGACGGTCAAAGCGATAAGCCAGCTTCCTAATTTCTTCTACTGCCGGAAATGAAGAGAATCCAACTGAAAAATAGAGAGTTCTCATCGCAACCACGCAATGTTAACTCTTCACCAAAAAGGTTAAATCCCAAATGTGACTATTCATCAGTAAAGCAATTCCACTTCCAATGAATCAATTTGCGAAAGAACACCACGAAAACCAAAGAGAAATTTGCTTGAATACTCAAATCAAATATTTCTTTTACTCATTGAATGGAAAGATTCATCATGCCAACACTGACCCCAACTCAAAGTCAGAAAACACTTATCAACAGCACAAAACCCAAACGAGAAGCAAGGAAACACATCATTTTCCGAGGAAACATCCTTTCTTCCGCTTCTCTCTTCGAGGAGTAAAACTTCTCTCCAATATTGGAATTCGAATTCATCGCATCCCTCAAGAGATTAAACCTCTTAATTGAACATTATCAAATTATGCTCAAACTGAAATACATCATCCACACCATGGTGGAGAGACTCCATTGAATTTTTTTTGATTGCTCTAGACATCTCGTTCTACTATTCAACTTTAATTTGATTAAAGGCACCCAAAGCACCACAGGATAGATACCACACGATCACATTACCTCAAATTTTCAAGAACAACTCAGAATTGTCAGTACGCATGCTAATGTACTGCTTCAAAAGGGTTCTAGCATAAACAAATGCAAAGCCCAGATTTAACTTCCAAAACCTCTACAACAGATTGCTCTTATAACTGATAGTGAAATCATCGAATTAAATCTCCAATATTACCACCATTCTAACATACTCACTCATTGACATCATCAGAAATCACCCACACCATCTCGCAATGCTATCCAATTGCGTTACTCTATAAATTCAATCAAGGTTTCCATACCTCCGATAATCACCAACCTTTCAATCTGAATTGAAGTTCGGAATTTCACTATACAGTGTTAATCGGTAGTAACACTTTTGGACTTATTTGAAGCCAAACACTCCATGTGAATTAATATTTTTTCCTCAAGAGATCTGAGATCAAATCAATTTCACATTCTTCTACTCCTCCAATAACTTGGTAGCAAAATATCACCACTACCAAAACTTAACCACCACCAAACAGTTGCCAATAAACGCTTTGGAAAACCCTGCAACAAAACTTTTGGGTCTTTCTCAAAAGAAAGAGGCGAATAAGGACAAGCTTCGTCACACAGAAAAACGTTGTTCATCACGGCGAGCAAGAAACCATAAGAAATATTCTGATAAAAGGTGACTTTAGAAAACGGAAATTGAGTTCACAGTTGAGGGAACACATTCCTCAGAAGATAATAGCAAATAACAACCGATAAGAAAACGGCATTACGATTGAAACTCGAAATCTTTTGAGTGAAAAGGGCAGAAAAATTTAGGCAATAACTCATTGAACCTAGGTGGAGTCCACAATTGAAAACATGAGCCTCACAAGAAGAGAATGTTGGATCTTTACAGATAAGAACAACGAGCATTCAAGATCAAAACACTCGTATCACTGAAGAACCATTATAACTCTGCAACAAAACGTTTTACGTGGCAAACTTCGTTTATCATAATTAACTGGGACCTCCAATAGGTCATGAACACAAAACTCGAAATTGAATCATTTTGGAAACATCAAGAAAGGTGGTCAAACTTCTTTCTCTATAAAAGAATCAACCTTACTCTCACATTACTGATCGTGTCAATAAACCTTCTAAAGGGAACATGACAAATCGGGTCATAAAATTTTCAAAGATCAAATGGAATTGTAATAACAACTTATTCTAGAAAAGAATTCTGGTACGAAAACCACAAAGTTGAACAAACGTGACACCCAGCACTACAAAACTCTAGAGAATGGGGATTTCGACACTTTTCTTTCCAAAGGGAGGTTCTAAACTCCAACACTCCAAATATTCCAAAGAAATGAACATAGTCGAAATTTTCTTCAATGAACTTTGTGAAAGGAAATTTTCATTCTCGAATCATCAAGCGGATAACCGAGCTACCCTTATCAACAAGAGAGATAGGGCTAACATAAAGAGAACGATCTTGTCAAGAATAACGTTCACAACCAGCAATGAGAGCTCCGCAGCCACAAAGGCAAGAAACTATTTTGAAAAATAAATAGGGTCTAATAGAAACCCGTAGCCCACAATCTTTGTTTGGGTGCAACCCAGACTTTAGCATAACCAAGCACTCCAAAAGGGTTTTAACGCTTTTCTTGGAAAAGAGATGCATCAAATTTCAACAAGCGAGGGTTCCAAAAGGAATACATTGAGCCAATGCTTTCTCGTGTTAACGATCTTGCAACAACAATTCTCATTAGGCAAACCATCAAACGAGTAAATGAGTCGCTCTTTTCCAATGAGAAAGAAAGAACAACTATGAAAATATCAATGTTGCCAATTTACAAAGATCATTCGTAGTAAAAACAATTCGACAATCGAAAAACAATAATGTTTTCAGAGTACCATTAAAGGCCTATTTAAACTCGTCTACCAAAATCATGAACCCAAGAGAATTTCATCAATCGCCACCGGACAAGAATTTGTCAAATTCGAAAATCAAGGAAGAGAACGACGTACTAAAGCAGCCCAAGAGAAATATGCAAGATCAATACACACTTGATAAAGAACTTGCAAAAGAAGTCTTCCAATACCGAGATTCCAAACGAACGAATGAGTTAAATTTTCCCAATAGGGGTAAAACAAGTCTTTTGTGAAAAGAGGAGTCTTGCGTTTGAACTATGCTCACGTGGAGCAGAAATATCACAATAGTCGAAAAGGCAATATTTATTTCAAAGAACGAATCAGAGAACTACTGGAGCTTGCCTTCTTCATTAAAACCCCAATTTCAAAAGAATACACGAACTGCCAGGAACCACAACCAGGAAACCGGATATCGGTTCGAGAAAGGCAACAAGTTCATCAATGAGCTCATGCTCAATCTGAGCTTATGGAGCAGAGGTAAGAAGTTCTCTAATATCATACTACAAGCGATGGTGTAGCTGGCAAAACCTGGACATCAACCACGAACTCAAGCGATCAACGCCCAGCTAGCGAAACGCATAACTAATGCAATCAATTATGAATATATATATTTATATCGGATCATCTCATGACGATCATAGAATAATTTCATAGATAGAGGTTATCACATCATATCATGGATTAACACATCATAGCACAACACAATTTAACAACGACTCAATACTCGAGTCACCACAATTGAAATGCGGAAGCAACAGTTTACCCAACCCCTCCTAATGTGCACAGTGTGTCAATTTAATATGTTTGAATGAACCACGGACCTAAAGCCCGCTCGATACCAATCAGTAACACCACGGCTATTGGAAGCCAAAATATCACGCAAACCTATCAAACTACTAAGCATAGCATTAAAACTAGATTATCCAGATTCAATCAACATAAATTCCTAAAGAATGACAATGAACGATCACTAGAATCTTGGTAAAGAATGGATAAACGGTCATAATACCACGAACAGTCATGTAACATCCCAAATCTGGAATTGAGTTTCAAGTGTAAGAAAATCAGGAGGAATTAAAACTTTTCTTGCATCTTGAAACCCACGGTCATTTTGTAATTCTTTTAAAAGAATTGTGGAAGATCAAATTCAAATCCTCATTCGGCGCTAATCAAAACCCCCTTGTCATAGACCTTGTGCCAAACCCTTGGAGATATTTCTCCGAGTTCTAGGAAGCTTGGCAACACCTCCAGATTATCTCATGACTTTTAGAAATTATTTGATGATTCTTGGAGGCGAGTCAAAGCTTGGTCAAACCCTAGCTTCCTCTTCCGCAATTTACGAGGAAAATTGATACATTAGAATCTCTGGAAATTTCATATGAGGTTCCTCCTTACGTCGGCAAACTCCAAATTAAAATTTCATAATTTTTGGAGCTTGCTTGCTACCTTAAATAATTCCTCAAAATCGAGTTATTCAAATCCAAACCCTAATCTGGTTTGCACTGTTAAAAGGGTTCGAATCGGACTCGGGCCCGAGCCACCGACTCGGTCGATCCACTAGCCGTGCCTACTCGGTTGTTCGGCGCTAGGGTCGTGAGCCGTTGGATCGGTATCGAGCGGTCTTCGACCACCAACGCCGGAGTCGTTGTAAACCATCCGATCTAACTAAGCCGTTGGATCGGTATCGAACGACCTTCGACCCGATCGACGGCGATCGTTTCAATCCGCTCGATCGGCAAATTTCACCATTCGATTCCAATCCGACGACCAACGAGTCGTCTCCTCCTCCGCCCACGCGTGAGCTCGCCATGGCGTCGCGCAGGAGAAAAGCGATGGCGTCGCGATCCACACTATGTCCACCTTTAAGCGGCTAGTTACGGCGCATTAAATGCCTGTCGCGCTCATCTTTGAGAGGGCCATGACCCAACTCCCCATCGCTCTCAAGTGCTCTCATGGCGTTGTTGACCCGATTGAAAAACCCGCCGTTGCTCTCTGCCATTGCTCTATTTAAACTCCTTTGCTTCACCCTTGGCTTCTTTTAGCACTTTCGCAACTCCATTAGCACTCACCGGCTTGCTTGAGCTGCGATCCCGCGCCTCTCTTCGACCGACATTGTTGAGTGTGGAGCTTGGTGGAGGCGGTGCGTGGGTTTTCTTCTTCAAGTCTTCGCCTCTACTCCCCTTTACTCTTTGGAGCTTAACTCTCACGCGGTTTGGTTCTCTCTGTGCCCGGTCGCTGTGGCTCTAGAGAACCTTACCACCGCCGTTCGGATACTCGTCGTCGGAGCCACTCCGTGGGTCTCTGGTCGTTCTTCGGCTCAAGTAAGTCCGTATTGCCCTGTAGGAGCTCAGGCGGGTTCGTTTTTCTTTTGGTATTGTTCGTTCGGGAGTCCTCCCGAGCCATACCTTCTCGGCCGCACTCCATGGTCGTACCACCGTAGCAGCTATACTCCGACCAGTACTGGCCGCCGGTCGAACCCTTCAACTTTTGGGACACTCATCCGCGCCTTGGTGGGGCGCCGCTGTGGTCGGAGATCGCCGCCGAGCCACTGGCAAAGCGTGCGGGAGGCGTCACCTAGTGGTCGGATTTCCGACCAGTTACCCTAGCTTAGTCGTAAGCTCTACTACGATGTATAAATGGTCGTAGGTCTTATTACGACTATGCCAGGGGCATGAGTCCTTCTACGACTAGTACCTAGTCGTAAGTTCCATTACGACTTGTACCTGGTCGTAAGTTCTTCCACGGCTGGAACTTAGTCGTAAGACTTGCTACGACTACGTCATAGTCGTAGGTTTCTTTTACGGCTACTACCTGGTCGTAAGACCTTCTTTCGGTCGTAGTTTTGGCATTAAGAATTCAAGTCAATTGGTTCTTGTTGCTAAATTCTTTATAAATCAGTGTCTTGCTTCGGTAAGATTTTCAGAATTTTTGGAAAAAGTTTGCTGTTGAGTCCTTGCACTTTATTCGTTCTTATCGATTGCTTTTCGCTTTCTCGTTAGGATCCGAAGAGCACATTGACAACATAAGTGATCCCCAGCTACATCTTGACCCTAAGCAGCAAGCAGTTTGATCATGTTCATCCCATTATTTTTCAAGTCTACTATATTGCTTTCAACTCGTATGTATGCATTGCTATTTTGTTGTTAAAATACGGTTAGTGTCCTATAGTTGCATAATCTGTAGGACTTGTTTATCCGCTACTACCATGAGCTTAGGTTATTGGCTGTGGTCGGAGTTCGATGGATGGACTCCGGTCACTTAGTAGTTTCCGATTTGAAATTGCTTAGAGATGCTTAGTTCCGGTAGTACTGGGCGATCATCGATTGTAGTCGATGATCTTGATCACATCACTTATTATGTCATTACGACCAGCACTTGTGCTTTGTTATTTTGTAAAGTCAAAACCTAAAAATGGAAAACTGATTTGGACTTGGGCAAGTGGTCGGATGGTGGGTTATTGGGTTTGTGGATGTCTTGCCTAAGTCAACAAGGACCGAACATCTTGTGTCACACTCTCCAAGCATTTTTGCGTACTAACCACGCGAGAGGGATATGGGACCTCTCTTGACTTAGTACTTTGGCGTGGGTTATCTCCGAGTCGCAGGAGGGGGTTGTGTGTGTTGTGTGAAACATGATATGTGGTCGTGTTCTTTTGTGGGTGTGCGGTGGTGGAGATTCCGGGTAGGCTCTCCACCTCGAGGAGCGTCGTAGTTGTCCAAGGCTTTACCCGGGAAGGGTAGTTGACCGAGGCTTTACGATGACTCCGACACAACGTATGGGTTTCTATCCATACGGGCGGCTCGTGAATAATTCACAATATTGGAAACGTCTCGTAAGACTTAGCCGCGCCGGTATACCTTCGGAAGTGTGCTTAATAGCTTGGCAAAAAGTTGGTCTGGCGTGTGGGTAAGTTGGTACACCCTGCAGGGATAAAACTATTCGAATAGCCTCGTCCTAGGTTATGGACACGCTTGGTTAGGTTTTGCAAGAGTTAGACTTCAACCTTTTAAACTAAAATTTGACATGGGTGGTATGAATGGGTAATTCATGCTATTGTTGTGGTGACCACTGGTCGTGGTCACTTCGAGTGATTCTTTGTTCCTATCTCTTTCGTTATATTGTTGTCTTTTGCGATTATTTGATCATTAAAAACCGATTTGATTAACATTGCCTTCAATCTATTACATTATTGCAAATGGAAAATTGCTTTATGCTAGAACCAAAACATACAGCCTCCACTTCTATGAGCTTGCATGTAGCTTATGTACAGGTTTGTTACACCATCTGTGAGTCTTGCGAGTACATTCAAAGTACTCACCGGCTTTTGCCAGCTGCTTTTGTTTGCAGGGGAAGGAGGTGAGCCCCAAGGGCCTCACTTCTGTGAGATGTGCTTCGGGTTTGGCGACTAGCTTGGCGGTCCGGTCGGTTGCCTTGTGGGTTAAAGGCACACTGGTTGGCTCTTTTGTTGTAGCCATCTTATGGCACTTTTGCTTCCGCTGTTTAATTATTGTTGTCTCTTTTATTGTTGGCTGGTTGGCCTCTCTTTTGTAATGACTCGGTTTTATATTATCAATACTTCTGTTCTGTTCTGTGTTTCGGTTCTATGTGGATGAATGGAATTGATACATAATTTTGTGATGAGGTGTGTATACTGCACTCTGGGAAGTATACATGTCTCGAGTCTCGGATTATCTGTTTTGTGATGCTAGGACCGGATGGATGGTTAAGCATTACAAGCCGGATAAACCGGGGTCTCACAAGGTTTTGGTATCAGAGCCATGCTGACCGTAGTAACCCAAGCTTGGTCGTCTTTTAGGATATTTTGAAAAACTTAATTTCAAAGTATCAAATGATTTTTGAAAGCTTAAGTAAGTTCTCAGATTTTATTCCTTACCTATCTTAGCTTTCTTCATCTCATCTCCCTCTGATTTGAGTTTTAAAGGTTGTTTTCCTCTCATCTCCGTTTCAAAGATAGTGTTATCGATTAAATGGGTTTTGGGAACCACGGAGTTTGGCAAATTGAAGTGCTTAGGGTTTTGAAGTTTCTGGACTGAAGATTTCGGCTAGAGGCTTGGATGCGGAATCTGGACAACACGCCTCAATTTCCAGACAGCGAGCTCAATGGTTTCTGATGGGACCACTGAGCTTGGCAAGTTGAAGTGTGCCAGATTTTGAAGTTTCTAGAATGGAAGACTTCGGCTGGAAGCTTGGATGCAAAATCACTACAACAACTTCAATTTCCGGACAGCAAGCTCGATGGTTTCTAATCGGGTGGAAAATGAGAGGGTGATTCAACTAAAATTTGTGGGGTTAAAAAGGGGTAAGATGTGATACTAGTTAGCTAAGTATCTAACACTATTTTCGTTGATTGAACCTTACTCTTTAATAGTATTAGATCTTACCTTAATATTCTGATTTTTATCTTCTCAAGCAATTACTCGTTCATGCAATACGGGTTAGTTGCATCGGGAGTTGAGCTTTGGTTTGGTAATTCCTTCTTTGTTTTTGGAGTCTTTTATAAGCATGTTTAAGATTATACACATCTTGTTTTTGGCTTTGGTTAGGGTGATATTCCATTCCCTAGTCGTTAGCTTTTCGCTTTCTTCGGCTTTGAATCTTTGAGTTTAGTTTTAACCAAAAATTTCTTGTAACAGGATGGCGGGACGCTTTCGCAGCGTGCCAAGGCGATCACCGGTCGGACGAGATCTTCCTCCTCCTCAGACCATGGCCGAGGTCCTTCTTGAGATCGAGCGCAACCGTCAGAGGATGAGGAGGTTCTTACGGGCGTCATCGCGCAACACTTCCGCCCTTACCGGTGCTTCGTGATCCGTGCAAGGAGTGGATATCGGCCGCGTGGGGACTCGCGGAGTTTCTTCGCACCCGGCCTCCCACGTTCTCTAGGTCCGAGGACTCGCTGAGCCATGAGCGATTGGCTTGTGCGGTTGGCGCAAGCCGCATAGCGCAGCGTGCGGAGCACGAGAAGGCGTTGTTCGCATCGCACCGGTGGAGGGTGCGGCTTTGTCTTGGTGGGAGAGCTTTCGCCATGCGACTGACGGTCACACCGTCACTTGGGAGGAGTTCCGCACCGCCTTCCGTCGAGTCACATTCCTTCCAAACTGATGAGGTCAAGAAGAAGGAGTTCTTGTCGCTCGGACAGGGCGTTTCTCGATCCACGGAGTATCTTCTGAGTTCAACCATTTGGCTCGTTATGCTCGGAGGAGGTGGCCACCGATGAGGCCAAGCGGGAGAAGTTCAAGGATGGTTTGTCCGAGGAGCCGCGGGACAAGCCTGCGTCGTCGACTTCCCGTTTCCGTGCCTTGGTGGACAAGGCCATTGTCGTGAGCACTCGGGGAGGGCACTTATGATTCCCGCAGCGTAAGTGGGTGGCCCGCAAGTCATCCGGGCCGGCTATTCCGCTTCGATCCGTCTCGGGGTTGCGTCCACAGCTTCACCCGAGGCCGTCTGCACTGTTCTTCGTCCCTTCGCAGCCGTGCCCGATCCACGCACTGCGAGTCGGCAGGTGGCCCCGCAACCCGGCCATCGAGTCACTTGCTTCACCTGCAACCAGAAGGGGCATTATGCGAACCAATACCCTAAGAAGACAGGAGCGGCCCCTCGTCCTAATGGAGGACGCGGGCAAGGAGGTGGTTCTTCTCAGGACCTGAAGATTGTCCCGGCTACCCAAGGCATGGGTAGTGGTCGCGTCAACCTCATCTCAGCAGAGGAGGCACAGGAGGCACTGACGTCGTGTTGGGTACACTTTCTGTTAACTCTCGCTCGCTACCGCTTTGTTTGATTCAGAGCATCTCATTCTTTTGTTTCGAGTCTTTTCTTTGCTATTAGTGAGCTCCTTTTTACCCCCTTGTTGGTCCCATTGCTCATTCGCTCTCCTGGGTTGGAGTTGAGAGCTGAATCTGAGAGTAGGGATGTCCCAATTGAAATTGAGGGAGTGAGATTCCTCGCGAATCTTATCCTCCTCCATTCAGCAAGTCTAGATGTAATTCTTGGTATGGATTGGTTGTCTCAGCATAAGGGACAAATCGATTGCGCCAAGAAGTGTATCTCTATCTAGTCCTTCCCATGGCGGGTTAAGCTTCGCCAAGGCCGCTAGGTCCGCATCTCTTCGCGCTTGAAGCGAAGCCCGCTCTAGATATTGGTGAAGTCCCGACCGTCCGTGATTTCATGGATGTCTTTCCTGAAGCTCTTCCAGGGATGCCACCAGTTCGAGACCTCGAGTTCGTCATTGAGTTGGTTCCCGGTACCGCCCCGATTTCAAAGAGGCATTATCGGATGCCACCGAATGAGTTGGTGGAGTTGAAGAAGCAACTTAATGAGCTGCAAGAAAAAGGTTTCATCCGCCCTAGCTCATCTCCGTGGGGTTGTCCTGCAATCTTCGTAAAGAAGGACAATACTTTGCGCATGTGCGTTGATTACCGTCCGCTTAATGAAGTAACGGTAAAGAACAAGTATCCATTGCCCCGCATCGATGATCTCTTTGATCAATTAACTGGAGCTCGGGTATTCTCCAAGATTGATTTGAGAATGGGATATCATCAAGTTCGGATACGACCTGAGGATATTCCAAAGACGGCTTTTTCTACTCGCTATGGCTTGTATGAGTACACCGTCATGTCATTTGGCTTAACCAATGCTCCCGCCTTGTTCATGAACCTCATGAATTCGGTATTCATGGAGTATTTGGATAAGTTTGTCGTGGTCTTCATCGATGATATTCTCATCTATTCCAAGGATGATGAGCAACACGATGAGCATCCGAGGCTTGTGTTAGGCAAGCCGTGAGCATCACCGTATGCAAAGTTCAACAAGTGCGGCGTTACGGTTGAAGGAAGTGGCCTTCTTGGGTCATATTCTTTCAAGAGAGGCGTGGCCGCTGACCCTAGCAAGGTCGGCGACGTTCTTTCGTGGTTCACCTACTTCGATAACCGGTCGCGGAGTTTTCTTGGTTTAGCGGGATATTATCGCCGTTTTATCGAGAACTTCTCCAAGATCGCGAAGCCGATGACGGAGTTGCTTAAGAAGGACAAGAAGTTCTTGTGGTCCGATGCTTGTGAGGAAAGTTTCCAAGTACTCAAGAAGCGTTTGACCACCGCTCCCGTCCTCGTTCTTCCCGATATTCGCCGGAGCTTCGATATCTTTTGCGATACTTCTCGCCGAGGACTCGGTTGTGTCCTTATGCAAGAAGGCAAGGTAGTAGCCTATGCATCAAGGCAATTGAGACCTCATAAACTCAATTATCCTACCCATGACTTGGAATTGGCTGCCGTGATTCATGCACTTAAGATTTGGCGACATTACCTAATCGGTAATCGTTGTGAAGTGTATTCGGATCACAAAAGCCTAAGGTATTTGTTCACCCAACCAGATCTGAACCTCAGGCAAAAGGGATGGTTGGAGTTGGTCAAGGATTATGACATGGGTATTCACTACCATCCGGGCAAGGCTAATGTCGTTGCCGATGCGCTTAGTCATAAAGCGCATTGCAATACCTTGTTGCTCGAGGCGTCACCGCCCTTCGAAGGAATTCCAGCGTCTCAACTTAGGTTTGGTTGAGCATGGTTCCCTCATTGCCTTGGTTGTGCAACCAACCTTGGTGGATCGGATTAAGGTCGCTCGAGAATCGGATCTTTGGGGTGAGCGCATAAAGGAAAATGTCAAGAGCGGAACGACCAAGTGCTTCTCGAGGATGAGCATGGTGTTGTAAGGTTCGAGCAACGCCTTGTGGTTCCAAAGAATATGGAATTGCGGAGTTTGATTCTCCGTGAAGCCCATGATTCGCCTTTGTCTATTCATCCCGGGGCCACAAAGATGTATCAAGATCTCCGTCAGAGATTTTGGTGGACCCGAATGAAGAGGGAGATTGCGGTTCGTTCCGAGTGCGGCGTGTGTCGCCGTGTCAAGGCCGAGCATCGGCGTCCAGCAGGCGCCACCTTTGCCTATTCTGAATGGAAGTGGGATTCGATCGGGATGGATTTTATCACCGGTCTGCCCCGAACGTCCAAGGGCAAGGATTCCATCTGGGTTGTCATCGATCGATTGACCAAGGTAGCCCATTTTCTGCCAGTGTGGACGAACCTCAGTGTGAGTCTGCTCGCGGACCTCTATATCTCCCGCATTGTCTGCTTGCATGGTGTACCGAAGACGATCGTTTCGGATCGTGGTGCACTTTTCACCGCCAGGTTTTGGAAGTGCTTGCAAGAGGCTATGGGAACCCGCCTCACATTTAGCACCGCATATCACCCCCAAACTGATGGTCAGACCGAAAGGGTCAACCAAGTGTTGGAAGATATGCTTCGTGCTTGTGTCCTCTCCTATGGAAAGAACTGGGAGAAGTGCTTGCCATTTGCCGAGTTTTCCTATAACAACAGTTTTCAAGCTAGTCTCGGCATGTTACCTTTTGAGGCCTTGTACGGGAGAAAGTGCAGAACCCCGTTGAATTGGTCGGAGACGGGCGAAAGATCTTTCTTTGGTCCGGACTCGATCCATGGGGCCGAGAGTCAAGTCCAGCTTATTCGTGATCGTTTACGCACAGCTCAATCTAGGCAAAAGAGCTATGCGGATCGCCGTCGTCGCGAGTTGAGCTTTGAGCCCAATGACTTTGTGTATCTCAAGGTCTCTCCTTTGAAGGGCCATCAGCGTTTCGGCGTCAAGGGCAAGTTAGCTCCTCGATATGTCGGTCCTTACCGTGTTGTCGAGAAGAAAGGGGCTGTTGCCTATAAGTTGGAATTGACAGCTGCACTAGAGGGGGTACATGATGTGTTCCATGTGTCCCAATTAAAGAAGTGCCTCCGTGTTCCGACAGAGGAAGCTCCGTTGGAAACTCTCGATGTCCAAGAAGATTTGACCTATCGCGAGCACCCATTACTCATACTCGATGAGGCCGAGCGAAGTACAAGGAATAGAGCCATCAGATTCCTTAAAGTTCAGTGGTCGAACCATTCTGAGGATGAGGCTACTTGGGAAAGGGAAGATCGTCTCCGTGCAGACTATCCATCTTTCTTTACCGAGTGAGCCAAATCTCGGGACTAGATTTTTGTAAGGGGGGGAGGTTTTGTAACATCCCAAATCTGGAATTGAGTTTCAAGTGTAAGAAAATCAGGAGGAATTAAAACTTTTCTTGCATCTTGAAACCCTGGTCATTTTTGTAATTCTTTTAAAAGAATTGTGGAAGATCAAATTCAAATCCTCATTCGACGCTAATCAAAACCTCCTTGTCATAGACCTTGTGCCAAACCCTTGGAGATATTTCTCCCGAGTTCTAGGAAGCTTGGCAACACCTCGAATTATCTCATGACTTTTAGAAATTATTTGATGATTCTTGGAGGCGAGTCAAAGCTTGGTCAAACCCTAGCTTCCCTCTTCCGCACTTCGGAGGAAAATTCATACATTAGAATCTCTGGAAATTTCATATGAGGTTCCTCGGTCGTCAAGAACTCCAGCTAAAATTTCATAATTTTTGGAGCTTGCTTGCTACCTTAAATAATTCCTCAAAAATCAGTTATTCAAATCCAAACCCTAACTGGTTTGCACTGTTCCGTAGGTTCGAATCGGACTCGGGCCCGAGCCACCTGACTCGGTCCAGTCCACTAGCTGTGCCTACTCGGTTGTTCGGGCGCTAGGGTCGTGAGCCGTTGGATCGGTATCGAACGGTCTTCGACCAGCCGAACGCTGGAGTCGTTGTAAACCATCCGATCTAACTAAGCCGTTGGATCGGTATCGAACGACCGACGATCGAGCGGCCGATCGTTTCAATCGCTCGATCCAAATTTCACCATTCGATTCCAATCCGACGACCAACGAGTCGTCTCCCTCCTCTGTCCACGCGCGCGTGAGCTCTGCCATGGCGTGCGCAGAGGAGAAAAGCAGTGGCGTGCAGTCCACACTATGTCCACCTTTAAACGGCTAGTTCTGAGCGCATTAAATGCCTGTCGCGCTCATCTTTCAGAGGGCCATGACCCAACTGCTCCCATCGCTCTCAAGTGCTCTCATGGCAGTGTTGACCCGACTGGAAAAACCCGGCCGTTGCTCTCTGCCATTGCTCTATTTAAACTCCTTTGCTTCACCCTTGGCTTCCTTTAGCACTTCGCAACTCCGCTAGCACTCACCACTTGCTTGAGTCTGCGATCCGCCGCACTCTCTTCGACCGACATTGTTGAGTGTGGAGCTTCGGTGGAGGCGGTGCAGCGGGGGTTTTCTTCTTCAAGTCTTCGCCCCCTCTGCTCCCCCTTTACTCTTTGGAGCTTAACTCTCACGCGGTTTGGTTCTCTCTGTGCCTGTGTCAGCTGTGGCCTAGCGAGAACCTTACCACCGCCGTTCGGATACTCGTCGTCTGAGCCACTCAGTGGGTCTCTGGTCGTTCTTGGCTCAAGTAAGTCCGTATTGCCTCAGTAGGAGCTCGGTGGGTTCGTTTTCTTTTGGTATTGTTCGTTCGAGTCCTCCCGAGCCATACCTTCTCGGCCGCACTCCATGGTCGTACCACCGTAGCACTATACTCACCAAGATCTTGTGCGGCCGAACCTTCAACTTTTGGGACACTCATCCTCGCCTTGGCCGCGCGCCATTGTGGTCGGAGATCGCCGTAGAGCCACCGCAAAAGCGTCGCGGGAGGCGCCACCTAGTGGTCGGATTCAGACCGGTTACCTAGCTTAGTCGTAAGCTCTACTACGATGTATAAATGGTCGTAGGTCTTATTACGACTATGCCAGGGGCATGAGTCCTTCTACGACTAGTACCTAGTCGTAAGTTCCATTACGACTTGTACCTAGTCGTAAGTTCTTCTACGACCCTTAACTGGTCGTAAGTTCTTCCACGACTGGAACTTAGTCGTAAGACTTGCTACGACTACGTCATAGTCGTAGGTTTCTTTTACGGCTACTACCTGGTCGTAAGACCTTCTTTCGGTCGTAGTTTTGGCATTAAGAATTCAAGTCAATTGGTTCTTGTTGCTAAATTCTTTATAAATCAGTGTCTTGCTTCGGTAAGATTTTCAGAATTTTTGGAAAAAGTTTGCTGTTGAGTCCTTGCACTTTATTCGTTCTTATCGATTGCTTTTCGCTTTCTCGTTAGGATCCGAAGAGCACATTGACAACATAAGTGATCCCCAGCTACATCTTGATCCGCAGTAAACAGGCAAGCAGTTTGATCATGTTCATCCCATTATTTTTCAAGTCTACTATATTGCTTTCAACTCGTATGTATGCATTGCTATTTTGTTGTTAAAATACGGTTAGTGTCCTATAGTTGCATAATCAGAGGACTTGTTTATCCGCTACTACCATGAGCTTAGGTTATTGGTCGTGGTCGGAGTTCGATGGATGGACTCGGCCACTTAGTAGTTTCGATTTGAAATTGCTTAGAGATGCTTAGTTCCTAGAGTCTTTGGCGATCATCGATTGTAGTCGATGATCTTGATCACATCACTTATTATGTCATTACGACCAAAGACTTGTGCTTTGTTATTTTGTAAAGTCAAAACCTAAAATGGAAAACGATTTGGACTTGGGCAAGTGGTCTGATGGTGGGTTATTGGGTTTGTGGATGTCTTGCCTAAGTCAACAAGGACCGAACATCTTGTGTCACACTCTCCAAGCATTTTTACGTATTAACCACGCGAGAGGATATGGGACCTCTCTTGACTTAGTACTTTGGCGTGGGTTATCTCCGAGTCGCAGGAGGGGGTTGTGTGTGTTGTGTGAAACATGATATGTGGTCGTGTTCTTTTGTGGGTGTGCGGTGGTGGAGATTCCTGTAGGCTCTCCACCTCGAGGAGCGTCGTAGTTGTCCAAGGCTTTACCCGAAGGGTAGTTGACCGAGGCTTTACGATGACTCGACACAACGTATGGGTTTCTATCCATACGGGCGGCTCGTGAATAATTCACAATATTGGAAACGTCTCGTAAGACTTAGCCGCGCCGGTATACCTTCGGAAGTGTGCTTAATAGCTTGGCAAAAAGTTGGTCTGGCGTGTGGGTAAGTTGGTACACCCTGCAGGGATAAAACTATTCGAATAGCCTCGTCCTAGGTTATGGACACGCTTGGTTAGGTTTTGCAAGAGTTAGACTTCAACCTTTTAAACTAAAATTTGACATGGGTGGTATGAATGGGTAATTCATGCTATTGTTGTGGTGACCACTGGTCGTGGTCACTTCCAGGATTGTTGCTGTTCCCTATCTACTGTTATATTGTTGTCTTTTGCGATTATTTGATCATTAAAAACCGATTTGATTAACATTGCCTTCAATCTATTACATTATTGCAAATGGAAAATTGCTTTATGCTAGAACCAAAACATACAGCCTCCACTTCTATGAGCTTGCATGTAGCTTATGTACAGGTTTGTTACACCATCTGTGAGTCTTGCGAGTACATTCAAAGTACTCACCGGCTTTTGCCAGCTGCTTTTGTTTGCAGGGGAAGGAGGTGAGCCCCAAGGGCCTCACTTCTGTGAGATGTGCTTCGGGTTTGGCGACTAGCTTGGCGGTCCGTCGGTTGCCTTGTGGGTTAAAGGCACACCGTTGGCTCTTTTGTTGTAGCCATCTTATGGCACTTTTGCTTCATTGCTTAATTATTGTTGTCTCTTTTATTGTTGGTCGTTGGCCTCTTTTTGTAATGACTCTGTTTTATATTATCAATACTTCGCTCGCTCGTGTTTTGGTTCTATGTGGATGAATGGAATTGATACATAATTTTGTGATGAGGTGTGTATCTTGACTGGGAAGTATACATGTCTCGAGTCTCGGATTATCTGCTTTGTGATGCTAGGACCGAATGGATGGTTAAGCATTACAAGCCGGATAAACCGGGTCTCACAAGTCAAACGGTACCAACATAGGGTTATTACAACTGAACTTATTTCAACAATTTGGCTTGATCGAATGGCAAGAATAATTGTTCGATTGATAAAAGTGAAGTGTAGTGTGTCGAACTACCCCACCAAATCATCTTGTCGTCCTCCTCAATTACCTAATGAAAACATACAAAGCAAGGGTGAGTCAAGACTCAAAGCAAGTACTAAACAGAATAATCAAGCATGGAGTGGACAACACAATTCAGCTTGAATTACTTAACAATTATTGGAACACATACATGTATGTATGGAATGAATACATGAATGGATGAAATGTAAGAATGCATTGAAGGTATGGACTTATCGACTGCATATACCGGTATAGCGAGTGATACACCCGTCGGTGTTCACTTAAGCCCGTACTTCACAAAGTACGGGGACCCAATCACCGTATGAAGAACGTTTCATACGGGTGTCCAAGTTGTCACATTGGAATGGTGGTCAACACTACCCACATTGGAATGGTAGGTTTTCAAATGCCCATGTTAGAATTGATGGGTCTTTCAAATGCCCATACTGGAATTGATGGGACTTACCAAAAGAATCCACTTCCGTGGTCATAATGAATTTTATGAATGAACATGATGATCTCTTATGGTATGAATGAATATCACACATTAGTGGAAAAGACACATGGCATTCTACAACATGTGTAAACAAGTATAAGTATGTATTCACACTCAACATAATGTACCAATAAGGCCACACTAGTCACTTGCAGTATATCAACACCATGAACAAAGCACAAGAACATTCATGTAAACAACATATCATTATGCATTCCTTTGAATTCAACACCAGTTAACATACAGTACTTGCCTTTCGCGTTGTGACTCGTTAGTAGGCAACGGAGGTGTTCCCACACATGATGCCTCGCCGCCTACACAAGCATGTTCCCAAAATAAGAACAACGATATGACACTGCTACCGGTGTTCTACAATAACCCCGACTATCCAATATACCGTGATAGACCCAAATTGAAAATAAACTATTCAGCAAGAGTTCAGCCCTTCTGAGCAGCGGTATGAGAAAAAACATATTTAATTATCTGGAACTCGAAACTACACGAAACCAGTGCCCAGTGAAACATAACGCACAACACTGCGAAACTCTAGTTGGCGGGATCCTTTGATTCGGCCAATACAGTGGTCTAAACAATAGATGAAAACACTAACAGTTATCTGCCCAGAATTCAGAACAGTGGTAAAGAAGATACCATAACTTTTATTCTACAGATCCAATGGAGATGATATTTATCAGCTTTGAAAGATAATTTAAAGGGCCACAATAACTTATTGGGGTAGAGGTTCTTGAAATGCCTCTAACTAGATCAAAACCGAGGATCAAACCGACAGTTCCTTCTCATCAGACAGACAGAACAGCGCGCACTAAATAAATCATATCTCCTAAACCGTAAGGAGGAATCATGTGATCTCACTGGCTATGGAAAGATAAAACCCGTGGCTACAATTCTCTAAGAGGGGTGAACCTCCAGATCGGCCTCTAAGAGGTCGAAACTGGGCGCACAACAAAGAGTACAGAATCTGGAATTTGACAGACTGCAAAACGAATTACCACTAATCGATCAATCTACCACCAAACATTATCAAACAGCGGGTGAGACTCCTCGTTACCCTTGGAGACCCACAAGACGACGTTGATCCGCTGCCCGAAGATCTTCCTCCCTTCTCCTCCCTTCCCTCTCCATGGCCGGCCACAAAACGACGACGAACGGCCGGAGACGACGGCGGGAGGAGGCAACCACAGAGGGGATCTTGGGGGACAGCACCGGGGATCACCGGGGTTGCCACCACAGGGGAGAAACAGCAGCAAGGGGGCAGCAGGGGCGCCGGATGGGGAAGTGGAGGTGGCGGCCAAGGGAGGGGAGTGGAGGCGGCCAAGTGAGGGAGAGAGGAGAAGGGGCTTAGGGTTTGGGGAAGGCACCTCTTGGCCGGCCCCCTCTTGGGCCTATTAGGCCGTGGCCCAAAGCCCAGGTTGCCGTGAAATCACAAAAAACCCCCCGGTGAAAAGATAATTCTGGTTTTTCGATTAGCTCCCTCTTCCGAAACTTCTTCTAATAAGCCGATTCACCTTCGGGGTATTACATTAGTAGTTGGAAAATTCACCCTTGAGTTTTTGTTTGATTTTTTTAAAATAAAGCTTAACAGGGAATTTCAGTATCAAAATAATTTAATATGATTAATGCCAACACCAACAATTATCAAAACTATTTTATTTGGGTTCTATGTGCTTGGATATATTTTCTAGATTTTTCTAGAATTTTTCTGAGTTCATTTGCTATTTGATATTTTCTATTTGCTATTTACATTTTTTGTATTTTCTAAAAAAAATCTATTAATAATCTCAGAAACAGTATTGGGCCGAAACCCATTTCCTATTCCTTCCCAGCCCATCTTCCCACGCCAACTGCGCCGTATCTACCGTTTTAAAATCGAGCGCCGCTTCCTCTTCTTTTCAACCGGTTTCACCAGTTCCGAACTGGTAGGGTTGGTTGTGTCATTTACATTCTCGACGTTCTATGGGCCATTCGAACCACGACCAGTCGTGGAACCTCATGGTGCAGCCCATGACCATGAGTTTGATAATGATAATGAGATGCACGACCACGACGCCTTTGATGCACGACAACGGAACCGACCGAACTTCAATCACAAGGTATGAGAGGTAATAATGTTCAAAGAACATAATGCACGTGTTAATGATGATCCATATGCTAAAGTTAAGTTCTCTATTCCATCTTTATGGTGCTTACGATGTCAAATATATCTAGATTGGGAGATGACTAGAGAATGTAAATTTAATACTCACTTAGTTCCTGAAGTGCATAGAGTTAGGCAAGCCACAAGTAAATTTAAAGATTTTGCTATCTTTTGGTGGGATCAAGTAGTTAATTCGTTCAACACCGATACATGGGATAGATTGAAGGTAGCTATGTGCTAGATTTGTTCCTCCCGCTTTAAACGTGATATATGTAAGAAATTACAGCGTTTAAATCAAGGTAGTAGAACTGTAAGGGAATACTATCATGAATTGAAAGCTCATTTATGGCGTTGTGGGTTAGAGGAACATGCTGAAGCTACCGAAAATAGATTCTTAAGTGGACTTAATCATGAAATTCGTGACATTCTTGTTCATAAAGAATATAATTCTCTCTCGCTTATTTATACTTGCTTGTAAGGTTGAATGTCAGATTGAGGAGAAATTAAGAATACTTGATGATAGAAAACATGAGAACAAGCCTGTGTTTGTGTCTTTTTCTGTGACTAACAACTTGCAGGAAGTTGGGAACCATGCCGAAGAGGAGAATGAGCTGATTGAACCATCGACTCCATTAGTTGAGAAGGAAGATGAGGAGATGGATGCACCTATATCATTTGAGGAGAGCCAAAAAGGTAAGGATCATGGTACTATCATCACACAAGGTGGGTATGTTTGTAAAGAACTACAATTGCCCACTGTTCATGATATTTTAGAGCAAA
The DNA here is from genome assembly GCA_036346395.1 of Hsuehochloa calcarea. NCBI lineage: Eukaryota > Viridiplantae > Streptophyta > Magnoliopsida > Poales > Poaceae > Hsuehochloa > Hsuehochloa calcarea. The sequence goes on along the minus strand of CM070604.1, from coordinate 12,818,270 downwards.
AATTAGTGGAAAACAATTCTGATATGCCCATATTCCACGTAGAGAATTCAAATTGTATTGATTTTTGTGCACCATGTGGTAAACTTGTTGATTTACCTGTTGACTTGAGTGCGCCATGTGATAACACAATTGCCCACTGTTCATGTGATGAGTCCATCACATATCATGATATTGTAGAATTGGTTAGACATAAAGAAGTTTTGACTCGAATTTATCCTGCTAATTCTTTATGTTACATTATGTTGGAGCCACCTATGAAATTGTCACATGCTATGGAGAAAGTTTCTGAAATTGCAAGTACAATCTCCTTGTCTAGTGCGTATACCCCTGGATATAAGATTAATCTGATTGGAGATTATGACGTAAACAATCAATTTCTTGTATATCGAATATGCATAACTAGTGATCACATAGAGGAATTGAAGCTTACTGTTTTGAACCACAATTCTTGTGTGCCAGATATTGTTTATTATGAGAAGAAAATAAACTTTAGTGATCATCCAATGGCTATGTGTTCATCTCTTATTGCACCATCTAGTATTGACAATCTGCATAATGATGTTGAAGTATGGAAAAACTTTCAAATCTTTTCACCCTTACTAGATGAATTTGCTAACGCTCAATTGAAATATGCTTATATGGATGAACTTTGTATAAACCCAAGGTTGTAGATTTGCTCATATATACTACCACTACAAGTTTACAACTTCGATATTTGAATTGTATAAATGTTTCACTTACATTTGCAAAACTAGTTGCAATAATTGTCGTGTGAGAAATTTTGTTTTGCTCATTAATATATATGATTATTCTTGGCCTAATAATACAATGAGCTTTTATGAATACTACTATTTTAAAACATTAATTGTGCAACAACGAAGAACTGTTAAACTGATGACGATACATATACCATGCATACACCTTGTTTTCTTTGTTATCCTATTTTCAATTTTATCAAAAGCCGAGGACGACTTTGTTTTCAAGAAGAGGAGGATGATAAGGGCATGACCCCTATGGATACAACCACAATTGCTATGCTTGCTATTCCAATTACAAGAGTCTCGTCCAATTACTCTGAACGTGTTCGTCAACCTACTTATCGTAAATTCGCTTCTAGGGTCGAGTGTATTATTTGAGAACTCTATGATGTCGCTTAATGGAGATGATTTACTTGTACTTAGGAATCTAGGACTACGACCAATTCAAGAAGGTCTACGACCGGCCCGCATTTGCCATTTACCACTTCAAGAAGGCCTACGACCAGCTTGGACTCGTTGGACACAATTTACGACCAGCTCAAGAAGACCTACGACCAGCTTGGACTCATGGACACAATTTACGACCAAAGATAGCACGATTCCTCAAGACCCCATAGGGCTGGCCCCACGACCAAGTCTTCACCAGATACACGACATTAGGTGTTGCGCCACCGCTTTGGAAACTAATAGGACTTTGTAAACGTGACGAGGTCGGAGTCCAAAGTTGTGTACGCCACCCCACTACCAAGACAACCCTAGGCTCGACCTCCTCACGCCCCCTATATATATACAAAGAGCCGCCATAGTTTAGAGGCGGTTTTTCTTAGATTATTCTCGCCAATTGCGCTTTCGCCGATTATCGGTTTGAGGAACCCCACTTGTAAACTTCATCCATATCCGCAATACAATTCAGATTGCATCTACCTTGTTCTTGTGAGTTGCTTCGATTGCTTGCAGGAACAATAACCTTCGTGGTAAGGTCGATCGTGTGCAAGCGTGGTCGATAACGATAGCGTCAAGGTGTAGCGAATGCGTAGGTGACGATGTGTTGGTCGGAAGCCTCAAAGCGTCAACGTCCTCACGACGAACCAAATCGAACCTATCGGAAGATCGGGCCACCGTGACTCATCAAACAGTATCAGAATTTATTCCAAGGCAAGTTGTACCTTTGACCATGTTGAACCGAGTTTTGAAAATTACTTTTATTCAAAGTACTGCATTCTACTTTAAGTATATATTTCAATGCTTTTGGGTGTAGTTATTAATCCTAATAGTTTATATCTACCTTGCTTATTGTAATGCCATGAACTTTTGTCACCCTAGCTTGGTTAATTATTAGTTGTTATTATTATAGCACCAACATTGGTTGGTTAGATGAATAGTATTACTTAGCCATACTACGAGTCACACATATCATTCGAGTTGCAATTATAAATTTGACTAAGTGACAATTGAACTTTGTGTAAAACTGTGTGCTCTGTGTTTCTAATACTCCAATCTATTCTAAGAAAGGAAGTATTCAAAAGAGAAATTAGACATAAGAAAAATGGGGTTTCTGTAGTTCTTCGGCAACCTGGGTCTCGGGCCTTGGCCCAGGAGGCCAATGAGGGGTCGGCCACCTATAAAAGGAAGGGAAAACCCTAGGCATTACTGTAGCTAATGATGAACTTCAGAAGACCAAGAGGTTCCGTCGGGGTCTCAACTCTTAGCATCAGCATGTGTTGGGAGCTACTCCACTCCGTGGCTTCAGCTCTGTTGTGGAGCAAGCTGGGGGTATGGAGTTGGAGATGTAGCTCACAAAGGGGCAGCAAGCCTCTGGTGGACTGGTTGCTTCTGGTGTTGACCAGAAGAGGAGCTCTGGTGAGGGGAGTGGGTCTGTTCAGCGACTTGCTTTCAAAAAATTCAAGGGAGGACTGCAGTCCTCCAAGTCTAAGCCGAGGCCGCTTTTTCTTCTGGCCGCGTCCTTTGCAGTATCCAACCCTTTGCCTGCCCTAGGTAGGCATGCTTTTCTTCAAGTGTGGTGATGGACATCGCGCTGCTGAGTGCTCTTGGACGGGAGATTGCCGTCAGTGTGGCCGATCGGGTCACAAGGAGCGGGTGTGTTGCCAGAATCCCGCAAGTGTGAACAAGTGGGAGCATGTGCCATCTTTTTCTTCAATAGGTCCTGCTTGAGGATTTTTCCAGATGATGGTTGTTCCTCCTGCGCCGCCACTTCCTTCAGCTTGGGCGCCTCCAGTAGGGTACTACTGGCAGCCGCCACCGCCGACACCGCTTCAGGTTGCCCAACCGGCTTTACCTACACCGCCACAGCAGAGTGTTGGGGTTCTCGCCGCCCTGGCGTCGTCTTCTTTCGCCATAGCGCCACCTGGAGTGCACGTCATGCCTACCGCGGAGTCCGCGGGTCGTCCTAACGTGGTGACAGGTACTTTGCTTGTGGATTCATTTGACGCTTTAGTCCTTTTTGATTCAGGGGCTACCTATTCGTTTGTCTCGACGGCGTTTGCTAGGAGAGCGAAATTGAGTATGAAGTGGATTTCTCAGTTAGTGTTGGTCAGTTCTCTAGGGGGCATTATTGTGAGCTCCACTGTTTGTCCTGGGTGCTCTATTGTTATTGACGGAGAGAAATTCACGACGAATATGATAGTCATACAAATGGAGTCGTTCGACATTATCTTGGGTATGGATTGGTTGCACTCTTACCGAGCTGTGATTTCCTATTTCTATAGGTCAGTCTCGGTGCACACCCTGTCTGATGACCTCTGTTGTCCCGATCTTTCGGTGAGAGGGGTAAATTCCGATTGGATGACGGTCAACTCTCACGATCCAGGCTACGAACGCAAAGACGCACAAACCAAGCAATCGCCGAACTAACCACTGTCGTTATCAACCGTGCAAAGACCCGCTGACTCGACCACGAGGATCAATTCTCGCAAGCAATAAGAACAAGAAAGAACGAGGTAAAAAGCAATCAATTACAAATATATGATTAAGTTCAAAAGGTGGGATTCCGCAGAGGTCCTTTACAGCTTGGTCTAGTCGACACAAGTTTAAGAACGAGTTTTCACAATGGAGAAACTAATCAAACAAAATCGAGTTCTAGCAAAGGAGACAATGACTCTATATAGGGAGATGGTCGTATCGGCGGCCAACGGCGGGCGACGCCTTAGGGTTACAAGGCCCATGGGCCCAAGTGGAGGTGGCGCAGCACCCGTTTGACTCGGACTCAGAAATAGACGTGCACTCTTTTCACGATTGTGACCGGCTCGGATGGATTTTGATGATGATCTTGGATTCGTTGGAAAATAGAGTTGATAAGCTTTCCATGAAGTCTAGAATTACCCCAAACGGAGTCTGTATGAAGAAGTTACGACTGTTTGAACTTAGTACTATCGCAACAGTGCGAATTCGAATCCAGAACGAGCTCAACTCGAACTCTTGCTTGACAAGGACCCAAAGTGACGTGGTGACCTCCATTATGTCTTCCATGCATGTCCATGACTCCACAAACCTCTCCTTGATCCGTTCCCATGTTCCGAAGCACAATTAAATCATTTGCATTAGGTAGCGATTTATTCTCAGTAATATATAAACATAGGAACGAAGTCACCTGGTAATTAAGTTGGCGAGCATGAGCTCGGGTAAGAGGTCCTTATACTGGTTGTGGATGAATTGTGTGTGTAGGCGCGGCTGTATCCATGTAGTGATGTTGTAACACCCCAACCCATCAGGGGGGCCTGGAATGCTACTAAATAAACATGATAAATAATAAACATAATGTATAATTCTAAATTCGGGCAGAATCTCCTTTGTATAACAAGGTATACCAGAGGTTCCAATAGATGCATATATTATTATCAATATCTCAACATCCAAAGTTCATCAAGCATTCATAAATACTCTATTCAGCTAAAGCATAAGCAAGTGTAATTAAAACTTACCACTCTCATTATTACAAATAACCCAATGCATTCAGGCATAACCAAAATTAATCCTTAAACAGTTTGCTTATTATTAAGGTACGACCCAAATGATAATAATCTTTAAAAGATTTTGTGGTAGTGAGTGCATCCAAAGCAATTCTACTCCCTCCCATGCACGCTGTTCTTGCAAGTGGTACCTAAAAGCACAACAAAAGCAAGAGGTGAGTCCAAAGACTCAGCAAATATAATAAATGGCATCAACAATATACAAGCATGTAACTCATCAACTATACTTCACAAAATCACACATCAATCACTTTACACATGTATGCTATGCAATATGCTCAACATGGTCTTTCTCTTTCTCTTTCCTTTTTACATTTTACCGGTAATGCAAAATATGCATCCATCGATGCACACCCATGCCTGTAACATCTGGTACGAGGACATTTCCCATACTCCACGTGTATGGGGACCTGAGCCCATGCTCTTCAAGCATGAGAATCTTTAGCCCGTCATTAACATGACGGTGACCTCAAGAATTGCTTGGTCCTCACATGACTAAGACTTTAGTAAACCAACATAATGCATATGTATGAATTCTCAAAGTAATACAAATATGCATCCACAACAACATTGCGTATGAATAACATATTCTTACTCCAAAATCTCATAACCATAGACCAACAACCATGAATAACACGTGATTCATATCTCTAGCAAAAATGAACAATACCAATAATGCCATCATCATCACAAACATGAACACACAAGTACTCACAATATATACCAAACATTTTCATTCAATAATACACATTATATTCATCATTATACTTGCCTTAACCACGAGAGAACGCGGGTTGTACAGTATAGCCGCCTTTCTGCACATCCACCACCTGAATAATAATTATAACACACGCTAAGACACAGCAGTGGACCAAAGTAAACTTTATAACAACAAGCATGAACTCGCAAAACATCTAACTCGATCCCGCCCCCAAATTCCTAAATGTCGATCTGTCCCCTCAGTGGATAGTCAACTTCAAAAACCCATATCTATTGGTACGGGAGTCCAAATAAGATGTTTTTAGACTTTTTGGAAAGGTAATTAAATTCTCCAACTAAGTATAGTTGGTGAGCCTTACTGAATCGGCCAAATAATACTCTCACCGCCGCTTAATAAAACATCAATTTCACGTTGGGTTCTCTGGACAGAGCACTAAAACCACTATACTTTTGTTACGCAACTCGGAACGGGGTGATCTTGGACTCTCTGGAATCAAGACAAAACCAGCTACAATAGTCTAGTTTGACAAGTCTCCTGATTCGGCCTCCTACTAGTTCTTATATTCAGGTAAATTTTTTAAGTTTTCTGCCTCTACAATCGACAACAAATAAACAAATGGCAGTAAAATTCTATAACTTTTGATTGCCAACTCTAACAATTATGTTCTGTATCAGCTTGTAAATCTTACGGAATCCTCTACAATATTCATTTTGGGTGGCTTTTCTAATTCGGCCTCTAAATAATTCATAATAGCCAGACAATACAATCTGCTAAAACTCGTCAGCTCTCCTGGTCAGTCACGGTAAAACTACCATAACTCCTAAACCGTAGATCCAAATCAGGTGATATCGGTGCCCAAAGAAATCTAAAACCGAGAGCTACAACTTTCTAAGATATGATTAGATCAGAAAACGTACGGATCTTACCCAAAACTGACGAGCAACAGCACTGAACAACACCAATCTGCTACTTCGTCTTGGCCGACACTCCAACGGTGGTCTCCTCGCCTTTCCTCCAATGAACCGCATCTAGGATCTTCGCCGGAGAGGGAGGTGGTGCTGTTGGGGAGGTGGTGGCGCAGGGGGAGGCCCAAGGGAGAAGGGTGGGGGCGGCCAAAGGCATGGGAGTGGCGGCTAGAGGGGGAGAATAGGGAGGGGAGAGGTGGGGGTTAGGGTTTTGGGGTGGAACCCCCTCCTCCCTTGGTCGGCCACCTAGTGGGCTGCTCCTGGGTCGCGGCCCGCGGCCTAGGTTGTCGAAATAATATAGAAAACCCCGTTTTTATTCAGAAATTTCTACTCCTTTTATTGCCTTTTTCTCCACCCGGCTGATTCTCTAATTATCGATTCGTTTCCGGGGTATTACATCTTTCTCCCGAATATTCTTCTAATCAACTGAACAAATTTCGGGATATTACAGATGTCCTCATCACAACCGCTTTGTATTAGAACCGATCTTACGTAAAGATTATTTGATTCGGGGTCTCCTAGAGATGAAATCACGCAGAGTGGTTGACACGGATGTTTAGACAGTTCAGCCTTCTCCGGAGAATAACAACCCTACTCCCGTGTGTGTATGGTATTGATCAGATTCTCGATGATCAAGCAAGAAACTAGGACTATTACAGAACAAGATTTGTGTTTCTCCTTGACTCGCCTGCTTTGCCCTCCCTTTCACCCTCCGATTGATGTCTTTATATAGTCGTGAAGGAGTAGCCGCTTTGTCTCATGGAAGAGGCGCCTAATTAAGCCAAGAATGGGCGATGATGGCGTAATTACCGCGCATTGGCTTCTTCACGCCGTCCGCGCTTATCTTCGAGGTAATGGGGTATTTAAGCACTATTACTACGCGAATAATAGTGCGTGTGGACCGCTCGATTCCTTAATCAATTGGACCCACTCGCTTGTAGGTTTGATTATAAGGTGGTCGTGGTTTATTTGGTCGTAGTAGGACTTACGATCGGGTATAAGTCGTAGTAGAGCTTACGACTGGGCAATAGTCGTAGAAGGACTTACGACTGGGTAATGGTCGTAGAAGGACTTACGACCATGACATAGTCGTGGTAAGACTTACGACTATGGGGGTGATTGTAGAAGATCTTACAATCACTTGGTAGGTCTCCCTTATAAATATAAGGGTACTTCGGGACTATGTGACATCATATTTACCCATAATAAGAATTATAGATAAAAGATAAAATGAGGATTATTAGATCCTCGCCTTCTAGCCCCCACTTCAAGTGAAAGTAACTTACTTGGTGAAGGATTTGCAAATAGACTTACGACTATGAAAATGTCGTTGAATAATGGTCGAAGCAAAAACTCTTCGACATTTGAGTGCTACTTTGACCAGAATTTGCTTGGTCGAAGGTTGCTTACGACTATCAAAAGTTATAAAACCCCTACGATCGTGAAGTGGTCGAGTAGGACGATCGGAGAAAAACCTTCCGATTGATACTTCCTTCACCGTAAAGACTTGGTCAAGAAAGTAATTTCGCTTGAGGTGAAAAACGAACCTAATTTTCCCGAATGCACTGTCTGGGAATTGCAAACGACTCCCACAGATCTGTTGATGAGACGGTTCCGGCGCTTGCAATCGTGAAGATTGCTTACGACTATCAAAAGTCGTAAAACCCCTACGATCGTGAAGTGGTTGTAGTAGGGGATCGGAGAAAAACCCTTCCGATTGATACTTCCTTCACCGTAAAGACTTGGTCAAGAAAGTAATTTCGCTTGGGGTGACAATACGCACCTAAATTTCGAATGCACTGTCTGGGAATTGCAAACGACTCCCCAGACTGCCGATGAGACGATTCCGGCGGCGGCAATCGTGCGGTTATAAAACTCACCGGAGTTAGACTTAGAGTTTTTACCTTTTCCCCAAATCGCTCTCATCGTTCTTAGGTTTTCGCTTTTTCCGCCTCGACTTGATTTCGTCTTCTCCGCCGCCAACCCAATCTAGAACTTCTTTTTTCGAGAGAAATGGCCAAGAAAGTTTCCGAATGGGAAGAGTCTGAGATGGATGCAAATAAGATCAAAGTTTTAGTCAACGCCGAAGATTCCGAGAAGGCTCGTGAAATGGATTTCGCTATTGGGCAAAGACGCCGTCGGGGAAAATGGGCAAATCCTCGCCTTCCAAGCATACCGTGAGTGCGCCTCCGACCGCTCGCCACCCCTTTCTACGATGGTACTCGAGATTTTGGAGTGGAATTAGTGAACCTAGGTCCTAATTCCATTACCATGCCGAGTGTCTTCGTACCGTATGAGGCGCATTTGGGGATTCTCGGACCTCGAGCTTTTCCAAGATTATTATGGAATGGCTCGACAAACCGAATCGCCAAGTCATGGTTCAAGCTCCACGACTTGAAGTCGAGGGAGTACATTCGGAGCTTTACTCGGTCTTCATGGCCGGGATGGAGAAAGAGGTGGTTTTACTGGAAAGTCACCTCAGAAGACAGTCTTTCCTTCGCGGGGAAGGCTGCCGAGAAGAAATCTTCATGGGATTCGACTCCTGAAGATATCAGCCGGATTGCCCCCTATATTCAAGCCATCAAGGACTTGAAAGAAGAAGGGCTGACCGGATGGCATGTGGTGAAAGATTTCATCACACGCCGAATTAGTCCTCTGAAGAAACGAGCATCTCCTACGTGGAGATACTCGGGGAGAGGAGACCCAACCAGGGACTACGACGAGGGTAAGTGAACCTCCGACTTAGCCTTCGGTTTAGTCTTTCTTAACATTGTCTAATATTCTTATATGTTTACACAGATCTTTCACAGGCAGAGATTGACGCTAGAGTCAGACTCATCTGTGAGAAATCTCCGCCACTCCGAGTGGCGGTTCCTCGAATCATTGCGGCTTTGCCCGCAGATGAAAAGATAGAGCGCCTAAAGGTAATCAAAAAGTTGATTTTTTCTTTAGAACTTTATAGTTGTAGAAGAACTTACAACTAGTGGTGATCGTAGAATATCTTACGATCAAGAAAGTGTCGTAGAAAAACTAACGACTTGGCACTGGTCGTAGAAAAACTTACGACTGATCAGTGATTCTTCTTTTTCTGTTTTTCTTTACAGAAAGTAGGCATGGAAAATCGTCAGGACGACGAGTAAGTCGCACTGATGACCATTGGCGCTGGGTTGTCGAAAGACAAAGGCTCGGCTCCTCCATCTAAGAGACGCCGACTTGCAAGATCTGCCGACAAGGGAGGAGCAAGCTCGAGCTCGGTCTTTCGACTGCACTTTCTACAAAGCCTCGCGGCAACCCGTAGCTATATCTCAAGCCGAGGTCGCAGCCTATCGGGCCGAGGAGGTTGAAGCACCAATCTCTTAAGCGCAAACCTCGCAAGGCTAAGGTACCCTTCTATTATGACGAGGAATCTTTCGCAGCTTGCCGCCACTCCTAGTTTTGTTAAGCAACCGAAAAGGAGATCCGAAAGATTTTATGTCTTTTATGAAGGACGATGTCGCTCCAAAGACAACCCGCAATGAGGGTAGTGTCGCTCTTGGAATGGTCGAGACCGATCTCGCCATCCAGAGAACCAGAGACCAGAGCTCGTTCTGTTCAAACTCTACGACTAGACGTGGTCGTAGCCGGGCCAATTGTTGAACTTCACCGAGACGTGGTCGTGGAGAAGAAGAAGTCCTCCGCTGGGAGGATTGCTCCTAAATTCCCGGTTAAGACTGTGGTGCGAGGTATGTGAAATGTACTAAAGTGTAAGAACAACATTTACCTTTTTCCTTTTCACAACCTCGATTTGCTTTTCTTTATTTTTAGTCCGACTCTTCAAATTTCTGTGGATGCTTCCGTTGAGAAGCCCATTGTCACTTCTTCAGCTGTCGGAGAGGTAACAATGGAAGTGGTTGAAGGATCTCCTTGACCTGTGGCTCCCGTGGTTTCTCCAATCTGCTGAGGTCGTAGCTACAACTCATCAAGTCATAGCTACGACTACTGAGAGGGCAACATGCGACCATCGAGGTCGAGAGACCACAGAGGCAGCTGCAAGAGCCCCCGGTCAAGGTGGTGATGACTCTGCAAAAGTTGTGGTAGACATCCCTTCCGGTGTCCAAAGAGAAAGTGCAGCCACATAATCAGAGGATGAAGAACCTTTCGACTTCTGTGCTGATTTCTTTGGACCTGCTTCCGTCATAGGGTCTGCTGCTTTCAGATCTCGCGACCGAGTCCCCCATCCCAAGGATATTCACAATAGAGAAAATACCTTCGACAATGAGCGTCTTGAGAAGGTGTGGTGGGATCAAGTCGCGAGGGTAGATAAGCTGCAGAACCCGGAGTTTGTGTCTTCGACCTTTGCTAGGTCGACTATGAATGTAAGTATTTTTAGAATATTTATATATGTGGCTTTCCTTTTCTTCTCACTGTCTTCTTTTTGCAGAAAGCTCTGGAGCAAATTGCCGTTGTCGGTGAGTATCATCGACAACTTTTAGAGCTACGACAAGAGAAAGAAGAACTCTGCATACAGGCAGAGAGATGGTAAGTTACTGTTATTCATAGTCGTTTTCGATTTGACTACTCGTATAGTGTTTTACGAGAATAGTCATGGAAAAGCTCATGACAAAGTACTGGTCGTAAAGAGCTTACGACTACATACGACCAGGTGGTGGTCGTAGAAAGATTTACGACCATGACATAGTCGTAGAAAAATTTACGACTAGGTCGGTGGTTGTAGAAGGACTTGCAACCAATCGGCTGATGTTTATCTCTATTTTTGTCCTCTGTAGGCTAAAAAGCGACACGAAGACCTTAGCTGACTCACTCGATTATGAAAAAGAGGAGTCAAGAAAGCTAAGGGAGGAAGTAATAGTCCTCTCGGATAGACTTCGAGAAGCCATCTCTCGATCTAGAAGATTGCAGGAAAAATAAACAAGAAGTGCCAACTTAAGACTGCTTTTATCTTTAACCTTTACCCAACTCTCATTTCTTTTCCGTAAAAGAAGATGAGATGCTAAGCTCCTAATCGAAGTTGAAGAAAAGGCTTTGGTCATTCAGAGTTTTCTCAGATTACCAAGAACAAGGATCAGAACTTGAGGGTCTCGAGAACTCGAGTAATGTAAGCAATTCTTTACCGTTGTCCTTTCGAGTATTTTCCTTTTCTAATGCTAATTTCTTGTTCGTAAATTGTCACCGAGTTGAGAAGCCTCGAGGTCAAATCCAAGAGAAGACTCGATCTACAATGAGTCCGTCCGCATTGCTAAGATGAATGCAGAGGACATCGATCATGGGAGAAAAAGCACACCAAACCATTGCTTCCCATGAAGAAGAGGTCAAGAAATTGGACTCTCAAGTAGTAGGTAAGAAATGCTTTTACCTACAATTATCTTTGTGTTATCTTCCTCTAGAAGTTTATTTTTATTTGACCGGTTTTATTCTTTTCGTAACAAGTGGTCGAAAACAAGAAACTTCGCGAGGCTTCGACTGCACTCCAACAGAGATGGAGTCGATGAAGACTAGTCTTCAAGGCAACATCACAATCTCGAACAATGTACTTGGTGAGCTACATTCGAGGGAAAACTCATCGAGAAGATATCAGAGTCGCCACATAAGTACCATTGGGGAACAAGTCGAAACTTGCAAGAAATGGTGACCACTCAAGGCTAATCTGCCGAATCAATAAGGAGGCAATGAAGTCGCAGTAAGTTACGCTTTGGCGAAACTTAAAGCTCAAGACCCCCGCCTTAATGTGCAACCAATCGAAGCCGACTTCGACTGTCCTGAATCAAAGGCAAGTCGTCTGATTGAGGAAATGCAGTCAGTTGGCAAAAAGGTGGCGGAGGAAATGCAGCTAGGCACTCCCCCTTCAGAGTAATCTTGTAACTACTTTGTAAGGCAGACAGTTTCTGTTGATGAGAAATATATGATCCAACTTGTTTCCTGAAAATCATCTTGTCAAGTAGTTAGTAACTCAAAAGATAATAGACGAATGAAAAACCAAGGACTGAAGTTAAATTAATAACTTTATCCTAGGCCATCTTGTTTCCTGAAAATCATCTTGTCGAGTAGTTAGTAACTCAAAAGATAATAAACGAATGAAAGACTAAGAATTGAAGTCAAATTAATAACTTTATCCTAGCCCCCGACTATTTGCTTAGCTTGTTTAGACAATCTAAGTAAATAGTGTTTGAAATGGGGTTTCTGAAAACAGAGAGAGGTTTGTTTAACTTATAGTTTTTGTTATGGTTGTCAAGCACTGGTCGAAAGAGTAGAAACGGCTCGACACTAGGAAGTTCCTTCTAGTGGGCAGGACCACGTGCAGAGAGGAAAGGCTTCGACTAGGTGATGTTACCACCTCCGACTAGTTTAATCGAACCAGAAACAGCAACTTGAGTTAAGCAAACGTCTTAGAGGACTTTAATAATTCGTTCGCCCTTTTTTAGTGGACTCGATAAGTTTTTTCCAGTAGCAAAAGTGGGAGACTGAGCAACGCTAGGAAGTTCCTTCTAGTGGGCAGGACCACGTGCAGAGAGGAAAGGCTTCGACTAGGTGTATCTCTTCCTTCGACCAGTTAAAACGAAACGAGTACACCAAAGGTGGTCGAATAAATATAAGAAAGTGCACTGTACTAAGAATATTTTTCGAAATTACTGAAAAAAATAAACTAAGATGGGAAGAGTTGGCTTTGAGAACATTTCAACTAGATAGAACCTGAGCTCTCTGTATTGGCAACAAAAGTGAGTAACGAGTCGATGCTAGGAAGTTCCTTCTAGTGGGCGGGACCACATGCAGAGAGGAGAGACTTCGACTAGATGATGTTACTTGCCTTTCAACCAGTGTAAAGAAAACTGGGCATTTTTGGATCTTAGTCGAAAGATTATAAAAGTACTACTCAAAAATAAGGCAAAAGAGGTAGAAGGAACCTGGACTTTTATTGCCTGAGAGGTTGGTCACACATAGAATTTGCGTAACTGGTCAATGTTCCAAGAATTTGAGAGAACCTGTCCGTCTTCCATTGCTAGTCGTGACCGACTTCGCCGAGTGACTTCACCATCGTAAGGACCTTCCCACTTGGGAGAAAGTTTATTCCGATTAGACTTGGTTTGGTAGAGCTTCAAAACCAAGTCACCTACAGCAAGGCTGCGAGGCCGGACCTTATGATCGTAGTATCTGCGTAGGGCTTGTTGGTAGACTGCTGAATGGATTAAGGCCATGTTTCTCCTTTCTTCGAGTAGGTTAATGTCATCTGCTCGAAGTTGTTCCTGGTCGGAGTTGTTGAAGGTTTCAACTCGTGTCGACCGCAATTTTAGCTCCGGAGGAAGCATGGCTTCGGCTCCGAACACTAGAAAGAATGGTGTTTCTCCTGTCGCCGACTAGTGGTCGCATTTAACCGCTCATAATACTGGAAGATAATTCTTGTACCCAAGCCCCGAGCGCTTAACAAGTCGGGTCAAGACTCGGTTTTAATTCCTCGTATTATTTGGCCGCTTGCACGCTCGACCGCCCGCTGCTTTGGGGATGTGCAATGAAGCATAGCATAACTTGGTACCTAACTCGCCGCAAAATTCCTCAAATTTTGCACTTGCGAATTGTTTACCATTGTCTCGTAATTATCCGACTTAACTCCAAATTGGCTAATTACGATCTCATCATGAACCTTTTGCGGCCTCGCTGTTATCCTAGCATGTGTTCGGCTTCGATCCACTTTGTGAACGTGTCAATGGCCACAAAAGGAATTCAAACCTCCTGGTGCTTTGGGAAACGGTCCTAGGATATCGAGACCCTGTGTCGCAAAAGGCCAATAAAGAGGTATTGTCTGTAATGCTTGAGCCGGTTGGTGTATCCGTCTACCATGAAACCGCATTGACACACTTTTAACCACCTCTTTGGCATCGTGATGAGTCAGAGGCTAGTAGAAACCTTGTCGAAAGGCTTTACCGACCAATGTTCTCAGAGGAAGCATGCGTCCCACAGATGCCACCGTATATCATGAAGGAGTGTTATTCCTTCGCTTTTGCGAATGCATCGCATGAGTATCCCTTGGGTTCCTCGCTTGTAGAGGACTCCTTCGACCAAAGTATACATTTTGGCTTTTCGGATAAACGATCCGCCTCAAGATCATCTTCTGCACGGAACCCTTGTAAAGATACTCGTAGATGAGAGTCATCCGTATCGTCGTAGTCTAGTGAGGCCATCTCAATAGGAGGTGTCTCCGGTTCTTCGACCGTAGACGGCTTGGATTTGCTCCAAGAAAACTCCTTTTGGCATCAGATCGGAAGAAGCCATCCGAGCAAGTTGGTCTCATGAGGAAATTATCCTTTCGAGGGATGAATTGTACCTCGAGACCTAAAAATACTTTTCTAGCTTACGCATTCGATAAGTACCGAGACATTGTCGAGCTAGAGCACCGGTACTCTTTCCCAACTTGATTCACGACTAGTCGAGAATCTCCTCTCACGAGTAGTCGATTTAATCGAGAGTGCTTTCACTGTATGCCGCCTAGCAAACCTTCGCACTTTGCCACATTGTTAGTGGCCCGAAAGTTTAATTGTATGGCATACTTTAAGGTTTCTCCCAGAGGAGATACCAGACTACCTCAACCCCGAGCCACTTAAAGTAAGTGACCCGTCAAAGTACATCATCCATCGGTCGTGGGAATCAGATCGGGATCCCGAACAGTTCAGATTTGTCCATTCGACGACAAAGTCCGCCAAGATCCGGGATTTTATGGCCGTCGAGACGAAATGGAGGTCGAACTCCCAAGTTCGACGACTATTTTGCCATGCGTCCCCATTGCTTCCTTATTATGGAGGATTGCTCCCAAAGGAAACTCGACGCAAGATACTATTTTGTGCGCTCAAAATAATGCCGCAGCTTCTCAAGACATGAGGAGGGCGTATAGAAGTTTTGGACACGAGGGTAACGCCCTTAGGCCCGTAAAACTTCGCCGACGAGTAAACCGGTCGTTGTATCGCCACGCTCTACGACCAAGATCGCGCTTGTCACTCGTGGCGTGGCAAACTAGGTAAATTAAGAGCGCCTCTTCCGCTTTGGAGAAACCGCAACAGAGCACTCGAAAGGTACCTCTTGACATCCTCGAAGGCGCTGTTGCCTGCTCGACCACTCAAAACCTTCATGTCTCCCGAGAAATTTAAAGAAAGGTAGTCCTTTTCTCCTAGTCGTGCGATGAAACGACTTAAAGCCGCCATGCACTCAAAGTGAGTTTCGGACTTCCTTTTTGTGGTCGGAGGACGATCCGAGGATGGCCTTTATTTTTTCAGATTTGCTTCGATTCCTCGCTCGGATACTAGGAATCCAAGCAATTTTCTCAAGAAATTCCAAACACACACTTCTCGGATTAAGTTTTAAGCGGTGCTTTCGAGATTGTCGAATGTTTCTTGTAGGTCGGTGATATGATTAAATTTCTTAATGCTTTTACGACTAGATCATCAACATAGGCTTCCAGATTCCTACCTAATTGAGATGAAAAGTCGATTGCATTAAGCGTTGAAAAGAAGCACCGCATTCTTTAGACCAAATGGCATTTTGACATAGCAAAAGGTACCAAATGGTGTAATGAATGCGGTCTTTTCTTCATCGCTCGGACACATATTGATCCGGTCATATCCGAATATGCATCTAAAAACTTAATATTTCACAACTGCGCAGAGAATCAACCAACCGATCGATACGAGGTAAAGATAAATCATCTTTTGGACAAGCTTTATTAAGATCAAGAAAGTCTACGCACATACGCCATTTGCCGCTTGACTTTTTGACCATTACAGGTTAGCCAACCACTGGGTGGTTGACTTCTCTTATAAAGCCCGCTTAAGTAGCTTATCCAATTCGATTTAATAGCATCTCGCCGATCGGGGTAAATCTCGTAATTTTTATTTTACGGTACTTTATCAGGCCGTAAAGCTAGCCTGTGCTCGATCACCTCCCTGGGGACTCCAGGCATGTCGGATGCTTGCCACGCGAAGATATCTGCGTTAGCTCGGAGGAAGGTAATGAGGGTGTCTTCCTATTTGGGGTCGGAAGTCTCCCGATGCGAATAGCCTTGAAGGTTTCTCTCGCGCCCGGAGGAACCTCTTTGACTTGGTCGCTCGCTTTGGTGTACTTTTAGGCTTCGACTTGCTAGTCGGTCGACTTTCGCCTCGAGTTGGTATTTGACCAACCATCTCGAGGGATCGACGGTCGTAGTTATACGCCATCTTCTTGTCACAATGAATTGTGATCACTCCTTTGGGACCTGGCATCTTAAGACATTGATACCCATAATGAGTAGCCATTAAGAATTTTGCCAAAGTTGGTCGTCCGAGTATGGCGTTATATGCCGTATCGAAATCGACCACATCAAAGGAGACTTTCTCTGTCCTGAAATTACTTGGTGAGCCAAATGTTAAAGGAAGAGAAACTTGGCCAATGGGTTTGGCCAAAGACCCCGATACGATTCCATGAAAAGAGTATCGTACCGGTCTTACCTTTGTCCTGGGTACTTGCATCTCGTCCAGGGCATTAGTAAATAGTATGTTCAAGGAACTGCCACCATCAACCAACACTCGATTGACCCGACAGTTGTTGATGGTGGGTTCGACCACAATCGGATATCGACCTGATCGATTCGAAGTGATCGGGCAATCACCCTTCTCGAAAGAAATGGTAACTTCCGACCACTTCGGTAGGTTATTGACAAGAGGAGCATCTATAGAGTTTACCTCTCGTCCGGCAGCTTTGAGTTGTCGTTTCGACTCGTATGTCGATGATCCTCCGTAGATGTGCTTTACGGTATGTTGCGGATCTTGGAACGGCATCTCTTCATCATCCAACGACTTTTGGCCACTCGTATTCCCTACTTGCTTGAGAGTGGGGAGTGGCTCTTTGCCGTTGTAGTAATCCTCGAGCTTTCTTTGGAAAACTCGGCAGTTGCGGAGGTCATGTCCTTCCTTTTTATGAAAAGGACACCACCTTGGTTTGTCGTTCCTACGATCAGGGCACTTACCTTTGCCTTGATCAGGGTACGACTTGGTGGTTCGGGGCTCTTTATCTTTCACGGCTAAGACCTCCTTGAAACCACTAGTTTGTGGTTTTTGACTCTTTATTTTCTTCTTGGACTTCTTTGCTTTTTTGTCCTTACCAACTTCACCTGGCTCTCGAGGAGTGTACGTTTCTCGATCAATAGTGTTGTTCCACTCGACCGCCTCGTATAATCGATATCGATCGGCCATCTCAAGAGCTCGGCAATGTTGTTGGGAGGATTCAAAGCAATATCCTCTGTTATCCTTCTACTACGGACTCCTTGCTTAAAAGCCCTGATCACAGATGAGTCAGAAATTTCCAGAATTGAGTTACGAACCTGACTAAAGCGTTTGATGAATTGACGCAAAGTTTCGTTGTTGTTCTGTTTTATCTGGTGCAAGTCGTCTTCCTTTCCAGGGCGGTTGTATATGCCTTGGAAATTCGCCTATCGAAGATCGCAGAGGTGTTGCCAAGAGTAGATCGACTCGAGTGGTTGGTTTAATAACCACGATCGAGCGGATCCTTCAAGCACAGTCGGAAGGTAATTTGCCATTACATGCTCTCCTCCTCCTGCTGCTCGGACAGCTGTTGTATAGATCTGAAGAAATTCGATGAGATTTTGAGATCCATCAAACTTCTCCATGTTCACTGGTCGAAAATGAGGTGGCCAATAATCGCTCAAGGTCGGCGAAAATGCCCACATCCGTAATAACTTCTTGACGCCTTCTTTGTAGGAAAGAAGGGTTAATGTCACCAAGTGATCGTATACAACGATACCCAAAGAACAGTGACTGTCTCCGTAGTAGGTCTCACTTACGAGGAATACTCCTCGTACTCCATCCGCTATGGATTTCTTGTCGAAGTGGTGAATGATCACCTATCCGAGGGGCTTCTTGATCATCAGCCAATCGAAATGTATTTCTCCGAGTAGGGGATCGATGCGACTTATGGCCGTGTCGATTTCTACGTGGTGAAATATTTGATTGACTGGTAGCTGAGGAAGTCGCATTGCTACGACTACCTGAATGATGTCGACGAGGTACTTCCAGTCTTGTCATCACGGTTCGAAGCCTTTGCGCAATCTCTTCAGCAAAGAGATCGTACCCTGGCGTTCGAGCAAGCTCTTGATTGGGATTTTCGAGCAAGTCGTTGATGTCCTGGAGTTCTTGTACCTCCTTCGATCGATGTTGAATGCGCCTACAGATTCTTCCGGCCGCAATCTTCTTCCGTTGGATGGCCTCAAAATTCTCCTCATCAGATCCTTGAGGCCTTCTCAATGGAGTGCGAGAATGTCGAGGATTTCCCTCGCGCTCATCAGAGTATTGGTCCTGCCCGCCATCGGTGATGCCCTTGCCATTACCACGAGGGGGCGCAGTGTGTGATCTTCGGGGAGTGTTCTTATCTCGGCCTCCATGAGGTCGACTCGATTTGAGGGAAGGACGAAGACCTCCGCTGATGATTCTCACTTGCGCCGAGGCCTCCCGCCTAAGGAGTACTCGAGAGACACCATCCGCGACTTGGAGCAATCCTCCAAGTAGGGGAACTCGGGTTATAATCGTCTCCGTCCGCAAATGAGATCTGCGGAGAGACGGTCGAATTTGCAGAAAAGCATGCTTGATCCCACCTCTCCGAGTTACCCCGAGAGAGGATCACCAGATGTTGGTGGAGTCCTCAAATGGTGGCTCTCGAACTTGTCTCACCAGTCGGACCGCCTTAGGGGACTTGGACACTTGGAGGAAAAACTCGTCGTGTCGTGAGTCCTCCCGGTGCGGTTCGTCGGATTGACCCTTGTCCTTTGAGGGAATTGGCTCCTCTGTTGGACGATCGTTGTGGGGATAAGGATCCTCCTTAACTCCATTGATGGGATGGTTTCGAGAATGATCTCGGAGGCAACATCACCATCGGCGGATGCACACTCGGCTCGTAGTCGAAACCGCATCCATGTCGACGTCACAGACCGCCAAGTCAAACCAGTTCTCTCGCTCCATTCTCCCGCCATGATTGCATGAGATTGGAAAAAGAGAGTATGTTGACAAGAGATTACCGGAAGATCCCCACGGACGGCGCCAACTGTCGGTGTATTAGAACCGATCTTACGTAAAGATTATTTGATTCGGGGGGTCTCCTAGAGATGAAATCACGCAGAGTGGTTGACACGGGATGTTTAGACAGGTTCGGGCCTTCTCCGGGGAGAATAACAACCCTACTCCTGTGTGTGTATGGTATTGACTGTATTCTCGATGATCAAGCAAGAAACTAGGACTATTACAGAGAACAGTACTTGTGTTTCTCCTTGACTCGCTCTGTTTCGCCCTCCCTTTCACCCTCTGATTGATGTCTTTATATAGTCGTGAAGGAGTAGTCGTTTTGTCCTGCGGAAGAGGCGCCTAATTAAGCCAGTAATGGGCGCATGATGGCAGTAATTACCGGCGCATTGGCTTCTTCACGCCGTCTGGTAGTTATCTTTCAGAGGTAATGGGGTATTTAAGCACTATTACTACGCGGAATAATAGTGCGTGTGGACTGTTCGGATTCCTTAATCAATTGGACCCACTCGCTTGTAGGTTTGATTATAAGGTGGTCGTGGTTTATTTGGTCGTAGTAGGACTTACGACTGGGTATAAGTCGTAGTAGAGCTTACGACTGGGCAATAGTCGTGAGAAGGACTTACGATCGGGTAATGGTCGAGAAAGACTTACGACTGTGTAGTGGTCGTAGAAGGACTTACGACCATGACATAGTCGTAGTAAGACTTACGACTATGGGGGTGATTGTAGAAGATCTTACAATCACTTGGTAGGTCTCCCCCTTATAAATATAAGGGGTACTTCTGGGGACTATGTGACATCATATTTACCCATAATAAGAATTATAGATAAAAGATAAAATGAGGATTATTAGATCCTCGTCAACAGCGCTCTCAATTTTTTTTTCCAATATATGATTGTTATTCACGTAATCGAGCTATATAAATCATCAGAATAATCATATTAACCATATTCCGAACCAATCTGATCACTGCCTTAATACGACCACGCACTGCGGCATACCCCGATGACGGAATTCCAACTGGTAGGAGTATCATGCAATATGGCCGTGAACAAGCGTGGAAGACCATCTGGTACTTTTGACTCATACCACCTATAAACCCATCTACTACCGCCAAAAACCGAGCGATCTTATCGACCAGTGCCTAGATCGTTCCATCCATATGAACCGATCTAGATTGCCAGACTAGACCAGTAATAGATCCAATCTACTACTCCCACATATCAAGTATATCTTGATAAAAAACTATGCAAGATGGATATAATACCACTATAGTGATACGGGTAGACTACGCTAGCTTGCAATTAAAAAATTCTACCACGTAAATCAGGATGCCATGCAAGTAAGAAATCATAGATCGTTACCACCAGACACGCAGTGCTGTGGAAGAAGAGTTCGAGCAGCCTGATCCAACGTAGGGCGCATGGATAAAGTGGTCGAAGTCGATCGTCCAGCATAGTCGATCGTCTTCAGTGGCGATTGTCTCCTCGAGCAACTAATCGAGTTCCTCACCAAGGTCATGGATTGTTCTTAAGAGCAACAGCAACCACAGTAGCACCTCTACAGTATCCACACATCCAGGGAAGGAAAACAGTATGCCGATGTGCTAGCACCAACTCGCACGGTAAGGCTCTCATGAAGATGGTGGCTAGGGTTTCGGTACAGCAACTCACGTCACGTCTATCTCGTGTCTTCTTCCCAACAGCCTCGTGCATCTCCTTATATAGAGCTCATGACGGGTCCTATTCAAACACGTTTATCCCAACCCGTTAAGTGTGTGACCCGTTAGGTTCATGCGTTGTCGGTTGTGACTCGGAAACCTTTTCCGATCACGAGTCGTTTAGCGGTTCCTAGCAGGACATAATGATTCCCAAATACACACAAATAATATCAGACGAACCTTAATGCAACATGATCTACGACCAGGTCCTTGTCACTAAAGACCAGCTGGTATCTCTATACGACCAGATCATATTTAGTCTCGACCGGTTCGTAACTCCTTGCGACCTGGTTTCGACCACTTAGTGATTATGTTCGACCAGTTACGACTAGCTCGTATCTCCATACGACTAGTTTGTATCTGATCGAACTAAACGACCTGCTTGTGTATTCTCCCTTTGTCTCACGATATCTGGTTGTACTCCAGTCATATTCCTTCGTATGTTTCATAGCAGACCTGAAAGCTATTTTTATAACTACCCAGTTACAGATTAGCGTTTAGTAACCCCAAAATTTTACTCTTACACATGTATGAAACCATGCTGATCTCGGGTCTAAGGATTAGACATCATCATTGCTTGAGACCAACTGACGACACATGAAATCATAACAATCTCAGCAGTGTCTCAAGGTGGGTCAATCCAACACCATGTTCTCTAACATGTGTTCACATTATTGATTTGATATCCCTATAACCATGACCGGTGAAACATGGTCCTCAATCAATACATGTGCTAGTCAGTAGAGTCACTAGTGTTCCGACTAGTGACATCCGACTAGGGATACATTTAGAACAACATCATATAAGTTAAAGAGCTTCACCAGCAAGTCAGATACTTGTTAATCTTTATTAATGATGATTCATTCAAGGAACAGAATAACTTTTATTTAATAACTCATAAATATAGACGTGATACAATCATCTCTATGATTGCCTCTAGGGCATATCACCAACAACATTTCGAGTTTAAAGCAGTTTATCATTAAAATAGTAAAACAATAATTAGTATAACATCAGGGGTTTAATGAACAATTGCAATTATCAATTTAACATATGTAAAACTCTACTTATGCCTTATGTGTTGGAATCACCCATGAATATAATTTCATTAACTGGAAGCACGACGTATTTGAATACATTTAATTATACTCTATAGAGTTGCCCAACTTTACCCACAAGATACCTCAAACTCGTACTGCCAGGCAATAACACGCAACACATTAGCGTGCGACTGAGCTGAGATTACAAAACCTTTTCACTGCTCAACCTTTCTAGCCTTTACCCGATAGGTGATGAACCATACAGCCCTCGGGAGACCCCACTGGCCAACAGTGGATCTATTGGCCTGATGCTGACGGCACCTACCGCAGTGTATACCAGCGAGTATTCCTTTAGGCCCACTCCTGTCCCACCATAGTTCCATGACTGCTCTATCACACAAGAGCAGGTACATTTCCTGTAGATATTCGATCGAAAGAGCAGTGTACTAAGCCAGGTTGGAATGATCAAACCTGTGGTTGAGCGATTTTTGTGTCTTTTACTTGGCACAAGGTTCTTACCATTACTTGTCTCCAATGAGGAAATGGACCAACACCAACTCGTGGCCGTCCCCCTACTTGATCTCTCCTTGGACTGACTTTTATCAAGTCTATTGGGTTATCCATCCTCCTGGTCTCAACCATCAACTCTCCACCAAAACCATTGGCGAATAGCCAATACTCTTTTCAGAATTTATAAACATATTTTTGTGATAATGCTAAATATATAGCTATCAATTTATGTGACTTAAACTTGTTAAGGTGAATATGGCATACAAGAATAGGCGGGCTTGTATGAGGGGTAACATGATATATCTAATTATCATGACATTCAAAATTATTATTTCAATAAATAAGTAATTAACATAAATATGATAATGAAAGTAATAATATAAATACATGGAATATAGGCTCAAAATGATTAAAGGTGTGCGACTTGCCTTCTTGCACAAAGTCTTCTATTAATTTGTAGTTCCAGTAGAAGTATGACTTACAAGAGATCAAAAACACAAATTATTAGTGAATAAATTAATAATGACGATGAATTACTGAAAATTAAAAATTATGACTAAATACATACAACAAATTAACATGGACTACATAACTACGACCAAATTGGCTACGACTAAATACAGACAACAAATACTTAATTAATTGAAACATAATAATTATGACTAATTAAGTGTGACTAATTTAGTTGTGACTAAATTAAATCCAAGTAGTTCATTACCAATACATTAATTAGGACTAATTAACTACCACAAATGAATTACAAATAAATAATTACAACTTAATAATGACAACAAGATTGTTCAGGACTAAATTCATTACGATGAATTATATACCACTAAATTAATTACGACATATTGATTACAAACAAATAATTACGACTTAATGAGACCACTAAATTAAATATGACATAAATAGCCACTAAATTAATTACGACTAATTAACTACGACTAAATTAAATAGGACTAATCAATAAAGACATAATTAACTACGACTAACTAACTAACACTAACTAATTATGACTAATTAATTAGTATCTAATTAACACTATCACGAATAATTACATAGGATTAATTTAACTACGACTAATTAAGTATGACCTAATTTAACTAACTCAAATTTAATTACGAAAAAACTAACATGACTAAATTCATTAGGCCTAAATAAGCACAACTTAACTACGACTAATTAACTAACTTCACAGTTGGTAAAGAAAACACGCACGAGCAAAAAATTACATGCTAAAATTTGCCTCTAAAGATGGCACTAAACAATCCTTAATCATCTTTGAAAAGGAAAGTGACAGAGCAAGCGAGCGAGAACGAGGGAGGAATAGATTTTGCGAAGTGTCTGGCCTACGCATCTGAATTTATAGATGCAAAGTGAGGGAGGAATTGGATTCCCTCCCGTGCGCGGTTTGCATACATGCAAATACACCTAAGACAACGATGGACGGACGATGGCAATAAAGCGCGACGATGGACAAAGACGAGACTAAAGGGTTCCAGGCGTGTGGCTTTTGGCGCGTCTGTGGCTGGGAGCAATGGACAAGGCGCCATGCGGCATGTCCGGGCTCGTCCAGGCGAGGGAGCAACGGATACGCACCGTGAAGCCCCTACGCACAGGCGTTGTCTGGGCCACTGAGCCACAAACGCGTTGTCCGTGCACGGGAGCAACGGACGAGGTCGGGCCCGTGCGCGGGAGCAAAAGTAGAGGCTGGTTGGGAGCCACGTGTCGCGTCGAGGCTCGTCTGGGCGAGGGAGGGCCGGTAGAGGCATGCTGGGCGACAATGGTATGGACTTGAACACACGTCTACCACCGACGTGTCCATTGTGCCAAACTCAGTAATACAGCGTGAACAGAATCATTTCTGTTAAAAACAGACAAAATAGTGTCAAATAGGCTAAAAACTCGATGTAGAAATACTGGTACTCAACAGTTTCCTCACACCTATCCGATCAAAGTCTATGGCTCTGTTTGTTTAGGCTTTTTGTCTGGCTTAAAAGCAAAAAAGCCTAAGTCTAAACAAAAAGATGGCTTTTTTATCTGACTTATAAAAAGCTTAAGCC
This sequence comes from Hsuehochloa calcarea, assembly GCA_036346395.1. Classification (NCBI taxonomy): domain Eukaryota; kingdom Viridiplantae; phylum Streptophyta; class Magnoliopsida; order Poales; family Poaceae; genus Hsuehochloa; species Hsuehochloa calcarea. The sequence goes on along the minus strand of CM070604.1, from coordinate 12,793,457 downwards.
ATTTTAAACTTAAAAGCCATAAGCTAAGGAAGATGTGTTTATTTTTATTTTTGAGGAATGGAATAACCGATTGCCACTAAAGTTCACTAAAGTTACCCACAAAATACCATTACATATAAATGCAAATTGTTTCGTTTTTTTTTCTTCTTTTCTATCCTCCTCTTCGTACATAATTCAATAAGCTAACATCCTATGAAAAAAATCAGATTATCAAACACTAAAATTTGACTTAAAAACTAAGAGGTTTATAAGCTGATTAAACAAAAAAATTAGTTTTAAATTATAAACTAAAAAAATCTAAATCTAAATCTAAACAAAACAGTGCCTATAATTCCAACACCGCAGCAGACGACAGAAGGAGCGTTTCCACCGGTCGATCTTCCGAGACGGCTTGGAGAGCAAGGCACTCGGCGCTAAGTCGGTTTACGAGGAGGGCAAATGGTAGCGGCCCAGCATATTCCGTCGCTACCTCGCTATACATATTTCTCGCCTTCGCGCATTCTCCTTCACTGTTCTGTCTTCTCGCCTCGCCCAATAACTACTGCTCTATGCAGGGAACCACAGGAAATTTCCTACGAAGCTTCCTCCTCCCCCACACCGCTCACAAGGACAGGGGAGGGAAAAATTTACTCTCACCGTGCGATGGCTCCGCTTGGCTATATATAAGAGATGTCTTCGCTTCGTCGAGGCTGCGTGCCCATTTCCCATTGGGACTTGCCGGCTAGACGACGGTATGGTGCCATCTGATGCTCTTCTCCTCTTTATCCCATCGTCTCATGTGTTCCTGATCGGATTTTGCTATCCTAACCAGATAGCAGAAACCGAGAACATTCTTGTTCCATGAAAGATAGCAAGGATCGATCGAGTCCTCAGGGATTTTTTTTAACGGGGCCCCGGTAAGGCCGGTTTGGCCGTTTTTAATTATTCGGATTTTAAATTAAAAAAAAATCAAATTCAAACAAAATTCAAGCAAAATCGATTGTTTTTTTGTTGACAAAATTGGGAACCCTGGTCCTCCTTCAAGAAAGGGTAACGTTTGAGGAGAGCAGCTTTAATTAGCCTCACCCAGAGTCCAGAGATAAGTTTTCGTGATTGTTTAAGGCAGATTAGCGGTACTTATTACACATGGCAGTTAAGGAGTATGTTATGTTTTTGAAACTTAGTTTTGTCAATGATTTTTATACGTTGATATAACTCTCCCAGCCCTTTTATATGAAATAAAAAGATCCAAAATTCCTACCGAAATATGGTATTGGGGGGTGTTCGAGCTTGAGGTGGGCGAGTTTACCCGGTGGACTTGGATCCAAGTTGTACATATGACATCCATTGTTAAAAGAGTCCTCCATGTTCTGCAAGTGAACAACTATCTCTAAAGTATTTACTTCTTCCAAGTCCGAAGCGAAAATCGTTTTCTGATTAGATTAACTCTTCAAATATTAGTAACACATAGAAATATAATATCATGATAATATTTTTTACTTGTATTGGTAAAGTTTCTTTGGGTTACAACTTACAATCCTCCATTTTCCCTCTAACTCCCCTGTTCTGAATGTCTTGAGCACTTCTTGCATTCTAGAAACTCCTTTGGCTATTTTTTTTTCATAGGATTATGATATTGCAAAATTCCTTCTTGAGGAGTGCAAATTTACCCGGTGAAGGTAGTTCAAATTGTGCGTATGACATCCATATATTTTTTAGGAAAATTTTGGTACTGAGGTTGTTCCGTGGTTTTGAATTATGCCACTGCTTTTCGTGCTAATTGATTCAAATATTTCTTTTGAAAATGTCATTATGATCAGATCAATGCACGTTAATTGAGCGGAAATGATTTTTTCCTTCAAAATATGATTTGGGTTCTATAGGACTTAGAAGGAAGTTACGTTTTGGGTTAGGCCATCTAACTTAAAGCCAATAGCACTATGGAAATTAATCTTGTGTTATGCTTATCTTTACTATTTTATCTTTCTTCACACTCTACTACACATACTTCCACTGGAATGTGAAAGTATGATTAAATTATAGCTAATCTGATCCATTGAATTAAGAAAAATGAACGACATACATTGATTTTAGTGTACCATAAAAGAGCTTGAGTCTTAATGCTCTCTAAAGCATGAAGCATAACTTTGAAGGCATGCAAATGCAGTGTCTTGCGAGCGACCAACTGACGAGTTTTTGGATCAGGTGAGGACTGAGGAGGAGGTTGGGCGACCGAGCATGCGGACAACTGTTCCAAGTTCAGCGCTGTACATTGGCAATGGCGTTTTCGGATGGAACTGCTTACCTTCCTCGAGTAACATCCGCTACCTACTTGCAAATCGTAAAGTATACATTGTCGGTAAGCTGATTCGCACAACACTTCGTGGACACTTTCGGCAGGAAAAATTATTCGCCTCCGAAAGAAAGTTGCTCGTGACTTTTTTTCAAAATGCCAAGATTGCTCCTCTCGGAGGGCAGCGATTTGGATTTGGATGTTGAATCCGAAACTCTGGAAGATGCGAACGTGAAAACACTTATGGGAAAAACCAACGGAAATCACTGTTAGAGAAGAAATTACAAGTACGAAAAACTTTGACCTATCAAACCGTACGGGTACTAGGGGTACACGTGATAGGAATAAAAGTCCATAATAGGGGAAGAAACTAAGTTAAAGAGTAAGTGACACGGCACATACATGACGATGAATTCCTATCATATTTCAAATGAGACGATCTATTCGTTGTCCGGTCATTTGATTTCGAACCAAACACGCTAGTAGCAAGTTTCTTTGCTTGATTGTAGCTTGCCGGCAAAATTAAAAGACTTGCGAGAGAAAGGGACGGCTGGAGAAGAAAAGGGAACACCATCGTACCGCTGCAGCTGCAGCCCGGGCCCGAACCACCATGTCAAGACCTGGGAGCTGATTTGATTACAACGGTTTGCTTGAACGATTCCAAATGTCCGACAATCCACGAGCGGGTCCGACGGGTTTCACGAGCGGGTGCCGGGTGCGACGGGTTTTACGGAGCGACAAAGACACGTGAAGACGAGGACAATTCAGTGATCAATGGGTGAACAGAGACGGAGATGGTGGAGCGTCGCTTTCTGGTGTGGTCCAGGACTCAAGTGGGCAGCCCCTTTCGTGCCGAGTCATCTCCTTGGAATCTTTCTTCGCGTCTCTCCTACGCAACTTCGAGAAAAAGTCACGGTCACCCATCACCTTATACTTTTATGTGTGTTGCGTTGGCTGCGACTCAGCGGCACCATTCATGACGAGGCATCTTCCTGGAATCTTACTTCGCGTCTCTCCTACGCAACTTCGAGAAAAAGCAAGGAAATTGCCGAACATCGCAGGTCACCGTCATCCCTAGCCTATTACTTTTACTTTATGAGTTAAGTCAAGAAAGAAACTGTTTCCATATAATCATTTTATTCTAGACGAAGAGATGTAAATTTACAAGATATCATCTTTAGATGCTGAATAATCTAATTAAAAAAAACCAATTACATAGTACAAAACCATCCTATCACACCGAATGCAACATGGCTTAGCTAGCACCAGCTAAAATGCTAGGCTGGGGCGTGAAGGCTAATTATGCCCTTGGTCTCTGCGCCATCCAGAGAATGGACTTTATTTATGGCCTCCGGTTCGAAGACAGAAGAGGGAACAAAACATTAAAAAGGTAGGCCAAACACTAGTCTTACCTAGTGTTGTAAAAAAAAAAAAACGAAATACCGATGGTTAATCGGAATTATACGTAATTTGGCGTTTTCATATATTTAATGATAATACTAGTTTCGAATATATTTGTACACATTATATTATCAATACTATCAAATAAACTTGTACTATCCTTTAATTGTACATTATAACCTCATTGCTAACTCAAAAGATAACAAGATTGATCGACAGACTATTATAGTTCTACACCAAAGTGTGACTTGCAACGAATTTAGATAATATATTAAAAACATACATTATCACATAGACTAGACTAACTTAACACATTGGCAAAACAACGATAAAATGAATTAAGTTTTAAATTTAAATACACAAAATGACTCATAACCACGAGAAGAATCAGTTACCCTGAATCATTGTCAAGCACAACCTCTCCACCAGACACTTCGGTCTCATGCTCATCAGAAGCAAGAAAATCATCTTCAAAGGCAATAAACTCCTTGTCACTCTCACTTTCATCAATTGCTAGTAATGTATATTTTGAACCACGATTGGAAATGCTCCGTGCGACAACTTTTTTATTTATTTACGTTTTGCTGATTTCTTGTTGTAAAAAACGGACAGAACGGCTGATTAATCGTTTGTTTATACGGGTTATGCGGGGTGATTATACGGAAACGACCGACTAATCGGATAATACGACCGATTTGACGTTCACAAACATTAAATATACTTCGATTCATGTATACACGACGTTTTGCCCAGCGACTCTAATTAAATAAACGATTAATTGGCCGTTCTTACTGTTTTTTTTTTACAACACTGGTCTTACCTCTTAAAAAGCGAAACTAGTCTAAAATTGTGGCAAACGTGACAGCAAAACCTAAAAGTGCGTTAGACCATCTTTTAGGTGTGAGATGTTAGAAGGTAGGTGTGAGAGGTTAGAACGGCATCAATTTATTGTTCACCTCAAGTTGGAATATTGAGTTTTAGTTAAATAACTGTGAAGTAAAGAAAATATGACATATGAAACTTGCCTAAAAGTGAACTAAAGTTGTGGCAAACGTAGCACCAAACCAAATATATCATAAATGTGAAACTCGACTCAGTCAGCTTTAGTCTTGGGTATTCAATGTAACCCGAAGATCAACTGGCCAACCCGAAGTTTTTTGTATTTTTGTAAAGAAACCGTGCCGCAGGTCAGCAGCGCACACCAAGGCAGAACGCACGTTCCACCTTCACCTTATAGCAGCGCCAAAGCAAACAAACACACGCTCACCCTCGTAGCAGCGCCAAAGCAAAGCAAAGCAAATCCCGCGTCCCCTATCTCCTGTTTGACTGTTCGCCGTGGTGTGTGTGGTATGTTTCCTCCCTGCTCGATATCCATTGTATGCTCGGCATACCCGCTTTTATATTCGGCGCATCGTCGCTCATTCGAACTCCGTTCTCCCACTCGATGTGCAACCGATCTAACCTTTCATTATGTCTTCACCCCGCTTGCTAGGATATGGAGGGATTAGGACCGATCCGAGATTGGAAAAGATTTTAGTTTAAATTTCGAACCAATCCGAAGGAATTGAGTCGGTTCACGGTGCATGCAACCGAGCCCAAAACAACCTAGCCCTAAACATGTGATGCGATGATGCATACCTTTCGAATGGAAATAATAATACTGATAGCCACAATGTCTCTTAACAGAGCTCAATCTTCCGGCTGTACCAGTAAGAGCACCGCTCGCCGAAGGTCATCTGTGGCCTTGTAATGTCTACAAAGCCGGCGAGGATGGATCAAGAACGAGAGCCACTGGTCCATCTCCGTGTGGATCGCCGTGTGGGGAACGATGACGAGGTCCAAGGCTTTTCTTGGCTAACCCTCGCCGGGTTCGTCTTCCTCACCTTCAACTCCGGGATGGCCATCTACAGGTCGGAGGGAGAGATTGCATCCGTGGCGTTCGTAGGATTCTCCTACTTGGACCTCGTCGCCTTGTTCTACTGCTTGAGACAGTTCGAGAATGCACACCCTGATTCTCCCCGCAGACGGCATCTCAAAGCTGCCGTCTGGATACTGACGACCGCTCTAACCGTAGTTTTCTCCTACAAAGTTGCCGCCATCATGCCAGTCGCCGTGAAAGTGTTGGTGTGGGCGATGGCCAGCGGCACCATCTTGGGCGGCTTCTACGCCTTCTTCTTGCACCAAGAAAAACAGGTACTTGCTTGATCTCACTGAAGTTGCTTTCTTTTCCTAGTAAAATTTGTTGCTGGCCGCAGGGGATTCATAGAAGCTCTCTGCCTGTAAGTACGACATCTCCTTTTACAATTGTTTTACCTCTACAACCATGGGGTCAAACGCATTTGAAGCGTATATATATGGATCAAGACTGAATACACGAGTTTCTCGCTAAGGTTGGGATACATGATGGCGGTCGACGGTGAGATGTGAAATGGTTAAGGATCTCGAGAGTGATTGTTTCTCGCTAAGACTGGGATACATACCAGCCATTTCGGCCGGTACTGGAACGGTGTCGATAAGTTTGGATCCCTCACTTGGAATTTCTTAGGAGTTCTGCCTCTGAAAAACGGAGATTAGTGCTGAACAAACTTTGAAGACATTTGAGTTCCAAGAAAATACCTCTCAAGACATTGTGCACACCTCAGTAGAGTTATTATCAGGCTTCACAAAACCAAAACCGGGCTATTTTTCCGGCCTCCACTGACTTGGAAGAATAGATTTGCAAGAATGGAACACAGGCTCCGACCGGCCGGTCCTTGTGCTCTTTTTTTTTTTTTTGGCAAAGTGAGTTTGGAATTTTAATTGTGATCCTTTTTTCTCCCAAGTTTCCTTTTTAGGCGAGATGCTGGAGCGAAGAGTTGGCCTCAGGTATGGACGCTGACATATGTTGTAATCTTGCTCTCGTTTCCTTGCTCTTGCTTTCCTGATACTTGGTGACACACTGGGTTTGGGGTCATCTCTTTTGCTTTATTTTCCCGCTTTCTGTTGGAACTCAGTCGATCTGTAAAACCATGATTTCCTTAATGAAATGGGGGAGCTGCTCCCTTTTCTTCTTTTCTATTAAAAAAATGGACTCTCACATCCCAAAATGTTAAATGTGTATAAAAAGCTGAAAACGCAAAGATCATATATGTAAATGTCAACTAGTCTAGGCTAGGAGTGAATTCTGCCATATTTATTTGTTTTTTTTTGAATGCGGATACAAATATAAATACAAATAGTATCGAATACAAATACAGAGTGAATATGAATCTAAATGAATATGGTCACGAATATTTTCTGAAACGTGCTGCTCCTACTTCATAATTAATGGGATGGTTTGGTGCATTGATTAATTATATAATTAAACTGAGTGCACTTAGAACGCGACTGACTAGAATGGAATATGGTTGGTGAAAAGATCATTCTCTCTTTTTTTTCTCACCAGTCACCGCTACTGTGTTTACGTGATTGTTTGGTTGCCTATGTGTTTACGTAGTTGTTTGGTTGCCGGTAGAAACTTTTATCCTCTACCATCTGCATGGCCGTAGCCAAAGCCGCCTCCTCCTCATGGTGAATTCCGCCTCTACAATCTGATCGTCATTTTTTCTCTCTCGGTTGAATCCGAATCCGCATCCGGATCCGGATCCGAATCCGAATCCGAATCGGACAGTGGGATATGTTGGTACAAATGTTGCGTTCCATGGAGGTAACATGAACTATCTGACACTTGTGCTGCCTGGCTGCCTCGTACATGGGACTCACAACTTTTCTCAGCACAAACACGACACACTGGGCTACGAATTCCGATGTATGCAACCTCATGAGTTCATCATCAGATGCAAGCACTAGTACTAAGTACTTGGCTACTTGCTCGCTAGCGGGGGAAAAAAAATACTCGCGGAGGAGTGCACGGCGCCATCCTCGCTCGCAGGTCCGGGGAACATAAGGATTGATGGGTCGGTCTGGTTAGTTGGGCCGTTATTATTCGGATAATTTGTATTTGTATTGGACGGATAATAGGGTATTGTATCTGTATTTGTTTCTGATTCGAGAGTTATTCGAGAAAAAATGAATCCAAGATAATCTGAATTTATTTTCGTTTGGAACGGTTGAAAGCTATTCGATCTATTTTCACTCGTATTCAACAGATAATAGGGTACTGTATTTGTATTCGTTTCCGATTCGAGAGTTATTCGAGAAAAATTAGATCCGAGTCAATCCAAATTCGTTTTCATCCGGAACGGTTGCAACTTATCCGATCAATTTTCACCCCTACTCTAAACAACATTAAACGAGAACTCAAATAGCAAACCAAGGGGATCAATGTGCTTTCTCTACTTAAGCTATCCTGCAACTTTTGCACATGTTAAATGACATTTTTCATTTGATCCTTTTTCATTTTTCCAAATTGTTTTTGTTTTATATATTTGCAAAAAAATTAAGTTTTTCTTGATGTTGTTTTGGGGTTTTCTTGATATTTCGTGAACTTTTCTTTTTCTTTTTTACCTCCTTCAAAACTACTTTTATTTGTTCTGAATTTGCTGGAAAATTCTCCTTTGTTTTCTGTTTTAAAAATAATATTTCCAAACAACGTACTTACACAAACTCGGTGTAGTTACTTTTGGCACCATTGGATGCAATTCAACAGCACATGTGTGAAACGGCTGAAGTCTTGAGGTTATGCGAAGATGTTGCGAAAGTGATTGAGTTGGTGAGTTCTACTAATGATAATTAAAGCATTTTTAAAAAACACATGGTATTCAAAGGAAGTGGACAGCATCTTGCATTGATCAATACAGTGGTGTCACTGAAAGATTGAACCGGACAAGGTTGACATGGCAAAGCCAATGCTGAAAGAGGGAGAGAAAGGTATGCCTGATACTTTTCGGTCAGAAGTTGTCGATAGAACAGCTTCTATTATGGACCAAGACTAATTTTTGGGCAGAAGCTGTTATTAATAGTACAATATACAGTTTCTGCTATGGACCAAAGTCCGCTAAAAACAGTTCTGACTTCTGAGAGGGACTAACATGACTTTCAAAACCAAGTGAAGTCAAACAAAAGCAGTTCTGAAAGGGGCAGTCGTAACTTGAAAACCAGACCAAAGTCTTACCTCCTGGTCGGTGGCTGGTGATCGAAAAGTTTGGTTTGGATCCTGGTTGGTGTACGCTGCAAAAAGGGCTAATAAGCGTGGTCTGGTTCTAAACATGGGTTTAGGTTTGGCCAGGAGATCGGTTTTGCTTTGCTTCCTTGGAGAAGTAGCAGATGAAGCGCCCACGTCAAATTTTTAAGCATCAAGAGGCAACTAATTAGGTGGTTTAGAATATCTTTTATACGATAACTAGATGGCACATCTATTTATTTTTCTATGGCCTTGATTATCTTCTCCTTTAGTTTTTAAAATTCAACCGTTGCTACAATTCATCTTAATCAGGGTCCACCAATATTAAGGGCTAGATGTTTTGCATGTTTGGTTAGAAAGTCTAGTATATTTCTTCCTTCAAAAAACATCCATCGGCGGCTATAGTTAAACTTTAATACTTTAATTAGGGTCCATCTAATCAAGGGCCGGATGTTTTTATTTTTTTGTGAGAATTTCTAGCGTATTTCTCATTTGTAAATCAGCTCTCATGAGCTTTTAAATTTATAATGATAATTTACTGTAAGTCGTGTTTTGTTGTATTTTAGTAGAAACGGCTCATCTTACCCTTTATTCTAATCTTGACCGCGCTATTTAATTTGTTGAATAGACGTAACAAGAAGCTCTCCTTTTGTTTTGCAGGACGGCCAATGAACCGTGGCAAGCATTTTGTAGGGATGCCCCGTCCTAACTTCCGTCACACATGGTCCTGCATTGCTGGAAAATAAATCAAGGTACATGTGTTTGTTTCTGAGAAAAAGACACGATTTGGACAGGCTTAACCTGCATCAACGTTTGCCACGCCGCCACAAACCACCAGCTGCTGCAGCTATTGCCTCCTTCATTGCATGACTTTACATCAGCCGCAGCCAATCCTGGCAACACCAACACCAACACCACCGCCACCGCCACCGCCACGGCCCGCCAAGCTCGACCTCTGCTGCAGCCATGGCATCACGGCCTATAACTCCCGCTCACCACTGCTTTCAAACAGCCAACAACGCCATTAACACTCCGTCACAAAAGAAAAGAAAAAAAGAAAAAAGAAAGGACAACGCCATTGCTGCCACCAGGAACCTTATTTGCCGGCTTGGCAAAGCTCGAAGCAGGTTATGTCGAGCCATAAAGTGCCTATTTTTCAGAAAGAGAACATGGACCCTAAAAAAATAAAAATAAACACCGGGCAAAATCCAATGGAGAGTTTTCCATTGAGTTTTTGCCCCTTGCAGCCATGGGTAGTGAAGTTGAGATGGGGTTCTCCCTGTGAAATGCTTGCCACGGAATCGGTTGAAGTCTGCTTGTCCGCTTGATCGTTCACACCGTACGTTTAAGATCTAAATAAATAAACTCACATGTGTGTGGGTCGTATCGTTATCTACGTACAATTATCAAGTGCCATGTAAACAATAGGGTGTATTAAGGCGATACATTCAGACAAGCGTCGACTTCTCTCTGTTATCTTTCGTAATGAAATCGTTTTCCCCGTTTGGAAAAAAATTATCAAGTGCCTGGCACCTTTTAAAAGTTGTATGGCAATGAGATGTCATGAAATCCATGCTGCCCGAGCGTGATAGTATTTGGCAATTGGAGACACCTTTGGTATCGGCACTTAACACGTTGGTCGTCGTCAACGGAGATCCATTTCTAACGGTTTAGTCGGACATTCTGTGGCTGGCTTGCTCGCTGGTCATGTACAAGAAAGAGGTTTGCTCTGAGGCTATCACGATGTTTGATTTCAGAATAAATTAACACAATAAAGAGGTTTATTATTAAGTAAATGAATATCAGAAAAACTTGATAATAAACAAAGAGATATAATTCACGAATAAAATTGGTAACTATAAAGTATTAGAGAATATATCAAATTGTATTCGCAAATATATATGATATCAGAATTTGTTTTGATATTGTATTAGGGATTGAGTGATATGAGAGATCACGATATTATTGTATCCAACAATATATATATGTCACTTTGATATTGAGTAATATGAGAGATGTGTATTCAAAAATATTCTTGGTTAATATTCTGATGAATAGTAGTTAGATTACTATTTGAATAGTAATCAGTTGGTAATTACTGTTCAGTGAATATTATTTTGTTGGTATAAGTCGTATTCTGTGAACAATATTTTGGTGAATAGTATTCCGTGAGAATTTTTTTAAATAACTTTTATCAGGATCTTACAGGTTTAAGAAACCAATATTACGGTCGGTTGTGCAGCAGTGATTGTGTTGTCCTACTCGGTACTCGCCATATTTATTGCTAATTTACTTCAGAAGTAACTAATCTTTCCCAAGGTGTTCCTAGTCATAATCATATGTGATAATTTTTTTTCGTCACCTTAGGCAGTTCCATCTGAAGGGAACACTTCTCTACGGTCTCAACGTTCACATCACCCAACTCAAGGGAGAATTTACAGAACCGCCGATTATCGTGGTTTTTCCTATAAGGTCCTTAGTATAAAACATTATCTCATACGAGTATGCTAAAGAAAGTCTGAGGGATTTTCAAAGAAAAACTATTTCATTTCCACAAAATAGCGTACATATGGTTCTCCATTTCGGGAAATCCGACTAGTAAAGTAAAGACATAAACTTACCTTACACTAATAATATTACGTACTTGGATGAAATATCTTACAGTGGAGTTCTTTCTCTTACTACCACGGAGAAAGATTAAGGTTAGTGGCTAATGCATATGCTTATTTAGTGGCTAATTATGGTTTAGTGGTAGGTAGCTATCGCTTTCGCGATTAGGCTTCTTTGATGGCTAAGTGGCTTTGTGTTTCTTCTTCTGATTACGATGCTTGTGTGTGTTGTGATGGTTGTGTTCTGCATTCAATTTTTTTCCATTGCTCGTGATGCTTGCGATGCCCTCCTTTTATAGCAGTGGGAGAAGCTTTGAGGAGGCTTCTTCTCGGCTCTTCTTATCTTAAATTCAAATGGCTAGTCGTAGGCTTTGATTGCTTCAGGATAGGGATGCGCGCATGTATATTCTTTTTGAAAAGGTTATACCACGGTGCCTTCTTCTAGTGGCTTCTGGTGTCTCTTTTGACCGGGCAATATTCCATCTGCAATAGTAGATAGTACTTCATAATTGTCCTTGCGATTATTCTTCTTGTTGGAGATGATTTGTATTAATAACTATTCGTTGTCGTCATCTACTATCATTGGTGCAGAGGTTGTACCTTCAATCTCATCTGGCTGAACTATCAAATACCAGCCTAAGATCTGCTAATATTCTCTTCTGATTAAAGTGTCTTCGCCATAATTTGTTTTTATTAGGCGTCCAACACCTTTGTGTAACAACCCATTGTCTCCACCACACTATATCTTCATTATTTGGTTTTAAAAAATCATTTAATATGGGGTGTATAGAAGAATGCTCTCTTCGATTTCCGTGGCTTCTATGAACCATCGCCACTTATCATGATTAGTGTTCTGAGAAAAGAGTATTTTTTGTTCTTCTGTCAAAACACCAGTCCTTCTTCCATCAAAGAAATTGAAACGACCTTTGAGAATATAAATATCATGCATTGCCGGCCTTAGTGGCAATGTAAACCTTAGTGGGGTAGAATAGAACATAATTTTGTATCTTCCCCAAAGAGAAGACAATCTCTTGCATGCTTCTTTAATAGCGATTCCAAGGTCAGATTAGGGAATTTGATCTAGTGTGCCATAAATAACGTAAGCTAGACCCTGGTCTATAATACCTTGAAGAGAAATATATTTGTGGGTTTGTGTTTGTATTTTTTGAAAATATTTGAGATCTATTTCTGATCTCAATATTATAAATCTATGATATGGTTGGAAGAGAGCTTTATCATCAAAGTCGAGGAGTGGAAAGTTAAGGATATTAATTTTGACACTAAGGTTGAATCCTTTCCCCTCGTATAGATTAATGAAATATTCTTAGAGGTCTAAGAATGCTCTCATTTGTCTCTCTTGATATTTTTTCCAAACTATTTCTAGGATATTTGGCCCTAAGCAAGATAATGTTTGGTTGGTTTTAAAACTCAATCTGGAAATAAGTATTTCATGGGCTTTTTTGTTGAAGGGAATTTTTGTAGGGTTTTTCTCTCGATTTTTGTGGCTATAAATATTATATTCTGCTCTGAATTCTTTTAATATATAATTTTTCATATCTTTTCTCCATTATGGAGACATATTTTCAATTTTTTTTATTTATCTTTAGGTCTATATATGGTGTGTCTATGAGATTTATCCCTTCGACTAAATATTTTTTGTGTGTATATCCTTTGGATGTTCCTTTTTTTTATATATTTTACAAAGGTATAGACTCTGCAGGTTTTTTTTATTTCTATATTTCTGAATATAATATTTAGCAGCTGGTTCTATATGATAATTTATTCCTAATATTTTTCTAGCTTGGGTTAATGCTTTGTCAATATTTGCATATTTCTTCCGAGATATTATTCCTGATAATTTTGAATTTACTTTTTGAGCCACTATTTCTTCCAATGATATGTATATTCCTGGCATTTTTCCTTGAAATACCACATATAAGGGTTTTAAATCTATAATTTTGGGATTTTCTGGAATATATATTGCCTTATTTGACGTATGGAAATATTCAGCCAGACTATTTAATATTGATAACATATAACCTTTATCTTCACGTTTATTATTGTATCGATACCAAAAATTATCCAATATGCATTCTTGTATTTCGTCAATAATTATATGATCATTCGGTTTGAATTTGTCTGAATTTAGTGGGAATATTTTGAGCTTATTTTCAGTTCCAAAGCTGAAGGATTCAATTTTATTATAATTCATTGTCCTCTTTATACCTGCAAAATGGATGAACGATATAACAAGTCAGGCAATTTATTTTATTTTCCTTTTATATGTTCAAATATAACTTTATAACCATTTCCTGTAATAATATCTTCAAATAAAACCCATCTTCTAGTAGAACTTTTCTTACTATTAGTTTGATTGTAATTCTTACATATGGCTTCACAATCTGTTCTTACTGTAAATTCTTTAAAGCCTAAATATAATTTAAAAGAATTTATTGCATTGATTATTGCTAGGATTTCTCTATCAGTATTATTTATAGTTTTTAGCTTATAGCTTCGAGAGGCATATCTACTGTCGGACCCAGAAGTAACACCCCATAATCCTCTGTGCATTTCTGAACTAGTCCCATGATCAGTAGCTAGTTCACACAGTAAACAGATATGGTAACATCCATAAATTGCATAACTTTATTAATAATCAACAAAGTTTATTACAAAAGAGGCTTACAAACCAACAATAAACAAATACAACGAAAGACGAAGAAGTAGTGGAGTCTAGCTGATCTGCCACAGGAAATCGACTGGGGTAGCGGTCTAGTCGTCGAGATCTGAAGTTCTTCTTGTAATACTCCGAAAAATAAATAAATATTAATAATCGCGTCTTAAGGGTCGGAGAGTGATTAATTAAATAGTAGTAATAATTATATAATTATTAACCTCTTAAGGGCCCAGGTGTAATTGAATAAAAAAGAATTGGTGGAAAATAGTATTTTCGGAATTTTATTTGAGCTATATAAATAGATCTTTGTTTTTTTAGAAAACCCTAATCACTTTTCCCAAAAACCAGCCGCCAGCTTTTCTTTGTTTTTTCGAGCCGCCCGCCAGCATTCCTGCCGCCGCTATTGCTTTTCTTCTGCAGCGTGGAAGCCAAATAAATCTCTGCTGGCGCCGAAGCGATCGCATCTGCATTGATCGCTGCGTTTTCTTCGCCGCCTCGCTACTGGATCTCGCTGAATCAAGACAAAGCCACCGCCGGCCGCTTGCTGCTTTCTTTGCTTTGCTTTGCTGCGTAGTTGCTGCCCCTGGCGTGGACGTCGCCCGAGTCGCCGCGTTGATCTGCTGATTACCGTGCGCTGTGATTTGCTGCGTTCATTGCTGCTGCTTTCTCTTTATTCGCTGAAGCCGCCGATTGCCGCTTCTGCTGCTGATTCTTGGCGACCTTCTTCGCTAGCCGAGCCCTCGCCGCTGTGGCGTTTCTCGCCAATCGCCGCCGGCCTATCTCGCGTGAAGCTGCGGTAGCCTGCGTTGCCGTGCTGTGCACCAAACCAGCCGAGCCGACTCGGCCGGCGCGCCACATGTCTTTGCCGCTGCCGCCAGGCGCTAATCATCGCTTCTGCGCTTCTTCGCGCTGGCATCTTCTTTGGTTTGCATGCGCTCTTCGCATAGCCGAAGTCTGTCTTGGTCGCTTTACGCCCGAGCGCTGCGTGCGGTTTGCTGCCACTTCTGATCGGCTGGACTGCTGCCGATCTGCTATTTTGTTAGCATGCAAGCATTCCGTTAGTTACAAGGTAATTAAGGCATGTTATCTTGCATTGTTACGTGATTTATATTTGTGCATGCTTGATTAACTAAGTAGAGACCCGATTTCTTGTCGGCAACCATCTGAAAGTTTGTATTCTCTGTTTTTCTAGATTAATTAGAGAGGTTCTATAGTTTTTAGTCAAAATATCGACTAATAGATTTGTTTATTATGCTGCTCGGTTGTACGTTTTATTCGGGTACCTTAATGGCGAAATTTGAAAATGTCGTCTACTAGTTAATTGTAGATAATTTCGATATCTTTCTATAGCAGATCTAATAATGTCAATTGGACTAGTAGACTTCGAGATATGATTTTGAGAAGGCCGCTGTTTTAGGGTTATCGTCTTTAGGCGCTGTTTTGGTAGACTGTAAACTAAAAATAGTAAATAGCTTAATTAGAGTTTTTGATCTACATGAAAGTTGTAGGTAATTGTCCAATGGTTCTGTAGGATCTGAGAACGCGCATTTTGGTTGAGTAAAACAAAAGTTATGAATTTAGTAAGACTGCTGTTCCGAAGCGGACAGATCGGTTTTCCGGGCTAAATACGGAGGGTTAGATGATTTAATTAGAAGTCTTCGTAATCTAAGAAAAGGTGGATAATTTTATAAAGAATCCAGAATGGGGTGGTTTGTGGTGATCGGACTTTTGAGTCAAAAGTTACGCTCTTTTTAGTAACCGGTCAGCTATGGGTAGCTTTTCGTTATCGGCGTAATGTGGTATATTTGGGGACATGTAGGAGCGATGTATATTGATTGCTATTCTTGTTGCTGTAGCTTGTATTGAAGTTTGTGTATTTAATATAGGAGAGGCGTCGTGCTTGTTGCCGTCTTCTAATCAAATTGTGCGTCGCAACTAGTAAAGGCAAGTGCATGGTAGACAGCGATCAATGATCGATCACTGTTTTCTTTATCTTTCAGTACCATTATTGTTGTGCTTTTATTCTGTTTAATTGCAAACAAATAATTGGTATGTTTATATATTTGTTGATGAGCATGATGAAAAGTTGGATATGATGTTTATGATGGAGTTTGCATGTTTGCATTCATAAGCATCTTTGCATAAGAGAAGGTGATCATGATTGATCACAACTCCACGGGAGTGGAGGAGGTCCCCGATCCTTAAGGAGGAACGGGCTTGAGAGTGAATGTTGTCGCGAGCATTCACTCATGCTATACCGGTATACGCGAAAGAAGTGCATGTGGACATATAGAATAGAGTTGCATTGATATTTGAGATTGATGAATGAGAATGTTAATAGAAGTGCATATGATGATAATGAAGTTATGGAATGCTGTTGATTTATTATTGTTCGGTGTTTATGGATGTATTTGCTGAGTCGTGGACTCACCCTTGCTCTACTGTTGTTTTTAGGTGATCTTCGAGGATGCCGTAGTTGCGAGTGAGTAGAGCACATGGACATCACATGATCATTCGCCATAATAATCTTTTCATTCAATATTGGTTTACACTTGGACATGTTAGTTATTGAATCATGTTTAGGACATCATTTGGACTAGACTATTTGCTTTCTTAATTTGGATTCATTGGTTGATGCTGCTTTGGATTATTTACCTGGTTATAATTTCCATTGCTTATTTATTACCTCATGATCCATAATTATGCATTGCTCTTTTGTGGTCCTTGGATTTGATTATCATTGATTTCTTGCTATATTTATAAAGTGTGTCAATAATTATTAATTGGAAGGTAGTTTAGTGGCATTCCAGGCTCAGTGTTGGGCTGGGGTGTTACAGTTGGTATCAGAGCGGGCTTTAGGTCCGTGGTGAATAGATTAACAACTTAGGCAAACTAAAATTGTTAAAATTGTTTTAGTATTAGTAAATCAACTAAAATTTGCTAATGGTTAACTAACCTAAAATTTGACACACTAGTGCATGAGGGTTAGAGAGAGGTACGAATATAGTTTTACGCCTGTTATGTTGTTTATTGATGGATGAGTTTATTTTGAGCTTTGAGCTCATTGTGTATTGTTGATTGTGGTTGATAGCTATGTCGAGGGATAGATGACGTGGTCGTGGTGGCCACGGTCGTGGAGGTCGGGGCCGCGGGCGTGGTTCTGGGGCCCCTCCCGAGGCGCTTGAGATCGTGGTTGTGGCCCCGGTTTTACTGTGTTACACCACCATTCGTGGTATGGGAATAGAGAGGTAGCTACTTTGATTACAAGTGGTTATAGGTATTGTGTGTGAGTTTCTTTATAAAAGTTGTTCTCTTCCTTGAGCTTGAATTTTGGGCAATTCTGGTTATAGTTGCGGTTGATGAATTTTCCTTGAGATAGTGTCTACAATACAGCAGGTGATATTTCATTGGTCTCCTTTGGTTCCATAAAGCCATTACTCGTTCTCATGACTGTTGATCTATTGTTGCTTTGTGTGAACATCGGTTAACAGCAAGATTGATCTTTTCGTGGGAGTTCCGTCCTTCCTATTGGAAAATATGACTTATTTATTCACTTGGTATTCTGGATACTGAAAGTTTTCTATTGCAAGTTCTTCAACATGTGAAAACTTTGGCTTTATGTATTTCTTTTGGATTATTTCGAGTGCTGAAGTTTAATGCTTTTTTTTTTCTGAAAAGAGTTAAAATCCTTTTGTGTTGACTTGTTATGTTTAAGCTAGAGGTGGTAAACATAGAAGTTCATTGATAAGGTATGAGTATCGTGTCGGATCAGAGCGTGATGCATGATTGGTCTTAACCCAAATCCTTAGAATTGAACTGGATTAATTTGATATTGTCATAGAGTAATTACGAGTCGAGTAGTGACTAAGAGTATGTCCATACCTAATTGGAGTCATAAGAGTTATTAAGAAGTATGGAACGTTGATGGACTGGCTTGGACATTAAAAATTGATTGGTTTGTTGAATTTATTGGATTTGGTACCAATGGATTAATCTAATTGTGTGTAAAGGGAAACTTGAGGAGATGCTAGGTTATTGCCTTAATAGATATTATTTGTGGTGTTATCTTTACTGTAGACACTTGGTGATCATATTTGGTTGATGGCTTTACATATACCTTAGTATGATTAATTATTGGAATGGTGTACAAAAGGTTGAAGGGATTGAATACCAGGGGATCTAGAATTTACAGGAGGAGTTCTGGATAGTTCTTCTTTATAGAATGACACGATGAATTTGATTATAGTGTTGTTGAGACTTTTGATCGAGAGAAGATTTTGACTTTTGAAGATTTAGGGTGATTTTGTTGAAAACTAAATGTGAGGAGGAACAACTGGATATGTGTTGGTAAATATTCAAGTGATTCGCAAATGAAAATAGGTAGCAGCTAGACATCATAAGGAAGCTAGTTGATAACAACAATGGTTGGAGTGCAATTGCTGAGTGTTAAAGTTTGGTGTTGAGCATCACTAAGAGTTGAGCTGGTGTGATTTAATAGGTGGCTTATACCTAGACAATTGTGGAATAGTCAGACAATAGCATACCCGTGATGAAAGGGTTTTGATAAAACCTTTTAATTTGTGTAGTGGATTCCTTCTAATATAAAGTAGTTGTTGTAGTGAGGTTGTATGGTTTTGGAATAATCTCATTTCGAAGATGTGATGGTAAAGTAGTACGGAACAATTTGGTGAACTTTTCGGGGCTTATTAATGGAAGAGTTGACGATAATGAATCATGTTAAGAGTGTATTATTCTTAATGTTAGTAAGATTGTCTGTGAGGGAGTGTGGCTTCGTGTGGTGATGATCCTTTTAGCAAGAATGTAATTTGATCGCCTTTTGTATTATCGTTTAAATGAAAAGTTTGGAGTTTTGAATTCATGAATTTTTGGAGTTCATGATTTATTTGGTAGATGAAATTGGTTTGAGCAAGTGACGAGTCGGAAAGCTTTATTGGTTCTTAAGTGATTAATGTGATTTGGTCTTTTAAAAAAAAAAAAAATCTTTTTATTTGTCTCTTCTTTTGAGAAAGGAATAGTCGATTTGTTTTACAAAACCTTAAAGAGTGTATATTGGGAACTGGTTAATAGTGGTCAAGTATATGATGTTGTGAGACCCTGGGTTGCAAGTTAATTGAGGAACATTAGAGGATGAATTCATTTCATGATATAAATCTCATAGAGAATTGGATCTAAAAGGAATTATGGTCGTTGGGACAAAACTGATCATATTGTTACAATTAGTAGAACCTATAGTGAATAGTGATCCAAGAATATTTGTTCATGATGGTGGAGTATTGGAATTATCGAATAGTTGGGATATTGTGATGGTATACTTTGCAAGGTTATGAAGGTGAAATTGAATGGTGTGGTTTATTGAGGGTCCAAGATTAGTGAAGTAAATCGTTTTGGGCAGTCAATTGATTAGTGATGATGGTTGATATTAATGATTGAGGATATTGTTTGGATTGTGGGAATTCTAGACAGCGAATATGCGGATTTCTATCAAGTATACCAGAAGTCACTTTAGGAGTCCTGGCTGTTGAAATTGAGCATGTGTTTTATGCTAGAACCTTGGTTGCCCAATGATCATGTGTAGAGGTAGTAGAACAAAAGTGGATTCCAAATAGTATGATGATCATTGATAGAATCCTTTGGTTTTAAATCGGTGTGTGTGGGTAGAGAATTTCAAGTTGATTATCCTTAAAAGATGGAGGTGATGTGATTGTGGGTGTAGATTTTATTTGAGGTGTTGGGAATCATTTGTCAAGATAGTTTCTTTGGTAGAGGAGGGGACTATAGTATCTTTTTATGGGTTAGTAGAGTCTCTCTAAATGGGCGCGGTTGTTGCTCTCAGGTTGAGCATCGCTTTGAGATTACCAGTTAAGAGGAATGAGTTAGTATGATGATTTGAAATCCTATGATTTGAGAGAGCTTATTCCTAAAAGAAAAATTGAAAAAAAAAATTGATTCCTCGGGTAGTGAAATGCCCTCTTGATTCTTGTTTGAGCCGTGTGTTTATGACAGAGGTCATTTACAATTTGAGTTGGCTTTACGTTGGCATGTGATTCTTTCTAATTTAGGAAAAAAAAAGTGATTGATTTTGGCATTCGAATGTTTTCTCTTTTGGCTTACGTGGTGTTTATTTGCAAACAGCCTATTTGGAAAATGGAAAGGTTTTGTGATGAATCTTTGATTCTGGATTTGACTATTCTGATGGGGAGTTGGTAACGCGTGATTGCGATGAGAATCCTTTGTTTTCAGTTGGGTTCTATTTATAAAAGAGGTTGTTTGAAACCAGTTTGGTTGTGCGTCCCTGGTTAAAGGAGGTACTCCTTGCAAATGTGAAGTGGTTGATTGGGAGACAGGACAGGAGTTCAGGGTGTTAGGTACAGGTTGTGTGGTTTGGTACCAAAACGGATTTTGGCCCAAGTTACATTAGTTTGTTTTTTTCTGGAAGTTGTGGAGATTTTTGGAAGAAAGTGTATCGTTAGGACACACAACATTGTGTATGACCCGATGTCAAGGTAGTATTTGAGAGATCAGGATTACAAGGTTTTCTTAGAGCCGTTGACCACCAAGTAAGACCGTACCTTCGACTTCTGTCAGTTGAGTGTACCGAAAATTGACGAGATGAGTGCTGAGGCACAAGACGTTGGTATACGTCAAGGTGCTGTGGACGCATCAGTCCGAGAGAGAAGCGACTTGGGAGTTGGAGTCTCGCATGCGCGAGCAGTATCCGGAGTTGTTCACGTCGGGTACGTGCTATTTTATTGTTTAATTTCAGCAGTGGAGTTTTTATTTGAGTAGAACGGCGATTAGAATTCGGGGTCGAATTCCGTTAAGGGGGGTAGAATGTAATACTCCGAAAAATAAATAAATATTAATAATCGCGTCTTAAGGGTCGGAGAGTGATTAATTAAATAGTAGTAATAATTATATAATTATTAACCTCTTAAGGGCCCAGGTGTAATTGAATAAAAAAGAATTGGTGGAAAATAGTATTTTCGGAATTTTATTTGAGCTATATAAATAGATCTTTGTTTTTAGAAAACCCTAATCACTTTTCCCAAAACCACCGCCACTTTTCTTTGTTTTTTCGAGCCGCCGCCAGCATTCCCGCCGCCTGCTTGCTTTCTTCCTGCGTGGAAGCCGACCAAATCTCTGCCGAAGCGATCGTGCATCTGCATTGACTGCTGCGTTTTCTTCTTTGCCGCCTGCTACTGGATCTCTGAGAATCAAGACAAAGCCACCGCCGGCCATTGCTTTGCTTTCTTGCTTTGCTTTCTTCGCGTGAGTTGCCGCCGGGCGTGGACGTCGCCCGAGTCGCCGCGTTGATCTGCTGATTACCGTGCGCTGTGATTTGCTGCGTTCATTGCTGCTGCTTTCTCTTGGTTACTGCCGAGCCGCCCGACTGCCGCTCTGCTGCTGATTCTTGGCGGCGATCGCCGCTTCGCTAGCCGAGCCTCGCCGCCTGTCGTTTCTTCGCCAATCGCCGCCTGGCCTATCTGCAGCGTGAAGCTCGCGGCCGCCTGCGTTGCCGTCTTTGTGCACCAAACCACCCGAGCCGACTGCTTGGCGCCACTGCATGTGCCGCTCTGCCAGGCGCCAAGGCATCGCTTCCCCATCTTCGCGCCAAATCATCGCTGGTTTGCATGCGCTCTCTTCGCATAGCCGAAGTCGTGTTGTCTCGCTTACGCCCGAAGGCCGCGTGCGGTTTGCTGCCACTTCTGATCGGCTGGACTGCTGCCGATCTGCTATTTTGTTAGCATGCAAGCATTCCGTTAGTTACAAGGTAATTAAGGCATGTTATCTTGCATTGTTACGTGATTTATATTTGTGCATGCTTGATTAACTAAGTAGAGACCCGATTTCTTGTCGGCAACCATCTGAAAGTTTGTATTCTCTGTTTTTCTAGATTAATTAGAGAGGTTCTATAGTTTTTAGTCAAAATATCGACTAATAGATTTGTTTATTATGCTGCTCGGTTGTACGTTTTATTCGGGTACCTTAATGGCGAAATTTGAAAATGTCGTCTACTAGTTAATTGTAGATAATTTCGATATCTTTCTATAGCAGATCTAATAATGTCAATTGGACTAGTAGACTTCGAGATATGATTTTGAGAAGGCCGCTGTTTTAGGGTTATCGTCTTTAGGCGCTGTTTTGGTAGACTGTAAACTAAAAATAGTAAATAGCTTAATTAGAGTTTTTGATCTACATGAAAGTTGTAGGTAATTGTCCAATGGTTCTGTAGGATCTGAGAACGCGCATTTTGGTTGAGTAAAACAAAAGTTATGAATTTAGTAAGACTGCTGTTCCGAAGCGGACAGATCGGTTTTCCGGGCTAAATACGGAGGGTTAGATGATTTAATTAGAAGTCTTCGTAATCTAAGAAAAGGTGGATAATTTTATAAAGAATCCAGAATGGGGTGGTTTGTGGTGATCGGACTTTTGAGTCAAAAGTTACGCTCTTTTTAGTAACCGGTCAGCTATGGGTAGCTTTTCGTTATCGGCGTAATGTGGTATATTTGGGGACATGTAGGAGCGATGTATATTGATTGCTATTCTTGTTGCTGTAGCTTGTATTGAAGTTTGTGTATTTAATATAGGAGAGGCGTCGTGCTTGTTGCCGTCTTCTAATCAAATTGTGCGTCGCAACTAGTAAAGGCAAGTGCATGGTAGACAGCGATCAATGATCGATCACTGTTTTCTTTATCTTTCAGTACCATTATTGTTGTGCTTTTATTCTGTTTAATTGCAAACAAATAATTGGTATGTTTATATATTTGTTGATGAGCATGATGAAAAGTTGGATATGATGTTTATGATGGAGTTTGCATGTTTGCATTCATAAGCATCTTTGCATAAGAGAAGGTGATCATGATTGATCACAACTCCACGGGAGTGGAGGAGGTCCCCGATCCTTAAGGAGGAACGGGCTTGAGAGTGAATGTTGTCGCGAGCATTCACTCATGCTATACCCAGATATCTGTGAAAGAAGTGCATGTGGACATATAGAATAGAGTTGCATTGATATTTGAGATTGATGAATGAGAATGTTAATAGAAGTGCATATGATGATAATGAAGTTATGGAATGCTGTTGATTTATTATTGTTCGGTGTTTATGGATGTATTTGCTGAGTCGTGGACTCACCCTTGCTCTACTGTTGTTTTTAGGTGATCTTCGAGGATGCCGTAGTTGCGAGTGAGTAGAGCACATGGACATCACATGATCATTCGCCATAATAATCTTTTCATTCAATATTGGTTTACACTTGGACATGTTAGTTATTGAATCATGTTTAGGACATCATTTGGACTAGACTATTTGCTTTCTTAATTTGGATTCATTGGTTGATGCTGCTTTGGATTATTTACCTGGTTATAATTTCCATTGCTTATTTATTACCTCATGATCCATAATTATGCATTGCTCTTTTGTGGTCCTTGGATTTGATTATCATTGATTTCTTGCTATATTTATAAAGTGTGTCAATAATTATTAATTGGAAGGTAGTTTAGTGGCATTCCAGGCTCAGTGTTGGGCTGGGGTGTTACACTTCTCCTTTGAAATTTATTTGCATGAAGGAAGGGTGAGCACAACTACCATGCTCGCAAGTTACACCCAGTAACCAGTAACAGAGTTAATGCATGCATGGATATATCAAAGGAAGGCTTATTGGTTGAATTTGCATAAAGTAATGGTTTTCTTTAAATATTTGTACTAAGTCCAAAACAGTTATTCTATAACTAAAATTCATTTTATAAATTCTCAAGTTTTGTAGTAGGATAACCTCCATATGAAACCTGGTGATGTATACCCTCCTATCACATGGCTAACCGCCCAATTTTACCACAAGGATTAACCATCCTCAAATCATTTGCTAAAATCATTTTAAAACAAAATCAAAGTCTAACTTTGAGTGGATTTGCCCAGCATGTCCATGATCGTGGACACAGCTATTCGAATAGTTTTACACTCTGCAGAGGTTGTACAACTTTACCCACAAGAGATAATCAACTTTTAATGTCAGTCTGACACACTTCCGTAGGTGTGCGACTAAGTGATTATCACGAGGCCTTTACAATGCGTCATTCCAAATTAGTCATGCCCGCTAAGGTTTCACTTCCTTTGGATTAACCATCCGCTAGAAGCCCCCTCTTGCGCCGCTAAGGATTCACCTCCATTGGGTTAACCACCCGCCGGAAACCCCTTCATGCGCCAAGTGGGAATACTGTCTAATCGACACCCACACACCAAAAATAGCACAATTCAGCCTAGCCTGTCCCATTCTAGGCTTGTGGTAGTACAGTGGAGTTTTGCAAGATGCGGCTCGAAGACCGGTCCTTAACTGACTTGAGCGACTTCCAAAATAACCCCTAGGCCTCAATCCTACCCGGATTGAGCCCATGCATAAACTTGCACCCACCATGCATCCATTCCGCCCAAGTCCAAATCCATTTTTCACTTTTATTTCTGAAAGACAATTGCAAAAATCTACCATAACGAAACAATATCATAGGCTTTTAAACAATAGTTAATCATTTGGCTAAATTTTTTCAAACTAAACATTTTTGGTCTAAGCATGTCTTTTCATAATATTTTCAAATGATCCCAGTTCATACTATCGTATCAACTAGGTTTTTATCTATGGTGACAATATATTTGATTCAAATATCAATATTGGCCATACAAAGAATTTAGACATAACTATAAATTTAAAACATGTATTTAAATTACATTGAATAAAAATAAGCATGCAATAATAATTTAAAATAGAATTTAAATAATTTGAAATAATGGGATCAAATATAATCAAAGGTATAACTTTCCTTGCTTGTTAAATGTTGTTCTCAAAAATGGCGTCAAATTCCAGTTCTCCGAAGTCGTCGAAATCTATACGCGTAAATGATCCAAATTCAAATAACATTCAAATGGAAATCCAAGTAAAATCCAAAAATTATGAAATAAATACTAGAAGGAAGATATCGACTTTATATAAATATAGGAATTTGAATCGATGGAATCGGAGTTCGTATGAGGGAGAACGAATTTCCAAAAAATTGAAACTCACATGAAATAATGAATTCCGAAATTGCACGGTACAGCAATCGAAAATGATAAGAAAAAAAATAATTAAAGAATTATGTTGTGTATGACGTGTGGGCACCGGCTATCATA
The DNA here is from genome assembly GCA_036346395.1 of Hsuehochloa calcarea. Lineage (NCBI taxonomy): Eukaryota > Viridiplantae > Streptophyta > Magnoliopsida > Poales > Poaceae > Hsuehochloa > Hsuehochloa calcarea. The sequence goes on along the minus strand of CM070604.1, from coordinate 12,768,213 downwards.
GACTCTTGGATAGAAATGAAAACTTTTAAAAAAATGTTGTCGCCATCAAGACTCGAACCCAGGACTTATAGCAACAGAAGAACAAGTTTGCCTCGCTAGCCAACTGAGCCAACTCACTTTTCTGAAAAATACACTAAGCCACTTATATGAAGCAAGGCAACTGTGAAGACTTTAGCAAACATAGAACACAAACACAGAACACAGGCGGCAGAGCTTCGGCCTAATGGAAATGGTGGCTGCGCCAGTGAGGTTTATGGTGGACTGGCCGGCAAAACTAAAAAATGGGACCCCATGGGGTACGTCCTTCTACCTCTAGGTGGTGACGGTTCCGCTGGCGACAGCTCGAAGCGGCGGCGGCGAGGCCATGAGCGGAGGCGGCGGTGCACTGGCCTCAGCGAACGGTGGCGAAGTGGCGGCCGGCGAGGGTACCAAGGGATGGAGAATAGGATGGGGATAACGGTGCTCACCTTGGTGGTGGTGGAACGCGAATGGATGACCGGTGGCGAGGACAACGAACGTCGGTGCGGTGTGGGCTCACGGTGGCACAGCTCTCTGGTGATGCTCCGGCGAAGGCGAGGTGAGCACCATGTAGAACATTGTGAGGCGAAGCTAGGGATGGTGGAGATGGTGGCGGGGATGCACTGTACGCGGCGCAAATGGCCAATGAACGGAGTTTGGCCGGCGTCGGAAAAACTTTGATTGTGGAGAGGAGAAAGCGAGAGAGGAGCTGAGATTTTCGGGGATGAATGAGGGAGATGAGAGACACCTAAGGCTCTCTTATATAGGGGTGGAGGTGGACCGGAGGAGGAGATCAAGGAGGCATGTTTTTTTGGGTAGCATGATCGTTTCTAATAAATTAATGCACCAAAATTAGGGGAGAGGCTGTAACACCCTGTCTATTCGGAAGACAAGATGTCACCTAACAAGACAATCTACTATTCAATTCATAAGATTAACATCGCATTCAATGCTAAAGAAACGATTAACCATGATAACAATCTATGGCTTAATTCACAGTTCATCTATAAATTCAAACGAGAATTTACCAAAGCGATAATAATGAACCTCCAAATGACAATTATTACAGTCCATTACATTATAAATAAAACTGAAGATATGTAAATAGAACTTTAACGAATGATTATTGTATTCATGTGCAAGGAACGTCTTTGGACTACACCCTCCCGCTAGCAATCTGTTTCACCGAATTCACCTAAAATAAATAAAAGCAAGAGTGAGTCGAAACTCAAGAAGCACAACATATACATTCACATAGAACACTGAATTGAAACAATCCACCAAGTACATCATTTACTTCATGAATTTAAGAAAGCACGGTATGAATGAATGAATGCATTGAAGGAGAATGGACTTTCCACATGTTTATACCGGTATAACTAGTGACACACCCGTCGGTGTTCACTTAAGCCCGCTCTTAACCAAGAGTGGGGATCCAAGTCCGTATGAAGAACGTTTCATACGGAATGTCCGAAACTGCCTACATTGGAATGGTAGGTCTTACATGCCCATATTGGAATTAATGGGACTTAATCAAGTTTCCACTCCCGTGGACAGCAACTGAATTATGTATGCATGGAATGAAAAACATAACTTGGCATTCAACTCAAGGTATCATCGAATAAGGTAGTGAACTCTACCACATCATACTCATATCACAGGAATATTCATAATTTCCCAAGTTAACATGTAATCAATGAATTCACACAAATTAAACATTTGTACTTGCCTTCCGTGTGGTGACGTGTTGTGAAACAACGAAGGTGTCCTTCCACCCACCGTCTCACCGCCTACACAAGTATTACCACGTATTACGGATAATCGAATATGGCACAGCTACAAGTGTACTACGATGCTCTCTAATCAACCCACTCCTCCCAAGGGTTCAATTTGACATCTACACTAAAAGTCCAGATTATCGTTCTACAGGCAGTTGCACAAGAAAATTCGCCATTAATTATCTGTAACTCTAAACGACCTGAAACCAGTGCTCACTGATTCTTAACTGATCAGGCTACAAAACTTTAGTTGGTGGAATCCCCTGATTCGGCAAAAACAGATGACTAATTAACTGCTAAACCCAACCCATCTACGTCTGTCCAGAAAACAGATCAGCAGTAAAGAAAATGGTGTAACTTTTAGCCTACTGATCCAAATGGAATGATCTTTGTCAACTTGGAAAGATAATCTCGAGATCTACAATAACTTAGTTGGGGGAATCTTCTGATTCGGCCTCTATTTTGAACAAAAACGAGGGACAAACCTACTGACCACAGATTTCAGACAGATTGGACAGTTCGTATTGAAAAATTCATATCTCTCAATCTACTGGTCGGAATTTGCTCATCTTGCTGCCAAAAGAAAGCTAACGAAACCAGGAACAAATCTCTAGAAGGGAAAAACCCCAAATTCGGCCTCTAAAGTACTGTAACAAGCCGCGCAATATTCTGATCAATTCTGTAAATTCTGGAACTCTAAACCGACGTGACTCAAATGATCTCTACCGCAACAAAACTTGATCAAACAAATAACCGGGGTGCTCGTTACCCTTGAAGACCCATAGCACGATGAAGAACCACTCCCCGCTGGTCTCCCTTCTTCTTCCTTGGCCGCCACACCACAGCGAACAACGGCGAAGAATCGACCACCGGAGGACAGATCGGAGGAGAAGCGCCGGGATCTTGGAAACCAACTGGAGCACCAAAGGCCGGCCACCATGGGAGGAGGCGCGCCAACCAGGGAGAGGGAGGGGTGGCGGCTAGGTGGGGAGGAATGGGGCGGCTAGGGTTTGGGGAGTGGCGCCCCCTTTATGGCCGGCCACTTCATGGGCGGCCGGCCCCTCTTGGGCCTCCCGAGTCGCGATCGCGCCCAGTTGTCGGAAAATCACGATAACCCCCCCTGCTAAATAGAATTTCAGACGAAAACTATTTCTTTTTCTCCCTCTGACTTCTTTCTTTTTACCGAATGCGATTCCGGAACTTTTAAATCTCGTCTTTCACTCCTTCGACCTTCTTTTCTTACTAATTGTGATTCGGGATATTACATTCTACCCCCCTTAACAGGATTCGACCTCGAATCTAAACACAGATCTATTCGAAAGAAAATTGCGACTGAAATTTATTAATGAAAACATGTACCATAAACGAACAGGTTTGGATACTTATCGCGCGCAAGGGACTCTAGCTCTCAAGCGGCCTCTCTTTCGGACAAGAGAAAACCACCACCCAAAGACCCATAACGACGCGTGACCTAACACTCAACCTGAACTTTCTAGGTACCCTCATCAGAAGAGGATCGAAGGTAAGACCATACTCGAAGGTCAACGTGTTAAACTAACACTCGACCCTTGAATGGTTCAGCTGCCCACTCAGCACCAGAACACACCCGACGTTGCGTACTTTGCGCGTAAACCCGAGACGGTCAAAACGAAATACCAACTTTCTAATTTCTGCAACTTTCGAAAACGAATAGAATCCAATTGAAAATAGAGAGTCCTCAACGCGCCCACTCAATGCTAACTCTCCACCAAAAGATTAAATTCCAAAATTGACAATTCATCTCAAAACAATTCCATTTTATAAATAGGTAGTTTACAAATGAACACCACTACCACCAAAGGAGAAATTACTGGAACGCTCAAACCAAACACTTGCTGTTCGTTTGAATTAGAAAGAATGTACATGTCAACACAACCTCAACTCAAATTGCAGAAAACACCGGTCAACAACACCAAACTCAAACGAGAATCAAGAAAACACCTCATTATCCGATGAACATTCCTTTCCACAGTTTCTTTATTATAGGAATAAAATTTCTCTCGAATCCTTGAAATTTGAATTCATCGCATACCACACGAGCTTAAACCTTTTAGTTAAATATCCTCAAATTATGATCAAACCGAAGTACATCCTCAACACAATTGTGGAGAGGCTATATTGAATCCACCGAATACTCTAGATAATTCATTCTACTAACCAAAATCGATTTAATAGAAGGCGTTCAAGACACCACCGAATAGGTTCCACACCAACACACTACCTCCAATTTCCAAGAACAACAACTCAGAATCCTTAACCCGCACAATCATGTACTACATCAGAAGGGTTCTATTAATTATCATTCTACTATTCAGGAAACTCCATTATTCCACTTTCTCTACACACAATCATTGTGTGACCAAAGGTCTAGCATAAAAATGCAAAGCTCCAAACTTCAATCTCCAAGTCTCCTACAATGAATTCCTGGGATAATTCAAGAATCTCTCACATTCTCTTATCAAAAATTCTCATAACCCAAACAATATTCTCAGTCATAACTTCAATCATCCTCGATAATCAATTAACTACTCAAAACGATTAACTTCACCAATCTTGGACGCCCACTAAACCACACCATTCAGTTTCACTTTCTCAGCCTTGTAAGTTACACAATCCCAATACTTTAAACAATCGATCAAGATCCCCCAAACTTTTGATATTCTAATAATCCACTAACAAGATCAAGAAGATATTGGATGACAATTCATTATAGATTCTGATAATCGCAACAACGTAAAAGTTTAGCTCCAAAGAGAACCATTTTATTTAAATCAAACTCTCTATGAGAATGTTAGCATGAAACCAATTCTTCCTCTTAATCACCTTAAATAATTTGGCACTCAAGCCTCACAAAATAATTTACTTGACCACCACTATCTAGTCGTCTCTATACACTTTAGAAGACACTTGAAAAAAAACGAATCAGTTCCTCCATTCTCAAAAGAAGAGATATGTGGAAATAATTTTTCAGTACCTAGAAAACGTCTACCACTCGCTGTAAACACAAAACCGTAAGAAGTAGGCAATTAGCAAAGAACTCAAAAAAAAAACATAAGACGAGGCCACAGCTAAGGTCACAAGTCCCACAAGAAGATAATATCGAATCTCAAACAATAAAAATCCAATCTCGAATACCTCTACTACACTCTTCCCTTTAACAAAAGAAATAATTTTCTTCGATTGGAATATCACTTTGCCAACTCAAGCTAAGGAGCCTAAATCTCAAATCACAAGAATCACTTGGTAATTGATAGAACATTCAAATACGTCAGTTTGTTTAAACTCATTTCAGCTACCACATAATTCATGAGCTCCAAAAGCCCACGAAAGCAAAACTTGAAATACTCTCATTTGGACGATATCACCCAAGGCTATCAATTTACTACAAGTATTAACATCAATCTCACAACAACAATTAGAAAACACTTCGAAAGACCGACGTGAAAAGAATGGGTGGTTCTTTCTCAAAAGAAGAGGCAAATGGAACCGATTTTCATGAACTAGAAAATCATTTACTGCTCGCAATGAACACAGGACCAAGGGGAAGACCAATTAAGCAAAGAACTCATAGAACATAAGTGAAGTCCACAGTTGAAAGCATGAGCCACACAAGAAGAGAATATCATATGTTAACAGTTAAGAACAAACGAGCATTCAAGATCGAAGCACTCGCATCACCAAAGAACCATTATAACTTCGCAACATAACGCTTTACTCGACAAACCTCGTTTACCACATAGAACTTGAACCCCTAAAAGATCATGAACACAAAACTTGAAGTTTGATCATTTTTAGAAATATCACGAAAGACAATCAAATTTCTTTCTCTATAAAAGAATCAACATTACCCTCATATTACTGAACATTTCATTAAGACCAATAACATACGTTCCTGGTAACAATCAATTTACCTTACTATCACATCAATAAACCTTCTAAAGGAAGCATGACAAATCGTATCATAGAAAACTCCAGCATCAAATGGGATTGTAATAACAACTTATTCTAGAAAAGAAATCAAGTGCGAAAGCCACAAAGCTGAAACAAACCTCTTTTTTTTTAACAAGCTCACTCTAGTACAAGACAAACCCTTTAAACATACTAGATTAAATCACTTATTAGATTTAGCTCATTTGTCCTTAGTAATACTCAACGCCAGTATTACACGCACTCCTAGCACTCTAACTATTAATAGTAACAACCAATGATTATCTAATCATGGAAGCATTCATAGTCCTACCTTTGTTCAGAAATTGGAATGAAATAACTTTAAATTTCAGCAATGGAATATTTATGAGATAACATTTTGGAAGTCATTACAACCACCGTCATCCATTATCTCACACCTATAACATCAATTTAGCATGACAAAATCAGGTGAATTTAGTATTTGTACAAATTCTTTAGGTATACAAATAGAAGACTTGTTTGATGTTAATATTTATCAAGGTAAAATTAACTTGACTTTTGAAGACATTATCTAAGAGTCATTGGTTTGCACCAAGATATTAACCCAACCTGATAATTCCTACCATACCACATAATGCTTTTAAATAGAACCTCTTAGATAAAGTATGACACCATATCACAAAAGGGTTTTAACATTCTCCTTCCCATAAGAAAGGCATAAACTTCAACTCTCAAATTAACCCAAAAGAAATATGCAAGGTCAATGCACAATTAATAAAGAGCTTGCAAAAGAAATCTTCCACTACCCGAAATTCCAAGCGAATAAATGAGTTACAATTTTCAACAGGGGTAAAACCGAACTTCTGTGAAAAGATAAATCTTGCAATATAACTACGCCCACGTGGAGTAGAAATATTACAATAATCGAAAGAACAATAATTGTTTCAAAGAATGATTAGAGATCTACTGGAGCTTGCCCACTTCATCAAAACACCCCATTCAAAGGAAACTCATGAACTGTAAGAAACTACAACCAAGAAACCAGATACAAGTTTGAGAAAGACAACAACTTCAACAATGAGCTCAGGCTCAACACAGAACTATGGAACAGGGGTAAGAACTGCTCTACTCTCATACCACGAACAGTGTTGTAGCCTGGCAAAACCCAGAACAACAACCACGAACTCAACTGCTCAACGTCCGCTACCGATACGCATAGCTAATTCAATCAATTATGAATATATAGGATCATCTCATGACAATCATAAAATTAATCCATATATATATATAGGATAACACATCATATCACATATTAACAACATGAGAGATAGTACTGAAATAATTCTACACAGTACTACATAATGAACCAAATCACTAGAAATGCGGAAGCAATGGATTTCCCAAACCCCACCTACTGTGCAGAGTGTGTCATTTTAATACTTTGTTCACCACGGACCTAAAGCCCGCTCTGATACCAACTGTAACACCCTGTCTATTCGGAAGACAAGATGTCACCTAACAAGACAATCTACTATTCAATTCATAAGATTAACATCGCATTCAATGCTAAAGAAACGATTAACCATGATAACAATCTATGGCTTAATTCACAGTTCATCTATAAATTCAAACGAGAATTTACCAAAGCGATAATAATGAACCTCCAAATGACAATTATTACAGTCCATTACATTATAAATAAAACTGAAGATATGTAAATAGAACTTTAACGAATGATTATTGTATTCATGTGCAAGGAACATGCTGGACTACACCCTCCCGCTAGCAACTGTTTCACTGGAATTCACCTAAAAATAAATAAAAGCAAGAGTGAGTCGAAACTCAGCAAGCACAACATATACATTCACATAGAACACTGAATTGAAACAATCCACCAAGTACATCATTTACTTCATGAATTTAAGAAAGCACGGTATGAATGAATGAATGCATTGAAGGAGAATGGACTTTCCACATGTTTATATCGGTATAACTAGTGACACACCCGTCGGTGTTCACTTAAGCCCGCTCTTAACCAAGAGCGGGGATCCAAGTCCGTATGAAGAACGTTTCATACGGAATGTCCGAAACGGCCTACATTGGAATGGTAGGTCTTACATGCCCATATTGGAATTAATGGGACTTAATCAAGTTTCCACTCCCGTGGACAGCAACTGAATTATGTATGCATGGAATGAAAAACATAACTTGGCATTCAACTCAAGGTATCATCGAATAAGGTAGTGAACTCTACCACATCATACTCATATCACAGGAATATTCATAATTTACCAAGTTAACATGTAATCAATGAATTCACACAAATTAAACATTTGTACTTGCCTTCCGTGTGGTGACGTGTTGTGAAACAACGAAGGTGTCCTTCCACCCACCGTCTCACCGCCTACACAAGTATTACCACGTATTACGGATAATCGAATATGGCACAGCTACAAGTGTACTACGATGCTCTCTAATCAACCCACTCCTCCCAAGGGTTCAATTTGACATCTACACTAAAAGTCCAGATTATCGTTCTACAGGCAGTTGCACAAGAAAATTCGCCATTAATTATCTGTAACTCTAAACGACCTGAAACCAGTGCTCACTGATTCTTAACTGATCAGGCTACAAAACTTTAGTTGGTGGAATCCCCTGATTCGGCAAAAACAGATGACTAATTAACTGCTAAACCCAACCCATCTACGTCTGTCCAGAAAACAGATCAGCAGTAAAGAAAATGGTGTAACTTTTAGCCTACTGATCCAAATGGAATGATCTTTGTCAACTTGGAAAGATAATCTCGAGATCTACAATAACTTAGTTGGGGGAATCTTCTGATTCGGCCTCTATTTTGAACAAAAACGAGGGACAAACCTACTGACCACAGATTTCAGACAGATTGGACAGTTCGTATTGAAAAATTCATATCTCTCAATCTACTGGTCGGATTTTGCTCATCTTGGTGCCAAAAGAAAGCTAACGAAACCAGGAACAAATCTCTAGAAGGGAAAAACCCCAAATTAGGCCTCTAAAGTACTGTAACAAGCCGCGCAATATTCTGATCAATTCTGTAAATTCTGGAACTCTAAACCGACGTGACTCAAATGATCTCTACCGCAACAAAACTTGATCAAACAAATAACCGGGGTGCTCGTTACCCTTGAAGACCCGTAGCACGATGAAGAACCACTCCCGCTGGTCTCCTTCTTCTTCCTTGGCCGCCACACCACAGCGAACAACGGCGAAGAATCGACCACGGAGGACAGATCGGAGGAGAAGCGCCGGGGATCTTGGAAACCAACTGGGAGCACCAAAGGCCGCCACCATGGGAGGAGGCGCGCCAACCAGGGAGAGGGAGGGGTGGCGGCTAGGTGGGGAGGAATGGGGGCCGGCTAGGGTTTGGGGAGTGGCGCCCCTTTATGGCGGCCACTTCATGGGCCGGCCGCCTCTTGGGCCTCCCGAGTCGCGATCGCGCCCAAAGTTGCTTGGAAAATCACGATAACCCCCCCTGCTAAATAGAATTTCAGACGAAAACTATTTCTTTTTCTCCCTCTGACTTCTTTCTTTTTACCGAATGCGATTCCGGAACTTTTAAATCTCGTCTTTCACTCCTTCGACCTTCTTTTCTTACTAATTGTGATTCGGGATATTACAGAGGCCGGGAATGGAGGCGTCTTGATGAGGGAAATTAAATGCAATCAATTTTGGGAGGAAAGGTGGAGGAAATCATGGAGATTTTGAAGCTTCATTTGGCATTCATGGCGTCGGATGTCTTGCCATCGGTGCCGACGAACGATTACACGTGAGCACCCCGTGAGGAAGAAGGAAATAAGGGAGGGAAGGGAGAGAAGGAAGCTAAAGAATAAAGAAAAGAGAGGAAATGATAATTGAAAGTAGAATGGAGAGATGGCAGTGCATTGGGCAGGCTTTCCAATGTTATTTGAGCTCTCGGAAGGAGCAAAGTAGGGATGGGTGACCTGCCGGGATTCTCATTTTTTTATTTGGATTTTTTTTTATTTTTGAAATACATTTAAGCCATAGATTGAATACATCTTTAGAATAAAGGAAATAGAGTCCAAAAATTGTAGAAAAATTCACAAAAATTCCTAGAATTGTTTTGAACTTAATAAAAAAAATTCCAACTTAAAGTTGGCTTTTATTTTTGATTTTATTTTCTAGAAAATAGGAAAAACCTTTTTAAATACCAGAAAATTTCATAAATTAATTAAAAATTTATTTTTTTTAATTTAAATCCAATAAAATCCCAAACAATTTTAATAAATTTTATTTTTGACTTTAAAATCAAGAAATTAAATAATTGATTTTTCTAACAAAGATAACTCTTTTAAAATTACAGAAAATCAAGGAAAAATATTTGACTGCAAGAAAATCCAATAAAATAATAACTTTATTAAGTTTATTTTGGTAACAAAATTTTGGGATGTTACATCTACATATTTTTTTTCTTCTGTCTTTGATGAGTATTTATTAGATTTTTGTTTTAATATGGCGCCCCATCCTAATTGAGAGGCGTCAGTCTCAATAATACAATACTTGTTATCCAATGGTAATTCTAGAGGTTTCAAATATGTGACCTTATGTTTTATTATCCTTACTAATTTGATGTCTTCAGAATTAAAATACTTCTAGCCATTTTTTTTTCTTAATTTTGCATATAATGGCCCAGCTATTTTTGCTAAATTATCTATGTAATTTCTAGCATAATTTACGATTCCTATAAATTGTTGTAAAACTTTCTTATCATTCATAGCAACTGGGAATTGCAAAATCTTTCTAGCAATATGTTTTTGTAGATTTATTTTGCCTTTTCCTATTTCATGACCAAGGAAATTGACTTTTTCTTTGCAAATCTCCATTTTCTTTTTAGATAATATTAACCCATTTTGTTCTACCTTTCTAAAAAATGTCTCAAGATGAGCAATGTGTTCTTTATAAGTTTTTAAAAATATAAGCACATCATCTATATATACTAGAATAAATTCTAGGTTTTCATTAAAAATACTTTGCATTTTTCTTTGAAATAACACATGTGCATTTTTTTTAATTCAAAAGGCATTACAAGCCATTCAAAATGTCCTTGGGGACATGTAAATGCGGTCCATTCTATAGATTCTTTTGCCATTTTAACCTGCCAAAATCCAGCTTTTAAGTCAAAATTTGGAAAATATTTACTTCCTTATATTCTATTAATCCATTCTTATTTATTTGGGATATTGTAAGCATCATCTATGGTATTATCATTTAGCCTTTTATAATTTATAACCATTCTTGATTTGCCTCTGGCTATTTCAGAATGATTTCTAACTATAAAAGCCGTTGACCTATGTGGGCTTTTGCTTTCTTTTATTGCTCCTAACTTTAACAGTTCTTCTATGTGCATTTTAAATTCTTCTATGTCCTTTGGAGTAGCTTCTATTGGACATGTATTAATTATATATTCTGGAATTATTATGTTTATTTTGCATATGATAGAATTTCTATCCCAATATTTCATAGGCATTTCTCCAATTATTTGGATATCTTCTCATCTTTGAACAATCTTTTCCATGTCCCTTTTAGACTTTATATCTCTATACTAATTGGGTGCAAATGATTGTAACCCAATGCAGTCTATACTAGAATTCATTATATAATATTCTTCTATATTTGTAGTAAGCCTATCTTCTATTTTTATTTCAGGGAGCATGTTGATATTATCTATACTTTGAGATTTTGACACATACTTATTTGGATGTTGTGGAGGTGTCTCACCATACCTTCGCACTTCTGAGATATATGGAACATTATCTTGATATGGAATAAATGTGATTCCGTACTCATGTATAATTGTAGTGTGCAATGTTTATTGTAAAAATCCATAACCAATTAGCATATAATATGGAAATGTACATAAATGGTACAAAATATATATTAGATGAAATTACAATAAGGGATTTATCAATGATAAATGACGATTTATTATCAAGTTTTTCTGATATTCATTTACTTTAATAATAAACCTCTTTATTGTGTTACTTTATTATAAAATCAAACATCGTAATAGCCTCAGAGCAAACCTCTTTCTGGTATCAGAGCGAGGTTATTAACCATTGAAAAGCTAAAATATTTAACCCTAGCAGTAACTTCTGGAAAAATTACCAACACAAAGGATAATATCAATATAAAGTGCAGAATAAACCCTTTAGAAAAACATAGTTGGCATACCTCACATAGCCAATTAAATTTACATGTTGATCTATTATACAATTTTTATATAACTTGGGGCAAAAGACAGGACGACTTGGAATTAAAGTTAGAAAAATTGCATAAAGAACATCATCAGATAGCTGAGCAATATATTCAGACAAATAATAATATAAACTTAGTTTTATAAATATTAGAAGAAAATAAGGTACAACAAAACAAAAGTGTTCAAAATAGTAATTGTATTAAAGAAGAAGTCACTTTATTCTATAAGAAGTTAGATTCGTTGTCAAATATCGAATCCGCTAAAAAGGAAGTTAATAGACCTTTAGAAAATATAAAAGACTTAGACCAATAAGTTTTTAAAATTATAAATTTACAAGAAGAAGTTAAAACTTTGGTTGTCTCCTAATTTGTATGTTAGAATATAATAAAGCATTACAAGAAACAGAAAAATATCTTGAGTATCCTATCGGTTTTTCAAACTACGAATCACCTAAGGAAGATTCTAAAATAATAATAAGACAAAATAATACTATCATTCAACTATTAGTCCAAATCTTGGATTAAATCAATACTGAAAATAGAAGTAAGGAGATAGTTTTAGCCTCATCGGGAATAATTACATCCACTAGAGCCATAAATTTAGAAAATGGATATATTTAAAAACGTTGGTAGAGAAGATAACACACTCCATTTAGTTGATAAAGATGTTAAACCTTTAATCTTAATGGATAAAATAAAAGGTAAGAGTGAATATAATAAAAAACATAGTTGTCGGCGATCAAATCGCCGATCTTATGAATATATAAAAATAGAGGAAAATGGAGTGTATCTCTGGAACACCTTGGCTATTCGGAAGCCAAAATGTTACCTAAAGAACTAACATACGACCACATTGCGGAAAAATTTAAACCGTAACTCATCTAGGAATATAAAGAGATCAACTTTAATAGTACCATGGCAGTAATAAAGACTGAATCCAAATAATTATCTCAAGGGGTGATTAAGGACCACAAGCAGTACTTAAGCAACTATAACTTGGAGAGAGATATCAACCACATCTAACGTTATGTATTACAGTTCATCAATTAACGAATGAAAGACAAGAACCAAATCATATTATTTAAACTTGATTATAGTGAAGTGAATGAATAGTGCATGTCTACTCCCTCCCAATTGCCATCATCAAGGATCACCTAAAATAAACAACAAAAGCAAGAGCGAGTACGAGACTCAGCAAGTACTGGTCAGACAACACATATGAACAAGGCAACATCATTAAAGATTATGAACATAACACCGAAGGAATATATGAATGAATGGAATGAATGGATTTAATGGAAGGAATGGACTGCACACATGCTTATACCGGTATAGCTAGTGGCACACCCTTCGGTGTCCACTTAAGCCCGCATTTAACCAAATACAGGGATCCAAATCCCGTATGAAGAATGTTTTATACGGGTGTCCAAATCTGCTCACACTGGAATAGTGGGTCTTACTTGCCCATACTGAAATTGATGGGTCTTTATTTTCCACTCCCGTGGAAGAAACATGAACAAATGAATGAATGGAATGAAACATGAATAATGAAAGACATCATCTCTTTCAATATGGATTAACGGATATGTAAGGAACATGAAGCATTGAAAGTAATCATGGATCATAGAAATAACCGTATGAACATAGGCACTCATCATTCATCAACATAAAAATTACAATGTACTTGCCCATATTGAAATTATGGGACTTCACTACCCACTCCCGTGGGCGAACAGGAACGAAGGAACAAACGAATATAATAAACGTAGGTGTAATACCCCAAATTTTTTAATCGGGCGTTTATAAAAGATTTCGGGAGGAGAAACCTTTTAGAGGATGGAATTTTCAGAGGATTGGAGGGGGTTTCCATAAACTCTCGCCAACCTGGACCGCGGGCCGCGGCCCAGGAGGCCCAAGTGGTGGCCGGCCATAAGGGGGGGCCTCCCCATCCCCCAAAACCCTAGCCACCACCCACATTTCCCCCCTCTCCTCTCCCACCTAGCCGCCTCCACCTCCCCTCACCTGGGCACCGTCCCTCCCCGTGCACCACCACCCCTCCAGCAGCGCCACACCTCCCCGGTGAAACTCCGTGCCGCTGCCCTTTGGGGGGAATAGGAGGAAGCCGCCATTGGTGGCCGGCCGAAGAGAAGACGCGCGGAGGAAGAGGAGAAGGGGAGGAAGAATAAAGAGGAGGAGGAAAGGGGAGGAAAAGGGCACCGGCACACAGCGAGGCGACATCCTCTAGCAATTCATCAAGGGTAACTTCGATCCCCGGTAGATCGGTAGTATTTTCAATTCATGTTGGTACTGTCAGTAGCAGATCAGATTTGTTCAGCGCTGTTGCTCGTCAGTTTTGGGTGGGATGCGTATATTTTCTGATATGACCACCTCTTAGAAAGTTGTAGCCCTCGGTCTTAGCTTTCTTTAGGCACCACTATCACCTGATTTGGAGTTACAGATTAGAACTTATGGTAGTTTTCGTGCGACTCTCCAGGAGAGCTGACGAGAATTGATAGTTTGCTTTTCTGGCTAGTAAGAATTATTTAGAGACCGAATTAGAAAGGTCACCCAAAACAAAACTTGTGGGAAATTCCGTAAGCTTTCTAAGTTGATAAATAACACAATTTTTATAGTTGGCAATCAAAAGTTATGGACTTTTTACCACCGCTGTTTCATTGACTGCTAGATTGCAGAGACAGAAAATTCACCTAAGCGTAATAATTATTAGGAGACTGAATCAGGGGACTTTCCCAACTAGATTATCGTAGAAGTTTTTTTCATGATTCCAAAGAGTCCAAGATCACCCCATTCTGAGTTTTGTAGTAAAATATATGATAATTTTAGCACTACTGTCCCTCCAGAAGTTAGAATCGTCCTAAAGATAATTTGATTGATAATATATTTTTATGTGGTTGTCAATGAATGAGTATGTTTAGATTGTGAGAATTTTAGTAATCAGATTCGAGAAGTTTTTCGTATCAGTTACAACGAAATACATTTACAAGAGCCTTAGAGCTTGAGAATTTGGCTTGGTGTTCTATGCTAGGACCTTAGAGGCTAATGAGATTGTGTAGAAATAGTGGAACAGAGTGGACTTCGAATAGTACAATGATCATTGATAGCATCATTTGGGTGTAGTAAATGAGGGTGTGTGTGCTGCGAATTTTAAGTTGATTATTCTTTAAGGATTGAGAGATGTGATCGTGGGTGAAATCTATATTGAGGTACGTTAGAAATTATTTATCAAGGTGATTCATCTGGTAGAGGAGTTGGCTAGAGCATGTATTTGTGGATTAGTAGAGTCTCTCTACATGAGTGTGGTTGTTTCTTTCGGGTTGAGCAACACTTTGAGGCTGTTGGATAAGAGAAAGGAGCAGGGAGATAATTGGGAATCCCAGAATCTAAATGAAGGTTTATTCCTAAAATAAGAATTGAGGAAGGAGAGTGTTTTTCTTGGGTAATATAATGCTCTCTTAATTCTTGTTCGAGCTGCGTGTCATGACGGGTGTCATTTGCAATTTAATTTGGCTTTATGTTGGTATGTGTGGTTCTTTCTGGTTCATAAAGAATAAAGGAAAATATTGATTTGAGCATTCGAGTTATTCCTGCTTTGGCTTACGTGGTGTTTATTTGCAAATTATCTACTTGGGAAATGGAAAGGTTCTCGAGATAAATCTTCAACTTTGGATTTGATTCTGTTGGTAGGGAGTTGCCAATGCATGGTTACAATGAGAATCTTTTATTTTCAAGTTGGGTTCTGTTTGCAAAATAATTTGTTTAAAAACGAGTTCTGTTTTGCGTTCCTAGTTAACGGTTGTGCTCCTTGTTAAGGTGAAGGAACTGATTGAGATGTGGAACAAGAGCTCCAGGTGTTTTGTGTTGGTTGCGTGATTTGGTACCGAAGAGAAGAGTGGCCTAAGGTACATTGGTTTATTTTTGGAAGTTGCAGTGATTTTGGAAGGTGGAGTATCGCTAAGACCGTGCCATAGAGTCCTGCCTATGGGGTGGCTCTGAAAAGATCGGGGTGAATAATAAAGCGTAATACGTTAGTTACATAAAGGTGCGGTGGACGCATCAAACCGAGCGGAAAGCAACTTGGGAGCTGGAGTCCCGCATGCTAATTGTTGATGTCCTTTGAGTAGAACGACAGATAGAATTCGGGGTCGAATTCTGTTTAAGTGGGATAGAATGTAATACCCCGAATGTTTTAATCGGGCGTTTATAAAAGATTCCGGGAGGAGAAACCTTTTAGAGGATGGAATTTTCAGAGGATTGGAGGGGGTTTCCATAAACTCTCGCCAACCTGGGTCGTGGGCCACAGCCCAGGAGGCCCAAGTGGTGGCCAGCCATAGGGGGGGTGCCTCCCACCCCCCAAAACCCTAGCCGCCACCCACATTTTCCCCTCTCCTCTCCCACCTAGCCGCCTCCACCTCCCCTCACATGGGCACCGTCCCTCCCCGTGCACCACCACCGCTCCAGCAGCGCCACACCTCCCCGGCGAAGCTCCGTGCTGCTGCCCTTTGGGGGGAATAGGAGGAAGCCGCCATTGGTGGCCGGCCGAAGAGAAGACGCGCGGAGGAAGAGGAGAAGGGGAGGAAGAATAAAGAGGAGGAAAGGGGAGGAGAAGGGCACCGGCACACAGCGAGGCGATATACTCTAGCAATTCATCAAGGGTAACTTCGATCCCCGGTAGATCGGTAGAATTTTCAATTCACGTTGGTACTGTCAGTAGCAGATCAGATTTGTTCAGTGCTGTTGCTCGTCCGTTTTGGGTGGGATGTGTACATTTTCTGATCTGACCACCTCTTAGAAAGTTGTAGCCCTCGGTCTTAGATTTCTTTAGGCACCGATATCACCTGATTTGGAGTTACGGATTAGAACCTATGACAGATTTCGTGCAACTATCCAGGAGAGCTGACGAGAATTGGCAGTTTGCTTTTCTGGCCAGTAAGAATTATTTAGAAACCGAATCAGAAAGGTAACCCAACACGAAACTTGTGGGAAATTCCGAAATATTTCTAAGTTGATAAAGAACACAATTTTTAGAGTTGGCAATCAAAAGTTATGGACTTTTTACCACCGCTGTTTCACTGACTGCCAGATTGCAGAGACAGAAAATTCACCTGAGCGTAATAATTATTAGGAGGCCGGATCAGGGGACTTGCCCAACTAGATTATCGTAGATAGTTTTTTTTGTGATTTTAGAGAGTCCAAGATCACCCCGTTCCGAGTTTTGTAGTAAAATATGTGATAATTTTAGCACCGCTGTCCCGTGGGACTTTCTGCTAGACTATCGGGAAAATTGAATATAACCCTTACTTGAACCCTAGGTTTTGGGGATTCGGGTTAAGGGGTGTGAGTGCATACATTTTCGTCAGCGTTCTTATTGTTAGTAATATTCTTGTGTAGGAGGTGGAGTTCCGGAGTTAGGGGCATCATCCTTGCCTCCCCGCATGTCGTAGCGGTAAAAGGCAAGTACAACTGAATGTTTGATGTTGATATGTGTTTTACCTGTTTGGTGAATATATGATGAAACATGATGTTGTTTACTTGTTCATGATGGATTTGTTTTACTATGGTTTGATTACCGTTGTTTCATTATTCATCATATTCATTCATGCAAGCAAGAGTTGCTCTTGCGACACCCACAGGAGTGGGTGAGAAGCCCTATTATTCCAATATGGGCACGTAAGACCCACCATTCCAATGTAGGCAATATGGGTTCCCGGTTTGAAATGTTCTCAAACGGGCTTTGGATCCCCGCATTTTGTAGAATGCGAGCATAAGTGAACACCGACAGGTGTTCACTCGCTATACCGGTATGAGCAAGAGAGAAGAGCATGTGCATTCATTCTTTCATATGATCTCTATTCCATATGATGATTTGTTATACGATGACGAATGGTACTGTTATGTTCACGTGATCTTTTGTGTGCTGAGTCGTGGACTCACCCCTGTTGTTTCTTTGTTTTTTAGGTGAAACTTGATGGCGGCATTTGTGGGGGAAAGCAGACACAATTGCACACACCATAGAAATATTCCTTTAATTTTACCCCGCATTTATGGACTGGGATTGTCTTAATAAATGACTCTTGTGGTTGATGGTGTTAGACATTGTTATGCTTGGAATTTTCAAGTTATGAACTCATACTCTCCGTTCCTAGTTTAGTGGTGTTCTTTTGAATGAGGATTCTTATTTGAATTTAGATGATAAATTGGTTATTGTTGAAATTATTTTGATTGCTTTGCTAAATGTCTATCAGATTGCTCTTCAATCCACTATTATATATTAGTATGTTAGAATTTTGTTCAAAATTGATGAATACTGGTAGAGGTTTTAGGTAATATCTTGACTTTCGCATAGCCAGGGTGTTACAGTAGGCTTATTATTGAAGATTCATGGCATATCAATTATGAAAGGAGACAAGGAATACTGAAGTTACCCATTTCATATTCATCAATCAAGTGGAATAAGCAACAAACAAGACAAATCAATTGTACTTACCTTTCGAACTGAGGCACATTAGGAGGCAAGGACGAAGCCACTAATCTCGAATTCCCTTCTCTTACACAACTTAATTACTTAAATAAGTAACAACGTGAATAGGACGCTACTCGAAACGCTTAGTCGCAGCATCCAAAACCCAAGGTTCACATAGTCGATCTACCCAATTAAAACGACAGTCTAGCGGGACGGTAATCTAGACAGTGATACCAAAAACACCATATCTTTTGCTCTGAGACTCGAAAAGGGGTGATCTCAGATCCTATGGAAAGGTAACAAAAATCTCCACATTAACCTAGTTGGCTGAACCTTCTGATTCGGCCAACAACCTAGGCTAACATTTAGATGATAGTCTTAATACAAAATCTGTCTAGTAGAATTACTGCGAGGTAAAGAAATAATCATAACTTTTGATAAAATTAACCAAAATCCATGATTCTTGTCATTCTGGAATGCTAAGAACATGACTTGAGAAAGTTTAGTTGGCATGATACTCATAATTTGCCTTTAAAATAATCTAGTCCACGGCTCAAAACTATAGTCAGCAAACCGACAACCATTTAGGACAGCAGCACGGCAAAATTTATATTTATTAATCTGGGACTCGGAACGAGGTGAGGCAAGATCCTATGGAAACTTAACGAACCTATCTACAAAATTCTATTTGACAAGATTACCTAATTCGGCCAAACTAAATTGCTAAATTGTGGATGAAAATACAAGATGGGTTCTGTCTAGATGAAAGGAATAGCAGTAAAGAATATATCACAACTTTTAACATACAGCTCCGATTGGGGTGTTCTTTATCAATCTAGACAGATTATAAAATTTTCTACAATAACCTAGTTGGGTAAAAGTCGTGGATGTAACACCCTGACTATAAGGAAGTCAAGATGTCACCTACAACCACTACTCTTTAGAAGAATAACATCAAAACCCATGACAAGGTGAAGCAAGTAGTAAGATTATACGGAAACAAGAATTCATCCTCAAGTTTAATCAATGGAATGGAAATAAACAATTCTGAGAGATACGATAGTTATGACCAAACTGGCTTATTACAATTCAACACAAGTCATAATTAACGACAGTAAAAGTCCTCAAAATGTTTGGTTTATGGTAGTGAGTGCATCGTGATGAACTACCCACCACAAGATCTTTCTTCCTTGTCATTTACCTAAATAAGACAGTAAAGCAAGAATGAGCCAAAGACTCAGCAAGTAACGGTATGAAACAATCAAACATACCATGAGCAATATATCACAATCAAAATTTGAACAATTTACTGGAAACGAATTTATGAATGGATGAAGTGGAATGATGCATTGAAGGAAATGGACATATTGCAAAGATATACCAGATAGCGAGTGAAACACCCGTCGGTGTTCACTTAGAGTAACCGTATGAAGAACGTTTCATACGGCCGTCCAATGTGGCCCACATTGGAATGGTGGACTCACGTAACGTGGCCCACATTGGAATGGTGGACTCACGTACCCATTCTGGAATTGATGGGATTTTCAAGTGCCCATACTGGAATTGATGAGTCTTTCAAATGTAATTTATGCATGTCATGATGTGAATTCATGGCAAGATTGAATAATACTCATAAATGAAAAGGTACACATGGCATTCATCTACAAGTACGAACAAATATATTCATTCATTCACACATCACATAATGCATCAATCATAGTATACAAGTTACTTGCAGTATATCAACATCATGAATAAAGCACAAGAACATTCATGTAAACCACATATCATTATGCATTCCTGTAGGACCGGAAAGGCGACTAGGGGGGGGGGTGAATAGGCGCTTTCAAAACTTTTTCGCCTAAATCAAAAACCAACACGAACTTTACTCCTTTAGCTATGAAAGCTAAGAAGATCAGTAAGCACACAACGGAAGCCTTGTGTTGGATTTGATAAACCCCTCAACCACACGACACAAATGAAGAAAAGAACTCACTGTTCTTCACTGGGTACTGGCGGTCTGACCGGCTACCACGGCGGCGTCGGACCGACGGTCAACCAAATGATCCGACCGCAACTAACTAGCGGTCGGACCGGTGGACGCGGTTCGACCCGCAAACCAATGATCTGAATACACAGCGGTCGAACCGCCGTTGAAAGGTTTGGTCGGACCGGTAGAGTCCAAGATCAAAAACTCCACCCAAATCCAAAACGAAATTTGATCCAACTATTGATTCAACCAATAAAACTTGACCAAATTTCTAGCACACCTCCCTAATGATATTGGAGACCTATTTCTAGCGACGATCCGTCAGATCCACTTCGCAGAATCGATCTCTCGAGATTTTACCAAAGAAGTGCACAAACCCTAGAAATGAGAAAATCTTGATTCAAGACTTGCCTGTAGGGGTTTGATGAACTAGATGACTCTAGGAGTAATCCCACACATCAAAGCAAGATAAAGTAGGCCAAGAGACCAAGCATGAACCTTTGAATCAAGGAAGCACCAAAAACCTCCAAAAGAGAAAAGAGCACAAAGGGAGCAATTGATCTTTCAATTAAGCATCACAAGATTGTTCACTCACAATAGATGCTTACAAAGCCTCTCCACCAAGGAGGGCAAAAGCTCAACAAGGAGCACACTCCAAACCCTAGTTCTCCTCTCCTCTCCTCCAAACCCTAGAAAAGGAAGAAGGGGGCTAAATGAATGCTTGGCTTAGTTTTCCATCTCCCCCCTTCCTATTTATACTAGAGAGCTAGGGTTTCCTTTTTGGGGTCACTTACACATGGGACCCACACACAAATAACTCTTGAAGCAATCGCCTGCTTCACCACGTGTAGGTTGATCAGCGGTTCTCATCGCGTCGCCAAGCCTCTCTTGTCCGAATCCCATCGGAACCTCCCAGAGACTCGCACCGATATCCGCACCGCCTGATCCAACCAACTGTATCGAACCACCCGTTCGATCCGTCTTGTCCATTCTGCACCTGCTTGAGTCACACGACCTCACCCGGTATCCATGATTGTTCTGGACCTCAGCTCTCCAAGCGTAGTCCCGATCCACTCACCGTTGACGTCGTTGACCTGCAAGCCACCTGCACAGCAATAGACAAACAAACCGTTTCCGGGAACAAGTTCTTCACAGCTTGACCCACATCAGTTCCGCAATGCAATATACATCAATAAAGCATTGAAGTTCATAGAATAACACACTCAGAACAAACTCAATGCAACACTTGGCTCACCTCCAGGTGACTGCCGGTCTGACCGCCCCACAGGGCCGGTCCGACCGATTTCATGCCGGTCGGACCGCTCCCACAACGGCGGTCGGATCGGTCCAAAGGACTTAGCCAAAATTCAAGCGAGAAATTCCGAAACCTTCTGGAAATTTCAAACGAATAGAACTTTTGACTGGGAGCTCCAAAAATTATGGGACCACATCTAGGAGACTCCCCTCACTTGCCTACACAACCTATTTTTGGCCCAACTCCAAAACCCAAATTTCATTGTGGCGGTCGGACCGGCAACCATGGCGGTCGGATCGCTCCACAAGGCGGTCGACCGCCAAGACAACCGGTCGACCGCCAAAGGGCTGACAAATTTTGGAGCAAACCAAAACACGAGATTTTGCAAACCAACAACGCCATTGCCTATTGACTCATCATCCTGAGATCGTGCACATATCCTCACGATATCCACAATCTCCCCCTTGATGAACACATTGGCAATTTTCAAGAAAATGTGGTTTTTTGAAATGAAAAGTAAAAATTCGCCGTTTTCGCATAAAGGCACAACTTGGTCCAAAAGCAGGAAAAAAAAACTTAGGAACCGACCAAGCTGGCTTCAGAATAGTATAGGCAAGTGAGATAAGGCAATGAAAGCACCAAAGGATTCAATTTCCAGAAAGTAGCCAAAAATCTCACTTAGGTCCAAATGAAAGGCAATTTTTCTATTTGACCTTTGATCATTGTGAGTATATTTTCAATTGCAAATGAAATCAGGAAAAGACAATAGAACCACAAGACTTAACTCACTATGATCACAAATTTTCAAAAGGTTCAAAATTTTTATTTTATGAAGTTCTTTTATATTAAACCTTGAGTATGAAACCAAAAGCTCCAACATCATTTTCTTCACAATCTTTCTCCCCCTTTGACAATGAATTCATCAAGATGCATGAAAAAGAAAGAGCATGAAGGAATGACTTAATTTTTGAACTTTAGTAAAAAGGAGCCTTGACCATTATACATGGAGACAGTACAAGTATTATACCAAGCCATATAAAGAGTAGACGCTATATTCAATCATGGCAAAACATGTACTGCAAAGCTAAAACCAAGATAGCAGCAATCTGAGATTAACAGAATTAAAATCATGAAAGGTTGCTCAATATCATAGATTACTCCAAGCAACCAAAAATGAGTCAAGCCATGTCTATAAGTAAAAGAGACTCAAAACAAGAATTGAGGCATTTTGAGCATTAAGAGAATTCTTTTGAAGCAAAGCTCAAGCACTTAGCCCCTTTTTGGGCAATTAGTTTTTTTTTTGCTGTGCTAGATCTCAAGCCTTGCCGCGACCATCTCAAGCGATAAGCTTAAAAGAATGATCTAGGTCATCCAAAACTCCCCCTGAGTTCATGCCTAGTGCAATGGCAAGCCGTCTCATGAGAAAGGATTGGTGAGATCAGTTTTTTCGCACAGAAAATCTTATTTTTCATTTGCTTGACTTAATAAGATAAAAAGCTCATTTTTCAACTCAGAATAAGTTCAAGACTCAATTCAACCTGTAAGACATGGCGAGAATCATAAGAGGATCACTAGAGCAAAACTAGTCACAAGATCCAACAAGACATGATTTGATTCAAATTTCTCACAGATACAAAGCTAGCAAGGCAAAGGCTAAGCCAAACACGAAGAGCCATAAAAGAAGTCTAGCAGACTATCACTTGATATGACAAGGTATAGAAGATGAAATCAAGTCATACAAGGATAATAATCAAAGCTCCACTAATTTTATTATACAATGCAAGACAAATGAATTGAAACATGCATTATGATACAATGAATGCAAAAAGAGCAACTTCCCCCTCAAAACAGCCCAAAAGGACTAATAACCCTAACTCTCCCCTACGCAAAGCAGCAAAACGCGAAGAGTCAAGAGCCTTAGTGAAAATATCTGCAAGCTGTTGCTCAGACTCTACAAAGTGAAGCACAACATCACCTTTCTCAACATGGTCTCTCAGAAAATGAAATCGAATGTCAATGTGTTTAGTCCTGGAATGTTGCACTGGGTTTTTGGCAATATTAATTGCAGAAGTGTTGTCACAGAAAAGAGGAACACTTCCCAAAGATAACCCATAGTCTCGCAGCGTGGACAAAATCCAGAGAACTTGAGAGCGACCATCAAGCGCTACATACTCGGCCTCACCAGATCAGGCAATGTAAGACTGTTTTCTAGAAGACCAAGAAACAAGAGATGTGCCCAAGAAATGACAAGTGCCAGAAGTACTCTTCCTATCAACTCTACACCCGGCGAAATCAGCATCAGAAAATGCTCGAATTGAAAGAGCCGAAGAAGAAGAATACCAGAGTCCAAAGTCAAGCGTATCTTGAAGATACCTGAAGATGCGGCGTACTGCTTGACGATGAGAAGCACGAGGGGAAGCCTGAAATCGAGCGCACAGACATACGGCGAATTGTATGTCCTACCGACGTATGTAAGATAGAGGAGGAGCCAATCATATCGCGGTACTCTTCCGGTCCACTGACTCTCCATCCTCATCGTGGTCCAAAGACGGTGGTCGTAGTAATGGGAGTAGACATTGGCCTACTGCTTCCCATATTGAAGCGCCGAAGAAGGTTCTTTGTATACTTACTCTGGTGAACGAAGGTGCCTTCTTTCAGTTGCTTGATTTGTAGGCCAAGGAAGAATGTCAGCTCTCCCATCATGCTCATCTCAAACTCACCGCTCATTGAATCAAAATCTAGACACCAAAGCATCGAGGAACCACCAAAATAATATCATCCACATAAATCAACCAACAAGAAATCACCGCCATGCACGAGAGTAAACAAGGTTTTATCAACCATTCCCATTTTGAAATCATTTTCAAGCAAGAAACTCTTAAGCCTGTCATACCAAGCTCTAGGAGCTTGTTTCAATCCATACATGGCTTTAGAGAGTTTAAAAACATGATTCAGAAATTTTTGATTTTCAAAACCAGGAGGTTTCTTGACAAAGACCTCTTCTTCTATGAAGCCATTCAAGAAAGCACTTTTAACATCCATTTGAAAAAGCTTGAAACCTTTGGATGTTGCAAATGCTAAAAGAATGCGAATGGCCTCCAATCTAGCTACTGGAGCAAAGGTCTCCTCAAAGTCTAAGCCCTCTACCTGGGAATAACCTTGAGCTACAAGTCTAGCCTTATTGCGAACAACCAAACCATCCTCACTTTGCTTATTTTTAAAAACCCATTTTGTTCCAATAACATGAGAATCAGAAGGTCGCTCAACTAAAAACCAGACTTTGTTTCTTTCGAAATTTTCAAGCTCTTCATGCATGGCATTGACCCAAGAGGCATCAGATAAAGCATGGGTGATATCTCGGGGTTCGAAAGAAGCGACAAAAGCAGAATGTGCATGAGAATCAGGAGACATAAACCTGGAGCGAGTGACTCGCTCTTGAAGATCCCCAATCATCTGCTCAGGTGGATGTTGTCGCTGTATGCGAAGTGGTGCTCCTGGTGCAGACGTGGCCTCTACCTCATGAGTTGTGGAGGTAGGAACAGAGCCACTCAGATCGTCGGTGGGGATAGGAGGAGGTCGCTCAAATTGGCCCGACGTAGTAGTAGCAGTGCTCTCCACCCCTCTCGAAGCGGTGGAGGATGATTTGGTTCTTCATCCTCGTAATCATCATCGATTTAAAATGCTTCCTTGAATTTCGTGAACTCTGTACCAAGCATCGGGTCTAGTACTGTGACTAGCCTCATCAAAAGTGACTTCGCAAGTCTCAACAATTTTGTTAGTGTCAACATTAAAAACACGATAGCCACGAGAATGAGCAGGATACCCAAGAAATATGCCATCAAAACATCTAGACTCAAATTTATCAAGATTGCCATGTTTAAGAATGAAGCACTTGCAACCAAAAATCTTGAAATGAGAGACTTTGGGAGAATGACCAAATCTAAGCTCATAAGAAGTCTTTCCAACCACGATCTCAAGAAAACCCCGTTGGAAATATAACAAGCAAGAGAGATCGCCTCATTAAAATCTCCTAGGAGTAGAATGCTCATCTAGCATGGTCCGAGCCATCTCTACAAGGGTTCTGTTCTTCCTTTCTACAACACCATTCTCACGAGGAACTCTAGGAGAAGAAAACGATGCTCAATTCCCTATCGGTCAAGGTAAGGTAGAAAAGAAGAATTCTTGAACTCATCCCATTGTCACTCCTAATGGCTCTCAAAGCTCCAGTATATCAACAAAGAATTCTAAGGACCAAATCTCTAAAGAATCCAAATGCCTCGTCCTTAGAAGCAAGAAAATAAACCCATGAATACCGGAGTAATCATCCACAACCACCAAAGACATACCATTTCCCACCAAATGATCAACTCTAGAAGGACCAATCAGATCTAAGTGAAGAAGTCATCCCAGTCCATCACCATTACCAAAGTAAGAGGTGGGTGGGAAGCGCACACCATCTTACCATGTCTACAGGGTGAGCACACAAGATCTCTAACAGCCTTCAACCTAGGCAAACCTCTAATCAAGTCCTTGCAACTGACTCTAGATAAATGATCAAAACCTATATGCCCAAGTCTACGATGCCACAAAACAAGGTCATGAGAACCAGAGGATACAAGACACCTAGGATCGAAAATGTAAGAAATGCTGAAATTTGCACGTAAAATCTTCTCAAATCTGGAGATCTCAAAAACAAGCTCACCTGAGGAATCTAGAACTCTGCACTCACCTCTCTTAAACCTCACTTCTAGACCCTCATCAAGCAGCTGAGAAACAGATAGAAGATTATACCTCAGCTTACTTACCAAAGCGACGTCTTTTAGCATGAACTTGTCGTTGACGCGCAAAGGTGCCCTTTGCGATCCACGGTCCGTAGAAGCATCCCCAAATGTAATCAATTCATTGCGGATGCACGTGTGAGGAGGAGAACCATCTAGAATCTCCGGTCATATGTCGAGAACACCCGGAGTCAACAAGCCAAATATCCTCCTTCCTCGCACGACGGACCTAAAAGCACAATCGAAAAACATCCGTGCCTCAAGATCAAGTTAGTGATAAATGATCGAGGATCCAAAGATCGAGAAGCACGATGTCTAGGAGCAGCAGAGAAGTAGCGTAAACATGATCGGAATAAGATCACAAGAATGCACATGAGGACCACCTAGATCTCTCCGAAACGATCTACCAAAAGACCGATACTCCCCCTGTCTAGGTGCTACCCGTGGTCTCTCCTCACGATGTCCTAATCCAACATGCTGCCTAGACCCACCAAAAGAGTCTACAAAGTTCTCTACAAATCTAGGCCTATGTGTGGTGCGATAAACAGGCTGCCTAGCTCTAGAGACTACAAGCTGGAGAAGGGACTCCTCTAATGGATCTTAGAACGCCATCCTCTCTTTTCTCTCAAGCTTTGCTCTCCTAAGCGTAACTCAACAAGATGGCCTTCTTTCTTGCGAGAAGTGCAATGGTATCGACCTTTGAGAGGTCTGCAGCATGAATGAGTGAAAGCACCTTTCTTGCCAGAAAGAGTTTGAGCAAAACCCGCGGATTTGAAAACAACCCCGGATGGCTTAGTAGGTTCTAGCTCAAACAAACCATTCTTCACAACTCTAGCAATCCTAGGTGGGTTTTTCTTGGAATGCTCTAGGGGATTGAAACCTAGACCACTATTTTTCACGCTCACCTTGGATTGATCGAGAATCATATTGAGTTTCTTTTTTCCACTCGAAAATTTCTCAAGAGTCACCTTGAGGTAATCATTTTCTTTCATTAAACCCTAACATCTAGTGCACTTGCTAGACTTGATTACCTCATTGTTCTTACTCTTAAGAAGGGCCACTTCCACCTTGAAGGCCTCACAAGACACACAATAGGATTCTCTAATCCTATTCAATCGCTTCCTTAATTTGACTCTAAATGCCTCTTGAATCGATTAATCATGGTTTCAACTTCAGCATTTAAGGCACAAGAGTTAGAATCAATAACTTTCTTAGAAGCAGTAAAAGACATGGATCTTTCAATTTTAGCCTTTTCTTCAAGGGTCTTGTTTAAGGCTTCAATCTCAATTGTAAGCTTGGGACAATTTTCACAAGATGCAACTCTAGAGTAAACTAGCATTTCTTT
This sequence comes from Hsuehochloa calcarea, assembly GCA_036346395.1. Lineage (NCBI taxonomy): Eukaryota > Viridiplantae > Streptophyta > Magnoliopsida > Poales > Poaceae > Hsuehochloa > Hsuehochloa calcarea. Next base: position 12,740,368 of record CM070604.1, on the reverse strand, counting down.
CATCTCTTGCATCTTAGTCTTATTATTCTTACAATGAGAGCATGTGTGACTAGCATCAAATTTTTGCAATTCTTTTAAGGGGCTATCCAGTTTTAATTCAAGCAAAGCACAATTTGAGCAAGTTAAAGGGATAGCTTCCATGGCGCTACATCAAGAGAAATGGCATCTAAGCAAGCGTAACTAGACTTGAGAGATTCTAGTTCATCGAGAGCATCTTTAAGTTGATTGGTGACAGAGGAATGAGCAGATTTCAAGCTTGTCAAGTCATTAAGCAAGCTAGTGCAGGATTCACAAAAATCATCCGGATTAATAGATTTTAGCCTAACCACTTCTAGGTTCAAATTATCAATCATAAATGTCCGCTTCTTAATCATTTTTACTTGCTTATGCAATTTCTGCTCAAAGAAGCACCAACGCCTTTTCATGTCGAATAGAAGGGCATACCTCATCGGGATCACTAAAAGGATCCTCATTGTTGGAGGAGTCATTTGTCGTGGTCGTTCTTGGCCATGAAACACATGCCTGAAGTCATGCGCCTTCTTCTTGCCACGAGTCACTCTCGTCGCCCTCCGCTTCCGAGTCCACATCGCTCATATTTACATTCTCAAGAGCGGCAGGACCCTACCGACAAACTTTCGATAGTTTGTCTTCTTGGGTTTCGCATCCTCTCCCAGGAATGTCTTCGTGTCTCCTTCTCCTCCTTGCCCTTTAGCTTGGGGCACCGGAGCGAATGTGGTTTGGCTCACCACATTCAAGCATGTGATAGGTCAACTTCTCCTCCTATTCCTCACCTTGTTATACGCTCTTGTGAATTTGGTGGAAAGGAGGGCTAAGTCATCCTCGGCGCTTCTAGTTGCTCATCACTTAAAGAATGTAAAGCGATAATGAAAACCGGATGAGCTACAATCAAGAGACTCAAGAACAACCCTTGGACTTGTCGACCACTAATGCCATCGACTGTCTTGGGAGACGCGAGATAAAGTCAATCTCATGCGCCTTCAACCTCGAGTAAAGCTTATCCATGGTAAGCTCACTCATGATGTTGTTGTCATTGATGGAAGTGATCTTCATACCCTGCACCTTCACATCAAGAGCACCCGAAGTCGGCGTGCATTCTCGCACTCAGAAATACCAGTCAACAAATACGGAGATCATGAAGAATCTTAGAGAATCTTCCCGCACTCATCCAAAGACTCACCGTGCCTTTGTTCGATCTTTGAGTATACTTTCTTGAGCCGGTTCTGCCTCACTTCCTTGATCGCAGATGGACCCTTCATGATAGTCACAAAGAGTCCGCCAGATCTCGTGAGCGATCCGCAAGTGAGCAACACGCCAAACTCGGATCGACTAAGGCCTTGGATCAAATAATTCGAGCTTTGTTGCTGGCCTCCACATCCGAGTGATCGTATCGTCATCGGTGGCACGACATAAGGATTTTTCACCTTTAGCCAAATAGCGTGCCCTTGAGCCTCGATATATGCTTGCATACGAGCCTTCCAAAGATGCAAAGTCAACTCCTTCAAAATGTGTGGCTTGGTTGAGTACTTGTCACCGCCATGGCTCCAAAAACCGTTAAGATCTATGAGAAGAGCTAACCGGCTCTGATACCACTTGTAGGACCGAAAAGGCGACTAGGGGGGGTGAATAGGCGCTTTCAAAACTTTTTCGCCTAAATCAAAACCAACACGAACTTTACTCCTTTAGCTATGAAAGCTAAGAAGATCAGTAAGCACACAACGGAAGCCTTGTGTTGGATTTGATAAACCCTCAACCACACGACACAAATGAAGAAAAGAACTCACTGTTCTTCACTGGTATCGGCGGTTTGACCGCTACCACGGCGGTCGGACCGACGGTCAACCAATGGCCGACCGGCAACTAACTAGCGGTCGACCGGTGGACAGCGGTTCGACCCGGCAAACCAGCGGTCTGAATACACGGGCGGTCGAACCGCCGTTGAAAGGCCGGTCGGACCGGTAGAGTCCAGTACTGAAAAACTCCACCCAAATCCAAAACGAAATTTGATCCAACTATTGATTCAACCAATAAAACTTGACCAAATTTCTAGCACACCTCCCTAATGATATTGGAGACCTATTTCTAGCGACGATCCCTCGATCCACTTCAGAATCGATCTCTCGAGATTTTACCAAAGAAGTGCACAAACCCTAGAAATGAGAAAATCTTGATTCAAGACTTGCTTGTGGGGGTTTGATGAACTAGATGACTCTAGGAGTAATCCCACACATCAAAGCAAGATAAAGTAGGCCAAGAGACCAAGCATGAACCTTTGAATCAAGGAAGCACCAAAAACCTCCAAAAGAGAAAAGAGCACAAAGGAGCAATTGATCTTTCAATTAAGCATCACAAGATTGTTCACTCACAATAGATGCTTACAAAGCCTCTCCACCAAGGAGGGCAAAGCTCAACAAGGAGCACACTCCAAACCCTAGTTCTCCTCTCCTCTCCTCCAAACCCTAGAAAAGGAAGAAGGGGCTAAATGAATGCTTGGCTTAGTTTTCCATCTCCCTTCCTATTTATACTAGAGAGCTAGGGTTTCCTTTTGGGGTCACTTACACATGGGACCCACACACAAATAACTCTTGAAGCAATCGCCGCTTCACCACGTGTAGGTTGATCACGGTTCTCATCGCGCGCCAAGCCTCTCTTGTCCGAATCCCATCGGAACCTCCCAGAGACTCGCACCGATATCTGCACCGCCTGATCCAACCAGCTGTATCGAACCACCCGTTCGATCCGTCTTGTCCATTCTGCACTTGCTTGAGTCACACAACCTCACCCGGTATCCATGATCGTTCTGGACCTCAGCTCTCCAAGCGTAGTCCCGATCCACTCACCGTTGACGTCGTTGACCTGCAAGCCACCTGCACCGCAATAGACAAACAAACCGTTTCCGGGAATAAGTTCTTCACAACTTGACCCACATCAGTTCCGCAATGCAATATACATCAATAAAGCATTGAAGTTCATAGAATAACACACTCAGAACAAACTCAATGCAACACTTGGCTCACCTCCAGTGATCGCTGGTCCGATCACCTTCACGTGGCCGGTCCGACCGATTTCATCTTGGCCGACCGCTCCCACAACGGCGGTCGGACCGTCCAAAGGACTTAGCCAAAATTCAAGCGAAAATTCAAACCTTCCGAAATTTCAAACGAATAGAACTTTTGACCGGAGCTCCAAAAATTATGGGACCACATCCAGGAGACTCCCCTCACTTGCCTACACAACCTATTTTTGGCCCAGCTCCAAAACCCAAATTTCATTGTGGCGGTCGGACCGCAACCATGGCCGGTCGGATCGCTTCCACGGGCGGTCGACCGCCTCAAGACAACCGGTCGACCGCCATGGCTCTCGACAAATTTTGGAACAAACCCAAAACGCGAGATTTTGCAAACCAACAACGCCATTGCCAATTGACTCATCATCCTGAGATCGTGCACATATCCTCACGATATCCACAATCTCCCCTTGATGAACACATTGGCAATTTTCAAGAAAATGTGGTTTTTGAAATGAAAAGTAAAATTCGCCGTTTTGCATAAAGGCACAACTTGGTCCAAAAGGTGAAAAAAACTTAGGAACCGACCAAGTCGGGCTTCGAATAGTATAGGCAAGTGAGATAAGGCAATGAAAGCACCAAAGGATTCAATTTCCAGAAAGTAGCCAAAAATCTCACTTAGGTCCAAATGAAAGGCAATTTTTCTATTTGACCTTTGATCATTGTGAGTATATTTTCAATTGCAAATGAAATCGGAAAAGGCAATAGAACCACAAGACTTAACTCACTATGATCACAAATTTTCAAAAGGTTCAAAATTTTTATTTTATGAAGTTCTTTATATTAAACCTTGAGTATGAAACCAAAAGCTCCAACATCATTTTCTTCACAATCTTTCTCCCCTTTGACAATGAATTCATCAAGATGCATGAAAAGAAAGAGCATGAAGGAATGACTTAATTTTGAACTTTAGTAAAAGGAGCCATGACCATTATACATGGAGACAAGACAAGTATTATACCAAGCCATATAAAGAGTAGACGCTATATTCAATCATGGCAAAACATGTACTTTAAAGCTAAAACCAAGATAGCAAAGAATCGAGATTAACGAATTAAAATCATGAAAGGTTGCTCAATATCATAGATTACTCCAAGCAACCAAAAATGAGTCAAGCCATGTCTATAAGTAAAAGAGACTCAAAACAAGAATTGAGGCATTTTGAGCATTAAGAGAATTCTTTTGAAGCAAAGCTCAAGCACTTAGCCCCTTTTTGGGCAATTCGTTTTTTTTTGCTGTGCTAGATCTCAAGCCTTGCCGCGACCATCTCAAGCGATAAGCTTAAAAGAATAATCTAGGTCTTCCAAAACTCCCCCTGAGTTCATGCCTAGTGCAATGGCAAGCCGTCTCATGAGAAAGGATTGGTGAGATCAGTTTTTTACGATGTAAAATCTTATTTTTCATTTGCTTGACTTAATAAGATAAAAACTCATTTTTCAACTCGTAATAAGTTCAAGACTCAATTCAACTCAGTAAGACATGGCGAGAATCATAAGAGGATCACTAGAGCAAAACTAGTCACAAGATCCAACAAGACATGATTTGATTCAAATTTCTCATAGATACAAAGCTAGCAAGGCAAAGGCTAAGCCAAACACGAAGAGCCATAAAAGAAGTCTAGCAGACTATCACTTGATATGACAAGGTATAGAAGATGAAATCAAGTCATACAAGGATAATAATCAAAGCTCCACTAATTTTATTATACAATGCAAGACAAATGAATTGAAACATGCATTATGATACAATGAATGCAAAAGAGCAACTTCCTCAAAACAGCCCAAAAGGACTAATAACCCTAACTCTCCCAAGCAAAGAAACGCCAAGAGTCAAGAGCCTTAGTGAAAATATCTGCAAGCTGTTGCTCAGACTCTACAAAGTGAAGCACAACATCACCTTTCTCAACATGGTCTCTCAGAAAATGAAATCGAATGTCAATGTGTTTAGTCCTGGAAAGATAATTTTAAGGGCTAAAATAACTTAGTTGGGTGAAGGTTCTGATTCGGCCCCTAATTTGAACAAAATCGAGGACAAACCCATCGACCTCGCCGCCAGACAGACCGACAGTTCGTAATAAACAATTCATATCTTCCAAACTACAGATCGGATTTTCCTGATCTCGGTGCCAAAAGAAAGCTAACGTTCCCAGGAATAAAACTCTAGAAGGGAAAAACCCCAGATTTGGCATCTACAGTAGTCTAAACAATAGATGAAAATACTAACATTTATCTGCCCAGAATTCAGAACAGTGGTAAAGAAAATATCATAACTTTCATTATACAGATCCAATGGAGATGATCTTTATCAGCTTTGAAATATAATTTAAAGGGCTACAATAACTTATTTGGGTGGAGGTTCTGGAAATGCTTCTAACTAAATCAAAACCTAGGATCAAGCCGACAGATCCTTCTCGTTAGACAGACAGAACAGCGCGCACTAAAAAAATCATATCTCCTAAACCGTAAAACGGAAGCACGTGATCTCGGTGGCTATGGAAAGCTAAGAACAATACCTACAACTTTCTAACAGATGAACAGGACAGAAAACGAACGCATCTTACCCAAAATTAACGTACAAGGCGGTGCATAGCTAGGGGGAAGGGGGGCGGCGGCTCCAAAGGGGGAGGGGGAGAGAAATGTGGAGTTTAGGGTTTGGGGGGGGGGGGTGGGAACCCCCCTTATGGCCGGCCACCACATGGGCCCCTCCTGGGCCATGAACCAGGCCCAGGTTGTCGAGATTTTATCGAAAACCCCTTCTATTTTTCAGGAATTTCTACTCCTTTAATTGTCTTTTCTTTCCCCGGCTTCCATTCAAATTACTCGATTCGATTCTTTACTCTTTTCGTTTCCGGGGTATTACAATATGCATATATCCAGATATCAATAACAGGATAACGAGGTGAAAGCAGCCAATACATCAGTGGCAAATAATCAAGAAACTAATCATGGAACGACATGACAGGAAGTTTAAATATTACTTAATACAGTCCATCTCTCATCAAGGAATATCAAAGTTGAATCCATTAATGAAATTTTCAAGTAATGTTCTGTGTGCAACGTGTTGGTCTACTCCCTTCCCAAAATCATCAACATCAGGGTGGATCACCTAAATAACATTGAAAGCAAGGGTGAGTCGAAACTCAGCAAGTACCATATTAGAATAATCAATCAAATAGTGGACAAATAAATTCAATTGAATTATGAACAAATCTTGCATCACATACATGATTGAATGGAATGAATGCATGAATGGATGGAATGAAAGAATGCACTGAAGGAATGGACAAATCACAGCTTATACCGGTATAGCGAGTGTAACACCCGTCGGTGTTCACTTAAAATTACCGTATGAAGAACGTTTCATACGGGTGTCCAACGTGGCCCACATTGGAATGGTGGATCACACGTACCCATTCTGGAATTGATGGGTTTTCAAATGCCCATACTGGAATTGATGGGTCTTTAAAATTTCCACTCCCGTGGACGGAAATTAAAGCATGTATGAATGGAATGAAGCAAGTAATATGAATGTCATCATTTTTTCTCAATTATCAATTTGAAACATATCAACACCATGAACAAGTGCAAGAACATACACGTATACATCACATTATCATGCATTCAATTGAAAACACCACAAGTTAATATGCGACTTGTGCAGACCGAATATGAATGTTGAGTAACTTCGTTGATTGAAAACATGAACCATAGAAACATTAGCATGAACACAAACACATGATTCAATGTACTTGCCTTTCGCGTTGCGACGCACTAGCAAGCAATGAAGGTGTCCCCACACGCGATGCCTCACCGCCTACACAAATGTTCCCAAAATAAGAACAACGTGGAAATACATTGCTACCAGTGTTCTACAATATCTCCTGACTACCCAATATACCGCACAGACCCGAATTGAAAATAAACTATACAGCCAGATTTCAGCCCTTTTGATCAGCGGTACGAGAAAAAGCATATTTAATTATCTGGAATTCAAAATGACCCGAAACCAGTGCCCAATGAATCTTAACGCACGACACTACGAAACTCTAGTTGGCGGGGTTCTCTGATTCGGCCAAAACAGAGGACTAAACAGTCACTGAAAGCACTGACAGAAATCTGTCCAGAATACAGAACAGTCGTAAAGAAAAGTCTGTAACTTTCAGTCTATAAATCCTATGGAGATGATCTTTATCAATCTAGAATCATGGAGAAATTATCTTCAAAAATCTATTTGGGTGGTCTCCCTGAATCTGTCTCTATCTAGAACAAAACTGAAGAGCAACCAACAGTCTCCAGAATTTCTGACAGACAGAGCAGTGTTCGGTTAAAAATTCATAACTCCTAAACCACTGGGTGGAATCTCGTTATCTTGGTTCCAAAAGAAATCTAACAAAACCAGGAACATATCTCTAGGAGAGGTCAACCCGAGATTCGGCCTCTAAAGGGTCTAAACTGGCCGCGCAAGGAGACAGATGCGTTCTGGAATCTCCAGGACAGAACCCGATTTAGATCTAATCCACCATTAATCAATAAAACCGAATCAAACTACCACTAAAAATATTCGTTACCCTTCAAGATCTGCAGGGAGACGTGGATCCACCTCCCAAGAACCTCCCTCCCTTCTCCTCCCTTCCCTCTCCAAGAACGGCCACAAGATCGCCATGAACGGTCGGCGGCGCCGTTGGAAGGAGACGGCCGGGGGAGCTTAGAAGCGACATCGGGATCTCCGCAGCAGCAAGACGCCGTCAAAGAGCAGCAAGAAACACCGGGGAGGTGGGGAATGGGGGTGGCGGCTCTAGGGAGGAGAGGAAGGAGTGGGGAGGCGGCTAGGGTTGGGCGCCTCCCCCTTGGCCGCCCCCTTGGGCCGCCTCCCCTCTTGGCCGCTGGGCCGTCCTGCGCCCAAAGTTGTCGTAAAATGCGAAAACCTCCTCTTTCTTAGAATTTCTATTCCTTTCTTTGCATTTTTCTCCTCCGACTGAATCTGTAATTACCGATCCGTTTCCGGGGTATTACAGTTTTAATCCTCGTCAGCTAGCCCCCGAACTTTAAATGAATTAGTCGTGTGAAAACACTTTCTTCCAACGGAATCAGATTGGCACTCCCCATTAAATGTCATGACATTCAAGTGGTCTCAGATTCATTTTAAAGTTGAGAACCTGTCTTGGGACTTGAGAAGCTTTTCTGTCTGTTGGTCAAAAAAGTTTTTGTCCATTGGACTTCTCCCGGATGCGGTTACAATATTATGGATATAAAAATCCCTTCGCACTGGGTGCTAGGGTTTTCACGCCTTATGTTTTCCTCTTCATCTTCCAAGAGGAGAAATCGCGTCTGACCACTTTTGTCTTTCTCATCCAAAAAAGAAATCACCATGTCGGATCTCATTACCAACTGGTCGGTTTCTGATCTAAGTGAGAAGAAGTTAGAAAGTCTGGAGGGAATTGGGTTGCTACCCGATAGGAATTTGATTTCTTGGAGATCAGCTATCGGGAAACATTGTCCAAGCGGTGAAGACGGAGAAATTCCAGTTTTCCTCGCATACATCGAATGCATTTTTAGGCTCCCAGTTCACTCCTTCTTCTCCCAAGTTTTGGAGTATTATGGAGTGGAACTGCCCTAATGCCATCGCCAACCTTAGTATCTTCGTCTATCTCTACGAAGTGTAATTGGGGATTCCCGCAACCATTGATGTCCTCAAGTACTACTACAGAATGGCGAATACGAAGAAAACGACCGGTACACCCGGAGAGTGCACCTTGCGCCTCCACGACAGAAAGGCTGATGAGTACATTCCCATGTACTCAAAATCCTCATGGTCATCGTGGAAAAAGATCTGGTTTTACATGAAGATTACTCAACAAGACGACCTTTACTATAGCGGTAAAAAGGCGGTCGAGAATCCACGATGGCGCTCCTCATCGAAGAAGGAGGGAAAGGTAGGGAGATGGGTTGAGGCCATCCATCTCCTTAATGTCAGGGGTTTAACCTCCTTGCATGTGGTGAGGAATTTCTCTATGTGGAGAATTAGTCCCTTGAAGGCTAGAGCTCATGCAATGTTTGGTACATTGGTTGTGACGATGCGACCAAAGACTCGTGGAAGGTAAATCACAAGGAATCCGACTAGTTTGTTTAAATTGATTGATTACTTTTATAACTCTAAGACCTCTCTTTGTTGCGCCTTATCTTCTAATGAGGTCAGAAGTAGGATCAAAATGATCTGCGCTGGAGAGCCCAGTGACAAGGCTGGCTTCCCTTTGATCCTAGCGGTTGTTACCGCAGAAGAAAGAGCTGAGAGATTTCGGGTAAGTATATCAATCACTTTTCATCTTTCTAATATTTTCCGATCGGTTTTTACCCAAAATCCTCTTTGATATACAGTTAGTCAGACTTAGGATTGACGAGGCCACTGAAACATGTGAGCCAATTGATGATCCGACCAGCTATGCAATCTCTAGAGATAATGACCGCGTAGAGGTAGATAACTGAACATAAATACTATTATTAGATGAAGTAAGTTCATCACCTGAGTAACTTTGCTTGTTAATCTAGGCGGTAATCGTTGAGTCCCATGCAGTCACTCAAGACTTGCAAATTGCTGTTGAAGCAACTGTTTTGGAGACCAACGAATCTACACCCTCTGATCCAATGATCAGGAATGTTACCCTCAACCAGCTGGTCAAGAATATTACTTCCGATCCCTTGTCAGACAGTGTAAAGGGTACAACCGACCCTACCAGTTCAAAACTGGCGAAAACGGTTGAAAAGAAGAGGAAAGTGAGCGCTGCTGATTTTAAACCAGCGCGCTTCAAGGTTAAGACCAAAAAATTGACTAGGTATGTACAAATGAAATAGTCTTATGAATGCAAACCTTAAATGTCGTTGGTGATCTTGAACTCTTGAATTCTCTCTCTTCATTTTTGGTAGATCTTACGGTGTTCGTCGCTTCCACCGAATATACCTAAGATGAAGTGGTCAAGAAGTCCTCGACTGGGACTTCCCTCAGGTTAGAATCCCTGGGGAGAAAGTGGTCGAGGAAGCCCCCGAGCAGGCGTCAGGGCCAGAACTTGTTTTGGATCCTATGGTGATCATAACTCCGTTGGCAGAGGTAGAAATCCCCAAAGACCCTCAACAGGTTCAGACTCTTGTAAGTAACCCTTCCCAAACTAACAAGTTTCCTTTTTTCCCTCGATTTATCGAGGATAAGGAACTTGAGGCCGTTTGGGGGCAAATATCGGACCGTCAAGCCAAGACGAGTCCTGATAATATTTTTGCTGAATATAATGACGTGGCAATTCGGGTAAGTATCTGCAACTATTTCCTTAGTTTCTCTTAAAGTTGTATAGGAAACTTAAGGAAGAATGCTATCTATGTAGCACATGGTCGAGAACTTTGCTGTGGTCGGAGGACTAACTAAGCGAATAAAGACCCTGGATAAAAAACACTCCGAATTAGAAAGTAAGAACTTTCTTCTTAACTTGTTTTTCTTCCTTATGACTCTGTTATTCTCTTTTAATTATTCTTCCTGATCATATTTGATAGATTTGGAGAAAAATAAAAGAAGAAGTTATGGCCAAAGAAGCCAAAATAACAAAGCTTGAGGAGGAATGCCAAGCTAAGGACCGGTCGATCGCATACTTGACGACCAGAAATAAAGAAATTTTGGAGATTCCGGAAAGAAGATCGAAGGTAACTAGTCGTAGATTTGACTTAGTATGTCTTCTAATCATCCCTGCCTAACGCTCGTTTTGCTTATGTAGAACAAAACCAAGCGCTAACCAGAACAACGAAAGCCCTGGAATTTGAACAAGACAAGGATGCAGCTCTTACGCTTGATCTCGATGAGAAAATCACTTCACTTAATAAAATAATTTTTGACATGGGATCAGGATTGAGCTTGCCCTCCCTGAGAGTTCCAACGGAAAAGGTGACTTGCCTGGGCCATCTTTTGGAGGATCTTAAGTGCCTGCTCAAGACTACTAGAGAGAATTATGCCCAGTCTATGAAACAATCTATTGCCAGCGGAGTTAGTTTCGCTCAGGCGAAACTGAAAGCTTCCGACCCCTCCACCAATCTTTAAGCCATTGAGGAGGATTTCAACTGCTTGCCTGAAGAGGCGACCAAGTTTCTCAAGGAAGTAAGACCTCTTGGAGACAAGGTTGCAGAAGAAATGGAGGTCGGATCTCCGTCAAGTAGTGATTAGTTGGGCGATCTCAAGTAGAAATGCAATGTAAAGATATATGAAAACTTACCTTTTTCTTGTCAAATGAAATCTCTTGTTCGACCGGTCGACTTATGAATATTTATATATTACCTAGCCCCGACTGTTTTATAGTAGAAGAACTTTACTATATAAGTAGTAGGCCAAGAATATGAACTTAAGTCTCAACCATTGTTTAAAAGTATGTACTCATTGTGTGAAAAACTGATCGTAATAATACTAGTAAACTTTTTTGGTCGGAACCAGTGCTAGGTTTTAACTAGTTGTAAATCTGTTCCTCATAATCGAAGTACTTACTAAGAAAATGTATGGTCGGAATAAAGGACTTTCCTTGATAAAAAAAATTTGAATACAAAGATGCACAAAAATAAACGACAAGTGGTTTTATTTCTATGTAATACTCAATGCTGGTCGGAAGGAACTGCCAAGAAACGAAGATATAAAATATATTTCGTAATACGTGCACATGCTCTGGTCCGACTGGAAGCGAGGATCGTAGGAAAGGGTCCGTCGCTAGGAAGCTCCTTCCAGTGGGCGGAACCACATGCAAAAAAGGAGAGACTTCGATTAGGAGGTTTTTCGTGTCCCGACCAGTAGCCAAATGAGAGTAGAACAGAATTTTGAAATAAAAATATAATCTCCATAATCTTTTGCATATGAACCGCTAATCGACCATAGTTGGGTAAAAACATATAAATAACATCACTTGCCAAGAGAATTTAATGGATTAAATAACCTTTTAAATTTAACATAAATTTAAACAAAGAACTTACGCAGTTGATCAATATTCCAAGAATTAGACAAAACCTTCCCATCTGACATAGCTAATCTAACCGAGCCTGGTCAGGTGACTTCGACCACAGTGTATGGACCTTCCCACTTGGGAGAAAGCTTGTTGCGATTTGCTTGGCTCTGAATTTTTCTAAGAAACAGATCACCTAGAACTAAGCTGCGAGGTTGTACCTTACGATTGTGGTACCTTCTCATGGCTTGTTGATAGATTGCCGAACGTATTAAGGCTTGGTTTCGTCGTTCTTGAAGGAAATTGATATCATCAAGTCATCGTTCCTCATGATCGTTTACGTTAAAACAATCGGTTCGAGCAGAGCCAATTTTCAGTTCTGGAGGAAGCATTGCTTCAGCACCATAAACTAAAAAGAATGATGTTTCGCCGGTCGCACGACTGGTCGTGGTTCTAACGGCCCATAAAACAGAGGGAAGTTCTTGAACCCAAACCCCTGACCGTTTTATCAACTGGTCGAACACTCGGCGTTTAACCCCTTGCATTATGATACCATTGGCACGCTCAACTATTCCGTTGCTCTGTGGATGAGCAACAGAAGTTAAATGGACTTTGATTCCAAGCTTATCGCAGAATTCATGAAAACTGCTACTTGAAAACTGAGTACCATTATCTGTGATTATACGACTGGTACACCAAATCGTGTGATCACGTTTTTGTAAAAAATCTCTTAGCGGCCTCAGTTGTAGTTTTGAGAACTGGCTCGGCTTCAATCCATTTTGTAAACGTGTCAATCATGACGGAAAGGGGTTCAAAGCCCCCGGGTGCTCTTAGGAAAGGTCCCAGGATGTCTAGTCCCTAGGTTGCGAAAGACCACGAAAGAGGAATTGTTTGCAAAGCTTGTGCTGGCTGATGTACTTGTCGGCTATGAAACTGACATTGTACGCACTTCGTCGCGAGCTCTTTTGCATCATAAAGGGCAGTTGACCAATAGTATTCTTGCCCGAAGGCTTTACCGACCACTTTTCTGTAGGAATGATGTGCTCCACAGACTCCTCCATGAATTTCGGTTAGCAACTTAATGCTATCCGATTGAGATATGCATCTCATCAACACTCCATGAGATCCTCGTTTATACAAGGTACATTCAGTTAGAGTGTATGATTTGGTTTTTCGTGCTATACGATCAGCCTCTACATCATCTTCTGGAATGAGGACGTGCTGAAGATAATTGTAGATCGATGTCATCCAATCTCTACCCTGATCGTCACCGATCTGTGGAGCATCTATGTCATCAGAATTAATTCGTATGACCTGATGTGAATCATTGATGTTCTCGGAATGCTCTACCACCGAGGGTGAATCGAGTTTCTCAAGAAAAACTCCGGGCGGGACGGTGGACCTGGTTGAGGCCATGCGTGCCAACTGGTCTGCCAGAAAGTTTTCCTTTCTAGGAATATGTTGGATCTGAAAACCGAAGAAGTACTTTTTGAGTTTCCGTACTTCCGCGAGATAAGACAACATCTTGGTACTTGAGCATTGACACTCTTTCCCCACTTGATCGCTACTAGTTGAGATTCGCCTTTCACTAGTAATTTGCGAATCCCGAGCGAATGAGTTGCTCGAAGTCCCGCCAGTAAACCTTCGTATTCTGCTACATTGTTTGTAGCATGAAAGTTGAACTAGATGGCGTACCTGAGGTGTTCGCCATTAGGAGATATCAAGATGACTCTAGCCCTCGATCCTGTGAGCATTAAAGAACCGTCGAAGTACATTGTCTACTCCTCGTGGCGTTCGTACTCTGGTTCCTGCTTGAGTTCAGGGTTTGTCCATTCGGCAACGAATTGTGCTATTGCCTGAGACTTTATTGTTGTTCGTGAGATAAAATAGAGGTCGAACGTCTCTAGTTCAATTGCCCATTTTGCTATTCGTCCTGATGATTCCTGTCGGGACCCAAATATACAAATCTGGACCCTCTGTGTATTCTGCACTAGTCCAGGATCACGCTAGTGCACACAGTGTCAACATCGATGAAATATCACACCCATACAACGAATATAAGAATAAACGAGTACTTTGAATAACAAATAACTGTTGGGACCTTATGGTCGAGTGTTACATTTATTAAGCCATGCAAGGCTGACAATAAGAGAATAAACTGCAGCAGAAACGAAATAAACTCCGGTGGCTCCCATCCATTTACCACAGGCAACTGACTGGGATCAAGACCCTAACGCTCAACCTTTGTAGAACTCTTCTTCAAAAGCAGGCGACGACTCCTCCACTTCTGTTGATTTGTTTAGCAAGAGTGAGTACACACCGTACTCGGAAGTCATACCACAGAATGCAATTTATAGATGATGGCTTATTCCAAAGGAATGGCTTCTGTGGTTGTTTTGCAGAAATGCAACATTTGCAATTGAATACAAATAATAGATTGAAAGCATAATTCAAAACAAATAGACAATAATAAGTTAACAATTGATTTCACAAAGTACACATAGTCTAATCAAGTTCTTTCACACAGCTGACAAGTTATCTCACACAGCAGACCCTCCCCAATTATTTTATGAAAATCTACCCCTCGTGTGAAATTCCTGAGCATGTCCATAACCGAGGACGCGGCTATTCGAATAGATTGGTTTAAACACTCTGCAGAGTTTGTACACTTTACCCACACGATACAATCAGTGTAGCGATCACTGACCATAACAAAACCTTTCAGAGACTTCATCTCAAACAATGACACTCCCGATGTGCTTTCTGCCGTCAATTTGTACACATAGCCCTTGGAACGACACACACCGCTGGGCGGGGATGCAAATAACCGTCCCCGCGATGTGATCGAAACACGCAGTACACACCTCCAAATTTCATCACATAGCTTAAATACAACTGAGTTGTCAATGTCAAGACTCCATAACTTACTAAGTCGCTCACCCATACTAGGCATGTGGTCGCATGCAGAAGGCCCAGTTCAATGGCGCACAAAGTTAAGTCCTTAATTGACTAAGGCAAGACTTCCAGTTTTAACCCAAATCACAAAGTTTAATAAGCACACAGCTCCACCATTCACACAGAATCCACCACTTGCCTCAGTCTAAATCTTTTCCTCCCAGTTGATTAAGTGCAACACATGCCATCAACGAGTAATAGCACACAAAGACACACAGCCATCACACGCCCATAATCACTTAGTCAAGTTTATAATTGCAACTCTCACATGAATTGATGACTCGTGGCATGGCTAAGCGCCTAATCGTATCTAACCAACCCACGTTGGTGCTACGATAATGCCAACTAATAATTAACCAACCTAGGGTGACAAAAGATTATGGCATACAATAGACAATGTGGCATAACAATTTGGATTAATAACTATACCCAAAAGCATTTAAATAATTACTTGATATAGAATGCAATACATTGAAACAAAGTATTTTGAAAACTGGGTTCAAAATGATCAAAGGTATAACTTGCCTTGGAATAGATCTAGATATTGGTCTTGGTCTTGAGGTGCTCCTTCTTCTGCAAAATTCCCCGAAGTATCGACGCCTACTGCAAAACGAGACAAAAGAAACAAAAATAAATAAATAACAGAGGCAAAACAACTCCAAAAATTCAAATACAATTCACCATTAAATAGATCTTAATTTTATATGAATTTACAAATTTGAATGGGCTCAATTGGACTTCGGATGCAAAAGATATGGGCTTTGGAAGATTTGAAAATCAAATAAACCCAAATTTGGATTTTATTGAATTTCCCGAATTATTTTTATAAAGGAAAATCGAATTATTGCGCAATGCTTGCGTCAGCCGAGAATTTCGGAAAAGAAATATATTTAAAAAGAAATCTGACATGTGGGACCCACTGTCAGTGGCACGGCTCACGGTGGACCAAATCCACCGAGCCTTTGGATCTGGGTCGGGGCTGAGGTGGTGCACCCGCGTGCGGGTGGCACTGACGCGGCGCCAACGAGGCTGACACGCACGCACTTGGGCTGAGGTGGACGCTGACGCGGGCTGCCACATCAGATCGACGGCGGCGGTGGCTCGGGAACCAATGGCAACGGCGAACGGCGGCGACTCGCCGGCGGTGAGTGGTGCCAACGTGTAGAGGGGATTATTGCGCACCTGATGGCACTGGTTTGAGCACCTGGGGTTAACGGAGATGGCCGGCGGCGAGGAAGAAGCGGCGGCGAAGACTCGGGTTTGTCGGACGGAAGCTCCGGCGATGCTCCGGCGACGAGGAGGTGCGCACGAGGTAGCCTGAGACTTGCTGATCACGATGGTGGAGTTGGCGAGGCAAGAGCGACGAAGACGGCGGCGCAATTCACCGGAGAAGAAACTCGGCCGAAACCCTAAAACGCGAAATGCGGCGGCGCTAGGGCGATCGGAGCGACGAGAGTGGCGGCTTTGGGTTGCGGAGGCCCGGGCGGTGCTAAGGGAGGTATTTATAGGCCCGGGGGACGCCGGATTTGGAAATCCCCAAATCGGGTCCGAAACGACCGGGTTTTTGAATTCCATGATTCTCGGAGATTGAAACCGATTCGGGTTTTGATTTGGTTTGGAACGGGTAAGAAATAACCGAAGACACGATTTGGCGGGGTCGGCGCGAAGAATCAGCAACGAATACGGTTTTGTCGGATAAACTTGAAGCTCCAAAGAATGGCGAACTTCGGCGCGCGCGAGGAAGAAGAAGACAGCGAGACGACGACTGGTGGCGGTCCCACTGGCGAGAGAGCGCGGCGCGCGAGCGAAAGGCGGATCGACCGAAAGGGACACGCGGCGAAGATCCAGTGGGGCAAGGCGGGCGAACTCATGGCGGCGGCAATGCGATGCCGATCCAACTACCGGGAGTGAGCGGGCTGGAATAGTGTTGGGCTTCGGCCCAGCACTGTTCCGAAGGATTTAAAATAGATTTTTCTTTTAAATAAATCCAGAAAATGCAAATAGCAATTAGAAAATAGCAAATGACTTTGGAAAATTTCCAGAAAATTCTATAAAATATATCCAAGCATATAGAATCTAAATAAAATAGTTTTGACAATTGTTGATGTTGGCATTAAGCACATTAAATCAATTTGTCCTTAAAGTCCATATTAAGCTTTTTAAATTAATATTCAAATAAATCCAAATGGTGAATTTTCTCACTACCACTATTTAAAAGATTTTTAAAGCTCTGAAATTTGGGATGTTACAAACCTCCCCCCTTAAACGAATCTCGTCCCCGAGATTCCGGCTAGCTAGAGAAAAGGCTAGGGAACTCGGATTTCAACTCTTCTTCACGTTCCCACGTTGCTTCTCCTTCTGAGTGGTTACTCCACTGGACTTTGCAGAAATGAACGGTCTTGCTTCTGGTGCGGTGCTCTGCGACATCCAAAATCCTAACAGGTTGTTCTTTGTACGTGAGATCCTCCTTCAGTTCAATTGACTCCAACGGGGTCTGCTCTTCTGGCACACGAAGACACTTCTTCAGCTGAGAGACATGAAAGACATTATGCACTCCGCTAACGATCGTGGTAACTCCAAGCTGTAGCGACTTCTCCTCGGCGTTCCAAAATCTTGAACGGACCCACATATCTAGGAGCAAGCTTACCTTTGGTGTGGAATCTCTTAACACCTCTGAGCGGAGTAACTCGAAGATACACAAAATCTTCTGGTTCAAAGCTAAGGTCACGACGACGATTATCGGCATAACTCTTTTGCCTGGACTGGGCTATCTTTAACCTCTCCCTGATCATAGCAACTTGTTCTTCGGCTTCCTGAATAATATCTGGCCCGAACACTACGCGTTCAGCTGTTTCTGACCAATTCAATGGAGTTCTGCAGTACGACCGCATGAGCTTCAAATGGTGACATCTCGCAACCGGCTCGATAAGCTGTTGTTGTACGAGAATTCGTGATACGGTAAACTCTTATCCCAATCGGTAGCATTTGCTAAGGCACGTGCTCTCAACATATCTTCTAATATCCGGTTGACTCTTTCATCATCCATCATGCGTGGATGATAAGCGATACTAAAATTCAGATGAGTTCCCAGGGCTTCATGTAGATTCTGCCAGAAATGAGAGGTGAATTGAGATCCTCGATCTGACACTATCTTCTTAGGCACACCGTGCAGACTGACGATTTTTGTCATATACAATTCCGCAAGGCGATCTCCGGAATAAGTGGTTTTGACTGGCAAGAAATGGGCAAACTTAGTCAAACGATCCACTATTACCCAAATCGAATCATAACCTGATTGAGTCTTGGGTAGACCGGTAATAAAATCCATACCGATTTCTTCCCACTTCCATTCTGGTATCTTCAGCGGTTGTAGCAATCCTGCTGGCCTCTGATGTTCGGCCTTTACTTTCTGACATACGTCGCATAAGGCAACGAACTCTGCGACGTCTCGCTTTAAGTTTGGCCACCAAAACTTATTCTTAACATCCTGATACATCTTAGTGCTTCTAGGGTGAATTGAATACTTTGAGTCATGGGCTTCCTTCAGAATCAGCTGTCTTAATCCATCCATATCCGGTACACAGATACGTCCATTGATCCACAGTATATCCTGATCATCCACGGTAAAGTCTTTAAATTTTCCTTCTGACATCTTCTTCTTGAGGTCGGCAAACTCAGAATCCTTGGGTTGCGCTTCACGAATCTGTTTCTCCAGAGTAGATTGCACTTCTATGCTGGCCACAAATCCTTCAGGGACAACTTCTAGCTGTAGCTTCTGGAATTCCTCCTGAAGTTCCGGGCAAATCTCTTTTGCTTCCAGAGCATTGCAGTAGCTCTTGCGACTTAGTGCATCTGCAACTACATTGGCCTTACCAGGATGGTAATGGATTCCAAGATTATAATCCTTTATTAATTTCAGCCATCTTCTCTGCCTCATATTCAGTCGATCGAGTGAATATGTACTTGTGCTCTTATGATGCATGTAGACTTCACAGCGATTACCGATGAGATAATGTCGCCAAATCTTCAAAGCATGCACTACGGTAGCTAGTTCCAAATCATGGGTAGGATAGTTCTCCTCATGAGGTCTTAATTGCCTTGACGCATAAGCGACATCTCTTCCTTCTTGCATAAGGACACATCCTAATCCTTGACGCGAAGCATCACAATAGATATCAAAATCCTTACTAATATCCCAAGCAAAACTAGCATCAATGAAGTGAGACGCTTCTTCAATTCTTGAAAACTCTCTTCACAAGTCAGGTCCAAATGTACTTCTTCTCTTTCTTCAACAATTGCGTAAGAGGCTTAGCAATCGTTGAGAATCCTTCAATGAAACGACGATAGTATCCTGCCATTCCCAAGAAACTACGAATTTGAGTAACCGTCTTGGGCTGCTCCTAATTCATTACAGCTTTAACCTTTCCGGGGTCAACTGCTACTCCTTCGGCTGTCATTACATGACCGAGGAAGTCAACTTTCTTCTTCCAAAAGTCACACTTGCTGAACTTGGCATACAACTGATGTCCTCTGAGCTTCTCTAGGATTAATCTCAAATGGTCTGCATGTTCTTCTTCTGATTTTGAGTATACCAAAATATCGTCAATGAATACTACCACAAACTTATCCAAGTATTCCATGAATACCTTGTTCATCATGTTCATGAAATAGGTAGGGGCATTAGTCAATCCAAAAGACATGACTAAAAACTCATAATGTCCATACCGGGTTGAGAAAGCGGTCTTTGGGACATCCTTAGGACAAATCTTCAACTGATGATAACCTGATCGTAGATCGATCTTGGAGAATACTCCGGCTCCTTTCATCTGGTCGAACAAATCATCTATTCTGGGCAATGGGTACTTATTCTTGATGGTGACTTCATTGAGAGAACGATAATCGATACACATTCTCATACTTCCATCTTTCTTCTTGACGAACAAAACTGGTGCTCCCTATGGCGACGAACTAGGTCTTACAAAACCTTTCTCCAGTAGTTCTTCTATCTGCTTCTTCATTTCCACAAGTTCATCGACTGGCATCCGATAGGGTCTCTTGGAAATTGGTGCTGTTCCTGGCACTAGATCGATGACAAACTCAATGTCACGGTCCGGTGGCATTCCTGGTAATTCTTCTGGAAATATGTCCGGATAATCTCTGACTACAGGTACGTCTTCCAAGGAAACTGTCTTCAGACTGTTGACTACCAAATGTCCATCACGTACTGAGGTGGCTAGAAATTCTACTTTCTTTCCTGTGGTATCCTCAATTGTTACGGCTCTTCGGCCACAATCTAGCACTGCTTTATATTTGGATAACCAATCCATACCAAGTATAACATCTATGGTCTGAGTGTCTAGAAGTATTAGGTTGGCTAGAAACTCAACTCCAGCTATGAGTAGCCTAGCTCCTAAACATCCAACTTTAGAACTTAGCTCTGCTCCAGGCGACTGGACTAACAGAGTATACTTAAGATGCATAACTTCCAATTTGTTCTTAGTTGCAAAATTCCGAAACAAACGAATGCGAAGCTCGTAATCAAATGTAATCGATGCAGTAATCGAATTTACTAGGAACTTACCCAAGACAACGCCGTGCTTCTTGGGCTCCTTCTAGAGTGACGTGGTTGACACGGCCTCGACCATCGATGGCGGTGCTCCTCCGATTGACCGTAGCATGAGAAGTTCCTTGATGGTTGCCTTGTCTTGGCGTCTTGGCCGGTGTGTTCCCAAGGTTGAAGCGTACTGGAGTGATAGTCCCATTCTGCGGACATCGGTTGGCGAAATGCCCGGTGACGGCGAGTAAAGCAAACTCTGGTTGTATTCTGTGGGTTGCTTACTGGATTGGGGTTGACTGGTGCAGGGTTGCGGAAGTTCTGAGCAACTGGGCGAGGTGCTGAAGTTGGTGCGGTGGTCCGCGCACTGCGTGGTGGAAAACGGCTAAATCTGCGGTGGAATCATTCTTGCCCTCACCGGTGGGGTTGGTGACTTCCTTCGAGCCATTCTGCGCTACGATGATCTTCCAATTCCTTGCGCTTATCCTCTAGAATCAAAGCCTTGTTGATCAACTCTTGAAAATCGTGAAAGGTGTGGGCGATCAAGTTGACTTGAAGTCCAATGTTCAATCCTTTGAAAACGACTCGACGAGCCTTGTCAGTGGCGACATCTTCTGCAGCATATCGAGCAAGTTGTGAGAACTTGTTGAGGTAATCAGTCACTGACATTCCTCCTTGCTTGAGAGCACGGAATTCATCCTTCTTTAGATCCATGATTCCTTCTGGTACATGATACTGGCGAAAAGCGCCAGAACTCTTCCCAAGTAATGTCTTGCGGCGTGCTCCATGCGCCGCACAAAGTTTTCCCACCATTCGCGGCAATGCCTTCCATCCGTGAGAGGCGTCTGAACTTTTTCATGATTGCCGCATTGAGTGATCGCAGCTTTCTCTCAATGACACGGCCAATCATCGCCTTCTCTTGGTGAGACATGTCCAGAAAAGGTTGGTGGACGGGTCCTCATAAACTCCGCCAACTTGGATGATCCATTATGACCATGAGCAACTGGGGTTCCATTGTGATGTTGATTGTTGTTGCTCTGGTTATTCATAGCTTACATCTGATTCATCATGGTGTACATCACCGATCTCGAGTGCCATGAATGCTCCAAAATTCGCAGATCGATCAAGGTGCTTGTGGTGGAATTGCTTCTCCGGGTGCTGCTCTGTCCTTCCGATACCGAGTATCGGAACCACTTGCGCAGCTTGACGGTTCGAACCATCCGTGAATCTTGAGGGTTAGATAAGGTAGCAAGCACGAGATAAGGTGTAGAACTAATCGGGGTAGGTAAAACCCAACAACCTATTTTAAGAAAGCTCAACTGAAACTCTTATATTGATTAAGGTAATAGTATGGCTTGCAACAAATGCCTAAGGGCCTTTGCAGCTCATACTTGCACACAAAAATAAGGACGAACTTAAGCACACCAAACTACCGCCTAAATGGCGACTCAAGACTTAATACTGGCTAAGCCTGAAACAACTTAATCGGACTACTCGATCAAATAGCCTCCATGACCTTGGGTGCTCCCGCCTTGTAGACTCAAAGTGAGCCGCATCCTTGCAAACCGATCCCGATGTCCCGGATGGTGCAATAGGAGCAGTGTCCTCGTGCAAAAGGGGTGGTTCCTCCACTCTGCTTTGCCTCTCTTGGCTCTTACGGTTCTCGCGGTCTATCAACTTCCTCTCGGTCTTCCTCTTCAGTGTCTTCTTCGTGATCGTGTCGTCCATAAAGAGTTTCTTCTAATATGGCGATCCTTTCTTCAGCTCTCTGAAGAGTCTCATAGGTACACTCCAGCTCAGAGCGGCTAACTCCAACGATTCCTCCCGAAAGCAATGCGAATCGGGCGAGATGCACGACGGTGGCGTTGTCTTCTCCTCCGTGAGACGAAAACGCGTGCGAAGATCCACGCTCGGAAGTGCGGGGATGATAACGTAAACCGTGTCACGAAGCTCTCGAGAGTAGATGTTGCAGATCCTAAGGATGGCAAGGCGCGAAGACTCCTGGATTGCTTCAATCCAAATACTCCTTCGAGCTGAGATGTTCAGTGGTTTGCTTGCCTTAGTGTTCTTCCCGCGTGAGACAACAAATGGCGATCACTCCACGATCTCGGCCGCTCACAATCCAAGCACCGCCACGGTACAATGGACGATCGAACCCTCCAAGTACTTGTAGCAACTTCCAAAGCTCGGCGGCAAGTCCTCCCTTGCGCTCTCCATAACTCTGAAGACGAGGCATCTGTCAAGATGGACAAGGATATGAAAACAACTTCAAAGTAGCGGGGAAAGAAAGAATTTCAGCAATAGTTGAGTCAAGAGAGACATGAGATGAGTTAAGGAGTTCAATTAATCTTGTAAGTTAATTTTGCTTTAGAAAATAGTTTGGACTCACTAAGAACAACCAATCTAACTAGGGTCAAGACCTACAGTCAGTATGGCTCTGATACCACCTCTGTCGGGACCCAAATATACAAATCTGGACCCTCTGTGTATTCTGCACTAGTCCAGGATCACGCTAGTGCACACAGTATCAACATCGATGAAATATCACACCCATACAACGAATATAAGAATAAACGAGTACTTTGAATAACAAATAACTGTTGGAACCTTATGGTCGAGTGTTACATTTATTAAGCCATGCAAGGCTGACAATAAGAGAATAAACTGCAGGGGAAACGAAATAAACTCCGGTGGCTCCCATCAATTTACCACAGGCAACTGACTGGGATCAAGACCCTAACGCTCAACCTTCGTAGAACTCTTCTTCAAAAGCAAAGCGACTCCCTCCACTACATTGATTTGTTTAGCAAGAGTGAGTACACACCGTACTCGCAAGTCATACCACAGAATGCAATTTATAGATGATGGCTTATTCCAAAGGAATGGCTTATGTGGTTGTTTTGCAGAAATGCAACATTTGCAATTGAATACAAATAATAGATTGAAAGCATATTTCAAAACAAATAGACAATAATAAGTTAACAATTGATTTCACAAAGTACACATAGTCTAATCAAGTTCTTTCACACAGCTGACAAGTTATCTCACACAGCTGACCCTCCCCAATTGTTTTATGAAAATCTACCCCTCATGTGAAATTCCCGAGCATGTCCATAACCGAGGACGCGGCTATTCGAATAGATTGGTTTAAACACTCTGCAGAGTTTGTACACTTTACCCACACGATACAATCAGTGTAGCGATCACTGACCATAACAAAACCTTTCAGAGACTTCATCTCAAACAATGACACTCCCGATGTGCTTTCCTGCCGTCCAATTTGTACACATAGCCCTTGGAACGACACACACCGTTGGACAGGGATGCAACGAACCGTCCCGCGATGTGACCCAAACAGAGCGGTACACACCTCCAGCCCATCACATAGCTTAAATACAACCTGAGTTGTCAATGTCAAGACTCCATAACTTACTAAGTCGCCCACCCATACTAGGCATGTGGTCGCACAAGAAGGCCCACCAATGGCGCACAAAGTTAAGTCCTTAATTGACTAAGGCAAGACTTCGAGCTTTAACCCAAATCACAAAGTTTAATAAGCACACAGCCCACCATTCACACGAATCCACCACTTGCCTCGCCTAAATCTTTTCCCACCTGTTGATTAACCGCAACACATGCCATCAACGAGTAATAGCACACAAAGACATACAGTTTCATCACACGCTTCCATAATCACTTAGTCAAGTTTATAATTGCAACTCTCACATGAATTGATGACTCGTGGCATGGCTAAGCAGTCTAATCGTATCTAACCAACCCACGTTGGTGCTACGATAGTGCCAACTAATATTATTTGGATCAGTGGTTTAAAAGTTAGAGCATTTTCTTTAGGGTCGTTGAGTGCAGGCGCATTGCATTATAGTTTTTCATTGGATGGTTAGACCTCTGTATTGGCCGAATTAGAGTTTACCATCAACTAGAGTTTTGTAGCCAGTTAAGTTAAGAAAATTTGAGCACTGGTTTCAGGTCTTTTGGACTTACGGTTTTTTATTGGTGAATTTTCTAGTAAAACTGCCAGATTAGGGATAATTGAAATGTTTGGGTAAATTGATCAAATCGAACTTTTATTTGGTTAGTTTGGTTAGAGATTGAGGGAGGACACGTGTAGCATTTCCATACTCGCTTGTCCTCATTTCGATTATTTTTTATTGTAGGCGGTGAAGCGGTGAGTGGAGGGTATCTCAATTACCTCCCAACCCGCTGCGGCGTGGCGAGGTGCAAGTAATTTGTATTCTATGATTGATGCCATGTATGATGTGTGAATGATTGCTTACATTTGTTCGTATTGGTAGATGAATGCCATGTGTTCTTTTCATTTATGAGTACTATTCATTATTGACATGGGATCACATCATGACATGCATACATTATTTTTGTAAGACCCATCAATTCCAGTATGGGCAATTGAAATCCCATCAATTCCAAGATGGGTACGTGAGTCCACCATTCCAATGTGGGCCACGTTGGACAGTCGTATGAAACGTTCTTCATACGATTACTTTAAGTGAACACCGACGGGTGATTCACTCGCTATACTGTATATATGCTTGCAATATGTCCATTTCCTTCAATGCACCATTCCACTTCATCCATTCATAAATTCGTTTCCAATAGTTGTTCAAATTATGTTTGTGATATATTGCTCATTGTATGCTTGATTGTTACATACAGTTGCTTCCTGAGTCTTTGGCTCATTCTTGCTTTATTGTCTTATTTAGGTAAATGACAAGGAAGAATGATCTTGTGGAGGGTAGTTCATCACGTTGCACTCACTATCATATATCAAACAATTTGAGGACTTTTATTGTCGTTAATTATGATTTGTGTTGCATTGTAATAAGCCATCATGGCCTTGTTTACCATATCTTTCTCGAATCATTTACTTCCATTTCGTTGATTAAGACTTGAGGATGAATACTTGTTTCCATATATTCATAATACTTGCTTCACCTTATCATGCGATTTGAGGTTATACATTTGAAGAGTAGTGATTGTAGGTGACATCTTGACTTCCTTATAGTCAGGGTGTTACAGTTGGTATCAGAGCGGGCTTCAGGTCCGTGGTAATAATATTAAAATGACACACTGTGCACGATAGGAAGGGTTGGGTACACCATTGTTTTTCCGCAATTGCTTGGTTATGTCCCAATTATTTTGTTTATCAGTTCGTTGAGCTAAGTATTTGATTTTCGCTCACAGTTGTTGTTCTTAGATGGCAAGAGGTAGAGGCCGTGGTCGTGGTCGTCCACCGACCCGTAGTGGTGGTCGAGGCCGCGGTCCGGCAGCTACATCGTCTTCGTCTGAAGGGTTGGCTGGTGCTGGTACTGAGGAGATTGCCTCACCAAGCCTCGGTTCTTGAGCCACCGCCGCAACCGCGATCTCATTCGAGACCTAATAAGGGAGAATCAACAACTCCGCCAACAATTGCGGCGGCCATTCTCGCGGCTTCTTTGCACTGTGGCGGAACACATTCTTCTTCTTTGCTCCACCCGAGGCTAGGATGAGCCTCCGTGAGTGGATGTCGCTTCGTCTGGACACTTTTGACGGAGCAGGTACACCGGTTCAGGCTGCGGACTGGTTGAGGTACATGGAGCGTCAGTTTGGAGCCCTAGAGCTGGCATCCGCGCAGAAGGCGCGATTTGTGGCCTTTCAGCTGAAGGGCCAGGCCGACATCTGGTGGGAAGGGGTCCTGTCTTCCAGGACTCCAGCGCAGGGTCTTGTTACTTGGGAGGTTTTTGTGGAGAGGTTCCGGACACAGTTTTATCCTGACTCCTTCATCGAGAAGATGGAGCAATCACTCCTGACCTATGTGCAAGAAAAAATGTCGGTATCTGAGTATGAGGCCGGATTTAACAATCCGGTGCGCTTTGTCCCAGCCGTGGCAAGTGATGATAAAGAGAAGGCTAAGAGGTTCCGGCGGGGCCTCAATCAGGAGTATCGCCAGATTCTGGGAGCAACAGGTCTACGTGACTTTAGCTCGGTGGTTGAGCAGGCTAGAGGGATGGAGTTGGAAAGAGCTCCTTCGTCGCAAGGGCATGTTGTTAGTGGTTCTGTTGCTACTGGTGGATCTGGCAGTGGCCAGAAGCGGAGTTTCGGTGGAGGTGGTGGGTCTTTTGAGCGACCCGCTGCTAAGAGGTTTCACAAGAACCAACCCTCCCGTCCGGTTCAGCAGTGGCAGTCTTCTTCTTCGGCGCCACGTTCTTCATCTTTCGCCCCACGATTGCGTCTGCTCCTGTCGTGGCATGAAGTGTTTTCGGTGTGGTGATCGGGCATCGAGCTTGAATGTTCCTTCAAGGGAACATGCCAAGAAGTGGTCGGGAGGGCCACAAGTCCTCGATGTGCAAGCAAAATCCAGCTAGTATCATCAAATGGGAGAGCGGTCCCAGCAGCCTTCTTCCTCCGGCTTCCACAGAGGTTCGATTCAGACTGACGGCGGCCTCGCACCACAAGACCTCCAAAGATGGGGTCCACTGCAGCTTTTACTCGGCGCCTCCTGCGAGGTTCTATTGGAATCCCGCACCATCCGCCCCTCGTCGTTTGTTCCTCCAATGGCCAAGCTCCGACCTTCCGACGCGCAGAGTGTTGGTGCGTCTTCGCACCGTGCATTAGGGGTTTACGCCATGCCCACCCCTCGAGACCTTGGGACGTCCGGATGTGGTGATGTACTTTACTTGTTGATTCGCATGATGCCTTTGTCTTTGTTTGATTCGGGGCTACTTACTCGCTCGTGTCTTTGGAGTTTGTTAGAAAAGTGGGTTTGAGTTTTCACTTATTTCGAGTCGGTGGTAGTCGGCTCCCGGAGGACTTATTTCTAGCTCTACCGTCTGCATCCGGTTGTTCTATACTTGATAGATGATGAGGTTTTCACTGCGAATCTTATGGTTATTCAATTGGCACCATTCGATGTTATCACGGTATGGACCGGTTATTCCAATACCGTGCCAAGATTTGTTGTTTCGAAAGACGGTGACCTTGCTAGCTCCTTCCGTGAAGAATCGGTATTCCGGGCAGCGCACCGCCCGATTCAAGATTTGTTCGCTAATCTATTCCCTAGCCGTCGTGCATCGAACATCGGATTACTTTGCTCCCTCAATGAAAAGACTGATTCTTTGCAGCGTATTGAGGAGATTTCAGTTGTGAAGGAGTTTTCCGATGTCTTTCCTATAGAACTTCCCGAATGCCTCCGGTGAGGAAAGTGGAGTTCGGATTGATCTTGTTCCGAACTCGGCCTTTGTCCAAGTCTCCTTACCGCTTGGCTCGCCATTTCAGAAGAATTGAAGAAACAATTGGACGACCTGCTGTCCAAAGGTATGATTCAGTAGAGTGTTTCGCCTTGGGGAGCGCCTGTTCTCTTTATTAAGAAGAAAGATGGCAGCTGGCGTATGTGCATAGATTATCGGGCGCTTAATCAGGCGACGGTGAAGAACAAATATCCTTTGCCTCGCATTGATGACCTTTTCAACCAGCTTGAAAGGAGCTAAGATATTTTCTAAGATTGATCTCGATCGGGTTATAATCGATTCGAGTTCGTGGCGTGATATTGAGAAAACGGCTTTCTACGAGGTATGGTCATTATGAGTATAAAGTTATGTCTTTTGGACTAACGAATGCTCCTGCGAGCTTTCATGGAAGCCATGAACGAGATCTTTGCATCAATACCTTGATGATTTCGTTGTGGTATTCATAGATGATATCTTGATTTATTCCAAGACAGAGGAGGATCACACCAACCATTTGCGGTTGGTACTTGAAACTTTAAGAGAGAATCAATTCTATGCCAAGCTGAAGAAATGTGAGTTCTGGATTTACGAAGTTGGATTTTTGGGTCACGTTATTAATCGTAAGGGTATTTGATTGATCCTAGTAAGATTTCGACAAAGGTTGAGTGGAAGAGACCAACCAATGTTAAAGAAGTAAGGAGTTTTCTGGGTTTAGCTGGCTATTACCGGCGGTTTGTGGAGGGTTTTTCAACCATTGCTAAACCGATGTCCCAGTTGACACAGAAAGGTGTTAGGTTCCAGTGGTCTGACGCTTGTGAGCGCAGTTTTTGCTCCTTGAAAGATAGATTAGTGATCGCTCCAATTCTTACTCTTCACGAGCACGAAGAGATTCACTATCTATTCGGATCGCCCATAGTTGGACTTGGTTGTGTACTCATGCAGGATGGTAAAGTGATTGCCTATGCATCGAGACAGCTGAAGAAGCATGAACAGAATTATCCCACCCATGATCTAGAGCTTGCTGCAGTGATTCATGCTTTGAAGATCTGGCGTCATTATTTGTATGGCGAATCTTGTGATGTGTTCACCCACCACAAGAGCACGAAATACATCTTTACCCGTATGACTTGAACTTGAGATGAGGAGATGGCTAGAGTTGATCAAGGACTATGATCTTACTATTCAAGACCATCTCGGCAAGGCTAATGTGGTAGCCGATGCCTTGAGTCGCAAGGCGACACCTCCTATCCTCAGTTGTCTTATTGCTGACTTTGAGCGTATGGATATTTCTTTCTGCTTTGCGGGTACCGCAGCATACCGAGACTCAGATGATTTTAGAGTCAGCCCTTCCGGATCGGGTGCGAGTAGCACAACAGCAAGATCAGATGTTCCAACGAGTGAGGAAGCGTTGCCCTGAGGGCAAGCAGGGTCACTTCAGTGGACAATTTTGATTCTTTGCGATTTAAAGGGCGCTTTGTGTGCCACAGAGTCTCGAGTTAAATTGGAGATTTTGAAAGAGGCCCATCGTACTTTATACCGTACATCCCGGGAGACCAAGATGTACAAAGATTTAAAGAAAAGTTTCTGGTGGAAACGGATGAAAATTGATATCGCACAGTATGTGGCTTCATGTGGGGTGTGCCAGCGGGTCAAGGCTGAGCACAAGCGACCAGCAGGACTGTTGCAACCCTTGGAGGTACCAGTTTGGCCATGGGACGATATATCTATGGATTTTGTGGTTGGTTTACCTCGCACGCAATGAGGAAAGGATGCTATTTGGGTAATTGTGGACCGTTCAAGAAGTCGCACATTTCATTCCTATTCGTACAACCAATTCGCAAGCGATTTGGCTCCTCTTTATGTACGAGAAATTGTGCGCTTGCACGGAGTGCCAAAGACCATTGTGTCGGCCCGAGACGCCAAGTTCGCTTCCAAATTCAGGAAAGTTTGCAGAGTGCATTGGGCACACAACTCCGCCTTAGCACGCCTTTCATCCCAGACGGATGGATATCGAGCGCACCATTGGACATTAGAAGACATGTTCGGTGTTGTGTTTTATCCTCGAAAGGTAATTGGGAAGAGCATTTAGCCTTGGCGAGTTTGGTTATAACAACAGCTTATCATTCCAAGATTCGAGCTGCACCATACGAGGTTCTCTATGGGCGTAAGTGCAGTCCCGTTGCTAGCCGGGATGAGGTTGGAGAGCGGCGCCTTGGGCCCGACCGGGTTCAAGCAGACGATGGCTAGAGTGGCGAAGTTAGGCGTAATTTGTTGGTGCCCAAAGTCGATGTAAGAGCTACGCCGATGTCGAAGACGAGATTTGGAATTCAAGGTGGGAAATGAAGTTCATTGAGAGTATCGCCATCTAAAGGCGTAGTGCGTTTTGGCACCAAAGGAAACTTAGTCCAAGGTATGTTGGACCCTTCCCAATCGTGGCACGAATTGGGAAGCTAGCTTACCGCTTGGACCTTCCCGATTCTATGAGTGGGGTTCTAACGTGTTCCATGTTTCGATCTTGAGAAAGTTTCGAGAGATCCGGACCATGTCATTCCTTTGGAGCCTTTGATTGTCGCAAGACCTTACCTTGAGTCCCGCCGGTGAAGATATTAGAAGAATCAGAACGGGTTCTGAGGAATAAGACCCTGAAGTATGTCAAAGTTCTTTGGTCGCATCAGTCTGAGAGAGAGGCCACTTGGGAGTTGGAGTCCCGCATGAGAGAGCATTACCCGACACATTCGCTTAAGGTAAATTGTTTAAGTTGTAATTTCGAGATTTATTTCTTTCGTTGGATCGCTGATTAGATTCGAGGTCGAATCCTGTTAAGGGGGGTAGACTGTAATACTCCGGAAATGTTCGGTAGAAAGAAAGAGGTCGGAGAGAGTAAAAGAATTTGTTTTCGTCGGAAAATTCCAATCGTCGGGGGGGTATACGTTAATGTCAGGCAACCTGGGCCATGATTCACGACCAGAGGCCCATTAGTGGGCCGGCCAGCCCAAGTAGGGGCCGGCCAAAGGGGGGGGCACCACTTCCCCCCCCAAACCCTAGTGCCTTCCACCCCTCCCCCTTGAGCCGCCTCTCCTCCCCCTTGTGCCGCCCCATCTCCTCCTCCCCTCCTCCTAGGCGCCTCCCCCTCCATTGGTGGCTGCCATTGGAGATCCCCGGAATTGCACACCCGGTCCTCCTCGCGTTCATCTTCGATTCTTCCTCCGCCGGGCGCTTGCATTCCAATCGGGTTTGTGGATTTGGGGCTGACCAAAGAAGGAGAGGGGAAGTCTTCGGGAAGTTGATCCTCGTCGTTCTTCGGGTCTACAAGGGTAACAAGAGACCCCATCGCTGTTTGATTGCGTTAGAGTTGTCGATTCAATGTTTTTGATAGTATCGCGTAATCTCTGTCAGTAGATCGGTTCTGTACAGAATGTTGCAACTCGGTTTTGGGTGTCTTAGAGGCAGAATTGGATGTCTTCGCCTTCTAGAGTTTTGTTCCTTATTTCATTAGCTTTCTTTTAGCACCTGGATCACGAATTTTCACCCAGTAGATTAAAAGTTATGACTGTTTTACTACGTGCTGGTCTGTCTGTCAGAACTGCTGGGTATAGTCGGTTGCATCTAGGTTTTGATCTAGTTAGAGTCAGAATCAGGTCGGCCACCCAACTAGGTTTTTGAAGATAATTTCACCATGTTTCCAGGCTGATAAAAATCACGTTATTTGGATCAGTGGTTTAAAAGTTAGAGCATTTTCTTTAGGGCTGTTCAGAATTCTGGGCAGACTGCAGTTGTAGTTTTTCATTGGATGGTTAGACCTCTGTATTGGCCGAATTAGAGTTTACCATCAACTAGAGTTTTGTAGCCAGTTAAGTTAAGAAAATTTGAGCACTAGTTTCAGGTCTTTTGGACTTACGGTTTTTTATTGGTGAATTTTCTAGTAAAACTGCCAGATTAGGGATAATTGAAATGTTTGGGTAAATTGATCAAATCGAACTTTTATTTGGTTAGTTTGGTTAGAGATTGAGGGAGGACACGTGTAGCATTTCCATACTCGCTTGTCCTCATTTCGATTATTTTTTATTGTAGGCGGTGAAGCGGTGAGTGGAGGGGTATCTCAATTACCTCCCAACCCGTTGCAGCGTGGCAGGCAAGTAATTTGTATTCTATGATTGATGCCATGTATGATGTGTGAATGATTGCTTACATTTGTTCGTATTGGTAGATGAATGCCATGTGTTCTTTTCATTTATGAGTACTATTCATTATTGACATGGGATCACATCATGACATGCATACATTATTTTTGTAAGACCCATCAATTCCAGTATGGGCAATTGAAATCCCATCAATTCCAAGATGGGTACGTGAGTCCACCATTCCAATGTGGGCCACGTTGGACAGTCGTATGAAACGTTCTTCATACGATTACTTTAAGTGAACACCGACGGGTGATTCACTCGCTATACCGGTATATGCTGCAATATGTCCATTTCCTTCAATGCACCATTCCACTTCATCCATTCATAAATTCGTTTCCAATAGTTGTTCAAATTATGTTTGTGATATATTGCTCATTGTATGCTTGATTGTTACATACAGTTGCTTGCTGAGTCTTTGGCTCATTCTTGCTTTATTGTCTTATTTAGGTAAATGACAAGGAAGAATGATCTTGTGGAGGGTAGTTCATCACGTTGCACTCACTATCATATATCAAACAATTTGAGGACTTTTATTGTCGTTAATTACGATTTGTGTTGCATTGTAATAAGCCATCATGGCCTTGTTTACCATATCTTTCTGAACTGTTTACCTCCATTTCGTTGATTAAGACTTGAGGATGAATACTTGTTTCCATATATTCATAATACTTGCTTCACCTTATCATGCGATTTGAGGTTATATGTAACATCCCAAACTTGGTTTGTGTTTCAAATGTAATAAAAATGAGGAGAAATTAAAACTTTTTCCCTCATCTTGATTTTTGTAATCAGTTCCATAATTTTTGTAAAAAGAATTATGTGAAATCAAAAATCAAATTGCCATTTGGACACCAACACAAATCTCCTTCATGAAAATCTTGTGCCCAACCCCTGAAAATAATTTTCATTGAACCTAGGAGTGATGTTTAACACCTCAGAATTATTTCATAATTTTCAGAAATTATTTGATAATTTTTGAGGCAAGTCAAACATTAGTCAAACTCCTAAATTAGCCTTCTGGAATTTTTAGAGAAAAATGCATTGCATAAAAGTCTCTGAAAATTTTATATAAGGTTCCTCCTGCTGTCAGCAATCTCTAGTTAAAATTTCATAAATTTTGGAGTTTGTTTGCTACCTCAAATAATTCCTCAAAAATCAGTCATTCAAATTCAAACCCTAACTGGTTTTCACTGTTCCTCGGATTCGGACCAGGCTCGGGCTCGAGCCACTTGATTTGGTTCAGTCAACTAAACGCACCGGCTCGGTCGTTCGGGCGCGAGGGTTGTGAGTCGTTGGATCGACATCGAACGGCCCACGATCGCGTGAACGTTCGGACCATCCGAACGCGCCAATCCATGTGAACCGTTGGATTCTAAATCGATGGCTCAGGTTCGCGGGAACGTTCGGACCGTCCGAACGGCTCGCGCAACGTGAACCGTAGGATCCAAATCAACGGTCCAGGATTGAGTGAGCGTTTGAATCGTTATTCTCGACCCGTTCTTTTCAGCCGTCCGATTAAATCCAACGGTACCGTCGCCTTCGTCTTCCTCTCGCGCGCCGCCATGGTCAATCAGAGTGGGTGAAAATGGCGAGCGTGTCGGCGTCGGTCTTCTCTACTTTCGCCAACGACTCGGCATTTATTGCTCCGTCCGCCGCTTCCGAAGTCCTCGTCCTCCTCGAGTGCACTTGCTCCCATCGCCCTCAGTCGACCTCAACACAGTGCCCCACCATTTTCTTCCCGTTGCTTCCTCCTTGCTCCTTCGGCTATAAAACTCCCCAAAGGCTTCCTTAGCATCCTTTGAACACTCTTGAGCTCCAAAGACCATCAGTTAGTGCATTGCTCGAGCTCCATTTCAAATTTGCTCTCGGTCGCCATTGTTGGAGCTTCGGTGCCGGTGAAAGTGGTGTTCTGACATTCTCCTTCTAAACCCTTGCTTCCTCGCCATTTAGCATATCATCGAGTATTAACCCTCTGTCAATTTTGCTTTTGACAGAAGAGAGCGAGATCAATTTGGTTTCCCCAAATCGGCTAATCGCTATTCTTCTTCGCCGAGCCACTCGACTCTCCTCGCCTTCTTTGGGCTCAGTACCCCTTATTAGTCCCTAGTTGTTTGGCACCCGCTTGCTTGGACCGCAGCAGAGCTCAATTGCTATTTTCGCTTTTGACCGCTTTCGGTCATCTCATCATCTCGGCTTGCGGCGTTCTAGAACGCCGCAGCAATTGAAATTGTTGGTTCCTTTGGGTGCGCGAGTTTGTTAGCAACCCATTTTGGGCCTTTGCTCGCTTTGCGCCGTGGCGAGCCGCCGGCGGCGAGCCGTTCTTTCCCGCCATTGTTGTCGGACAAGAACGAGGCGGGCGCTTGAGCGTAGGTCATTGTGGACCGTTGGATCCAAGATCAACGGTCCCGATTTGAGCGAACGTTCGGACCGTCCGAAAGGTTCGATCCGTGTGGACCGTTGGATCCAAGACCAGCGGTGCAGATCGGAATGAACGTTCGGACCGTCCGAACGTCCCGATCCGTGAACCGTTGGATCCGATCCAACGGTGAGCGTTTAGGGTTTAGGAATCCGCTGCGTTATCCGATGGAACGCGGACCGTCGGATCCAAGGTCGACGCCCTCGTTCGGCCACGTCTTTTCAAAAGTCTGACTTTCCCGAAAGGATTTAGTTATCAACTGAAAAATAGTTTTATCTTTGAAAATGCTTAAGTAGATCATTTTAACTCCAAAATCGGTCAAACCACTTTTGTTATTTTTTCATTTCTAATGAACCTTATTCTAAAATAGGTTCCAACCATGTTTCTGCAGCCGAAATTTTAGATTTTGAAAGAAAGCATTAAACTGATTATCTGTATAACCGAAAAATGGATTTAACTTGGAAAATTCATAACTAATTGTGGAAAGCTCCAAATGAGATGAATCCAGTGGGGTTGTTCATCTTATGAGGTGCTTGTTTTTCTGTAAAAATTTCAGTAGCCGTATCCTTCTAGAAAATTTCACTAAAATTTGCTTAGGTGAATAGTGCTGTTTTTCATTTTTCTGGCCGACTGAAAATGTTTTGGCCATAACTTTTGCATTAAGAATCCAAATCAATTGGTTCTTGTTGCATTAGTTCATAAAAATTATGTTCTTTCTACTGTAAAAATTTGAGAGCTTTTGTTGAAGTTGACTGTTGGATCTCCTCGGTTTCTTTTTGCCTTATTGGTTCTTTTGGTTCTTTCGATAGGATCCGAAGAGCACGTTGATAATATTGTTGATCCTCAGCAGCACCTTGACCCACAGCAAGCAGGCAAGATATTTGATCATAAATGTCCCATTACTTTCAAAGTCTAATATCTTGTTTACAAATTATATGTATGCATTGCTTTTGTGTCCAAGTATTTTTGTCCTGTTTAGAGGTAGCTACTCCTAATGCATTGTTGCCATTAAAATGTCATCCCCTGCCACAACCATAAGTTATTAATATCGCTGGTGAATTAGAGCCCGGTGATTTAATTATGCTCTTTTTCTGTCTTTGCGATGTCATGCTTAGAAATGCTTAGCTACCGGTAGAATTGGGCGGTTATCGACTTAGTCGATGACCTTGATCACACAAATCATTTTGTTTATTTTGGTTCAGCACCTTATGCTTTTGTTTTGTAAAAACCGAAAATGAAACAAAATGATTTGACTTGGGCACAATGGCATGTTGGTGTGATTGTTGGGTGTGACAAGGAAAGGTGCCCAGGTCCCTAAGGACCGAAAATGTTGCTTGCGCCATTGATCCAAGTACTTTTGCGTACTAACCACATGAGGGTTATATGGGACCCCTCTTGACCTAGTACTTTGGCGTGGGTTATCTCCGAGTCGCAGGAGGGGGTTGTGTGTGTTGTGTGAAACATGATATGTGTTCTCGGTGTTCTTGTGTTGGGTGTGCGGTGGTGGAGATTCCGGGTAGGCTCTCCACCTCGAGGAGCGTCGTAGTTGTCAAGGCTTTACCCGGAAGGGTAGTTGACCGAGGCTTTACGATGACTCGACACAACGTATGGGTTTCTATCCATACGCGCGGCTCGTGAATAATTCACAATATTGGAAACGCCTCGTAGGACTTAGCCGTGCGCATACCTAAGGAAGTGTGCTTAACCCGGTGGCAAAAGGCGGTCCGGCATGTGGGTAAGTTGGTACACCTGCGAGGATAAAACTATTCGAATAGCCTCGCCCTAGGTTATGGACACGCTTGGTGATTTCACGCAAGATCTAGACTTCAACAACTGCTTTTGTTTTAAAAATTAAAACTTGACATGGTTGGCATGAATGGGTAATTCATGCTATTGTTGTGGTGACTAATGGTTTAGTCACTTCGGGACTGCTTTCTTGTTGTTGATACTTGATTACTCTGCTTTTATCAAATAAAATCAGATTGCAAAATTGCTTTCAATCTATTACATTATTGCAAATAAAGCTTGCTTTATGCTTAAAAATTTGAGTCCTAACTTTGCTCCACTTAAATAAGCTTGCATGTAGTTATTGCATAGATTTGTTATCATTCCTATATATCTTGCAGTACATTCAAAGTACTCACCCGACTTTTTTTGGTTGCTTTTGTTTGCAGAGGAAGAAGGTGAGCCCCAAGGGCCTCACTTTTATGAGTTGTCTTTGTGGATTCGACGACTAGCTTTGGCGGTCCTGGTCGGTTGCCTTGTGGGTTAAAGGCACACCGATTGGCTCTTTTGTTTATCGCCATCTTATGGCACTTTTGCTTCATTGCTTAATTATTGTTGTCTCTTTTATTGTTGGCCGTTGGCCTCTCTTTGTAATAACTATCCTTTATTAATGTTATTCTGCTCATTTTGCTTGGTTCTATGTGAATGAATGGAATTGATGCATGAACTTTGTAAGGAGGTGTGTATCTGCATTTAGGAAGTATACATGTCTCGAGTCTCGGATTATCTGTTTTGTGATGCTAGGGCCAAGCGGTTGGTTAAGCATTACAAGCCGGATAAACCGGGGTCTCACATTATACATTTGAAGAGTAGTGATTGTAGGTGACATCTTGACTTCCTTATAGTCAGGGTGTTACACAACCTAGGGTGACAAAAGATTATGGCATACAATAGACAATGTGGCATAACAATTTGGATTAATAACTATACCTAAAAGCATTTAAATAATTATTTGATATAGAATGCAATACATTGAAACAAAGTATTTTGAAAACTGGGTTCAAAATGATCAAAGGTATAACTTGCCTTGGAATAGATCTAGATATTGGTCTTGGTCTTGAGGTGCTCCTTCTTCTGCAAAATTCCCCGAAGTATCGACGTCTACTCGCAAACGAGACAAAAGAAACAAAAATAAATAAATAACAGAGGCAAAACAACTCCAAAAATTCAAATACAATTCACCATTAAATAGATCTTAATTTTATATGAATTTACAAATTTGAATGGGCTCAATTGGACTTCGGATGCAAAAGATATGGGCTTTGGAAGATTTGAAAATCAAATAAACCCAAATTTGGATTTTATTGAATTTCCCGAATTATTTTTATAAAGGAAAATCGAATTATTGCGCAATGCTTGCGTCAGCCGAGAATTTCTGGAAAAAGAAATATATTTAAAAAGAAATCTGACATGTGGGACCCATCGCCGCTGGCACGGCTCACGCGGACCAAATCCACCGAGCCTTTGATCTGGTCGGGTGAGGTGGTGCACCGCGTCGCGGTGGCAACGACGCGGCGCGCCATAACGAGGTCGACACGCACGCACTTGGCCGAGGTGGGCCGACGCGGCCGCCACATCGGATCGGCGGCGGTGGCTCGGGAACCAATGGCAACGGCGAACGGCGCGACTTCGCCCGGCGGTGAGTGGTGCCAACGTGTAGAGGGGATTATTGCGCACCTGATGGCACTGGTTTGAGCACCTGGGGTTAACGGAGATGGCCGGGGCGAGGAAGAAGCGGCGGCGAAGACTCGGGTTTGTCGGACGGAAGCTCCGGCGATGCTCGGACGAGGAGTGCGCACGAGGTAGCCTGAGACTTGCTGATCACGATGGTGGAGTCGGCGAGGCAAGGGCGACGAAGACGGCGGCGCAATTCACCAGAGAAGAAACTCGGCCGAAACCCTAAAACGCGAAATGCGGCGGCGCTAGGGCGATCGAAGCGACGAGAGTGGCGGCTTTGGGTTGCGGAGGCCCGGGCGGTGCTAAGGGAGGTATTTATAGGCCCGGGGGACGCCGGATTTGGAAATCCCCAAATCGGGTCCGAAACGACCGGGTTTTTGAATTCCATGATTCTCGGAGATTGAAACCGATTCGGGTTTTGATTTGGTTTGGAACGGGTAAGAAATAACCGAAGACACGATTTGGCGGGGTCGGCGCGAAGAATCAGCAACGAATACGGTTTTGTCGGATAAACTTGAAGCTGCAGCAATGGCGAACTCGGGCGCGACGCGGGGAAGAAGAAGGCAGCGCGGAGACGACGACTCGGTGGCGGTCCCACTTGGCAGAGAGAGCGAGGCGCGGGATCGACTGAAAGGGACACGCGGCGAAGATCCAGCGGGGCAAGGCGGGCGAACTTCATGGCGGCGGCGGCGGCGATCTTGATCCAACTACCGGGAGTGAGCGGTGGAATAGTGTTGGGCTTCGCCCAAAGATCGTTCAAGGATTTAAAATAGATTTTTCTTTTAAATAAATCCAGAAAATGCTAATAGCAATTAGAAAATAGCAAATGACTTTGGAAAATTTCCAGAAAATTCTATAAAATATATCCAAGCATATAGAATCTAAATAAAATAGTTTTGACAATTGTTGATGTTGGGATTAAGCACATTAAATCAATTTGTCCTTAAAGTCCATATTAAGCTTTTTAAATTAATATTCAAATAAATCCAAATGGTGAATTTTCTCACTACCACTATTTAAAAGATTTTTAAAGCTCTGAAATTTGGGATGTTACAATTCCCTATTTTCAAGGACCTGACCAAGGGGATATCTGGTAGGCACGACCACTTTGTGGGCTTGAAAGTAATGCCTTAGATTTCTAGAAGCCATAAGGAGACATAGAGTAGCTTTTGTACCTGTGGGTATCTTTCCTTTGGTCCATGTAAGACTTCGCTTACGTAATATACTGGTCGTTGGACGTTTCCGCGTTCTACGACCAGTACACCGCTGACAGCCTGTGGCGTTGCAGCCACGTAAATCAGCAATGTCTCTTCTGGTCTCGGAGAGACTAAGACCGTGGCACTCGTAAGGTACTTTTTATGCTTTTCAAAGGCATTGTTTGCCTCCTTTGTCTACTCTAAACTTTCATGCCTCCGGAGAAGTTTGAAGAAAGATAATCCTTTTTCACCCAACCTTGCTATGAAACGGCTTAGCGTTGCCATACAGCCGATTAGTTTCTGGACTTCTTTCTTCGTGGTCGCAGGACGCATCTGGTTGATGGCCGATATCTTCGCAGGATTTTCTTCGATACCCCTAGCCGAAACTAGGAAACCGAGAAGTTTTCCAGCGGAAACTCCAAACACACATTTATCTGGATTCAACTTAAGGTTATGTCTTCTCAAGTTAGTGAAAGTCTCTTATAAGTCGAGAACATGATCGCCAACGTTGATGCTCTTTACCACTAAATCATCAACATAGGCTTCTAGATTTTGACCTATCTGTGGACTAAAGGTTTTTTGCATCAACTTTTGAAAAGTTGGACTAGCGTGTTTGAGATCAAAAGACATCTTAACATAACAGTAAGTGTCATATGGAGTGATGAAGGAAGTTTTTTTCCTCATCTTCTTTACTCATATTAATCTTGTGGTACCCTGAATACGCATCTAAAAAACTCAATAACTCACACCCGGAGGTGGAGTCTACAAGTTGGTCGATGCGGGGAAGGGGAAAGTCATCCTCGGACAAGCTTTATTAAGATCTGTAAAGTCAATACACATTTGCAACTTCCCATTACTCTTTCTAACCATTACAGGGTTAGCGAGCCACTGTGGATGATTGACCTCACGAATAAATCCAGCCTTCAGGAGCTTGTTCATTTCAGACTGGATCGCCTCCTTCCGTCGGTATAAACCGTCGCGACTTACGCTTGATCGGTTTTGTCGGTGGAGGGCCAGCCTGTGCTCGATCATGTAACACCCTGGCTATTTGGAAGCCAAGATGTCACCTAAATAACCTAACATATAACCATTAAGCGGAAGAATTTAAACTATAACTCATCTAAGGACATAAAGAGATCAAACTTTAATAGTACAATAGCAGGAATAAAGACTGAATCCAAATAATTATATCAAAGGGATGATCAAGGACTACAAGCAGTACTTAAGCAACCATAACATGAAGAGAGATATCTACCACATCTAACTTTATTTATTACAGTTCATCAATTAACGAATGAAGGACATGAACCAAATCATATTATTGAAATTGGAATATGGTGAAGTGAATGATTTATGTGTGTCTATTCCCTCCCAATAGAGTCATCATCAACGATCACCTAAAATAAACAAACAAAGCAAGAATGAGTCCGAGACTCAGCAAGTACAGTGAATAATTGGACACACAACAAATATGAACAAGACAACAACATTAAAGAATATGAACATAACACCGAATGTATATATGAATGAATGAACTACACTTCTGCTTATACCGGTATAACTAGTGACACACCCGTCGGTGTTCACTTAGGCCCGCATTTAACAAAATGTAGGGATCCAAGGCCCGTATAAAGAACGTTTCATACGGGGACCCAAATCTGTCTACATTGCAATGGTGGGTCTTACGTGCCCATACTGGAATTGATGGGTCTTTATTTTCCACTCCCGTGGAAGAAACATGAACAAATGAATGAATGGAATGAATCATGAATAATGAAAGACATCATCTCTTTCAACACGGATTAATGGATATGAAAGGAACATGAAGCATTGAAGGTAATCATGGATCATAGAAATAACAGTATGAATACAAGCACTCATCATTCATCAACATAAAGAATTACAATGTACTTACCTTCCGCTCTACGAAGCGTTATGAGGCAAGACGGAAGCTGCTACACTTGAATTTCCCCCTCCTACACAAATTAAATATATTTGAATGAGGAACCACGTGAACAGGACCTCGCTCGAACCATCTAATCGCAACATCCTAACCCAAGGATCATAAAGTCGATCTACACACATAAAACAATAATCTAACAGGACTACAATCTGGACAGCAAGTAGAAAATAAATCACAACTTTTACTATGAAATTCAGAACATAGTGACCTTGGACTCTCTGGAAACACGACAAAACTGTCTACGATAACTTAGTTGGCAAGGTCCTCTGATTCGGCCTTGTAATAAATCTAATGATTAGGTAAACTTTCTGTTCCTTCAATCTGTCAGTCGGAAATACAGCGGCAGAAGAAAATTCGTATCTTTTGATTGGCTGATCCAAAAACCAAGTTCTCTACCATTCTGGAAATCTTAAAGGATTTCCTACAACTTCATGTTAGGTGAATATTCTGATTCGGCCTCTAACTAAATCATATTAGCCACACGAAGTGACTGCTAATCCTCGCCAGCCCTTCTGAACAGTCGCAAAGAAACCATCATAACTCCTAAACCGTAACTTCAAATGGAGTGATCTTTGCGCCTATAGAAAGCTAAGGATGAGCACTACACTTTCCATGAGATGGCCAGAAAATAAAATGCATGTAACCTACCCAAAACCGACGACCAACACTGTAACACCCTAACCCAAAATCGGCTCAATGCCCAGCCCACCGTGGGGCAGACTCGCGTACACATAGCATCTCACTTACACTTTCATCCTCGCTTCGTGTAAAAGGGTTAACTCGGAGGTGCTACGTTTGGATCCAACAGGCATTATATACTACTATAAC
Source organism: Hsuehochloa calcarea (assembly GCA_036346395.1). NCBI lineage: Eukaryota > Viridiplantae > Streptophyta > Magnoliopsida > Poales > Poaceae > Hsuehochloa > Hsuehochloa calcarea. Next base: position 12,698,528 of record CM070604.1, on the reverse strand, counting down.
TCACTTGAGATAAGTAATGTTAGACTAATCCCACCACACAACTCCTCATGGGCCACACGGACCACGCTACGAGTGGGCCGAGGTATTACATTCACCCCCCTTAAGGGCTGATGCCCTTGGCAGCATATCGCATCCGCGACAAATGCCCAGAACCACCCCTCGGTACACGTCCGTGCGTCCAGTGCCAACACATATGCCATGCTGTGTGTCCACTCCGGGCCCACATGTGCCATGCGCCATATGCCTGCGCCCCTGTCCCGCACGCGTCCGTGCAGCGAAGGTTGATGCTCTGATACCATCTGTAACACCCTGACCCAAAATTAGCTCAATTCCCAACCCACCGTGGGGCAGACCCACGTACACATAGCATCTCACTTACACTTTCGTCCTCGCTTCGTGTAAAAGGGTGAACTCGGAGGTGCTACGTTTGGATCCAACAGGCATTATATACTACTATAACTCACTTGAGACAAGTAATATTAGACTAATCCCACCACACAACTCCTCATGGGCCACACGGGCCATGCTACGAGTGGGCCTAGGTATTACAAACACCACTGTACAAAACCGATCTACTACTGACATCATCAAAATGAATCGATTAATCTATCGAGCGATCGGTGATCGAGTTTACCCTAGATGAACTGCTGGAGATCGAAGTATCGCTGTGTGAACGCGCCCTTCCTCTCCTCTTCCTTCCTCCCCTTTATTCCTTCACCCTTTCTTCCTCTTCCTTCCTCTCCTTCCCTTCTCCTCTTCTCCTCATCTTGGTAGAGCAACATGGAGGGGGGCTACTACAGTGGCGGTGTGCACTGTAGCTACAGTAGCATTAGGGTTTTCTCCATCCTTTTATACGTGGCCAGCCCCTCATGGGCCTCTTGGACCAAGGTCCGAGGCCCAAGCTGCCGAAAAACTGCATAAACCTCCTTTTTCTTATGTCTAATTTATCTTTTGAGAGCTTTCTTTCTTATAATAAATCAGAGTATTACAGATCACCTCCCTGCGAACTCCGGGCATGTCGGACGCCTGCAAGGCGAATACGTCCTGGTTTGCTTGGAGGAAGGAGACGAGCAAATCTTCCTATTTGAGGTTGAGCTCTTCTCTGACCAGCAGTTTTGGGAGAAACCCATCAGTGTTTTCTGATCCACGTGGCAACTTGGCGCTTCCCGGAGAAATGCCTCTGCCGAGCGGGACCTCCTTTGTCTGGTCGGATGGTCTTGGTGTCATCTTCGGTCTGGAGTGCTTGACCTGCATTTCAGATGAGTCAGTTGTTCTGGTCGGGAGTTCATCGACTAGTTCTAAAGATTTTCGATCACATGCATAAGCCATTTTTTGATCTTCTCGAACCATGATGACTCCTTTTGGTCCTGGCATCTTCAGACTCTGATAACCGTAGTGCGTGGCTATCAGAAACCTTGCTAAAACCGGACGACCAAGGATTCTGTTATACGCAGTTTCAAAATCAACCACATCAAACGAAATCTTTTCCGTTCGGAAGTTGTTAGGACTCCCGAACGTAACCAGTAAGGATACATGTCCTATCGGTTTGCGGTAGAACTGGGAACTATGCCGTGGAAAGCATGCTTCACGGGTCTTACCTTGGACCTGGGGACTTGCATTTCTTCTAATGCTCCCGCAAATAAAATATTCAAGGAACTACCACCATGTTTCAAAATTTGATTAACTCTACAATTGTTAATGGTAGGTTCAACGATAATTGGTAACCTACCTGGTCGAGTTGATGAGACGGTGCAATTCTCTTTGCTGAAGGAGATTACTATGTCCGACCACCTTGATGGTTTGATGGCAGTCGACGACTCTGCAAGGTTGACCTCTCGCTCCACAGCTTTCAGGTGACGTCGTGAGTCGTACAAGGAAGATCCTCCAAAGATCATGTTAATCGTATGTTGAGGCTCCTGGTGCTCCATCTCTTCATCGCCATCTTTATCCTTTTTGGAACTTGCTTCCCCAAGCTCCTGTATGGAGGGAAGTAGGCCCTTACCTGCATAATATTGTTCTAATTTCTTTTGCTAGGTTTGACAGGTGCGCAAGTCATGCCGTGCCTGCTGGTGAAGTGGACACCACTTCTTGTTCTTTTGATATCCACCGATCAGAATCTTTGCCTTACCTCGACCGGTGAAGTCCTTCTTGCCTTTGGTGAACTTGTCGGGGACCTCAAGGACTTCCTTATCCTGGGGCTTACGGTGTTTCTTCTTCTTGAGAGTCTTCTTGTGCTTCTTCTCTGACTCCTCCAAGACAAATCGAGGGATTTTATCTTTTCGATCAATGGCCTCGCTCCACTCAACCGCCTCACCAGTGGCTGCGTATTTACCAGCCAAGTCGAAAAGTTCGGTGGTTGTTCGTAGAGGATTCATAACAATATCCTCCATAAACCGCCAATTCCTTAAATCTTCTTTGAAAGCTTGAATCACAGAAGACTTCGTAATCTCCGGTATTGAATTACGAACCTGGCTAAACCTTTTAATATGTTGACGAAGAGTCTCTTTCGGTTCTTGCTGGATCCGATGGAGGTCATCCTCCTTCCAAGGCGATCGTATGTGCCCTGGAAGTTTACAATTAGGAGGTCGCAGAGTTGCTCCCAAGTATAGATTGATCGGACCGGTTGGTTGAGCAACCATGATCGGGCGAATCCCTCAAGTACCGTGGGCAAGTAATTAGCCATCACATTCTCGTCACCACCAGCGGCTCTGATGGCGGTAGTGTAGATTTGGAGAAATTCTAACGGGTTCTGGGTCCCGTTGAATTTGTCTATGTTGGTCGGTCGGAACCTGTTGGGCCAATGCACAGCCTGGAGCCCTGCAGAGAAAGCTCAACAACCTGTGATTGATTCATGGCGCCTCCTTTGGAGCGGCATCGGATTGTAGTCGGTCAGAGACTGGTTTCTCAGGTTGGAATACCGGGGCTCCGGTGTTCCGACTTGGTCGTGGGCGCTAGGACGACACCTCCGACCACCTGCTCGACCCAGGCGATGCCGAAGATCGTTAGGGCCAAGCAATCGATCCTCTTGACGTGGGGAAGGTGTGGCTATCTGAAACAACCTTCTTCCCTCATGACCCCTTGGTCAGAATCGTCAAGGAGGTCTTGGCATCGGTTGATCCCCATCTTGATCATGCTGCCCTCTACTAAGGGAGGAACGTTGGGATGAAGTCATGGTTTGACATCGTGATATCCTTTGTTCCCAGTACGCTTCCGTACGTTGCATGATTAGCTGAAGGATCTCCAATACCTATTCTGCCAGTTGGACAAAACCTGGAGCACACGCTAGAGCTGGGTCAGTGTTATTTAAAATATTCTAAACACGTTGCAGGTTTTGTACTGTTACCGAAGGTCTTGGAGGATTTACAGTAGTTGTAGGAGTTCGTGGATTAGAACTTCCTCCTGACCTTGTGCCTGGCCCTGTCCGACCCATCATCTTTGGTGGGGCAGAACCAGGTGAATTAACTGATAGATGTCTAATCGTTCTGTTACCTCTGGCTTCCGGTGCTTGATGGCCCGTACCATCTCCATTAGTATGTGGTAGCGAGGGAGTGTATGCAGGACCGTACACGACATTTTGATCCGCATTTCCGATCACATTAACCTCATGCTTCCAGCATTGATCTTCTGAAGAGCTTCACTGTAACCACTGGAGAGTCTTTTAGTTTTTCTACCAGATGCTTCCACGATGGAGATCGGTCGGAGATAAGCACCTCCTGAGGCCTTCGGGGCGGACTCAGCCTGACCCGATGGATTGCAGATCGTATGCTGAGCCTTATCATTCCCACTCGGCCTGTAACCGGTGGGATTTTCATCGACACCGTTACCAGATGTTGGTTCGCTCCTGAAATTTCCAGAAGCCATTGGTGTAATACCCCGAAAGTGAATCGGCTAATTAGAACAAGTTTCGGAAGAGGGAGCTAATCGGAAATTCTGAAGTTATCTTTTCATCGGGGGGGTTTTCTGTGTTTTCACAGCAACCTGGGCTTTGGGCCACAACCCAAGTGGCCCAAGGGGGTCCGGCCAAGGGGGGTGCCTTCCCCCCAAACCCTAGCCGCCACCCCCTCCTCCTCTCTCCCTCCTTGAGCCGCCACTTCCCTTCCCCTTTCCACCCGGCCAACTCCACCTCTCCCCTGCTAGGCGCCGCCCCTACCGGCTGCTGCTGCCCCTCCCTACTGTGGTGCCTCCCCATCTCGCCAACGGAGCTCCCCGCTGCTGGCTGTCGCGAGGAAAGGAAGAGGAGGGCAGCATTGCTGTCGACCAAAGAGGGAAGAAGAGGGTGAGGAGAAGGGGGATCGTCGTCTCCACGGCTTGTTCTTCGTCGCCCTGTGAGTCTTCAAGGGTAACAACGAATTTTTTTCGTTGTTTGATGTTTATTGGATGCAAAATCGATGAGTAGGATTGGATCGATCTGCTGCTGTTAAATTTTCAGAATCTATCCAGTCTGTTGCATGGCCGGTTTCGACCTATTAGAGGCCGATCTGGAGGTTCTTCCCTACTAGAGACTTGTAGCCACGGTTGTTATATTTCCATAGCCACCAAGATCACTAAAATCCGATCTGTGGTTCAAAAGTTATGATAAATTCCTTATTGCTGTCCTGAGAAACCTGACGAGTACTGTCAGTTCAGTTGTTTGTTGAAATGTGAATTATTTTAGGTTCAGATTCAGACTTGTCACCCAACATGTTTTCTGTAGATAATTTTATTATATTTATATATTGATAAAGAACACTCAAATTGGACTTATGGATTAAAAGTTATTCTATGTTCTTTGCTGCTGTTCTGATTGTCCGGACAGATGTCAGTCAGTCATTTTCAACTATTGTTTAGTCAAATATTTTTGAAGAATTAGGAAATCTTGTCAACTAGATTTTTGTAGGCTTGCTCGTTAAGTTTCATTGGGCACTGGATTCATATCATTCCGAGTTCCAGATCATTAATTATGATTTTTTCCGTATCGCTGTCCATATTTGTTTAGATGGGTGAATTGTATGTTTTCAATTCGGGTCTATCCGTTGTATTGGGTAGTTAAGGGGGTTTTGTAGATCGCCGGTAGTATCATCAGATCATGTGTTCTTATTTTGAATACACATTCGTGTAGGCGGCGAGGCGGCGAATGCAGGAGCACCTTCGTTGCCTGCTAGTACGTCACATCTCGAAAGGTAAGTACAATGTGTTAAGACATGTTGATTTCTGTTGAATGTTGTTAATGCGATGTTACTTCTATGATCCATGTTCATACTTCATGTTATACAGTTGAATGTTGTTGATGCGATGTTATTTCTATGATCCATGATTCATATTTCCTGATATTTATTCGTTCTTTGTGATAGTCCATTTGAATGAAATAGTTGACACTCATTGCATATATTCATTGCATTCTTGCATTGTTCGTGTTCCGTCCACAGGAGTGGAATTGTTAAGACCCATCAATTCATGTATGGCCACGTAAGACCCACCATTCCAATGTGGGTAATTTCGGACACCCGTATAAAACGTTCTTCATACGGTGATTGGATCCCCAGACTTTGTTAAGTACGGGCTTAAGTGAGCACCGACGGGTGTGTCACTCGCTATATCAGTATGAGCATATGTGCAGTCCATTCCTTTCAATGCATCCATTCATTCCATTCATACTCATAGGTGTTCAGAGGTAAGTTCATAATCCGTATTGAGATAGACTTGTTCATAACCTTGTATGTTCAATTGTTTACCGTACTTGTTGAGTTTTGACTCATTCTTGCTTTATTTATTTATTTTGGTGATCGTTGATGATGGCTTTGTTGGGAGGGAGTAGACAAGCACATTTCTCACAGTTCACTATAATTTACTTTCATTAGTAATGTCGTTTGTCTTTCATTCGTTAGCCGGGAAACTGTAATAAATAAATTTACTATTGCATGATATTTCTTTTCATGTTAGGTTTTCTTGTTAAATGATGCTAGTGGTTCACTTTAATTATTCCTTGATTATGTTGATGAATTCAGTCTTTATTCCTGCCATGCTACTATTAAAGTTGGACCCTATATATACTTAGAAGAGATTCAGTTTAAATTCTTCCGCATTTTGGTTGTATGTTAGTTCTCTAGGTAGCATCTTGGCTTCCGAATAGCCAGGGTGTTACAATTGGTGAGTACCTGTGAGCCATGATTGTATCGAGATTATATTGATTCTCAAATAGCGGGGCTGAAGTTCCGTCACCTTTTTCACCGGTCGGAATGACTGGCTTGGAGAGGTTTTTGGACATTCCGAGCTGGTTGGAGTAATACGTCCATCCGAAAGTGCCACTTGTCGTAGTGGTGTATCTTCATCTATCCGTTCGATTTCGCTGTTATCAGCAACGTGCGAACCAGCGGAGGAGGAAGATGATGATATCATGTCGAGATGGAAGTAGTCATCCAAATCGAACCAGTTCTCCTCGTCCCAAGTTCCTGTCATAGTCGTATATACGATTATGAAGGATGGGCGAGGATTTGCTCGAGCGAAGAACTTCTTCAGGAAATTTGCTCCTTCTTTCCCCACGGACGGCGCTAGCTGTCGACGATCAAATCGCTAATCTTATGAATATATAAAAACAGAGGAAAATAGAGCGTATCTCCTGGAATAGAATTGGATCACTCTTTATTGCTATGAACTGGCTATTACAAAGAAGGCTTGTATTCGAACAAAAGGCTAATCCTAGTTACACTGGAATACAATGCTTACTATGGGAATTGACTGCTAATATTCTTAATTGCGATCCTCCTTAAGTAGTTGATGAAGCGGTGACAGTTGTACTTTAGAGAGACGCCTGTTAGGAAGTGACGCGTCTGGTCGGAGAGAGGTGTCAGTTGACAGGGTATGAACTGTTGTGCGGTTATATGTCTGTGAGATATTCAACCGTAGTCCAGTGTCTTAGAATTATGTAACGTCGCGTGGTATGGAATGTACAACACGTGTTCCATTCATCACACGGTAAGGATATACCTGGATTCTGATGCCGTTGAAGAAAGCTACTTTTAGAAAGCTATGAACAATGGGAAATAAATAAAAAATTACTTTTAGAAAGCTATGAAGAAGAAGATAAATTAGATAAAACATGCATTGAAGAAGAAATTACAGATGCCTCGGGACAAAATAGTAATTCTATAGACTCTTTAGACGAGATAGGTTTACATAATTTAGACAATGCAATAGAAGCAATGGAAGTAGATATAGGAGGAGGAAACCAAAGAAGATATGGAAAAAGTTCAGTAAAAATGAAGGTGAAATAGAAACACCATCTAGAGTAGTAGGATCATGGCCTCCAGAAAAGGAAAATTATTTTTATAATTATATCCCTGGACAATATAGACACATGGGGACTAAAAGAAGAGAATTTGAAAGAGCAGTAAAATTTCAAAACCATAAGAGTGATGGCGCAATATTAAACCTAGCTGCACATGATCCTATAGACTGGCTAAATATTATAAGTATATAGAAAGGCTTGATAGTGCAAAAATATATACAAAATCAGCATAATATAGGAAATAAGGTTGAAGACATGATAAGCTATTTAGAAACCTTTCTAGGAGAATCAGTAAAGGTTCTATGGGAACAATGGGTAGAAAAAAAATGCTAATCTTTATGAAGAATTAAAAAGAGCAGGAAGTAATCCATACAATTTTGCAAATATAATATCAAATATTATTATAGCAGAAGATCTAGAATTAGGATATACTACATTACAAAATGAAAGGTTGAGAGAGATAGAGAAATTAACGCTGACAAATTGGAAATGAATAAAATAATTTTCTAAATATTATTTATATAATGCCACTACTGCTAAACAAGGATATAATAAAGGTATAGATGAAAGATATTTCAACAAATTACCTGATCCTTTAGAAAGTATGATATTCAAAGAATATAAAAAAAATTCAAGGTTCAGTCATTAATATATCTCAATCTATAACTTTTGTTTTCAAACAATTGAAAAAGGTATGCACAAATATACAAACTCACAGATCCATGAATTATGCAGACTAAAATTTTTGTAATAAGATAGTCCAAATACCATTAACATATGGAGAAGATAGACCTAGGAAATATAATAAACCTCAAAATAAAGGATTCAAGACAAAGAAAAAAAAATCTAAGAAAATCAGATAATAGAGTTCCTTATTTACATAAGAGAAATGTAAGGCGCTATGATCCTAGAAAGAATTATGATAAAACCTGTAGATGTTTTATATGCAATTCACCTTATCATTTAAGTACAACTTGTCCTAATAAAGATCAAAAGAGATATTCTAGTAAATATAGAGCACAAGAAAGAGTTTTAATAATAGATAGTGTAAATGAAAATATATTAGTTTTTGATGATCAAATAAAAGATGATGAGTCAATATATTCGATAATAGAAACAGAAGTGTGGATATCATGGGGATATGCTCCAGATCTTAGGATGATGTGACAATTGGCAATGGCGTTTACGGTTTGTCGTTTCTCGTGTTTTAGGCAAAGTTCGGTTCACAGATCGAACCCGGTCCCAACCGCCGGTAGGCGGTCGATCCGGTCTAAATCGGTCTCGACCGGCCTTGGCGGCGGGACCGAAAACTTCAAAAGTGGTGATTTGAGCTAGGCCAAAATAGAGGTAGCAGGTAAAGAGGGATTCTATTGCACTTGGTCTCATAATTTTTGGATTCTCTAGTCAAAAGTTCTATTGGTTTAAAAATTCCAGTAGGTTTCGGTTTTCCAGAGAGAAAAAATGGCTAAGTCCCAGCTGGCGGTCAGACCGGCCCTGGGGGCGGTCTGACCGGTTTTCACTTTGATCGTCGGTCTTCGAGGCGGCGATTTTCGGTTGTTAGGTCAAAGTCATGAGTTTCAGGGCATATATGTTGCATGATGCATGTTTTGACTAACATGGATCAAGTTGTGAAGAACTTGTTTCCAAATTCGATTTACTTGTCTATTGCTGTGCAGGATGCTTGGTGGTCAACGACGGTCAACGGCGAGGATTGTAACATCCCAAATATGTATTTGTGTTTCAAATGTAAGAAAATAAGAAGAAATTAAAACCTTTCTTGCGTCTTGAAGCCCTTGGTCATTTTTGTAATTCTTTTAAAAAGAATTATGAAAAATCAAAATTCAATCCTCTTTTGACTCTAATCAAAGACCTCCTTGGCATAGATCTTGTGCCAAACCCTTGAAAATATTTTTCCTGAGTTCTAGGGAGGCTTGGCAACACCTCTGAATTATCTCATGATTTTTAGAAATTATTGGATAATTTTTGGAGGTAAGTCAAAATTGGTCAAACCCTATTTCCCCTCTTCTGGAATTTCTGGAGAAAAATTCAGTGTCTGAAAATCTCTGAAAATTTTATGAGAGGTTCCTCCTGCTGTCAGCAAGCTCCAGTTAAAATTTCATAAATTTTGGAGTTTGTTTGCTACCTCAAATAATTCCTCAAAAATCAGATGTTTAGGATTCAAATTCTAACTGGTTTGCACTGTTCCTCGGGTTCGAACCGGACTCGGGCTCGAGCCACTGGACTCGGTCCAGTCAACTAATCGCACCGGCGCGGTCGATCGGGTGTTCGGGTTGTGAGCCGTTGGATCGGCATCGAACGGTCCTCGACCAGCCGAACGATGGAATCGTTTTAATCCACCCGATCTAACTCAACCGTTGGATCGGCATCGAACGGTCCTCGACCAGCCGAACGATGGAATCGTTTTAATCCACCCGATCTAACTCAGCCGTTCGATTTCAATCCGACGGTCGACACGCCGTCTCCTTCCTCCGACAGCGCGCGCGCGAGCCCAGCCATGGCGTGCGCAGAGGAGAAACACCGCACGTCCAGTTCACTCCTCGGTCGCCTTTAAACGGCTATCTCTACGCGCATTTAATGCCCGTCGCGCTCCTCCCTCAGACGTCCACTCCCCAACTGCTCCCGTCGCCCTCTCGCGCTCAAATGGCCAGGTTGACCCGAGCGGGATATCGCCGTTGCTCTCGGCCATCCTCGGCTATTTAAGCTCCATTGTTTCTCCCTTAGCTTCCTTTAGCACCTCCGCAACTCTAGCTAGCACTCACAAGTCCGCTGGAGCTGCAGATCCTCGGTAATCCCTCGGCCGCCATTGTCGGTTTTGGAGCTTCGGTGGAGTCGGTGCAGCAGGGGTTTTCTTCTTCGGGTCTTTGCTCCCTCTGCTCCCCCTTTACCCTCTGAAGCTTAACCCTCACTCAATTCGGTTCAATTTGCTCAGGGCTTGGCTGAATTCGGATTCCCCCAATTTCAGCCGAAATCGGCATTCTTCTTCGCCCGGGCAGCTTCGGCTCTCCTCGGTGCATCCTTTGCGCTCAGGTAACTCCTCTTTAGTCCCTAGTGGCCTGGCACCTGCTCCCTTGAACCGCAGCTGAGCGCATTTGCCGTTTTCGTTTTCGTCACTTTGCGGCCACTTCGGTTCTCTCCGGCTTGCCGGCGTTCTGGACCACCGCAGCCAAATCCATTGGTACCATTAGGTGCGCAATGAGGTTTAGAACCCATTTTGGGCACTTGCTCGCACTGGCCGCGGCCGAGCGCGGCCATGGCGAAGTCATCCTTCCCCGTCGTTTTTGCCGGACGAAAACAGGACGGGTGTTTTGAACTTGAGTCGATGCGGACCGTCGATCCTAAGATCTACGGCTCGGGATCGCGCTGAAATTTGAATTCGTCGCGCGTCTCGGTCGTGACCCGTTGGATCCAGATCCAACGGTTGACGAGTAGGGTCTCTCGGCCGCCCGCGCGCTCGGATCCACGTGGACCGTTGGATCCAGATCCAACAGTTGACGAGTAGGGTTTCTCGGCACGCGCTGCGTCAGTCAGAGGTCGCGGACCGTTGGATCCAAGATCAACGCTCCACGATCGTCCACATCATTTCAAATTTCTGATTTTCCCGAAAGGATTTATTTATCAACTGAAATATGTGATAACTTGCAAAATGCATAACTAATTCATTTTAATTCCTTTTTGGGAGATTCAAATTTGGTGGGTTATGTTTTCAACTGAACTTTAATCTAAAAATGTTTTCGACACCAGTATTGTAATACCCCGAAGATGATTCGGCTTATTAGAAGATTTCGAGTGTTCATGTTTTCAATTATGGACTCCACCTAGGTTCAATGAGTTCATTGCCTAAATTTTCTGCCCTTTTCACTCAAAAGATTTCGAGTTTTAATCGTAATGTCGTTTTCTTATCGGTTGTTATTTGCTATTATCTTCTGAGGAATGTGTTCCCTCAACCACGAACTTAGTTTTCGTTTTCCAAGATCACCTTTAGTAGAATATTTCTTTTGGTTTCTTGGCCGCCGTGGTGAGCAACGCTTTCCTGTATGAATGAACTTGTTTTTGTTCGCCTCTTCCTTTTGAGAAAGGATCACAGTTTTGTGTTGCGAAGTGTTTGCAAGGTGAAAGTTTGGCAACTGTTTGGTGGTGGATGAGTGATCGTAGCGATGATATTTTGCTACCAAGTTATCGGAGGAGTAGTAGAATGTGAAATGGTTTTGATCTGTATCCCTTGGAGGGAAATTGATTCACCTGAGATGTTTGACTTCGAAGTAAGTCTGAGAAGTGTTACGGCTGATTAACACCTGGTTTAGTGAAATTCTAGAACTTCAATTCAGGATTGAAAGGTTGGTGATTATCGGAGGTATGGAAACCTTCATTGAATTTTTTAGAGTAACGCAATTGGATAGCATTGTGTAATACCTCATAAATCCAGCTAGTTCGTATAGTTTGGAATTTATTCGAAAACGAGATTCAAATTTCTCTGGAATCGCATTCGGTAAAAGAGGGAAGTCGGAGGGAGAGAAAGAATTAGTTTTTTTCAGAATTTTCCAGTCCGCAGGGGGGTTATCGGAGTTTTCCACTAACTTGGGCCAAGGGAGGGGGCCGCCCCCACTAGGAGGCCGGCCATATAAAGGGGGCACCACTCCCCAACCCTAACCGGCCACCTCCCCTCCCACCTAGCCGCCACCCCTCCCCTCTCCACCCCCCCATAGGTCGGCGCCTCCTCCCTGGTTTGGGCGCCGCCTCCTCCCCCGATCGCCGGCCATTGGTGCTCCCGGTTGGTCTCAAGATCCCGGGCGCCTCCCTCCGATCTGTCCTCCGGCGGGTCGCTTCTTCGCCGTTGGTCGCTGTGGTGTGGCCGCCAAGGAAGAAGAAGGAGACCAGCGGGAGTGGTTCTTCGTCGTGCTACGGTCTTCAAGGGTAACGAGCACCCGGTTATTTGTTTGATCAAGTTTTGTTGCGGTAGAGATCATTTGAGTCACGTCGGTTTAGAGTTCCAGAATTTACAGAATTGATCAGAATGTTGCGCGGCTTGTTACAGTACTTTAGAGGCCGAATTTGGGGTTTTGACCTTCTAGAGATTTGTTCCTAGTTTCGTTAGCTTTCTTTTGGCACCAAGATGAGCAAAATCCGACCAGTAGATTGAGAGATATGAATTTTTCAATACGAACTGTCCAATCTGTCTGAAATCTGTGGTCAGTAGGTTTGTCCCTCGTTGTGTTCAAAATAGAGGCCGAATCAGAAGATTCCCCCAACTAAGTTATTGTAGATCTCGAAATTATCTTTCCAAGTTGATAAGGATAATTCCATTTGGATCAGTAGGCTAAAAGTTACACCATTTTCTTTACTGCTGATTTGTTTTCTGGACAGACGTAGATGGGTTAGGTTTAGCAGTTAATTACCCCTCTGTTTTGGCCGAATCAGAAGATTCCGCCAACTAATGTTTTGTAGCCTGATCAGTTAAGAATCAGTGAGCACTGGTTTCAGGTCGTTTAGAGTTACAGATAATTAATGGCGAATTTTCTTGTGTAACTGCCCGTAGAACGATAATCTAGACTTTTGGTGTAGATGTCAAATTGAACCCTTAGGATGAGTGGGTTGATTAGAGAGCTTCGTAGTACACTTGTAGCTGTGCCATATTCGATTATCCGTAATACTTGGTAATACTTGTGTAGGCGGTGAGACGGTGGGTGGAAGGACACCTTCGTTGTTTCACAACACGTCACCACACGGAAGGCAAGTGCAAATGTTTAATTTTGTGTGAATTCATTGATTACATGTTAACTTGGTAAATTATGAATATTCCTGTGATATGAGTATGATGTGGTAGAGTTCACTACCTTATTCGATGATACCTTGAGTTGAATGCCAAGTTATGTTTTTTCATTCCATGCATACATAATTCAGTTGCTGTCCACGGGAGTGGAAACTTGATTAAGTCCCATTAATTCCAATATGGGCATGTAAGACCTACCATTCCAATGTAGGCGCTTTGACATTCCGTATGAAACGTTCTTCATACGGACTTGGATCCCCGCTCTTGGTTAAGAGCGGGCTTAAGTGAACACCGACGGGTGTGTCACTAGTTATACCGGTATAAACATGTGGAAAGTCCATTCTCCTTCAATGCATTCATTCATTCATACCATGCTTTTCTTAAATTCATGAAGTAAATGATGTACTTGGTAGATTGTTTCAATTCAGTGTTCTATGTGAATGTATATGTTGTGCTTGCTGAGTTTCGACTCACTCTTGCTTTTATTTATTTTTAGGTGAATTCCAGTGAAACATTTGCTAGCGGGAGGGTGTAGTCCAGCACGTTCCTTGCACATGAATACAATAATCATTCGTTAAAGTTCTATTTACATATCTTCAGTTTTATTTATAATGTAATGGACTGTAATAATTGTCATTTGGAGGTTCATTATTATCGCTTTGGTAAATTCTCGTTTGAATTTATAGATGAACTGTGAATTAAGCCATAGATTGTTATCATGGTTAATCGTTTCTTTAGCATTGAATGCGATGTTAATCTTATGAATTGAATAGTAGATTGTCTTGTTAGGTGACATCTTGTCTTCCGAATAGACAGGGTGTTACACATTGCGAGATGGTGTGGGTGATTTCTGATGATGTCAATGAGTGAGTATGTTAGAATTGTGGGAATGTTAGAGATTTAATTCGATGATTTAACTATCAGTTATAAGGGCAATCCGTTGTAGAGGTTTTGGAAGTTAAATCTGGGCTTTGCATTTGTTTATGCTAGACCTTTGTTCACCCACTGATTGTGTGTAGAGATAGTGGAGTAAATGGGTTTCCCGAGCATGTTTATGCTAGGACCCTTGTGAAGCAGTACATTAGCATGTGTACTGACGATTCTGAGTTGTTCTTGAAAATTTGGGGTAATGTGATTGTGTGGTATCTATCCTGTGGCGCTTTGGGTGCCTTTCATCAAATTAAGGTTGAATAGTAGAACGAGATGTCTAGAGCAATCGAAAAAAAAAATTCAATGGAGTCTCTCCACCATGGTGTGGATGATGTATTTCAGTTTGAGCATAATTTGATAATGTTCAATTAAGAGGTTTAATCTCTTGAGGTATGCGATGAATTCGAATTCCAATATTGAGAGAAGTTTTACTCTCGAAGAGAGAAGCGGAAGAAAGGATGTTTTCTTGGAAAATGATGTGTTTCCTTGCTTCTCGTTTGGGTTTTGTGCTGTTGATAAGTGTTTTCTGCACTTTGAGTTGGGGCCGTGTTGGCATGACTGAATCTTTCCAGTTCAGTCGGAGTAAAAGAAATATTTGATTTGAGTATTCAAGCAAATTTCTCTTTTGGTTTCCGTGGTGTTCTTTCGCAAATTGATTCATTGGAAGTGGAATTGCTTTACTGATGAATTGTCACATTTGGGATTTAACCTTTTTTTGGTGAAGAGTTAACATTGCGTGGTTGCGATGAGAACTCTCTTTTTTTTTAGTTGGATTCTCTTTATTTCCGGCAGTAGAAGAAATTAGGAAGCTGGCTTATCGCTTTAACCGTCACGGGTACATACGCGAAGTACGCAACGTAAGGTGCGTGCTGGTGATGAGTGAGCAGCGGGACTATTCAAAGTTGGAGATTAAGTTAAAAACGTTGACCATCGAGTAAGGTCTTACCATCGATCCTCTTCTGATGAGTGTACCTAGAAAGTTCAAGTTGATTGTTAGATCAGACATCGCTTCACATCTTTGCTTTGTGGTTTCTCTATTCCGATAGAGAGGCCACTTGGGAGATAGAGTCTCGCATGCGCGAGCAAAGATCGCACTGCTCGCTTCGTGCGTGTTTATCCTTGATAATTTCCAGGCGTAGTTTTGTTCGAGTGGATTGGCCTGTAGATTCGAGGTCGAATCCTATTAAGGGGGGTAGAATGTAATACCCCGAAGGTGATTCGGCTTATTAGAAGAAGTTTCGGAAGAGGGAGCTAATCGAAAAACCAGAATCATCTTTTCACCGGGGTTTTCAGATTTCACGGCAACTTTGGGCTCGAGCCACGGCCCAGGAGGGGCCCATGTGGTGGCCGGCCATAAGAGGGGGGGTTCCCACCCCCCCAAACCCTAAACTCCACATTTCTCTCCCCCTCCCCCATTTGGAGCCGCCGCCCCCTTCCCCCTTGCTGTGCACCGCCTTGTACGTCGATTTTGGGTAATATGCGTTCATTTTCTGTCCTTTCCATCTCTTAGAAAGTTGTAGGTATTGTTCTTAGCTTTCCATATCCACCGAGATCACGTGATTCCGTCTTACGGTTTAGGAGATATGATTTTTTTAGTGCGCGTTGTCCTGTCTGTCTGACGAGAAGGATCTGTCGGTTTGATCCTAGGTTTTGATTTAGTTAGAGGCATTTTCAGAACCTCCACCCAAATAAGTTATTGTATCCCTTTAAATTATCTTTCAAATCTGATAAAGATCATCTCCATTGGATCTGTATAATGAAAGTTATGATATTTTCTTTACCACTGTTCTGAATTCTGGGCAGATAAATGTTAGTGTTTTCATCTATTGTTTAGACTGCTGTAGAGGCCGAATATGGGGTTTTGCCCTTCTAGAGTTTTATTCCTGGGAACATTAGCTTTCTTTTTGCACCAAGATCAGGAAAATTCGATCTGTAGTTTGGGAGATATGAATTTTTGATTACGAACTGTCCGGTCTGTCTAAAAACTGAGGTCAGTAGGTTTGTCCCTCGGGTTTGTTCAAATTAGGGGCTGAATCAGAACCTTCACCCAACTAAGTTATTTTAGCCCTTAAAATTATCTTTCCAAGATGATAAGAATCATTCTCATTGGATCAATAGGTTGAAAGTTACGCCATTTTATTTATATCTGATCTGTATTCTGGACAGACGTAGATGGGTTGTGTTTAGCTGTTAATTAGCCCTCTGTTTTGGCCGAATCAGGGGATTCCGCCAACTAATGTTTTGTAGCCTGATCTGTTAAGATTCAGTGAGCACTGGTTTCAGGTCTTTTGGAGTTACAGATAATTAATGGTGATTTTTCTAGTATCACTGCCAGTTTAGCGGTAATCGGGCTGTTGGGTAAACTTGGTAAAATTGATCCTGTTGTTTGTGTGGGAGAGATAGATGGGATGGAAGGGCTCTTGTAGCAATGTCATACCTTGTTATTCTTATTTCAATTATACATTTGTGTAGGCGGTGAGGCGGTGAGTGGAGGGGCATCTTCGTGTCCTCCTATTACGTCACATCGCGGAAGGCAAATACCCTATGCTGTTTGGTGATGTTTCCAATTGTTTGCTTGATGTTGGGATAAATTGTGAATGCCTTTTTCTATCCATCTTGATGTTTATTTCATTTCAAGAAGATGATTCTTGTGATTAAAGAATTAGCATTCATTTCAGTTGTTGCATTCCATTACATGCAACTAACTTGTGTGGCATTCTTGATATATTATGTTGTGTGGGAATGCATACTCATACTTGTTTACACGTGTTGTTGAATGCCATGTGTCTTTTCCACTAATGTGTGATATTCATTCATACCATGAGAAATCATCATGTTCATTCATAAAATTCATTATGACCACGGAAGTGGATTCTTTTAGTAAGTCCCATCAATTCCAAAGTATGGGCATTTGAAAGACCCATCAATTCCAGCATGGGCATGTGAAAACCCACCATTCCAATGTGGGTAGTGTTGACCACCATTCCAATGTGGTAACTTGGACACCCGTATGAAACGTTCTTCATACGGTGATTGGGTCCCCGTACTTTGTGAAGTACGGGCTTAAGTGAACACCGACGGGTGTATCACTCGCTATACCAGTATATGCAATGATAAGTCCATACCTTCAATGCATTCTTACATTTCATCCATTCATGTATTCATTCCATACGTACATGTATGTGTTCCAATAATTGTTCGTAATTCAACTGAATTGTGTTGTCCACTCCATGCTTGATTATTCTTGTTTAGTACTTGCTGAATCTTCGACTCACCCTTGCTTTGTATGTTTTAATTAGGTAATTGAGGAGGACGACAAGATGATTTGGTAGGGTAGTTCGGCACACTACACTTCACTTTTATCCAATCAGAACAATTATTCTTGCCATTCAGTCAAGCCAAATTGTTGAAATAAGTTCCAGATTGTAATAACCCTATGTTGATATCGTTTGACTGTTCGTGGTATTATGACCGTTTATCCATTCTTTACCATGATTCTAGTGATCGTTCATTGTCATTCTTTAGGAATTTATGTTGATTGAATCTGGAAAATCTAGTTTTAATGCTATGCTTAGTAGTTTAATAGGTTTGCGTGACATTTTGGCTTCCGAATAGCCAGGGTGTTACAAGTATAGCTCCAGAAAATTTTGCTAATGAATAGTAGTATTTTTTATTTATAAAAGCTGAGGAAAATTGATTTGGTCATATCTTTGGTATTAAGAATCCAAATCAATTGGTTCTTGTTGCTAAATTCTTTATAAATCAGTACCTTGCTACTGTAAAAATTTTAGAATTTTTTGAGAAAGTTTACTGATGGGTCTTTGTGTTTTCTTCGTTCTTATCGGTTGTTTTTCGCTTTCTCGTTAGGATCCGACGAGCACGTTGACAATATAATTGATCCTCAGCAACATCTTGACCCACACAAGCGAAAAAAGCAGTTTGATCATGTTAATCCCATTATTTTTCAAGTCTAATATATTGATTTCAACTTGTATGTATGCATTGCTATTTTGTTGTTAAATTATGGTTAGTATCCTATAGTTGCATAATCTGTAGGACTTGTTTATCCTCTACTACCATGAGCCTAGGTTATTTGCTATGATTTGAGTTCGATGGATGAGCTCTTGTCATTTAGTAGAATACGAATTGAAATTGCTTAGAAATGCTTAGTTTCGGTAGCAATGGGCGATCATCGATTTTAGTCGATGATCTTGATCACACATTTACTTATTATTCCATTATGTCCAGCACTTGTGCTTTGTTACTTTGTAAAGTCAAAAACTGAAAATAAAATTATTTTAGACTTGGGCACAATGGTATGTTGGTGTGATCTGTTGGTGTGAATGGAATGGTGCCTAGGTCATCAAGGACCGAGTTACTTGTGTCACTAAGCCAAGCGCTTATGCGTGCTAACCACGCGAGAGGGATATGGGACCTCTCTTGACTAAGTACTTTGGCGTGTGTTATCTCCGAGTCGCAGGAGGGGGTTGTGTGTGTTGTGAGAAAAAGGATATGTGTTCTTGTGTTGGGTGTGCGGTGGTGGAGATTCCTGGTAGGCTCTCCACCTCGAGGGGCATTGTAGTTGTCCAAGGCTTTACCTGCGACGGGTAGTTGACCGAGACTTTACAATGACCCCGACACAACGTATGGGTTTCTATCCATACGAGCGGCTCGTAGTTAATGCACAATATTGGAAATGTCTCGTAGGACTTAGCTGTGCTGGCATACCAAAGGAAGTATGCTAATCTTGTGGCAAAAAGGCGGTCTGGCGTGTGGGTACATTGGTACACCCCTGCAGGGTATAAAACTATTCGAATAGCCTCGTCCTAGGTTATGGACATGCTTGGTAAGGTCGTGCAAGAACTAGACTACAACCTTTTAAATTAAAATTTGACATGGTTAGTATGAATGGGTAATTCATGCTATTGTTGTGGTGACTAATGGGTTAGACACTTCCAGGATTGTTGTTGTCATCTATCTATTGTTATATTGTTATCTTTTACAATTATTTGAACATTAAAAACAGATTTGTTAACTTGCTTTTAAATGTACTACATTATTGCAAATAAACATTGCTTTGTGCTGAAAATGAAACATACAACCTCCACTTAAATAAGCTTGCATGTAGCATATGTATAGGTCTGTTACTCTACACGTAAGTCTTGCGGAGTACAATTTTTGTACTCATTTGCTTTGCTTAACTATTTGTTGCAGAGGAGGAGGGTGAGCCCCAAGGGCCTCACTTTTGTGACATGTGCTGTGGATTCGACGACTAGCTTGGCGGTCCGGTCGGTTGCCTTGTGGGTTAAAGGCACACTGATTGGCTCTTTTGGTTTATGACCATCTTATGGTACTTTTGCTTCCGCTGTTCCATTTTCTATATGTATATGTCATTTGGCCGGTCGGCCTCTCTTGTGTAATAACTATCCTTTATTTATGTTATCTTCTGGTTATTGTTTTGCTTCGGTTCTATGTGAATGACTGGAATTGATGCATGAATTTTGTAAAGAGGTGTGTATACTGCATTTCTGGGAAGTATACATGTGGATCTCATGGGGATATGCTCCAGATCTTAGGATGATGTGACAATTGGCAATGGCGTTTACGGTTTGTCGTTTCACGCGTTTTCGACAAAGTTACAGGCTTACTGCTCAGGGGCGGTCCGACCGGTCCTTGCACGGCGGTCCAACCGGTCCCATATCGGTCGGACCGGCCATCTGGGGCGGTCGGACCGGCAATAACCAAAAGTGTTCAAATCGAGCTGGGCCAAAAATAGGTGTTGTAGACAAGTAAGGGGATCCCAATGCACTTGGTCTCATGATTTTTGGAGTCTCCAGTGAAAAGTTCTATTGGTTTAAAGTTTCCAGAAGGTTTCGGAATTTGGGAGCTTGAATTTCGGCTAAGTCTTATAAGGGTCCGACCGCTCATTGTGGAGCGGTCCGACCGCCATGGCGGTCCGACCGCTCACCTGGAGCGGTCAGACCGGTTTCTACTTGAACGTCGGCCAACTTCGGGCGATGTTGTTTTGTTAGGTCAAAGTCATTGGTTTCATGGCATATGATTTGCATGATGCATGTTTTGACTAACATGGGTCAAGTTGTGAAGAACTTGTTCCCGAATTCGTGTTTGCTTGTCTATGGTTGTGCAGGATGCTTTGTGGTCAACGACGGTCAACGGCGAGGAGGATCGGCACTAGACTTGGAGAGTTGAGGTCCAGAACGATTGACGATGCCGGGTGAGGTCAACGACTCAAGCGTGACACAAGATGGACAAGGGTGACCTATTGGCGAATCCATGACGCATGGTGAAGCGGTTTAGGTCAAAAGGTTAAAGACGGCGCTTCGCGAAGCGCAAGTGTGTGACCCGCTTGTTAGTGGGCCTTAACGGGAGCCCAATAGAGTCAAACTCTAGGAGTCTAGGCCTCCACTATAAATAGGAGGAGATGGTGGTCGCACCTCTCTCTCTCTCGCCTTTTATGTTTCAAAACCCTAATTGTCTTTAGGGAGTTGAGGTGGGGCTAGGGCTCTTGATGGTTTGTGGTGAATTTCGTGATCCTTGATTGTCTCTCGATCCATGATGGTGTGGATGTAATCCAGCTTCAATCACGAAATCAATCTATGCAAGGTTTGCTTGAGATAAGTCTCTTTTCGTTCTTGCTTTCAATTTGGTGATTTTAGGGCTTTCTTTGATCCGCGAGTTTGTGATTGATTCTTTCACGTGAATTAGCTTGCTGTGATATGTGTGAATCTATCTAGCATCATCTTGATCATCAATCTCTCACGAACAAGCTTTAGGATCAAGTTTTCGTTCCCTGCTTTAGACCTTCGTTAATCAATTGACAATTGCTCAAGATCGCTCCAAGAATTATCATAATATTCGATTGGAATAGGTCCTCAATAGAATATAGAAGGTGTGTGCAAAGTTTCATAAAGATTGGAGTTGAGAATCAAAAGTTTCACCTAATTGCAACTTCGTCATCGGCCGATTTTACTTATTGCGGATCGGTTCGAGTCGGCCGGTCGATCGCCATCATCACCGGCCGATCGATTTTGGAGCGGTCCGA
This sequence comes from Hsuehochloa calcarea, assembly GCA_036346395.1. Lineage (NCBI taxonomy): Eukaryota > Viridiplantae > Streptophyta > Magnoliopsida > Poales > Poaceae > Hsuehochloa > Hsuehochloa calcarea. The sequence continues at coordinate 12,677,483 of CM070604.1, read as the reverse complement.
CCGCCAAGACAACGCCGGTCGATCGCCTCGCAATCGGTCCGACCGGTTGAGTATAACGGTCGACCGCCTCTTTGTGAGTCTTGGGAATCTTAGTTGATTTTGTTATATTGCTTAGGGGTTTAATTGATTCAATACTAGTCTTCCATTGTCTTCGGTATATTGATCTTCATAGCTTCCTAATAGCTACCGGAGTTAAATTGTATTGAGTTCATAATTTGTGAAAAAGTGAGCGTGCTCCTATTTACCCCCTCTAGTCGCCTTTACGGTCCAACAAGTGGTATCGAGCCTGTTAGTTCAATCTTGATCTTAACCGTCACCAACTTTGGCGATGGATAAGTTTTCTACTAAACCGCATATCTTCGATGGGCACGACTATGCCTATTGGAAGAATCGTATGCGCGTTTTTCTTGAGAGCGAGGACAAGCTATTTGGGATGTTGTTAGAGCCTCACTGGTTATTCTGAAATTGCTACACTCGCTTCGCAATTCTTTTGGCTAACAACAATAAGGCTAAGAATCTTTTATATGGTGCACTTGGTAGACAAGAATATGATAGAATTTGCAATCTTTCAATCACATGAAATTTGGAACACTCTCGAAACATATCATGAGGGTTCGTCCCAAATCAAAAAGGTGCGCCAAACTGCTTACAAGCGTGAGTACAATAAATTCGAGATGCGCCTGAGAGAGCATCGATGACATTTTCACGCTTTAATAAAGTAATTAATCAAATGAAAGTCGTTGATATTGAATATTCTCAATCTGAAAATGCCACCCATCTCTTGGCCGCAATCAACACCAAGGAGTGGGAGATGAAAGCTATTGCTATAGAAGAAAATGTTGATCTTTCAAGTCTTACTTTAGAATTGCTTTATAGTAAACTCAAGACTCATGAAATTAAAAGAGTTGATCATCCTAAGAAAGATAATTTAGCTTTGGTAGCTGATCCTCTCAAAAGGCTTTTGATGACTCTTGTGAATCTTCTTCGGATTTTCATTTGCTTGTTTATCTGCTATACATGAAGAGGAGCTTGAAAGTATTCCTCAAAATGAGTTAGCTCTTCTAGCTAAGAAATTCACACGGCCTACAATAATGTGAGAAACAAAAGAGAGGTGGTCCAGTAACATGCTATGAATGTGGTGAGCTCAATCATATCCGCAAATTGCCCCAAGTCGAAAGGTAAGAGCAATCATAAGGAAGGAAAGCCGACTTGGAAGAAGCCTCCTTTCAACAAATCAAGGTATGAGGCAAATAAGCTTGTGAAGGCCGCCACGGGTCCTTGCCGCTTTGAGGATCAATCCTTGAGCGATGTGGATACCGGGAGTGAGGAGGACAAGGAGGAGGAGATCCTCAAGGTAAAAAGAAAGGGAAGGCCAAAGACTTCACGGCATGTGCTTCATGGTCGACACTGACGACATTGATGATAATGAGGTATCTTTTTCTTATGATGAGCTTTACGCTAAATATGATTCTATAGTTGAGCAATTGCTTAGTCAAGATGAAGCGCTTGAATTTGTTATGACAAAAATAAGAAATTAGAGTCAAAAATTAGCAAACCGAAAGTAGAGCTTAAAACTGCTAAGACTCTTGAACTCGATGAATGTTTATCTTGTCATGCTATGCATTCAAATTACCAAGTTACAATCTGCTCATAATATTTGTGTACAACAACTTGAGAATGCTAAATCTGAACTAAATGAAATTAAAAGTGCTCCTTGTGAAAAATGTTTAGAATCTAGTAAATTGATTGCTTTTGATGTTTTTGATTCTAGCCCTTGCACTTCATGCTTAGAAAAGAACGTGAAATCAAAGATATCTTAGAAGTCGCTAGAGTCAAATATGCTAAGCTTAAGGACAATATTGAAAATACTACTTGTGCTTCATGTTCCACTCTTAAGCTTGAAATTGCTTTGTATAAGGAAAAATCTATGGATAAAACTTGTGATTCTTGTGTTAACTTAAGAAAAGAAAATGCTTACCTTCATGATACATTAGAAAAATTTTCTAAAGGTAAGAAACAATTAAACATGATTCTTGACAAGTCTAAAACTCCTTATAAGAAGCAAGGTTTAGGATTCAATTCTTTTCAAGATAATTCAAACCCAAAAGTCATTCAAGTCTTGGAAAAAGGTTTAATTGAATTCAAAACCCAACCTGCAAAAACATCTTTTAAATCTGCAGGTTTTGCCCAACCTTGTATTAATTCAAATGGTGCGTCTTCTAGTGGTACCAAGTACCATTGCACTTATTGCAAAAAGGGTGGACATTTGATTGAATACTTGTTGGAGGTTGAAAAATGATAGGAAAAATTTTGATAGAATTTCATTCATGCAACCTAGAGCTTCTATGAGACATGGTAACACTGAAAAGAATAAACATGGATTAGGATTTTTATCTCATGCAAATCATTATGTTTCTAGACATTCTAATTCTAATGTGTATCAGACTAGCGGTCTCATCGCTGGTGGTCACCGGTCTGACCGTTTTGGTCACCGGCCGACCACAAAGACAAAGCCTGGCGACCGCCATGGACAGCTTCAAGTCTCATTTTAATTTAAACATTGCTCATAACCGAATGTTAAATGAAATCAAGGATAGTACTTGGTTTGTATACTCCTTGACGTGTGTCTCAAGATCGATTCCTAAATCTTGTTTATCTAATCCCGATTGAGACACATCGTTCTTTTACTCCTTGATTTTTAGGATTACCGCGAAAGGGGAAGAACACGTGGTTCGTTGACTCGGATGTTCACGCCACATGACCGGAACTCAAAATGGTTCACCTCTTTCACGCGAGCAACAGTGATGACTTCATCACCTTTGGAGATGATACACAAGGGCGAATTGAAGGAACAGGATCAATTAGGGTAAACAAAAATTCATTCTAAAAGATGTCGCTCTTGTGGACAAGCTTAGGTATAATCTTCTTTCTCGCTTCTCGACTTCTTGATGATGGTTATGAGACTGCTTTTAAGAAAAATGCTTGTCGTGTTCTTGATTCTACCGGTGAGCTTGTGTTTGGAATCTCTAGAGTTGGTAGAATTTTTGAGCCGATTTTTCGAATCTCTTCTCGGATCTCTTAAATGTTTGCTTACATCTTCTTCTCGATTTCGGCTTTGGCATCGACGCTTGGGGCACATTGGTTTTGATCATCCGACACGAGTTAGCAACCTTGATCTCATGAGAGGTTTGCCTAAGCTCAAAGTCATCAAAGATGTCAGATGTGCGCTTTGTAGGCATGGCAAACAAGTTGCCGCCACACCCTTCGTGACTATGGTTATGACCGACGGACCGTGACAGTTGCTTCATATGGATACCGTTGGTCCCGCTAGAGTCCCACGATCGGTGGGAAATGGTATATTCTTGTTATAGTTGATGATCTTTCTAGATATACTTGGGTGTTCTTTCTTACTTCAAAAGATGAAGCTTTTGGTTATTTTCATGACCTTGTTCTTCGCTTGGCTTCGAGCTTCTCGCTTTGAGAGCGATTCGCAGTGATAATGGCACGGAGTTCAAAAATGCTTCTTTGCTTCTTTTTGTGCCGAGCGTGGTATTGAGCATCGCTTCTCCTCTCCACACGCCCTCAACAAAATGGCGTGGTGGAAAGGAAGAATAGGACCTTGGTCGAAATGGCTAGGACGATGCTAGATGAGTATAACACACCGAGGAGATTTTGGGTCAAGCTATTGCTATCGCTTGCCATATTGCAAATCGTGTCTTTTGAGACCTTCTTTAGGCAAGACTCCTTATGAGCTTCGCTTTGGTAGAAAACCCTCTGCTTCGCATTTTCAGTTTTTGGATCAAAATGTTTTATCCTTAAGACAGGCAACTTAGATAAATTTGAGTCAAGAACTTTTGATGGGGTATTTCTGGGTTATCCTGCTCATTCGAGGGGTTTTCGAGTTTTTAATACTGAGACTAACATTATTCAGGAGACTTGTAATGTCACTTTTGATGAGACTAGCCCTGGAGCTAGATCAATTGCTACAGATGATTTACAGGTGACAGAGAGCATTTTTGTGGAGGAAGATGAGGACGAAGCTAATGTCATTCCCTCATCTGCTGCTGCCGAGGCACCCATATTGATACAAGAACCTGCTACGTCTACTTCACCTTCAGTTGAGGCTCCTGCTGCATCATCATCATCAGCAGTACCTGCGGAGGTCGAAGAAACGACATCTCACCCGGGCGCTCCACTTCGCATTCAGAGACAAAGATCCTCCTAATGTATAATAGGTAATCTACATGAGCGAGTCACTCGCTCCAGGTATAATGATCCAAATCTCTACTCTCATTCGGCTTTTGTTGCTTCTTTTGAACCCCGCGATATATCACATGCTTTATCTGATTCTAGCTGGGTAAATGCCATGCATGAGGAGTTAGAGAATTTTGAGAGAAACAAAGTTTGGAACCTAGTAGAACCTCCTAGTGGTCATAGTGTTATAGGAACCCGTTGGGTGTTTAAGAATAAACAAGGTGAGGATGGTTCTGTGGTTAGAAATAAGGCCAGATTGGTAGCTCAGGGTTTCAGCCAAGTTGAGGGGTTAGATTTTGATGAGACATTTGCTCCTGTTGCTAGACTAGAAGCCATTCGCATTCTGCTTGCATTTGCTGCATCAAAAGGTTTTAAATTATATCAGATGGATGTTAAAAGTGCCTTTTTAAATGGTTTCATAGATGAGGAAGTGTATGTTAAGCAACCCCCTGGTTTTGAGGATCCTAAATATCCAAATCGTGTTTTCAAGCTATCTAAAGCATTGTATGGTCTTAAACAAGCCCCTAGAGCCTGGTATGATAGACTTAAGACCTTCTTGCTTAAAAATAATTTTGAGATGGGTAAAGTGGATAAAACTCTATTTATTCTTAGGCGTGGAAATGACTTCTTGCTTGCTCAAATTTACGTGGATGATATTATTTTTGGTGGTTCCTCTAATGCTCTTGTTTCCACTTTTTCGACACTATGTCCGTGGAATTTGAGATGAGTATGATGGGAGAGCTTAATTACTTTTGGGACTTCAAATCAAGCAATGCAAGGAAGGAACTTTCATCCATCAAACGAAGTACACTAAAGATCTTCTCAAACGCTTCAACATGGGTGACTGCAAGCCAATTTCCACTCCCATGGCAACTTCGACTGTTTTGGATCCAGATGAGGAAGGAGAAGTCGTGGATCAACGCGAGTACCGCAAAGATGATCGGCTCCTTCTCGATTTGACGCCTCGAGACCGACATTCACTTCACTGTATGCCTTTGTGCAAGATTTCAGCGCCTCCGAGAACTTCCCATCGCCAAGCCGTTAAGCGCATATTCGGTATTTACACTCTACCCTCTTATATGGCATTTGGTATTCCCGCTCCTCACTTTGTCCATTAGAGGTTTTTCCGATTCGATTTTGCGGTCAGTTTGTTAGATAGGAAGAGTACCTCGTGCACTGTCACTTCCTAGGCACTTCTCTTGTATCTTGGTCTTCTAGGAAGCATTCTTCTTTGCATAATCCATCTTTGAAGCGGAGTATGTAGTCACTGCTAGTTGTCAGAGCTGATTTTGTGGATGACGTCTACTTTGAAAGATTCTGGGTTAAACTTTGCTAGTGTTCCTCTTTTCTGTGATAACACTTCTGCTATTAATATTGCTAAAAACCCAGTGCAACATTCTAGGACTAAGCACATAGACATTCGCTTTCACTTCCTTAAAGATCATGTTGAAAAAGGTGATATTGTGATGCACTTCAGAGAGTCCAAGCTCAATCGGCGATATTCTTACCAAGCCTTTAGATCAAACCGCATTTTCCTCCTTAAGAAGCGAGTTAGGGGTAATTTATCCTTATGGGTTGGTTTGAGGGGGAGTTTGATTTTTTTCTTATCTTTCCTTGTTCTTTTGATCTTTTATTGTTCTTTTTCTGAACTTAGTGATCGTTTCGAACTTTTTAGGTTTTTAGGTTCTTTAATTGCATCTCATTGTGTCATATTGCATTCATATGAAAATTACAACAAGTGGTTACAACAAATGGTATAAAAAAAATGCATTGTAATATAAGTGTTTCTGCTTATCTTTAAAAATTAATGAAGCTTTGCCTATTACCCTTTAGAGCTTTTTGTATTTCAATTCTTGCTCAATGTCATGTCTAGTTCTTTGACTTGCTAGAATTATCATGCTTTTACATGTGTAGCTAAGTCTTTGCTATATGAGCTAGAACCTTTTAAACAACTCAAACTAAGAAATTGCAACTTGTGAATGTTTTAGCGAGTTGCGCAATTAGTGCTCCTCTTGTGACATTGGCCCTGTCAGAATTGCTTTGTTAACTCTTTGATCTAAAATTGACCATTACTTGAGCTTTTGTGTTCTTGAGATTCTAAAAATGCTCTGTGAAAAATGAAAATTAAGATTGTCTTATGCTTAAATTGTGCCAAACTATTCTTACGAGACTGCTTGTCAAATGACATGAACTTGGAGATAGTTTGATGAACCGACGATCTCATGGGGACCGCTTGTCGAAATGACATGAACCTCAAGATTTGTCGCCTTGTAGAAGCTTAGAAAGAATTTGTGGATGGCTCCTAGTCCAGGATCTTCTTTACTAAGATATACCTTTAATCAACTTTTGGTCGAAGCTTAGGATGAGTTTGTGGATGGCTCCTAGTCCAGGATCTTGTCACTAAGTTAGATCATTAGTCAACTTCAATATTCAATGCAAATGAGAAAAATGTTGACAAATGGGCGCTTACAAAATATTGAGCAAAATGATTCAATACGGGACTTGATTGACTCTTAATGTGGTCTTTGTTAGATTTTTGATCTCACTTTGACATTTTGACATGGCCAATTTCACTTTAGGATCCTCGTTGATGAACTTGTTTGAATTTGAAGCGTTGCTTAAATTGATCAAATCTACTGCTTTACTTTTGAGCCTTTGTGCTTAGCTTTGATATATATGTCTTACCATGATCTTGCTAGCGCTGTCAGGCTTGATATGCTGTTTGTGCAATATTCGAGATACTAGCTTGTTCTTTTGGGTAATCTCCAAAGCTTCTTGTAATCAAAAATTGAAAAATACAAAAATTGAAGCCACTCCATTGCACTTCATGCATATTCCTCTTTATGCTTCTTTTGTTTCTGCTTCTTTCTTTATTCTCTATTTGTTATCCCTGGATGAGAGGAAGGCGTGATTCCTTGATGAATCCATTGTCAAAGGGGGAGAAGACGTGTTAATGAGAAGATTGGGGGAGAAGTTTATACAAAGGGGAGAAACTGAAATTTTGACTTTGGGAGAAGATGTGTAATATTTCTTTGCTACTCTTATTTGGAGAAGATGTGTTAATGAGAAGATTGGGGGAGAAGTTTATACAAAGGGGAGAAACTGAAAATTTGAAATTTGATGCTCATAGTGAGGGGGAGTTCTTGAGTTGCATTCTTATTGTCTTATTGAATATTCTGAACTTGAATTGCATTCTTTTATCCTCACAATGATCATAGGTTAATTGAACAATTGTTCTATCATATGGACCTTATGTGAGAATTTTGACCCTTTTCTGGAAATTAAAGTTTTTATGCTTATTTTTGCTTTGTCTCACATGCCTATACTATTCTGATGCCAGCTTGGTCATTTACATTGCTTTTTCTTGCTTATGGACCAAGTTGTGCCTTTGTGCTAAAAACCGCGAGTAAACTCGTTTTCAAACCTCTTACTTACATTTTTCGGATAATTGCCAATGTGTTCATCAAGGGGAGATTGTGGATCTCATGGGATATGCTCCAGATCTTAGGATGATGTGACAATTGGCAATGGCGTTTACGGTTTGTTGTTTCACGCGTTTTCGACAAAGTTACAGGCTTACTGCTCAGGGGCGGTCCGACCGGTCCTTGCACGGCGGTACGACCGGTCCCATATCGGCCGGACCGCCATCCGGGCGGCTCGGACCGCAATAACCAAAAGTGTTCAAATCGAGTGGGCCAAAAATAGGTGTTGTAGACAAGTAAGGGGATCCCAATGCACTTGGTCTCATGATTTTGGAGTCTCCAGTGAAAAGTTCTATTGGTTTAAAGTTTCCAGAAGGTTTCGGAATTTGGGAGCTTGAATTTCGCTAAGTCCTAAGGCGGTCCGACCGCTCACAGTGGAGCGGTCCGACCGCCATGGCGCGTCCGACCGCTCACCCGAGCGGTCGACCGGTTTCTACTTGAACGCCGCCAACTTCGTGGCGATGTTGTTTTGTTAGGTCAAAGTCATTGGTTTCATGGCATATGATTTGCATGATGCATGTTTTGAATAACATGGGTCAAGTTGTGAAGAACTTGTTCCCGAATTCGTGTTTGCTTGTCTATGGTTGTGCAGGATGCTTTGTGGTCAACGACGGTCAACGGCGAGGAGGATCGGGACTAGACTTGGAGAGTTGAGGTCCAGAACGATTGACGATGCCGGGTGAGGTCAACGACTCAAGCGTGACACAAGATGGACAAGGGTGACCTATTGGCGAATCCATGACGCATGGTGAAGCGGTTTAGGTCAAAAGGTTAAAGACGGCGCTTCGCGAAGCGTGCGTGTGTGACCCATTTGTTAGTGGGCCTTAACGGGAGCCCAATAGAGTCAAACTCTAGGAGTCTAGGCCTCCACTATAAATAGGAGGAGATGGTGGCTGCACCTCTCTCTCTCTCGCCTTTTTATGTTTCAAAACCCTAATTGTCTTTAGGGGAGTTGAGGTGGGGGCTAGGGCTCTTGATGGTTTGTGGTGAATTTCGTGATCCTTGATTGTCTCATCGATCCATGATGGTGTGGATGTAATCCACTTCAATCACGAAATCAATCTATGCAAGGTTTGCTTGAGATAAGTCTCTTTTCGTTCTTGCTTTCAATTTGGTGATTTTAGGCTTTCTTTGATCCGCGAGTTTGTGATTGATTCTTTCAGTGAATTAGCTTGCTGTGATATGTGTGAATCTATCTAGCATCATCTTGATCATCAATCTCTCACGAACAAGCTTTAGGATCAAGTTTTCGTTCTTGCCCGCTTTAGACCTTCGTTAATCAATTGACAATTGCTCAAGATCGCTCCAAGAATTATCATAATATTCGATTGAATAGGTCCTCAATAGCATATAGAAGGTGTGTGCAAAGTTTCATAAAGATTGGAGTTGAGAATCAAAAGTTTCACCTAATTGCAACTTCGCCATCGGCCGATTTTATCGCTGCAGATCGGTTCGAGTTGGCCGGTCGGATCGCCATTCATCATCACCGGTCGATCGATTTTGAGCGGTCCGACCGCCAAAGACAACGCCGGTCCGACCGCCGCAATCGGTCCGACCGGTTGAGTATAACGGTCGATCGCCTGTCTTTGTGAGTCTTGGGAATCTTAGTTGATTTTGTTATATTGCTTAGGGTTTAATTGGATTCAATACTAGTCTTCCATTTGTCTCGGTATATTGATCTTCATAGCTTCCTAATAGCTACTGGAGTTAAATTGTATTGAGTTCATAATTTGTGAAAAAGTGAGCGTGCTCCTATTCACCCCCCCCTCTAGTCGCCTTTACGGTCCAACAATACATGTCTCGAAGACACGGGTTATTTCGTTTGTGATGCTAGGGTCAATTGGTGACTAAGCATTACAAGCCCAATAAACCGGGGTCCTCACAAGGATGATCAGGACTAGGCTTGGAGAGCTGAGGTCCAGAACGATCGACAATGCCGGGTGAGGTCAATATACTCAAGCATGGTGCAAGATGGACAAGGGAGATCTATTAGCTAATCTGAGGCGCAAGATGGAGCAAGGTGTAGCTAGTTGGGTCAAAGGGAGATAAAGACAACGTATTAAAATGCATGCGTAAGTGTCCCGTTTGTTTTGGGCCTTAACGGGAGCCCAATAGGATCAAATTTTTAGAAGGTCTAAGCCTCTACTATAAATAGGAGAGGGAGGTGGCTGCACCTCCGCTTCGTCTCTTTTGCTATTTTGTAAATCCTAATTTTCTTAAGGAGAGCTTTTGTGGAGGCTTGGGTTCTTGATGTTTTGATGTGATTTTTGTGCTCTTGGATTGAGCATTGTTCTCCATTGATGGAGTGGCTATAAGCCCAGATCATATCAGTCAATCAAAGGATAGTTTGATCAATGTTTTGTCTCATTGCGTTCTCTCTCTATATTTGATGATTTTCGGTCTTTCTTTGATCCGCGAGTTTTTGATTGAATTCTTCACGTGATCTAGCCAGCTGTGATGTGTGGGAACCTATATAGGATCATCTTGATCATCAATCACCCACGAGCAAGATATTGGATCAAGTTTTTGTTTTGACCCAGTTTTGAACCCTTCTTTGATCAAATAAAAAAAATATCTTTATTCTTCCAAGAATTATCATAATCTTCGATCGGAATAGGTCTCTGATATCATAGAGAAGGTGTGATCCAAGTTTCATCAAGTTTGGATTAGTAGATCAAAAGTTTCGTCTAATTTCATCTTCGTCATCGGGGCTGATCTGTTCTGTTCTGGAGGCCGGCGGTCAGACCGCTCGTGGCCACCGGTCATAGTGGTCGGAAATCAGTCCGACCGTCCTTGAGCCAAATGTCCGACCGGCAGTACACTGAGATTTGTTATCTTGTGTTTGATCTTTTGTAGTATTGCTTAGGAGTGTTTATTGGATTCAATATTAGTCTTCATTTGATCGATATATCGATCTTCATAGCTCCCATAGCTACTGGAGTGAAATTGTGTTGAATCCATTACTTGTGAAAAAGTAAGCATGCTCCTATTCACCCCCCTCTAGTCGCCTTTTCGGTCCAACAAGAAGAGATTGAGAATAATGAATATGAATATGAATCAAGTGATGATGAAATTAATTTAATAAATGAATTAGCAGGTTTAAAGGTTGAAATGATGGATCAAGTAAACTGTGAACATGATTGGTTTAAAGGAAAAGGAGATTATAATATAAAATGTGTTTTCTGCATATATTATATGTAACACCCCAGCCCAACAATGAGCCTAGGATGCCACTAAACTATACTAATCATTTAATTTACATATGTAATACTCTGATTTATTATAAGAAAGAAAGCTCTCAAAAGAGAAATTAGACATAAGAAAAAAAGGATTTATGTAGTTTTTCGGCAACCTAGGCCTAGGGCCTTGGCCCAGGAGGCCCATGAGGGGCCGGGCACGTATAAAAGGAGGGAGAAATCCCTAATTCTACTGTAGCTACAGTGAACACTGCCACTGTAGCAGCCCCCCCTCCATGTTGCTCTACCAAGATGAGGAGATGATGAGAAAGGAGGGAGAGGAAGGAAGAAGAAAGGAAGAGGAAGAAAGGGAGAAGGAAGAAAGGGGAGGAAGGAAGAGGAGAGGAAGGGCATGTTCACGCAGTGATACTTCGATCTCCAGTGGTTCGTCAAGGGTAAAATCGATCCCCGATCGCTTGGTAGATTAATCGATTTGTTTTGATGCTGTCAGTAGTAGACCGGTTTGGTACAACAGCGTTGGTCGTTGGGTTTGGGTAGGTTACGTGTATTTTCTGGTCTGGTCGTCTCTTAGAAAGTTGTAGTGCTTGTCCTTAGCTTTCTATAGATAACTCCATTTGGAGTTTCGGTTTATGAGTTATGATGGTTTCTTTGCGACTATTCAGAAGGGCTGACGAGGATTAACAGTCACTTTGTGTGGCTAATATGATTTTGTTATAGGTAGAATCAGAAAGTTCACCTAACATGAAAGTTGTAGGCAATCCTTTAAACTTTCCAGAATGGTAGAGAACTTGTTTTTGGATCAGCCAATCAAAAGATACGAATTTTCTTCTACCGCTGTATTTCTGACTGGCAGATTGTAGGAACAGAAATTTCACCTGATCATTAGATTTATTAGAAGGCCGAATCATAGGACCTTGCCAACTAGGTTATCGTAGACAGTTTTGTCGTGTTTCCAGAGAGTCCAAGATCACTCCGTTCCGAGTTTTGTAGTAAAAGTTGTTATTTATTTTGTACTTACTGTCCAGATTGTGGTCCTGTTAGATTATTGGTTTATATGAGTAGATCAACTTTGTAATCCTTGGGTTTGGATGCTACGATTATATGGTTTGAGCGAGGTCCTGTTCATGTGGTTTCTCATTCAAATATATTTAATTTGTGTGGGAGGGGGAAATTCGAGTGTAGCAGCTTCTGTCTTGCCTCATAACGCTTCGCAGAGCGAAAGGCAAGTACATCTTAATTATTATGTTGATGAATGATGAGTGCTTGTCTTCATACTGTTATTTCTATGATCCATGATTACATTCGATGCTTCATGTTCCTTTCATATCCATTAATACATGTTAAAAGAGATGATGTCTTTTATTATTCATGATTCATTCCATTCATTCATTTGTTCATGTTTCTTCCACGGGAGTGGGAAATAAAGACTCATCAATTCCAGTATGGGCACGTAAGACCCCACCATTCCAATGTGGACAGATTTAGATCCCCGTATGAAACGTTCTTCATACGGGCCTTGGATCCCTGCATTTTGTTAAATGCGGGCCTAAGTGAACGCCGACGGGTGTGTCACTAGCTATACCGGTATAAGCAGAAGTGTAGTTCATTCATTCCTATGTTCCTGTCAGTTCTATTTTCATATTCTTAATGATATTGTATTGTTAATGTTTAGTGTAGTTCATATTATTCTTTATACTTGCTGAGTCTCGGACTCATTCTTGCCTTTGTTGTTTATTTTAGATGATCGTTGATGATGGCTATTGGGGGGAATAAACACACATAAATCATTCACTTCACCATATTCGAGTTTCAATAATATGATTTGGTTCCTGTCACTCATTCGTTAATTGATGAACTGTAATAAATAAAGTTAGATGTGGTTGATATCTCTCTCCATGTTATGGTTGCTTAAGTACTGCTTGTGGTCCTTGATCATCCCTTTGTTATAATTATTTGGATTCAGTCTTTATTCCTGCCATTGTACTATTAAAGTTTGATCTCTTTGTGTCCTTAGATGAGATATAGTTTAAATTCTTCCGCTTGATGGTTATATGTTAGGTTATTTATGTGACATCTTGGCTTCCGAATAGCCTGGGTGTTACAACACCACTTACTATAAAATTTCAGCAAGCATATCAACGATGAAACCCATCCACAGGTCACAATAACGCAAGCATAATACTATGATAATCATAGAAAATTTAGTCATAGGAGCATAGCAAGATAATAAACCATGATTAGCTCAAAACCAAGCAACTAAGGTTATTCAATACCATTGTGTCCTAGATATAAATCATCATATTATATTAAGAGTTTCTCATGTCCAATGAATCAACTAATTGTTGTAGTGAATGATTCCAAGTGCGCTAGCCCTATAACACCCTGGCTATTCGGAAGTCAAAATGCTACCTAAAAGATCTAACAAACAACTACACTTCTGAAGTATTTTAAACAATAACTCATATAATGCCAGAAAGGAATCATCATGCATTAAAACCACAGCAGGACTAAAGACTAAATTCATTAGTGTATAAACAGGAAGTGATTAAGGACCACTAATAGCACTTAAATAAACATATCATGGAGAGAAATATAAACTAATCTTAACTTTATTTATTACAGTTCCTCAATTAACGAATGGAAGACATAAATGAAACTTATTATTGAAGAATAAAAATATGGTGAACTGAGTGAAAAGTGCTTGTCTACTCCCACCCAACGTAGCCATCATCAACGATCACCTAAATAAATAAACAAAACAAGAATGAGTCGAGACTCAGCAAGTACAATAATTAAGTGATCATACAAAATTATGAACAAGTCAACCACAATACGAATTATGAACATATTACTCAAAGCTTATGTGGATGGATGGAATGGATGGATGCATTGAAAGGGATGGATTGCACACATGCTCATACTGGTATAGCGAGTGACACACTGTCGGTGTTCACCTAAGCCCATACTTAACAAAGTCCGGGGATCCAATTACCGTATGAAGAACGTTTCATACGGGTGTCCAAAATTTCCCACATTGGAATGGTGAGTCTTACGTGTCCATACTGGAGTTGATGGGTCTTTACAAATCCACTCCCGTGGTTGGAACATGAATAACGCATGAATGGAATGAAACATATGCAATCAATGTCACAACTTTCTTCCACATGGATTACCAATTAAGAACGGAATATATAACATGTAATATGAACATAGAACACAAGATTAACAGTACATCAACAATCATTCAACTGAAATCAATATATATTAACACATTGTACTTGCCTTCCGCGATGTGACGCGCTAGGAGGAAACCAAGGTACTCCTACACTCGCCGCCTCGCCGCCTACACAATTATGTACTCGAAATAAGAACAACATGATACCGGACAAAACTACCGATGATCTATAATAACTCTCTGGCTATATAGTACAACGAATAGACCCCAAAACTAAAATCAGACAATTCAGCCACCTGAAATGACACCGGACAGTGGCACGGAAAAATTCATATATATTGATCTAGGACTCAGAACGAGGTGAGTCCAGTGCCCAAAGAAACTTAACAAGCAAACCTACAAAACTCTAGTTTACAAGATTTCTTGATTCGACCAAAATAATTAACTAAACAGTAGGTGAAGGTGCTTGATGAAATATATGCAGCATTTAACGTAACAAAGAAATAAGAACATAACATAACTTTTGATATATAAATCCAATTACGCCTTCTTTATCAACTGAAAGCTGATGAAATTATCTACATAAATTGTTTTGGGTTACAAATATGAATCTGAACCTAACCAAATCATATTTCATTAAACAACTTTATTGACAATTCTCGTCAGGTTTCTCTTTAGGAAAGAATCTATCATAACTTTTGAACCGTAGATCGGAATCTGGTGATCTTGGTGAGTATGGAAAGCTTAGAACCGTCGCTACAAATATCTAGACGGTGAAAACCTCTAGATCGGCCTCCAAGATGCCGAAACCGGGCGCGCAACAGATTGGACAGAATAGATCTACTAGGGATAGATTTTGTTCCAACCAAATTTAATCGAATTCGTATCTACCAATATGTCAAACGACCAAGAACAACTATTGTTACCCTTGATGATCCCAGGGAGGCGATGAACGAGCGCTTGGTGAAGACGATCCCCCTTCTACCCTCTTCTTCCTTCTCTTGGCTGGCCACCACACGCAAGAACCGACGCCTGGGGACAGCAGCAGGAGGGATCGACAGGAGCACTCGACGTCGAGGGAGGGTTGGCAGCAGGGGAGGCGGCAAGATGGGGAGGGAGGCCGGCGGCTTGGGGGTGGGAAGAGGGGAGTGGGGTGGCTACGGTTGGGGGGAGGCGCCCCCCGTTTGGCCGGCTGCCCCTTCCCTCTTGGGCCTTCTGGGTCGCGGCCCGCGGCCCAAGTTGGCGAAGAAAAGCAGAAAACGCCCCGCTGAAACTGGAAATTCCAATTCTTTATTTGTCTTTTCCCTCCCCGGCTTCTTTTCTATTTACCGATTCGATTCCGGGGTATTACAAACCCTTCCCGAGTCAAACGTCATCAGCAGTCACCTAAAAACAACAATAGAGCAAGAATGAGTCCAAGACTCAACAAATACATAATAAAGCTATAAACAATAGTTTATCAACCATAATCAAAGTTATCATCACCATCTATCTATTCAATGCCATTCTCATTCTCAAACAATCAAGCCATATTTCATATAGGTAAAGTTGCGCATCTTAACAATTTACTCACATGCGAATGGACCATTATGCTCATGCTCATATGCATCTCATCAACTGATACTGGTATAGCGGAGTGTTCACCTGTCGATGACACACTCTATCCTTCACTTCCGTGAAGTCCCCACCGAAGTATAATTTTATCTAGAGCACTCCGGACTAGTCATGTATCTTTCTCACCGATCTCACCGGAATAGTTACATGACTTTCTCACCGGCCTAGCTCATGCAACTCCTGTCATGATGAATGTAAATGATGCAACATCTTTAACTATTCATCAACATAATTCATCTCATTAACTCAATATCTCATTCTCGTTAACTCAATATTATAATCTCATTCTGTAATACCCCGGTCTGCTCGTAGTGTGGCCCATGTGGCCCATGAGGAGTTGTGTGGTGGGATTAGTCCCACATTGCTTGTCTCAAGTGAGTTGTAGTAGTATATAATGCCTGTTGGATCCAAACGTAGCACCTCCGGGTTAACCCTTTTACACGAAGCGAGGACGAAAGTGTAAGTGAGGTGCTATGTGTAGGCGGGTCCGCCCCACGGTGGGCTGGGCATTGAGCCGAATTTGGGTCAGGGTGTTACAGTTGGTATCAGAGCGGGCTTCAGGTCCGTGGTGAATAGATTAATAACTTAGTAACACCCTGACTATAAGGAAGTCAAGATGTCACCTACAATCACTACTCTTCAAATGTATAACATCAAATCGCATGATAAGATGAAGCAAGTATTAGGAATATATGGAAACAAGTATTCATCCTCAAGTCTTAATCAACGAAATGGAAGAAAACAATTCAGAAAGATAAGGTAGTCAAGGCCATGATGGCTTATTACAATGCAACACAAGTCATAATTAACGACAGTAAAAGTCCTCAAATGGTTTGATATATGATAGT
Organism: Hsuehochloa calcarea; assembly: GCA_036346395.1. Taxonomy (NCBI): domain Eukaryota; kingdom Viridiplantae; phylum Streptophyta; class Magnoliopsida; order Poales; family Poaceae; genus Hsuehochloa; species Hsuehochloa calcarea. The sequence goes on along the minus strand of CM070604.1, from coordinate 12,660,913 downwards.
GAGTGCAACGTGATGATCTACCCTCCACAGGATCATTCTTCCTTGTCAATTACCTAAATAAGACAATAAAGCAAGAATGAGCCAAAGACTCAGCAAGCAACTGTATGTAACAATCAAACATACAATGAGCAATATATCACAAACATAATTTGAACAATTACTGGAAACAAATTTATGAATGGATGAAGTGGAATGGTGCATTGAAGGAAATGGACATATTGCTGCATATACCGGTATAGCGAGTGAATCACCCGTCGGTGTTCACTTAAAGTAATCGTATGAAGAACGTTTCATACGATCATTCAACGTGGCCCACATTGGAATGGTGGACTCACGTAACGTGGCCCACATTGGAATGGTGGACTCACGTACCCATCTTGGAATTGATGGGATTTCAAGTGCCCATACTGGAATTGATGGGTCTTACCAAAATAATGTATGCATGTCATGATGATCCCATGTCAATATTGAATAGTACTCATAAATGAAAAGAACACATGGCATTCATCTACAAATACGAACAAATGTAAGCATTCATTCACACAACATACATGACATCAATCAATGAATACAAATTACTTGTCTGCCGCGCTGCAACGGGTTGGGAGGTAATTGAGATACCCCTCCACTCACCGCTTCACCGCCTACAATATAAAATAATGGAAATGAGGGCAAGCGAGTATGGAAATGCTACACGTGTCCTCCCTCAATCTCTAACCAAACTAACCAAATAAAAGTTCAATTTGATCAATTTACCCAACCATTTCAATTATCCCTAATCTGGCAGTTTTACTAGAAAATTCACCAATAAAAAACCGTAAGTCCAAAAGACCTGAAACCAGTGCTCAAATTTTCTTAACTTAACTGGCTACAAAACTCTAGTTGATGGTAAACTCTAATTCGGCCAATACAGAGGTCTAACCAACCAATGAAAAACTACAACTGCAGTCTGCCCAGAATTCAGAACAGCCCTAAAGAAAATGCTCTAACTTTTAAACCACTGATCCAAATAAAGTGATTTTTATCAGCCTGGAAACATGGTGAAATTATCTTTAAAAACCTAGTGGGGTGGCCGACCTGATTCTGACTCTAACTAGATCAAAACCTAGGTGCAACCGACTATACCCAGCAGTTCTGACAGACAGACCAGCACGTAGTAAAACAGTCATAACTTTTAAACTACTGGGTGAAAATTCGTGATCCAGGTGCCAAAAGAAAGCTAATGAAATAAGGAACAAAACTATAGAAGGCAAAAACCTCCAATTCTACATCTAAGGCACCCAAAACCGAGTTGCAACAATCTGTACAGAACCGATCTACTAACAGAGATTACGCGATACTACCAAAATCAATGAATCGACAACTCTAACGCAATCAAACAGCGATGGGGTCTCTCGTTACCCTTGTAGACCCGAAGAACGACGAGGATCAACTTCCCGAAGACTTCCCCTCTCCTTCTTTGGCCAGCCCCAAAACAGCAACCCCGCGGAAGCCCGGCGAAGGAAGAACCAAGGTGAAGACGTGGAGGATCGGGGTGCAGCTCAGAGAACACCAATGGCGGCCACCACCGGAGGAGGAGGCGCCTAGGAGGAGGTGCTGCGCCGTGAGGAAGGGGAGGGGGAAAGGAGGTGGCGGCTTGGGGGAGGGAGGAGGAGGCCTTAGGGGGTGGCCCATGAGGGGGCTGGCCAAAGGGGGGGTATCTCTCCCCCCTAAACCCTAAAACCCCTTCCCCCTTCCCCTTTTCCCCTCCCCAAGCCGCCACCCCTCCTCCCCTCTCCAACCGGCCGCCACCTCCTCCCTGCAGTGCAGCGCTTTTGTTCATCAGATTTGGGTAAGTTCCGTACGTTTTCTGATCTTCTCACCTCTTAGAAAGTTGTAGCCCTTGGTCTTAGCTTTCTTTTGGCACCGAGATCATCCGATTTAGAGTTACGGTTTAGGAGATATGGAAGTTTTACCGCGACTGTCCAGGAGAGCTAACGTGATTTGGCAGATTTTCTTGTCGGGCCATTATGATTTACTTAGAGGCCGAATCTGGTATTTTCGTATTCTAGAGTTTTGTTCCTTATGTCGTTATCTTTCTTTTGGCACTGAGATCACTTGATTCCACCTTACGGTTTAGGAGCTATGAATTTTTAATCGTGCGCTGTCCTGTCTGCCTGAGAATTTGGAACTGTCGGTTTTCCCCTCAGTTTTGATCTAGTTAGAGTCCGATTCAGAACTTCCACCCAACTAGGTTTTCGTAGCCCTTGAAATTATCTTTCCGAGTTGATAAAGATCATCTCAATTGGATCTGTAGATTAAAAGTTATGCCATTTTCTTTACCACTGTTCTGAAATCTGGGCAGATATCTGTTAGTGTTTTCAACTGTTGTTTAGGCCACTGTTTTGGCCGAATCGAAGGATTCCACCAACTAGAGTTTCGTAGCCTGTTACGTTAAGAGTATTTGAGCACTGGTTTCAAGTCATTCGGAGTTATAGATATTTAATTATGATTTTTCTCGTACTGCTGATCAGAAGGGCTGATATTGGCTGATTAGTTAATTCGTTATTTTGAGTTTTTTGTTACGTTGATTAGATAGAGGGTTATGGTAAAACGCTTGTAGCCTCGTCATGTCTTGTTATTCTTATTTTGAATAAATATTTGTGTAGGCGGCGGGCGGAGTGGAGAAATTGCATCGTTGCCTCCTAACTCGTCCACAGTACGGAAGGCAAGTACATGGTAGAGTGGTGAACAATGGGTTGTTCACCATGATCATTGTTATTACTTATCATGCTATTTATTATGCTTTTGTTCAGCTTATTCTTATACATGATATTGATGACCTTGAGTGAATGAGATTATGATATTGAGATAATGAGGAGGAGATATTGAGTTAATGAGATGGAATATGTTGATGAATAAATAAAGATGTTGCATCATTTACATTCATCATGACAGGGATTGCATGAGCCAGGTCGGTGAGAAAGTCATGTAACTATTCCGGTGAGGTCGGTGAGAAAGATACATGACTAGTCCGAGAGCTCTAGATAAAATCCTACTTTGGTGGGGACTTCACGGAGTGAAGGATAGAGTGTGTCATCGACGGTGAACACTCCGCTATATCGGTATCAGCTGATGAGATGCATATGAGCATGAGCATGTTGGTGCATTCGCATATCTAAGTAAATTGTTAAATTGTGCAACTTTAACTATATGGAATATGGCTTGTTTGTTTGAGAATGACAATGGCATTAACTAAATGGATGATGCTGATAACTTTGATTTTGGTTAATAAACTATTGTTTATGCCTTTATTATGTATTTGCTGAGTCTTGGACTCATTCTTGCTCTATTGTTGTTTTTAGGTGACCAAGGATGACGTTTTATTCGGAAGGGCTAGCGACTTGGAATCATGCACTTCACCCAATTATTTGATTCATTGGACATGAGAAACTTTTAGAATAACATGAATATTTATATCTAGGACATGATGGTATTGAATAACCATAGATACTTGGTTTATGTTAATCTTCGTTTATTATTTTGCTATGCTCCTAGGTCTAATTTATTTATGATTGTCATAGTGTTATGCTTGTGTTAATGCGACCCGTGGATGGGTTTTAATGTTGTTATGCTTGCTGAAATTTCACAAGTGTGTTGGTGTATAATAGATGATAAGAGTAGTTTGGTGGCATTCCGTGCTCGATGTTGGGTGAGGTGTTACTGCTTGGTATCGAGCATCAACCTTCACGCATGGGCGCGGGGAGCGATGGGGGCATATGGCGCATGGCGCATGTGGGCCCGGAGTGGACACGTGGCATGGCATATGTGCCAAGACCGACGCACTGACGTGTACCGAGGGGTGGTTCGGGCATTTGCCACAGATGCGGTATGTCGCCGAGGGCGCCACCCCTTGAGGGGTGAATGTAATACCCGGTGCGCTCGTAGTGTGGCCCATGTGGCCCATGAGGAGTTGTGTGGTGGGATTAGTCCCACATTGCTTGTCTCAAGTGAGTTGTAGTAGTATATAATGCCTGTTGATCCAAACGTAGCACCTCCGGTTAACCCTTTTACACGGCGAGGACGAAAGTGTAAGTGAGGTGCTATGTGTAGGCGGTCCGCCCACGGTGCAATGGGCATTGAGCCAATTTGGGTCGAGGTGTTACAGCTGGTATCGAGCGGGCTTGTGTCCGTGGTGAATAGATTAATAACTTAGTTAACCTAAAATTGCTAAAACTTGTTTTAGGACTTGTAAAATAAACCAAAATTTGATAATGGTTAATTAACTTAAAATTTTGACACACTGGTGCACAGTAGGATGGGAATGGGATGAGTATCGCATTTACACTTCCGTTATGTTGTATTGATGATTTATGTTATGAATTGGTTCTGACTACTTATGATTTGATTATGTGATTGCTACGGATCATGATAGTCGAGAGGTAGAGATTGAGGTTGTGGCCATAGGCATGGCCAAGTTATATCATCGTTGGTTGTATGATAGTGGTGAAGTGTTTACATCGGGTAACTTAGTTACAGGTGTTAAGGTTATGTTTCTTTAGAAAAGTTGTTTTCTTCCTTGAGTTTGAATTTGATTATTCCTGTTATAGTTGCGGTTGATGAATTTTCTTGGTTAGTATTTACAATGCAGTTGATGTATTTTCATTGGTCTTTGTTGGTTATATTAAGTTATTATTTGTTCTCCTGACTGTTGATCTGTTGTTGTTTCTTGTGAACGTCGTTAATTTGCAATGTTGATCTTTTCACGAGAGATCTGCCTTTCTTGTTGGGAAAAAATGACTCATTTGATAGCTTGGTATTTTGGATAACGAAAGTTTTCTTTTTCAAGTCCTTTAACATGTGGAAGCTTTGACCCAATGTATTTCTTTTGGGTATTTTGAATATTGAAGTTGAATGCTTCTCTGTTATAAAATAAAATATTAAAACCCTTTAGCGATGTCTTGTTGTGGTTAAGTTAAAGGTTGTAATTAAATAAATTAATGGATGTGGTATGGGTTATCAAGTTGGGTCTGTAGTGTGGTGTATAATCAATCTTAACCAAGAACCTTGGAAGGAAAGTTGATTAACTTGATGGTGTCATGTGGTAGTTCTTGATGAACTATGATTAATAGTATGGCTATACCTAATTGGATTAAAAGGAGTTATTAAGAATTGTAGAACATTGATGACCGGTATGATCATTAAAATTATTTAGTTTTGCTAAACTTGTTGGATTAGTTGGTCTCAGTGGATTAATCTTACTGTGTGGGAAGGAAAACATGGGGAGATGCTAGATTATTACTATAGTGGATATTAATCTTAGAGTTATCTTATCTGTAGATACTAGATGATTTTATGTTATGGAAGGAGTTTCTAGATAGTTATTTTAACTAGAATAATTGGACGAATTTGGTTGCAGAGTTGTTGAGACTTTTTGATCGATGGAAGGCTATGATTTTGGAAGTTTTGTCGGGATTTTGCACCGAAATATGAATATGAGGATGGACAGTTGAACATATATTTGTGATTGTTCATGTGATTTGAAAAGGAAAGTAGGTAGCATCTAGATTTCTTGATGAAGCCAGTTGATAGCAACAGTGGTTGGAGTGCAACAATTGTGTGTTGACGTTTGGTGTTGAGCATCTATAAGAGTTGAACTGTGAGATTTAATTGGTGGCCTATGCTTTCAAGATAGTGGAATTGTCAGACGATAGCATGTCCATAATGAAAGGGTTTTGGTATAACATTTTGATTTATGTAGTAGATCTCTGCTAAAATAAAGTTGTTGTTGTAGTAGTTTGTAAACTTTTGCTAGACTCTCGATTTGAGGACGAGATGATAAAGTAGTATGAAACAATTTGGTGAGTTTTTAGAGAGCTGTACAATGGAAGGGTAGACTATGATGAATTTTTGTTAACAGTGTATTATTCTGGATGTTAGTAAGATTATCAGCAATAGATTGGTAGTGTGTTGTCGATTCTTATAGAAAGAAGGTAATTTGATCGTCACTCGTGGCATCGCTCAAATAAAATTTTTTCAAGTTTTGCATCCGTGATCTTTTGTAGTTCATGGTTTATGTAGTAGCTGGGATTGGATTGAGCAAGTGGCTTGTTGGAAAGCTTTATTGGTTCTTAAGTGATTCATGTGATTTGGTCTTACAACTTTTCTTGTTTGAGTGGGCAACGTGACGTTATAATTAAAAAGAATTACTTTCTTTGTTAAAGAAAGAGTGAAGTAGAAGTATTCGAGATCGAAGTCAAGTTTTGTAACTCGCAGTTTACTTGAAGTGTGACTAAACTTTCTATTTTTGCCCCATAGGAGTTTCTCGATTTTCAAAAGTGGTGCTTTGTTTTATTTGAGATTTCATATTCTCTTTTTGTGGGACTTGTGACCTCAATTGTGGTCTCCGCTTTTGCTTTCCCGAGATCCTTGTTATTTGTCTATTTCTCCCGGTCTTATGTTTGTTGCGAAAAGAAAATATTTTTTTCCCGGGTGCTGAAAAAAAAAAAATTATTTGCCACTTCATCAATTTGTTTTACAAAATCTTATGGGGTATACAGTGGCATGCGGTTAGTAGTGGTCAAGTATATGTTGATGTGAGACCTGATGTTGTAAGTTATTTCAAGAGCATTGGAGGAAGAATTAAGTTTGTGATATAAATCTTGTAGAGAATTGGATTCAAAAGGAATGATGGTCATTGATGTAAAACTGATTATGTTGTTACAACTAGTAAAACCAATAGTGAATTGTAATTCAAGAACCCTTGTTCATGTCGGTGGAATATTGAAATATTCAAAAGTTTGGAACTTGGTCAATTAGTTAGAGTCTTGCGAATGTGTATGTTGCGGTCGTGTGGGTGAAATGGAATAGTGTGGTTTAGTGGGTTCAATTTTGGTGAAGCTAATCACATTAGGCAGTTACTTGATTAGTGAGGAATGTTGATATTAATGATTGAGGATATTGTTTGGATTCCAGGAATTTTAGTTATCCGATCAAAGAATTTCCTATCAAGTATACCGGAGTTCATTGTAAGAGTCTTAGAGGTTGAATCTGGGCTTTACATTTTTATGCTAGACCTTTGGTCACACAATGAGTGTGTGTAAAGAAAGTGGAATAACAGAGTTTCCTGAGCAGTGGAATGATCATTGATAGAACCTTTCTGATGTAGTACATGAGCATGTGTACTGAGGATTCTGAGTTGTTCTTGAAAATTAGAGGTAATGTGATTGTGTGGGATCTGTTTTGTGGCGCTTTGGGTGCCTTCAATCAAATTAATGTTGATTAGTAGAATGAGCTTCCTAGAGTAATTGGAGGATTCAATGGAGCCTCTTCACAATGGTGTTAATGATGTATTTCAGTTTGAGCATAATTTGAGGGTGTTCAATTAAAAGGTTTAAGCTCATGTGGTATGCGATGAATTCGAATTCCAAGGTTCGAGAGAAGTTTTACTCCTAAAAGAGAAACTGAGGAAAAGGATGTTTCCTCGGTTAGTCAAGCGTTTTCCTGATTTCGTTTGAGTTATGTGTTCTTGACTGTTGTTTTCCGTAATCTGAGTTGGCGTTGTGTTGGCATGTCTGATTCATTTTAATTCAGACAAACCAAAAGAAGTATTTGATTTGGGCATTCGAGTGGTTTCTTCTTTGGCTGTCGTGGTGTTCATTCGTAAACTGCCTATTTAGAAAATGGATTTGTTTTCGTGTTGAAATGTCAAATTTTGGGATTTAACCTTTTGGTGGAGAGTTAGCATCGCGTGGATGCGATGAGGACTCTCTAGTTCCAGCTGGATTCTCTTGGTTTCGAAAATTTCAGAAATTTGAAAGTTGGCTTATCGCGTTGACCGTCTCGGGTCCTTATGCGGCACGCATCGCTTGGTGTGCTCGAGTGTTAAGTGAGTAATCGAGCAATTCCAAGCTTGGGATATCGTTATTTCATTCCATTGCAGTTTCTTTCGAAGATCGGTGAGTAGATTCGGGTCGAATCTGTTTAAGGGGGTAGAATGTAATACCCAAAAAGTAAATCGTGTACTAGAAGAAGTTTCGAAGAAGGAGCTAATGGGAAAATCTGAATCGCTTTTTCTTCTTGGGGTTTTCGTGTTTTTCAGCAACCTGGACTCGGGCCTCACCGGGGTGGCCCATGAGGGGCTGGCCAAAGGGGGTATCTCTCCCTAAACCCTAAAACCCCTTCCCTTCCCTTTTCCCTCCCCAAGCCGCCACCCCTCCTCCCCCTCTCCAACCGGCCGCCACCCTCCTCCCTGCAGTGCAGCGCTTTTGTTCATCAGATTTGGGTAAGTTCCGTACGTTTTCTGATCTTCTCACCTCTTAGAAAGTTGTAGCCCTTGGTCTTAGCTTTCTTTTGGCACCGAGATCATCCGATTTGGAGTTACGGTTTAGGAGATATGGAAGTTTTACCGCGACTGTCCAGGAGAGCTAACGTGATTTGGCAGATTTTCTTGTCGGGCCATTATGATTTACTTAGAGGCCGAATCTGGTATTTTCGTATTCTAGAGTTTTGTTCCTTATATCGTTATCTTTCTTTTGGCACTGAGATCACTTGATTCCACCTTACGGTTTAGGAGCTATGAATTTTTAATCGTGCGCTGTCCTGTCTGCCTGAGAATTTGGAACTGTCGGTTTTCCCCTCAGTTTTGATCTAGTTAGAGTCCGATTCAGAACTTCCACCCAACTAGGTTTTCGTAGCCCTTGAAATTATCTTTCCGAGTTGATAAAGATCATCTCAATTGGATCTGTAGATTAAAAGTTATGCCATTTTCTTTACCACTGTTCTGAAATCTGGGCAGATATCTGTTAGTGTTTTCAACTGTTGTTTAGGCCACTGTTTTGGCCGAATCGAAGGATTCCACCAACTAGAGTTTCGTAGCCTGTTACGTTAAGAGTATTTGAGCACTGGTTTCAAGTCATTCGGAGTTATAGATATTTAATTATGATTTTTCTCGTACTGCTGATCAGAAGGGCTGATATTGGCTGATTAGTTAATTCGTTATTTTGAGTTTTTTGTTACGTTGATTAGATAGAGGGTTATGGTAAAACGCTTGTAGCCTCGTCATGTCTTGTTATTCTTATTTTGAATAAATATTTGTGTAGGCGGCGGGGCAGGGAGTGGAGAAATTCTGTCGTTGCCTCCTAACTCGTCACAGCGCGGAAGGCAAGTACATGGTAGAGTGGTGAACAATGGGTTGTTCACCATGATCATTGTTATTACTTATCATGCTATTTATTATGCTTTTGTTCAGCTTATTCTTATACATGATATTGATGACCTTGAGTGAATGAGATTATGATATTGAGATAATGAGGAGGAGATATTGAGTTAATGAGATGGAATATGTTGATGAATAAATAAAGATGTTGCATCATTTACATTCATCATGACAGGGATTGCATGAGCCAGGTCGGTGAGAAAGTCATGTAACTATTCCGGTGAGGTCGGTGAGAAAGATACATGACTAGTCCGGAGAGCTCTAGATAAAATCCTACTTTGGTGGGGACTTCACGGGAGTGAAGGATAGAGTGTGTCATCGACGGGTGAACACTCCGCTATATCGGTATCAGCTGATGAGATGCATATGAGCATGAGCATGTTGGTGCATTCGCATATCTAAGTAAATTGTTAAATTGTGCAACTTTAACTATATGGAATATGGCTTGTTTGTTTGAGAATGACAATGGCATTAACTAAATGGATGATGCTGATAACTTTGATTTTGGTTAATAAACTATTGTTTATGCCTTTATTATGTATTTGCTGAGTCTTGGACTCATTCTTGCTCTATTGTTGTTTTTAGGTGACCAGTGATGACGTTTTATTCGGGAAGGGCTAGCGCACTTGGAATCATGCACTTCACCCAATTATTTGATTCATTGGACATGAGAAACTTTTAGAATAACATGAATATTTATATCTAGGACATGATGGTATTGAATAACCATAGATACTTGGTTTATGTTAATCTTCGTTTATTATTTTGCTATGCTCCTAGGTCTAATTTATTTATGATTGTCATAGTGTTATGCTTGTGTTAATGCGACCCGTGGATGGGTTTTAATGTTGTTATGCTTGCTGAAATTTCACAGTGTGTTGGTGTATAATAGATGATAAGAGTAGTTTGGTGGCATTCCAGGCTCAGTGTTGGGCTGGGGTGTTACACATTCACTCAAGGTTATCAATTGTAATATCCCGTTTATTTACAGAGAATATAAGGAGATTGAGATATTCTTTTTTTGCCTCGCTCAGAAATAAGACAGAATCTGTAATAGTCTTAAAACGTAATTTTCGCGATTGGAACGACATCGAATGAAAAACCTCATAACTACAAAGTTGTAGATCTCTTTGCATAGTCCAATTTAGAGTCATCATTGACCTAATTTAGAGTTCTGAGGTCTACGATATGGGGCCCGCAATGCAGGCTACATAGAGAACACTGGTCGGTATCTGAGTCAACTTCCAAGGCAAATTTCGTAATGAAGACGACGCTTTTGGAAAAGCTCTACAAATAGGAAGTTGATGTTAGTGATGTGCCCAAGAGGCAATCATAAACAATACGATTTTATAGGCTAAGAGGGATATTGATCCATATGGGACTAGGGTTCTATTGGGCCTACAACGTGGAAGCCCATTAGTATGCTCTATAAATATATGGAGGCGAGGCTGCAGGTATAAGATGATGAACCCTGGCCGCCACCTCCCCTTGGTCGTATCTCAAAACCCTAGCCGGGCGCGCGGTGCTAGCACACTAGCGCACAGCGTTCCATCCCGAACGTGTGGACTCCGTGGAGGCACCGTTCTTTATTCTTTGCTATCTTTGATTGGCGGCGTAAGGCTATTGCGTAGGACTCGAGGAGGAGACATTCGGTTCGTGAAACGATCGATCGCTTTCTTCTTCATCAACGCGTATTCACGTTGGACCGGCTGCTCCAACTCTTCTTCATTGCAACAATGCATCTAGTGGTAACTATCCATGACTCCCTTACACGTATGTTTTCTGGTTGAACACGGTAGAAAATCAATTGTTGTAGCTAGCGTAGCCTACCTGTTCACCTTTCAGTTGAAGTACTATATGTTAGCTAAAAGTGAAGATAAGAATCACTCAATTACGAGTTCAGGAGAGTAAGTTATGATCTCCGAAGCATTCGATACCCAGAAAGAAAAATTCGAGAACCTGGGCCTCGGGCCTATAGCCTAGGAGGCCCATGAGGGGCCAGCCACCAATAAAAGGAGGGAAACCCTAATATGGTACTGTAGCTACAGTAGCTGCAGTGCTACAGTACATGCTACAGTAGTCTCCCCCAAATCCATTGCTATTCTCCTTCCTCTTGGTGGTGCTCTCCCATTGTTGTCAGCCAAGAGAAGAAGGGAGGAGAAGAGGAGAAGAAAGGGAAGGAAGGAAGAAGAGGAGAGGGAGGGCACCTACATCGCAGCGAGGCGTTCTTCTCTAGCGATTCATCAAGGGTAACCTCGATCCCCAGTAGATCGGTAGAATTTTTAATTCAATTTGGTGCTTGTCAGAGTGATCGGATTGGTCTAGTACTGTTGCTCATCGGTTTTGGGTAGATTCCGTACGTTTTTTGATCTAGCCATCTCTTAGAAAGTTGTAGGGCTCGTCCTTATCTTTCTTTAGGCACTATTATCACTTGATTTGGAGTTACGGTTTAGGAGTTATTGTAGTTTCTTTGCCACTGTCCATGAAGGTCTGACGAGAATTGACAGTTGTATTATCTGGCCATTATGAATTATGTAGAGACCGAATCAGAAAGGCCACCCAACATGAATATTGTAGAGAATTTATTAAGATTTCCATGTTGATAAAGAACACAATTTTTAAATGAGTCAATCAAAAGTTATGGAATTTATACCGCCGCTATTTCGCTGACTGTCAGATTGAAGAGATAGAAACGTTACCTGAATATACGAATTAGTAGGAGGCCGAATCAGGGGACTTGCCCAATAAGATTATTGTAGCTGATTTTGTTGTGATTCCAGAGAGTCCAAGATCACCCCGTTTCGAGTTGCATAGTAAAAGTTATGTTATTTGTAGCGCTACTGTCCCGTAGTCCTTTCTGCTAGACTGTCGGGAAGGTGGAGTAAAACCTGTATTCGAACCCTAGGTCTTGAGGAGTTGGGTTAAGAGGCGTAAACAGAGTCCACTTTTCAGTGTATTTGTTGTTAGCGCTATTCTTGTGTAGGAGGCGGAGTCCCGGAGTAGAGGTACCATCTTTGCTTCTTCACGTGCCATAGCGGAAAAAGACAAGTACAATTTTAGTACGATATTGTGTGTTGGGCAATATGGTTGAGTTGATGCGTGCTTAATATGATTATGCATGATGAAAGTGTTTATTTCATATTGTTTATATGATGATCGATAATTGATAATTCTTATGAGAACATATTGTGGATTGTCCATGTCATTTCATATCAATCATGCATATTGGCATGAGATACCCACGGAAGTAGGCATTGAGATCCCCATACTTAAGATATGGGCAATGGGTCCCCATCTGAAAAGGATGGGCAATGGGTCCCCGCATTTGATAATGCGGGCATGTGTGAACACCGACTTGTGTAACACTCCGCAATACCTGTTGGGCCATTCTGCGCTTACGGTGATCCTCTAGTTATTTGCGCTTATCCTCAAGAATCAAAGCTTTATTGATCATCTCTTGAAAATCAGGAAAGGTGTGGGTGATCAAGTTGACTTGAAGTCCAGTGTTTAACCCTTTCAGAAAATGACTCGCGAGCCTTGTCGCATGCGACATCTTCTGCAAAGATATCGAGCAAGTTGAGAGAATTTGTTGAGGTAGTCAATCATCGACATTCCTCCTGCTTGAGAGCACGAATTCATCCTTCTTCGATCCATGATTCCTTCCTAAGCACATGATACTAGCGGCGCTTGTGAACTCTTCCCAAGTAATGTCTTGCGGCGTTTCATGCGCTGCACAAAAATTTTCCCACCATTCGGCAGCAATGCCTTCCATCTGGTGAGAGGCGTACAGAACTTTCTCATGATCACTGCATTGAGTGATCAGCAGTTTCCTCTTAATGACACGAAGCCAATCATCAGCTTCTACTAGTGAGACATGTCCAGAGAAAGTTGGTGGACGGGTTCTCATAAACTCGGCCAACTTGGATGATCCGTTGTGACCATAAGCAACTGGGGCTCCATTGTGATGCTGATTGTTGTTGTTCTGATTATTCATAGCTTGCATCTGATTCATCATGGTGTACATCAGCTGGGTCTGAGCTGCCATGAATGATCCAAAATTATGCAGATCCACTGAAGGTGCTTGTGGTGGAACTACTTCTGCGGGGGTCTGCTCCTGACTTTCTGGTACTGGAGTATCGGAACCACTTGCAGCAGCTTGACGAGTATGAACCATATGGTGAATCTCCATAGGTTAGATAAGGTAGCAAGCACGAGATAAGTTGTAGAACTAAGCGGGGTAGGTAAAACCCAACAACATTTTTTTTAAGAAAACTCAACTGAAACTCTTATATTAATTAAGATAATAGTATGGCTTGCAACAAATGCCTAAGAGCCTCTGCAACTCATACTTGCACACAAAAAATTAAGGACGAACCTAAGCACGCAAACTACCGCCTAAAGGGCGACTCAAGACATAATACTTGCTAAGCCTGAAACAAACTCGAACAGACTACTCGATTAAATAGCCTCCGTAGCCCTGGCGGTGCTCCCGCCTGCTGTAGACCTGAAAGTGAGCTGGCATCCTTGCAAACTGATCTTGATGTCCCGGGGCCGGTGCAACAGGAGCAGGTGTCTCTGGTGCAGATACTGCTGGTTCCTCTGGCTATGCTGCCTCTGCTGGCTCTTCTGGTCCAGCTCGGTTCATCAGCTTCTTCTGGGCCTTCTTCTTCAGTGTCTTCTTCGTCATCGTGCTGTCCATAGAGGGTTTCTTCCAGCATGGCGATCCTCTCCTCGGCTCTCTGAAGGGTCTCGTAGGCACACTCCAGCTCTGTGGCGGCTAACTCCAATAATTCCTCCTGGGCAGCGGCGAACTAGGCAAGATGCACAACGGTGGCGTTGCCTTCTCCCTCCGTAGACGTGTAGCGTGCAGCAAGATCCACGTCGGAAGAGCGGGGATGATAACGAAAAACGGTGTCCCGAAGCTCTCGAGCGCAGATGTTGCAGATCCTCAGGATGACAAAGCGCGAAGACTCCTGGATTCCTTCAATCCAAACACTCCTTCGAGCTGAGATGTTCAGGGGTTTGCTCGCCTTGGTGTTCTTCCTGGCGTAGACGGTCAAATGGCAAATCACTCCACGGTCTCGGCCGTTCACGATCCAAGCACTGCCACGGTACATTGGACAGTCAAATCCTCCAAGTACTTATAACAACTTCCAAAGTTCAGCGGCAAGTCCTCCCTTGCGCTCTCCATAACTCTGAAGACGAGGCATCTGTCAAGATGGACAAGGAGATGAAAACAACTTTAAAACAGCGGGGAGAGAAAGAATTTCAGCAATAGTTGAGTCAAGAGAGACATGAGATGAGTTAAGGAGTTCAATTAATCTTGCAAGTTAATATTTGCTCTAGAAAATAATTTTGGACATGCTACGACGGCCGATCTAACTAAGGTCAAGACCTACAGTCAGTATGGCTCTGATACCACCTCTATCGGGACCCCAATATGCAAATCTGGACCCTCTGTGTATTCTGCACTAGTCCAGAATCACGCTAGTGCACACAGTGTCAACATCGATAAAATATCACATCCATAAAACGAATATAAGAATAAACGAGTACTTTGAATAACAAATAACTGTTGGGACCTTACGGTCGAGTTTTACATTTATTAAGCCATGCAAGGCTGACAATAAAGAATAAACAGCAGCGGAAACAAAGTAAACTCCAGTGGACTCCCATCAATTTACCACAGGCAACTGACTGGGATCAAGACCCTAACGATCAACCTTCGTAGAACTCTTCTTCAAAAGCAGGCGATGGCTCCTCCAATTCTGTTGATTTGTTTAGCAAGAGTGAGTACACACTGTACTCGCAAGTCATACCACAAAATACATTTATACATGATGGCTTATTCCAAAGAAATGACTTCTGTGGTTATTTTGCGGAAATGCAACATTTGCAATTGAATACAAATAATAGATTGAAAACATAATTGAAAACAATTAAAGAATATTAATTTAACAATTGGTTTCACAAAGGACACACAGTCTAAACAAGTTATTCACACAGCTGTACAACTTATCTCACACAGCTGACCCTTCCCAATTGTTTCATGGAAATCTACCCATCGTGTGAAATTCTCGAGCACTTCCATAACCGCGGACGCGGCTATTCGAATAGATTGGTTTAACACTCTGCAGAGGTTGTACAGTTTACCCACACGATGTAACCAACCAGATCAGAGTTGATCACAACAAAACCTTTCAGAAACTTCATCTCAAACAATGACACTCCCGATGTGCTTTCCTGCCGGCCAACCGATACACACAGCGTTTGGTTACGACACACATCGTTGGACAGGGATGCAGCGAACCGTCCCGCGATGTGACATATCACACCTCCAGCCCATCACACAGCTTAAATACAACCTGAGTGGTCAATGTCAAGACTCCATAACTTACTAAGTTAGGCCCAGCCCATACGAGGCATGCGGTCGTACAGTAAGGCCCAGTTCAATGGCGCATAAAGTTAAGTTCTTAATTGACCAAGGCAAGACTTTCTGTTTTACCCAAATCACAAAGTTTAATAAGCACACAGCTCCACCATTCACACAGATCCACCACTTGCCTCAGTCTAAATCTTTTCCCACCCTATTGATTAAGTGCAACACATGCCATCACGAGTAACAGCACACATCACATACAGTTTCTTCACACAGTTCCATAATGACTTAGTCAAGTTTATAATTACAACTCACATGAAATGATGACTCGTGGCATGGCTAAGCAACCTACTCGTATCTAACCAACCCACGTTGGTGTTACGATAATACCAACTAATAATGAACCAACCTATGGTGACAAAGATCATGGCATACAACAGACAAGGTGGATATAACAAATTGGATTAATAACTATCCCAAAAGCATTTAAATAAATACTTGAATTAGAATGCAATACATTGAAACAAAGTATTTTGAAAACTGGGTTCAATATGATCAAAGGTATAACTTGCTTTGGAATAGATCTAGATATTGGTCTTGGTCTTGAGGTGCTCTTTCTTCTGCAAAACTTCCCGAAGTATCGACGTCTACTCGCAAATGAGACAAAAGAAACAAAAACAAATAAATAACAGAGGTAAAACCAACTCCAAAAATCAAATAAAATTCACCATTAAATAGATCTTGATTTTATATGAATTTACAAATTTGAATGGGCTTAATCGGAGGTCGGATGCAAAAGATATGGGCTTTGGAAGATTGGAAAATAATTAAAACCCTAATTTGGATTTTAATTTGATTTCATGAATTATTTTTATAAGGGAAAATCAGATTATTGCGCAATGCTTGCGTCAGTCGGGAAAAGAAAATAAAAAAACCGTACAGACAGGTGGGCCCCACATGTCAGTGACTGGCTCACGGTGAACTGGGTTCACCGAGCCAAGTCAGATCTGGCGCGGTGGACTGAACCACGTGCGCATGTGCCGGCGCTGATTTGGCGCCACGCGGCTGCCACACCAGCACCGAGGCTGATGCTGGCACTGAGCTGGATGGCGACGGCGGCGGTGGCGCTCAGGACCCGATGGTCACCGGCGTTTGGCGGCGAGTCATCGGCGGCGAAAGGTACCAGATTGTTCCCCGTGCTATTGCGCACTCAGGGGTGCCCTTACCAGTAGCTGGCAACGACGGTGACGACCGGCGGCGAGGAAGAAGCGGCGGTGGAGCTTCGGGTTTTGTCAGAAGGGTGTTCCGGCGATGCTCCGGTGACGAGGAGGGGTGCACTAGGTGGCCTGGGACTTGCTAATCACGGTGGTGCAGTCGGTGGGGCAAGGGCGACAACGACGGTGACGCAATTCACCGGAGAAGAAGCTCGGCCGAAATGCCTAAATCTTGGATTACGGCGGTGCTAGAGCGATCGGGAGACGAGGGTGGCGGCTCTGGGTTGCGGCGGCCTGGGCGATCCAAAGGGGGTATTTATATGTGATACCCCGAAGGTGATTCGGCTTATTAGAAAAAGTTTCAGAAGAGGGAGCTAATCGAAAAACCAGAATCATCTTTTCACCGGGGTTTTCTGTGATTTCACGGCAACTGGGCTCGGGCCACGGCCCAGAGGGCCCATGTGGTGGCTGGCCATAAGAGGGAGGGGTTCCCACCCCCCAAACCCTAAACTCCACATTTCTCTCCCCCTCCCCCCCTTTGGAGCCGCCGCCCCCTTCCCCCTTGCTGTGCACCGTCATGTACGTCGATTTTGGGTAAGATACGTTCGTTTTCTGTCCTGTCCATCTCTTAGAAAGTTGTAGGTATTGTTCTTAGCTTTCCATATCCACTGAGATCACGTGATTCCGCCTTACGGTTTAGGAGATATAATTTTTTTAGTGCGTGCTATTCTGTCTGTCTGACGATAAAGATCTGTCGGCTTGATCCTAGGTTTTGATTTAGTTAGAGGCATTTCCAGAACCTCCACCCAAATAAGTTATTGTATCCCTTTAAATTATCTTTCAAAGCTGATAAAGATCATCTCCATTGGATCTGTATAATGAAAATTATGATATTTTCTTTACCACTGTTTTCAATTTTGGGCAGATAATTATTAGTGTTTTAATCTATTGTTTAGACTACTGTAGAGGCCGAATCTGGGGTTTTGCCCTTCTAGAGTTTTATTCCTGGGAACGTTAGATTTCTTTTGGCACCAAGATCAGGAAAATCCGACCTGTAGTTTGGGAGATATGAATTTTTTATTACGAACTGTCCGGTCTGTCTGAAAACTGAGGTCAGTAGGTTTGTCCCTAGGTTTTGTTCAAATTAGGGGCCGAATCAGAACCTTCACCCAACTAAGTTATTTTAGCCCTTAAAATTATCTTTCCAAGCTGATAAGAATCATTCTCATTGGATCAATAGGTTGAAAGTTACGCCGTTTTCTTTATCTCTGATCTGTATTCTGGACCGACGTAGATGGGTTGTGTTTAGCTGTTAATTAGCCCTCTGTTTTGGCCGAATCAGGGGATTCCGCCAACTAATGTTTTGTAGCCTGATCTGTTAACATTCAGTGAGCACTGGTTTCAGGTCTTTTGGAGTTACAGATAATTAATGGTGATTTTTCTAGTATTGATCCCGTTGTTTGGGTGGGAGAGATAGAGGGGATGGAAGGGCTCTTGTAGCAATGTCATACCTTGTTATTCTTATTTCGATTATACATTTGTGTAGGCGGTGAGGCGGTGAGTGGAGGGGCATCTTCGTGTCCTCCTATTACGTCACATCGCGGAAGGCAAGTACCCTATGCTGTTTGGTGATGTTTCCAATTATTTGCTTGATGTTGGGATAAATTGTGAATGCCTTTTTCTATCCATCCTGATGTTTATTTCATTTCAAGAAGATGATTCTTGTGATTAAAGAATTAGCATTCATTTCAGTTGTTGCATTCCATTACATGCAACTAACTTGTGTGGCATCCTTGATATATTATGTTGTGTGGGAATGCATACTCATACTTGTTTACACATGTTGTTGAATGCCATGTATCTTTTCCACTAATGTGTGTTATTCATTCATACCATGAGAAATCATCATATTCATTCATAAAATTCATTATGACCACGGAAGTGGATTCTTTTAGTAAGTCCCATCAATTTCAAGATGGGCATTTGAAAGACCTATCAATTCCAAAGATGGGCATTTGAAAACCCACCATTCCAATGTGGGTAGTGTTGACCACCATTCCAATGTGGCAACTTGGACACCGTATGAAACGTTCTTCATACGGTGATTGGGTCCCGTACTTTGTGAAGTACGGGCTTAAGTGAACACCGACGGGTGTATCACTCGCTATACCGTATATAAGTCGTGATTAGTCCATTCCTTCAATGCATTCTTTCATTCCATCCATTCATGTATTCATTCCATTCAATCATATATGTGTTCCAAGATTTGTTCGTAATTCAACTGGATTGTGTTGTCCACTCTATGTTTGATTATTCTTGTATGTACTTGCTGAGTCTTCGACTCACCCTTGCTTTGTATGTTTTAATTAGGTAATTGAAGAGAAGACAAGGTGATTTGGTGGGGTAGTTCGGCACACTGCACTCTACTTTTATCCAATCAGAATAATTATTATTACCTTTCGGTCAAGCCAACTTGTTAAATAAATTTCCAGATTTGTAATAATCCAACTTTGGTATTGCTTGACTGTTCGTGGTATTATATCTGTTTATCCATTCTTTTCCATGAATCTGGTGATCGTTTATTGTCATTCTTTAGAAATTATTGTTGATTAAATCTGTATAATCCAGCTTTAATGCTATTCTTAGTAGTTTGAAAGTTTTGCGTGACATCTTGACTTCCGAATAGCTAGGGTGTTACATTATAGGCCCGCGGGACGCCGGAATTGGAAACCACCAATTCGAGTCCGAAACGGCCGGGGTTTTGAAATCCTTGATTCTCGGAGATTGAGAGAGATTCGGGGTTTGATTCGGTTTGGAAAATATAAGGAATAAACAGAGATACGATTTGGTGGGTCGTACAAGAATCGAGAACGAATCGGTTTGTCGACGAAGCTTCAAGCTTCGGCAATGGCGGGCGAAGGCGCGAGGAAGAAGAAGACTCCGCGGAGACAACAACTCGGTGATGGTCCCACCTGGCAGCGGCAGCGAGGCGCGGGCGAGCGAGCGAGCGAGATCAGCGGGAGAGGCCACGCGGCGAACATCCAACGGAGGAAGGCGGGGTTGAGCGTGAGCGTCCGATCAAAATGAGGGGCACGCGTCGCACATCCAACGGACGAGGGCGCGAGCAAGCGGGAGATGGGCTGGCGCGCGGTAATAGAGTTGGGCTTCGGCCCAGCACTGTTTCGAGGGATTTAAATAGATTTTTGTTTTTAATAAATCCAGAAAATGCAAATAGCAATTAGAAAATAGCAAATGATCTTCGAAAAATTCTAGAAAATTCTATAAAATATATCCAAGCAAATATAATCTAAATAAAAATAGTTTTGACAATTGTTGATGTTGGGATTAATCATATTAAATTATTTTGACCTTAAAGTCCATATTAAGCTTTTTAATATAAATTCAAATAAAATGCAGATGATGGGATTTTCAACTAGCAAATAAATAAAGGATTTTAAAAGGCTCAAAAGTTGGGATGTTACAATATCGGACTCTATGAAAAACTGAGAACAAACCCCACAAATCTCTAGGAGACCAAAACCTCAAATTCGGAACATAACTATGCGAAACTTGACGAGCAAGCAGAGTACATATTACTAATTCTAATCGCAGCAGTTCAACAATTTTCTAATCAATGGCAATTAGGGATCTAACTAGATCAAAACAGTAGAGAGACGATCATTACCCTTGAAGAATCCGTTGAAGAATGCAGGAATCACCACGTGATCCCTCTCCCTTCATCTCCCTCTCCTCCACCTTTCTCCTTGACCGACAGTAATGGGAGAGCACCACCAAGAGGAAGGGGAATATCAATGGAGTGCAAGGGGGAGGGCGGCTACTTTAGCATGTACTATAGCGGTGGTGGCTACTGTAGCCATAGTAGAAGACTAGGGTTTCCCCTCCTTTTATTGGTGGCCGGCCCCTCATGGGCCTCCTGGGCTAATGGACCAAGGCCCAGGTTCTCGAATTTTTCTTTCTATGCAGTGAATGCTTCGGAGGTCGTAACTTCCTCTCCTGAACTCGTAATTGAGTGATTCTTGTCTTCACATTTAGCTAACGCACAGTACTTCAACTTCCTATTTGTGGAGTTTTTTTTCCCAAAAACGCCGTTTTTATTACAAAATTTTCCTTAGAAGCTGACTCAGATACCGACCATGGATCTCTGTGCAGCCTGCATTGCGGGCCCCATATCTTAAACCTCGGAACTCCAAATTAGGTCAATGGGGACTGTAAATTAGACTATGGAAAGCGATCTACAACTCTGTAGTTATGAGGTTTGTACATTCAAGCGAGTTCGATGCGAAAATCACATTGCAAGATTATTACAGATTCTGTCTTGTTTCTGTGCGAGGCAAAAAAAAAGGAATATCTCAATCTCCTTATATTCTCTGTAAATAAACATGATATTACATTATCCAAGCTAAGAAAATAGAGCTACTTGTAGTTTATGTCTAAAACAAGCATACTTTGTATGTTTAAAGGCAAAGAATCAAAAATGGAGAAAAGAAATAGAATTGGAACCAGATGAAAAAAATATTGTCTAGCAGAGTCAGAACATTAGAAAATAGAATAAACAACTTAGAAGTAGAAATTGAAGAGTTAAAACAACATATAAATACTATAAACCAACAAGAAAACAAATTTATAGAAAACACTGAGTTTAAAGAACAAAAAATAATATTAAAAAAAACAATATGGCTATGATGATTCAGTTAAAAGATGCTATAACTAATTTTGGTAGTAAATATATAGTTAAATTACCTTTCAAAGATATATTGGGAATAAGAATTCCAGTAAAGGTAAAGCTAAAACCAAATATAACCTATAAAATATTAACATTAGTAGATACAGGATGTACAAAAAATATTATCCATGATAAATACTTCATAACATGTCCTGAAATAGTTCAGATAATAGATGATAATAAAGCAGAAATATCTACAGATATGTCAGGAATAAAAAAGATCCATAGCAAATTGGCATATAATATTAACATACACATAATTGACACAAAATATATAATAGAAGAAATTACAGTAAGAGATCTATCAAAGATAAATGAAGACATGATAATTGGTCTTAGATTCTTACAATATTCGTTACAAACCACAATTATACATAAGCACGAAATCACATTTATTCCCTATCAAGATAATGTTACATATATCTCAGAAGTGCGAAAGCGTGGTGAGACAACACCACAACATCCAAATAAGTGTGTGTCAAAATTTCAATGTAAAAATAAAATCAACACGCTCCCTAAAATAAAAATAGAAGATGAGATTAGTACAAATATAAGAAGAATATTATATAATGAATAAACTATATTGGGTTAAAAGATATCCAAATAATTAGAGAAATACCTATGAAGTATTAAGATAATAAATTGCCTGACTTGTTATCTTGTTTGCAGGTATGAAGTGGACAATGAATTATAATGGAATTGAATCCTTTAGCTTTGGAGCTGAAAATAAGCTCAAAATATTCCCACCAAATTCACAAATTCAAACCGAAGGATCATATAATTATTGACGAAATACAAGAATGCATATAGGATAATTTCTGGTATCAATACAACAATAAACATGAAGATAAAGATAAAGGTTATATGTCAAATGAAGCCATACATATTTTAGAAAATCCTGAAATTATAGAATTGAAGCCTTTATATGTGGTATTTGAAGGAAAAATACCAGGAATATATATATCATTTGAAGAAATAGTGGCTCAAAAATAGATTCAAAATTATCAGGAGGAATATCTTAGAAGAAATATGCAAATATTGACGAAGCATTAGCGCAAGCCAGAAAAATATTGGGAATAAATTATTATATGGAGTGAGCTACTAGAGAATATATTCAGAAATATAAGATGGCAAAGAATAAGAAAACCTCAGGGTCCTCATCTTGGTAAATATAAAGGAAGAAGAGACATCAAAAAGAGGTACATGTAAAGAATGTTTAGTCAAAGAGACAAATCTCTTAGACGAATCATATATATATTTGAAGATACATGAAAAATTTGAGACTACATCTCCACAATGGAAAAAAAGATATAAAAGAAGAAATTCTAAATGATCTAAAACAAGAAATAAACGACAAGTTTGAAGATATGAAAAGAGAATTTGATGAAAAATTTGAAATATCATTGTCAGATATAGACACTATGGATATTGCCGAACATGGGCAAAATCCAAAATATAGAATATACTGAAAGCCAGCCCATACATACATCAAAAGAATATATTTGGCTCATATATACATCAATATTCCAGCTCATATATATACCAAAAGAATATAAGCAAACAACAGCTTGGCTTTGAAGGATCGCGGGAATGCTACGATAGCACAAAATAAAAAATTTACCGCGCAACCAAAGAACCTCCGCTAGAAATAGATCACGAGATTACCACTAGACGCATCGACTCGTAGAGGAAGTAGAGTCGATGTAGCGAGTTGATGCGATCGTAGTCGTACTCGCCGCGCGTCTTCTCCTCCGAGTAGTCGTACTCGCCGCACGTCTTCTCCTCCGAGTGTCACGAGTTGCGGATCGTCTTAGTGCTGATGCTTCGCAACAACACCTCCAGGGTATCCACACGTACGGGGTAGGGATACCACGCGCTGGAGTGCTAGCGCCGGCAGCGTGTTATGAGGAAGGCGTGGTTGTTAGGGTTTCGAGAGTTCTTCCAAAAGATCATCACACCCCTTGCCACCGCCCCCTTATTTATAGGCATCCATAATAAGTCTCGTACTTGAGGCCCATTAGGAACTCGTGGCCTACAAGAATTCGGATCACCATCCAAATCAAATCCTAACCCTTTAAGTATGCGACCTTATAGGTTCATGTGTAATCGGTTGTGACTTGAAAACTCTTTTTCGACCACTAGTCGTTAGCGGTACCTAGCAGCACATAACGATTCCCAAACACAAATAGAATATATCGAACGAACCTTAATGCAATATGATCTATGACCAGGTCCATATCACTAACGACCAGCTCGTATCTCTATACGACCAGTTCATATTTGGTCTCGACCAATTCCTTACGACCAGGTTTCGACCACTTAGTGACCATGTTCGACCAGCCTACGACCAGCTCGTATCTCCATACGACTAGTCCGTATCTGATTGAACTAAAATATCTTCCCGTGTATTCTCCCTTTGCGTCACGATGTCTGGTTGAACTCTAGGTGAGAGGTTGTATTATCCATGGACTGTTCAATACTTTCTCGATCAAGTGTCGAATAACTTCATGTGGTCGACACTTTGACCACTAGTGGCATGGCCATGCACTTTCTTTATTCGACCTCAACGAGGGGCCCAGAGATATCTCTCCTGTTATGTTAGGAGGGGTAAATCCCATATCCGACCAGTCGCATCCCTCCACATATTTCATAGCATACCCGAAAGCTACTTTTATAACTACCCAGTTACGAGTAGCGTTTGGCAACCCCTAAGAGTGCTACTACATATGTAGAAAACCATGCTGATCTCAGGTCTAAGGATTATACATCATCATTGCTTGAGACCAACTAATGATACATAGAATCATAACACTCTCAACAGTGTCTCAAGGTGGGTCTTTTCCAACACCATGTTCTCTAACACGTGTCCATATTATTGGTTTGATATCTCCATATCCATGACTTGTAAAATATAGTCATGAACCAATACATATGCTAGTCCATTCATATGTGTTCTCATATGTTTCCGACTAGCGAACGTTTAAGAATAATCATCACAGAAATATAGAGTTTCACAATCAAGTCACATACTTGATAATAAATATTATTGATATTATTCTAGGAACAAGATAACATATTATCCAATGTTATGAACATAATGAAATATCATCATCTTTATGATTGCCTCTAGGGCATATTTCCAACAGGCCTCTGCAAAAAAAAGTTATTGGTACGAATCATCTCCGACAAGAAGAATAATTGCAAGGACAATTATGGAGTACGATCTACTATTGCAGATGGAATATTGCCTGGTCAAAAGAGACACCAGAAGCCACCAGAAGAAGGCATCGTGGCATAACCTTTTCAAAAAAGGATATACACGCATGCATGCCTACCCTGAAGCAATCAAAGCCTACGACTAGCCATTTGAATTTAAGAGAAGAAAAGTCGAGAAGAAGCCTCCTCAAAGCTCCTCCCGCTCCTATGAAAGTGAAGAGAAGGCATCGAGAGCAACGGAAAAAAATCGAATGCGGAACACAACCATCACAACACACACAAGCATCGTAATTAGAAGAAGAAACACAAAGTCACTTAGCCATCAAAGAAGCCTAATCGCGAAAGCAATAGCTACCTACCACTCAACCATAATTATCCACTAAATAAGCATATGCATTAGCCACTAAACTTAATCTTTCTCCGTAGTAGTAAGAGAAAGAACTCCACTGTAAGATATTTCATCCAAGTCTGTAATATTATTAGTGTAAGGTAAGTTTCTGTCTTTACTTTACTAGTCGGGTTTCTCGAAAGGGAAAACCATATGTACGCTATTTTATAGAAATAAAATAGTTTTTCTTTGAAAATCCCTCAGACTTTCTTTAGCATACTCGTATGAGATAAGGTTTTATGCTAAGGACCATATAGGAGAAACCTCGATAATCGACAGTTATGTAAATTCCCCCTTGAGTTGGGTGGTGTGAATGTTGAGGCCGTAGAGAAGTGTTCCCTTCGGGTGGAACTGCCTGGTGTGACGATAAAAAATTATCTCATATGATTATTACTAGGAACGCCTAGGGAAAGATTAGTTACTTCTGAAGCAAATTAGCAATAAATATGGTGAGTACCGAGTAGGACAACACAATCACTCCTGCACAACCGACCGTAATATTGGTTTCGCCAACTTGTAAGATCCTGATAAAAGTTATTTAAAAAATTTCTTATGGAATACTATTCACAGAATACGACCTATACCAACAAAATACTATTCACTAAACAATAATTACGAACCGATTGCTATTAAAATAGTAATCTGAATACTATTCATCAGAATATTAACCAAGAATATTTTTGAACTCTCTTATAAATTTTTCGTGTGGTTCGCATTGGATTATCTTATAATTAGTATATGAGTATACCCAAAGTGATAAAGGAGTATGTCAAATTTTTTTAGGTGGTATATCAAAGGTGGGAGTAACTACACCCGGGAGTAGAAAGTATTAATCCTATATATATATATATATATATATATATATATAGGAAAATGGTTTGGTACTCCTGGGAGTATGTACTCCCGCCTATATATATATAATACGTTCTACTCCCGGGTGTAGTTACTTCCACCTTTAATATACCACCTAAAACAACTTGACATACTCTTTTATCACTTTGGTAACCTTTGATATACCACCTAAAACAACTTGACATACTCTTTTATTACTTTGGTATACTCATATACTAATTATAAGATACTTCAATACGAACCACACGAAAAATTTGTAGGAGAGTCAATAGTTTTTAGCATATTTTGTAAATACCTTCATATTCGCGCTAAAAGGGAGTATGTCCAAAAAAATGTACATATCACCTCTGAAAAGGTGTGAATACCATTTAGATGGTCTTATATACTCGTATACTACACATACATACTCTCGGTTGTGCAAAATACTTATTACGTTGTGAGATACAAAATAGGGAGTAACTACTCCCGGGAGTAGGAAAAAGGCTTCATATATATATATTATTGAATACAATAATTTCGTGATCTCTCATATCACTCAATCCCTAATACAATATCAAAACAAATTCTGATATCATATATATTTGCGAATACAATTTGATATATTCTCTAGTACTTTATAGTCACCAATTTTATTCGTGATATATATATATATATATATATATACCCATTTGACAAAAGAAAAAACTTCATCGTTTGCAGCTTCCATGGACAGTGACTAACCATATCCTGTGATTGCAACGGCTATGTTTGTTGCCTTTTTGCTTGGACGTGCCGACGAGGAAATTCATGCATGCACCATCTTTGTTAGAATTGATTCACTCAACGCATACAACCCCCCTCTCCCACGGGAACGTGACAATGTTTCCTGATTCTTGCCCTGTCAGGCACGCGAGAATGTTTCCTGATTAAGATATTTCTTACCCTGTCAGGAACGACGAGAATGTTTCCTAATTCGTGCTGGAATTAAACTGTTTACTACATATGAAATTATTGTTGAAATGTTTGGAATTTCCAACCGAGCAAATCCATGGCAGCCTCCTGCCACTAACATTCTGAAACCCCTTTTTTTTTACTCTGCCAGATAATTATACAATTGCACCCTGCACTAGATCACTCCCACAACAATGGCAACGACTTACTACCCCTTGACGACCCCGGCGTTTTTGTACTTGTATCGGATCGCCAAGAACAAGAAGAGGAGGTAGTTGAGCGTGCTGAGCACGCACATCATCCAGTAGAACCTCTCCAGGTGGTAGTGGTTCAGGCTCGTCCCCTGTAGCCACGCCCGGTGCCCGCCGCGCCCCGTCGCGCCGTTCACCACCGTCACCAGCACCGAGCTCATGTAGTACCCCAGCGCCAGCGACGCCCACGACAGCGACGTCGCCAGCGACCGCATCCTCGCCGGCGCCTCGCTGAAGAAGAACTCCAGCAGGCCCGCCAGCGTGAACAGGTCCGCCGACCCCAGGAACAGGTACTGGAACGCGAGCCAGAAGAAGGTGATGGGCAGCGGCTTTCCCGTGGAGTCGAGCATCCCCGCGTAGGCAGCGACGTTCTTGCGCTTCACCTCGACCACGGCGGCCACTGCCATCGCCACGATGGAGAGGACAAGCCCCGTGCCGATGCGCTGGAGGTGGGTGATGCCCATCTCTGTTCCCGTGGCTCGCCGCGCGAATGGGATGATGACGTGGTCGTAGATGGGAGCTAGGAATATCATGAAGGTGACTGGGAACACCGGCAGCGACGCCGACGGCACGGTGAACCTCCCGACGCGCTTGTCCATGGTCCCCGCCTGCTCCACGGAGAAGGTCGATAGCTGGGCCAGGCAGCAGTTGAGCATGATGGTGGAGAAGAAGATGGGGAGCACCATGAGCACGATCTTGACGTCCTCCACCTCCTGCACCGTGCACGCCAGGGCCCTGTACCGCGGCTGGCACTGCACCGCGCGGTTCAAGAACCTGAGCTCCTGCGACGGCTCCACCACGGCCTTGTCGGCGACGCAGATCTCGCCGGGCTTGCAGTAATCCTTCATGTCGGTGCTCCCCGTCGGGCTGGGCGCGCGGTCGATGACGGCGCCGTTGCTGGCGCTCTGGGCGCCACCGCTGCGCGAGAACGCGGCGGCGAACAGGACCTTAGCGATGGTTGTGAGCGGGCTGCCCGTGGGCACCTTGTTGCGGTAGAGCCTGGAGCCGGCAACGAAGACCGGGATGGAGAGCAAGATGGCGACGGTGGAGAAGCCGAAGCCCCACTGCCAGCCCTTGTTGTCCTCGACCCACACGGCGAAGGTGACGGCGATGAGCACGCCGCAGGAAAGGCAGAAGACGAAGTAGTTGAAGAAGGTGGAGCGGCCCTTGCGGCCCCGCGGCGAGTTCTCGTCGAACTGCTCTGCGCCGTGCGAGGGGAGGGAGCCCTTGATCCCGCCCACGCCCAGCGCCGTCAGGTACAGCCCAGCGAACAGCATCGCCTTCTTGCTCCCCGACACGGGCTCGCACGGCGCCGCGCCGGGCGCATTGCCGCACTGCGGCGGTATTGGCGACGGCGTCCGCGCCTGGATCGTCAGGATCACCAGCCCCTGCTCGCCGTCGCAACACATAAACATCAGCTTACATTGCACTAAAATGCACTAGGGAAAGAAAAACAGAAAAAAATAATAATAGCTTGACGGTGCAGGACATTGACCCATATACTTTCACGCATTGCCTTTTGCGGAAGAGACTCACATGAATTACTTGCATTCATCCTCTAAAAAAATACCTGCCACTGGCAGGGGCCGAAACAGTTACGGCCCAAGCCCCAGGGTAATTTTGATAGTAGGCTCGGGCTATTGCCTGGCCTCGGCCTGGCTACGCCTCCAGTGCACTGGTACGACATGATTAGATGGAGTACTTGCCATTTGCAATTGGTTATGTCTTGTCAATTGATCAGGCTATCATCTCCAGTGATTTTGCAAATATCAATCGAGCGAAAGCGATAAAGGTTCAGGGACCAGGCAAGCGGCCGGCGTGCGACCTGTGCCCGGCCGCCCGTGCGCTACGTCGCTTTGGCTCGCCATGGCCCGTGAGTTGGGTGCTAAAGCGGAGGAGAGGAGACCCAACCCACTGCCGATGGAGTTATTTGTCCGGCGATCGATGATGGTTAGAGATATATATCCTTTGCTTTAATTTTGTCAGCGCTGTCCAAAAACAGCGAGAGGCTAGTACTTGTTGCTGTGGACACGGATGCACCGTGCTATGTTTGAGTTGTGATCTCAGCCCAGTGGAGCGGGTCAGGTTGGCCCGGTATGCATAGTAAGGTGCTTAGCACGATATGCTTGGTGCACAACGGCAGATGAGGAGGCGGAGGCGACGACTGAGGAGGCATGGTGGTGATGGGCGTGCCACCTTTTTGTAGATAGATCAAATTGGCTAAATCTTGTCTATAAGCTTAGCGTGCCGTGTTTGAGTTGACTTGTGTTTGGGTTGACTTCTCCACGGACCGACACAACACATGCCGCTCGTTTGGACACCTAGACAGACTCGTGTTCCATGGTGCTGAGGTTTCTACGAGTTGTTGTGGTATCAATCAATGGGCTGCTTTGGATTAGTATATTGATCCATACTCCAAGCTATAAAACCAAATACTACCACCACGGGAAGATCATACATCTGTAGTGGAGCATATCATTATACTAATCTTTTCTGATAGGAGCACATCGGTCGGGATCAGCTACGGTGACCAAGCTCCAACGAGCGAGACGGATAAAAACTCGAGAAATAAACGCCTAGCCATCCGGTGACGGATAGAGGCACCGCAAAGGCAGGAAAGATCTTGACCGACCACGCGCAGGAGCAGGAGCAGGAGCGGTCCAGATTACCCCGTGCCTGACGGGGGCGGCGCGTGAGATTCCCCGTACACACTGTCCTCGACGATGACGGATTGGCCGCGGCCGGGCCAGCCGTGGGAACGGGATGCACACACAATGCACATTCCGCTCATGCTACCACACACGCATCCACACGCGTACATGTACACTACACACGCTGGCATTTTTATAGAATCAATAGAGCTTGCTGAATTTGAGGGCTCTTTTCACGGAGAAACCCATAGCTTATGTAAAATGTTACCTAGCGGCTGCGCAACAGTATACTCACTCTAGTCAGCGACACTCTGAAATACGTGCAGTGAAGTTATATAAATTTTGAATGAAGATATTGCTTAAAACATTTGATTTGGACATATAAAATTGATATGACTATATGAGTGAATTTGTTATGAAAAATATTTTATATAATATTGCACTTTCACAACTATTTTTCAAATAAGTTAAAAGAGTATATTGTTGACTTTGAAAGGTCAAAAACCTCTGTGACCGGAGGGAGTAATAACGCTTTCAGTTTTTAAACCCACAATCAAACAACCTGATATGTAGTCGGTGATACAAGTGGATGCACCTACTATTTTTCTTGTGTAGTTTCGATGTTACACCAAAAATATTGAGCAAATTAATTAAACACGACTATCATCAACCATGCAAACATGCCCTACAATACACGGTGCTTTGATCTGAATAAATGTGCACAGTAATTGTTTTGGTTTTCTCAAGTACAATTATGTTCAACTTGCCGGTGACTACCCACGTGATCCACCACACACGTCCCTGTACCCTCTACGCTGTACACATCCACGTTCATCCTACTCAGCGGTGACTCTTGCTAATCTAAAACTTCTATTTTATTAAAAATTTAGCAATTTCTTAATACGCTTATAGGCTGTATGAACTTTTGATCATAAATCTCGTACGTGTTATAGCCTATCTACCCTGAGACCTAAATTCACTCCTGTTATACTGGACTATACATACCCGCCGATATTTCAAGCATCCACCGCACGAAAACAAGAAGAAAAAAAAAAACCTTTTCGCAAACGGTCCACATGTCAGCGATAGATGAACACGGACAAAACCGTGACACAGGAAAGAAAGCTAGCCTAGCCCTCCAATCACGTGCACAAGAGGTTTGTGATAACGGGTTTCACGTGGATATTGTTGCCCCAGTCGTTCTTTTCTCCCCGTCCGCTAAAAGCGATCGTGACGACCACCGATCAATCAATCCGACGAGGCCTACGAGCGTAGTTAAGCCAGAGCATATAGGCTAGTACAGTCACAAAACGTAGGACGTGATTACTCTCCAGTTCCCTTTGCGATGGTTACAATTAATCATTGGCCAATATCTTTCCTCCTAACCCAAATCGCAGGGAACCATGAGCTCTGATCAATTAATCTTTGGTGCTGCCATTGTCAGATGGAACCTGTGGCGTAAAAGAACTCAGGGTGGGGTCTGCGTCTCCCTACAGCAACGAAATCTTAGGCAAGGTGAGATGGGCGCGTGAGCCAGCCGTGCCTGGGTCATATGTGATGTGATGGGCCTTTAAATCGACGGACGTGATTATCCTTGGGCAGGTGTCACCTCCCCACCTGGTGTACGTCAGTACGTACAACATGCCGGAGCTTTGCTGGCTCTCTCTCTGATTGGACGGGCGAGATGCCGTCGTGGAAGCAGCTTAATTTGATCCATGACAGATACAGATTCCTTGGGCAGCTAAACATCTCGCCCCGGTCAAACGTGTCGTGAAACAGAAAGGCAATGGTCCAAGGGAGAGAGAGAGAGAGAAAAAGCCAGGTGATGACGTGGCAGCACAGCTGGACGGGATATTCAAGTCTATCTCCTCCACGTCAGCGTGGAGACACGACGAGCACCATCTATCTACGTCTGTCCCGAAACATCTACAATAACGCACTACGCATGTATCTATTTTTTTTTTGGTTGTCGTTGCAGTAAAGTAAACAAATGGATAGTTAGTGGAGTTACATGAATAATAAAATAGGTCAAAGATTTGGTGCGCGGGGGCGCGTACGTACCAGGAACTCGACGAAGGCGCTGATGAGGTAGATGGCGTAAGTGGTGACGAAGGCGTCGGAGAGGAAGCCGCCGAGGAGCGCAAGCAGGAACGCCGTGCCCATGAAGCTGGTCACCGTCGTCGCCGACTGCACCAGCGAGTAGTGCATGAACCCCGACAGGTAGGTGACCAGGTTGCTCGCGTTCGCCAGGAAGGCCAGGTTCTCCAGCACCTCCACGACTGCATCAGCAAGTTTCGGCACCATTGTTAGCACCCGGTTGGCATAAATTTCTTATGGGAATTTTGCAGAATTTACACTGCTAGCTCTGTTTGATTTTAAATTTCAGCACCCCAGTTCTCTCTTTAAAAAATTATACTAGCGCTCCTACCATAATACGTAAACAGCATGTGCGGTAATAACTGATATAACGTCCCCGTTATACACGCGTGCCGTTCCCGACGCATACCGACCGATTTCGCTTGCCGTTTCTGCCTTGCGATTCGTGCCGTTTTAATGCGCGCGTTTGGACGACGTGGGAGAATTCTCGGTTCATATAGCCTTTTTTTTTTTAAAAAAAAAAAAGAAATCTAGCCACCTACCATCGAAATGATACAAAAATCACCGTGACAGAAGACAGGCGACACGTGTCCCTCTGCCGCGCTCTTCGCCTGCAGAAGCCACTTGCCGCGCTCCAAGTCTGTAGTAGGCTAGCTTGCGCACACGTCTGCCACGAGCAGACATGTTCATAATGCGCTCTGAGATCATGCAGGGGTGAAGCTAATATTTTAACGATAGGGGTGCAATCCTTTCTTTTTGCAATTACAAAGAATACGCACATGCATACACACTACACACACGCGATTGCGCTTCCTTAGCACACGTCTAGCGGATTTACAAAATTTTTATTGAAAGCGCACTCACGTGTGTATAAAAGTGCAAATTTAAATGACACATTCGAACATAAAAGTTTAAATAACATAGTAAAAGATCAAATGAAGTAAATTACATGTTTCTATTGTAGTCGATATCATAAAATATAGCTTTTGTTTGTAGGCTGCTGACTATTAATTGCTGACAACATAATTTATTGTATAATTTGTGTATTAACTAGATATATATATATATACTGTATAGTGGGTTTATATGCAAAAAAAATTTAAAGGTACAGCTGTACCTTAGGTGGCTCGGCTACTAGGAGCATGGTAGGGATGCCGGTAACACTGTAGGGGTTATTTTAAACATGAAAAAGACTAGGTTTACTATTTCGTTCTTTAAAAAAAAAGCAGCCAAAGGAGCCAGGAACTCGACGCGGGACGGTAAAAAGAGAAATATTTTTAGACGCCATGGACGGGTCGTATTTTTCTCTCCCGAACAACAAAAGGAAAAAACAGTGACCTCCCTCACTCCTATTTTGCCCTCATTTTTCTCTCTTCCTCGTAATTAATAAAGACATTTTCCAACCGAACCTTACAGACCGGCAGGAGAAACTGAAGCTCTCGAACGCCGGTCGCCGTCTCACTACAGACAATGATAGTGAAAACAGGGGCGTCGAAATGAAGGCAAGCAAGGCACTGGCCGATGCTTTCAGACAGCCGGAGCCATCAGTTTCACTTTCACAGGTGCATTCAAGAGGGACGGATGCGAATGCTCGTGCAAAAGCTTCAGGAGGAAACTGCAGAAGGGATTGCAAGCGCACGCAAGTTGGCTCCCCTTTTGTCACGCAATTGGGCGGCAAAGGCGCCCAGTTCTCCCCCAAGTTGCAAGAACCCGAAAATGGAATGGGAACGGTGTGAAAGGAAGAAAGGAAGGAGGAAAAGCAGGGAGAAAGGAGAAGGCCAATGGAGCCCAGCAGAAACCAGTGGGAGAAAAGAAGAAGAGAGAGAAAGAGGGAGGGGAGAGACGGGACAAAGAAACGGAGTCCTGAGCACTCCCTTGTCCGATAGCAGCCAAACCAAACAGGAAAGGGTGTAAGTCCGATCAGGAAAGGAGGGGGAGCCGGCTTGAGGTGAGACAAAGGAGAGAGGCAGAGGGGGAAGGAAGGAAGGATCAAGGATGGTCCATGGCGCATGCAGTGCGGATGCAGTGTTGTGATCCTATTCCATCTTCCTTTCCTGCCCGCTCTATCTCCTTTCCCCCGGTGCCCCGGTCCCCTACTTCGTTGTGGGGCGGCTCAACTGAGAGGGTTCTAGAAGAATCCAGAAGGAAAAGGAGCATGCGGCAGTGAGCGAGCGAGTTCATTTTGCTTACCCAGCACGAAGGAGGCGGCGAGCATGCCGCCGTGCCGGCCCCTCACCGCCGGCCGGTTCCTCCAGTCCACGTAGCCCTCCCACCTCTCCACCTCCTGCACTCCATCCTCCTGCATGCATGCCACGAACAAGACCACAAGATCGATCATCACAAAACAGCACGAAACTAGAATTGCATGCTGCATCAGCTCGACCCAAGGATCAAGAATCGCAGGGACGACTCAACTCACCATGGTGCCTGCCTCTCTGCGTTGCAAGGCGAACCTTCCCTGTGGCTCCGAAACGGTGGATGAACAGAGGAGTAGGAGAGAGGCGAGGCAGGTCAGGGGAGTAATGCGCCGGAGGGGAGGAAGGGGGCGGTGGTGTATTTAAAAGTGTGGAGGGAGGAGGGGTCCCCTCGTGCTACTTGAGGGGTAAAAGGCAGCGTGCATGACAGGGACACGAGGCCGCATGCAGAGATGTAAATGCAGCCTGGATGTCAATCTCAAGATTTTCACTGTTAATTGCACTGTACTTATGTTGCAATATTGCTCGGATCGATTACTGACGGGGATTATCTGGAGTACTAACGTTGTGCGTGATCTGTTGGATTTACAGGCTGTCGATTTGGTTCGATGGATTTGTAAAAGAACACGGGCTTTATTATATCTCGCCGAATCATCAGTGGATCCTACCGTTAGGCTGGATATGTTCTCAGTGTTATGCTCTACAAGGATGATTGTATCGTGTCTATGTTTACGAGTTATAAAATAAATATTATTATATTCTATGAATGCATTATTATTTATAAAGATTAGTAAGTATGCGACTTATTGGAGAAGCTCTTCAATAGTTGTATGATGTTATTATAACAGGAACGCTGGTCGGATGTCACTGGT
The DNA here is from genome assembly GCA_036346395.1 of Hsuehochloa calcarea. Taxonomy (NCBI): domain Eukaryota; kingdom Viridiplantae; phylum Streptophyta; class Magnoliopsida; order Poales; family Poaceae; genus Hsuehochloa; species Hsuehochloa calcarea. The sequence goes on along the minus strand of CM070604.1, from coordinate 12,625,928 downwards.
CGGGACACTAGTGACTTATAGACCAACACATGTATTGATTGATAATCACATTTCACCGGTCATATATATAGAGGATATCGAATCAATAATATGCGCACATATTAGAGAACATGATGTTGGATTAACCTACTTTGAGACACTATTGATATTGTTATATTTCTATGTGTCATCAGTTGGTCTCAAGCAATGACGATATATAATCCTTTGATCTGAGATCACCATGGTTTCCAACAATAAATTTATGTGTTATCAAACGCTATTTCATAACTGAGTAGTTATAAAGATAGCTTTCGGGTATGCTATGAAACATTTGGAGGGATGTGACTCGTCAGATATGAGATTTGCCCCCTCCTAACATAACAAGAGAGATATCTCTAGACCCCTCGATGTGCTCAGATAAAGAAAGTGCATGACTGTGCCACAAGTGGTCGAAGAGTCGACCACACGAAGTTATCCGTCACTACATTGAGAAAAGATTGAACAACCCACATGATGAGGATCAAAATCTCTAAATATTACTTTATTTAATTTAAGACCATACGTCATTCGTGGTCGTAACCCCTAAGGCTAACGACCCCCATGGTCGTAAGGATTCCAGAGGTTACATCATGGGTACCCTGGTCGGATGAGGTCCTGTACCTAATCCCCGATCAGATTACTGCTCGTAAAAGCAATGAACTGCTACTTAGATCTGATTCTAAGTATATTCCTCATGTGTGATGAATAGAATATATGTCTTATTTACTCTAAGCCACACGACGTTTACAACCCTAAGACACTGATAGTAACCAACATACGGTTGTTGTCTCCTTTTGATATCAACCGCCGAACGGTTGGTCCTTCACCAACTGATGTCTTCCTCCGACCAGTCGCAACGCTTCCAACATGCATCTCATCAAGAAGTAACTTCCACCAATTTATCAACTATTTAAAGGAGAATACAAATGACAGAAGGCGGATTCAACTCAATCTAGGAGTTAGTAGTTGGATCTTCATTTGAAGTAATGGCATAACAATCAATACACCAAGTGTAATTAGGGCTAGTCCATTGCCTTGTCAAGGGCATCCCTTGTAAAAATTCAGTTCGTTGCAATAAAGAGCAATCCTATTATCTTCTAAGAACTTGTTGGACCGTAAAGGCGACTAGAGGGGGGGGGGTGAATAGGAGCACGCTCAATTTTTCACAAATTATGAACTCAATACAATTTCACTCCAGTAGCTATTAGAAAGCTATGAAGATCAATATACCAGTACAGCGGAAGACTAGTATTGAATCCAATTAAACCCCTAAGCAATGCTACAAAAATCAACTAAGATTGCAAAGACTCACGGACGGGCGGTCGACCATTGGACCCAATCGGTCGGACCGATTGCGGGCGGTCCGACCGGCGTTAGTCTTGGCGGTCGGACCGCTCAAAATCGGTCGGACCGGTGATGACGGTCGGTCGGACCGGCCGACTCGAACCGATCTGCAATGATAAAATCACCGATGACGAAGTTGCAATTAGGTGAAACTTTTGATTCTCAACTCTAATCTTTATGAAACTTTGCACACACCTTCTATATGCTATTGAGGACCTATTCCAATCGAATATTATGATAATTCTTGGAACGATCTTGAGCAATTGCCAATTGATTAACAGAAGGTCTAAAACCGGGGCAAGAACGAAAACTTGATCCTAAAGCTTGTTCGTGAGGATTGATGATCAAGATGATGCTAGATAGATTCACACATATCACAGCAAGCTAATTCACATGAAAGAATCAATCACAAACTCGCGGATCAAAGAAAGCCCTAAAAACACGAAATTGAAAGCAAGAACGAAAAGTGACTTATCTCAAGCAAACCTTGCATAGATTGATTTCGTGATTGTTCTTTGGATTACATCCACACCATCATGGATCGATGGACAATCAAAGATCACGAAATTCACCACAAACCATCAAGAGCCCTAGCCTCCACCTCAACTCCCTAAAGACAATTAGGGTTTTAAACATAAAAGGCGAGAGAGAAGGGTGCAGCCACCACCTCCTCCTATTTATAGTGGAGGCCTAAAACTCTTAGGGTTTGACTTAATTGGGCTCCGTTAAGGCCCACTAACAAGCGGGTCACACACGCACGCGCGCAAAGCGCCGTCTTTAACCTTTTGACCTAAACCGCTTCACCATGCATCATGGATTTGCCAATAGGTCACCCTTGTCCATCTTGTGTCACGCTTGAGTCGTTGACCCCACCCGCATCGTCGATCGCTCGACCTCAACTCTTCAAGTCTAGTCCCGATTCTCCTCGCCGTTGACCGTCGTTGACCACCAAGCTACCCGCACAACCACGGACAAGAAAACACGATCGGGAACAAGTTCTTCACAACTTGACCCATGTTAGTCAAAACATGCATCATGCAAATCATATGCCATGAAACCAATGACTTTGACCTAACAAAACAACATCGCCACGGTTGGCCGACGTTCAAGTAGAAACCGGTCGACCGCTCCAGTGAGCGGTCGGACCGCCATGGCGGTCGGACCGCTCCACAATGAGCTTGTCGGACCGCCTTTGGGACTTAGCCAAATTCAAGCTTCCAAATTCAAACCTTCCGAAATTAAAACCAATAGAACTTTTTATCGGAGACTCCAAAATCATGAGACCAAGTGCATTGGGATCCCTCACTTGCCTACAACACCTATTTTTGGCCCACTGTTTTGAACACTTTTAGGTCACCACGGTCCGATCCGCCCCACATGGCCGGTCCGACCGATTTGGGACCGGTCGGACCGCCGATGCAAGGACCGGTCGGACCGCCCCGCCCGAAATACAGTAGCTTTGTCGAAAACACGTGAAACTACAAACCGTAAACGCCATTGCCAATTGTCACATCATCCTAAGATCCGGAACATATCCCCATGAAATCCACAATCTCCCCTTGATGAACACATTGGCAATTATCCGAAAAATGTAAGTAAGAGGTTTGAAAACGAGTTTACTCGCAGCTTTAGCACAAAGGCACAACTTGGTCCATAAGCAAGAAAAAGCAATGTAAGTGACCAAGTCGGCATCGAATAGTATAGGCATGTGAGACAAGGCAAAAGTAAGCATAAAAACTTTGATTTCGGAAAAGGGTCAAAAATCTCACATAAGGTCCATATGAAAGAACAATTGTTCAATTGACCTATGATCATTGTGAGGATAAAAGAATGCAATTCAAGTTCGAATATTCAATAAAACAATAAGAATGCAACTCAATAACTCCCCTCACTATGATCCTCAAATTTCAAATTTTGATTTCTCCTTTGTACAAACTTCTCCCCAAAGAAAGAAATATATTCTCATTAACACATCTTCTCTTCTTATTTAACACATCTTCCCCTTTGACAATGGATTCATCAAGGAATCACACCTTCCTCTCATCCGGAGATAATAAATATAGAATAAAGGAAGAAGCGAAAACAAAAGAAGCATAAAGAGGAATATGCATGAAATGCAATGGAGTGGCTTCAATTTTGTATTTTTCAATTTTTTGATTATAAGAAGCTTAGGAGATTACCCAAAAGAACAAGCTAGTATCTCTAATATTGCACAAACAAAGAAATCAAGCTGACAATAGCTAGCAAGATCATGGTAAGACATATATATCAAAGCTAAGCACAAAGGCTCAAAAGTAAAGCAGTAGATTTGATCAATTTAAGCAACGCTTCAAATTCAGTAAGTTCATCAACAGGGATCCTAAAGTGAAATTGGCCATGTCAAAATGTCAAAGTGAGATCAAAAATCTAACAAAGACCACATTAAGAGTCAATCAAGTCCTGTATTGAATCATTTTGCTCAATATTTTGTAAACGCCCATTTGTCAATATTTTTCTCATTTGCATTGAATATTGAAGTTGACTAATGATCTAACTTAGTGACAAGATCCTGGACTAGGAGCCATCCACAAACTCATCCTAAGCTTCGACCAAAAGTTGATTAAAGGTATATCTTAGTAAAGAAGATCCTGGACTAGGAGCCATCCACAAACTCTTTCTAAGCTTCTACAGGCGACAAATCTTGAGGTTCATGTCATTTCGACAAGCGATCCCCATGAGATCGTCAGTTCATCAAACTATCTCCAAGTTCATGTCATTTGACAAGCAGTCTCGTAAGAATAGTTTGGCACAATTTAAGCATAAGACAATCTTGATTTTCATTTTTCACATGAGCGGTATTAGAATCTCAAGAACACAAAAGCTCAAGTAATGGTCAATTTTAGATCAAAGAGCTAACAAAGCAATTCTGACAGGGCCAATGTCACAAGAGGAGCACTAATTGCGCAACTCGCTAAAACATCCACAAATTGCAATTTCTTAGTTTGAGTGGTTTAAAAGGTTCTAGCTCATATAGCAAAGACTTAGCTACACATGTAAAAGCATGATAATTCTAGCAAGTCAAAGAACTAGACATGACATTGAGCAAGAATTGAAATACAAAAGCTCTAAAGGGTAATAGGCAAAGCTTCATCAATTTTTTTTAAAAAAATAAGCAGAAAACCTTATATTACAATGCATCTTTTTGGATTTTTCATACCATTTGTTGTAACCACTTGTTGAAGTTTTCATATGAATGCAATATGACACAATGAGATGCAATTAAAAAACCTAAAAACCTAAAAAGTTCGAAAAGATCACTAAGTTCAGAAAAAAAAAACAATAAAAGATCAAAAGAACAAGGAAAGATAAAAAAAAATCAAACTCCCCTTCAAACCAACCCATAAGGATAAATTACGCCTAACTCGCTTCTCAAGGAGGAAAATCTGGTTTGATCTAAAGGCTTGGTAAGAATATCTGCCAATTGAGCTTCGAACTCTACGAAGTGCATCACAATATCACCTTTTTCAACATGATCTTTAAGGAAGTGAAAGCGAATGTCTATGTGTTTAGTCCTAGAATGTTGCACTGGGTTTTTAGCAATATTAATAGCAGAAGTGTTATCACAGAAAAGAGGAACACTAGCAAAGTTTAACCCATAATCTTTCAAAGTGGACGTCATCCACAAAATCAGCTCGACAACTAGCAGCACTACATACTCCGCTTCAAAGATGGATTGTGCAATGTAAGACTGCTTCCTAGAAGACCAAGATACAAGAGAAGTGCCTAGGAAGTGACAGGTGCCTGAGGTACTCTTCCTATCTAACCGACAGCCCGCAAAATCGAAATCAAAAAACCTCTAACGGACAAAGTCAAGAGCAGAATACCAAATGCCATATAAGAGGTAGAGTGTAAATACCGAATATGCGCTTAAGGGCTTGGCGATGGGAAGTTCTCGAGACGCTGAAATCTTGCACAAAGGCATACAAGTGAAGTGAATGTCCGGTCTCGAGGCCGTCAAATACGAGAAGAGCCGATCATGTTTGCGGTACTCGCGTTGATCCACGACTTCTCCTTCCTCATCCGGATCCAAAATAGTTGAAGTTGCCATGGGAGTGGAAATTGGCTTGCAGATCACCCATGTTGAAGCGTTTTAGTAGATCTTTAGTGTACTTCGTCGATGGATGAAAGTTCCTTCCTTGCATTGCTTGATTTGAAGTCCCAAAAAGTAATTAAGCTCTCCCATCATACTCATCTCAAATTCCTGGACATAGTGTCGAAAAAGTGGAAACAAGAGCATTAGAGGAACCACCAAAGATAATATCATCCACATAAATTTGAGCAAGCGGAAGTCATTGTCACGTCTAAGAATGAATAGAGTTTTATCCACTTTACCCATTTCAAAATTATTTTTAAGCAAGAAGGTCTTAAGTCTATCATACCGGGCTCTAGGGGCTTGTTTAAGACCATATAATGCTTTAGATAGCTTGAAAACACGATTTGGATATTTAGGATCCTCAAAACCAGGGGTTGCTTAACATACACTTCCTAATCTATGAAACCATTTAAAAGGCACTTTTAACATCCATCGATATAATTTAAAACCTTTTGATGCAGCAAATGCAAGCGAGAATCACGAATGACTTCTAGTCTAGCAACAGAGCAAATGTCTCATCAAAATCTAACCCCTCAACTTGGTCAAACCACGAGCTACCAATCGGCTTTATTTCTAACCACGAACCATCCTCACCTTGTTTATTCTTAAACACCCAACGGGTTCCTATAACATTATGACCACTAGGAGGTTCTACTAGGTTCCAAACTTTGTTTCTTTCAAAATTCTCTAACTCCTCATGCATGGCATTTACCCAGCTATAATCAGATAAAGCATGTGATATATCGCGGGGTTCAAAAGAAGCAACAAAAGCCGAATGAGAGTAGAGATTTGGATCATTATACCTGGAGCGAGTGACTCGCTCATGTAGATTACCTATTATCTGTTCCGGAGGATGCTGTCTCTGAATGCGAAGTGGAGCACCCGGGTGAGATGTCGTTTCTTCGACCTCCGCAGGTACTGCTGATGATGATGATGCAGCAGGAGCCTCAACTGAAGGTGTGGATATCGTGAGGATATGTGCACGATCTCAGGATGATGAGTCAATTGGCAATGGCGTTGTTGGTTTGCAAAATCTCGTGTTTTCGGGTTTGCTCCAAGGCTGTCAGACCACAGGCGGTCTAACCGGTGGTGTCGGGCGGTCAGACCGCCCGGGGAGGAGTCCGACCGGCCTTGGTGGCCGGTCCGACCGCCAAAAATGAAAATGGGTTTTTGGAGCTGTGCCAAAAATAGGTTGTGTAGGCAAGTGAGGGGAGTCTCCTGGATGTGGTCCTATAATTTTTGGAGCTCCCAGTCAAAAGTTCTATTCGTTTGAAAATTCCAGAAGGTTTCGGAATTTTGAGTTGAAAATTTGGCTAAGTCCTTTGGACCGGTCCGACCGCCGTTGAGGGAGCGGTCCGACCGGCGTGAAATCGGTCGGACCGGCCCTGAGGGGCGGTCAGACCGGCATTGGCTTGAAGGTTAGCCAAGTGTTGCATTGAGTTGGTTTTGATTGTATTATTATATGAACTTCAATGCTTTATTGTTGTATATTGCATTGCGGGCGACGTGGGTCAAGTTGTGAAGAACTTGTTCGGAAGCGGTTTGTTTGTCTATTGTTTGTGCGGTGGCTTGCGTGTCAACGACGTCAGCGGTGAGTGGATCGGGACTACGCTTGGAGAACCGAGGTCGAACGATCGGGGATACGGGTGAGGTCGTGTGACACAAGCATGGTGCGAGATGGACAAGATGGATCGAGCGGGTGGTTCGATGCAATTTGGTTGGATCGGCGGTGCGGATATCGATGCGAGTCTCGGGAGGTTCCGATGGGATTCGGACAAGAGAGGCTTGGCGACGCGATGAGCTGGCGATCAACCTACACGTGGTGAAGCGGCGATTGCTTCAAGAGTTATTTGTGTGTGGGTCCCATGTGTAAGTGACCCCAAAAAGGAAACCCTAGATCTCTAGTATAAATAGGAAGGGGGAGATGGAAAACTAAGCTAAGCATTCATTTTTAGCCCCTTCTTCCTTTTCTAGGGTTTGGAGGAGAGGAGAGGAGAACTAGGGTTTGGAGTGTGCTCCTTGTTGAGCTCTTGCCCTCCTTGTTGGAGAGGCTTTGTAAGCATCTTGTGTACTTGAACAATCTTGTGATGCTCAATTGAAAGATCGTTTGCTCCCTTTGTGTTCTTCTCCCTTTGGATGATTTTGGTGCTTCCTTGATTCAAAGGTTCATACTTGGTCTCTTGGCCTAATTTATCTTGCTTTGATGTGTGGGATTACTCCTAGAGTCATCTAGATCATCAACCCCCCACAAGCAAGTCTTGAATCAAGATTTTCATATTTCTAGGTTTTGTGCACTTCTTTGGTAAAATCTCGAGAGATCGACTCTGCGAAGTGGATCTGACGGATCGTCGCTAGAAATAGGTCTCTAATATCATTAGGGAGGTGTGCTCGAAATTTGGTCAAGTTTTATTGGTTGAAACAAAAGTTGGATCAAATTTCGTTTTGGAGTTGGGTGGAGTTTTTCAAGATCTTGGACTCTACCGGTCCGATCGACTTCAACGCGGTCGACCGCCCGTATTCGAACCGGCTTGCTTGCCGGGTCGAACCGCCCACCGGTCCGACCGCTAGTTAGTTGTCGGTCGGACATTGGTTGACCGTCGGTCCGACCGCCTGTGGTAGCCGGTCGGACCGCCATCCCGATGAAGGAACAAAGTGAGTTCTTTTCTCCGGTTGTGTCGTGTGGTTGAGGGGTTCATCAAATCCAACACAAGGCTTCCGTTGTGTGCTTCTTGATCTTCTTAGCTTTCATAGCTAAAGGAGTAAAGTTCGTGTTGGTTTTGATTTAGGCGAGAAAGTTTTGAAAGCGCCTATTCACCCCCTAGTCGCCTTCCGGTCCTACAAGTGGTATCGAGCGGTTAGCTCTTCTCATAGATCTTAACCGGTCTTTGGAGCCATAGCGGCCGACAAGTACTCAACCAAGCCACACATTTTGAAGGAGTTGACTTTGCATCTTTGGAAGGCTCGTATGCAAGCATATATCGAGGCTCAAGGGCACGCTATTTGGCTAAAGGTGAAAAATCCTTATGTCGTGCCACCGATGACGATACGATCACTCCGGATGTGGAGGCCAACAAAGAAGGCTCGAATTATTTGATCCAAGGCCTTAGTCGATCCGAGTTTGGCGTGTTTCTCACTTGCGGTGCGCTCACGAGATCTGGCGGACACTTTGTGACTATCACGAAGGGTCCATCTGCGATCAAGGAAGTGAGACAGAACCAGCTCAAGAAAGTATACTCAAAGATCGAACAAAGGCACGGAGAGTCTTTGGATGAGTGTGGGAAGATTCTCTAAGATTCTTCATGATCTCCGCATTTGTTGACTCGGTATTTCCAGTGCGAGAATGCACGCCACTTCGGGTGCTCTTGATGTGAAGTGCGGGAATGAAGATCACTTCCATCAATGACAACATCACATGAGTGAGCTTACCATGGATAAGCTTTACTCGAGGTTGAAGACGCATGAGATTGACTTTATCTCGCGTCTCCCAAGACAGAGTCGATGGCATTAGTGGTCGACAAATCCAAGGGTTGTTCTTGAGTCTCTTGATTGTAGCTCATCCGGTTTTTCATTATCCGCTTTACATTCTTTAAGTGATGAGCAACTAGAGAAACCGCCGAGGATGACTTAGCCCTCCTTTCCACCAAATTCACAAGAGCGTATAACAAGGTGAGGAATAGGAGGAGAAGTGGACCTATCACATGCTTCGAATGTGGTGAGCCAAACCACATTCGCTCCAGGTGCCCCAAGCTAAAGGGCAAGGAGGAGAAGGAGACACGAAGACATCCCGGAGAGGATGCTAAACCCAAGAAGACAAACTATCGAAAGTTTGTCACCGGTCCTGCCGCTCTTGAGAATGTAAACATGAGCGATGTGGACTCGGAAGCGGAGGACGACGAGAGTGACTCGTGGCAAGAAGAAGGCGCATGACTTCACCGGCATGTGTTTCATGGCCAAGAACAGCCACGACAGCGACTCCTCCAACAATGAGGATCCTTTTAGTGATCCTGATGAGGTATGCCCTTCTATTGCTGACATGAAAAGGGCGTTGGTGCTTCTTGAGCGAAATTGCACAAGCAAGTTAAAATGATTAAGAAGGTGACATTATGATTGATAATTTGAACCTAGAAGTTGTTAGGCTAAAATCTATTAATTCGATGATTTTTGTGAATCTGCACTAGCTTGCTTAATGACTTGACAAGCTTGAAATCTGCTCATTCCTCATCACTAATCAACTTAAGGATGCTCTCGATGAACTAGAATCTCTCAAGTCTAGTTACGCTTGCTTAGATGCCATTTCACTTGATGTGACCGCCATGGAAGCTATCCCTTTAACGTGCTCAAATTGTGCTTTGCTTGAATTAAAACTGGATAGCTCCTTAAAGGAATTGCAAAAATTTGATGCTGGTCACACATGCTCTCATTGTAAGAATAATAAGATTAAGATGCAAGAGATGAAAGAAATGCTAGTTTACTCTAGAGTTGCATCTTGTGAAAATTGTCCCAAGCTTACAATTGAGATTGAAGCCTTAAACAAGACCCTTGAAGAAAAGGCTAAAATTGAAAGATCCATGTCTTTTACTGCTTCTAAGAAAGTTATTGATTCTAACTCTTGTGCTTTAAATGTGAAGTTGAAACCATGATTAATCGATTCAAGAGGGCATTTAGGTCAAATTTAAGGAGCAGTTGAATAGGATTAGAGAATCCTATTGTGTGTCTTGTGAGGCCTTCAAGGTGGAAGTGGCCCTTCTTAAGAGTAAGAACAATGAGGTAATCAAGTCTAGCAAGTGCACTAGATGTGAGGGTCTAATGAAAGAAAATGATTACCTCAAGGTGACTCTTGAGAAGTTTTCGAGTGGGAAAAAGAAACTCAATATGATTCTTGATCAATCCAAGGTGAGCGTGAAAAATAGTGGTCTAGGTTTCAATCCCCTAGAGCATTCCAAGAAAAACCCACCTAGGATTGCTAGAGTTGTGAAGAATGGTTTGTTTGAGCTAGAACCTCCTAAGCCATCCGGGTGGTTTTCAAATCCACCGGTTTTGCTCAAACTCTTTACGCAAGAAAGGTGCTTTCACTCATCTTGTGCCTCTCAAAGGTTGATACCATTGCACCTTCTCGCAAGAAAGAAGGCCATATTGTTGAGTTACTCTTCGGAGAGCAAAACTTGAGAGAAAAGAGAGGATGGCGTCCTAAGATCCATTAGAGGAGTCCCTTCTCCAGCTGTAGTCTCTAGAGCTAGGCAGCCTGTTTATCGCACCACACATAGGCCTAGGTTTGTAGAGAATTTTGTAGACTCTTTTGGTGGGTCTAGGCAGCATGTTGGATTAGGACATCGTGAGGAGAGACCACGGGTAGCACCTAGACAGGGGGAGTATCGATCTTTTGGTAGATCGTTTGGAGATGTCTACGTGGTTCTCATGTGCATTCTTGTGATTTTATTCTGATCATGTTTACGCTACCTCTCGCTGCTCCTAGACATCGTGCTTCAAGATCTTTGGATCCTCGATCATTTATCACTAGCCCCAGTACTGAGGCACGGATGTTTTCTGATTGTACTTTTTAGGTCCGTCGTGCGAGGAAGGAGGACATATGGCTTGTTGACTCGGGTGTTCTCGACATATGACCGAGATTCTAGATGGTTCTCCTCCTCACACGTGCATCCGACAACGAATTGATTACATTTGGGGATGCTTCTCACCGGACCGTGGATGCAAAGGGCACTGTCGGCGTCAACGACAAGTTCATGATAAAAGGCGTCGCTTTGGTAAGTAAGTGATGTATAATCTTCTATCTGCTTCTCACCGCTTGATGAGGGTCTAGAAGTGAGGTTTAAGAGAGGTGAGTGCAGAGTTCTAGATTCCTCGGGTGAGCTTGTTTTTGAGATCTCAGTTTGAGAAGATCTTACGTGCAAATTTCAGCATGTCTTGATTTCAGTCCTAGGTGTCTTGTAGCCTCTGATTCTCATGACCTTGTTTTGTGGCATCGTAGACTTGGGCATATAGGTTTTGATCATTTGTCTAGAGTCGGTTGCAAGGACTTGATTAGAGGTTTGCCTAGGTCAAGGTCATTAGAGATCTTGTATGCTCACCACAGAGACATGGTAAGATGGTGTCCGCTTCCCACCCACCTCTTACTTTGGTAATGACTGATGGATCTGGGCAGCTTCTTCACTTAGATCTGATTGGTCCTTCTAGAGTTCATCACCGGTGGGAAATGGTATGTCTTGGTGGTTGTGGATGATTACTCCGTATTCATGGGTTTATTTTCTTGCTTCTAAGGACGAAGCATTTGGATTCTTTAGAGATTTGGTCCTTAGAATTCTTTGTTGATATACCCGAGCTTTGAGAGCCATTAGGAGTGACAATGGGATGAGTTCAAGAATTCTTCTTTTCTACCTTCACTGACCGAGGGGAATTGAGCATCGCTTTTCTTCTCCTAGAGTTCCTCAAAGAGAATGGTGTTGTAGAAAGGAAGAAGAACCCTTGTAGAGATGGCTCGGACCATGCTAGATGAGCATTCTACTCCTAGGAGATTTTGGTGAGGCGATCTCTCTCGCTTGTTATATTTCCAACAGGGTTTTCTTGAGATCTGTGGTTGGAAAGACTTCTTATGAGCTTAGATTTGGTCATTCTCCCAAAGTCTCTCATTTCAAGATTTTTGGTTGCAAGTGCTTCATTCTTAAACATGGCAATCTTGATAAATTTGAGTCTAGATGTTTTGATGGCATATTTCTTGGTTATCCTGCTCATTCTCGTGGCTATCGTGTTTTTAATGTTGACACTAACAAAATTGTTGAGACTTGCGAAGTCACTTTTGATGAGGCTAGTCACAGTACTAGACCCGATGCTTCGTACAGTGTTCCGAAATTCAAGGAAGCATTTTAAATCGATGATGACTCGAGGATGAAGAACCAAACCATCCTCCAGCTACTTCTGAGAGGGGTGGAGAGCCTGCTACCACTACGTCAGTTTCAGCTGAGCAGCCTCCTCCTATCCCCACCGACGATCTGAGTGGCTCTGTTCCTACCTCCACAATTCATGAGGTAGAGGCCACGTCGCACCAGAGCACCACTTCGCATCTGGCGACAACATCCACTGAGCGGATGATTGGGGATCTTCAAGAGCGAGTCACTCGCTCGTGTTTATTCTCTCCCGATTCTCATGCACATTCTGCTTTTATCGCTTCTTTTGAACCCGAGATATCACCCATGCTTTATCGATGCCTCTTGGGTCAATGCCATGCATGAAGAGCTTGAAAATTTGAAAGAAACAAAGTCCAGTTTTTAGTTGAGCGACCTTCTGATTCTCATGTTATTGGAACAAAATGGGTTTTTAAAAATAAGCAAAGTGAGGATGGATTGGTTGTTCGCAATAAGGCTAGACTTGTAGCTCAAGGTTATTCCCAGGTAGAGGGCTTAGACTTTGAGGAGACCTTTGCTCCAAAGAGCTAGATTGGAGGCCATTCGCATTCTTTTAGCATTTGCAACATCCAAAGGTTTCAAGCTTTTTCAAATGGATGTTAAAAGTGCTTTCTTGAATGGCTTCATAGAAGAAGAGGTCTTTGTCAAGCAACCTCCGGTTTTGAAAATCAAAATTCCCAATCATGTTTTTAAACTCTCTAAAGCCTGTATGGATTGAAACAAGCTCCTAGAGCTTGGTATGACAGGCTTAAGAGTTTCTTGCTTGAAAATGATTTCAAAATGGGAATGGTTGATAAAACCTTGTTCACTCTCAGGCATGGCAGTGATTTCTTGTTGGTTCAGATTTATGTGGATGATATTATTTTCGGTGGTTCCTCTCATGCTTTGGTGTCTAGATTTTCAGATTCTATGAGCAGTGAATTCGAGATGAGCATGATGGGAGAGCTGACCTTCTTCCTTGGTCTTCAAATCAAGCAACTGAAAGAAGGCACTTTTGTTCACCAGAGTAAGTATACAAAGGACCTTCTTCGGCGCTTCAATATGGGAAGCAGTAGGCCAATGTCTACTCCCATTGCTACAACCACCGTCTTTGGACCACGATGAGGATGGAGAGTCCGTGGACGGAAGAAGTACCGCAGTATGATTGGCTCCCTCCTCTATCTTACAGCGTCGAGGCCGGACATACAATTCGCCGTATGTCTGTGCGCTCGATTTCAGGCTTCCCCTCGTGCTTCTCATCGTCAAGCAGTACGCCGCATCTTCAGGTATCTTCAAGATACGCTTGACTTTGGACTCTGGTATTCTTCTTCTTCGGCTCTTTCAATTCGAGCATTTTCTGATGCTGATTTCGCCGGGTGTAGAGTTGATAGGAAGAGTACTTCTGGCACTTGTCATTTCTTGGGCACATCTCTTGTTTCTTGGTCTTCTAGAAAATAGTCTTCTGTTGCACAGTCTTCTGTTGCACAGTCTACAGCTGAGGCCGAGTATGTAGCTGCCGCCAGTGGCTGCTCTCAGGTTCTCTGGATTTTGTCCACGCTGCGAGACTATGGGTTATCTTTGGGAAGTGTTCCTCTTTTCTGTGACAACACTTCTGCAATTAATATTGCCAAAAACCCAGTGCAACATTCAGGACTAAACACATTGACATTCGATTTCATTTTCTGAGAGACCATGTTGAGAAAGGTGATGTTGTGCTTCACTTTGTAGAGTCTGAGCAACAGCTTGCAGATATTTTCACTAAGGCTCTTGACTCTTCGCGTTTTGCTGCTTTGCTTATTTGCGGGGAGAGTTAGGGGTTATTAGTCCTATTGGGCTGTTTTGAGGGGGAAGTTGCTCTTTTTGCATTCATTGTATCATAATGCATGTTTCAATTCATTTGTCTTGCATTGTATAATAAAATTAGTGGAGCTTTGATTATTATCCTTGTATGACTTGATTTCATCTTCTATACCTTGTCATATCAAGTGATAGTCTGCTAGACTTCTTTTATGGCTCTTCGTGTTTAGCTTAGCTTTTGCCTTGCTAGCTTTATATCTGTGAGCAATTTGAATCAAATCATGTCTTGTTGGATCTTGTGACTAGTTTTGCTCTAGTGATCCTCTTATGATTCTCGCCATGTCTTACAGGTTGAATTGAGTCTTGAACTTATTCTGAGTTGAAAAATGAGCTTTTTATCTTATTAAGTCAAGCAAATGAAAAATAAGATTTTACGTGTGAAAAAGCGATCTCACCAATCCTTTCTCATGAGACGGCTTGCCATTGCACTAGGCATGAACTCGGGGAGTTTTGGATGACCTAGATCATTCTTTTAAGCTTATCGCTTGAGATGGTCGCGCAAGGCTTGAGATCTAGCACAAAAAAAGGGAAAAGGAATTGCCCAAAAGGGCTAAGTGCTTGAGCTTTGCTTCAAAAGAATTCTCTTAATGCTCAAAATGCCTCAATTCTTGTTTTGAGTCTCTTTTACTTATAGACATGGCTTGACTCATTTTGGTTGCTTGGGTGAATCTATGATATTGAGCAACCTTTCATGATTTTAATTCATTAATCTCAGATTCTTTGCTATCTTGGTTTTAGCTTTGCAAACATGTTTTGCCATGATTGAATATAGCGTCTACTCTTTGTATGGCTTGGTATAATACTTGTACTGTCTCTATGTATAATGGTCATGGCTCCTTTTTACTAAAGTTCAAAAATAAAGTCATTCCTTCATGCTCTTTCTTTTTCATGCATCTTGATGAATTCATTGTCAAAGGGGGAGAAAGATTGTGAAGAAAATGATCTTGGAGCTTTTGGTTTCATACTCAAGGTTTAATATAAAAGAACTTCATAAAATAAAAATTTTGAACATTTTGAAAATTTGTGATCATAGTGAGTTAAGTCTTGTGGTTCTATTGCCTTTTCCTGATTTCATTTGCAATTGAAATATACTCACAATGATCAAAGGTCAAATAGAAAAATTGCCTTTCATTTGGACCTAAGTGAGATTTTTGGCTACTTTCTGGAAATTGAATCCTTTGGTGCTTTCATTGCCTTATCTCACTTGCCTATACTATTCTGAAGCCAGCTTGGTCGGTTCCTAAGTTTTTTCTTGCTTATGGACCAAGTTGTGCCTTTATGCTAAAAACGCGAATTTTACTTTTCATTTGAAAAACCACATTTTCTTGAAAATTGCCAATGTGTTCATCAAGGGGGAGATTGTGGATATCGTGAGGATATGTGCACGATCTCAGGATGATGAGTCAATTGGCAATGGCGTTGTTGGTTTGCAAAATCTCGCGTTTCGGGTTTGCTCCAAGGTCGTCGGACCACGGCGTCTCGATCGGTGGTGTCGGCGGTCGACCGCCGGGAGGAGTCCGACCGGCCATGGTGGCCGGTCCGACCGCCAAAAATGAAAATGGGTTTTTGGAGCTGAGCCAAAAATAGGTTGTGTAGGCAAGTGAGGGAGTCTCCGGATGTGGTCCCATAATTTTGGAGCTCCACCAAAAGTTCTATTCGCTTGAAAATTCCGAAGGTTTGAATTTTGAGTTGAAAATTTGGCTAAGTCCTTTGGACCGGTCCGACCCGCTTGAGGAGCGGTCCGATCGGCGTGAATCGGTCGGACCGCCCACGAGGGGCGGCGGACCGCATTGGCTTGAAGGTTAGCCAAGTGTTGCATTGAGTTGGTTTTGATTGTATTATTATATGAACTTCAATGCTTTATTGTTGTATATTGCATTGCGGAACTAGCGTGGGTCAAGTTGTGAAGAACTTGTTCCCTAAGCGGTTTGTTTGTCTATTGTGCGGTGGCTTGCGTGTCAACGACGTCAACGGTGAGTGGATCGGGACTACGCTTGGAGAGCCGAGGTCGAGCGATCGGGGATACTGGGTGAGTCGTGTGACACAAGCATGGTGCATGATGGACAAGATGGATCGAACGGGTGGTTCGATACAGCTGGTTGGATCAGGCGGTGCGGATATCGATGCGAGTCTCTGGGAGGTTCCGATGGGATTCGGACAAGAGAGGCTTGGCGACGCGATGAGAACCGCTGATCAACCTACACGTGGTGAAGCAGGCGATTGCTTCAAGAGTTATTTGTGTGTGGGTCCCATGTGTAAGTGACCCCAAAAAGGAAACCCTAGCTCTCTAGTATAAATAGGAAGGGGGAGATGGAAAACTAAGCTAAGCATTCATTTTTAGCCCCTTCTTCCTTTTCTAGGGTTTGGAGGAGAGGAGAGGAGAACTAGGGTTTGGAGTGTGCTCCTTGTTGAGCTCTTGCCCTCCTTGTTGGAGAGGCTTTGTAAGCATCTTGTGTACTTGAACAATCTTGTGATGCTCAATTGAAAGATCGTTTGCTCCCTTTTGTGTTCTTCTCCCTTTTGGATGATTTTGGTGCTTCCTTGATTCAAAGGTTCATACTTGGTCTCTTGGCCTAATTTATCTTGCTTTGATGTGTGGGATTACTCCTAGAGTCATCTAGATCATCAACCCCCCACAAGCAAGTCTTGAATCAAGATTTTCATATTTCTAGGTTTTGTGCACTTCTTTGGTAAAATCTCGAGAGATCGATCATGCGAAGTGGATCTACGGATTCGTCGCTAGAAATAGGTCTCTAATATCATTAGGGAGGTGTGCTCGAAATTTGGTCAAGTTTTATTGGTTGAAACAAAGTTGGATCAAATTTCGTTTTGGAGTTGGGTGGAGTTTTTCAAGATCGACTCTCCGGTCCGACCGACTTCCAACGGCGGTCGACCGCCCGTGTATTCAGACGCTGGCTTGCTTAGGTCGAACCGCTGGCCCACCGTCCGACCGCTAGTTAGTTGCGGTCGGATCATTGGTTGACCGTCGGTCCGACCGCCCGTGGTAGCCGGTCAGACCGCCAGTCCCCAGTAAGGAACAGTGAGTTCTTTTCTCCGGTTGTGTCGTGTGGTTGAGGGGTTCATCAAATCCAACACAAGGCTTCCGTTGTGTGCTTACTGATCTTCTTAGCTTTCATAGCTAAAGGAGTAAAGTTCGTGTTGGTTTTTGATTTAGGCGAGAAAGTTTTGAAAGCGCCTATTCACCCCCCCTAGTCGCCTTTCCGGTCCTACAAGTGGTATCAGAGCCGGTTAGATCTTCTCATAGATCTTAACCGGTCTTTGGAGCCATGGCGACTGACAAGTACTCAACCAAGCCACACATTTTTGAAGGAGTTGACTTTGCATACTGGAAGGCTCGTATGCAAGCATATATCGAGGCTCAAGGGCACGCTATTTGGCTAAAGGTGAAAAATCCTTATGTCGTGCCAGCCGATGACGATACGATCACTCCAGATGTGGAGGCCAACAGCAAGGCTCGGAATTATTTGATCCAAGGCCTTAGTCGATCTGAGTTTGAGCGTGTTGCTCACTTGCGGTCTGCTCACGAGATCCGCGACACTTTGTGACTATCACGAAGGGTCCATCGCGATCAAGGAAGTGAGATGTAACCACTCAAGAAAGTATACTCAAAGATCGAACAAAGGCACGGAGAGTCTTTGGATGAGTGTGGGAAGATTCTCTAAGATTTTCATGATCTCCGCAATGTTGACTGGTATTTCCTGAGTCTGAGAATGCACGCCAGCTTCTGGGTGCTCTTGATGTGAAGGTCTGGGGAATGAAGATCACTTCCATCAATGACAACACTGTCATGAGTGAGATTACCATGGATAAGCTTTACTCGAGGTTGAAGACGCATGAGATTGACTTTATCTCGCGTCTCCCCAAGACAGAGTCGATGGCATTAGTGGTCGACAAATCCAAGGGTTGTTCTTCAGAGTCTCTTGATTGTAGCTCATCTGGTTTTTCATTATCTGCTTTACATTCTTTAAGTGATGAGCAACTAGAGAAACTGCCTGAGGATGACTTAGCCCTCCTTTCCACCAAATTCACAAGAGCGTATAACAAGGTGAGGAATAGGAGGAGAAGTGGACCTATCACATGCTTCAATGTGGTGAGCCAAACCACATTCGCTCCAGGGTGCCCCAAGCTAAAGGGCAAGGAGGAGAAGGAGACACGAAGACATCCCCAGGAGAGGGATGCTAAACCCAAGAAGACAAACTATCGAAAGTTTGTCAGCCGGGTCCTTGCCGCTCTTGAGAATGTAAACATGAGCGATGTGGACTCGGAAATGGAGGACGACGAGAGTGACTCTCGTGGCAAGAAGAAGGCGCATGACTTCACCGGCATGTGTTTCATGGCCAAGAACAGCCACGACAGCGACTCCTCCAACAATGAGGATCCTTTTAGTGATCCTGATGAGGTATGCCCTTCTATTGCTGACATGAAAAGGGCGTTGGTGCTTGCTGAACAGAAATTGCACAAGCAAGTTAAAATGATTAAGAAGCAGGACATTATGATTGATAATTTGAACCTAGAAGTTGTTAGGCTAAAATCTATTAATTCTGATGATTTTTGTGAATCCTGCACTAGCTTGCTTAATGACTTGACAAGCTTGAAATCTGCTCATTCCTCTGTCACTAATCAACTTAAGGATGCTCTCGATGAACTAGAATCTCTCAAGTCTAGTTCTGCTTGCTTAGATGCCATTTCACTTGATGTGACTGCCATGGAAGCTATCCCTTTAACGTGCTCAAATTGTGCTTTGCTTGAATTAAAACTGGATAGCTCCTTAAAGGAATTGCAAAAATTTGATGCTGGTCACACATGCTCTCATTGTAAGAATAATAAGATTAAGATGCAAGAGATGAAAGAAATGCTAGTTTACTCTAGAGTTGCATCTTGTGAAAATTGTCCCAAGCTTACAATTGAGATTGAAGCCTTAAACAAGACCCTTGAAGAAAAGGCTAAAATTGAAAGATCCATGTCTTTTACTGCTTCTAAGAAAGTTATTGATTCTAACTCTTGTGCTTTAAATGCTGAAGTTGAAACCATGATTAATCAGATTCAAGAGGCATTTAGAGTCAAATTTAAGGAGCAGTTGAATAGGATTAGAGAATCCTATTGTGTGTCTTGTGAGGCCTTCAAGGTGGAAGTGGCCCTTCTTAAGAGTAAGAACAATGAGGTAATCAAGTCTAGCAAGTGCACTAGATGTGAGGGTCTAATGAAAGAAAATGATTACCTCAAGGTGACTCTTGAGAAGTTTTCGAGTGGAAAAAGAAACTCAACATGATTCTTGATCAATCCAAGGTGAGCGTGAAAAATAGTGGTCTAGGTTTCAATCCCCTAGAGCATTCCAAGAAAAACCCACCTAGGATTGCTAGAGTTGTGAAGAATGGTTTGTTTGAGCTAGAACCTCCTAAGCCATCCGGGTGGTTTTCAAATCACTGGTTTTGCTCAAACTCTTTACGCAAGAAAGGTGCTTTCACTCATCTTTGTCTGAGCCTCTCAAAAGGTTCAGATACCATTGCACCTTCTGCAAGAAAGAAGGCCATCTTGTTGAGTTCTCGCTTTGGAGAGCAAAACTTGAGAGAAAAGAGAGGATGAGCGTCCTAAGATCCATTAGAGGAGTCCTTCTCCATTGTAGTCTCTAGAGCTAGGCGACTGCTTATCGCACCACACATAGGCCTAGGTTTGTAGAGAACTTTGTAGACTCTTTTGGTGGGTCTAGGCAAGATGTTGGATTAGGACATCGTGAGGAGAGACCACGGGTAGCACCTAGACAGGGGGAGTATCGATCTTTTGGTAGATCGTTTCGGAGAGGTCTAGGTGGTTCTCATGTGCATTCTTGTGATTTTATTCCTGATCATGTTTCTGCTACCTCTACTGCTGCTTCCTAGACATCGTGCTTCTCGATCGGGTCCTCGATCATTTATCACTAACCCCAAAGATCTTGAGGCACGGATGTCTTCGATTGTGCTTTTAGGTCCGTCGTGCGAGGAAGGAGGACATATGGCTTGTTGACTCGGTGTTCTCGACATATGACCGAGATTCTAGATGGTTCTCCTCCCTCACACGTGCATCCGGCAACGAATTGATTACATTTGGGGATGCTTCTACCGGGACCGTGATTGCAAAGGGCACTGTGCGCGTCAACGACTAGTTCATGCTAAAAGACGTCGCTTTGGTAAGTAAGTCGAGGTATAATCTTCTATCTGCTTCTCACCGCTTGATGAGGGTCTAGAAGTGAGGTTTAAGAGAGGTGAGTGCAGAGTTCTAGATTCCCTGTGAGCTTGTTTTTGAGATCTCAGTTTGAGAAGATCTTCAGTGCAAATTTCAGCATGTCTTCAGTTTCCAGTCCTAGGTGTCTTGTAGCCTCTGATTCTCATGACCTTGTTTTGTGGCATCGTAGACTTGGGCATATAGGTTTTGATCATTTGTCTAGAGTCAGTTGCAAGGACTTGATTAGAGGTTTGCCTAGGCGAAAGGTCATTAGAGATCTTGTATGCTCACCTCAGACATGGTAAGATGGTGTCCGCTTCCCACCTACCTCTTACTTTGGCAATGATGATGGACTGGGACAGCTTCTTCACTTAGATACAGTTGGTCCTTCTAGAGTTCAGTCAGCTGGTGGGAAATGGTATGTGCTGGTGGTTGTGGATGATTACTCCAGGTATTCATGGGTTTATTTTCTTGCTTCTAAGGACGAAGCATTTGGATTCTTTAGAGATTTGGTCATTAGAATTGCTGTTGATATACCTGGAGCTTTGAGAGCCATTAGGAGTGACAATGGGACGAGAATTCAAGAATTCTTCTTTTCTACCTTCCTGACCGAGAGGGAATTGAGCATCGCTTTTCTTCTCCTAGAGTTCCTCAAACAGAATGGTGTTGTAGAAAGGAAGAATGAAACCCTTGTAGAGATGGCTCGGACCATGCTTGATGAGCATTCTACTCCTAGGAGATTTTGGGCTGAGGCGATCTCTACTGCTTGTTATATTTCCAACAGGGTTTTCTTGAGATCTGTGGTTGGAAAGACTTCTTATGAGCTTAGATTTGGTCATTCTCCCAAAGTCTCTCATTTCAAGATTTTTGGTTGCAAGTGCTTCATTCTTAAACATGGCAATCTTGATAAATTTGAGTCTAGATGTTTTGATAGCATATTTCTTGGTTATCCTGCTCATTCTCGTGGCTATCGTGTTTTTAATGTTGACACTAACAAAATTGTTGAGACTTGAAGTCACTTTTGATGAGGCTAGTCCCAGTACTAGACCCGATGCTTGTGTACACAGGTTCACGAAATTTAAGGAAGCATTTTAAATCGATGATGACTCGAGGATGAAGAACCAAACCATCCTCCACCTACTTACGAGAGGGTGGAGAGCTGCTACCACTACGTCGGGCCAAATGACGACCTCCTCCTATTCCCACCGACGATCCGAGTGGCTCTGTTCCTACCTCCACAATTCATGAGGTAGAGGCCACGTCTGCACCAGAGCACCACTTCATATACAAATGACAACATCCACCGAAAGGATGATTGGGGATCTTCAAGAGCGAGTCACTCGCTCGAGTTTATTTCTCCTGATTCTCATGCACATTCTGCTTTTGTCGCTTCTTTTGAACCCCGAGATATCACCCATGCTTTATCTGATGCCTCTTTGGTCAATGCCATGCATGAAGAGTTTGAAAATTTCGAAAGAAACAAAGTCTGGTTTTTAGTTGAGCGACCTTCTGATTCTCATGTTATTAGAACAAAATGGGTTTTTAAAAATAAGCAAAGTGAGGATGGATTGGTTGTTCGCAATAAGGCTAGACTTGTAGCTCAAGGTTATTCACAGGTAGAGGGCTTAGACTTTGAGGAGACCTTTGCTCAATACCACGCTCAGCACAAAAAGAAGCAAAAGAAGCATTTTTGAACTCCGTGCCATTATCACTGCGAATTGCTCTCAAAGTACTAGGAAGCTCAGAAGCCAAACGAAGAACAAGGTCATGAAAATAACCAAAAGCTTCATCTTTTGAAGTAAGAAAGAACACCCAAGTATATCTTGAAAGATCATCGACTATGACTAGAATATACCATTTTCCACCAACTGACCGGACTCTAGCGGGACCAACAATCCATATGAAGCAAGCATCACGGTCCGTCACCATAACCATAGTCACGAGAAGGGTGTGAGGCGACAACTTGTTTGCCATGCCAACAGTATGCACATCTTGCATCTTTGATGACTTTGAGTTTGGGCAAACCTCTCATAAGATCAAGGTTGCTAACTCGCGTCAGATGATCAAAACCAATGTGCCCCAAACGTCGATGCCAAAGCCAGAAATCAGAAGAAGATGTAAGCAAACATTTAAGAGATCCAACAGAAGAGATTCGAAAAATCAGCTCAAAAATTCTACCAACTCTAGATATTTCAAACACAAGCTCACCAAGAGAATCAAGCACACGACAAGCATTTTTCTTAAAAACCGTCTCATAGCCATCATCAAGAAGTGAGAAATGAAAGGAGATTATACCTAAGCTTGTCCACAAGAGCGACATCCTTTAGAATAAATTTGTTGTTCACCCTAATTGATCCTGCCTTCAATTCGCCCTTGTGTATCATCTCCAAAGGTGATGAAGTCATCACCGTTGCTCGCGTGAAAGAGGTGAACCATTTTGAGTTCCCGGTCATGTGGCGTGAACATCCGAGTCAACGAACCACGTGTTCTTCCCTTCCGCGATAATCCCGAAAATCAAGGAACAAAAGAACGATGTGTCTCAATCATCAAGGGTTAGATAAACATGATTTAGGAATCCAAAGATCGAGACACACGTCTACAAGGAGTATACAAACCAAAGTACTATCCTTGATTTCATCTAACATTCTTGGTTATGAGCAATGTTTAAATTAAAATGAGACTTGAACGTCCATGGGCTGATCGACCGATGTTAAATTTTGGCGGTCAGATCGGCGACCAAAACGGTCAAACCGGTGACCACCAGCGGTCAGACCGCCGGTCTGATAAACATTAAAATTAGGATATTTAGGAACATAATGATTTGCTTGAGAGAAAAATCCTAATCCAGGTTTATTCTTTTCAATGTTACCATGTCTCATAGAAGCTCTAGGTTGCATGAATGAAATTCTATCAAAATTTTTCTATCATTTTTCAACCTCACGCCAACAGAATTCAATCAAATGTCCACCTTTTTGCAATAAGTGCAATGGTACTTGGTACCACTAGAAGAAGCACCATTTGAATTAATACAAGGTTGGGCAAAGCCTGCAGATTTAAAAGATGTTTTTGCAGGTTGGGTTTTGAATTCAATTAAACCTTTTTCCTAGACTTGAATGACTTTTGGGTTTGAATTGTCTTGAAAAGAATTGAATCCTAAACCTTGCTTCTTATAAGGAGTTTTAGACTTGTCAAGAATCATGTTTAATTGTTTCTTACCTCTAGAAAATTTCTCTAATGTATCATGAAGGTAAGCATTTTCTTTTCTCAAGTTAACACAAGCATTACAAGTTTTATTCATAGATTTTTCCTTATACAAAGCAATTTCAAGCTTAAGAGTGGAACAAGAAGCACAAGTAGTATTTTCAATATTGTCCTTAAGCTTAGCATATTTGACTCTAGCAGCTTCTAAGATATCTTTGATTTCACGATCTTTTTCTAACATGAAGTGCAAGGGCTAGAATCAAATACATCAAAAGCAATCAATTTAGTAGATTCTAAACATTTTTCACAAGGAGCACTTTTAATTTCATTTAGTTCAGATCTAGCATTCTCAAGTTGTTGTACAGAAATGTTATGAGCAGATTGTAACTTGGTAATTTCTGAATGCATAGCATGACAAGATAAACATTCATCAGGTTCAAGAGTCTTAGCAGTTTTAAGCTCTACATTCAGTTTGCTAATCTTTGACTCTAATTTCTTATTTTTTGTCATAACAAATTCTAGCGCTTCATCTTGACTAAGCAATTGTTCAACTATAGAATCATATTTAGCAGAAAGCTCATCATAAGAAAAAGATACCTCATTATCATCAATGTCGTCCGTGTTAGCCATGAAGCACATGCCAGTGAAGTCTTTGGCCTTCCCTTTCTTTTTGCCTTGAAGGATCTCCTCCTCCTTGTCCTCCTCACTCCCGGTATCCACATCGCTCAAGGATTGATCCTCAAAGGCGGCAAGGACCCGGTGAGCAGCCTTCACAAGCTTATTAGCCTCATACCTTGATTTGTTGAAAGGAGGCTTCTTCCAAGCTGGCTTTCCTTCCTTATGATTGCTCTTACCTTTCAGCTTGGGGCAATTTGCCCGGATATGATTGAGCTCACCACATTCATAGCATGTCATCGGACCACCTCTCTTTTTGTTTCTCACATTATTGTAGGTCCGTGTGAATTTTTTAGCTAGAAGAGCTAACTCGCTTTGAGAATACTTTCAAGCTCCTCTTCATGAATAGCGAGATAAACAAGCAAATGAAAATCCGTAAGAAGATTCAAAAGAGTCATCAAAAGCCTTTTTGAGAGGATCTGCTACTAAAGCTAAATTATCTTTCTTGGGATGATCAACTCTTTTAATTTCATGAGTCTTGAGTTTACTATAAAGCAATTCTAAAGTAAGATTTGAAAGATCAACATTTTCCTCTATAGCAAGAGCCTTCATCTCCCACTCCTTGGTGTTGATTGCGGCCAAGAGATGGGTGGCATTTTCAGATTGAGAATATTCAATATCAACAGCTTTCATTTGATTAATTACTTTATTAAAGCGACTGAAAATGTCATCGATGCTCTCTCCAGGACGCATCTCGAATTTATTGTATTCACACTTGTAAACTGTTTGGCGCACCTTTTTGATTTGGGACGAACCCTCATGATATGTTTCGAGAGTGTTCCAAATTTCATGCGCAGTTGAAAGATTGCAAATTCTATCATATTCTTGTCTACCAAGTGCACCATATAAAAGATTCTTAGCCTTATTGTTGTTAGCCAAAAGAATTACAGAAGCAGGTGTAGCAATTTCAGAATAACCAATGGGCTCTAACAACATCCCAAATAGCTTGTCCTCGCTCTCAAGAAAGACGCGCATACGATTCTTCCAATAGGCATAGTCGTGCCCATCGAAGATATGCGGTTTAGTAGAAAACTTATCCATCGCCAAAGTTCAAGTGACGGTTAAGATCAAGATTGAACTAACAGGCTCGATACCACTTGTTGGACCGTAAAGGCGACTAGAGGGGGTGAATAGGAGCACGCTCACTTTTTCACAAATTATGAACTCAATACAATTTCACTCCAAGAGCTATTAGAAAGCTATGAAGATCAATATACCAAGATCTGTGGAAGACTAGTATTGAATCCAATTAAACCCTAAGCAATGCTACAAAAATCAACTAAGATTGCAAAGACTCAAAGACGGCGGTCCGACCATGGACCCAATCGGTCGGACCGATTGTCGGGCGGTCGGACCGGCGTTGTCTTGGCGGTCGGACCGCTCAAAATCGGTCGGACGGTGATGACGGCGGTCCGACCGGCCGACTCGAACCGATCCGCAATGAAGAAATCAGCTCGACGACGAAGTTGCAATTAGGTGAAACTTTTGATTCTCAACTCTAATCTTTATGAAACTTTGCACACACCTTCTATAAGCTATTGAGGACCTATTCCAATCGAATATTATGATAATTCTTGGAACAATCTTGAGCAATTGCCAATTGATTAACAGAAGGTCTAAAACCGGGCAAGAACGAAAACTTGATCCTAAAGCTTGTTCGTGAGGGATTGATGATCAAGATGATGCTAGATAGATTCACACATATCACAGCAAGCTAATTCACATGAAAGAATCAATCACAAACTCGCGGATCAAAGAAAGCCCTAAAAACACGAAATTGAAAGCAAGAACGAAAAGAGACTTATCTCAAGCAAACCTTGCATAGATTGATTTCGTGATTGTTGCTGGATTACATCCACACCATCATGGATCAGTGGACAATCAAAGATCACGAAATTCACCACAAACCATCAAGAGCCCTAGCCTCCACCTCAACTCCCCTAAAGACAATTAGGGTTTTTAAACATAAAAAGGCAAGAGAGAGAAGGGTGCAGCCACCACCTCCTCCTATTTATAGTGGAGGCCTAAAACTCTTAGGGTTTGACTTAATTGGGCTCCCGTTAAGGCCCACTAACAAACGGGTCACACACGCACGCTTCGCAAAGCGCCGTCTTTAACCTTTTGACCTAAACCGCTTCACCATGCATCATGGATTTGCCAATAGGTCACCCTTGTCCATCTTGTGTCACGCTTGAGTCGTTGACCCACCCGCATCGCCGATCGCTCGACCTCAACTCTTCAAGTCTAGTCCCGATTCTCCTCGCCGCTGACCGTCGTTGACCACCAAGCTACCGCACAACCACGCATAAGAAAACACGAATTCGGGAACAAGTTCTTCACAACTTGACCCATGTTAGTCAAAACATGCATCATGCAAATCATATGCCATGAAACCAATGACTTTGACCTAACAAAACAACATCGCCACGGTTGGCCGACGCTCAAGTAGAAACCGGTCCGACCGCTCCAGTGAGCGGTCGGACCACCATGGCGGTCGGACCGCTCCACAATGAGCGGTCGGACCGCCTTTGGGACTTAGCCGAAATTCAAGCTTCCAAATTCCGAAATCTTCTGGAAATTAAAAACCAATAGAACTTTTTACTGGAGACTCCAAAAATCATGAGACCAAGTGCATTGGGATCCCCTCACTTGCCTACAACACCTATTTTTGGCCCAGCTCGTTTTGAACACTTTTAGGTCACCGCCGGTCCGATCGCCCCACATGGCCGGTCCTACCGATTTGGGACCGGTCGGACCATTGCGTGCAAGGACCGGTCGGACCGCCTCGCCCGTAATACCTGTAGCTTTGTCGAAAACACGTGAAACTACAAACCGTAAACGCCATTGCCAATTGTCACATCATCCTAAGATCTGGAACATATCCCCATGAAATCCACAGAACTCTTTACTATTTTCTCCTATTTATTTGGTAAGATCGGTGACTCGATCGTCGACACCATGGATGATATATATTTCACCTGGAGTTCGATCAGATATCGTAAGGTAAAAGGAGAATACGCAAGCAAGTCGCTTAGCCCAACCAGATACGAGCAAGTCATATGGGGATACGAAATGGTCCTAAGCTAGTTGTACATGATCACAAACTGGTCGCCGAACTAGTTGTAATGTGTTACAAACTGATCATAACCAGATGCGAACTGGTTGTGAGTAGTTACGAACTGGTCGTTAGTGATGAGGATCTGGTCGTAGATCATATTGCATAAGGTTTGTCCGATTTGATCTATGTGTATTCAGGAGTCGCAGTGTCCTGCTAGCAATCGCTACCGACTTGTGGAACAGCAAAGAGTTTGTAATACTCCGATTATTTTTCTAAGGAAGAAGTAGGTAAAAGAGAGAATAAAAGTTTCAACCAGGGGGTTTTCTACATTTGTCCGCCAACTTGGGCCTTACGCCTTAGCCCAGGAGGCCCAAATGTGGCTGGCCAAGAGGGGGTGCCTCCTCTCCCTCCCCAAAACCCTAGCCGCCACCCTCCCCTCCCCTTGCGCCTCCTTTCCCTCCCCACCAACCTGGCCGCCCCTTCCCCTCCCACTCAAGCACCTCCCCTCTCATCTCCTCCCCTCCCTTGGTGGCGCCTCCACATCTCCCGGTGCTCCTCCCTGCTGCCAGCCAAGAGAAAGACTGGGAGAAGCTGATTTGGGTGCTGCTGAACAAGGAGAAGAGGAAGAGGGAAAAGAAAAGGGGAAGAAGGGGGAATCTCGTGGGGACTTCAACGAGATCCAAAGGGCTATTCGTGGGTCAATTTTTGATCCCCAGTAGCTATTATAATTCTTTTGTATACAAATTATTGGTACATAACAAATCTGCTCCCTGCTGTCAGTAGATCGGTAGTACTGCAGTTCTGTTAATTCGCGAGATTGAAATAGTTCCAAGTGGATCTAGCATTTAGTGTATCATAGAAAGTTGTGGGGCTTGTTGTCAGCTTTCTATAGGAACTGAGATCACCTAATTCGGAGTTGTAGTTTGGGAGATACGTTAGTTTCTTTACTGCTATCCAGAAACCCTAACGAGATTACAACAGTCGTCTTGTTTAATAATAAAGGTCCTGATAATAACCGATGTCATAGGAAAATTTATTTGCTTTTCAGATTGATAAAGATCATGAATTTTGGTTCGATCATTTGAAAGATATAGATTTTTTTACTGTTGTTCCTTCAGACTGTCAGATTCTGACTTCAAGTTGTCAACTGTAAATTAGATCATGTTAATGACAGAATTAGAGAATCTCGCCAACTAATTTATTATAGATAATTTGTTATATTTCCAAAGAGTCCTAGACCATTGAATTTAGATGTACCAAATAAAAGTTATGAAATTCCCATTTCAGTAGTACCGAAGATGACAGAATGGTATTTGGGATTAGAAACAAAGGTTCAGATGGGGTAATTTGATCTTTCGGTCACCTGGGAGGTTGTAGTCGTGCTTGTGTAGATTACAAGAAAGTTGGATTCATGACTTTTGGAGTTTTGGCTCAAAAGTTATGTATTTTCCTTTGACAGCTATCTGTTTGGACATATTGTGATTTGGAGTGCACCGGTTAAGTTCGATTTGCGATCAGGAGCGATTGATGTCCTTTTGTTCCATTTTTGTGTCGTGTATTTTTTTAATAGTATATTTAGTATACTTTACGGTTGCCAGGTGGTGGTGAGCACCAGGGTTGAAGGCTTCCCGTCGTCATCGTTCCTCTCACGGTTGAGGCAAGTACAAATAGTATTGAATGAATTGGTTTGTATCGTTCATAATAAATGTCATGGTTTATTTATGAGTTTTACTTCTATGCTAATGTCGCTGAATATTATACTTTCATGATGTATTCAGATTGTGAAGTTCAAATTGCATCATGGCATTTATTCTTGAACCTTGGACTACGTGGTAGCCAAGGTTTGTTTCTTTTGAGGTCCCCGTCGTACATTGGATGGGCATATGGTCCCCGTCATGTATTGGACGGGCATGGGTACCCGCACTCGTGGAGTGTGGGCTTGAGGTGCCTGCGCCTGAGGGCACAGGCTTGGGTATGCATTGACGGATGCACTACTCGGCATTACCAGTAATTGCAAAGAAGAAAGACAGAGCATTCATGTCATATGCATTGCATTCCAGTGTAGGAGATTTATGTATGGTTCCTTGATGATGTTCATGTGATGAATTGATATCCTTGTTGGCTACTCATGATGTTTTGTTGATTATCCCCGTTGTACTTTGCTGAGTCATGGACTCACGCTTGTTGTTGTTTTTCTTTTATGTTCCTCTCGAGGCAACGACATACATGGGAAGGGGTAGTTTGGTGCACTTCACTTATATTCACTCATGGCAAATAAATTAGATTGTTTACCCAATTCCCATACTCTTGCTAGTGCTTTATGGTTCGGACTGAGTTCACCCTTCGCGGTGATGGATTTATTTGTACTCGTAGTAGCCTAGAATTATGGCGGATGTTTCATTTGATGCTTTAATCTTTGTTTTTGATTTGTTAGTTCCATTTGGTAGAATAACATGAACATCTTGATTAGTTTTACACCTCGTTCTTCTGGCGAGTCAGGATGATTTAGTTTTAATTGATAAGGAGCTGCTCTCATTTTGTTCCTTTATCCTTTTTGTTTGGTTTGGATGAGAAATAGCTTGAGCTATGCCTAAGTATTCATTAGATGGCTTGTGGTAGTCATATTCCGGTCTATTTGAAGCTTGTGTTAGTTCTTATTAATTTAAATTAAGTCATTCGTAGTTGTGTGTTTTACTAAAAAATATTTTAGTAAATTAAAGTAAAAGGTTGTTGAGTATCATCCTAGGCCCTATGCTGGGCTGGGGTGTTATAGAGTTTTCGAGTTATGGTCGATTACGCATGAACCCTTAATGGGTTAGAACAAACTAGTTCGTATTAGATCTATTATGGGTCCATTATAAGGGGAGGCGTGCGGCTTATGGGTAGTTATAAAGGTAGCTTTCAGGTATGTTGTGAAACATGCGGAGAAATGTGACTGATCGGCTATGGGATTTGCCTCTCCTAACATAACAGAAGAGATATCTCTGGGCCCCTCAATGTGGTCAGATAAAAAAAGTGCATGGTCATAGCACTGGTGGTCGAAGAGTTCGACCACATGAAGTTATCAGACACTCGACCAAGAAAGTATTTAACAGTCCATGGATGACACAACATCTCACCTGGAGTTCAACGAGATATCGTGAGGCAAAGCGAGAATACATAAGATGGTCTTTCAGTTCAATTAGATACGGACTAGTCGAATTGAGATATGAGCTGGTCGTCGGCTGGTTGAATATGATCACTAAGTGGTTTAAAACCTGGTCGTAAGCAGTTACGAACTAGTTTAGACCAAATATGAACTGGTCGTTAGTGGTAAGGACATTGTCGTAGATCATATTGCATTAAGATTAGTCTGATATAATTCATGTGTATTTGAGAATCGTCATGTTCTGCTAGGAGTCGCTGACGACTTGTGATCAGGAAGGAGTTCCCGAGTCACAACCGATTACGCATTAACCTACAGGGTCATACACTTAACATGATGGAACAAACCAATACAGATACGATTCATCAAATGTGTTCAGATAGGATCCGTCATGGGCACTATATAAGGAGATGCTTGAGGCTGATGGGAGGAGATAGAGGATACATGAGACACACGACAAGAGTTGTCGTGAGTTGCTCCAAACCCTAGCTGCCATCATCTTGAGAGCCCTACCGTACGAGTTGATGCTAGCACACCAGCGTACTGTTGTTCCTTCCCTAGACGTGTGGATACCGTAGAGTCGCTACTACGGTTGTTGCGCTAAAGGACGATCCGCGACCTTGGTGAGAAACTCGATTGGTTGCTGGAGGAGACGATCGACTACGAGTATGATCGACTACGAATACGATCGACTACGAGGACGATCAACTACACTGGATGATCGACCACGATGGAAGATCGACTACGACCACTACTTTGACTTGCTCTTCGTTGGACCAGCCTGCTCCAACTCTTCTTCTGTTGCACCGCGCGTCTGGTGGTAACGATCTGTGATCCCTTGGTTGCATGACATCCTCGTTTACGTGGTCAAATTTTTGAATTATCAGCTAGCGTACCTTACCTGTATCCCTTCAGTGGTATCAGAGCTGTAACAACCCAAATTTCTTTTTCTTGTTGAAAATAAAATTTAATTATTTTCTGGAATTTTTTTTTAAAAAGCTTCCCACTAGTTATTTTAAAGGCAAAATAAATTATGTGCAAAAAATAATTACCAATTATGAGTTGGAAATATTTTATTTAAGTCCAATTTGACACATGGAATTTCTGTGAATTTTTCTATGTTTGTTGGACTTTGTTTGCTATTTTCTAAAGCCTAATTGAATTATCTGAATTATTTAAATCAATAAAGCACTCGAAATCCAAAAACAGTATTCAGGTCGAATCCTTCCAGGCCCACAAACTCTTTTTCCTTTTGCGCCAACTCGTTGACCAACCTTTCCTCTCTCCCCCATTCAACCCCACCTGTCATCCACGACCTACCTCTTCGTCTTCCTCTCGGCCGAAACAGAGTGTCACCTGATCCGGTCAATTAAATCGCATTGAATCGTCTGTTTCCACTCGAGATTGTGCCCAAAAATTACCCCGATCATCTTTCTCTCACAGCCGCACTCAATCAACTGTTTCTCCTTGTTAACTCGCTTTACTCGTCGCCGCCGCATTGGCCATTAACGTCCGCGCATGTCCCCATCGTTCTGGCTACTCCTTGCCATATAAAAGGGGGCACTACTGTCGGGACCCAAATATGCAAATCTGGACCCTCTGTGTATTCTGCACTAGTCCAGGATCACGCTAGTGCACACAGTGTCAACATTGATGAAATATCACATCCATACAACGAATACATGAATAAACGAGTACTTTGAATAACAATTAACTGTTGGGACCTTATGGTCAAGTTTTACATTTATTAAGCCATGCAAGGCTGACAATAAAGAAATAAATCGCAATGAAACGAATAAACTCCGGTGGCTCCCATCAATTTACCACAGCAACCGATCGATCAAGACCCTAACGCTCAACCTTCGAGAGTTCCTCTTCAAAAGCAAAGACGACTACCTCCACTTCTGTTGATTTGTTTAGCAAGAGTGAGTACACACCGTACTCGCAAGTCATACCACAGAATGCATTTATACATCATGGCTTATTCCAAAGGAATGGCTTCGTGGTTATTTTGCGTAAATGCAACATTTGCAATTGAATACAATTAATAGATTGAAAGCATAATTCAAAACAAATAGACAATAATAAGTTAACAATTGATTTCACAAAGTACACATAGTCTAATCAAGTTCTTTCACACAATGAACAAGTTATCTCACACAAATTGACCCTTCCCAATGGTTTTATGAAAACTACCCTCGTGTGAAATTCGAGCATGTCCATAACCGAGGACGCGCTATTCAATAGATTTGTTTAACACTCTGCAGAGTTTGTACACTTTACCCACACGATACAATCAGTAGCTAGCATCGACCATAACAAAACCTTTCGAGACTTCATCTCAAACAATGACACTCTGGTGTGCTTTATCGCCATTCAATTTGTACACACACTCTTTGGAACGACACACACCATTGGACAGGATGCAATGAACTGTCCGCGATGTGACATATCACACCTCCAAATTTCATCACATAGCTTAAATACAACCTGAGTTGTCAAAGTCAAGACTCCATAGCTTACTAAGTCAGGCCCAGCCCATACTAGGCATGTGGTCGTACAGTAAGGCCCAGTTCAATGGCGCACAAAGTTAAGTCCTTATTTGACCAAGGCAAGACTTCCATTTTAACCCAAATCACAAAGTTTAATAAGCACACACCCACCATTCACACAGAATCCACCACTTGCCTCGCCTAAATCTTTTCCCACCTCGTTGATTAAGTGCAACACATGCCATCAACGAGTAATAGCACACAAAGACACATAGTTCCATCACACGCCCATAATCACTTAGTCAAGTTTATAATTGCAACTCTCACATGAATTGATGACTCGTGGCATGGCTAAGCACTCTAATCGTATCTAACCAACCCACGTTGGTGCTACGATAATACCAACTAATAATTAACCAACCTAGGGTGACAAAAGATTATGGCATACAATAGACAATGTGGCATAACAATTTGGATTAATAACTATACCCAAAAGCATTTAAATAATTACTTGATATAGAATGCAATACATTGAAACAAAGTATTTTGAAAACTTGGTTCAAAATGATCAAAGGTATAACTTGCCTTGGAATAGATCTAGATATTGGTCTTGGTCTTGAGTCGCTCCTTCTTCTGCAAAATTCCCCGAAGTATCGACGTCTACTCGTAAACGAGACAAAAGAAACAAAACAAATAAATAACAGAGGAAAAACAAACTCCAAAAATCAAATAAAATTCACCATTAAATAGATCTTAATTTTATATGAATTTACAAATTTGAATGGGCTCAATTGGACTTCGGATGCAAAAGATATGGGCTTTGGAAGATTGAAAAATCAATTAAACCCTAATTTGGATTTTCTTGAATTTCCCGAATTATTTTTATAAAGGAAATTCGGATTAATGACGTCGGCTGACGTTAGCAATGAATTTCCACCGGAAAAAGAAATAATTAAAACCGTCTTCGACAGGGGACCCATCGCCGATCTACGGGCTCACGGTGGACCAAATCCACCAAGCCTCTGGATCCGGGTCGGGGCTGAGGTGGCGCACCCACGCGCGGGTGGCACTGACGCGGCGCCAACAAGGCTGACACGCACGCACAGGGGCTGAGGTGGACGCTGACGCGGGCTGCCACATCAGATCGACGGCGGCGATGGCTCGGGAACCAATGGCAACGGCGAACGGCGGCGACTCGCCGACGGTGAGTGGTACCAACGTGTAGAGGAGGTTAATGCGCACACATGGGCACTGGTTTGAGCACCTGGGGTTGACGGAGATGGCCGGCGGCGAGGAAGAAGCGGCGGAGAGAGCACTGGTTTTGTCGGACGGACGCTCCGGCGATGCTCCGGCGACGAGGAGGTGCGCACGAGGTAGCCTGAGACTTGCTGATCACAACGGTGCAGTCGGTGGAGCAAGGGCGATGACGACGGCGGCGCAATCCACCGGAGAAGAAGCTCGGCCGAAAACCCTAAAGCTTGAAATGCGGCGGCGCTAGGGCGATCGGGGCGACGAGAGTGGCGGCTTAGGGTTGCGGAGGCCCGGGCGGTGCTAAGGGAGTACTTATAGGCTCGGAGACGCCGAGATTTGAAACCCCAATTCAGTCCGAAACAAGTGGTTTTTGAATTCCAAGATTTTCAGAGATTGAAATCGATTCGGGTTTGATTTGGTTTGGAACGGATATGGAATAACCAGAGACACGTTTTGGTGGGGTCGGCTCAAGAAATCGGCGAGCAAATCGCCGTTGTCGACGGGAGTGAAGCTCTGGTAATGGCGGCAAGACGCGCGCTGCGCGAGGAGGAAGAAGATCCGCGGAGACGACGACTTGGCCGCGGGCCCACCGGCCACGAGCGAGGAAAGCGAAGCGCGAAGCGGCAAACCGTGCGATGGCGATCCAACGGTTGAAAGCGAACGCGGCGGGTTAATGGCGCATGATGGAATAGTGTTGGGCTTCGCCCAAAGATCGTTCAAGGAATTAAAATAGGTTTTTCTTTTAATAAATCCAAAAATACAATTAGCCCATAGAAAATAGCAAAAGACTTTGAAAAAATTCCAGAAAATTCTATAAAATATATCCAAGCATATAGAATCTAAATAAAATAGTTTTGACAATTGTTGATGTTGGGATTAAGCACATTAAATCAATTTGTCCTTAAAGTCCATATTAAGCTTTTTAAATTAATATTCCAATAAATCCAAATGGTGAATTTTCTCACTACCACTATTTAAAAGATTTTTAAAGCTCAAATTTGGGATGTTACAAACCTCCCCTTAAACGAATCTCGTCCCGAGATTCCGCTAGCTAGAGAAAAGGCTAGGGAACTCGGCTTTCAACTCTTCTTCACATTCCCACGTTGCTTCTCCTTCTGAGTGGTTACTCCACTGGACTTTGCAGAAACGAACGGTCTTACTTCTGGTGCGGCACTCTGCGATATCTAAAATTCTGACAGGCTGCTCTTTGTACGTGAGATCTTCTTTCAGTTCAATTGACTCCAACGGGGTCTGCTCTTCTAGCACACGAAGACACTTCTTCAGCTGAGAGACATGAAAGACATCATGCACTCCTGCTAACGACTGTGGTAACTCCAAGCGTAAGCGACTTCTCCTGCTCCAAAATCTTGAACGGACCCACATATCTAGGAGCAAGCTTCCCTTTGGTGTGGAATCTCTTAACACCTCTGAGCGGAGTAACTCGAAGATACACAAAATCTTCTGGTTCAAAGCTAAGGTCACGACGACGATTATCGGCATAACTCTTTTGCCTGGACTAGGCTATCTTTAACCTCTCTCTGATCATAGCAACTTGTTCTTCGGCTTCCTGAATAATATCCGCCCAACACTACGCGCTCAAATTGCCTCTCGACTAATTCAATGGAGTTCTGCAGCACGACCATACAAAGCTTCAAATGGTGACATCTGCAAACCGCTTAATAATCTGTTGTTGTACGAGAATTCGCATACGGTAAACTCTTATCCCAACCGGTAGCATTAGCTAAGGCACGGGCTCTCAACATGTCTTCTAATATCCGTTGACTCTTTCACCTGCCCATCCGTCTGGGATGATAAGCGATACTAAAATTCGAGATGAGTTCCTGTGGCTTCATGTAGACTCGCCAAAAACGAGGTGAATTGAGATCCTCGATCCGACACTATCTTCTTAGGCACACCGCAGTGCGACGATTTTGTCATATACAATTCCGCCAAGCGGCCTCTCGAGTAAGTGGTTTTGACTGCAAGAAATGGGCAACCTTAGTCAAACGATCCACTATTACCCAAATCGAATCATAACTGATTGAGTCTTGGGTAAACCGTAATAAAATCCATACCGATTTCTTCCCACTTCCATTCTCGTATCTTTAGTGGTTGTAGCAATCCTCGCCGGTCTTTGATGTTCGGCCTTTACTTTCGACACACGCCGCATAAGGCAACGAACTCGCGACGCCTCGCTTTAAGTTTGGCCACCAAAACTTATTCTTAACATCCCGATACATCTTAGTACTTCCAGGTGAATCAATACTTTGAGTCATGGGCTTCCTTCGTAATCTGTTGTCTCAATCCATCAATATCCGATACACGATACGCCCATTGATCCACAAGATATTCGATCATCTATGGTGAAGTCTTTAAATTTTCCTTCCGACATCTTCTTCTTGAGATCAAGAAACTCGTAATCCTTGGGTTGCGCTTCACGAACTGCTTTCTCCAGTAGATCGCACTTCCAACCGCCACAAATCCTTCCGAACAACTTCTAGTCCGTAGCTTCGGAATTCCTCCCAAGTTCGAACACAACTCTTTTGCTTCCAGAGCATTGCAAGAGCTCTTACGACTCAAAGGCATCCAGAATTACATTGGCCTTACCAGATGGTAATGGATTCCAAGATTATAATCCTTTATTAATTCCACCATCTTCTCTGTCTCATATTCAGTCGACCGGGTGAATATGTACTTGTGCTCTTATGATCTGTAGACTTCACAAATGATTACCGATGAGATAATGACGCCAAATCTTCAAAGCATGCACTACGGCAACTAATTCCAAATCATGAGTGGGATAATTCTCTTCATGAGGCCTTAATTGCCTTGACGCATAAGCGACAGCTCTTCCTTCTTGCATAAGGACACATCCTAATCCTTGACGCCAAGCATCACAATAGATATCAAAATCCTTACGATATCCGCAAAACTAGCATCAATCAAGTCAAACGCTTCTTCAATTCTTGAAAACTCTCTTCACAAGTCAGTCCAAATAAACTTCTTCTTTTTCTTCAACAATTGCGTAAGAGGCTTAGCAATCGTTGAGAATCCTTCAATGAAACGACGATAGTATCCTGCCATTCCCAAGAAACTACGAATTTGAGTAACCGTCTTGGGCTGCTCCCAATTCATTACAGCTTTAACCTTCCCGGGGTCAACTGCTACTCCTTCGGCTGTCATCACATGGCCGAGGAAATCAACTTTCTTCTTCCAAAAGTCACATTTGCTAAACTTGGCATACAACTGATGTTCTCTGAGCTTCTCTAGGATTAATCTCAAATGTTCTGCATGATCTTCTTCTGACTTGGAGTATACCAAAATATCATCAATGAACACTACTACGAACTTATCCAAATATTCCATGAATACTTTGTTCATCATGTTGATGAAATAGGCAGGGGCATTAGTCAATCCAAAAGACATGACTAGAAATTCATAATGTCCATACCGGGTTGAGAAAGCGGTCTTTAGTACATCCTTAGGACAAATCTTCAACTGATGGTAACCTGATCGTAGATCGATCTTGGAGAATACTCCGGCTCCTTTCATCTGGTCGAACAAATCATCTATTCTGGGCAATGGGTACTTGTTCTTGATGGTGACTTCGTTGAGAGAACGATAATCAATACACATTCTCATGCTTCCATCTTTCTTCTTGACAAACAAGACTGGTGCTCCCCATGGCGACGAACTAGGTCTTACAAAACCTTTCTCCAGTAGTTCTTCTATCTGCTTCTTCATTTCCACAAGTTCATCGACTGGCATCCGATAGGGTCTCTTGGAAATTGGTGCTGTTCCTGGAACTAGATCGATGACAAACTCAATGTCACGGTCCGGTGGTATTCCTGATAACTCTTCTGGAAATACATCTGGGAAATCTCTGACTACAGGTACGTCTTCCAAAGAAACTGTCTTCAAACTGTTGACTACCAAATGTCCATCACGTACTGAGGTGGCTAGAAATTCTACTTTCTTTCCTGTGGCATCCTCTATTGTCACGGCTCTTCGGCCACAATCTAGCACTGCTTTATGTTTGGATAACCAATCCATACCAAGGATGACATCTATGGTCTGAGTGTCTAGAACTATTAGGTTGGCTAGAAACTCAACTCCAGCTATGAGTAGCCTAGCTCCTAAACATCCAACTTTAGAACTTAGCTCGCTCCAGCGATCGGACTAACAGAGTATGCTTAAGATGCATAACTTCCAATTTGTTCTTAGTTGCAAAATTTCGTAAACAAACGAATGCGAAGCTCCGTAATCAAACAGAATCGATGCAGTAATCGAATTTACTAGAACTTACCCAAGACAACGTCAGTGCTTTTGGGCTCCTTCTAGAGTGACGTGGTTGACACGGCCTCGACCACCGATGGCGGTGCTCCTCGGATTGACCGGTAGCTTGAGAAGTTCCTTGATGGTTGCCTTGCACCGCGCCTTGGCCGTGTATTCCCAAGGTTGAAGCGTCATCGAGTGATAGTCCCATTCTGCGGACATCGGTTGGCGAAATGCCCCGCCGACGGCGTAAAGCAAACTCGTTGTATTCTCGTGGGTTGTTGATCGGATTGGGGTTGATCGTGCAGGTTGCGGAAGTTCGAGCAATCGGGCGAGGTGCTGAAGTTGGTGCGGTGGTCCGCACTCGTGGTGGAAAACGGCTAAATCTGCGGTGGAATCATTCTTGCCCTCACCGGGTTGGTGACTTCCTGCCGAGCCATTCTGCGCTACGATGATCTTCCAATTCCTTGCGCTTATCCTCTAGAATCAAAGCCTTGTTGATTAACTCTTGAAAATCGTGAAAGGTGTGGGCGATCAAATTGACTTGAAGTCCAAAGTTCAATCCTTTCAGAAACGACTCGACGAGCCTTGTCGAGGGCTTACATCTTCTGCAAAGATATCGAGCAAGTTGAGAGAATTTGTTGAGGTAATCATCCACCGACATTCCTCCTTGCTTGAGAGCACGAAACTCATCCTTCTTTAGATCTATGATTCCTTCTGGTACATGATATTGGCGAAAAGCAGTTGTGAACTCTTCCCAAGTAATATCTTGTGGCGCTCCATGTCTCAGCACAAAATTTTCCCACCATTCGGCAATACCTTCCATCCGTGAGAGGCGAGAGAACTTTCTCACGATCGCGCATTGAGTGATCGCAGCTTCCTCTCAATGACACGGCCAATCATCGCCTTCTCTTCGGTGAGACATGTCCGTAAAAGGTTGGTGGACGGGTCCTCATAAACTCACCAACTTGGATGATCCATTATGACCATGAGCAATCTGGGTTCCATTGTGATGTCGATTGTTGTTGCTCGTTATTCATAGCTTGCATCCGATTCATCATGGTGTACATCACCGGGTTTGAGCCGCATGAATGCTCCAAAATTCGCAGATCAATCAAGGTGCTTGTGGTGGAACCGCTTCGGGTTTTGCTCTCGCCCTTCCGACACCGAGTATCGGAACCACTTGCAGCAGACTTGACGAGTCCGAACCATCCGGTGAATCTCTAGGGTTAGATAAGGTAGCAAGCACAAGACAAGGTGTAGAACTAATCGGGGTAGGTAAAACCCAACAACATATTTTAAGAAAGCTCAACTAAAACTCTTATATTGATTAAGATAATAGTATGGCTTGCAACAAATGCCTAAGGGCTTTTGCAGCTCATACTTGCACACAAAAATAAGGACGAACTTAAGCACACCAAACTACCGCCTAAAGGGTGACTCAAGACATAAAACTGGCTAAGCCTGAAGCAACGCGAACAGACTACTCAATCAAATAGCCTCCGCAGCCTTGACGGTGCTCCCGCCGAGACTCGAAGTGAGCCGCATCCTCGCAAACCGATCCTCGATGTCCCGGATGGTGCAATAGCGGCAGTGTCCTCGTGCAGTGCTTCTGGTGCTTCGCTCACGCCTCTGCTGGCTCTTCTGGTTCAACCGGTCCATCAGCTTCTTCTGGGTCTTCCACTTCAGTGTCTTCTTCATGATCGTGTCGTCCATAAAGAGTTTCTTCTAATATGGCGATCCTTTCTTCAGCTCTCTCAAGAGTCTCATAGGTACACTCCACCAGAGCGGCTAACTCCAACGATTCTTCCCGAGCAATGCGAATCGGGCGAGATGCACAACGGTGGCGTTGTCTTCTCCTCCGTGAGACGGAAAACGTGCGGCAAGATCCACGCCGGAAGTGCGGGATGATAACGAAAACCGTGTCACGAAGCTCTCGAGAGTAGATGTTGCGCATCCTCGGGATGGCAAGGCGCGAAGACTCTGGATTGCTTCAATCCAAATACTCCTTCGAGCCGAGATGTTCGATGGCTTGCTCGCCTTGGTGTTCTCGCTCGGCGTGACGGCCAAATGGCGATCACTCCACGATCTCGGCCGCTCACAATCCAAGCAACGCCACGGTACAATGGACGATCGAACCCTCCAAGTACTTGTAGCAACTTCCAAAGCTCTCGGCAAGTCCTCCCTTTACGCTCTCCATAACTCAAGACGAGGCATCCGTCAAGATGGACAAGGATATGAAAACAACTTTAAACAATGGGGAGAGAAAGAATTTCAGATAGTTGAGTCAAGAGAGACATGAGATGAGTTAAGGAGTTCAATTAATCTTGTAAGTTAATATTTGCTTTAGAAAATAGTTTTGGACTCACTAAGAACAGCCATTCTAACTAGGGTCAAGACCTACAATCAAGATGGCTCGATACCACCTCCGTCGGGACCCAAATATGCAAATCTGACCCTCTGTATTCTCGTGACTAGTCCAGATCACGCTAGTGCACACAGGTCAACATTGATGAAATATCACATCCATACAACGAATATATGAATAAATGAGTACTTTGAATAACAATTAACTGTTGGGACCTTATGGTCAAGTTTTACATTTATTAAGCCATGCAAGGCTGACAATAAAGAAATAAACTGCAGCGGAAACGAAATAAACTCCGGTGGCTCCCATCAATTTACCACAGGCAACTAACTGGGATCAAGACCCTAACGCTCAACCTTCGTAGAGTTCCTCTTCAAAAGCAAAGCGATTTACTCCTCCACTTCGTTGATTTGTTTAGCAAGAGTGAGTACACACCGTACTCGCAAGTCATACCACAGAATGCATTTATACATGATGGCTTATTCCAAAGGAATGGCTTCTGTGGTTATTTTGCAGAAATGCAACATTTGCAATTGAATACAATTAATAGATTGAAAGCATAATTCAAAACAAATAGACAATAATATGTTAACAATTGATTTCACAAAGTACACATAGTCTAATCAAGTTCTTTCACACAGCTGAACAAGTTATCTCACACAGCTGACCCTTCCCAATGGTTTTATGAAAAACTACCCCTCGTGTGAAATTCCCGAGCATGTCCATAACCGAGGACGCGGCTATTCGAATAGATTGGTTTAACACTCTGCAGAGTTTGTACACTTTACCCACACGATACAATCAGTGTAGCTAGCACTGACGATAACAAAACCTTTCAGAGACTTCATCTCAAACAATGACACTCCTGGTGTGCTTTACTACCGTCCAGTTTGTACACACAGCCCTTGGAACGACACACACCATTGGACAGGGATGCAGTGAACCGTCCCGCGATGTGACATATCACACCTCCAGCCCATCACATAGCTTAAATACAACCTGAGTTGTCAAAGTCAAGACTCCATAGCTTACTAAGTCAGGCCCAGCCCATACTAGGCATGTGGTCGTACAGTAAGGCCCAGTTCAATGGCGCACAAAGTTAAGCCCTTATTTGACCAAGGCAAGACTTCCAGTTTTAACCCAAATCACAAAGTTTAATAAGCACACAGCTCCACCATTCACACAGAATCCACCACTTGCCTCAGTCTAAATCTTTTCCCACCCTGTTGATTAAGTGCAACACATGCCATCAACGAGTAATAGCACACAGCACACATAGTTCCATCACATAGTTCCATAATCACTTAGTCAAGTTTATAATTGCAACTCTCACATGAATTGATGACTCGTGGCATGGCTAAGCAGTCTAATCGTATCTAACCAACCCACGTTGGTGCTACGATAATACCAACTAATAATTAACCAACCTAGGGTGACAAAAGATTATGGCATACAATAGACAATGTGGCATAACAATTTGGATTAATAACTATACCCAAAAGCATTTAAATAATTACTTGATATAGAATGCAATACATTGAAACAAAGTATTTTGAAAACTGGGTTCAAAATGATCAAAGGTATAACTTTCCTTGGAATAGATCTAGATATTGGTCTTGGTCTTGAGGCGCTCCTTCTTCTGCAAAATTCCCCGAAGTATCGACCTCTACTCGCAAACGAGACAAAAGAAACAAAACAAATAAATAACAGAGGCAAAACAAACTCCAAAAATCAAATAAAATTCACCATTAAATAGATCTTAATTTTATATGAATTTACAAATTTGAATGGGCTCAATTGGACTTCGGATGCAAAAGATATGGGCTTTGGAAGATTGAAAAATCAATTAAACCCTAATTTGGATTTTCTTGAATTTCCCGAATTATTTTTATAAAGGAAATTGGATTAATGACGTCGGTGGCGTCGGCAATGAATTTCCACCGAAAAGAAATAATTAAAACCGATCGGCAGTGGGACCCATCGCCGCCTCTCTCGCTCACGCGGACCAAATCCACCAAGCCTCGGATCCGGTCGGCCGAGGTGGCGCACCCACGCGATACGGTGGCACCGACGCGCGCCAACAAGGTCGACACGCACGCATTGTGGTCGAGGTGGACGCCGACGCGGCCGCCACATCGATCGACGGCGGCGATGGCTCGGGAACCAATGGCAACGGCGAACGGCGGCGACTCGCCGACGGTGAGTGGTACCAACGTAGAGGAGGTTAATGCGCACACATGGGCACTGGTTTGAGCACTTGGGGTTGACGGAGATGGCCATGGCGAGGAAGAAGCGGCGGAGAGACCGGTTTTGTCGGACGGACGCTCCGGCGATGCTCGGCGACGAGGAGGCGCGACGAGGTAGCTCGAGACTTGCCGATCACAACGGCAGCGATCGGTGGAGCAAGGGCGATGACGACGGCGCAATCCACCGAGAAGAAGCTCGCACGAAAACCCTAAAGCTTGAAATGCGGCGGCGCTTAGGCGATCGGGCGACGAGTGGCGCTTAGGGTTGCGGAGCCCCGGGCGGTGCTAAGGGAGTACTTATAGGCTCGGAGACGCCGAGATTTGGAAACCCCCAATTCGGGTCCGAAACAGCCGGGTTTTTGAATTCTAAGATTTTCGGAGATTGAAACCGATTCGGGGTTTGATTTGGTTTGGAACGGATATGGAATAACCGGAGACACGCTTTTGGCGGGTCGGCTCAAGAAATCACGAGAATCGCCGTTGTCGTGCGGAGTGAAGCTCGGTAATGGCGGCAAGACGCGACGCGCGAGGAGGAAGAAGATCCCGCGGAGACGACGACTTGGTCGCGGGCCCACCGGTCAGCGAGCGAGGAAAGCGCAGCGCGGGCGAGCGGCAACCGTGCGATGGCGATCCAACGGTTGAAAGCGAACGCGGGCGGGTTAATGGGCGCACGATGGAATAGTGTTGGCTTCGCCCAAGATCGTTCAAGGAATTAAAATAGGTTTTTCTTTTTAATAAATCCAGAAAATACAATTAGCCCATAGAAAATAGCAAAAGACTTTGGAAAAATTCCAGAAAATTCTATAAAATATATCCAAGCATATAGAATCTAAATAAAATAGTTTTGACAATTGTTGATGTTGGGATTAAGCACATTAAATCAATTTGTCCTTAAAGTCCATATTATGCTTTTTAAATTAATATTCCAATAAATCCAAATGGTGAATTTTCTCACTACCACTATTTAAAAGATTTTTAAAGCTCTGAAATTTGGGATGTTACAACTACCTTCGCATTTCTCCCCTCATACCAGTCCCCGCACCCACGACCACTCTGTTTGTTGCTATTCGCCGGAATCGAAGCCAAATCTCTTCCGCCGTCAGCCCTAGCGTCGCTGCTTGCGCCGCCGTCCGTTGGTCTCTGATGTCGTCATCCACACCAAGAGCTTTGCCTCGTCGTGTT